>OZ007591.1:205237727-206658977 GCA_963931845.1 Maratus michaelseni
GGGCGCTGACATTGATTGACACTTAGTCGAGACCGAAACGAACGTCACCCAGTATTGATGTACCGCCCCCTGAATACTAGACCTGCGATTTTTTCAGCGTTTGAACGATCCATCGAACTTCAACACCAATAATTTCTAAAAGAGTTCTTCGCCTAGTTTTTCTGAGATCAAATAAGTCAAAGAAAACTTTTAGATATTATTAGTGTTAAAGTTCGAGGGACCGTACAAACGCTTAAAAAAAAAAAAAAAAAAAAAAAAAGCGCTGCGAAAGCTGCCATTTTTGTCAGCGCGCTGGCCTAGTATTCAAGTGGTGGTACATCAATGCTGAGTGACGTAAGTTTCGGCCTTGACAGAGCGCCAATTGCTCTCAGTGCTATCTATTATTTGAAATTCTAACTAAAATCAAGAATGACAGTAAAAGAACCTCCTGACATCATACATAACCGTCTTGCAAGAATATTTTTAATATCTGTCACCGTTTGCAAGTTATTGAATCTTAAAATCCATCAGTCATTTTTAGGACACTCGGTATGTGTTACGTATTTGCTGAAAAAGTTTTTAAAATATGCCAAGTTTTAAAAATAAGCCATTAGTAATCGAGTTAAGATTTATATTCAGACAGAAAAAATAATTGTCTGGGTCTTTTCTACATAGTTTCCGTATGCTGCTTCATGCTATTTTTTATTCTAAATTTTGCATTCGCCGATATTCTTCACATATAAATTTAAAAAAGAGCCAGTAAAATAAATTTAAAATCTGAGAAAAAGAATTATAAAAACACCTTTAAAATTCCAATTACCTTCACATATTCGAAAACTTTTTAATCACAGATAACCTTATATATATTTTAATCGGATATTTCAATTCTTGTAAACATTATAAAATTAATATTTAAAAGGACTTCACCGTATATAACAATAGCGAGAACATATTAAGTGAGTAAAATGGTCATATTGGCAAGAATAAATACATTAATAGAAGTGACTTAGTTATTCTGTAATATTTCAAAAATCGAGTAGAGAACTTCAGTTTGGATACAGCCCCTAAAATATGCTCATTTTAAAATAATTTATTTATTTGTAACTAATCGTAGGAATTTCATGAAATTTGGTTTCTAGGCATAGTTTGAACTGAAAATTTTAAATATCTTGTCATTGAAAAAAAAAGTTTGGGTTTGTTTTGATGTAGATGGTCCCCTAATAAAATTTTATATACATCATTTAAAAGTAGACTTTATTTCCAATCGTTTGGTTACAATAACTTTCTTCTTCAATAATTTGTTGCATAGTTAGTAAGGGGTGTTCACTTTTTTCTTTCCCATGACTGTACATCAATGTCATCTGCTTTACAAGTATTCTTTTTATGTGAAATTTTGTAACTAATGTATTTTTAATTTTTATTTCTTGTCAATTTATAGTTTGTCTACACTGTGCAAAAATAAAAATATTTCTTAATCTAGGAAATTATAATATAACCACAAACAAAAATTAACAATAACTTCCTCCGAGTTATCCGCGATTTCGAAAGGCGTTCGTTATTTTTAGAAACCTCAGAAAATAATATATTTTCGAGATTTAAAGAAGCGTTTATAAAAACAATTCGGGAATTTATTCGTCTCATGTACGCCACTGGGTTGTGTGCTCATGTATGCCATTCCATCTTGCGCTGCGGTGTTGCAGCTTTACCAACGTATAGGTGAAAAATGCCAGACTGGATGTAGTCCAGATTGCTTAAATGGTAAAGCACTTGGAGCGCTATACTAGGTATCTGGGTTCGATCCCGAGTCTGGACACATTTTCACTCTGTTGATTAAGCGTTGTTTAGCAAATGGAAAATTAATTCACACCCTTTTTCAGTGTTATTAAATTTACGCGCAGTTTCAGTCCTGCTGAAAATTTAACTGGAAATTTAAGTGCTACTTGTTCTACATATCAGAGAAAGCATGTGTTGATCTACTTCAATGTTGTACATAAATTTCATTATGTTTGAAATAGTGTAATGTCATTAAAATACATCGGAAACAATTTTTCTCCGTATACAACAATGTCTTGGATTTATTTTGTGTGGCCCTGTAAACGAACTATAAAGTCTACACATTTCATTTTTCTATAACGAACATTCGATAGTAACCATCAAGTACAGATAAAAATTACATGACAATCCGAATGTATTTACGATAGTTAGGGTATGGGCGGATGGCCATACAGATAAACCATATACATAAACCCTTAACAACTATGTAGGGATGTGTTAAAAAATTATTCATAAAATTCCATATTTTTAAACATATCCTATTCAACAATTATAAGTAGTAAATTTGTCGTAAACTTCATTATTCATTTGAAAATGAAATTTTCTTTAGAAAACTTGAAGAAAAATTAATATTCATTCTAATTATTATCTTGTTATCGCAATTTTTCCACCTGTTATGCTTTCGTACATTAAATATACGTTCAAATGTACATTAAATAGTAATTAAAGGTGTAATGAAAGTTTTTCTGTGTCAGTTTTAAAACATTTATTTTAAAAATTAATTTTATAGTTTTGTTAAATAAAATCTACATATACGTCAAACAGTTGTAAATAATTTTCTGAAGGAAAACTAAATGTTTAGATTTGTAACATAGTCACCCAGCATATGAGCATCGTCAAGGAAGTTGATACAATATTTTGAAATTTCACAAATAGCACAGGTCTGCCACGAAAAAATTATCTGTAAAGTTTCTTCTTTTCTTTATCTTTGGTCCACTACGAGAGGGAACTGTGACTACCTCTGTAGGTTTTCACATCCCTCGAGTTCTGGTAAAGCAAGTACGGGTTGGAATAACCCGACTTAGGCCTAGGGCCTGGTTCCCTTCTGGGTGTCCAGCTCCGAAGCTGTTGAGGGACGCCGGCCCGTCTCCAAGTGTCTCGTGGTGACTCCCCTACTGGGTTTCATCGCGTATCGCAACGACTTACGTCGTCGACACGTGTGTTTAAGGTTGGAGGGCCCGCAGGTGGCGGTCCTCTGACCGTCCGAAGCACCGCAGGGAGACAAATCTGCTGGTGCGATAAAAGTCCCTCAAGACTTGTGTTCGGTGGTCGTCTACGTGCCGGGCGCTCCTCAGGGCAACTGGCGGCGCAGTTTACTTTTATCTTTATCTTTTTTATTTTATTTTATTTATTTATTTATTTATTTTTATTTTTATTTTTTTATATTTTAACCTGATAGCTGAAAAAATAATGTAAAAATCCCAACACGTACAATTTCATAACAGATCACTCTATTTTTTTAGGAAATTAGTCGATTTAGGAACAAAAATTATAACGTTATAAATACAATTATTTTTCATTTAATTTTTACTTGGGATACTATGAACTAAGATAAATACTATAATTTATATGATTTAAGCATTAATAAAATTAAAATAAAACGGATAAATTTCATGATTTCCGGTATTTCTTTTAAAATATACAATCTACTTTTGCAAACAGCTAACAATGATAGAGAAAAACGAATTTCACTATTGTAATCGACACACAAAATAACATAAAAATCGGTCGTCAAAATAAAAATAATTTTCCGAAGTTCTTTTTTTTTCTAACCTCTGTGTTATAATAATAAGTAAGTAGTTGTTTTATAAAACAAAATTTATTTTTAAAAAATTACAAAAAATTCCGGCTGTTAAACATAAATGTATTTAGTCACAGTCTTTCTTTAGATATAGTATTTATTGCTAGTCGGAAAAAATATAAATAAGAAATGAATGATTAAAGTCTAATAATGCTTAAAGTGATAAAAACAGAACACAGAATATTTGAAAATACCTTTTTAATGTAGATTACATATGTTTCGTTCACACTATCGGTGACATCTTCAGATCTAGATGAAAATACAATATTCTCGCATATTTTTGAAAATGGTAAACATATTAAATAGAAAAGAAAAATATTAAATTCGAGAAATTATTTAAAATATTATTAACATTCAGATAAGAACTGCCTGAACGAAATATTAAATAAGACATCTACTATAAGAAATACACATGTGCCATTTAATTTTTTTGCTGTTGTTCTATGAAATGTTTTTACAATAAACGCTGAATAACAAATGCAACCTTTACTACAAAAAATATACATCTGTCATTTAAATTTTCTCATTGTTGCTGTATGCTGTATAATTTTCTCTCTTATACGTTTGTTATCCTAATAAATAAATGGCTTTTAATAAATTAAAGTTTCATTATTTAATGACAGAGGCATAACTGTTGTAATAGATATTTTTTCTAAATATAGTAAGTAACCATGTACGATAAGAATATGGTAGTTGAAGAAAATGTTTGTTTTAATAAATGCTATATATATATATATATATATATATATATATTGGTAAAGTCGCTATTCTCTAAATAAACAATAAAAAATTGTAATACAAAAAAATATATAAAATATAAATTAGTTTCTCTAATATATGTTACTAAACAGCTAACATCTTATGGTTGGCAATTTTCATAAAAAAAACTCAACAATGTCTGAAATATATTACAATGCTACACTTTATGATAAACTAACCAGTGAAATATATGTATTGGTGATGTGAAATAAGAAGTAAATAAAGAAAAAAAAATAAAAACAAAAGAAGATAAACTTTAAAAAGTAACGAAAAATATATCAGATACTATAATTATTTCAGACATGCTTTCGCTAAAAGTCCTTCCTCGCAAAAAATAATGTGTGAGTTGAAAAAAGCTAAAATTATTGAAAAGCGAGAAAGAATGTTTTATTAACTTCAAAAAAATTTATAACAAATCTAGGATATGAATAATAACATAGGTGTTACTAGATGCTTTCATATGAAACAGTAAAATGTTGGAGTTCATTAAATATATTCAGATTCTTTTGAATAACCTTTCATTAGAAATGGAAGAGAGAGAACAAAAATTCATTAACAATGGTATTAGCATTCAGATAAGAATTGTCAAGATTCAATATTAAGTGAGACAGCTACTAAAAAAGGATGCATTTGTCATTTAAATTTTCTCCGTCTTTTTGGATACAATATATTCAACCATATTCAGTTATACCCTGTTAATTAAAAATCTTTTTTTTTTTAAATAAACTAAAAAAGCACCGTAAAAAAAATTGTGAAAAGAACTGATTTGAATAAAAATAAAATATTGTCCTTCTCACAGCTATCTTCTTCATAAATAAAAAAGAATCCTAACGTTCTCTTGATCACTGAATTTAAATGCTCTTCGTTTTTTAATTCTTAGAGAAAAAAATTAAATAATAACCAGAAAAAATAACGAATAAAGAATTATTAGAAACATCTGCAACGCGTAGAAATTAGTATTATTTAGTTTTTTTTAAAAATAAAAATAATAATATTTTATTTAATATTTATTGTATTAGATTATTAAACGAACATTATTTCTTGACTGGAAATTTAAGCAACTATTATGATTTCCGATTTTTTTCCCCTTATGATAAAATAACTTGCGAAAGAGAAGTACTGATTCTAGTTTAAAACAAAAATTACAAAAGAACATAAGGGAAGAAAACAATCTCTCAAAATAAGGATACATTATATTAAAAAAAAAAATCATTGAACAAAATATCTCATAACATAATCATGGTTTACGTGTTATTATTATTATTATTATTATTATTATTATTGTTATTATTATTATTATTATTATTATCATGTAAATAGATGATATAAAATATGCGAAAATAAAATCATTTTTAATCGCAAAAAAAAAAAAAAAAAAAAAAAAAAGTATATTAAGAAATAAGCTAAAAAAGAAAAATTGGAAAAAGATATTTAATCAATTCTGAAAACTGTTGTTAATAATAATGATGACGTATGAATATGAAATTTGATGTTATTAAATGCTTTCAAATGAAGCACAAAACTGCATTAACTTAAATCGGCATTGTTTTCATAAATGAAATGAAAGATTTTCCTCAAATCAGTATTGCCACAAAAATAAAATACTGCATTATCAGATGACGTCATCTTATAATGCAATTAAAATATGATTGTTAATATATTTCTTACACTTACTTATTGAAAAAAATATTGAGCTTTTAATCGGGTTTTTATTTAATTTTTACGCGCGCGTCAGCTATTGTTGATTTGTTTTCTTTGTTTAATGATGGCTGTGTATATGCTTAATGTATCCGAGCAAAAGTAGATTACGTAATTTAAGGATTATCTTCCATTTAGATATACAGTTCATTAGGATTCACAAAAATTGCAAGTATTTATTTTTTAATATTTCATTAAGCTGTTAATACGCCAGCGAAGTCTGAAGTCACTTAAATGGCTGCTGGACCACAAAATTTGAACATCCCATGTTTAAGTTCCCGTTACGCTTGTAAAAATGTGCTGTACCAAATGTTGATTTATGTATTTAAGGCATTTCTGTAAGAGTTTTGCCAAATCTGAGGATATGCTTTCATATGAATTTCCTAAACGTCTGATTCAATGTTTCAATTTTTTTATAATTCTTTTTTTTTTCAGTATAAGGGTTTTGACAACCTAGAGAAATGACCTTGGCGAGAGAAGAAAATTTGGCAAAAAAATTTCTGGCAATCTATTCCCATTTTCTTATACACAAGCCATCATCATATATATTATTTCTGTTGTCAACATCCTTTTTTCTATGCACATACAAAACATACAACGGCGAATGAGGTATCATTCGAAAAGTGTTTGAACAAATTTCTGAGATAGCACACCCACATTTTGTTAAAACGCGTTGTTTGATTAATTAATAAAATCAGTTAATTAAAAATTAGTGCTAAAACGTACCAGGAAATAATCTCAAAGATTGCAGTGCGGAAGCTTCGCACGGGTCCTTCTGGTAAAATAAAAATGTTACTAACGTGCACGCAAGGACGTCAATAATTGAATATTAACTGAAACAGCTACCAAAAAATTATATATTTGTCATTCAAATTTTCTCAATATTTTATAGATGTAATATGTTTTTCCCCCATATGCATTTGTTATCTTGTTAATTATAAGCTTTATTAAGTAAAAACATTTTTAATTAATTATTGCAACACAAATAAGGTAATAGAGGGTAACTATTTAAAGTTTAGTAAGTAAAACTATATAATAAGAATAGCGTCGAAAAAAAAAAACAATTTTTTTTTTTAAACTGAGGTATGAATATAAACGTCGATGCTATTAAGTGAGTAGTTATGAAGCGGGAGAATGTTGAAGCTTTTTTAATATATTCAGATTCTTATGGTTAAATGTTAATTAGAAATAAAATATATTAGATTGAAAAAATGATGAAAAATTTTATTAACGTGCGCAGAAAGGCTATATTCAACTTAAATATTAAATCAGATAGTTTAATAGAAAAAGAAAACATTTGTCATTTAAATTTTCTCCGTGTTGATGCATGCAATATATTTTTCATCTCTATGCTTTAATTTTTAGTTTTCTTCCTTATTGTTCTTCCTTGTGTTCCTCTTAAATAAAGATTTCATTAAATTAAAATTTCATTATTTATTGATATCTATTTACTTTTATAATGCATTTTTTTTGTTAAAACATTAAGTAAATAACATTATAATAACATTATACGATAAAAATAGAGTTGAAGGATTTTTTTTTTTTTCAAATTATCCTACTTTATTAAATAGCTATTTCCTTCATAAGAAAAAAAAATGTTTCAATAATAAACAATGATAAATTAAAATGATGTATAGTATTAATATATAGTATTTATTTTAAGATTTGTGGATTTGCATGAAACATGTTATATAATTTCTGAAACAAATTATTATATTTCCATTTTCATGTTAAGCGTACCTGCGATATATAAAAAATGATCATTTTCCAAAAAGAAAACAGAAAAAGACGAAATAGAAAACCAATACAAGTCAGAGAAATTATCAGACAATCATAGAAAATGCGTTGGACACTATTATTATTTTAGACGTACCTTTTCCGAAAAAGTTGAAGTTAATTAAATTTACTCAAACTATTGTGAATAAAATTTAATTAGAAATGGAACATATTGGAGTAGAAAAATATTAAAAATACTATTAATATTCACAAAATCATTGTTGGTAAAAAAATATTAAGTTAAACACAGTTGCTAAGAAAAGAAAAATTCTTTTTGTGATCGCAAACTACAATGTACAATACGAAATAAGATAAAAACATAAAAAAATACGAAATATTATTTTGTTCAGGAAACTGTTGTTAATAAAATTGATGTATGAATAAAATAGCTTGTGTTATTAAATCCTCTCATACGAAACACAAAAATGTTAGAATTCATTAAATATATTCAAATTCGTGTGCACAAACTTTAATTAGAAATGAAATATACTAGAGTGGGGAAATTATTAAAAATATTATTAACATCCACGAAAGGACATCTGCAATTGAATATTACATGAACCTGCAACCAGAAAAGATTACATTTTTTTCATTTTAATTTTTCTCTGTGTTCCTGTATGCAATTTATTTTTCATCCTCATACATTTATTCTGCTGTCAAATAAATGCATTTTATTAATTTAAAGTTTCGTTTTTTAATGATATCTTAGTAGTTGTAGTAATTTATGATTACTTGAAAAATATAGTAAGTAACAATGTGCGATATGGACAACGCAGAAAATTTATTACGGTTTTTCAAATGCTTTATATTTTTTATTACGTATGACTATATCTCCTATAAATAATAAAGAACTCAAATACTAAAATATAAATAAAAAGTAATTTGCTTAATATGTATGTTAAAAGAATATTATCTTATGTTAGTAATTTGCATGAAAAAATCGTGGAATTTAAAAAAAAAACTAGTCGGATGTGTTAATCCCAAAACTTTCTTCTATCGCACACAGGTTTCACATACACTAAAAAAAATCAGCACCAATGTATATCAAGGTCTATCTGAATCTAAAGTTTTATTAAATTCCGTGCATTAGTTCTTGAGATATGACTATTGCTAAAATCGTGCAAATCCTGAAAATTGCAGCATAGCAGCGCCACCTATTGGTAGATTTAGCCCAAAACCTAATCAACAACAACTTATGTCAACGTCTAACTAAATCTGAAGTTTGATGCAAATCCGTGCATTAGTTCTTGAGATATAGTTATCCTGTTAATAATTTAAAAAGTTGCATAGCAGCTCTACCTGTTGGGCTATTTACACCAAAACGTGCGCAGCATCTATTTATGTCAAGGTCAAACAGAATATGACGTTTTATTAAAAATTTCATGCATTCGTTCTTGAGATATAGCTATCGTAAAAACCATGACAGCGCCGTACCTGTTGGGATATCTACACCAAAACGTATTCAGCGTCTATTTATGTCAAGGTCTAACTGAATCTGAAGTTTGATGAAAATGAGTGCATTAGTTCTTGAGATAGAGCTATTGCGGAAATCGCGGATAATGCAGAATAGCAGCGCCACCTGTTGGGCAATTTTCATCAAAAGCTAATCAACACCAATTTATAGCAGGGACTAACTTAATATAAAGTTTTATTATATTTCGTGCATTAGTTCTTGAAATAGAGCGCCCACAATATTTTTGTCACATACATACATACATACAGACAGAATCACAGAATCACTGACAGACATTTTCTAAAAGCAGTCAAATCGTGTTCAGGACCTTCTAAATCGTATAAATCCGTCGAAAACCGGAAGTCGAAATTTTTCATGAATTCAATACTTTCTTCTTGTAAAGATAAAAGAAAGTAAAAAAGTTATAATGTTTCACTTTTTCTGATAAACTAACGTATGAAATAGATGTACTGATCATTTAAAATGAATAAGAAAAAAAATCAATACAAAAGAATATAATTCATATAAAAGGACCAGAGAAAAAATGCATTAGATATTATTATCATTACAGGCGAGCTCATCGCAAAAAATACTTCATGACAAAAAATAAAAATAATAAACATCTGTGATATGAAATAAGCTTAAGTAATTGAAAAGCGGAAATAATAATTTATTAATTCAAAAAGTAGTTGTTAATAAAATTGACAAATGAATAAGGTAGAAAGTGTCATTAAATGTTTCCCAATGAAACAGAAAAATATTGATGATGATTAATAATATCAAAATTCTTATTTAATAGAAACATAATTAGAAATGAAACGTATTAGAGCTGAAAACCTTTTGAAAAAAAGTAGAAAAAGAAAATATAAACAAGGTAGTGAAAAGCAGACAGAAAATGAATCAGATAACTAGATGTGCTTATTCAAAAAATACTTCAATGGAAAAAACAAAAAATAGTAATATGCGATATGAACTAAGTTAGAAGCATTTAGAAACAGGAAAGATTATTTCATTAATTAAGAAAATGATTGTTAGTAAAGCTAACATGTGAATTAGAAACGTTGAGGTTATTATGTGTTTTTATGCAAAGCGCAAAAAGGCTAGAAATTGGTAAATAAATTCAAATTCTTCTGAATAAACATTAATTAGAAAGAAAACATATTAGAGCAAAAAATAAAAATAGTAATATTAAATAAAATAAAATATTTTTAACATTTCCACAATGTCTGTCGGGATTAAATATTAGATGACGTAGCTACTAAGAGAAAAAAAAAATTGTCATTAAAATTTTCTATACGTTGTTGCATTTCATTCTTATATTCTTACATTCTTATATTCCTACATTCAAATTCCTAATAAATATTCCTTAGAAACAGAATATGTAAAAGTAAAAAATAAAATAAAAGTGTTACTAACATGCAAACAAGGACGTCAATAATTGAATATTAAATGAAACAGCTACGAAAAAATTACATATTTGTCATTTAATTTTTTTTCAATATTTTATAGATGCAATATGTCCCCCCCCCCATTTTTGCATTTGTTATCTTGTTAATTATAAGCTTTATTAAACATTTTTAATTAATTATTGCAACACAAATGAAGTAATAGAGGGTAACTATTTAAAGTTTAGTAAGTAAAACTATATGATAAAAATGGCGTCGTATTTTTTTTTTTTTTTACTGAGGTATAAATAATGATTATAAACGTCGATGCTATTAAATGAGTAGTTATAAAGCGGGAGAATATTGGAGCTCTTTAAATATATTCAAATCTTATAGTGCGGAGAAAGGCTATTCAGCTCAAATATTAAATCAGTTTAGTAGAAAAAATAATACATTTGTCATTAAAATTTTCTCCGTGTTAATGTATGCAATATATTTTTCATCTCTATGCTTTAATTTTTAGTTTTCTTCCTTATTGTTCTTCCTTGTGTTCCTCTTAAATAAAGATTTCATTAAATTAAAATTTCATTATTTAATGATATTTATTTACTTTTATAATGCATTTTTTATTAAAACATTTAGTAAATAACATTATAATAACATTATACGATAAAAATAGAGTTGAATGATTTTTTTCTCAAATTATCCTACTTTATTAAATAGCTATTTCCTTCATAAGAAAAAAAAATATTTCAATAATAAACAATGATAAATTAAAATGATATATAGTATTAATCTCATCAAAAAGTCACCTGTAAAAAATGCATCCAAGTCTCGTAACTCATTTACCGTAAAAAGTACTGAGATCGTATAAAGCCAAGTTTAACTATCTTATTAACTCTGAAATTTTCACTCACAAATCACTCCTAGTCTCTACATCTTTAGTTAATTATTATTTTATGACTTGGCAATTACGTAGCATGAGAATGTGATGTATATAGTTAGTCTTAATCAAATAATACTATAACATATTAAAGTGTAATAACTTCCCTGTGCGTATATAATTTGCCTTAATTAAATTATCCCATCCCATCCCATAACATAGTAAGGTGTAATAACTTCCCTGTGCTGCGTAATTGCCAAGTCACAAAATAATAATTAACTAAAGATGTAGAGACTAGGAGTGATTTGTGAATGAAAATTTCAGAGTTAATAAGATAGTTAAACTTGGCTTTATACGATCTCAGTACTTTTTACGGTAAATGAGTTACGAGACTTGGCTGCATTTTTTACAGGTGACTTTTTGATGAGATTTCACTTATTTTTGTAAGTAATCCCCCTTTTCTTGATTTTGGGTTCTTTTTGGAGATCATCCACTGATTTTCGCTAAGCTCTGTCCCTATTATTTACAGGTATAAAAAATTTGAAGCTTTAGTTTCGTTTGCAAAGTACTGTAGATAAAAAAAGATTTCAGGTTCCTAGGCAAGCACTAAGTTATGGGAGGGGGAGTGTCAAAAGTACTCTCAATTGCTTCCAGGATAGGTGCTATCCATCTGAGATATTACTCAGACGTATTTTAGTATGACGTTATTAGCCCTAGATACTTGATATTTAACATAAAAGAACTTTTTAGTATAAAAAGAAAGCCAAAATTAAAATTTCCGGAAATTTACAATAAATCAAACTATATTCCTTTTTTCGATGTTTTTTTTCCGTTTTTTTAGTCTTTTTTTATTATTTACGGATTTTTTAATTTTTCCTTACTTTGTGTACTAAACCCTGCCTTTCTGGCAAATGTCAAGCTTCTAGGACTACAAAATCGAATTATTTTCAAATTTTCGCCTTTTTATAAATTTATTGATTTTTTTATTTTAATTCTAAGTTACCTGATTTTTATGCCAATAATATAGTAATTATTTGATTCGTCTTCTTAGGATCATTTAAGTTCAATTTAGAGATAAATCAAGTGAATCTTAGAAAAAATCGAAACTTTGAGTTCATATATCGTCTGCACTAATTTATGGGTATTTTTTTAATTATCCATATTTTTTAATTTTTCCTTATTTAGTATCTTAAATATTACCTTTATTCCAAACTAGCAAGCTACGCTGGTCAATTTCTCTTAACGAACTTTTAATCAAACAAAATATTGACATTTCATACTGCACTTTTATATTTTAAGAGAATAATAAGGGTACTATAATTTGTGACTCGTGCTATAGCCAATATACACGTCAGGACACGTCGCCCTTATAATTATCTTTTTACACGTGAAGTTATGGTACTCCATTGTGAAATTTGGTAATTTTTGAAATTCAATATTTGAAAAACGGCATAATTATTAGATTTAAAAATTATATCAAGAAGAATACAATTTTTAAATTTCAAACGCAGTTTAACAATTTTCTGACAAATACTTTTGAGCTATTATTTTTTTCAGTAACTCCAAATGTTTCATTTTCCGAGATTAATCTGTGGCAACGATAAGCGAAAAACCCAGTCGTCAGCAACGCATAGCTTTTTATTAAAGAGGATGTTGGAGCAGGGACTGTCACCATCAATTTGCCACCATCACTTTTGAAATCGGTTCTGTAGCTTCAGAGATTCCATAGAAATTGTAATTTAGAATGTTTTTAGAATGCTTTTCCCTCCTTTCACCCTTTTAAATTTCGAATGTTTTTAGAATTTGTTCTTAGAGAGCATTTACATCTTATAAGTAACTACCATATCAAATTTGATGTTTCTATCTCATTCAGTATACAAAAAATCGAAATTTTAGAACGTTTTTCGCTCCTGCATCCCCCAGGGAGTAGTGGCACCAACATAAAATATAGTTTATGTTGGAGCAGGGACTGTCACCACTAATTTGCCACCATCACTTTTGAAATCGGTTCTGTAGTTCCAGAGATTCCATAGAAATTGTAATTTAGAATGTTTTTAAAACGCTTTTCGGTCATCTCACCCTTTTAAATTTCGAATGTTTTTAGAATTTGGTCTTAGAGAGCATTTACATCTTATAAATAACTACCATACCATTTGATGTTTCTATCTCATTCAGTATACAAAAAATCGAAATTTTAGAACGTTTTTCGCTCTTGCATCCCCCTGGGGGTAGTGGCACCGACAAAAAATATAACTTATGTTGGAGCAGGGACTGTCACCATCAATTTGCCACCATCACTTTTGAAATCGGTTCTGTAGTTCCAGAGATACCATAGAAATTGTAATTTAGAATGTTTTTAGAATAATTTTCCTTCATCTCACCCTTTTAAATTTCGAATGTTTTTAGAATTTGTTCTTAGAGAGCATTTACATCTTATAAGTAACTACCATACCAAATTTGATGTTTCTATCTCCTTCAGTATACAAAAAATCGAAATTTTAGAACGTTTTTCGCTCCTGCACCCCCCTGGGGGTAGTGGCACCGACATAAAATATAGCCTATGTTGGAGCAGGGATTGTCACCATCAATTTGTCGCCATCATTTTTGAAATCGCTTCAGTAGTTCCAGAGATTACCCCCTACAAACAAACAAACAAAAAAAAAACAATCTTTACTCCTTTATAATATTAGTATAGATTTCAATTTTCTAGCGCTATAAAATCTAATTCTTTTCAAATTTTCCTTATTTTTCGATTTTTCGAATTTTTTCTTGCGTTTTTTATTTTAATTTATTCTGAATCCTAAACACTATCTTTACTGCGAATTTTACGTTTCTAAGGCTAAAAAATCAAATTATTTTAATTTTTTCATATTTTTTCAAATTTTTCGATTTTTTGATTTTTTTTTCGAATTTTCCGGAATTTTTAATTTTTCCATATTTTGCATCCTAAATACTACCTTTATTTCGAATTCCAAGTTTCTAGCGCAACAAAATCGAATTATTTGAAATTTTTCGATTTTTTCAATTTTGCTTTCGATTTTTTTGGTGTTTTTGATGTTTTCTTTTTCTGGATACTAAACACTACCTTCACACCGAATCTTATGTCTCTAAGACTACAAGAACGTATTATTTACATTTTCAATTTTGATGGAATTTGTTGAGTTTTCGAATGTTTTTTTTTTTTTCGAATTTTCCAGATTTTATAATTTTTCCTTTCTTTGTATCCTAAACACTACCTTTTTTTCCAAATGTCAAGTTTCTAGGGCTACGGGATCTACCTAATCTTTTTGATGACGCGTGAACGAGTGATGAGTGAGTGACAAAAAATCGAATGTTTGAGTTCATACATCGTCTGAACTAGAAAAGACAGAAAGTTGTAATTTTAAATTTTGGTCCTGTGTGCCAAATGCTCTAGAAAAACGAAGTTTCAAATTTTTGGGATACTCCAGCGCGGAGATATAGGGGGGTCAAAAGTGCCCTGAGTTGCTTCCAGAAAAGTATGCTTACGGCTGTCCTCTCTCGACTTGGCGGAGGCAGTCTTTATTTTAAGATTTGTGGATTTGCATGAAACATGTTATATAATTTCTGAAACAAATTTTTATATTTCCATTTTCATGTTAAACGTACCTGCGATATATAAAAAAGGATCATTTTCCAAAAAGAAAACAGAAGAAGACGAAATAGAAAACCAATACAAGGCAGAGAAATTCATCAGACAATCATAGAAAATGCGTTGGGCACTATTATTATTTTAGACGTACCTTTTCTGAAAAAGTTGAAGTTAATTAAATTTACTCAAACTATTGTGGATAAAAATTAATTAGAAATGGAATGTATTGGAGTAGAAAAAATATTAAAAATACTATTAATATTCACAAAATCATTGTTGGTAAAAGATATTAAGTTAAATACAGTTGCTAAGAAAAGGAAAATTGTTTTTGTGATCGCAAACTACAATGTACAATACGAAATAAGATAAAAACATAAAAAAATACGAAACATTATTTTGTTCAGGAAACTGTTGTTAATAAAACTGACGTATGAATAAAATATCTTGTGTTATTAAATCCTCTCGTACGAAACAGAAAAATGTTAGAATTCATTAAATATATTCAAATTCGTGTGCACAAACTTTAATTAGAAATGAAATACACTAGAGTGGTGAAAATATTAAAAATATTATTAACATACACGCAAGGACATCTGCAATTGAATATTACATGAGCCTGCAACCAGAAAAGTTTACATTTTTTTCATTTTAATTTTTCTCTGTGTTCCTGCATGCAATTTATTTTTCTTCCTCATACATTTGTTAACCTGTCAAATAAATGCATTTTATTAATTTAAAGTTTCGTTTTTTAATGATATCTTAGTAGCTGTAGTAATTTATGATTACTTGAAAAATATAGTAAGTAACAATGTGCGATATGGACAACGCAGAAAATTTACTACGGTTTTTCAAATGCTTTATATTTTTTATTACATATGACTATATTTCCTATAAATAATAAAGAACTCAAATGCTAAAATATAAATAAAAAGTAATTTGCTTAATATGTATGTTAAAAGGGTATTATCTTATGTTAGTAATTTGCATAAAAAAATATTATGATTTCTAAAAAAATTAGTCGGATGTGTCAATCCCAAAACTGTCTTCTATCGCACACAGGTTTCACATACACTAAAAAAAATCAGCACCAATGTATATCAAGTTCTATCTGAATCTAAAGTTTTATTAAATTCCGTGCATTAGTTCTTGAGATATGACTATTGCTAAAATCGTGTACATCCTGAAAATTGCAGCATAGCAGCGCCACCTATTGGTAGATTTAGCCCAAAACCTAATCAACAACAACTTATGTCAACGTCTAACTAAATCTGAAGTTTGATGCAAATCCGTGCATTAGTTCTTGAGATATAGTTATCGTGTTAATAATGAAAAAAGTTGCATAGCAGCTCTACCTGTTGGGCTATTTACACCAAAACGTGCGCAGCATCTATTTATGTCAAAGTCTAACAGAATATGAAGTTTTATTAAAATTTCATGCTTTCATTCTTGAGATGTAGCTATCGTAAAAATCATGACAGCGCCGTACCTGTTGGGATATCTACACCAAAACGTAATCAGCGTCTATTTATGTCAAGGTCTAACTGAATCTGAAGTTTGATGAAAATGAGTGCATTAGTTCTTGAGATAGAGCTATTGCGGAAATCGCGGATAATGCAGCATAGCAGCGCCACCTGTTGGGCAATTTTCATCAAAAGCTAATCAACACCAATTTATATCAGGGACTAACTGAATATAAAGTTTTATTAAATTTCGTGCATTAGTTCTTGAAATAGAGCGCCCACAAATTTTTTGTTACATACATACTTACAGACAGAGTCACAGACTCACAGACAGACATTTTCGAAAAACAGTCAAATCGTGTTCAGGACCTTCTAAAACGTATAAATCCGTCGAAAACCGGAAGTCGAAATTTTTCATGAATACTTTCTTCTTGTAAAGATAGAAGAAAGTAAAAAAGTTATAATGTTTAACTTTTTCTGATAAACTAACGTATGAAATAGATGTACTGATAATTTAAAATGAATAAGAAAAAAAATCAATACAAAAGAATATAATTCATAAAAAAGGACCAGAGAAAAAATGCATTAGATATTATTATCATTACAGGCGAGCTCATCCCAAAAAATACTTCATGACAAAAAATAAAAATAATAAACATCTGCGATATGAAATAAGCTTAAGTAATTGAAAAGCGGAAAGAATAATTTATTAATTCAAAAAGTAGTTGTTAATAAAATTGACAAATGAATAAGGTAGAAAGTGTCATTAAATGTTTCCGAATGAAACAGAAAAATATTGATGATGATTAATAATATCAAAATTCTTATTTAATAGAAACATAATTAAAAATGGAGCATATATTAGAGCTGAAAATCTTTTGTAAAAGCAGAAAAAGAAATTATAAACAAGGCAGTGAAAAGAAGACAGAAAATAAATCAGATAACTAGATGTGCTTATTCTAAAAAAAACTTCACTGAAAAAGACAAAAAATTAATAATATGCGATATGAACTAAGTTAGAAGCATTTAGAAATAGAAAAGATTATTTCATTAATTAAGAAAATGATTGTTAGAAAAGCTAACATGTGAATTAGAAACGTTGAGGTTATTATGTGTTTTTATGCACAGCGCAAAAAGGCTAGAAATCGGTAAATATATTCAAATTTTTTTGAATAAACATTAATTAGAAAGAAAACATATTAGAGCAAAAAAATAAAAATAGTATTAATAAATAAAATAAAATATTTTTAACATTCACACATTGTCTGTCGGGATTAAATATTAGATGACGTAGCTACTAAGAGAAAAAAAAATGTCATTAAAATTTTCTATACGTTCTTGGATGCAATTTATATTTTTCTCCCTTATACATTTGTTATCTTGTTAATTAAACGCTTTCATTGAAGGAAAGTTCCTTTAATTAATTATTGTTGCATAACTGTTGAAATAAATGGCAAATATTAAACATTTTAGTAGGAAAAAGTTATGATAAAAGTGACGTTAAATAAATAATACATTTATCATATAATTTACTTTTGGTAGCTAGACGGAATAATTTATTCTCTCTGACGCATTTCTTATCTTGTTAAATAAAAGTTAACAGGATTAAATGAAATGAATATTTTCTTTATTAAATTAATAAGTGTTGCATAACCATTTTGATAGTTGGTATATATTAAAAACCTTATTAATTAAAAACAATCGATAAGAAAAATATTGAAAAAGGAATTTGTTTCTACTTTCTTCTTTATTCATAAGAAAAAGAATTGTATCCCTGAAAATTTGCGAGTACTGTGTTTTGATGGATTTACCCACTTTGAGATGTCCTGGATGCGAATGGACTGTTCTTATAAGATATCTGCCTGTCTGCATATCTGGATGTTACACAGATATTTTGGAAGCTCTTAGTCAAGAACAAATACGCGAAATTTCATTAAACATTCTAATCTATTAGATCTTGATAAAAAAAATTGGTGCGGACAATATTTATTGACCAGTTTGTGTTGCTGTTTGTATTTTTTATGATTTGCGTTAGCTGTGTGTCGGGATGTATAAGATAGAAATGCACCAAATTTAGTATTGAATCTAATTTTCTTTTTCTGAGCAACTAAGCTGAACCAATTTTGTTTTTGATCACTCAATCAAAGGTGCTATTATTCTATGACTAGAGAACGTTTCATAATCAGGTCCACAGTCAACTTCCAGCGTGGCTTAAGGTATAATTATCTCCATTGTTGTGACTATTGCCGAAACTTTTATATGTGCATCACATAGTTGCCCGAATTGTTCATTTTTTATCTTGGCTGTGGACCTGATTCTGAAATATTAACTTTTTGCTTTTTTTAGATGAATATTACAGCTGTCTCTCAGTTTCTATTGGGTAGAAAAGCACCAGATATTATATATGAAATTATTAATCTCTATTGATATCCCTTTAACGGATAAAGCACTTCAATTGCTAAAATGTTGAAATAAATGATTGACACCGGAAATTATGAACAAACTTATTTGTATATAATAAATAAGCGATAGTTCACATACATAATAAATGAAAAACATTTCTATTAAAATTCTGCTGTGATTGTTGAATTTCGTAATTAAAATTTTGTGGTTTCGTAGGGAAACCAATGTCCGTTAAAGGGATATTGTAAACAAAAACGTTTGTTTATTTTATTTTATTTTATTTTATTTTATTTTATTTTATTTTTGTAACAGGTAATTTTTGGAACTATCGAATCGATTTTGAAAATAATGAACCAATGAGCCAATAAAGATTGTTACGAAGTTCCTACCATTGTCGTTATGCCATCGTTTATTTTCTATCAATATTGTATAATCGGATGGACTTGATGCGTAGATGGATTCAGCAGCGTTAAAAATAATGATACCTAAATGATTGTAATACCAGTGCCTCCCTCGGGGTAAAGAACGAAAAACTTTCTAAAATTACGATATCATTAAAACTGTTTGGGCTAGAAGTTTTAAAATTTACATGGCAGTTACATTTTTGCTATACATAAATGCTCATAAATGCTCATTACATTATGCATTGCATTACATTATTACAAATGCTATTTTACATAAATGCTCATTAAAAAAAACATTCGAGAGTTAAACGGGTGAATTTGAGCAGAAAATCGTGTGTTTTAAACACATGATTACTTTGAAATCATCGAAGCCATTTCAAAATTCTTTTAATATTGTTATAGTGACTATCTCTGCTTAAATATAGGCTACATCTTTATCTCAGTACACCTTTCTCCATGAGGGTGCAAGAGAGAAAAATATTCTAAAATTACGATTTATTTGTGTCTGTTGAGGATAGTAACTTACAAGTTCACATGGTAGTTACTTTAAGATGTAAATGTTTGCTAAGAATCGTTTCTAAAAAAGATCGAAATTGAAAAGTGTAAAATGAGACGAAAATGTTCTAAAATCACGATTATTTTAGAATTACCGAGACAATTTCAAATTGGTTTTCGGTATAAAAATGTTGATTGTCTTTGTTTTAAGCATAGTCTGATTTTTATCTGCGATACTATTGCATCGGAGAGGGTGACAAAACGAAACTCTTTCTAAAATTAAGAATTCTTTGAACATGATGCGGCTAGAAACTTCAAATATGACATCGTCATTACTTTTTCAGCGTAAACACTAGCTCAGAACAGTGTAAAAAAAAATTTAAAATGATGAAGTGATCGGAAACGTATATAAATTACAATTACTCTGGAACTACCAAAGCGGTTGCAGAAATTCTTGCAGCATATTTATGTAGACAGTATCTGCTTTAATATAGGCTACCTTTTTAATCTCTGTACCACTAATTTCAAAGAGCAAAAAAGCTTCTAAATTTACGATTTTTTTTTAATATGTTGGTGCTAAATCCTTTAAAATTAACATAACTTAATTTTACTGTTTTTACTTAGTGAAACTGCGCTGTTTAAATTAATATAGCAAAATGAATTAGAATATAGTTCTAAGTTGGCCAGAACATACTACTTTTCTCATGCTTTTACTATTTCAGTCTGTAACTGACTATCTCCTGCACTTATATAGTACAGGGCAACGCGCATTTTGTCTTCTAAAAGAAATTAAATGTGTTTATAGTATTTATGGCTAAAAAACACAGCTCTGACTTCAGCCTTCTTTCATCATTTTGACATTTTTCAGAAAATGCAATTTTAATGCACTTTTTATAACGTTTTCAATTAATGTAATTTTTTAAATATTCAAAATTGTTTGGTCATTAACTTTGTAGTGGAGTTTATAATGGAACCCTGCCGTAAATAGAAAATGTCATGGTCCCTGTGAAAAGAATTACGATTAAATACAGAATGTATTAACTATAACAAAACCTCTGTTAAACTGATTTTTTCCGAACTATTAAACTTTTGTTTTAACGGGCTTTATTGCACATGCAAAACATTCAAAGTATATTTAAAGTTTCTTTTTTTACAGTAAATAATGTTTAGATTATGTTTTAATTTCTGAAAATATTGAAATCTTCGTTGTTCAATAAAGAAATACCGTTTGGATTGATTGTCCTGTAAGTAATATCAGTGGTAAAGAAAAAGCTGATAATACACTTAAATTCAACACATCCGATTTACTGAAAATTACTTGGATTCATATTAGTAACAGCATTTAAGTCTTAAATTTGTTTTGTAGTGTAGTACAGGATCCTAATGCTATTTTGATCACTAATTTTAAATTATCTTTCTTTGAAGACGTTAGAATACTAATTTGTAGAAAATCCAATAAAAAAAACCTTTTAAAAAATCTGTAACCTACGGAAATTAATTATATAGAAAGTCCAAATTTCAAATTACCTTTCATGTAGAAACTAAAATATTATGCATATACATAAATTCAATAAAAGTAGACCGCCACATAAATTGTTCCATAATAGAAAATGTAGTTTTATTAATTCATAAATAAAGCTAAAACATGATTAAACATTTGGTCACTTTTAAATATTTTCATATGTCATAAAATGTTGAACTTTATTAAAGATGTTCATGTTCTTGTTAAAATTAAATTTTTTATGGATTGCATTCGAATATAGAACATTATTTAAAAAAGGGTATTAGCGTTCATTTAAGTACTTTTGGATTAAATAATAAATGAAATAGCTTCTAGCATAAAAAATACATTTCTCATTTGAATTTTCCTGTTCTTGTTACGTATATTATTCAAACATTATATTTTTTATATTTGATTAATTAAACACTATCGTTTTATCATAGTTTAAGAGCAAAATTTTGAGGAAATCCAAACATAAAAAGAAACTTAATAATATATGTTCGTGTAAAAACTAAAAAAAATATCGCAATATTTCATGCTATTTTGTGCCGTTTGTCGTAGACGAAACATAAATATGCCATTCGATGAAGAATAAAGACTTCATTTATTTTATATTTGTAAATTTGTAAATTTGGCATTAATCAGTTACCAGAATGCGTTGCTTTGCTACACCCAGAAAAAAGTTTTGTTGAATCACAAAAATTTGGTTGACCCAACAAAACTTTTTGTTTAAATATAGGTCAATGGAAATTTAGTTTGAATCAACAAAATTTTTTTTTTTTTTGCAATTACAAAAAAATGTTTGTATCGTCAGCAAAAAATGTTTTGTTAATTCAAGTAAAATGGTTCAATTTTACTTGAATTTTGCTAAAACAACCAAAATGTACTCAACAAAACATGTTTTTTAGTTTCAATCAATTCCTTTTTCTGGGTGTATGCTTATTGTGATGAACTTGATAACGGTATCGTAGTTTCTGTTGGGTAGAAATGCACCAAATTTTATTTTTGAGGTTTTTAATTAAAAATGTATATGTTAATCTAATTTTGAACGTCAATACTTAACTGTTGTCCTGCTTTGTTTTATTTTTAATTCTCTGATCAATGTAACTCTGTCTTAAATTGAAAGAAATACAATAATGCTTCCTATATATGTGTTGGTGTGTAAATACGCTACTTATATTAATATACGAGAATGATATGGAATAATATTTTGCAATGCTGAAAGCATAAAATTTTACGTTCTGGTGATATAAAAACCAATGCTTAAATATTTTCAAAGAAACAACTGTATCACACTTAACTATTCTGTGTAGGGTAACATAAAATAACGCGGACAAATTTCAAACTGAAATTTAAAAGCACAACTAAATACCATAACAAATTTCATTATCTGCACATGAAAAAAAATCGGGCCTCACTTACATAGATAGTTTAAGCATTGTGATAATTGTTCCCAGAAAACATGATTCGTTCATTACATACTGGAAGCAGAGTGCAATGCGAGCTTGTTAAGGAGCTAAAAGTTCCACGAGGCAGCGTCGGAAGCCGTGAAACAAGTCTAATACCTCACCTTGTCTATAGTAACAACAGACCAAATCGAGGTAAAAAAAAGTAAACAGACAACGTTTCCTGATAACATAAAGTGGCCGTAAGGAGGATTAGATGCATTCCCAACGTTTCGAAAAGAAAAGTTGCAAACCCGTTGAACATTCATCGGCGGATGGTTTGACAGAGTTCTTTGGAAGAGTTTTTTGTAAACCAGCCTTGCAAAATTAAGCAATGCTACAAATTTACAGTTTTTAAGAAAATGGCACGACTTTAAAAATGGATAGCACTAATGAACGGGGCAGAAAGTGGAAAGATTTTAAATTTTTTCCCAGTAGAATTGGGCTGTAATGTAAACAATAATCGATTTTGGTCAAAGGTTACTTCTATTCCACATTTGTCATCAAAAGGTGGTTAAAGCCTTAGCCCGTTTTGATTTTGGTAGTATTCCTTCAACTGGGAAAACACCGCTTGTTTCTTGTTGATGAAGGCGTCAAAATCAACCATCGTCGTACCGTTAAAACATCTTGGATGGTGTTTTGCTTTTCTAGTTTCAAGAGCACGTGGGAAATGAAAAATGCGTTCTCCAGCTAGATTTTGCTTAGGTACACAGAATGAGGAGAACACAGAAATGGTTAAAGTCTTCTATGCTAGACTTCTTAGCCTCTTTAGTCTGGATCCCAGCCATATGGGTTAGTCTGCATCATTATTTTACAGAAAAGAGATAGTTCTAATCGTACAGAAATTTGAATCCTTGTAAAAAAAATCTCTTCAGGAATATTGAGCGAAAATATTACGAGATGAGTTACATCCTATTGCTGTTTTTTTTTCTAAGATTTCGTTTCTATATAAAGAAAAAAAGCAGCCATTTCGAAAAAGTTTTGTTTTCTGTACATCACAGATCTATATTTTGTCTATTAGTAAGCCTCTTTTGATTTCTGTAAGTTTAAAGGAATTTCACGCTAAAAAGATTAGAAGAGGTTTTTTTTTTCGCCACCTTGTAAATACTAGGCCCTGGATTCAAAAGTTATTATTCTGTAATTCATTTTACATTAAAAACAATCAGCGTACTTTTAAAAATGTTTAAATTGGAAAAACAATTGTACTTCGTTTTAAGCATTTTTAACAGGAAATACACATTACAAATAAAATTCTGTTGAACCAATTAACAGTTTATGCATTAGCCATTAACGAAAATCACAATATACATTTGAATTTGCATTATAATAAAAAAAGATATGAATAGATTTTTCCCTTCAGTACAAAAAAATCTATGTATTTTGTGAAAACAAAAATGCTTCTAATGGTAATTATTTGATAAGAGAAATTTATTATTTCCATGAATTCTTCAACCTTCTGAATATATACTAACTTAATCACAAACTAAAAATCAATACTCATAGCGTCGCAAAAATTAATTTTGAAAATCGGAAATTCAGTAATCATTATAATGAATTTGTAAATCAATTATATCCAAGTATGATATCCCGAAATTCAAATATTTCCATTAGTGGTGACAAATAATTATTTAAGAATAATTAATGACATTCAACTGCTATTTTATAGAGAAGCAATGAATTTATAAATAATAAATAATTGTTCTATATATAGAATTTCTTTTAAATTCGATTAATTATATTATATATTATGTTGTAATTGAAATACTGAAAGAGTAGAAAGTTCCATTAGTATTTCTCGATATTTATTAAATATTACTTATTCATCAGTTTATATAACTGAGCATTTTAATCGAATTTGTTTATAGCCATTCTTATTAAATTAATCGAACATGTAAAATAATAGTTTTCTGATAGTAACCAATTCAAAAGTTGCTGATACATCAGAATTTTAAAAAAGTCATACATTTGTTTCAAGAGACAAGAGAAAATTTCCACTGAAATTGCTGCATCTTTTTATATAAAAAGTAATGTATGTCATGATTTATAATTGTTTTTTAATATGAATTGAGCAATAATTTTCATAAATAAAACTTTGTTTTAGATAAACAAAATACCTAGATTATGTTTGTGTCTTTCCATTGTATCTTATTCAAAAAAAAAGTATTTCAATCCAATCATTTTTCAAAAAAAAATTGTCACGTGGATTTAACATAAGTGTCACAAATTTTGACATTTTGTAGCTCTATAATAATTTTCAGAAAAATGCATAAATTATATAATTTTATTGACTGCATGCTTTGATCCAAAGAACTAAAATTTGAGGCCAAAAGGGAGTATTACTATTTAAAATATGAGAATTGTTAGAATTTTTAGGATGTAAACGGCCTTCAAACCATAATCAAAGCATAACATTAAATAATAGACGTGAATAGCAATCGATTGACAGTCGTATCATTTTTATAACATATCTTGCAGCAGAATTGATGAAGGGAATACCTTTTTTTTTACCCTCGACAATACATTGCTGCTGTGTACAAAAAAAGTAAGTTTTCTTTTATAAGCATTCTTATTACTGGTACGATATAGAAGCTGTTCAGAACGGCAGCAGTTTTCCAAATAACATACGTAAATTATTTATTCGGATAAAAATACTTTTTGTAAATTTTTCTGTTTATGTATTGGAATTATTCTAGTCAAAGGTTTACTTTTAAGTGTTGATTCAGGTAATAGAGTATTTTGGACTACATTTCGAAATAAAACTGCTGATTATACTTTCTTTTATTTATAACTAGCTACCCGCCCGGCGTTGCCCGGGCCCGAGATAATAACAATCTCAGTGCAAGGCGTTATCCCCCTCCCTCCCCATACCCGCAAATATAACGAATAATTTGTTCAAGAAAACCACCTTCACCTACATTAACGCGATCATTAAAAAAATAATTAAAATTTTCTGATAATTAGAACATAACGAAGACACTACGCTAAAATAGCCGGCAGTTGACAACACTTCCCATCTTCAATTTCAGATCTATATCTTAGTTATCTAATTTTTTGTTCATTAGTAAAAATTGGCAATTATTTCCTTTCATTTTCGCAAACTAAATGGAGGGATCGGCCAGAGAAACAGATCTCTTTGTAGTTCAGTTTTTAATGAAAGCAGATCCCTGTCTGAAACTTTCTCGGATTTATTTCATTGGCGCCAGCAGATTTTTGCATAAATTAAGAAAAAATTCTGGCCGATTTTTTCAAAAATTGCATAGGCGGATGCAGAATTTTTTTATTACATATGCTCAGAAATTTTCAAAATGATATCTTAATTAGTTTTCTTAAAATTCGCTAATTAGTAAAATAATTTCGAATTCGTTTATTTCCGCTTGCAAATCCAATGCGCCGGTTGTTGTTTTTTTCGCCATTTTGATTTAAAAGATGTTATTTTAGAAGCGATGGTTAATGAGAATCTAATTAATATCTAGGCTAATTAGCAAAATATTAAAATTCTGAGGGTTAGGTGCACCAAGAGAGGGTTTGGTCTACCTAAATCTAAATTTACAGACTTCTAGGTGCGCTAAATTTTCCTAGCCATCGCCAACAGACACACACACACAGACACCCACATAGAGCGAAACTTTATTTTATTAGTATATAGAAGGTAGCAGAAAGTATTGTAATAAAAAAAAATCATCTTACGGTTTTTGACTGATATAGACGTTGTAGGGGTCACAAATCCGGAAAAAAACATGTTTTTACAAAATGTCTGTATGTCCGTGTGTCTGTGTGTTCGTCCTATTTGTATCATCAAAAAGTGTATGAAGTTATGCATATAAATTAAACAAATTTCATTTATATGTTTTTGGCTACAGCAAGTAGGTGCCAGTTGAATTTAGGTATATTCCGCCGGAAGTGGGCGCTGTGATAGCGATTTCTGTTCCATTTTCATTATTGTATCATCGAAAAATGTATGAAGTTATGCAAAGAATTGAACTAAATTTCATATATATGTTTTTGGTTTTATGGCCATAAGGTCCCAGTTGAATTTGGGGCTTTTCTATAAAACTAAAATTTGCTATTATATATAAAAATATCTTATACATTGAAACTCCAATTTTCCCGATTAATGTTTTCAGGACGCAACCCGCTCCAAATTTATTTCCATGATATATTTGTCATGCCTTGTAAGCACTATAGGGTCTAACCCGGGCTTCCCGGATTAGATCAGAACATAAACCATTTTTTTTAACTCTAATAGATTTTTTTCATTATATATATATATTTTAGATTGCCCAGTAACGACGCCGAAAAGTATTTGTATATGAAATATATGAATAATATATTCAAATAAACTTTTGAAATTTATTAAAAGCGACATTTTCGTATTAGCTGTTTGTTAGGAGTTTTAATAGCTGAAGAAATCGTCAAAGATTGCTACTTACAGCAGCCTTTTTTATTTTGATAATTTCAGTGGTTTAAGCGCGTAGTTCGATTACATGTCTGTTAAATTTTTATTCTATTTAAATTATTTTATTACTTTATATATTTATTTAATGATGGAAGTTTAATTTTGTTATGGAATATTAGACGGAAACAAATTCTGAACATCTTTATATTATTTTAAGTGCACACAGGTTAATCTTTAGCAATCGGGTTGCACGCGATAGAGGAAGATTTAGAAAAAACATCATGCCGGAGAATTGTTTTTGAAACCATAAAAAAAGGAAAGTAAGGCCCAGGTTTTCAAACAGATTGCATTTGGAAAAAAAATTCTCCATGCGATGGTGTAAAAATTGAAGTTGTGTGATGTTTAGAAGTTTAAAAAAATTCAATAAAAGCGAATTTTACTGGTGAGGGGGGGGGCTACTGTCAACATGAAGATAACTTTACAAACGGACAAGGTTTTGTTTTTCTTTATAAGATAGATTTGGAATAAGTTATTAATTGTTTCAATTTAGAAATAAGTGTTCGATATATTACTTCTTTATATGTTATATTTACATATAAATTTTAACAGTTATTTCCATGGGGTTGTGGTGCAGTATTATCGTATCATTACTGATACGTCGTCAGATGTAAATTATTAATAAAAAATGTAGCAGACAAATTTTAAAACATCTAATTTATTGGCATTTTCTTGTAATATAATATTTTGTTCTGTGGATAGCAAATATCAATGTATTCAGAGACAATAGGTCTAATTTAACAGATTATAATTCACCAAATAAAAAATTATCATATGAACATAGCATATACTAACGTCCAGAAATTCTTCTATATTTGAATACTCAAAATGAAGTTTACTACTTTTTCTGCAATTCATTGTTTGGAAAATTCAAAGAACGCAATTGTCTTATCACACAAGACGGACACGATTTTTTTATAAAATACACTAAGAAACACTCTTAAGTCTAGAGATCATTCTTTATTTACTTTCAAAAGAGGTTTTAAAAATACGTTCACGCTTAAATTTTAAAAGTATTTACTTTAGTGAAACTTTTTTTAGAAACATATGACTGTCTGATAAACATACTTCGCATTCGTTGAAATATGAAAACCCTAAACAATGAGAAGAAAAACCCTCTTTTTGAAACAGATTCTCACAGTTTTACTAAGATTTAAAAAATGTCTCTTAAAGTTTGACAATTTTTGTATTATTTGCTTGTCTCTAAAACGGTTGGAATTTTTGTTGTGCATAGATGTTTACAATGCAACACTTACAGACGTCATATTTTCGGTGTTTAGAATTATGATAATTTGCATGTCGATATTTAGAATCTTTTAGTTATTTAGCAAAAAAAAAAAAAAAAAAATATTTGCATTTAGACTCATGTCAGTGTCTTGTTCGACTTTACGAAAAACTCTCTATAGGAAAAAATGTTACATATTATTTTGAGATACTTCATTAAATGAAATAAAACAGAGGAAATATTATACAGGATTTTTTTTCATATAAATATCGTGAAATATATTGTCTATAATGTAAAAATATTACAAGATAAAATATATTCTCGCAAAGATTACGCCACATTTTTAAACGTTACATATAGATGCTTAAGATTATTCATTTCATGTTTATTTTTATTAAAAAAAATTGCGTACAACTCACTAAAATTTACTTTAAAAACTGACGACATGATCACAAGTACAAATTATTTGTATCAGTTTGATTTTGATACGAAGTATTGCTATATAATTGGATAGAGGGTGGTTATAATTATTTTTTCCATGAGTGTACATCTGAATCAAAAGTATTTACTGCAGAATTATTTCTATCCGCACTAGAATATTTGGACAAATTTCTTTCGGTATACTATACTACAGACTTGGTCACACAATAAATAATTATTGACAGACGGATTAAAATTGTCTGGACTTTACAATCGCGACTTATTTTAATTCACTCGCATGTGTTTGTGCTACATTTAACTGTACTTGTAATGAATACCCCAGACAGATACAACAATATTTATTTACTGTATTGATCTTATATTCAGTTAATGTGCATATACACACAAATACACATATATCCCTATATGTAAAAGATATTTAATTAATATTGCTTATATTGAAAATTATATCGTTGTCAACATTTTCAATATCGGCATGACATACTTATAATCTCTAAAAAACAGCAGTATGTTCAAGAACCTAAGTTGCGCTTGAAATTTTATAGCAACATCAATTTCATGATTTCTAGAAAAAAAAAATAAGTGACTCTGAGTGATTGTTTTTAAATAAACGACGTGCTTGGAATTGTGCAAAAAACTCATGCTATTAACACTGCCTATTTTTTTATTTACTTATCTGTCGCCAGTTGGCAAGAATGGTTTAGCACAAGGGTTTTTATGACAACCTCTTTAATTTTAGTCTACATTGTTGCCAGTAAAGTACTTTTTATAAATACAAGAATGGCGGCATAACTACATAGCGCACGCTCAGATTAGATACTTTTGTCCAATTTGCAAGCCACAATTCTTAACTTGGCTATACTTATTAGAAGTAGTTTTTTAAATGAGTAAGAGAAATCAAGAAGCATCAGATTGGCGACAGTGGCAGGCACGCGACGTTTATGAGCAAAATCATCTTGACCAATCAAATTTTCACTGCTCGTATATTGTCACGATCTTATATGTAAAGCAGTGTTTTTCAACCTGTGTGCCGCGAGCGATTGTCAAATGTGCCAAGAGGGTTTTGACAAATAATTAAAATTGCATGATGCCGGATCAGCGATGCATTTTCTATTTATCATGTGCTACCTTCCCTCTTCACTCCTTTTCCTGTATTAGTGTTTCCAGCGCACCACTCCTCCCTTGTCCTCGCCCAACCGATTCAGATTGTTTTTGCTTTCTTTTTTTCAATTGGGGAAGCAGGCGTTTGCCTTCTCAACTCTCGATTGGAATCTGTTTTGGACTTTGTTGCTGGACGCCGTGCATTTTATTCTACTCTTGTTTTCGTTCGAGAAAAGAGTGCGTATTGCTGTTAAAAACGTTAATGTAAAACACTTGATTTTCACATCTGTGAATTGGTTAAAATGCAAAAAATAGAAGCATAGGAAAGCATGATGGACGAATATATTGAAATAAAATCTGGTGCTTCACAAACGGAAGACAAAGAAGGAAAAAAACGGAAGTATAAAGATGAGTACATCGAATTCGGATTCAGCGCAATTGAAACGGAAGGCTCTCAAATGCCATTCTGAGTAATCTGTAAAAAGAAACTTGCAAATGAAGCTCTTGTTCCTAGTAAACTGAAAAGGCATTTGGAAACTTCACATCCACAGATAAAAAACAAACCAAGAGAATATTTTGAAAAACTGGCAGTGCGGGAAAATAAAACATTAAAAAATTGTAAACTATATAAAGATGCCAGATAAAGGATTGATTGCCAGCTACAAGGTTGCCCAATTAATAGCACAACGGAAATAGCACACACCGATGCCGAGTCTATCATTGTACCAGCATTAGATATCATTGTCGAAACAATGCTGGGAAAAGAAGCATTAGAGAAGGTCAAGAAAATACCATTCTCCAATGACACAATATCACGCCGAATCGAAGATTTATCTTCAGACAGTATTTCCAATCGCGCGACAGTGAACTCTGGTCACTTCAAATTTATGAATCGAGAGATATCAGTGGTAAAGCTCAGCTCCTTGCTTTCATTCGATTTATTAAAGATGAAAAATGCGCTTGTAAAAGAAAATATTTCATGTTTTTGTTTGCTGTGGAAAAACTGCGTGGTTGTTTGTACAGACGGATGTCCATCAATATTGGGAAACAAAAAAGGATTTATCACACTTGTGCACCAAGAAAATCCAAATATTATAAGCGTCCACTGTATGATTCACAGAGAATCTCTCGTTTCAAAATCTTTAACTCCAGATATGTTGATAGTTATGACCGAAGTTATCCAAGTGGTCAATTTCATCAAGTGTTGACCTCTGAAATCTTGAATTAATTTTTCCTCAGCTTTGTGACGCAATGGATTAAGAATACAAAACTCTTTTATATCACACCGAAGTGCGTTGGCTTTCGAAGGTATATGTTTTGAAACGACTCGTACACCTGAGAGCCGAGGTGATTTTGTTCTTGGAAGTGGAAAAAACATGCTTTGAATTTTCTCTTCACGACGAGATTTGGTGGCTTAAAGTTCAGCTTCTCTCGGACTTGTTTGAAAAGCTGAATGCTCTGAATTTAAGACTTCAAGGTCCATCTGAGAATATCGTCACATCAACATCAAAGCTGAAATCATTTCAAGAAAAATTAACACTGTGGAAATCTGAAATATCAAATGGAAATTTTGACTGTCTTCTGGGTGTCAATGAATCTCAGTCGAAAAGAAAAATTGCAGACAAAATGATAAGCACCATTGACGAACTCCAAACCTCACTTAAAAACTATTTTTCTTCGCTTTCAGTTGACGAATATGAGTGGTTAATCAACCCATTTGTAATTTGCAAGACACCAAATTTGACAACAATGGAAAAAGAACAGCTAATTGATTTGAGAAACGATAAGTTTTACCGTTTAATATTCTTCGAGAAAAATTTTTAGATGAGGTTTGGCTTTCTGTCAAAAATTTGTATCCTGAAATCAGCTTGAAAGTTATTAAAATTCTCTTGCCTTTTGCATCTTCGTGGCTCTGTGAACTTAGATTTTCAGCATTGACAGAAATGAAGTCCAAAAAGCGAGAAAGACGTTTAAAAATTGACGATGAAATGCGAACTTGTCTGTCGACTTTGGAACCTCATTTCAATTTAATTTGTTCTAGAAAACAGGCTCAGACCTTTCATTGAATACATTTTTTAAGTAAATATTTTTCTTTTTTTTTGTGTGTGTGTCATACAACTTATACATTTTTGGTACTTTTTGTTTAGCCGATGTTATATATACATAAATATCTATCGATATATATAACACTGGCGTCCGGCTAACCGAAAAGTACCCATTTTTTATATTCAGGTGTGCCGCAAATAATTTCAGATATTTTTAGTGTGCCGTCAACTAAAAAAGACTGAGAAACACTGATGTAAAGGCACTCTTTGTGCTCATCACTCACAATTTCGTCCAAAACCCTCCCAACCATAAAAAATGGATTGCTCGTATGTCACCACTTTCTTATTCATAAAAGCACCGTAGTTGTTCATTGATCAAGATTTTGTCCAAACTCCTTTCTACCAATCAAATTCTATTTATCGTATGCCATTTTTCTCACATTTATAAAGGCAAGTTTGAAACGCAGTAAATAATCCTATGTTAAAATATTTCCTGAGTTCTTGTAAAAAACTATACACGACACTATAAATCCTTTTATTTAAAAACCTTCACTGCTGTATTAGACTTGTAATGTAAAAGCTACATTCATATCCATTCAGTGGTTGTTGAGAAAATTTAGGCCTTACATAGATGCCTATTCACATGACGACTGTTCACAACAACGCACACACACTCGCATAATCCCTGGGTGTGAAACTGTATAATTAGTCAATGCGGTTTTCATTGCCTATATCGTGGACAGTCTTGAATATATAAATATTATCGACATATTGGTATATTTACACTTTATCATTTATTCAACAATATTGAAAAGACATATTACGCTATTTAATTGAAAGTTTTACTGCAATATTGGCATTTCATTGTACATAATTTCAATATAAAGCCAACAGTTCTGTAATAGCGTCAGTTTCATATGTGAATATTTGTGTAATATTTATTATGTGAAGCCAATATTTAATCAGCATTGGCACTTCATTCGACATATATTTCCAATCAATGCGTCATGGGTCCTCAGACAACCAATATTGATTAGCTACAAATGATTTGTGCATGTTCGCGTGTCTGTGCGAAATATATTTTTTTTAAATAAAATACATTATAAAACAGTTACATTCAGTGTAAAGATGCAGGTCTGTTAATTTTCATAAAGGAGAACTATTGATATAATTTACGCATCGTGATAACTATAGGAAACTTTCATGCTTTCAGAATATCTGTAATATTTATTATAAATTTCATACAGCCAAAATACAATATTACGTGTTGTATATACCATTACAGTACTTGTTTATGATTAATCTAACGAAGAACCAATGTATGTAACTGGATAAAAATTAGCTTTGCTAATCGAAAATGCATCAGTTTTAACGATGAATAAATAATCAGGTTTCTTGAGTAATCAATTCTTTGAATGAAAATATTTATATTAGCTAATATCTAGCTTTTACGAATAGTGATAATTATTGAATATATAGTCAACACAAAATGTGAAACGTGGAAAAATCCATAATAGATTGTACACATTGGTTATTTTAATTAACATAAATCATAAAATACCAAATACTGTGAATGAAATTTTATAATTGGATTTCTGTTTCTCAAATTTGAAATCAAAATCTATTCTTTCTTAGAAACTGATTTACATATAAATTGATTCAATAAATTTGTTGATTTTTAGATCTCTTTAAAGCTGTTGTATTTTTTTTTAATTAAAGTTAAAACATAAATTTAACTGTAGCACATTTTTCTGACAAACATTTCAATTAAACGATCAAAATTTCAGAAATTATTCGTCATAGTATATACAAATCGTTTCATATCATTTACAGTTGTGACTATTTTGAAATGTTCTAAATAAAAAAAAAAAAATATATATATTCATGAATTAGACAGTAAATAACACAAACGGAAACCTCACGTACACCAATGTGTTCCAAAATTTTCCGGACTGATCCTATAAAAAAAATTAAGAATGGAAATAAAAATTTTGACCTATGTTTATTCGAAATAATCCCCGGTGGACTCAACACACTTTTTACAAGTACTGTAATAGTCATTAAAACAATTCTGGAAGTCCGCTTTTGCAATGTGCGTCAAAGAGTCAGTCGCAGTCACTTGAGGTGGCCCTCTTTAGGTGCTATTTCAACTTAGGGAACAGCAAATAGTCACAGGAGAATAAATCTGGGGAGTAATGGGGATGCTTGAGCACGGCGACCCCTTTAGAAGCCAGAAACTCACACACAATGATCGAAGTGTGTGCTGGTGCGTTGTCGTGCAAGAACAACCAAATTCCTTGCTGTCGGTACCGGGGACAAACTCTTCGTACTCGGGCCATAAAACGCTTCAACACTTCCAAATAGCAACGAGCAGTAACAGTAGTACTTTCAAGTTTATGTTCGTTCGTTTTTTTACCTTTGCGAACTCCGACATGATCACGTTACACTGTTAGAACAAACCGGATGCACCTATTAGCATCACACAACAGATAGCAACATGTATTTCTATCTACCGATTAACAAGACGAAGTGTAGTCGAGCTTTCGCCATCACCTGTGGACAAGCAGCGCCACCAATTGGCAAGTAATTGAACCAGTCTGAGAAATTTTGGGACTATTGTGTATATTTGTGTTTATTCTCCTCTTTCCCAAATAATTTTGTCTGTTTTGTAAATAAATATATATTTTCAATAAATAATTTCAAAGAGTTTGAAAATCTGCGCTTATGTATATCATATATCATTATTCTACAGTAAAATAATTCTGAAATTTAGTATTCACTCCAGTAGCAAAATAAAATGAAATCCCTTGTAACCGGTGCCCAAATAATGGGAAATATCAAAATAACGAAACTTTTGAAAATTGAAATTTAAATCCGAAATGTAGGCCTATTGGATAAACAAAATATAATGGGCTTCTTTATTTCTGTTTCTGTACTATAACATTTTTCTGTGCCCATTTCCAACTTTGGATTTAGATACCTGTTTGGCGAAGGTTAGTGTTATTGAAAATAAAGTTCAGGTTTGGATAGATATGGAGAAATCTTTTACTATCAAACTCCCTTTTGATGGCGACGAAATTATCGAACATGTACCGGAAATGAAGAAAGGTGATGAGGAGGAGAGGAAAGTTGAAAATTACACGTAGACACAGACAGTTACGTACTAAGAATTTTACACTTTTATAATACTTGCCGAGCGATGTACATCTATGTTAGAATATGATATTAGGAAGCTCCATTGTATACACATAGTATTTACAGGGTGTTTCACAAAGGACCCCTAACTTCAAAAATCAATAACGCGGAAACGGTGATAGATAGAAATATGAAACCAGTGGTATGTTTATTAAAAAAAATCGTAAGAATCTTATACCTAAATCTCAAATTTTAGTTAAAAATAGCACCAATAGATGGCGCTGAGAGCGTTAAGAATTTTTTTAAAGAGAGTTCAGAAGCATAGAAAGACTAGCCGTCGAAGATTTCGCCATTGAAATCTCACCGCTATTAGTGTATAGTGAAAATAATTCCGAAAGTGATGTATACAGTGGTGGAACGTGTGTTTATTGTTTTGGAGTACCACCGATTAAATCAGAGTTCTACTGCTACAAGGAGACGTTTTCAAACGCAATTTCAAGTCGCAAAAGGCCCAGATGGGAAAATAATTCGTGAACTTTTCAACAAACAGGCAACGTATCCGATGCGAATTATTTTTACTATACGCTAATAGCGGTCAGATTTCAATGGCGAAATCTTCGAAGGGGAGTCTTTCTATGCTTCTGAACTCTCTTTAGAAGGATTCTTAACGCTCTCAGCGCCATTTATCGGTGCTATTTTTAACTAAATTTTGTGGTTTATGTATAAGATTCTTACGATTTTTTTAATAAACATACCACTGGTTTCATGCTTCTATCTATCACCGTTTCCGGGTTATTGATTTTTAAAGTTAGGGCTCCTTTGTGAAACACCCTTTATATCACCTGCAAAATTCCTGTAAGCAGGCAGGTTATAAGTCATCAAATTAACAAATTTGCAGCTTTCGTATAATAATACGTATGTATGGTAATTAAAAAAAAATTCATTACATCTAAAAATAATTTTAAACAATATGAACGATTTTTAGACTCTTTTATTACACACGACCTGATTTTTGTATGAAAAGATGGAATTTTGTAATAGTTTTTTAATCCCTTTCTTGGTATGCTGGAATTATAAAAATCACTGCCACAGGTGTATTTTCGACGACAATACAACATTTTATTATTTTTCTAACTTAATTATAAATTAATATATTAATTTTAAGGCATTTTTCGTTAGCCGCCACGGATGATATATCGCCAAAAATTCTCTGTAACTAATACAACTGTATAGAAGTTAAAATAACAATGGGTATAATTAGGCGTCCATAAAAATTTGCCAAAATATGCCAAATGTTTGTGAAGCTGCATTAATGAAACATTTTAATGGCTAAAAAGTAGAAAATAAATTATAAATAAAAAATTAAGAGTGTAATATTTAGAAAAAAATATGCTATTATCAATTAATAGTTTAATATTAATTAATCTACGACTATACATCGAGAAATCAATTTCGAAAACCTAAAAAGATAGTTTTAAAATGTTTCATTTATTATTTCCTGTTGATCTATCTTAAAAAAGAAACAGAGTAAAAATTATGTATTTTTAAATAAATTCACTTGCTTGCGCTTTCTACCAAGCGTACAAAAAGCAGTGGATTTTCTTTCATAATCGAGATCGGTGCTCACACCAAATGAATGTATTGTAACAGAATTTTTTGGGAAAAAACAGGAACCGCAGAAAAAAAATAGACATGATTTCCAAGATTAACATCGAATGCTTATAAAAGAGTGTTTTTAGGTGCTTTTGTTTTTATATAAATACGTAGCACCTACTGTCGTCGTCTGGTCCGTCCGTCTGTCTGTCTGTCTGTCCGCCCGTCCGTCTGTCTGTCTGTCCGTTCGTTCGCATCTAACAACGCAAAAACTACCCAAACGAATGGTTTAAAATTTAAGATATATTATCTTTGCAAAATTTTGTCAAGACATTTCAAATGTTATGAAAATCGAATCAAAATTTTAGAAGATATTAAAAAAAAAACATTCATTAAAAAATTTGATTTAAAAAAATCGGCGCTTTCTTGTTATAGGAGCTTCCGAGGTTCAACCGTCAAGCGACCGAGATGCTTATTTTATTACAGAAATTATTCTACAGACGATATAATTCATTTCACAGAATTAAAAATCATCAAGATCTGAATATTTATATAACTAGCTATAGTACGAACGCACCTCATTTGTCACGTTTGACGTACAATTTCCAACTTGTTTTATTTTACTTTTATACTTATTATTTATATTATTTATTTAATTGAGGCTGATAGATTGAAATACATTCACAAGTTGCAATTTTCTCAGATGGCATCACAAACCATGAGCAGGTAAATTCTAAAAACATATAGTTCAATTATCCCGAAAAGTGTGTCTTCAGGAATCGGCGAGTGTTGCTGACTGGTTAAGTTCGATTCTACTGCAATATTGAGCCAATATTATTTTTATTAGCCACATTTTTTATAAATATTGGCAATATTTGTACAAGATATTGTCAAACATTTACATATTGCTGATATATCACCAGTATTGGCGAGAAATATTTTGCCATTTAATTGCAAATATTTCCCGTATTAAGCTAAACTTCTGAATAATGGTTTCATTTCACACATTTCCAATTCAAAATCAATATTTAACAAATAGCGTTACATCGGATTTTTATTAATCCAATATTGCTACGAAATTGGACATCAATATAATAAAACTTGGCTTGCTACATGAGTAAAAACTTTAAAAATATTTACTATTTATGAAATAAACATTTTTTTCTGCTTAAATTAACAGTAAAAAATATGTAACATTAGATAAAAAAATAAGTAAGTTCAATTAGTGAAAGTTTTTTTTAATAAAAACTCACTTAATTTTCAAATAAAAATCTATACTATACAAAAAAAAATCTATAAACTTTCAAAACATGCGTTATTTAGATGCTGTTAAATTAACATTTTTAAAAATGCATCACTGAAAGTAGTTAATTATTTTTTTATCATAATTATGTTAAATGATCTCGATAATTCATTTTACCGTGCAAATAGGACTTTTAATGACAGTTCATTTAAGATTATGAGACATATTTGAACAGATACAATAACGTAATCCGAGATATTTAATTGGGTTACTTATTTTTAAAATGAAAATAAAATCGTTGATAGTATTAATTTATCGTTTTAATGAAATTTCTATTTGCCATTTTAATGAAAATGTATGTTAAATCGCTTAAAATATATGCATAAAATATGACAAAAAAATTACAAAAAAGCACACAGAGATAAAAGAAATTTATCTAGATATACAGTTATTTAGTAGCGAATTTAATTGAAGAATGATCATACGGTAGATATATATTTTTTTTAATATCCGATAACTTGCAAAAAGTATTGTCTTCAGCATATATTTATTCAATATCCAATAATCTTGTAAAAAATATTATCAGATACTGTAACTATAAAAAGAACTAGTTAAATTCAGATCAAATAAAATGTAAAACTAATTAGTCTAAGAAAGTATTCTAAGAAAACTTAAAAGTGAAAATAGAGCGTGGACACAAATTATTGTACAATTCGTACCTCATTGTTACAAATCTGCGGAAAACTCCAGTCCGTCATTCGACTATTTTTAAAGATAACGTTTACATGAACATATTATTAAGCGTATCTGACTTTATTATGGTCAGAATAAAGTTAAATTACGATTATGTAACCGAATGACTGCAGCAAATTTTTAATAGGACTGGATAATTTGCGAAATAATCATTGCAATGTATCATTTAAATGACAGATTACTGGTATTAAATCATACGTTTGCAGGTATACTTCTCTCCTTAGCTGGAATCTGAGTTTAAATTGGTCAACGAGTTCTTATGTCATGGCCACCACGACGACTAGTCTTTTCACTCCTAGATTTCAGTACATATGATATAACATATCAGGTTTACAGTAGGAGGATAGAATAGGAAGAGTCCATATATTAATATTCCCCTGTGGAATGTTTCGAAGCCGACAAACGAATTTTCTCCGCCTCTCATGCATCCGCCATATTTGACTTTGACCGATAGCAGTCAGCAGTTTAAAGTGCAAGACAATCTCCTGTGTCAATTTATAACATATACCCGAATTCAGTATCTTATATGCTACAAATTGTATTGATAACAAATTCAGAACCGTCTTTTATTTCATATAAAATTACTATATTCGGTATTTTTATGGATGTAAATTGACATGGCATCTTGAGTATTTTTAAATATGTAACTATATGGGGTCTACCATAAATTTCCTGAGTAATTTCTCTGTTATTTAAAAAATCTTGGTTTCTAGCCCTCTGAAAAATTTGCACAGAACTTATGAGCAGCGAGTGTGCCCCGCGGAGCGTTAAAAGTGTAGATGGCAGGGGGAGGTTAGAGGCTCTAGGGAAGATAGGAACGGTTTCAAATGACGTCATATATGACGTCTCCTTATATTTCATCTTCATAGAGTTCACAGTCCGTTACTTTAAAAACGTATTCCTGAATTGAAATCAGGAATCAGAACTGCACTTTGTTTGATCGACATGAACATGCTTACAAACAAAAGAGAAGAACTTGTTTACAAAACGGATATTTCCAGAGTAACGAAGGGCAGCCACATCAAGCATTTTCGAAACGGTAAATATTGTGTGTTTCTGTGTTATATAATTATTTTTACTGACTTGGCCGTATGACTGTGCATACTAAACCATCGCATTTTCCCGATTAATTTAGTCCACCTTGTGTAATTTGATCGACAATGTCTAATTAGAATGGTCAAGTATAGCTGCAAAATTTGAAAACTTTATTAAAGAAAGGCTGAAATTCTTCACTTTTGGTTGCCTTATTTTACATAATAATTTTAGATGGCGGCATAGAATATACTCTCCTTAAGGCTACTTATGTTTGAACTGTAATTCTGCAGCTGCATCTTGGTGGCACAAACTTCCATTCAAATGAGGAGGTCATAAATGAAGTCGATCTCTGTCTGGACTCGCGCACGCTACAATTTTTCGCAGAAGGGATTGAAAAGTTGCCAAAACGTTGGCAAACGATTGTAGATTCAAACGGAGATTACTATCCTCGTTAGGTTTGATGATTTTGTATGTATTTATCATTTTACAATAAAAAAAATTTTGGTGGAAAACTTTTCAGTCAACGTGATAATAACTGTGCACATATAAATGCATGTTGGTGCTTGCACACTGAGAAAAATAAGTTCTAAATTTTAAAAGTAAAAACAGCAAAAATAAATTATTAAAATATGTTGAAAGTGTGTATTCACTGTGAGAAATTAATATTTTGTTAAAATTACGTTAATTAAGATATAAGTAAACAATGAAACTTTAAAGAAAATATCTTTGTTTGTATAAAAATTTCACAGATACATTCAAGTGAATTTTAAAAGTAATTATGTTAGATTTATCAACATTGTTGAGAATATAAAGCATTTTTATATGTTTTAAATTCCGAGAAAAGTAAACTGTTTTATAAAGAATAAATCCTTTTCAAACCTTAATAATCAATCGCAAAGTAACCATAGAAGGTATCTTTGAAAATAAATGTGGGTTTTCGAAACATTGAAATAGAAGAATTTATATTTGTGCTGATATGCAGATTATTTTCTCGACAAAGTAAATTTTATATATATTTACAAATATTTTAGGTACAAAATGTATTTCTACTTAATTTTTCTTTTTCTTTGATTTTTTTGTATTATTATTATTCCTTAGGGCAGGAGATAAATTCTGATATGATATTTTTATATTTTTTCCTAGCCTCTATGTAAAAGTTATTGTTTCTATTTCCATTATGTTTTTGTATAAGGGCTGACAGGTTCTGCATACTTCCCGTCGTAGACAACATAGGTGAAAATAAATTTTAAATGAAGACTATATACATTCTAGATTATCCACCAATAAAAACAAAACAGAAATTTTATATGAAAAATATCAATTTTCCTTTCAAATACAAAAGTTTTAAATTTACTAATAACGGCATTATTTTTGTATTAATCGCATGCCATCGATTAATAGCAAGAGAAATTCACCATTTATATCAAATATTTTTATCCTGTTTTTTTTTCAGTGTAATACGACTACACATCTGTTAAACTTCTGTTTTATTTATTTACTAACCACCTCTGGCAGTTTTATATCCCTTTAATGTATATGCTAAGCATTGCAACATGTTATCATATTATTTTTTTTACATAATTTAATTTACTTGCCTAATCGGATGCCGAAAGATTCTGATAGAGAAATCAAGAACTCTTTGCTATCAAGACAGCATTTTGTATATTTTTTGTTGTTATGTATTTCATCTTTCTTGGCAAAAACCACTTAACTCACTAAGGCATTTATGCTTCATGTCTGGTTGTTTATCACTAATATAAACCTATAAAGTAACCTTCCGTAATTGAATCCACTGCCAATTGGCGTACTTCATCTGATACGATTTGGAACAATGAAGTGTTTTTTGTGAAAAGCCACAATTATAATAAACCATATTGTTTTTATTATATTTTATATTTCAAGCTAATCTTGTGGCTGTAGACTCGATTACGGAAGGAGAGAAGATCTATCATCATTTTCATCTAATCGTGATGAATAATGTATCATAATCGAGCTCCATTACTAATTGACATATTTTAGAGAGTGTGGTTTGATGAAACATAGAACTTTTGGAAGCCACTTCTGATAATCACATTCATTTTAAACCATGTTTGTTTCCAGTATTGCCCACTTTGGATCATTGGCGTGCAATCTGATTAAAATTATTATTTTGTATTCAATTATTAATTTTGTACTAAATTCTTATTTTGTATTATTTTAATTTCTTCTATATTATTTGACATTTTTAATGATGTTAAGTATATAATAAATGTATATTAAATTATTGATTTCAATGCGATTGGTCATTGACAGTGGTAAATATGACTGGCGATTAACAATCATTGTCGCCGATTTATATTCTTGGCTCGGTTAATACGTAAGTACCAAATTTAATTAACGATTCGTTTTGAAATTTGATTTATGAAATAATATTATATGAGTTGACTTTGTTTACATTTAATTTACTCCAAGAAATGATACTTAAATAAGTCCAGTTATATAATATTTTACCTAACAGAATTATGCTAAACATTTATTGGCTTACAGGCGCGATTTATTTTTTCCACACCAAACAGTGCGCAAAAATTCACTTGCTTTGCAAATTATTATCTTCAAGGTTTAATATTTTTATCGTTCACGATGGACGAATCTCTTGTGTGTGTTTACTTTGATGGAATGAGATATTGGACTCTCAATCTGATTTCAACTGCAGTTATCTCGAATATATATATATTTGAATGTAACTCATCTCTCAAACATTAATTTTTTGAATGATTTTTCTAAAAATGTAACTTTTATGTAGTGTTATTCGAAAAGTAATTTTGAGTAAAAATGGCATATTAAAAGCGAATCGGTCAGCCAGTATTTGTTTTCCACAGTCACATGAATAACAGTATGACACTAGCGCTATTATTATATAGATTTATTTATTCGATTTATTTTTTCCACACCAAACAGTACGCAAAAATTCACTTGCTTTGCAAATTATTATCTTCAAGGTTTAATATTTTTATCGTTCACGATGGACGAATCTCTTGTGTGTGTTTACTTTGATGGAATGAGATATTGGACTCTCAATCTGATTTCAACTGCAGTTATCTCGAATATATATATATTTGAATGTAACTCATCTCTCAAACATTAATTTTTTGAATGATTTTTCTAAAAATGTAACTTTTATGTAGTGTTATTCGAAAAGTAATTTTGAGTAAAAATGGCATATTAAAAGCGAATCGGTCAGCCAGTATTTGTTTTCCACAGTCACATGAATAACAGTATGACACTAGCGCTATTATTATATAGATTTATTTATTCGATTTATTTTTTCCACACCAAACAGTACGCAAAAATTCACTTGCTTTGCAAATTATTATCTTCAAGGTTTAATATTTTTATCGTTCACGATGGACGAATCTCTTGTGTGTGTTTACTTTGATGGAATGAGATATTGGACTCTCAATCTGATTTCAACTGCAGTTATCTCGAATATATATATATTTGAATGTAACTCATCTCTCAAACATTAATTTTTTGAATGATTTTTCTAAAAATGTAACTTTTATGTAGTGTTATTCGAAAAGTAATTTTGAGTAAAAATGGCATATTAAAAGCGAATCGGTCAGCCAGTATTTGTTTTCCACAGTCACATGAATAACAGTATGACACTAGCGCTATTATTATATAGATTTATTTATTCGATTTATTTTTTCCACACCAAACAGTGCGCAAAAATTCACTTGCTTTGCAAATTATTATCTTCAAGGTTTAATATTTTTATCGTTCACGATGGACGAATCTCTTGTGTGTGTTTACTTTGATGGAATGAGATATTGGACTCTCAATCTGATTTCAACTGCAGTTATCTCGAATATATATATATTTGAATGTAACTCATCTCTCAAACATTAATTTTTTGAATGATTTTTCTAAAAATGTAACTTTTATGTAGTGTTATTCGAAAAGTAATTTTGAGTAAAAATGGCATATTAAAAGCGAATCGGTCAGCCAGTATTTGTTTTCCACAGTCACATGAATAACAGTATGACACTAGCGCTATTATTATATAGATTTATTTATTCGATTTATTTTTTCCACACCAAACAGTACGCAAAAATTCACTTGCTTTGCAAATTATTATCTTCAAGGTTTAATATTTTTATCGTTCACGATGGACGAATCTCTTGTGTGTGTTTACTTTGATGGAATGAGATATTGGACTCTCAATCTGATTTCAACTGCAGTTATCTCGAATATATATATATTTGAATGTAACTCATCTCTCAAACATTAATTTTTTGAATGATTTTTCTAAAAATGTAACTTTTATGTAGTGTTATTCGAAAAGTAATTTTGAGTAAAAATGGCATATTAAAAGCGAATCGGTCAGCCAGTATTTGTTTTCCACAGTCACATGAATAACAGTATGACACTAGCGCTATTATTATATAGATTTATTTATTCGATTTATTTTTTCCACACCAAACAGTACGCAAAAATTCACTTGCTTTGCAAATTATTATCTTCAAGGTTTAATATTTTTATCGTTCACGATGGACGAATCTCTTGTGTGTGTTTACTTTGATGGAATGAGATATTGGACTCTCAATCTGATTTCAACTGCAGTTATCTCGAATATATATATATTTGAATGTAACTCATCTCTCAAACATTAATTTTTTGAATGATTTTTCTAAAAATGTAACTTTTATGTAGTGTTATTCGAAAAGTAATTTTGAGTAAAAATGGCATATTAAAAGCGAATCGGTCAGCCAGTATTTGTTTTCCACAGTCACATGAATAACAGTATGACACTAGCGCTATTATTATATAGATTTATTTATTCGATTTATTTTTTCCACACCAAACAGTGCGCAAAAATTCACTTGCTTTGCAAATTATTATCTTCAAGGTTTAATATTTTTATCGTTCACGATGGACGAATCTCTTGTGTGTGTTTACTTTGATGGAATGAGATATTGGACTCTCAATCTGATTTCAACTGCAGTTATCTCGAATATATATATATTTGAATGTAACTCATCTCTCAAACATTAATTTTTTGAATGATTTTTCTAAAAATGTAACTTTTATGTAGTGTTATTCGAAAAGTAATTTTGAGTAAAAATGGCATATTAAAAGCGAATCGGTCAGCCAGTATTTGTTTTCCACAGTCACATGAATAACAGTATGACACTAGCGCTATTATTATATAGATTTATTTATTTATTTTTAGTGAAGTTTTATTTTTGTTATGGAATATTAGCCGAAAACAAATGTGGAACAATTTACTTTGTTTGAACTACAAACGTGTTAATCTTCTGCAAACCGGTTAATTTAATTGTGTGGATTAAAAACAAATCCCGTTTGAAAATCTGCATTATGTAGCAAAAACATGCGTGTGAAAAACGCTCACGTCATATAGACTTCAGCAATGATGTAGGCAATCCGTTTCTCTTTTTTCACAAATTTAATTACTTCTAAACATCGCATAATTTTCCTTTTTACACCGTCCACAAAGGAAAAAATGTACATTCAAATCAGAATTGGGTTTTGTAACTGCAATAATCTGCAATGTAATTGCAATTTAATTGTATGTAATTGATTATAGTTACACACATAAATTATAAATAATAGGATGGGGCTATTCCTGCGGCACTAGTTTTTTACGGTGGGTAATTATAACTATAATTAATTACATACAATTAAGTTGTAATTAAATTGCAGATAATTTTATTTACAAATTTGCCCAACTCTGATTTAAATGCAATTCTTTTGAAAACTGTATTTAAAATTCACTGATTTTTTTTATGTTTTTTTTAAATAATTTTCAAGCATGATCTTTTTAAATTCTGTCTTTATCACGTGCAGCTCGATTACGAAAGATTAACCCGTTTGCAATTAAAACAATATAAAAAGTTCAGTGGTTGTTTCCGGCTAATATTCCTTAACAAAATTAAGCGTTCATCAATAAATAAATAAATAAATAAATAAAAACTACATAAAAAAACCAGAAATTTCACGAATATGTATTTGAACTACGAGCTTTAACACTGAAATTATCCGAATCAAAAAGGCTGCCGGAAGTAGCAAATTCCTTGGCGATTTCAGCGGCATTAACCTGCGTCAAAAATACGAAAAGAAAAGAGCTCTGCACATCATGTATTTTTTACCGTAGCAGCGTTGAAAAGCTTACATTCTGTATGACACTGAAATAGGAAAAACAATGTTAAAAGTCCTGGTAGCTGTCCTACAGCAGCAACGAATAACTATTCTTGACATCACCTTCCACATCTCAATTACTTTTAATAATTTTCGAAAATATATTTTAATACATAATTGTTATTTTTCATATACAAATTCTTTTTCGTGTTGTTAGTGGGAAATCTAAAAATATGTATTAAATCTAACATAATCTATTAGTGTTTACAAAAATGGTTTTCATCTATATTCTGTACACCGGGCAGTACGTTCTGTAACCCGGGAATCCTCGGTTAGATTTTCTGGTTATAAATCAGTAAATTGAGATAGAGTTTTCAAAGAAACTGTATCTGCAAGTATACATTTTTTTACTTTCTTCTATCTTTACAAGAAGAAAGCATTGGATTCATGAAAATTTTCGACTTCCGATTTTCGACGGATTTACACCAAGAGGTTCATTCTCGACCGAAAACAACAACCATTTTCCCAATAATTAAAAAAAAAAAAAAAAAAAAAAAAAAAAAAAACGATACTTTTTCGTAATATTAGTATAGATAGCGCCCATGAAGAAATTTTCTCAAATAAACCAAATGTTAATGGCCAAATATTTTATATTTTTACTTTCTTCTTATCTTTACAAGAAGAAAGTATTGGATTCATGAAAGTTTTCGACGGATTTATACGTTTTAAAAGGTCCTGAACACAATTTGACTGTTTTTAGAAAATGTCTGTCTGTGAGTCTATGAGTCTGTCTGTCTGTCTGTCTGTATGTGACACAAATTTTGTGGGCGCTCTATCGCAAGAACTAATGCTCGGAATTTAATAAAATTTTAGATTCAGTTAGTCCCTGATATAAATTGGTGCTGATTAGTTTTTGGTAAAATCGCCCGGCAGGTGGCGCTGCTATGCAGCATTTTTCGCGATTTCCACAATAGCTCTATCTCAAGAACTAATGCTCGGAATTTAATAAATCTTTAGATTCAGTTAGTCCCTGATATAAATTGGTGCTGATTAGGTTTTGGTAAAAATCGCCCGGCAGGTGCCGCTGCTATGCAGCATTTTGCAGGATTTACACGATTTTAGCGATAGTCATATCTCAAGAAATATTGCACGGAATTTAATAAAACTTGAGTTTCAGTTAGATCTTGATATAAATTGGTGCTGATTCTTTTTAGTGTATGCGAAACCTGTGTGAGATAGAAGAAAGTTTTGGGATTGACACATCTGACTAGTTTCAAATCGGTGTTGTAAAAATTGTTTAGAAGTTTAAAAGTTTGCGGTAAAAAAAGAAATTTATTGTTAAGATCGTTACCACCGTCGATATGACGTCAGCGTTACTCACGAACATGATTTGTTTTATAATATAGATATGAAATATTTTGTATTAGTAAAAGTGTACATTAATCAAACAGTTATTTCGCAAAAAGTAAGAGGCGTTGACGCGGAAAATTATGGTGCGCCATCTGCATTTGCTTATTTCGAGAAGGTTATCTCTGTAAAATTTCAAAATTCTTTGTTTTATTAGCTTTTTACAAAAGCAAGTAACCTTTTGTGCGAATTGCGTTTTCATGTTGCTATCATTCATTAAACCTTTATTTGTTCTCTATGACGATTTTAATGTATAATATTTGTTAAAAAAATTTAATTGATCATGTACATATTTCAGATAGATTATTGGCCTTAAAAGACCTTAGCAAAGATCTTAAAATTAATTTATGAAAATCGAAATATCGCAAGTATCTTATACGCATGAATTTTCTAAATATTTTTCAATAATTATTGTACCGTGAACCATACAATATGTGCACTTGTTGCTGAAGTCATACAAAATATCGCGCAGAACAATCGCTCATCCAATAAGACCATGGAATAAACACTCATTAGCTTACATAAGCAATGTCACAGAGATCCAGATAGAGTTTTGGTATTTCAAAACGAGACTGATCAATCATAAGTCATATTTTGCGAGATTTTCGAAAAGAGCGATAATGTTGCAAAAATGCAGGCTTGTCCGGTCAAATATCGAAAAATCTATTTAGAACCCTGCCATCGTTATGCAAAAAAACTGTACTAAACTCAAGCAAGAAACTTTCTTTTTTCTGAATAAAATAATATCTCCAAAAGTTTCAGAAGTTGAATAAAGTACCGTGCTTAACGTGACGCTTATTCCACTTAAACCACAATATGATCTTAAGACTCCTTTCCATGGTATTTGATGTAAACATTATATGTAAGGAGACCTTGTGTAATGTGTAATATTGAAGCATACGATATAAAGAAGGTATAAATGCATTTACTTATAATGTGTGAAGTCAATCCCCAGAGGACGTTATAACTTTTCTGACCAATCGTGCGAACTCTGAACCAAAACTGAAGTATGATACTGACCAATCTGGTATCTGGGCAAAGGCAGGGTAGAAATCATCTGATTCAATGATAATTTGGGCAGGGTTTGTTCTGAACAACTTTGCTAAACCGCGCTACATTTTTTACATGGTTTTCAGTGAAATGTATTCGCCGTTCTATAATTACGTACGCATAATACCACCTTTAAAAACTGTGTAGCCTCGAATCCAAAAACATAATGTTACTGATTCAAATAATTAATTGTAAAAAGAAAAAAAAATATATATTTTTTTTTACTTAAAAGATCGTCTGCTGATCTATTGAAATAAAAATTATTTTCTGGTAATATTGCCTATGGCAACATTTGAAAGCCAACCACGTAACTTTATAATACTCTCATTAAGTAATGTAATTAGGATGAAGACGTTTGTTTATATAGCAGAATAAATTATTAATTTAACGTAGTAAACTTTGTTTTATGTTGCTTATTAATTTAACATGTTTTGCTCATTTTAAGAAGTTATGTGCGGTAAAGAAATTCTGCTTATTATCTCAACATTTCTGAATAAAGGTAAACAATGTTTTTTCTATGCATTATTTTTCACCTTGGTATTGGATTCGAAAAAATCCTCTGTACTTTAAAGCATTTTTAATTTATAGAGTTTGCTGAGTATATGTTTAATCATTTCCATATTTGTATTGATTGGAGAGAAAGATGTCGTTGATTACACTGAAAAACTATAACACGTAAAACGACTATAGCAAAGATTTCTGGTACTACTCCACCAAAAATTATAATTGTGAGACATGCAGTAAGACATTTTCTGCTAGGTGTACCATGTACAGACATTTGCGTACTCGCACGAATGAAAAATCTTGTAATTGTGTGATATGCAACAAAAAACTTTCTCTTAAAAGTAGCATGATTAGATATACACGAACTCACACGAAAGAAAAACCTTATATTTGTGAGATATGCAATAAAGCATTTTCTCGAAAAGGTAACATGTATAGACATTTATGTACTCACACGAAAGAAAAATCTTTTAATTGTGAGATATGCAACAAAAAATTCTCTCTTAAAAGTAGCATGATTAGCCATATACGTACTCACACGAAAGAAAAACCTTATAGTTGTGATATATGCAATAAAGCATTTTCTCAAAAAGGTATCATGTACTCATACGGTACTCAAAAGGTACTCACACGAATGAAAAACCTTATAGTTGTGATATATGCAATAAAAAATTATCTCTTAAGAGTATCATGATGAGCCATTTACGAACTCACACAAAATAAAAACCTTATAGTTGTGAGATATGCAATAAAGCATTTACTCAAAACGGTACCATGTATAGACATTTGCGTAACTCACATGAAAGAAAAACTTTATAGTTGTGAGATATGCAAAAAAAAAATTATCTCTTAAAGGTGACATGATTAGCCTTTTATGTACCCATGTGAAGGAAAACTTTATAAATGTGAGATATGCAATAAAACATTTTCTGAACAAAGTACCATGTACAGACATTTACAAACTCACACGAAAGAAAAATGTTATAACTGTGAGATTTTCAAAAGATCTTTTTCTTTGAAAGATATCTTTAATAGCCATCTTCTTACACGAAAGAAAAACCTTTCGCATATGCGATGTGTAAAAAAGAATTTGCTCGGACAACTGATGTAAAGATGCACCAACGATCTCACGCAAATGAAAACCTTTCGTTTATGCGATATTCAAAAAAGACTTTTCCAAACTGGTAAATTAAAATAAATATGCTATATGGATTTCATACGAAAGATGAACATTTCATTTGTAACAAAGCATTTTCTAGATGATTTTCTACATAGAAAATGTGTAACAAAAAGTTTTCTAGAAGAAATTATTTAAAAATTCATTCCAGTATTCATAATAAAGAAAAATTTTCGTTTCTGAGACATGCATTAAAATATTTCGGACTTTTGCCTTAGACGAACACCAGTCGTAATTTTGCGCCAAAGCGCCACATATGGTAAGCTGTTAATTTTGCGTTAACAAGTTTAGTAACCCAATTATAAAAATCATGCAGAAAACATTTATTTTCAAAGTTTCTTTTTCCAGGTTGGTTGTGATTTAATATAGCTTGACCAATTTGGCAATCGCCAAATGATAAGTGCTGTGCAATTAAATTCTTCCAAGACAAAGATATATTATTACTGTGATATTTTTTCTTGAAAACATATAACATTATATATTCTTGATGGTGATATACCAAAATGTCGCTGCAAACTTATGGTGTTAGAAACTTTTTTATAATTATGGTGACAAGAACGAAATTCCACATCGCAAATTACATACATAGCGATTTTCGAAACCTTAAAACTACCCGTTTTAATACTTTCGTCATTTTTAAAACAAAAGAAATTAATACTTTAATACGTGAAAAACAGTCCTCTTAAAAAACATAACGAATATCTTTATTCTCTCACTTCCGTGCCGACAAAACATTCTACAAAAACCATTTTCGACAACAACATATTTTTCACACAGCTTGGAGTTACAAAAACAAAAACATCTTTCTCACACAGCTTAGAAATTTACATCTACAAAAACAGAACATCTTTCTCACACAGCTTAGAAAGATACATTTATGAAAACATCTCCTGTTAGTAGGAGCCAAGAATACGTTTAATACAATTGGATTCGCGACAATCACCCACCTTGAGTTTTCAACAGGAAAACTCAACAATATGCACAACAAAATTCAAAATAAAACAAAATATGTGTAACATTATACCTACGTTACATAGCCAAAGCATAAATATTCTTAACAATAATTTTCAAAGACAAATTATATAATTTCCTGCAAAAATTCAAAAAAAATTAAACATATTATTACAAATTCAAATTAACACTAGGAAATGAGATATACTAAAAATAAGGGGAAAAAAGTTTATAATGTTCAATGCTCAGAAAATAGTCTTATGACTGATAACGTTTTGGAACAGTAACTGTTCTGCCACTTCTCGTTCGTAATACTGGCTCTAACGATTGTTCTTTTGGAATCTCTAGATTGTACAGTTTTTGTATTGGTCTTAAAAGTTCACCATTTTCAGTTTTTACCCGAGCAACTCTCGGGTGACCATCTTTTCCAGAAATTAGTTCTTGCACACGAGCTAAAGTCCAATACGTACGTTTCTTATCAGACTCTACGAGAACGACATCACCAACGGTCAATTGCTTGACATTCTTTTGCAGGGAATTTTGTTGGCGTAACTGCCCTAAATACTCAATACGGAATCATCTTCTAAGATGTTCTCGAACTTGTTGTCTATACTTTGCTCTTCTGTTTAATTCTTGTGCGTCAATTGCATCAAAATCTGTCACATCTGAAGATCTTATTTCTTGTAGAAACATTGATGGTGTTAAAAGTGCTAGATCATCCATACCTTCTGAGACATACATAAGTGGACTAGCATTTACAACTTGTTCGCAGTCACAAAGAATTGTGATAAGCTCTTCATAGGATAATGAGGCTCTACCTAGTACTTTCCTCAAGATGCGTTTCACCATTTGTATCAACCGCTCCCACAAACCACCCCACCAGGCAGCAGTAGGCGGATTGAATTTCCAACGAATCTTTTGTACAGCTGCTGCAGCTGAGATCTGTTCCCAATCGATGTCTGAAAAAGCTCTATCTGCACCGACAAAATTTTTACCATTATCAGAATAAACGGTCGTCGGTCTTCCTCTTCTCGCTATAAAGCGCCTAAAAGATTGGAGGAAGGTATCTGTTGCTAATGACGTCACTAATTCTAAATGTATGGCCCTGTACACTGCACAAGTGTACAACACAATCCATACCTTTTTTCCATTTTTCAAATATAAGGGCCCAGCTAAATCTACTCCAGTTATTTGGAATACTGCCGCATCTTGAACTCTTTCTGCTGGCAATGCAATAGGTTCTGACTCTGTCTTCTGTGCACTAAATATTTTGCAACGCACACATATCTGAACTACTGCTCGAATGGTTTTCCTGGCTTTCAGGATCCAGTAGTCTTCTCGTATAGATGTCATGAAAAGAGCCACTCCTGCATGTAATAGCTCTTGGTGTTTCCAGGAGATCAATCGATGGACTACAGGATGGTCAGACGGCAAAAGAATTGGATACTTAAAACTGACAGTATCTTCTTGATAGATGGCTTGTGTGTTTTACTCTGATGAGACCATCTTCATCTAGGATTGGTCTTAGGCTACGAATTTTCTCATTATTCTTTTCATCAAAGCTGTCTTTCTAGATCAAAATCATTAATTTTCTTTCAGCTTGTTCTAGTTCAAAACATGTAAGTTCAGATACTTCTTTTGAATTCGGTTTTCTTGAATTACTTATGAATCTTAGAATCCATGCAATCAATCTTATTATTTTCTTGTATGATGAAAATCGTCGATAATACCAATCATTAGGTTTCGTGTTCTTGTTTAATGCTGAAATGACACTTTTCCGTTTCTCAGCATTAATAACTTCTTCATCTGGTGATTCGATATTTTGAGGCCAAGTAAATTGTGGCTCAGCCAGCCAGGCTGGTCCCTCCCACCATTTTAGCTGCAAGAACTGTTCAATGGAACAACCTCTGGAAGGAAGATCAGCCGGATTAAATTTTCTTGAAATATGTCGCCACTGATCTTTCTGTGACAAAGACCTGATTTCTTCTACACGATTCCAGACAAATGTTCCCCATCTATCATCTCGCTTTATCCAGCTTAAAGCTGTGGTTGAATCACACCAATAACAGATCTTCAAATTTGGAATTCTTAAATCAGCAATGACACGACTACCCAATCTGGCTCCAATGCAGCATGATAAAAGCTCTAACCGCGGTATAGTTAGGTTCTTAAGAGGAGCTACTCTTGCGAGTGCTTGTATAAAACTCACCAAAATTTCATTTTTCTCCTGTACTCTCAGAACAATACAAGTAGCATATGCGTGTTTACTTCCGTCACAAAATATGTGAAGACGCATCATTTTCAAAATCATCTAGATTCATCCAGCGCTCAAGTTTGATGTCAGAAATTAATTTTATTCCCTGCACCCACTTCAAGCCGATTTTGCAAGATAGGATATCGTTTTCTAGATCAAAGTTTAAGCCTAGTACTGGTGTTGTGTTAACTGTTGAAGTTTCAGACATAATTTGAATTGGATAAGTTGACAGCCATCCCCTTAAATTAAATTTGGCGGAGGACAGTAACATTCTCGATTCAATTATGAACTTGTTTAACTCTTCAGTTGTGTTGAAACTACAAACACAATTATCTACATACAAAGATTCATTCAAAGTCTCTGCTGTAGAAACAAAATTGTCAGGTGTACTTTCCAGATGGTGTTTCAGAGTAGCCGCAGTAAAAAAGGGCTGCAATTGATTCCGAAAACCGCACGTTTATGTCTGTATATTATCCTTCCATAAAAACCGTAGATAGTCTCTATCACTTTCTGTAATACCTATCTGTAGGAATGCTGTTTCTATATCAGATACTGCACCAACAGGAAATTTCCGAAAACGATGCAATATTGAAGGAATCATTTCAATCATATTTAATCATTTATCCAGACATTCATTTAATGAAGGAAAACCTTTCACATGAGCCGAAGCATCAAAAACCGGCCTTACTTTAGTAGTTTCACTCGATTCTTTAAATACAGGCCTGTGCGGCAAATAATGTATTTTGGATTTTTTATTATCGACCACCCTTTCAATTATTCCTGCATTTAACCATGTATCAAATACTTCATTATAAACTTCAGTTTTATTCAAATTTGATAACCTTTTCTTCGTTGCAGCAAGCCGTTTTTCGGTCAATTCTCTATTACTAGGTAAGCGGGCATTATCTAGTACCCAGGGCAATGCTCCTTCATACCTCCCATCTGAATATATTCTTATGTTTCTTTTAAAATGTTGCATAGTTTCTTCATGAATTTCATTTTTAGTTTTAGATTCAACCGGATCAGTTATACCAAGAATATCTAGCTTCCATAAATTCGCAACGGAACTTTCGTTCCAAAGAGACGAAATAACTATAAGAGAATCAATTGTTTCAGATTTAATGCCTGGAATTTTCCCCATGAGAGTCCACCCCAAATGGGTCTTTACAGCAACCGGACCACTTTTTAAAACTTTAATATTTCCGGTCAGTAATTTTCCCGCGACATCGGAACCAATTAACAATTTCATTTCATTTTCGGTTTTACATACATTGTTTTCAACATCCGAAATCTTAATACCATATTTATTTAATTCTTTTAACCAAGGTCCATTTGGCACCTTTTTTATATTAGAACAAATAACAGGAACATCTAAAACATGCATATCACATTTATAACTATTATCAATACTACTTAAATGAATTCTATATTTGTTGTGGTTTGTCTCACTTGTTTCAACACCACCAAATAATTTATGAATTAATTTAACTTCATCAATACTTTTATAATTCAAATATTTAATTACATCTTCTGATAAATATGAACGCTCAGAGCCCGTATCTATGACTCCCCGTACAATTTTTTCTTTACCATCGTGCTTTACACGTACATTCAAAGTTTGTAATAACACAGTTGGGTCGGAACCTTGAGTAGTCAAAACAGTATCCCTACTCCCTGACTCATGTTCATGTTTACGACTTTCTAACGCCGTATTACTTTCTTCATTACAAACATTTTGACACATTACAGCCTTTTACCACAATTTAAACATTTAATCTTCGATTTACAGTGACGTGAAATATGATTTTTCTTAAGACAGACAAAACAAGCCCCCTTTTTCAAAATTATACTTCGTTTATCTTCAAAAGAAAGCGAATTAGCTTTAAAACATTTTTCTGATAAGTGACACTTGTCACAAAATGTACATGCTTGATCATATTTCTTAATTAAATGTTTATCTCTAGATTTATCACCTACAAATAAATCAGTAGCAGTTGGCATAGAATTATATTCAACATTTTTAAATCTAGTAAAATTCTTAGATTTATCAAAACCAAAACTAGTACGCGCCAATAAAATACGTTCTTCAGACAACACTTCATTTTTTAAGAAATTAAGTATAGAATTTAATTCGCTCTTACCTTGAGCAGACTTTTCACGATCCCGTTCCCAAATTCGGAGAACATCATGAGGTAAACACGATTCCACCAACGGGAATAAAATGCTCGCGTATTTGTCCTCTGTAACCCCAAGAGATTCCAACGATCTCAGTTTGGTTTCTAGGTTGTCATATAACGATGACAAATTGCACTCTCTTCTGGATGTATTATTATTGCATAATACCAGCTGCAGCAGATCTCGAACGTAAATTTAAATTAAAGTGTCTTCTCTTCCAAATCTTTCTTTTAGATGTTGAATTACTTTAGGATAATTTTCAGCCGATATAGGATAACTGTTCACAATTTGGGACGCTTTCGATTTCGGAGTTATTGCTTGCATCAGATATACGAACTTCGAGTGATCGTCTAACACAGTGTCTTCGTGAATTTTCTTGAAGGTATTCCAAAACGTTAGCCACGATCTTGAGTCCCCATCAAACGGCTGCAAACTAATTTCAGACAATCTGAGTGTGCGGGATCCCATTCTTTCGATTTCTATCGAATTAGGTAAAAGAGGTTGATGTTCGACGGCAGGCTTAACGAAAAAATGTCTTACATTTTGCTTCACTTTTATTAATTTTTCATGGTATTCTTCACATGCTTCAAATTCTTTTACATAATCTTTTTCCGCAGACCCATTCGACAATATAAAATTTAATATTTCGTCATCTGTGGAACGTAATCTAGATGCTTTGTCCACTAATTGATCTAATAGCTCTTCTATTAGATTAACATCTGGGCTTGACTGGTTAAGAGCTTCGTTTAAAGCATTTAAAGTCTTCGTAAATGCGCTTCTAAGCGGCGTTCTTTTTATTTTTAACGCATCCATACTTGAACAGTTTTCCACTTAAAAAATATTACTTCCTATGTCCTTCTGTTTGGGCGCCAATTTTATCGCAAATTACATACATAGCGATTTTCGAAACCTTAAAACTACCCGTTTTAATACTTTCGTCATTTTTAAAACAAAAGAAAATAATACTTTAATACGTGAAAAACAGTCCTCTTAAAAAACATAACGAATATCTTTATTCTCTCACTTCCGTGCCGACAAAACATTCTACAAAAACCATTTTCGACAACAACATATTTTTCACACAGCTTGGAAAGATACAGTCACAGAGTAAGGAGATTTAAACAGAGAATCAACTCTAATAGACTTCAATGGTAACTTCTTTAACATGGGACTACACATAGACAGTGGCGCTAGTTGCGATGACGCGAAAACTACAGCCGTAACAGAAGAGAGGTTGCTAAATAGAGCTATATATCGCTTTCTTGGCGACAAATGAGGGAAGGAAAAAAAAACGGCGACTACTTGCTACTTGTTTTGGTTGGTTGGTTGGTTGATTTTAAGACGGTCGTCTACGTTATCTATCTACACGGATGAAAACAGATTTATTATTTTTAACATGTTCTGAAACAATCGGAATTCAACTTTATTTTAAAATAAGTGCTGTGGTAAAACAAAAAAAAAAAATCCAAGTTTGAAAGGAAAATTTGATTTTTTTTAATTCTTCAAAATGTAAGTTGTGATTTATTTCCATGTGTTATTTTTGTTCTTGTTTTTTAAAGTTCCATAATGTTTGAAATATTTTATATATATTGAGTGTTGACAGATTTGTGCCGAAACGTCATGTTAAGGCTCACTGTGGAGACGTGAAATGTTTTTGGTTTCCGTCTGTCTGTTTGCCATAAAAATGGTCCGATTAGGTTGATTTTTAGTAGGTATGTTGGTGAGGTACCCGGAATTAGCTGTATAGTTTTTGGTTAAATTTGGTTCATTCGTTCGGAAAATATAGAATATTTTTTTTAGGTCATAATGCTTTCTTATGGGGATGCAGACGATTTTTCAAATTTCATTTTTATCTGAAATGAAAATGGAATATTTGCGTAATGGATTTAGATGTAAAATTATGAATGTTAAATTTTCGATATGGATTTCCAATAGTTTTAAAATTTTGCTTATAAATTTAATAGAATTTAGAAATTAATTGCTTAAAATATTTGAAAATGTCTTTGCATCTGTTCGGGAAATATAAACATCTTACTTTCATATTTTTTACAATTTTTAAAATCATTTATTTTTACTTACCACTTTAATTTAAGGATTCTAATTTCTGGAACATTCGAACAATTTTATATGCTTATAAACATGCATGCAATTGAAAAAATAATAATTGCGGATTGTACGAAGTTAAAATGATATTTTAAAAAAATGATCTGCAGATTTACTAGTATAGGAAAAAACTTAGTACCATGTTTACATTGCGATAGAAAATGTATATGAATAAAATTTTATATAGAGAAATTTTTTACGGCAGTTATTTCAACGATAATATAAAGTCAAAATTTGTTAAAAATCTGCCAACACTGAATATATATAAAATATTTCATACATAATGGAACTTGAAAAATAAAAACAAAAATAACACATAGAAATAAACCGCAACTTACCGATTCTTAGGAGTAAAAAATAACTTTGACGTCTTGTTCTTGCAAACAATACACTCCTCTCTTCGTAGCATTTTGAAGAATTATAATAATTATAATCAACTATTTGATCTTCAAAGAATAATTTTAATAATAAGTAATAAACAAGATTCGAAAATCAATTAGCGAACGCCGAAAATTTGCACATGCGCAAATGACAACAGAAAGACGCCAATAGGGTTACACCTAAACGGAAATCACGAAGATAAAAATCGCCAAAGCGATGATTTAGTTCTTATGTCATCCGCCGCAGTCGCTCTTTTCAGGCGAAGTTGGATCTCTGTCTTTCTCTGTGGATACAGTTACAAAAACAAAAACATCTTTCTCACACAGCTTAGAAATTTACATCTACAAAAACAAAACATCTTTCTCACACAGCTTAGAAAGATACATTTATGAAAACATCTCCTGTTAGTAGGAGCCAAGAATACGTTAAATTCAACTGGATTCGCGACAGGTGTCAAGAAAGAAATTCTGAATAGTTCAGCGAAAACTCTGTGAAACATACCTAACTAAATTTAAGTAACGTCAACTGCATGAAAAAGGCAGATATCTTCAGAAATGCTAAATAAAATAGTCAATTTTATACTGGCTGTGCAATGAAATATTAATAGTATTTTCTTTCGCGGAATTTTCCGTTCTATTTTGTATTTAAGATAATAGTTATTCTTTTGAATAATTTACAGATATATTTATTAACTTGCTATTCCCATCTTTATTTAGTTTCCGAATTTTCTTATTCCAATGCTTGCGCCAGGTGTCTTAGTTGACTTTTGTGCGAACATTTGGGCTTGGCGTAAAGTGGTGTTTGTCTAACGGAAAAATACCAAAGCGTTTATAGTATCAGTTATTTACGAATTCACAGACCTGTTCATAAAAACTCATTTCACTATTGCTGTAGGCAAAAGTAATATTAGAGTAAAGGTAACGTACTGGTTGTGTTACGCAAAATAAAATTTTTACTCCTACAAATTTAGGAGTTTATTTTATGTTCAAAAATTAGTTAGATACTCACGAACCTAAATTACCGCAGGCAAAATATGACTTTTTTATGCAACTAAAACGAAGATATCGTAGATATTTCTTCGTTCAGACTAGAATAAGGGCGATAAAAACTGCCTACTTTCCAAGGAGCGCCAGGGTTGTTCTTTAACAACAAACACATCAGAGTTTTTTCATTGAAATAGAATTGCCAAGTGGAGGAATTTGTTTTTTCAAAATATCTTCCATTATATTGGAAAAGCAGTCTGGAATATTGTATAATTAAACAAATCAACAATTGCGAGGCGGAAATTCTCGTAGAGATTTTGGCAAAAATAAAATAAAATCTCTAATCAGGAAACACTGAAAATAGTGCCATTGTCATTTAATCTAGATTGGATGTCATTTAATCGCATATATATAGAATATTTTTTATGAAATGTATGTTCCTTACAGTTTTCACTGTTCCATTTTATGTAACTAAAATTGATGCTTATTATTGGCAGAATCTTCCCTTTTTGATATTTTATTTAACTTAACTTGGCTAATGTATGTAAAGATGGATTTTTTAAAAAGATTTTTCACTCATTTCATTATACATACTAGAATTATAAAAATTACATATGCAGGGGTGTTTCCAATGACAATATATTTTTAGAACTTAATTATAAAGTTATAAATTAATTTTAAGGCAACTTTTCTTTAACCCGATGCAGGTGATAAATCGCCAAATACTCATTATGGTTACATATGTATACGAGTTACAACAACAACGGGATTAATGATGCGCAAAACCATGCTCGCTAAAATAAGCCAAATGTCTGTGACACATCAACAACAAAATAATTTAAACATTAAAACGAAGCAAATAAGTATGAAAGTAAAAATAGTTTTTAAGAAAATCTTCTTAAAATCTTAATTTTAAGAAATATCTTAAAATTTACAGATATTTCTTGATTTCAAATCACGTTGTACCAAACAGAAAAAGTACGTCACAATGCGGTAATTTGGCATAAGTCACGAAAGTAGAAAATTCACCGGTTTCATGCACGCTTCGTAGAAAGAGCAAACGAGTGAATTCATTAAAAAAATAATACTTTTTTAGGGTTTTGTTCATCTCACGAAACCCTATTACTCCCGCTCCGTTGTCTGTCCGTCACAGAGCCGTTCTCAGAACCTATATAACTTACAGAGTTAAAAATTTGTGTTTATATAACTGAATACCTGCTATGAAGCTCAAAATATTAAAATTTGAAAAAATCGTATTATCTTAATAAATAGAGATAAAAAACCAAAATTCTAACAGCCTTTTCCTATTAAATTTAAACATTTTTCGCTATAGCAGTTGCGAACAATTAAAAATTCACAATGGAATTCTTTCTACAATAATTAATTTTCTATTGAAAGATTTCCACGTGAAAAATGAAAATGAAATAAAAAGTTTCACCAATTGAAAAAAAAAAAGATTATGACGTCATATGAGTAATAAAATGGAAATTTTCAAAGATTTCTCAATAATACAGGAAGTATGAGTATGTGTATGTACAGAAAGCAGATTAATATCACGTCACTAGAGAATTAAAAAGAAAATTAATTTGACGTCATATCGGAAGTTTAACGGATTTCTCAAATGTTTGAGAATAATACAAAGCGAGTATCAATATGAGTAATAGAGAATAGTAAATATATGAGTTTGAGGAACGTATGGAATCATGATAAAAACCCGATTATGGAAATATTCGCATATTTTAACATTTTGAAGATTTACAACAAGTTTCATTTTGAAATTATTTTTTTTTAAATATCGCATTTAGTCCACATGACAAATATTATTATGACAGAGTATAATAGTGAGCTGCGCCCGCTATTTTAGGCTGGTTTAGATATTCGAAAAAATAGACTGGTAAATTTTTACTTTATAAAAATCATGAATTTTTTTTTGTTACTAAATGAAATTTATTTGTAATTATTAAAGAAAGGATAAAGTGTTTTGAAAGGAATATTAAACGAAATCCTTTGTGCGATCTGGGTCACGCTTACCCACTTGTTCTCTGTTTCTTTTTTTTTTTTTTAATTCCTACTATTAGCTCACACTCTCTCTATATATATATCTTGTTGGCATTTTCAATCGTTAATAAAATATTTTCTATTCATCCATTCAAGTTCAAATAATTTTTTTTAAACTTGTACTGGATGACAATTGATGTTAATACAGTTTTTCAAATATTAATTTATTAATTAAATTAAATTAATTAATTTTAATTTTTATATGGGAGAAAAAAATTTCTCCCATTGTTTTTATAAATGAAATGAAAGATTTATCTTAAATTAGTGATGTCAACAAAAAATAAAATATCGCAACGATGATTATAAAATAATGTTCAATAAATATAACGTGGGACATTAATGCTGCACGGGTTTATTTTATATATTTATGATTAAAAAGTAGGAATTACCTTTTAAAAAAAATTATATTACTTGTTTAAGATATGGTACCAGAAGATAAAACATTACTTAAACATTTTATTTTAATTTTAAATTGTTTTCTCAACGTATAATCAAAATTTAATTAATAAATAACTATTAATTGATTAAAGCGTATCTCTCTTTTTAAAAAAAAGTAATGAACTTCATAATGAACACTCTTGATGCCGTAATTAAATTCATTGTGACATGTTCAATTTCTCGGCTTATCCTAAGTAAAATATTAGACATAAAAACATGCAAATTGTTAGTTTTATAGAGAAACGTATGATAAATTTGTTGGAACAGATAGTTTTACAACGAAGAAATATTTTAAGTGCTATTTAAAGTTGAAATCAGTCATGATTGTTTAGTTAAATAAGTTTTATAGGATCAAAATTTATGCAAAGCTATTTAATCAACTTTCGCGGGCATATACGTGACTAGATTGTAATATTCAGTGTAAATTCATTTCTTAGATTTTTCTAAGATTTTTAAGTTTTTTTTTCCAATTTTTGATTCAAAATATTATTATTTATTCATAACTTAAAATAGCCGTTCTGATCGAATGTTATCAAATTTTTAAAAGCCCAAATAATAATAGATCCAAAAACTTTTCAATTAAAGAATATATTTATTAAAAAAAAGGAACCTGCAAAGCAAATTAAAAAAATAAATTTATTTCCATTTTGTTAAGCCCGAGAAGGGACAGATATTAAAATTATTTTATTTAGTCAATGCTACAATAATGTTGCATTTTTATATTAAATCTTGCTCAGTCTATTTAATCTTAAAAAATTAAATTTAAATTTGAAACATGATATTAAAGCAACTTTAAAACATTTCATTTAGAAATCTAAATAAATCTTCAACTTTTTAAAATTATTTGAACTTCTCATGTTTCTTGTCTGTTAGAATTTGCTACAATACAAATTTTGTATAATGCATGTAAAACTGAAAAAAAGTTGAAGATTTATTTAGATTTCTAAATGAAATGTTTTAAAGTTGCTTTAATATCATTTTTCAAATTTAAATTTAATTTTTTAAGATTAAATAGACTGAGCAAGATTTAATATAAAAATGCAACATTATTGTAGCATTGACTAAATAAAATAATTTTAATATCTGTCCCTTCTCGGGCTTAACAAAATGGAAATAAATTTATTTTTTTAATTTGCTTTGCAGGTTCCTTTTTTTTAATATCTCAAGTTTTTTAATAACAATTTAATATGAAGCAGACAAGATTCAAACGAGGCAAGTATGTAAAAGACTGCACGTATCAAAATCAGTATTGGTAATATGAAATATACAGTTCAAACACTGATTATTCTGTAAACAATTAAAATAATAAAAGTAATTTTTAACAAAAAAATGTATATAACGGACTTTAACGGATTGTTTCTCATCTTTATAATGATAATAATAAAACGAATCATGTTCATTTTTGCAAATAATTTTATGCCATAGTGTAAAATACATTTGCAACCACTTTGGAAAGAGACACTAGTAAGCGTGTGTGAAAGCTATTAATAACATCTTATGTTGTTTTATCACATAAGAAGCAAAAAAATAATAATGAGCATATATGAAACAACTGTATTCTGATTTTGTTATAAAATGTGTAGTTATGGAGGATGAAATTTTCAGCAAAATATTTCTTTTTGTAGCTGAATAAATATTTTACCTTATATTGACAATTTCTTAATTTAACATTTCTGTAGAAGCAAAATGTAAACATCTGCAAGATTTTTTACAAAACGTGTACGATCTGTTATTTTCTTATCGTCACAAACAGTCCATTTATTGATCTCGTTTTCATTTGTTACAATAATTTCATAACAATAATTTCATTAACAGCACACATTTGATCTTCTTTTATGTAATACGATTTATACTCACAACAATCTATGTTTGAAAATAATTCCTTTGTAGAACTGCCCTGAGAAGAAGCAAATATATGAAGAATATGCAATAACCTTCGAACTGAATTCTCTCAAATGTTACAGAGAGGTCCACATTTCTACATTAGAGTTTTGGGATGATGACCATCAATGTTTTTCTCGAAATGTAAATCACCTAAAGGAATATGTTCTATTTTAGAATTGGAATGACTACTATAATTATGATCTAAATGTATGTGAACTAATGGGTGATATGCTATTTCCCAAAAATAGGGTTCTGCATTGGAGTTGTGAATTCTTTCGCCACCAATTACTTCACATAAATTTTCTGCAGTGATATTTTGAGTTGATTTTGATAACATCTGTTGAAATTTGTTTGAAAAATTTTCTGAAGCCGATGAACTCTTTGCATACAAAACATTTTTAGTATGAATAGCTTTACGCGCAAGTAATTGAGCTTTTATTTGAGTTTTTAGAAATTGAATATTTGTTCTTCTGCTTTGCTGAGCTATGTTTGATTTATAACTCTCTAGCAGATTTTTCACTAAAGCAAGCTGTCGATATCTTGAAGGATTAATTTTCTTAGAGGTGAGAATCCTATTATGATTTGAGTATTTTTTTTCCAGTATTTTAGCTTATATTTATTAGCCTTTGATTTATTTCGCAAACAATATGAAGTATTACGCTTCTGTATCTGGCTTTTACATTTTTTATAGTATGCGGCTCTTTTATTTTTGATAATTTCACGATTTCCTCGATAATATCGTGAATATTTATTTGATGTATCACTTAACGGTTCAGACAGAGATACTCTTTGTATAGGGTTAGGATACTCTTCAGTTGGGCCATTTAAATCAATGAAATGCCGAGAGCAAACATACCAGTCTCTAGTCATCGTTTCTGTATAAGGAAAGGGCATCTGACGTCACTGTTGGTTAAACTACTGTTGGTTTGGCAGAAAAACCTGTTCGTTCTTTACGGCTCCTACAATACACATGAGATGGTGGGATTTGATTGGTCTATGTTAAACTGGTCTATGATATGATTGGCCTACGTCGCCATGACGATTCCTGCAATGATAGCTTCGACAAAAATGCAGTGGTAGATTGGTTGATGGAACTGTTTGTTTGTAAACATGCCCTTTCCTTATTTGTTATTACCACAAGCAGAAAGCCATTCGTTACATTTACTCAAGTTTTTCTGTGGTTTAGGAAAAGGGAAAAACAAAACTCCCAGCATATAGTCTTTGTAAAAGTATCGTGCATCACTCTTGCAACCAGAAAATTTGCATTTTTTCACCATGTTGAATTTTAGTAATCATCGATTAAGAGAGAAATTTAAAAACGCATTTCGTAACATCACAGTATCACTAGATAAGTAAATATCGAACATTCATCCAATTTTGATAAAGACAGTAACATCTAAATTAAAGTCCAAATACTGCTTAAAGTGATAAAAACATAACACGGAATATTTAAAATACCTTTTTAATGTAGATCGTTCACAACTATTGGTGACATCTTCGGATCTTAAAGATAAATACAATATTCTCGTATATTTTTGAAATAGTAAACATATACCACGAGATCGCATGTCCAAGGCTAGCAGGTGCTTAAATTGGCCAAAACTGGGAAACGTGAAAAATTATTATTTGTTTTTATTTTTATTGCTTCTTCAATCTATCGATCATCGCGTGCCAAATTTTAGCTAATTATTTTAAATATTCCGTGTTATGTTTTTATCACTTTAATCAGTATTTGGACTTTAATTTAAAGACTCCACGTTTACTACATTTAGAGTTTTTTGATTGGAGGATTTATTTTTTTACAGAATTAGGTGTTTTGAAGAAAATTTGTGGAAGCGCGTACAAAAAGTGGGAAAAACTCTAGTAAATTAACTCGTTCAATGGGATTTCCTGTGTTAAATTAACATTAGGATGTCACACTGGAAATAAATAAGCCTTGCGCTGCCGCGCAAGGCTTAATACGTAAATATTAATAAAAAATTAATAAAACTTCAAAATATTTTTTTTATTACTGGCGAAAAGCCTTTAATGTTGAAAATTACTTCATATTTAAAACGTCATACCTATATTATATATAGTGCAAGTCATGCGACTGTAGTAAACAGTTACGGGTTAACCGTTTCAAAATGAACGTGATTTTTACAATTCTCAAACTACGGAGAAAAAACACACGAGGGAGCTGCAATAAAATTGGGTACATTCCAGTATAGGGTCCTTAGCGAAAGAAGGAAATTTGGCAACATATTTTCTGGCAACCTATTCCCTGTTTTAACTACACACGCAATATTTTAAATATTTATCCAATTTATTTCAAATACAGAAGCTATTTATATATTGTGATATACAAACACGAGTAAATTGTATATATATATATATATATATTTGTATATTTGTATATTTGTATATATATATATATATATATATATATATATATATATATATATATATATATATAGATTTTTAGATAGCAATATAGATTTTTTTTTTCCTGGCTGTTTATACCAATTGGCAACAAAACTCACTTTCTGAAGCTCGAATTGCGCCAAGCTTTTTAAAAAACTTCAAGGCCACAAGGTGGAGAGGTACGTAAAATGGTTTCAAGGCTGTAGAAACATGAAATTATCATTACAAAATTATCATTAAAAATACCCTTATTTATGGAATTATGCATACTTAATTTTTGCCGAGATGCCAGCTATAAACATTTCACAGTAATTTTTTCTATTTCAAATTTTAAATGCACGGTATTTTCTTTTTACTCTAGCACTGGATCTCCTTGGTATTCAACTAGGTGGTATCTCTTGGGTATCTTCTAGAAATTCAACCTGCAAGTTAGTGAAAGGGGCTATTGAAGATCCAAAACAAAAGATTTTTCCGTAATCGAGAATATAGTCAAGACTTGTGTGGTATGAAGCAAAGCTAATTTTATTGTTGTAACCATTGTTGTCACATTCACAATCTTGAAACTGCATTGCTGCCAGCATCACTGATGTTTATCTATCAACTTCCTTGGCTATGAACCCGGCTATGGGAGATTAGACAAATAAGAGAACTATTGCTGATTTTTGATTAGATATTTTGTGCAAAACATTTTTCCAAGGAAAATTTTGTTTAGCCTTTTTTTTTAATTCGTATTTTATAAATTGTTACTGCACTTTTTGCCTGTTGCCAATCGGATTTCAATCTTTATGCAAAATATGAGCGTGAAATGCAGCATAACAATTCGACTAAAAATGGTTCAACACGTATTTTAGTGATTTTAGAAATTCAACTCGCTAGGGAGCGAAACAAAAGATTTTTTCGTAATCCATTCTATAGCCAACTTGCAGACCTATCTATATAAATGCAACTATTACTATTTGCAACACTAGCTGGACTTCGAACTTTCCTACTAATCCCCTCAAAACTTTCGACAAAGAGTGAGGGAGTGAAATAAAAGATTCTTCCGTAATCTATTCTATAGCCAACTTGCAGACCTATCTATATAAATGCAGCTATATCTATTTGCATCACTATCTGGACTTCGAACTTTCCTTCTAATCAACTTTCCCTTTTAACCCCTCAAGAGTTGAATTTAGAACAAAAAAAATTATTATACAGTAAAACCCCGGTTACCCGAAAAACATGGGACCAAAGGATTTTCGGTTAACTGGTGTTCCATAGGAATTTTCGGATAACCGAAAGGCTTCCTAATTTTATTCTACCAGGTAACACTACTCACCCTTCTCATTTCCCTACAGTCATGTAAAGCGTTAGTGCTTGCAGGTGCTGCAAGAGTCCGTATTCTGTTCGATTTCCCCTTCCTGTTTGCACATGTTTTAATTTCCTCCAAACTTTATTTACGATAAGTAATATTTTAAAATACAAACGGGTTTTTATAAGCATGAAGAGCTCAACGAGTTGAAAAAGTTGATATTGGCACCTCAATGTATTGAAGTGAAGACAGATGCAATAGCGTCAGATCTGTTGTTGTTTAAAAGGTGGCGTGATAAGGCAGCATTGAAGTAATGCGAAGTTGAAAAACAAAAAACATCACAACACATTTTGTAAAGAAATGAAGTGTTGTATGTGTCTATGCAATTAAATGCCTGCATTTACGCAATAGTCCAAATAAATAAGCTGACGCTGTTTATTTTTTTCATAAGCAGCATGTTTGTTTAAAAATAAAAATTTTCATGTTAAAAAAAAGGATTTTTAAGGTATTTCGGTTAAGCCAATTTTCGGATAATCGGGGTTCTACTGTATTAATATGTTATTAATATAATGTTCAATCTTTTTTTGTTATTTTATTTAGTAGAGAATGTTTGGAAGACCCCTCAAAATTTATCCAGCAATTCATGAATAAAATTTATTATTTATCTCGCGAAATCTTTATTTAGATGCTTTTTTCATATTTTTAGGTGCGTTCGTAATTATATAAATACGTAGCACCTATAGTCGTCGTTTGGTCCGTCCGTCTGTCCGTCCGTCTGTCTGTCTGTCTGTCCATCTGTCTGTCCGTCCGTCTGTCTGTCTGTCCGCATATAACAACGCAAAAACTACCCAACCAAATGGTTTGCAATTTAAAATATATTATCTTTGCAGAATTTTGTCGAGACATTTCAAATTTTATTAAAATCGAATCAAAACTTTAGGAGATATTAATAAAAATATTTATTAAGAAATTTGATTTTTTTTTTTTTAAATCGGTGCTTTTTTGTTATAGGAGCTTCCGAAGTTTAATCGTCGAGCGACCGAGATACTTATTTTATGACAGAAATTAATCTGCAGACGATATAATTCATTTCACAGAATTAAAAATCATCAAGATCTGAATATTTATATAACTAGTTGATACATATATATATCTGAATATTTATATAACTAGTTAAGATATTTGTATGAACAGTGTCATAAAATATATACTTAACTAGCTGTTTAACCCGTTCTACGCACGGGATATCATGAATTTAATTCTAAAACGTGCGTACGAACGCACCTCGTTTGTAACGTTTGACGTACAATTTCCAACTTGTTATTAGTTATTTTCGTATAATTTGAAATAAAATATTTTATTTATTTATTTATGTATGGCGCATCTAAAATGCACTTTGGGGGCCTCCCAAGCAACCGTTTAGACGGGCGACGTAATGGAATGATTTGCTTATATTGTCCAAAACAGAACGATTCTTTCAAACCTAATAAAAGCTTCGGACGGAGTGACATTTTTTTACTTAAACATTTTACGAGTAGGGAGGACCGAGCTATGCTCGGTCAAAATTAGCTTTAAGTTTAAATATCATGACCCATGACCAAAATGACCCACTAATCAAATTTTCTCGAACATGTGACCAAGCCCAATTTCTTCTCATGGCCGAAACCCGTAGGATGCAAAATTTAGTCAAAGTAGTCTGAGCTGATTTTTGTGTAAAATTAGCTTGACCCACAGTGACCCAAAAATGACCCACTAATCAGATTTTTTCGAGCATGTGACCTAGCCCAATGATTTTATCGTGCCCAAAAACCGTAAGGTACAAAATTTATTGCCGAAACGTCAGTTGAGGCTCACTGTGGAGACCCGAAAAGTTTTTGGTTTCTGTCTGTCTGTCTGTCTGTGTCGATAACTGCCGCAAAAATGATCCGATTAGGTTGATTTTTGGTAGGTACCCAAAATTAGCTGTATAGTTTTTAGTTGCATTCGGTCCATTCGTTCGGAAAATATAGAACATTTCTTTTTAGGTCATAATGCCTTCCTATGGGAATTCAGACGATTTTGAAATTTTTCATTTGTTGAAAATAAAATGGCGCATTTGATTCATGTAGTTAAACGGTAAGTTATGAAGGCTAAAATTTATCAAGTTAGGTCTTAAATTATTCAAATTAATTTGAAATTTTGTTAATACATTTGTCAGATTTTTTAAATTAGATGTATAATTTTTTGTGCAATTTTATACATCTGTTCTAATAATATAATACATTTTATTTTATCATTTTTTTGCAAATTTCAAAATGCATTTATTTTTATTTTCCTCTTTAATTTAACAGTAACCTAGCAACTATATTTCAAAGAATATCAAAATAATAAAATTCAAATAACTCAAACTATTTTGCTGCCATATTTTATTCGCAAAATAAAATATTTTCGGTTGATTTTTGTATTTTATTGAAATAAATGAGAATTTATTTTGATATAAGTTACCTTTTAACTACTGTAGAATGATTTCCGAAACATTTTTACATGAGATATTATTCATTTTCTGGAAGAGATATGGATTTTTCGTGGTTAAAAATTAGTATTATTTTAAAAAAAGGATAAAATCTCTCGTACAACGAAATGGTTAATCTAAAGAAATTAGCTTAATAAAACTCATCCATACATCCTGAAATAGCACAATTACTGGAAACTGAGATCATAAAAAGCTATCACAAAAAATAATTTATAGTGCCAAATCACGTTTGCTATTTAGTGAATTAGCAGTAGACACGATTATGAATGATTACCCAATAGGTTTAAAAGTTTCCAAATATGACTAATATATATATATATATATATATATATATATATATATATATATATATATATATATATATATATATATATAATTTTTTATTATTTTTTGGGGGGGGGGTGGGGGGCTGGGGATTTTAGTATGCTATTGCCATCCAGTAGATCAGGATGTACTTAGATAAGATCGTACATCTAAATATTATAGATTGACCATCAAAACTGTTTTTCCGAAACAAAAGTTGTAATTAAACTAGATTTCTAAAATAGATAGAAGGGAAATATAGTAGATTCAGATTCATTTCCATAAGTTGCTTTTGTACAAGAGATATTATTCAACTTATCCATCAGATGCAAGTGTTTCGTGGTTGGAAGGTAAGTAAATATTGTTATTTGGGTATTAGGATAACATGAAATTATTTTTCAAACTGTTGCTTATCTTAATAAAGCCACTGTATAAAACGAAATCCAATATATACTATAATCATTCACACAATCAATAAAACATCACGAATATAAATTTAACAAGATTACGGGGGGTTCAGGATTACATGATTACGGGGGGTACATTTCATGAAAAAAAGTGCATAAGAATTTCAGAATTTCATTGCATAAACCATGTTCAATTTAACGGTTCTAATTTTTGAAAGCCTTCGAAGTGTTTTATATGTCTGTAAATACTATGTATATAATATAAAAAATTAAATTGCGGATTATAAGATGCTAAATATGAATAGTGATATTAAAAAAAATAATTTTCGGAGCTGACGTTGAGGCTCCTGATCTGTAGATTTACTAGTTTTAAATTGTCTGAGCCGTTTTTAAGAGAAAAATAGCTTGACCCATAATGACCCATGACCAAAATGACCCACTAACGAAATTTTATCGCACATGTGACCTAGCCCAACAGTCTTCTCGTGTCCGAAAACCATGGGATACAAAGTTTAGTCCAAATAGTCTGAGCCGTTTTTTAGATAAAGTTAGTTTGACCCACAGTGACCCAAAAATGACCCACGAATCGAATTTTCTGGGACATGTGACCTAGACCAATGATTTTCTCGTGCCCAAAAACCGTAGGTTACGAAATTTAGTTCAAATCGTCTGAGCCGTTTTTAAGATAAAAATAGCTTGACCCATAATGACCTAAATGACCCACAAATCGGATTTTCTCGAGCATGTGATTTAGCGCAATGATTTTTTTCGTGCCCAAAAACCGTAGGATACAAAATTCAGTTGAAATCGTCTGAGCCTTTTATATATAAAATTAGCTTGACCCATAATGACCCATGAACAAAATGACCCACTAATCGAATTTTCTCGAACATGTGACGTAGCCCAATGATTTGTTCGTGCCCGAAACTCGTAGGATACGAAATTTAATCAAAATCGTTAGGGCAGTGTTTTAGATAAAATTAACTTGACCCGCGTTGACGCAAGAAGGACCCACTAATTGAAAGTTTGAAAGTTCTGGAACATGTGACCCAGCCCAATACTCTTCTCGTGCCCGAAAATGGTAGGATGCAAAATTTATTCAAAATCGTTTGAACCGTTTTTTAGATACAATTAGCTCGACCCTGACCCATGGTGACCCATAATGACACACTAATCGACACTAATCGAATTTTCTCGAGCATGTGACTTGGCCAATCGTTTTCTGGTGCCCCGAAACGGTAGGATACAAAATTTTGTCAGAATCGTTAGAGCAGTTTTTAAGATAAAATTTGCATAACCACACACAAGATTTGCTCGTATTAGAATATATGATACAAGCTGATTTTTCAATGTGCAGTTGATATTTCCTAATCAATCATGAAAACAGCCGTCTGCTGTCACGACAGCTGTGGATGCGGCTTTCGGTGCAGAAAAATCTCCCAGTCAAAGGGAAATGAATGGAAATCCTATTACAGACAATCACCACTGGTCGTGATAATGCAATTTTCCATGATCAGGCAATCGTGTTAAAACAGAGCAAATTAGTGTGTTTTAGCTTCTTCGGGCCTGAACGGGGTTTTGAAAATGTTCTGTTTAAGTAACCAAATTTAAGTTTTGAGATATTCTAGTTAAAAACAAATATCTACAAACAAAACCATTATGATTGCTTTCTCGAAAACAGTTGATTTGTTATAGCTAACTTTAGCAAACTATACAATTACTACCCACGTTTTGTCTGATAGATTTTATTTTATTGGACTGTTTGAGATTTAATGACAAAAACTTGTCGCACTCGTCTAAAATTTAAGTTTGATTATGATGGCAGGTTAATCAAGTAATAAATAATCTTTGTAAATTTAAAAGAATATCAGGAAGCTGTTAATATTTTTTTCATGAAAATCGGGGAAAAAAATAATAAATTGTCACTTACCATGTTTTACACCCGAATCCCTAATATATATTGAAAGATGAATTCACAAAATACGTGGAAGATAATATTACTAATTAAGAAAATGGTAGATAATAAGCTGAAGAATGAATAAAAAATTCTATTGCATTAAGTACTTTTGCATAAAGCCTAAAATTATTACTATGCTCATTAGATACATACAAATCCTCACGAATGAACTTTAATTAGAAACGAAATATTCTAGAGCAGAATTTTTAAAAATTATATATATCATTAATTTCGACATAAAAACTATCTGGCTGTAATAATAAATAAATTCGCTAGTGGAAAAGAAATCTAGTTGTCAATTAAATTTTCTTAATATTGTTGGATATATCTTGTATTTCTTTAAGATAAATTTCTCATCTTGTTAATTAAAAGTAATACAGAAAATAAAAATTTTATTAAATGGTAATTGCATTTCGCTCTAAAGAATTTGCTGTATTTTTAAAATAATCTTAATCATCTTTGTAGCGATAATTTAAAAATATGGGTAATTTTAATTTGTATATTTTAATTTGTAATAAATATTAAATAAGATCCCTAATAAAAAAAAAGTCTTTTGGTCATTTAAATTTTCTTATCTTTGTGTTGTTACATATGAAGTGTATTTCTTCCGTATGAATTTCTTACAGTTTTAATTAATGTAATAGATAAAATAAAAGTTTTCTATTGTAGTTAGTTATCAAAAATTATGCATACATAATAACTGATCTCAAAAACGCAGCAGGGATAACTTTAAAATTTAGCAAATTAAAATTTCTGTACTTTTTGTTTTGTTTTGTTTTGTTTACACACTCTTGTGATATTATAATGAAAGAAATTATAATCTTACTAGTGAAAAGGGAATCTATTTGACATTTAAAGTTAATAGCGTTGTTTGACCGACGTGTTCTACCCTGTTAATTAACAAATAATATTAAAAAAAATTTAAGTCAATTCCTAATTTTTAATCATAAATATATAAAATAAACCCGTGCAGCATTAATGTCCCACGTTATCTTTATTGAACATTATTTTATAATCATCGTTGCGGTATTTTATTTTTTGTTGGCATCACCAATGTGAGATAAATCTTTCATTTCATTTATGAAAACAATGGAAGGCATTTTTTTCTCCCATTTAAAACTAAAATTAATTAATTTAATTTAATTAATGAATTAATATTTGAAAAAACTGTATTAACATAAAGTGTCATCCACTACAAGTTTAAAAAAAATGTATTTGAACTTCAGTGGATGAATAGAAAATATTTTATTAACGATTGAAAATTTGAACAAAATATATATAGAGAGAGTGTGAGCTAATAGTAGGAATTTAAAAAAATAAAACTAGTCGTTGGGGTCACCGTAATACTTACCCATCATGGATATGCATAATGTAAAATATTAAAATATAAATGTGTAAACTACTTATAAAATGCATTGCAATTCAAATAAAATCGTGGCTTAATGACGTCATAAACTTTAAATGCTCGATTACCGAATTGCTTGAAAGAAACATCCTTATAACTCCAAAAATAATAAACCTATTAACTAGCGGTTTATTGCATCTGATTAAACGTCAAATTTCCAATTAAAATACATCTTTGAAGTGAAATTTGGATGAAATACAGGGTCATGAAAAATCGAAGAGTGTGGAAAATAGGATTCCAAATATCTCGGCAACTAATTATCCGATCGACTTCATGCTTTATGCAAAATTTATGTTTTTTTATTGACTTTTATATTCATTTCTTAAAATAAACAATTTCGAAAATTTTTGTATACCTTTTATCAGAACGAATATTTCGAGAGACCGAAAAAAATAGTTCCGGTTAATCCAGGTTATTGAAATTCAATAGGCTTCTTCCAATTATTACATACTAAGTACATTCCAAATTGCAAGTCTCTATCTCAATTTTTTCGGGAGATAGAGCGTTTACAGACACACAGACACACAGACACATGGCAAAAATTTTTTTTCTAAAAATATGTTTTTCGGAATCTCCAGTGTCTGAAACGTGTAAATCCGTCAAATTTTTTTTTTCAATTTTCAAAACGATTACAAGACTTGCTCTATACTACGTATGATGGATAAGTAAAAAGTAAACAGAAGCTGCATAAAATGATAAATGTATTTTTCTGTCAGAGAAATCACAAAAGTTTGAAAATGTTCTGTATAACAGATTGACATTTTAAAATGTCCTTTCAACCTGTACCGGGAGTAAAATGTAGTTTCAATATTCCACATTTTTAATAATTTAGCTAATTTTATTCAAACACACAAAACTAAAATTCGTGGAATCCTATTACAGAAGATTGCCAGTTTTCGTCAATTTTGAATTTCAATGGGAATTGCGCCAATTTAGATCAGCTAAAACCAAGCTGGCTTCATTTATGCAAGGAGTTTTTTGGCCGCCAAATTTGGCAATATTTCGCGGCAAATTTTGGCAAACATCGCCAAACCAAGTATCGCCAAGTATCACCAGAATTTGATGCTAGCGGGTATGAATATGTAGTATATCATATATAATATAGATGTATTCTTTGTGTACCATTCAGCAAGTTTTGTATGGTTTAAATAAAAAATATTTTATATTGACTTTATAGTGCAATCGTCCAATTTGTATTTATGATATAATATTTTGTTTTCGCAAACTTTCTTAATAGTTCAAAAAATATTTTACTTTTATACAGTGCACGGTACAGTTGTAGGAGTTGACTCTTATGAAAGTGCAGTGATACCTCGGTTTTCGAAAAGAATTCGTTCCAAGGTTTAGTTCGAGAACTGAATCAAATTTTATCACTAGAAATAATGGAAATAGGAATAAACTAGGGGGCTCAACCCCCTACTCGCTAATGCTCGTCAACCCCCCCCCCCCCCCCCCGTTAATTGCAAAGCAATTCACATTGAGACCGCTACGCGATACCAGCTCGCTTCGCTCGCTCGCCCCTTTTACCTACCCATCATACGTAGTATAGGGTAAGTCTTGTAATCGTTTTGAAAATCGAAATTTTTTTTTTGACGGATTTACACGTTTCAGACACTGGAGATTCCGAAAAACATATTTTTAGAAAAAAAAAATTGCTGTGTGTCTGTGTGTCTGTGTGTCTGTAAACGCTCTATCTCCCGAACAAATTGAGATAGAGACTTGCAATTTGGTATGTACTTAGTATGTAATAATGGGAAAAAGCCTATTTCATTTCAATAACCTCGATTAACCGGAACTATTTTTTTCGGACTCTCGAAATATTCGTTCTGATAAAAGGTATATACAAATTTTCGAAATTGGTTATTTTAAGAAATGAATATAAAAGACAATAAAAAAAACATAAATTTTGCATAAAGCATGAAGTCGATCGGATAATTAGTTGCCGAGATATTTGGAATCCTATTTCCCACACTCTTCGATTTTTCATGACCCTGTATTTCACTTCAAAGATATATTTTAATTGGAAATTTGACGCTTAATCAGATGCAATAAACAGCTAGTTAATAGGATTATTATTTTTGGAGTTATAAGGATGTTTCTTTCAAGCAATTCAGTAATCGAGCCTTTAAAGTTTGTGACGTCATCAAGCCTCGATTTTATTTGAATTGCAATGCATTTTATAAGTAGTTTACACATTTTTTATTTTAATATTTTACATTATGCATATCCATGATGGGTAAGTATTACGGTGGCCCCCAACGACTAGTTTATTTTTCTAGTAATTCTAGCCGGAATAAGTACTACAATAAATCATTTGAACATATGAAATTGACAATTTTTTAATGTAAAAAAGTAATTGAAAACTCTGTTGAAAACACAACTAAAAATGCATTTAGTTGAAGCTACTAAAGGGCATATAAATCATTTAAATACTATGAAAAAAGGATCTTGGAAACATAATTAGTTTAAAACTTATTGCACCTATAATATTGTATAGCATGAAATTCATCAAAAAAAAAAAAAAGAAAAAAAACACTACGTGGTAGGAAGATAGTTTATCATCAATGATTGTTTAAATTTCGTTCGACATTTTATTATTCTAATTGATTATAGATTTCGGAGAAAGAAATTATTTTTACTTCAATAAAACAGCAATAGATGGCAGCAAGGGCATTCTAGAAAGTTTATATTTTATTATCTCCGATTTTTTATGCGAGTGAAATTCATAAATAAATTCTAAATAAGAGTTGAGAATGAATTTGAAATTAACAATATTACTCATAATTAAAATGAGGAATCATCTCAGACGCTTTGGATTACATTCATATTTTATTTTTAATAATTGCTAGCTTGAGTTTCACTGCTTTGACACTGACCGCCATATTGGAGGCGGAGCTAACACAATCTTGTCTGTTCATTGATCTGAGCTCTGGAAACTACGGTTGTTGCCAACGATAAGGTAGAAATTCAGCCCTATTTCCGTGCCACGTAAGACAAATATATGTATAGATGGTTCCCATCTTCAAAATTACTCCCTGTTTTAAACAATACACCCTATATTACAATACAGTAAACTATAAAAATGCATTAGATTACATTACATAAGACAATAATGACAAATTAATAATATTGCGTAAAAGTCTAACAAAAACCGTATTGGTGTAACTTTGGATGGCTTAAGATGATTAAGTCACTAAATTAACCGTTTTTCTTTTTTTTTTTGTCTTTTTAGAATTTTATATTGCATTAAATTATTTACCACGCGCATCACTACATTTCTTGTACAAATAAAAAGAAAGAGAAAACAGTGGAATCAGCAACCTCGAAGAACAGGAATTACTAAGTCATTGAATTTCGTTAAAGATGCTGACTTCATTATCTCATATATGTATGCGCTTTGCGTAAAATAATAATAATAATAATAATAATAATAATAATAATAATAATAATAATAATAACGTTTGGTCTTTTATGCTAGTTTGATCATTCGATCAATTTTACGCCGACACTCTCACTGTTTTTGAAAAACGAATTTCTGTTCGAAAACCGAATCAAATTTCCAGTGCTACAAATACCGTTGCAATCATATTTAAGGTTTTACACTGAGCTGATTACTTTGAAACATGAAAAAAGGGGTGTTGTCATTATAAATTTCGAAATTTTGTCACTGTAACCATAACCATGAGCTTAATTTTTGTTGTTCCTCACATTCTCGAAGCCATACCTTGAGATGCGTATGTATAAAATTTCACTCAAATAATGTTAGCGGTTCGGTCGCTAGGGATTCCTATATTGAAAATTTGTTTTCCCCTTTGCACGTACAGACAATTTTTTTTTTTTTTTTTTTTTTTTTTTTTTACTGTTTATAGGAAATAATCATGATTGAAACAAAATTGAAGATAAAACATCATGTTCAACATCTATTATGTGCAACATCCTTATTTCCTTTTTATATTACAAAGTATTTTATATTACACTAGAATATAACCCCCTTCAAAAATAAAGAAATACTGATGTGTGTTTCATTTCCATATGATTTCATACAAACTGCATAAAGATTTTGTTATTGAAAGGTTTGTATTGTAGAAAAGTACATTTTAAGAATGACAAATGATTTTTTCAAATACAAATGATGAGGATATTTTTTTTCACATGATATTCAATTTCTCAATATTCGAATAGTTCAACAATTGGACAACACATTCAAATTAAATATTTAAAAAATAATCCTTGTGCGAAAGTTTTTGTTAAAAAGTGTTATCAATGAAATGTTATCCAAATAGCTCATCGTTTGGTTACATAAGCAAAATTAAACGCAAATTCTGAAAATATTTAACGATAGCACAAAACATTAAAATTTTGTTAGTTTTAAATTATCTAAGTTAATAGTATAATAGAGTTGAATTTTAACATTTCTTGAAGAACAGTGTTTTCCAGTAATGAAGAATGAAATATATAGCGGAAATAGAAAGATAGACATAAACAGGAAGCAGAAAATTGCGTGTTTATGAATATTAGCTTCTAAATTCACAGTAGGGAAACAGCCAAAAGTGACAAGAAGAACAAAGTTTTCAATGAATGAAGAAAGATTTAAAACATATACAACAATGAACACAGGTTTTAGATAATACTATATAGTTTCGAGAACAAAGAATTTTCCTTTTAGTGTAAAGTTCTGATATTACAAAAATGTCGCAACAGATTACCAGCAATGCCAGTAGTAGCATACAGCAGAATTAAACGTGAATGACTCACCATACAGGAGTATTTATTGCAACATTAATAATAATTAGCAAAGTGAAACACAATGTCTGAAGATTTCACAAAAACATTAAAATTAAATAATCAATGTGTTAAAGTTTTTTTTTTTTTTTTTTTTTTTTTTTTTTTTTAATCTTAAAATGTAATTTCGCAAGTCAGAGTGTACGCACCCAGCATGGTTATCAACACCCTTATACATTTGGATTTTATTATAAGTAGATAGAAGTCTTCATAGGAGTCTTCAAGGGGGGTGCAGGTGCAGGGAGAAGGCCACTACCTCTACCTGGATTTTGGAAATTATTTAACTTAATTTTATGTTTTTCTGAAGATTTTGAGAAATACAGTAAACTATATTCTTTACAAAAGACTAAAAATAACTTAACACCAAGAGAGAGAGAGGAACTAAAAACATTTCATTGGGGGAGAGCTGCAACCCGTCATTGAAGTCAATTTTTAGTTTTATTTTTATGTTTTCGTTCATGTGTTCAAAGTTAATCTTAATTTGAAATTCTGGGGGAGAGGGGAAGGACACTCTCCTGATAAAAAAAAAACAAATTATTGCCTCAATTTTCCTTTTTGAAAAAAGCCAATAATAATACAAGGTGGCCATAGTTAAATTGACAGTTCTCAGCGTGTTCTATAGAGTGATCTAATTGCGAGAGAATGGAGCCAAATTTTGTAGTATGATTAAAAAAGTCGGGGACGATAAATTCTGCGAAAACAAAAAGCGTCACATATACCTAGCGATGACTCCTGGAACTATTTTGTTTCTTTTTTTTTGTGTGGAATTATCCGTTTTTCCTCTTGCTTAATCATCCTGCAAAATTTGCATCCATTCTCGCAATTAGATCGCGCTATAGAACACGCAGAGTACTGTCAGTGTATTCAAGATCACCATCACAGTGTACATTTTTTAATATTTAATATTTCGTATTTCTTGTACTTCTGTATTGCTTTTTATTTTGATATGATTTAAAAATTGTTCATGTAATTTTCTGACTATAAATTCATAGTTTAGCGTATTAAAAGATTTTATTTTGCATTTTAAAAATTGCGATCGAGGTTGCGGATCCCTGACATATCTGTTTCAAAATCTTACCTCTCCCTGGAATTGGTTCTGCCGGCGTTCGGGCATAATTCCATGACGAATTTATCTGGAAGCATTTTATAAATGGAATTTTATAGCGATAAAAATAACATAAAAATTAAAAAACATTATCAACGAACACAAAATTTCATAATGTTGAATGAATTCCCCTATACAACATTGAAATTGGCTTTTATTTCATAAAATTTTTATGCTCATGGAATTCAAAAAAGGGATCTTCCATTTTATTTTTAAAGAGAGCATAAAATTTATGACTATGTTAAAAGATTCCAGCGCATAGATTTAAAAACATACCATGAAATGTAATATTATATGTTGTGGAAATTCTGCAATCAAGAGTTCGTATGCTTTCATTTTAATAATCGTTAAAATAAATGTTAAACATTTAAATATACAGCCTTTTTTTATAATAAAAATGCATATATTTAACGACTGGCATAAATTCTTGTGTTATATTTTTCAATAACCATGCTATCTATATATTTCATTTTACGTAAAAAATAGTATGTTTTATATAAATAAGAATCGATTATGTTAATATCTGATTATATTTTTGTATTTTACTTCTAATCCTCCTAGAATAGGGTAAGTTGAATATTGAAAAGAACACCACTTATTTAAAGCAATCCTTAATAATTCTCTAATTGTTACAAATTGAGTTTTTTAATTTGTTATTATAATTAATTGTAATTTGTTATTATTATTAATTGTAATTTTGAATGATCTATATATTTCATTTTACGTAAAAAAATAGTACGTTTTATATAAATAAAAATTTATTATGTTAAAATATGATTATATTTTTGTATTTTACTTCTACTCCTCCTAGAATAGGGTAAATTGAGTATTGAAAAGAACACCAATTATTTAAAGCAATCCTTAATAATTCTCTAATTGTTACAAATTGAGTTTTTTAATTTGTTATTATTATTAATTGCAATTTGTTATTATTATTAATTGTAATTTTGAATGAAATTTCAGTAATTGGGGCAGCTAGATTACTCAATTGTTGTAAAATTTGAAATAATAATATAATTTTATCGTGAAATTTTCACATTATAATTTTAAAGGAAGGGTATTTTTAATTTGAATTGATGTTGAAAAGAAAAATTACTTTTTGAAGAAAATTTGTAGAAACAAAATATATTTTTCACACATTGGGTCCTCAGGAATCAGTTAAATATAGAGAAAAAAAATTCTATCGACAAATTTACATTTAAATATCATTACATCGTAGTATTTTTGAGTTTTAAAGTCAAGCAAAGAGGTTTAAAAAGTTTAAGCTCATTTTATTCAACTGGAAAATTATTGACTTATCTTTCCAACAGTTAAAATTAAAGACGAATTATAGATATTCAACTAGCTATTTTGGGAAAATGGCGGTTAAAACTTTCGACGCCAAAAATGGAAGGATTTGGGAGTAAAAATGACAATTTTAAAGCATTTATTTTAATTTGCAAAAATAAAGTATTTTTGCATGCGTTCGTCAATATGATGTCATTTTCATCCAACTAGCGACGAAATTAGAATCCATCTCTTGAAAGAACGAAGTGTTTTTGACAAATGATGTCATTGTAAACGCCTTTTTTTTGATTGAGAAAACTGTAACCTCCACTGTAAATATGATTGCTTACTTCAAATATCGTATTTATTTGAATTAATATTATAGTAAATAATTTCTCAGTGTTCAGTTAAATTAAACTTTTTCCCGACAAATAATCGAAAGGTCAGATACAATTTCGTTGCGATATATACCACGCAGCTAGTATGAAATAAAAACATTCATTATTGGTAGATTTTATTTATGCACCAGAGTGGATTAAGATTTATAATTGCATTTTAATTTTTATTTTTTAATGTTAAATTCTCTATATTTGATACATTATGTCCTTCGTGTATGCATTCTTTCTTTATTTATATGCATACAAGTACAATTATGAGTACATACAAAAAATATAATAACGCCTTTTTAAACAAATGAAAAATATATTGCCTAATGAGAAATCTTCCATAATCCTGATTCAACTAAAACATAATAAATCTATTAGGATATTACTTACCAATCTTCCGCTTTTTTAAAATAAAAAAATGTAATTTAAACCAGATAATGTATTTAATAAAATGTGTTTTTCGTCTATGTGGTAGTCCTTTAAAAGCTATTTGATTCATTCATTAAGACAAATTTCTGGTTCAAAGTATGTTTTTGTTTTATTTAAAAAAGCGGTATGTTGGCAGCAGCTTTTAAGAAGAAATGCCGGTGTAACGCTAGTTAATCTAATATTATTTTTGTAGGTTTTTTTTTTTTTTTTTTTTTTTTTTTTTTTTTTTTAGGAAACTGACTTGTAAAGTCAATTTTAAAAAGAAATTACTATTAGATTACACAAACATTAATTAACAAGTTTCATAAAAATAAAATCAATATGATCATTAGGAAGCTCAAAATAAGAAAATGATTTGCAATCTTCGTCAGAGGATTCTTTTGACTGGCCGGACACTTGCCTGGTATCTGTGGCTCTCTAAACAAACAAATTAGGTTTAAATATTTTTAACTGAATGCAGAAATCTGGCAAATCCTTCAATTTCACAAAAATATATATTATTCTATTGTTTTTTTTGTTTTTTTGTTTTTTGTTTTTTTTAAGTTATATTTTATACAGGTTTTCTTAAAAAACAAGTTCTTCAAAAAGTAGGAATTATAAAAGACATCAAATAAGTGCATGTTCACCAGGTCCCCCAGACTAACTTCCGACAATGCCAAAACACTATTTAGAGAAAAACGCATTTAAAAATTTTGAGAGAGGTGCTGACGTTTATACAGATAATGCAAACAAACCCTGGAAAAGTTTTTTTTTCTAAGTTTTGAGCAAGGCTGTGCGGTGTTCTCAACGGATATTAACACAGATAGATTTTTTTTAAACAAAAAGGAAAAATGATTTTGTGACTGACTGTTTCACTCTGGCATAGCCACTTAATTTTTTAATTGAGATGAATAACATACAGAAATGAATCAGTAACAGATTATTCTCCATGATATGACAATAAAACAGCAATTTTTCTTTTCCGTGATCGGGGGCCTTTCATCATAAACGACGCGACGTTTTTCTAACAGTTGAGAGTAATAAGAAACTTTGTTGTAAAACTTAACTTTTTGTAAAAAATTAAGTAACTGTGAAAAATATATTACTTTTTTTAAAAAAGTAGCATAATAAGTTTCCTTTCATGCTGCTTGATCATAAAGGTTTTTATCGCTTGTAATTAAATATTCTTAAGTTTTTCATTCTAAAATAAAAGTAATAAGAAAGAAAAGAATGTTCGATTGATTAGAAATATTTTATGTGTCCTTCTAAACTAACAAATAAAGTGCTAACCACCATGTTTAATACTAAACATTTCACTTTAGACCTTATAACTACAGACACGTAGCTTTACAAACACATTTACGAAAGTTAGAGCGTGTACATACACACGAACCGAAAGCATAAACATTTTTCAATTATGTTCTTAAGTATTATGAAGAGTTTTTAAACTTCCTTAGAAAACTTTTATAGAATCTTTAAATTGATACTTATTTTTAGAATTTTTTTTTGTTTTAATCATCAGAATATGTTACATGACTTTAATTTTTTAATGTAGCTCTTTATTTGTAATTTTCAACTTATACTTACAAAACATTTATCCAGCATCGCATTAAATCAGGACACAGGGGACACGGGTCTAGGGTCACATGAAGCAGGAGACGTTAAAATTTAGAAGACCCCTAAATTAGAGATAAAATGTTAACAACCTGAAAAAAGTTTTGCTATATTTCGATAATTTTGTGTTATATACTATAGCAAGATGTTAATAATAGATCATGAAAGCTCTCTGAACCCACCGCAGCAGAAATTTTACATTATATTTTCATTTTACATTCATTGTACGTTGTGTTATAAATTATCTGAAACGGAAGGCTCGGCGGCATGGAGCCCCCCCCCCCCCCCCATATATTAAAACATTGCCTTGCACGTTGGGTTCTGACAAAAAAATCTCAGTTTAGTTTATTTCATATTTATATTCTACATTAAAAATTAAAAATATGCGGCCTTGACAGCGAAATACAGACACAACTCTTCCAAAATTTTTCCTCTTCCTGGATTTTGTTCAGAGGGTGCCTGTGTTTCATTGTTTTTATAAATATATCCTGTAGCTGCGCACTAATATTATACATAAATCTGACTTATTTATTTCCCAAATTAAATGATAATCATTAACATTAGGTTGCGCGAAGGATTGAGGAGTCACAACACTTCTATAATCGGATTGCACATACTGATACTCATTTTTAAGATTGAAATGTAATAAATGTAAATTATTAGTGGATATGTCAATATTTTGAGTTAGAACAAGGTCTAACTTTACAGTTAAAGGAATAACTTTACAGTTTGCACAGTCTGTAAGCAATTGAAATTTAGAACAGTCAGGCAATCCTAGGGCATACTCTAAATCAGTACCACATAACAAAAATACAATATACTGTGTAATATTACCCATTTTAATTAATACTTTACATGATTTATTGATTATAACATTTCCTTTAGCTTGACCAACAATGATAGGTGAAATATTTACAATTTTAGTATTTAAATAATTAACAAACTTAAAAGGAAGAAAAGATATTGTTGATCCTGAATTAATTACATACTTTCATTCTTTGTTATTGGCATACCCAGAGATAATTAATTGTCAGACATTATGACCAAGATGTTGTGGTTAGTTAGGAACAGGAGCATTACCTCATTGCTGATGATTCACTTTAAAAATACAACTTTTTTCACAGTGATAAGCTTCTGGGATTCCTCTATTCAGACATAATCTCCATGGCCGACTAGGAATTCGTCTCTGATAATGATTAACAGGTAATCTAGGACTAACAAATCTGGACTACAAAAATTAATCATAAATAATATTTTAAAATTTCCGCTAAACCGATTTCAAAAGCGTTACAGATATTTGCGCGATTTTTTAACTTTTATGTATAGTTTACTGGCCGCAAAAATATTTACATGTATTTTGGGCAGATATTACTCAATGTCAGGTCACTAAACTGATCAAACTGAGTGTATATTTAAACATTTTTCAGTAAAAAAAAAATCCCGAGATTTTTCATTAATTAAAATGAATATACTTTGATTTTCAAGTTACCATAATACAAATATGACATCCCATTTAGTACCCTCTATCCCATTTAGTACAGAAACACAAACTGGTTTATCCTATATAGGGATGACCACCCGGAAATTTAAAGAAAGATTAAAAGAACACATTTCTGACATTAAGTTTAACCGTCCATCCACAGCTTTATCAAGATTAAATCAGCGACAGATTATAAATATTGATTTTCAAAACGCAAAAATTATAGTTCCTACAAATAACGAGTTTACAGCTAAAATCAGAGAGTCTTTGGAGATTTTATGTAAAGGAAATCGAGTCTGTAATGATTGCTTATCTTTTAATGTACCTAAAATCTGGTTTAATATTTTGAAATTATCAAGAACCCCAGCGCTGGAACTAATGGACTTTTCCTGATACACCCCTACAGAATAATAGACTGGCCCCGTTAAAACTCCGTTACATATTAGCACAGTGTAAGCGAGAAGCGACATTCGTACACTCAGCTCAGTCAACAGTTCCCCACTGAAGAAGATCACGTTAGTGATCGAAAGTCTCGGGATGAAAATGTTTGTATTTTGTCACCTTTTAAGCATGTTTTAATGTATATTTTATTAACTTTAAATACAAGGTGAATATTTCATTCTACTTCAACTTCGTTTTTATTTCGAAAAATTTTCTGTTATATTAGAATCGATGCTGGATGTAATTATGGAATGCAGTTTACTGAAAAAGAGATACAAGTACGAGTGTTTAAGACTAGATAGAGAAGTCGTGAATTTAAGATTCTTACAACTGTGCAAGTATAATGGAGTTATTCCGAATTTCTTAAGATGTCGTAATCAACTTATCAACCAGCAACTACCAACGGTTAAAATGGATTTTGAGAACAAATGCTTAAAGGCATACATTAGAAATAAATTTAAATTGGTGAATCATATATCCATAAAATGTTTTAATTTGTAATTCAAATTGACGGAGATACTGCCTATTGATGACTTTGATGAATTTCAGCGCATTTTAGAGCTATTTAGGAACTTTAAACGACACACAAAGGAGTTTAATATTTATAAGAAAATAAACAGATTAATAGTATCAACACCTATCAAACCAATTAAGAAAGCAGTTCCATATATTAATTTATCGGATAAAGTCATAAATGAAGATGAATATAATCTTTTGGGATTAGGCCCTAAACATATGTTTAGGAGCAAGATTAATCTGAAGTCTATCGTTGTAAACTGTGAAAGAATTTCACAATTTGTCCCACCAGAAAAGAGGGAGGAGGTTAGGAGCATCCTTCATAATAATGTCCGTGCTTATTTAAAGAAACCAGTAAACTAACAAAGCAAACATTATAAAATCATCAAACAGCTAAAATCAGACGCGGAAATTACTATTATACAAACAGACAAGTCAAATAAACTAGTTATCCTGAACACTAGTGATTATGTCGAAAAAATGGAATTATGCATTAATAGTATGGGATGTATTAAACTGAATAAAGACCCTAATACGAACATCAGTCGAAAAACACAAGAGCTATTCAAGAATGGTAAATGGCCAACAGGGATGAAAGATAGCATAAAGATCAATAAAACTGCGATTACACCCAGGTTAATTGGTCGTCTCAAATATCACAAAATGGACTACCCCCTTAGACCAATTGTATCGAAACAGTTAGCCCCCACCTATGGAATCGAAAAAGCATTTGTACCTTTTCTTAAAACCATTCTCCCACCCTCGGATTACGTAATAGATTCCACATCCGAATTTATAAAGAAAATTAAAGATATTACCATAGATCACAACAGTATACTTGCAAGTTTAGATGTTGTATCCCTCTACCCATCAATAGATGTTAATGAAATAGTTAAAGTCATAGAAGAAGCCATCGATAACAACCATACTTTTAATCATGACACACGGATCACGCTTAAATCAGCTATTAATCTTATCACACATAATAATGTATTTATATTCAATTAAAAGTTTTACAGGCAAACAATGGGGGCCCCAATGGGATCACCCAACTCCGGTTTAATGGCAGAGCTGAAACTTAGACCCTTTGAAAAGCATATTATGGAAAATTTTGATTTGAAACCTACGCTATGGCTGCGCTATGTGGACGACATTTTCGTAATCTGGGACCATGGCATCCAATCTCTTAACGATTTTGTTAAAAAAGTTAATGAAATTGACATGAATATAAAATTCATGTTGGAATTGGAGAAGGACAAGATTTTGCCTTTTCTAGATATTGAACTAATAAGAAACATAAACAAAGGAACGATCGAAAGAAAAGTATACAGAAAACAATGCAGGTCAAATATTACCATCGCTTACGACAGCAATTCTCCGTTTAAATATAAAATTGCAGCTTACAGATTCTATATAAAGCGTGCTTTCGACATTTGTACAGAACAGTACTTATATAAAGAGTTGAATAAAATTAGATATATTGCAGCAGAAAATGGTTCCCCCCCCCCCCCCTATTGCATAAATAAGTTAATTTATGAAGCAGAGAAGAAAATCCCTAAGGATATTATACACAAGGGGTATCTTAAATTATGCAAATTTGATTACATACCACAGTTGTACGAAAGATTAAGATATACATTAAAGAAATTTGATATCAGTTTGGTTGCAAAACCACCTCAAAAATTGAAAGTTTTAGTTCATAATAAAATTGATCCCATACCCAATAACGACATCGCAGGAATATACTCTATCCCATTTAGTACAGAAACACAAACTGGTTTATCCTATATAGGGATGACCACCCGGAAATTTAAAGAAAGATTAAAAGAACAATTTTCTGACATTAAGTTTAACCGTCCATCCACAGCTTTATCAAGATTAAATGAGCGACAGATTATAAATATTGATTTTCAAAACGCAAAAATTATAGTTCCTACAAATAACGAGTTTACAGCTAAAATCAGAGAGTCTTTGGAGATTTTATGTAAAGGAAATCGAGTCTGTAATGATTGCTTATCTTTTAATGTACCTAAAATCTGGTTTAATATTTTGAAATTATCAAGAACCCCAGCGTTGGAACTAATGGACTTTTCCTGATACACCCCTACAGAATAATAGACTGGCCCCGTTAAAACTCTGTTACATATTAGCACAGTGTAAGCGAGAAGCGACATTCGTACACTCAGCTCAGTCAACAGTTCCCCACTGAAGAAGATCACGTTAGTGATCGAAAGTCTCGGGATGTAAATGTTTGTATTTTGTCACCTTTTAAGCATGTTTTAATGTATATTTTATTAACTTTAAATACAAGGTGAATATTTCATTCCACTTCAATTTCGTTTTTATTTCGAAAAATTTTCTGTGACATTTATGATCTTTATAATAATTTTAGACCAGTTTAAAATAGTGTAAGAAATCGAGGCGATCAATGCAGAAGTGCATATTCTAATGAAACTAGTCGTTGGGGGCCGCCGTAATACTTACCCAACATGGATATGCATAATATAAAATATGAAAATAAAACATGTGTAAGCTACTTATAAAATGCATTGCAATTCGAATAAAATCGTGGCTTGACGACCTCATACACTTTAAATGCTCTATTACTGAATTGCGAAAAAGAAACATCCTTATAAATCCAAAAATGATAATCATATTAACTAACGGTTTATTGCTTCAGATTAAGCGTCTCATTTCCAATCAAAATATATCTTTTAATTGAAATTTGGATGAAATACAGGGCCATGAAAAACCAAAGAGTGTGGAGAATATGATTACAAATATATCGACAACTAATTATCCGATCGACTTCATTCCTCATGCAAAATTTATGTATTTTAATGTCTTTTATATTCATCCCTTAAAATAAAAAAATTCGAAAATTTCTAAATACCTTTTATCAGAACGAATATTTCGAGAGTCCAGAAAAAATAGTTCCGGATAATCGAGGTTACTGAAATTCAATAAGCTTCTTCCCATTATTACATACTAACTACATACCAAATTTCAAGTCTCTATCTCAATTTCTTCGGGAGATAGAGCGTTTACAGACACACAGACACACAGGCAGACGAACGCCAATTGGTTTTTCTAAAAATATATTTTTCGGAATCTCCAGTGTCTGAAATTTGTAAATCCATTAAAAAAAAAAAAAAAAAAAAAATCGATTTTTAAAACGATTACAAGACTTTCGCCTATATGATGGCTAAGTAACAAGAGATTAATAATACTGTCGATATTGTATAAGTACGATTTCAATGTGTTTTCCCCTCCATTTTGTGAGTTCTACAGTAAAATATTAAATAGTCTATCCGTAAAGAAAACTAGATGCATATTATTCAAACAAATCGCAACAGAAAATACTTGATCCCGTTTGTCCCGTAAAAGAAGGAAATTTTCTCTTTCAATGTAATTGTGAAAGTGAAATAAATATGACACGTATTCAAGTTGTATTTGTTTGTATGAAGTAGGTAATGGGCGTTATGGAATTTAAAAAAAAAACCCATGCTCAATTTATCAGTCATGACAAATTTGAGAAAACGGTAGCTTATACAGGAATATAAAAGAAAAACACAAGTTTTCTTGGGGGAACGCAGTCGACTTTGCCAGTGTCTGCGGTAAGCTGCTTTCAAGATAGAAAAGTTGAAGTAGACTCAAGAAAATAAGTATGATGTTATATGAGGAATATAACTGAAAGAATATATTAAACACGAACGAAAAATTCTGCATCAGGCATAGATTATGAAACACTTTCCAATAGTAACAAAATATTAATGAGATTTTTTTTTTTTCTAGAGTGAAATGAGATATATTAATTTGCAACATAAAAAAACACATAACTCAGTAAAAATCAATTTTCAGCAATTGCTTTTCTTACCCGGTAATGTGTACGATTTCTTTATTGTAGCCTTGTATACGATCGATTAAAATCGTGCACACCACATAATACACTCAAAAAAAGATAAACGTTTAAAAACGTATATTACAGCGGAAAATGCACTTCCGGCAATTGTCGGTCTTAGTCAGTCTGATAATCGAATTCTTTTGTATGTCTCTGTAAATGAACGATAATGCTATGCAATCCATAATCTATAGAAAATATGTTGTGAACCATTTCATTGAATTCATTATATTTGTAGTACTATAACAACATTAAAATGCACCGCAAACTATTTTTTCCATAGATCCTAAATTAATGGAATTAATTTGTGCGGCCCTGTAAACGAACTAAAAATGCTACGTATTCTCTACTCTTGGGAAAGCATGATATAGTCCATCTCAGTGATGCGTATCAATCTCATTATGTTTGAAATACCGTAACACCAATAATATGCACCGCAAACAATTTCCCCCTATAGACCATAATGTAAAAGAATTCTCTTGTGGGTCATTATAAACGAACAATAAATTTTTCCATACCAAACATTCTATAGCAAACCTCAATAACATATAAAAAATCCATGGCAATCTTATATTTCCTACATTTAGAGTATGGACAGACAGACAGGCGCCAGATAGAGACAGATACAAGCCGATTTCATAAACACTTTTCAACTATGTTGGTAAGATTTAAAAAGCGTTAATAATATTAAAAACGTATTAAAATGCCGAATTCAAATTATGAAATGAATATGGCAGGAAAAAATGCGTTGGATAAATAATTGAATACCTATATGATAAAGAGTATATGTGTCATAAAAGTTTCAAATAATCCTTAAAAAAGCTTTTCTTTTTAAATAACAACAATTTGATTACCATGATGTTTCCAGATATGTTTTTGGTACTCTCGTGTTATAGCGGCCCCCACAATTACAATTATGCCAAAGTTGCAGCTATGATTTCGCCAAGATCATCGAAAAGCTTATATATGTATACACTATATACTCCAAATACTCATATATGGATCAACTACTGGTGCAGTCATCCAATACCAATATTGACTGAGCCAGTCAGTGACATTCGTTAGGGTACGCGTTTATTTCTATCAGAATGAGTATAAAAAATTGAATATATTTTTAACTTTTCACATAAAACAGATGCAAAGAATTTTATACAACAGAAATTAATTCCTTTGTCGTAATTTTTAGCCCGGTAATTTGCCCGGGCCCGAGATATTAATAATCTGTTCTATACGAATATGACTGAAATCTGTAAGACTATCGAAATCAAGTCGAAGGAGGCAAACACCGTCGTAATCGGACTCATAAAACCCAAGATCGGAAAGCACATCCTGGCTGTCTAAAGTGCAACTAAAATATTTAAGGCTATAGATATCAAGTCGAATGAGCCAAACCCCGTCGTAATCGGGCCCATAGAAGGAGAGATACTCCTATAGTTCCACTTTCCACCGCCAGAGGGTACAGTCTGCTTTTGAAGAGGCCTTTTCAGAACACTCGACCCAACCAAATTTCCTAGTAGAATTGAATTTTAACCACAGGTAAACATTATCAAAATAGCGAAAATCGCGAAAGCGGGTTACATAAATGATCGGTTTCGAAAGGGTTAATGTAGATATTTTTTTAACTCAACGGTGTGTTTTGAAGAAAATAAACGTGTCTATAATCCGGAGTCTACTGTTTGTCCGTACTAGGATTTCCCGAGTCGATACAGATTTTTAAATCTGGACCGAAAAACGAAAATCGCGTGAGTGAGTTTTGGAAAAGATTTTCTTTCGGAGGGTTAAAATAAAAAAAAATCAAAACGGATACCAGATTTTAAACAACAAAGGAATGTAAATTTGGCGCGGTATTTTTAGTTTTTCGTATCTTGTTTATAAACGCCAATTCGGATTTTTAAAGATAGGAGAAATAGTTAAAAAAGCGAAATTGACTTACGGTAAAAAACGTTTTCGAATGGGTTAACGTGATTTTTTTTAACTAAAGGTTTCTGCCTAAACCCAATACAGTGCAGATGCCTTTAGGTGTGTTTGCTTTTTATTTGGTTATTTTAGAGAGCCGATGCCAGATTTTATATATCGCAGAAAATCGGAATTCGCAAAAGAGAGTCCTGCGCACGAATTTTTTTTTGAATGGTTAATATTCGTATTTTTCAAAAACAAATACAGATGTCAAAAAAAGAATAAAGTTAGATATTGTCTGGTATTTTTAGTTTTTCGTACCTTTCTCTGAATCGCCGATGCAAATTTTTAAATATCGTCAAAAATGCAAAAATCGCAAAACGGCATACAGAAAATATACTTTTTCACATTTTGTATTTTTTAAAACTAAATGTGGCTTTGAAAAGGGAAATGTCAGTTCTTTTAATTTGGTGACCTTCGTTTTTCCGTATCTTTTGTATTCCGGTGAATGCAAGGCTCGGAAAACGAGAGAAAATAAAAAGCATGAATTCGATGCTTTTTGGTTATTTTTTTTAAAGGGTTAAATGTAAATTTTTTTCAAAGTAAAAGTATGTTCTTTCAGAGTATGTAGACAGTTTTTCCGTATTTCTTACCGTTCGCCCATGGCCAATTTAGAAAAACTTTAAAAAAAAAAACGGGATGACTTGGGCTTTCTTTCTTCTATTCCCGAAGATACGGATATAGGCTTCTGAGCATGCGCGAGCTACCTTCGGGAGAATGACTTTTTTATTTGTGATCTTTGATCAGTTTTTAATTAATAACTACTTTAATTTTCAAAATTTAAAAATTCTGAGGCTCAGGTACACCAGGAGAGGGTTTGGACTACCAAAATCTAAAATTTCAGGCTTGTAGGTGGGCTAGATTTTGCTAGCCATCGCCAAAAGACACACACACACACACACACACACAGAGAGAGAGAGAGAGAGAGAGAGAGAGAGAGAGAGAGAGAGAGAGAGAGAGAGAAACTTCATTTTATTAGTATAGATTAATATAAAATTTATATTTTTAATCAATTCATAACAACCATTTCAATATCCTTATGCACTTGTTACTAGTTTATTTGGTCAACGATATTTAAAATGCGCTCATTTTGAAAGTGAGGCAGGTTCACTTTGAACAGAATTATTTTTATGCTGCATAATTATTAACAAGTACAACCAGAATTCCATCATGAATACCTCACAAATCTTCACTGTCTAGATTAAAAAATACAATTATATGCATACAACTTATTAGTGAATAGTTTTTCTTATTTTTTCTGCTTTTTCCAATAAGATTAAAATTATTTTTTTTGTTTTATTGTCACTTTTCTAAACAGAAAAAAAAAATACTGAAATAAATAAATAAGTAAACAAAATAAATATTATTTTTTTTTGTTATTATTATATTCCATTCAAAGAGAATCCACGTTTTCAACAAATCGTTGTTTTTGAAAGTGAGGCAAGACCATTGGTGCATACCAAAACCGTGATTTGTTTTTCAACTAACATGGGTAACCATTATTGCATATTACATTTACAAGAAATAGGACCACAAAAATCATAAAATATGTCTAGTGATGCTTACGAATATTTTTAAAGTCATTCAAATGCAAACCATTAATTATCTAGCAATAATATACAATGGACTTCAAAATCAACGACTCAAATACAAAACCAATATTGTAAGAATATTAATTTTTCTCATACATTTCAAAAATGTGTAATTTTTTGTAGAACAATTCATATAACCATTACAAAACTAAAATGTTGTGCGTATCTTATTTAGTTTCAAAATAAGCAGATACCATACGAATTTTGGCAAACACTGAAATTTGTAGACATAGCATGTTCAAAACCATTTTGTTCTTATTATATGCATATATATATTGTAAAAACGTGTAACATGTGATGTATAACAAAAATTTGTAAAAGGTTTCTTCTCTTTGTTGATACATTGATATAGTGCTGAAATGTCATGTAGAATATGTAATTACATATGTAGAATTTTGTAAGTACCAGAATAAAAAATTGAAATGTTAATTTTTCTATTTTATGAATCATAATTTATAAATCAAATTGTTTTAAATGGCATAATACTTTAACTGTCATAATTAAAATATAACGTAAGCAATTACTGGTATTTAATAACAATAACAATAATAAAAAAGGCAATTATTATAATTAAAATATTTCTGTTATTATAAATAAAATTTACTTATAAAATACTTAAAGAATATTTTTACGCAAACAGAAAAGCATCAATTATTATTAGAATTCTAAAACACGATGGTCAAAATATTACGATAGAAACAAAAAACAAAATATCGATTGTATAAAATGTTTTACTTCAGTTTTAAGTGAAAAAGTTTAAAATATATTCAGTATCGTACATTTTTTTCTCATACAAATAATTGTGTGTCCTAACAAATATCACTGACTGGCTCAGTCAATATTAACATACTCTGTCTTCATCCTAACTTTCTAAAAGTGTGTGTGAAACATCGCAATACTTTGTCGAATTTCAACTCTCAAATAGTGAGTGGTGGATGGGTAGTTGTTTCCTGCATTTGTTTGATTATCTTTCGAAATCATGTATGGAGTTTCATAAATTCACATAAAGTTTTCGTTCGCCAGTGAAGTCAAACTTTTCAAAAGATTTTTAAATAATACTTTTCATCTTTTATTGTGAAATATAAAAACAATATTTTAAGGTTATGAATGTTTATTTAAGAAGAAAATCTAATATATTTGGAAAATTTGTAATATTTTGTAGAATAAATCTCATAATTACAGAAAAGAAATGTTTAATCATTTTTTTCTTCAAACATCAACTATTTTACTATCCTATCGTCCTGTATATACAGAATAGCTCAGATTTATTGAAATTTCCTAATTAATATTTATATTTGTAATTTCTACTTCGCTACTAAAATAGATTTTAAGTTTTAAATAAGTTTTTAAGTTTTAAAATAGATATTAACTTTTAAAATCGATTTTACGTTAAGTTTTAAAATAGATTTTTAAAAGATTTTATTTATTTATTTATTTTTTATTTTTTTTTAAACTTTTGCTCCTATAATAAGTTAGATTTTAACTTTTAAAGTATGGGTTTTACGTTAAAAAATAGATTTTAAGATTCAAATCGACTTTACTCAGTTATTTTTTAAAACAGATTAAGGTTTTAAATCGATTTTTAAGATATTTTATTTATTTATTTATTGCTCAGCTACTAAAGTAGATTTTAAAGTTTAAAATCAATTTTACTACATTAAGTTTTAAAATAGATTAAGGTTTAAAATAGGTTTTTGCTAGATTTAAATTTATTTATTTATTTATTTTTACTTCTGATTCGATACTAAAAGATATTTTAAGTTTCAAAATATACATTTTAAGTCTTAAAATCGATTTTTCTAGATTAAGTTTTAAAATAGATTAAGGTTTGAAATATATTTTTAATATACTTTAATATTTTTTTTCCTTGCTTCTGCTCCGATACTAAAATAAATTTTATGTTTTAAAATATGGTTTTCAAGTTTTAAAATAAATTTTAAGCTTCAAACAGATTTTACTTGAATAAGATTTAAAATAAATTAATGTTTGAAATATATATTTATATTACTTCTGCTCTGCTACTAAAATAAATTTTAAGTTTTAAAATCAATTTTACTAGATTATGTTTTAAAATAGATTAAGGTTTTAAAAAGTATTTTTAATAGATTTTAAGTTTTTGTTATTTCTGCTCTGCTATTTAAATAGATTTTAACTTTTAAAATATATATTTTGCGTTTTAAAATCGATTTTAGTAGAGTAAGTTTTAAAATACTCAAAGGTTTAAAATAGAATAAGGTTTAAAATAGATTAAGGTTTAAAATAGCGTTTTAATAGATTTTAAGGTTTTTTTTTTTATTTCTGCTCCACTACTAAAACAGATTTTAAGTTTTATAAATGTCGCTTGTAATCTTTTCACTCCTTCATGTATTAGGAATTGTTGTCATTGCATATTCAAAAGAATTTCTTAAACTTTATTGATAATGTATAATAAAAACATACTAATGTTAGAATTTTAAAATACAAACAATGAAAATGGAATAATATTTTTCTATTCTATGTATCTTAATTTACTAAGTAAAATTATCTTATCCGCTTTAATTATCATAACTACTCCAATTATATTTATTTTAATTAAAGTACAATTAAAGCGAATTAATCCAAAATAATATTCAACAAAAATAACGATTGAAATAATGCGGATAATAATAAAATTTCATCATATTTTGAAACAAAAATTAATAAAAAATTATTAATGTTTAAACACATTTAAGATATAATAAAAGTATGAGAAAAAAAATTTACAATATTAATGCACGTTCTTTAAAAAATTAAGACTTAGAATAAACTTATTTTTTCTAAAGCTTCTTCGTCTTTTATACGTGAAAAGTTAAAAATTTATTCTGAATCCTAATATTCCTTCTAATGGAAATAAATGTGTGCCTTAACAAACGTCAGTGACTGTTATACTCAATACTTCCATACATTGTCCTTATCCTGGTTTTCTAAAATATTTGTAAAACAACGTAGTACTTTGTTGCATTTGGTTTCCAACTGATGAATTAGAGCACGTGTTCTCAAACTTTTAGATCGACGTACCACTAAATCGAAGTTCATACTTCCTGCATACCACCAGGTAACAAACGTAAAGCTAATATAGAAAAACCTGTAAAAACGAAACCTGTCAAAAATGAAATATATATCCGGTCTTTCGTGTTTCCGTCTTAACAGGTTTTATATATAAAAATGAATGATTACATTACTAAATTGATACTTCTGCTTACTGCATGATTGACTACTTTATAATAACATTGAAACAAAAAGCAATATCATCATTAATTTTTAATAATGCATACAATAACAAAATACAGTGTTTTGGTATATCGGAAAAAAAGCCACAAAACGTATAATGACATATATTGGCGCACACGGATTCATATACTGTTGTAGTAGGCTGATTACACTAATTTACTTCTATCGCCAATTAAAAGGGTGGGCTTGTTTTATCAAGTACATGCTCCGCATGTCTGGCTCAATATTAGTTAGTTTTAGCCATAAGTGGGATTCGATGTTTAGTTTATTCCTATATTTGTTTTTCATATAAAGAAAGGGGGAAAGCACATTCATAGACATATGTTGCGCTAAACACAAGTAGACTTTGGCCATATCAGATAATACGCTGATGTTCTCCTCAACAAAAATTTTGTTACATTTATCCTTTTGAAAGTGGACTCCTGTAATCCATCACGGGAGAGCTGAATAAGCTCACTACTTTCCTCTCTCGTGAGAGACGGTGGAAAGGTTTCTCAAACGAGAAACAAATTTCTTATCCAAAGCTTAGCGCATTTAACATAGGTTCAATACAATCGTATTAAGAATCTGCATACCTTTAAATGCGATAATAATGTCGCGCAGTAGGCAAGCACTTGCAAGTTTCTTTATACATGTATGTATGTACCACCTCAATACATATGTACAATGCTTTACCTCAAACCCGCACTGCATATGACCACAGTTTTTGTTTGATTTAAGATCACCATTTTAAATAAACATTTTGTACAAGCGAAGAAAAATATTTCTATCAACAGAATGTATTAATTTATTAATTATGTTTGAAATAAAACTTGTCCTTCAACACCTCCTAGAAGCTTTTCTACTACAAAGAGAAGAATGGGTTATAAATTACACTAGGAATTTTATTTTCTTTTAACACCTCCTACTCACACAAGCTCCTCCTACTTCAAAGCATCCAGACTTTACCTTCAGATAATTCAATTTATAAAGCATGTTTAAAAACAGTTCTTTCGTTAATTAAAAGTACTTCATGCATTAATTTTTAAACTGGGTCTTTATTTAAAAATTCAATTTTTATTCATATAAATCTAATACTTATGTTTTTAATTCTAGAAAACTGATTGCATCATTAGTGATGTGTGCGAATTTCAGCAAGTCGGCTATAACAAACATTTCCCATAACAAAATAAATAGAAAAAGCTTTTACAGATCCTAAATCACATTTGAAATTTTTTTCCAAGTTAATAAAGACAAGCCCAGGGTTCGTACACTTTTACTACAATTTGTACTAGATTTTTTTCTATCTAATATTTAAATAGCAGAAAATGTAAACGCCTCGTTTAATTGCGGAAAAATTGTGGTAAAAGCGTACGATCCCTGGAGCGTTTTTGATTCCGTAATAATATGCTGCATTCTGTATTTTATTCCACGTACCAGTAGCCAGAGCTCTGCGTACCAGTACTGGTACGCGTACCATAGTTTGAAAACCCCTGAATTAAAGGATAGTTCTTTCTTGAATTTGTTTGTCTACATCTTTTGAAATCATGCATGGAGCATTTAAAAATCTTACAAAGTTTTCTGTTGAGAATGAAGAAACTTTCAATGGATTTTAAAATGGCACTTTTCGTCATTCACGGTGAAACAATAATTTTAGAAAAGTCTTTTGAATGTTTTATATAAGATACCTGCATTTATAAGATTCAATAAAGAAAATTTCGAAAATTTTATAATTTTTATCAGAATAAGTTATTTAATTCCGTCATTTCATTAAAGATAAATTTTATGTTTTATTATCAATATTATTTCGGAAAATTTCTAGACACCATAAAATTTAGAAATTATAGAAACTGCAATTAGTTTTCATTTTTTTAAATATTTATTAGAAAAGTATTAAAAAAAGAACATTCAGAAACTTTAGGAAGTAGCTTACGTATTTAAAATTTCAACATTTGTGAGATTAAAGTAGGTAAAAGATTGTTAAATGTTTGTAACGTGGAAAATTTAAAAACAGGCATTATCAACAAAGTAATCATAATTATGATAATTATAGGAAATCATATAATTTATCATAATACTTTTTTAAATAATAATCTATAACAATAAGGATAGAAGTTTTCGTGTGTGTGCGTGTGTTCTGAAGAGACCGCTGCACGTAGAGCTGCAAAATTTGTCGGGAAATTACCTCTGTAACTGAAGTAATACACCTCCAAACCTGACTTTGGATTTTTTTATTAGCTTTTTTTTTATGCGTTTTTTCACGTTTTTGGACGATTTTTCTACATTAGTAAAAATAATCCGGTTTCAATCTTTTAGCCCTATATAGTAAATTTTGTCCTCTTCTCAGCAATATAGAAATCGTACAGCGATTTTTGATTTTTGTTGCGAATCTTTTAATACATTTTTAGGGGGGTTTCGCATTTTGCAGCGACATTTTTACATTACAAAAACTAGTTCGGTTTCAAACTTCTAGCCTGATATAGTTAATTTTGTCTTCTGCGACTTTTGAATTTTAGCAATTTAAAAGCGATTTTTAATACGATTTTCATCGTTTGTTTTGCGTTCTGCGACGATTTTTTGACCTTCGTGGAAGAATTGCGGGTACAATGTTTTAACCCACTAATGTCAATTTTGACCTCTGCTATTTTTGAATATTTAGCGATTTTAGTACGATTTTCAATGCGATTTTTAATGTTATTCGCGTTTTGCGGCGATTTTTTGACACGCGTAAAAGAATTCTGTTTCAAACTTTCATCCTATTCCAGCAAATTTTGCTTTCTGAGATTTTTGAATTTTAGCTATTTTTAATGCGATTTTTAACGTTTTGCGTTTAAAAAGTTTTTAGCTCACTATAGTGAATTCTGTCCCCTGCGGGTTTTTTTTTTATTTTTAGCGATTTTTAATGATTAGCTGGTTATTAGCTGATTATTAGCTGGTTTTCGCGTTCCGCGACAATGTTTTGACGTTCGGAAAAGGAATTTGATTTCAAACTTTTAGCCTTATATAGCAAACTTTGTCTTCCGCGACTTTTGTATTTTTAGTGACTTTAATGGAATTTCAATGTGATGGTTTTTTTTCGTTTCGCTGAGATTTTTTCACATTTGTAAAAAGAACTGTGTTTCAAATATTTTAGCCTAATATAGAAAATTTTGTCTTCCGCGTTTTCTGAATTTTTAGCGATTTTCAATGCAATTTTTAGTGGTTTTTTCGCGTTTCGCCACGAAATCTGACATTCGTAAAAATAATTCTGTTTCAAACTTTTTTCCTAATACAGTCAATTTTATCCTATATGATTTTTGATTTTTTAGTGATTTTTATCGCGATTTTTAGCGCTTTTTCGCATTTCGCTCTGATTTTTTTTTTTTTTTTTTTTTTTACATTCGTAAAAAAGAGTCTGTTTCAAACTTTTTAGCCTAATATAGTAAAATTAGTCTTCTTCGATTTCTGAATTTTTAGTGATTTTCAATGCAGTTTTTAACAGTTTATCGGCTTCCGCGGCGACATTTGATATTCGGAAAAGGAATTTGGTTTTATGCTTTTAGTCTTACATAGTAAATTTTGTCTTCTGCTATTTTTGAAATTTTAACGATTTTAAATGCGATTTTCAGTAAGATTTTGAGCATGGTTTCGCGTTTCGCGGCGATTTCTTGACATTCGTAAAAGGAATTCCGTTTCGAACTTTTAGTCTAATATAATATATTTTATCCTCCATGACTTTTGGTTTTTTAACAATTTTTAATGCTATATGTAATGCGATTTTTTGCGTTTTTCCCGATCGTTTTCCCAAATTTTTGACATTCGTGAAAGGTATTCGGTTTCAAACTTTTAGCCTAATATAGTAAACCAGTGGACCCGTACGGGGATTTTGATCTATAGTCTAATAATTTTTAGGAATATCTAATATTTTTTAGATTTAGGTTTAAACTTCTAAAGAAAATTTACGAATTAAAAACATCTATAAACAACATTAGTCAACCAGAATACCATCTCTCTTATTCCATCAAAGTTACAGTAAAATCTGATCGAAGATAGCAAAAGGCATGAGCAAGAAAAAAAAATAACAATCGTACTTTAACTGTATTAGAGGACGACGTCATCGCTTTGGGAAAAACACGGGACAAAGAAAAATAAACGGAATACACATAAAATATAATTTAACTTAATATAACAAAGCATACATTTTAGGCTACACGTGAAATACAACTGTTTCGATTGATCGATGGTGTCTTTTTCCTCTAAACATTTGAATTTGATTTTTTTTATCATAAATATAAAATAAACCCGTACAGAGACTTTATCTTTATGTGCTATTTATTTTATATGTATATATATTCATTGATGAGCACGATACATAATGCAGTATTTTATTGTATGTGGAAACATTGATTAAAAAAAATCCATTTTTGAAAACAATGCTGATTTAATTTTTAATAAGCTGTATTTTTTTAATAAAAAAGATGTTTTAACGGAATGTGAGTGGGCTATATCGGAGGCCGGTTCAAAATCCATTCGACTGATACCTTATTTATTGTTGTGCGTTTTGTAAATGCATAGAAAAGGAGTGTTGACAACAGAAATAATATATATGACTTTGTCTTCAGCGAATTTTTGATAATTTATGGATTTCTACTGCAATTTTTAGCGGGTTTTTTTTCGCGTTTCGCGCCGATTTTGTAACATTCGTGCACGACTTCCGGTTACAATGCGTTATCTCACTGTAATAAATTTTGCCTCCTGTGATTTTTGGAAATTTTAGCTATTTTTACCGTTCTTTAGAGTTTTTTCGCGTTTTGCAGAGATTTTTCGACATTCGTAAAAGAAATCCTTTTTAATCTTTTACACCAATGTAGTAAATTTTGACCTTCGCGATTTTTCAAAATTTAGCCTTTTATTGCGATTTTTCCACATTAGTAAAAAGAATCTGAGGTAAAATAACTATATACGATGCTAAAAATATTACGTCAGAGGGGAAAATTATGTATAATATATGTTAAGTAAGTTTTATTGGAAATGTTACAAAATTATTTAATATCATATGTTACATTAATACAAATAAATGTATAATTCAAAAAACAACACTACAATATTCAAAGAATGCTCCATGTTGAGACTGGCATTAAAGACTAGCCCCAGAATTATCCATGCGTTTCTTGGAAATATTTACCAAAGTAAGTTAAATTAATGAAAGTGCTAGTGAATATACTGAATTAAATGATAACGATATGATCAATAGATAAATGGGATAAATGAAAAAAATATCACATTGAAAACTTTAGAGAAAATTTTTGAAAAGGAAGATAAGTGGGGAAAAAATTAATGGTTTGATAGAGAGTCCTGACAACTCATACAGAGTAAAAATACTGACAAATAAAACAAGACAGACTGCAAAACACTTTAAAGTAATTCAAAGAAGTGCATAAAAATTTTTACGTACAAAAAAACGGAGCTATGGAGCAGTATCGAATATAGGAAGGTGAAACATATCACAGACATGATATATCAGCCTAATGTATTTAAAGCTCAAATGAATCAAAAAGAGCTACCAACCATGCACATTTTTTGTACAGACAGACATGATAAACTTATGAAGGGCAAGTAGATGTGAAAGACTTACGGATTTAATATTTTCACGAATCATAAACTAGCCACAAAATTCATTAATGAGCACGGAAGACTTAGCACTAAAGGTTTTTCTTCTTATACTTTATTTTGAAGAATTGTTAAATAGACAGACAGGTGACGAAAGGGAAACACGATTTAAAACTGATCAATGTGACATTAAGGAAGAAAACCATGAACCACCAACTGTAGATGAGATAAGTGATGCTATTACAAAACTAAGAAATAGAAAATCATCTTCTGAAGATGCCATAAGTGCTGAGCATTTGCAATGTGGAGGAGAGACGTTTGTACAAATGTTATATGATTTAATACCAGAGATTTGGGATAATGAAACTATGACAAATGAATGGAATAGTGCTATTATTTTCCCAAAAGGGGAATATCTTAAATTGCCCAGTGGCATAGCCTTATTAAATGTTACATATAAACTATTTGCAAGGATCATTACAAAGAGCCTGCAGCCGCATATATTGATAGTAAGTCTGTTGATACGTCTTAGTAGAAATATGTTAATAGTGGGCCTGGGCGATACTTCACTTTCAATGATTTGATGTGTTGTCTGGCTAATATCATGATATAAAGATATATTGTGATGCAGAATTAATAAAAGAAAATTAATTGTATTTCTACAAAAATGTTATCTTAAAAATTATTAAAGCTAATTTAACGTAAGTTTATGTACAAACTACTTATATGATACAGATAACTGAGCTATATATATAAATCAGGAGTTTTGTCTTCCTATTCTCTAACATGATTTCCGGCGGTCAGCGCGGAAGGATACAGTGACGATAATTTAAGTTTGCATTCATGGAAAAACATGATGTTTATCTCATTGCCTTACATGATTAGAGAATCATTTATTAATTAAATAAGCATATAGCTTAATTAAAGAAGCATAAATTAGGAGAGTAGTAAATGAATACACTAATATCTAACATTGACAACGCAGACTATTTTATACATTTGCCTTGCAAGCTTCTGACTGCTGACTCAGAACTTCTGTAATATATGGATTCAAGTGGGACAGATACGCTTTTATAGGTGTCTGGACAAAGTATGTGCCATGACTCGGCACGAAGTGGCCAATGACTTCCACAAATGACATCCACAGGAAACTGATTGCTGTGATATATAAATATTATATGATATAAATGTACAATTTGTGATCATAAAAATATTCCATTAATCAAATTATTTATACGTATGGCAGAGGTGCCAAGCTCTCACCAATCTTCCGTAATATGTGGATTAATTTGACCTAGTTTAACAATGTATCGAACCAGAAAAATTATTTGATGTATCTTTATTTAGTTAAATGCAGATTTCTGCATGGAATATTTTTAAATTCATTTCTTAAAACAAAATTCTGGTGCGAAACGTATTAAACCTCGGATAAATTAATCCACATATTACGGAAGATCGGTAAGAGCTTGACACCTCTGGTATGCCCCTATTATCATAATAATGTATATATCACCAAGCTTTTTTGATAAAGCTTTGATTATTACTTTCTTCTATCTTTACAAGAAGAAAGTATTGGATTCATGAAAATTTTCGACTTCCGGTTTTCAACAAATTTATCGTTTTAGAAGGTTCTGAACACGATTTGAGTGTTTTTAGAAAATGTCTGTCTGTGACTCTGTCTGTCTGTCTGTCTGTCTGTTTTTGGGCACTCTATCTCAAGAACTAATGCGTGAAATTTAACAAAACTTTATATTCAGTTAGTCCCTAATATAAATTGGTGCTGATTAGTTTTTGGTGAAAATCGCCCGACAGGTGGCGCTGCTATGCTGCATTGCTTTAGATTTCCGCAATAGCTCTATCTCAAGAACTAATGCAGCTATTTTCATCAAACTTCAGATTCAGTTAGACCGTGACATAAATAGACACTTATAACATTTTGGTGTAGATATCCCAACAGGTTGCGCTGCTATACCCCTTTTTTCATTATTTTTACGATAGCTATATCTCAAAAACTAAATCACATAATATCATCAAACTTCAGATTCTGTTAGACATTGACATAAATAAATATTGATTACATTTTGATATAAATAGCCCAACAGGTGGCACAGCTATGCTACATTTTTCATGATTTTACGATAACTATAACTCAAGAACTAATGCACGGATTTTCATCAAACTTCAGATTCAGTTAGACGTTGTCATAAGTTACTGTTCATTAGGTTTGGGTCTAAATTTCCCAACAGGTGGCGCTGCTATCCTGCATTTTGTGGGATTTACACGATTTTAGCAATAGTCATATGTCAAGAACTAATGCACGGAATTTAATAAAACTTTAGATTCAGTTAAACCTTGATATAAATTCGTTGTTGATTCTTTTTAGTGTATGTGAAACCTGTGTGAGATAGAAGAAAGTTTCGGAATTGGCACATCCGACTTGTTTTTTTAAAGTTTTAAATAGTTTTTTACATATTTTTAAAATATTTTCAATGCCTAAATATTGATACATACAAAATTGTTTAATGGTAATAACTTTTACAGCTATAAGCGTTTAAGATAAATAACTAAAAAGTACAGTCTTAGTAATTTATGAATCCTAACAAACTGAACTAAAATTTTAATCTCTTGAAATAATTTTTTTCTTTCAGCTTAGACGTTTTTTACATTGGACGTAAATTTTAATCATTGATCTTTATTATTATCTGGAATTTTGGAGTTGCAATGTAAAGCTTAATAACAGAAAAGTAATTATAAAATTTACAAAAAGCACTTTTTGTAGGATTACGTGCTACATAGCGCTTCGTTATATTTTACAGCTCATCTTTTTAATGAAACAAAAAAAAATAGTCCTTATATTTTACAAAACAACATTGAGCCATTTCTTCAAAATATTTTTAAAAATTACGTTTAATTGTATTTTTTGCTGTTTTAATTAGCATTCTTTAAAAAAAGTTCAAGTTTTTTTTTTAACTTACTTATCATACTTCATTAACTTTCTTGCAAAAATTTTCATCTATTCATTTCTTTTTTCAAAAGTTTATATTTTTTTTAAATATTTCTCTAAAATTAATTAATATTCTTACTAAAATAATGAATACTTAAAATATCCAAACTAAATAATTAACCTTTAAAGATACAGAAGCTTTGTACTAGAGATGAGAAGGGTTCAGCTAGAGCCCGAGCCTGGGCCCGAGACGGTTTTATATACCAACCATCGGGCCCGGGCGGGCTTGGGCTCATTCTTTCTGAAACTGACAATTTTATTTATTCTAATGTAGAAAAAATAAAAATAACCTTTCCCCCTAAAAAATTACATATTCCATTTCAAGTAATTTTAATGTTATTTTGATCAGAATGAATAGAAGGGGAAACAGAAATCTTATTTTTTTTTCTAGTATTAGAATGCTACTTTAAAAGAAAATTTACGATATTTTCTACGCGACTGAAGACTGGGTGATAGGGCGCCAATGAGAAGAGGCGCGAATAACATTTGTTGTTAGATTTTCGTTTGTTACAGTAGGATATTTTTTAATTTGAACGTTTATTTTATTTCATTTTTTTAGAGATGTATTGCGAGATGAATGTTTATTTTATTTATTTTTTTAGAGATGTATTGCTAGATGAATGTTTAATTTTGTTTTTAGTCAATCAGCATTAGGTTAGGTTTGCAAATTTTTAGTTTTCCATTGTGTGCGAGTCATACTCGCTCTTCATATGAAAATAACGTTAGTGATTCTATTTTTAATTATGAACTCTGCTCATGCTAAAGCTCTGTTCTGCACATTTACGAAGTCATTTTCATTCGTAAGTAGATGTAATTGTCATGTATAGATATTCCGAGAGAAAGCTATCGAAGAGTGTTTCCACTTTTCCTATAAAAGTACAGGATACTTCAGATAACAGTATCAAATTTTTAATTTAAGGTGATTTTCAGATAATCGAAATATTGTTTTAATTAAGGAATCAATTATAAGTTACGATATACATCTTTTATAGGAAATAGTAAACGTTGTTTGATTCTTTGGCATAGAAATAGTAATGTTCTGCAAATTTCATGCATTTATTCATAAAACGCACTTTGTTAATGTGTCCATGAGATTTTCTTGTTGGGAGAGAAAAATATTTACATCTTTTAAGGAAGTATATTTTTATTTGATACCGAACTTCTCTTTTGTTAAGATTGAATGTAAATTTCCATAAAATCAATTATGTGGACGGGGTGAACAGTTATTTTTGACGTTTTTAAAAAATGATATATTACATTTAAAACCATTTTTAAATATTATGCAATTTTTGTCGGTACCGGGCTCGGGCTTTCATGACACAAAATGTTTCGGCCTCGGGCGGGCCTCGTACTCCAAAAGGAGAGCCCGAACTAATCTCTAGTTTGTACACGCATAAAGACACGAGAGGCACACTCCATGCGCCATCGGCTTGTACAGCCTAAATAACAACTTTTAATGATATATTTGTATAATGCAATGCCCACTATATGAATAAAAGTAATAAACATCATTTTTTTAAAAAAGGTACTCATTATAATTAATCACGTAATTACTTTGAGATTCGCGCCTGATTTTCACTGAGTGGCACAATCTGTACGCTATCTGGGCCTTTAAAGGTTAAGCAAATGTAAGTAATATAATGTATATGTATATAAGTATGAGTACCTGTACAGAGGTCCATACCTGTACAGAGGTCCACAGGATAGGTACAGAGGTACTGTACCTATCCTGTACAGAGGTCTAATCATGCGAACATCCAGCATAAATATAGAAAGTTTTCTCCAAAATTAACTTTAAATATCACAGACACGAATGATGAATACTGACTCTTTGAGCGGTATTTCAACTTCCTCTCTTAAATTATTCACAAAACATTAAATCTCCCTCTACATACAAATAAATGGACTTAAATAAATGGACTATGATATTTAAATTTTACACAAGTCGACATTTTTATACTATTTGAATAAAATATCCTTCTTTATAAACATTTACTTCTCTTGAAATCTGTATAACTATTATGATGTGTTAAGTTAACTTTTATTTAAACGAATAGACTAAGGATATATCAAGCAGGGCGGTCATCTTGCAAATCCAAGCTGTAAAAAAAATACTAAACCCGCCAAACAAACAAACGCCAAGAATCAATCATCAGACTGCTTACTGCTTATTATAGGAGACAATTTCTTAATGTTAAATCAACAAAATAAACCAGTGCAAAAGATAAAATATCAAAAGAACCAACATCACAGAAAAATAAAATGAAAAGAGAAGTATCTAATGAACAAATTCTTTAATTTGAGACCAATTTCAACTTGATAAGTGAATTATAAACAGAGACATTGAATTTTTAAAAATTCGTTGAGTTATTGAAAATGAAAATCAAGCAGGTCGGTCTTTCTGCCAAGCTGGGCTATAAGAAAATGTACTGAGCCCACCAAACAAATGAACATCAAGAACCAAACATCAGATGACTTACGGCTTATTATACACAAAACAAATTCCCAATGTTAAATCGACCAAGCATGCCAGCACAAAATATCAAATATCAAAGGAACCAAGCATCGCAGAAAAATAAAACGAAACGTAGAAGAATCACTAAATCATCTAGAAATTGCATCAAACTTTAACATTATCAATTCTACTACATAATTTTGACATCATATTTGGATTCTTCGGTGAGATTTATTTTTATATACCAAGCAAAATAATTTAAAAACTTTATAGTCTTATGGGAAAAATACATATAAAAGCGTTTGGCAACATTTTTAATAAAATGAAAACCAATATTTGTAGATTAATCGGTAATTTGATAAATTAATTTTTCTTAAATTGCAAAATACATTTTAGTGAGAGAGTGTAGATTAGCAAAATCCACTCTTCTACTCAACAAATAATAAAGTCACCAACTTTCACAACTTTTTTTCTGTTGAATCATGCTTTTAATGATACGTTGGGGGACATGCTTTGAAATTATAATACGTTATAATCTATTAACATACATTTATAATCAATATAAATAAAAATGTAAGTGTCCTTTTGTTCAAAATCTTAAATCTTCGTAAGTTCTTCACCGATTTCTTTGAAATTTTGACACAACTTTGCATTCGAATACACGAGTGTTTTTATATACCTACTATTCCCCCCTCCTCTTTATTTTCACCTGGGGGGACACTTTTTATTTTTTTTTCGACAGGCATCACTTGATATATCATTAGAAAGCCCTTTGACCACTCTTTCATATTATGCACCTCCGGTCCCTCTTTCCCTTCACTTTGCACTGGGGAGCACTTTTCTGAAATAATTCGTTAGTATTTCTTATTCCTTATTTTTTGTTTGTTTGTTTTTTCTTTGTTTTTTAGTTCGTGTTTTTTTTAATGTTTTGTAATTTTACATGTTTTTCTTATAATATTTGTTCTTCTTTTTCAGTGCAATCGATCTGCTTTAGTTCATCGAAATAATACCTCGCAGAAGATCAAACTTATAGCATCGTACTCTGGGAGTGGAAGCAGTACGACAAGTGATTACAAATCAAATTGAGGAAGAACGGGCATCAGCGAACTAGCGAAACAGACAAAGAATGGCTCAAATACGTGCGAGGAAGCAGCAGAGCGACGTGCAACACGTGGGGATACACGGTTGCAAGCACGGCGAGCATGCTCTGCAACTTCAGATATGCTACATTCTCAACAGAATGAACGTGACAAGCTGAGAGTGGCTAAAAGACGTCAACGAGAAACAGCAGGTCAGCGTCAAACACGACTGCGTACTAAGCAATCACGCGATTACAATTGCGTTGCTTTTCGGTACAACCCAGCTGAGGATTATAGTTTGAGCCGGCATGTTCTCATCGGCACTATGACTAAAGTGTGCCCTTATTGCAAGGCTCTGAAATTTAAATGAAAAACGATAGGAATGTATTGCGCCACCGGAAAAATTAAACTGTCTCAAGATGGAGAACCGCCAGAGCCCTTAAAAACTTTACACGCAGTACATACCGCCGAATCAAAGCATATCCTATCTAACATCAAGAGATACAACTGATGCTTCCAAATGATGTTGTTTGGCTCAGCAATCGTAACAGCTCAATTCATGCCAACTTTCAAAGTGAAAGGACAAATTTATCATAAAGCTCCCTGCTTCCGTTCCCAGATGATCAACATAAATTTCTACAAATGCATTTCATTGGTGTTGGCAATGGTGAATTAATTACATCCAGCGGTATTTCTACCGGCATAAAAAAGGTTCCCAACTGCAAGAGCTTCTTCAGAAAAAAAAATTTCTTACGCTTTTTCAGAACAGCAATATACACTTGTTCAAAGCAGCAACATAATGCCAGCTGGTAAACACAAGACTATTATTCATGCCGACAAAACGCCTGCTGAAGAACAAGTACGAAAATTCAATGCTCCAACTATAGACGAAGTGGCAATTGATATAGTATAATTGATATAGTATAATTGATATATTGAGATCAGTTCCAACCTAGAGATATTGTTCTTCATCGAAGAAACAATCAGTTGACAATAGTTGCAGAAACTCATCGATGCTATGATGTCCTGCAATGTCCAATCATTTTTGGGATGGTGCCGATGGATATCACTACAACGTTAAGATGATAAATCCAGTCAGTGGCGAAGAAACAAATAATATATTCAGAGCAATGAACAATTATTCATATCGATTAATGATTCGAGAGAATGAAGACAAATACATTTTGAAATGCCTTCAATTGTTTCACCAATATGTCGTAGATATGCATGCAAACATCGAAATAGAACGTTTCTAATTCATGACCAACCTTCGCTCTGAAGAATACGTTCATTTACGAGATGCAACTGTAAATGACGGTAATACAACTAACGTTGGAAGACTAACGATTTTGCCATTCATATACAGGCAGTACTCGCCGTATGCAGACCTATTAATTATATTCACATGCAATCCAGCTTGGGACGATATACAACAAATCTTACTTCCTGGGAAATCGCATGCCGATAGGCATGACATCACAGCACGTGTTTTCAGACATAAGCTGAAATCGTAGATGGATTTCATGGTGAAGCATTAAGTGTGTGGGCCTGTGCGCTGTTGGATGTACTCAGTGGAATGGCAAAAGAGACAAATGCGACACGCACATATACTAATCTGGCTCTGTAACAAAATCACTTTAAACGAAATCGAAGAAAGTCAAACGAATTCTTTCATTTCCCCTACATGAAAGAAGTCTAGCTGTTGTTCACTTAGCAGTACACCTAGAAAATGGACAACGAGTTTATTTCACAGCTGCAAATGTGCAACAAATAGTTCTGAATCCGCCGGCTACAACGTTAAGTGCTTTCTTCACGTTATGTAAAAATGACGCGTTTGTGAAAAAAATGCTGTTATCGGAAGTGCCTACATATTACACAAGGAATGCAAATAGTAAATCATTCGAACGACGAAAACGAGGAGAGCGAGTCGACGGTCAACCTGGCATATTCAAAGAAATTATAATAGGCAGACTGTACACCGTGCATCTCAATCAAGACGAATGCTTCTTTCTTCCCATGCTGTTGGAAAATGTGCCCGGTCCAACGTCTTTTCAGCAATTGAGAATTGCCAACGGCGTTACACATGGCATTTTCCGCAGTGCATGTCAAGCTCTGAGTTTATTGGAGAATGACCAACACTGGGATGTGTGTATTAATGAATTAAGAGTGTGACACGTTACAACCAAATAAAATTCATGCATTGTTTGAAATCATATTGACGGCCTGCTCTCCTTCATGTCCAACAGAGTTAGAGACATGTAAATCACACAGGGCAGAAGACATTTTCCGTACGAAATTCAAATATGAACATGGATTTCACAGCAAAAGTCTACAACGTAGCGTTGATAATGATTGAAGATTTGTGCTTAGAAATCGCGAACAAAGTTCTCAAAAAATTGGGAATGTCATCACTGAATCGATCTGCTGCTGCTTTGCTCTATGTAGATTTGCGTCGTGAATAAAATTACTACACAGGTGATCTTTTGTCGTATGTGCAATCAAATATTCTTAAGCTAACGCTTGAGTAAAAAGGCGTTTACGATCAAATAATGCAAACTGTCAATAACGGGGTTGGAGAAATCTTCTTCTTAGATGCGCCAGGTGTAACTGGTAAAACGTTCTTAATTAGATTGATTCTAGCAATAATTCGAGCCCAAAATGACATAGCCCTAGCTATTGTGTCGTCTGGAATAGCTGCGACATTACTAAACAGATAGAAGAACTGCTCATTCTGCTTTGAAATTGCCATTGAATATGAAATTCATCGAAAGACCCATGTACAACATTTTCAAAGCATACGGAATGGAAAAAGTATTGTAGAAATGTAAACTTATTGGGTGGGATGAGCGCACAATGGCGCACCAAAAATTTCTCGAAGCTCTTGATCGATCATTGCAAGATTTGCGTGGAAACGTTAGATCATTTGGGAACGCATTAATAAAGATTTCAGGCAAAAATTACCTGTAATTCCTAGATCGACACCAGCGGACGAAATAAAAGCTTACCTGAAATACTCAACTTTGTGGCGACACGTAAAAACTTTAAAGTTAGCTACAAATATTCGCGTCCAGCTGCAAAACAATCGATCAGCTGAGATATTTTTACATCAATTGCTGGAAATTGGGAAAGGAAAAGTGCCGGTTTGTCTGACCTCAGTATGAAATCCATTGCCTCATAACTTCTGAAATTTAGTGAAGTCAAAAGAAGAATTGGTTGAGAAAGTGTTTTCCGATATTCAAACCAATTATAAGAATCACGATTGGCTCAGTGAACGAGCTATTCTTGTGGGTAAGAAGAAAGACTTCTACGAAAATAACAATATTATTCGATCTAACATTCAAAACGAGGCAGTCACATACAAGTCCGTCGACACTGCTGTGGAAGCAGATGAAGCGGTTAATTATCCCACAGAATTTTTTAATTCGCTTGATCTGGCAGGGATGCTACCGCACGTACTGCAATTGAAGTTCGGCGTGTCAATTATCCTGTTTCGAAATATCAACCAGCCAAAACTTTGCAACGGCCCGCGGCTTGCAAAAAAAAAAAAAAATATGAGCAACATCGTAGAAGCCACAATCTTGACAGGACCTTTCAAAGGTGAAAATGTCCTCATTCCTCGCATTCATGTGGTTCCAAAGGATATGCCATTTCAATTTAAGAGATTGCAATTCCCCATTCGATTGGAGTTTGCAATCACCATCAACAAAACTCAGGGTCAATCTTTCGAATTGTGCGGTTTTGATCTAGACACGGATTGCTTCCCACATGGACAATTATGTGTTGCGTGTTCTAGATCAACAAGTCAGATAATCTTTATATCTGCACGTACAATGGCACAACAAAAATATTTGCGAAATTAAACAGTCTTCTCATGCCCGAAAACCATAGGATGCAAAATTTAGTGTAAATAGTCTGAGCCATTTTTAGATAAAAATAGCTTGACCCACTAATCAAATTTTCTCGGACATGTGACCTAGCCCAAGGATTTTGTCGTGCCCAAAACTCGTAGGATACAAAATTTAATCAAAATCGTTAGAGCCGTTTTTTAGATAAAATTAACTTGCCCGGGTTGACCCAAAAATGACCCACTAATCGAAAGTTCTCGAACATGTGACCCAGCCCGATAGTCTTCTCGTGCCCAAAAATGGTAAGATACAAAATTTAGTCACAATCGTTTGAACCATTTTTTAAATAGAATTTGCTTGACACTGAACCTTGATGACCCTTGATGACCCACTAATCGAATTTTCTCGAACACATGACCAAGCCCAATGGTTTTCTGGTGTCTCAAAACGGTAGGATACAAAATTTCGTCAAAATCGTTAGAGCCATTTTTAAGATAAAATTTGCATATATATATATATGCATGTAACCACATACAAGATTTGCTCGTGTTAGAATGTATGATTAGATTCGTGAAAATTTTCGATTTTCTGTTTTCGACAGATTTATGTGTTTTAAAAGGCCCTGAAAACGATTTCACTGTTTTCAGAAATTGTCTGTCCTTGAGTCTGCGTCACTCTGTGTGTCTACAGTTAGACCTTGACATTAGTTGGCTCTGATTAGGTTTTTGTGTAAATCGCCCGATGTGCGATCTGCTATGCTGCATTATTTACTATTTCTGAGATAGTTATATCTCAAGGACTAATGCACGAAATTTCATCAAACTTCATATTATGTTAGACCTCGACATAATCAGACGCTTGACATAAGTTAAGTTTTCCTCAGCAACTATTTGTCAAAAATTTAAGTGTAATATGTTTACATGTCAGAAATTAAATCGTTATTAAGGCATTCGTCATAACGGAGGCCCACTGCGTTTCTCAGCCGTAAATCTTTAAAACGACACGGCGGTTTGCAGCCCAACACTAGGTTTGTTTCATATATAATTATAGAAATTCGAGATTTGATTGGAAAAAACAACCGGAGAGGGCGTAGCCCGCCCGTGAGCACGCTGCCGAAGGCAGTGGGCCACCTAACGCAAGGTTCATTTGGAAATATTTTCATCTAACAAAAAACAATAACTCGAGGTTATTTGGATTCTAGACCGGAACTGACGTAGCTGCCCAGGTATACGCTGTCTGAGACAGCGGCGAGCCCAGGTTCGTTTGGAACAAACAGACCAACAAAGCATGCTAAGTTACTATGTTAATAAGTTAATATTTGAATAATAAAATAAAATATCTAATAAAATCATGCTGGTGTTATGAGCGATTCTTATCAAGAAATAACAAAGTATATAAAAAGGATCAAAATACATTAAAATGTATTATTAAACAATCTTCAAACAAAAGTCAGTTTGAGAAGCAGTAAATATAGATCCCTGATTATACTTTAAGACTCAAGACATATTAGAAAAAAGAGGAAAAATGACTATATCTCGTGGTAAAAAATCAGAGCTTTTCTTTTACTTTCGAGAATACGTATCATTTATAATGTAGGCACCTACAATTCAGGGAGCATGGATCGAAAAGTTTAATTAAAAAGAAACCGAACAAAATATGAACCGAAATTTCATTAAAAAGAGGGGGTGGGTAATTAAATGTTGATAAGATTTTTACTTACTTTTTGCATAGTACATCGTTTCTAAGCATTGTTGATTTGAATTATTCAACATGAATCAAAATGATGGAGCAGAAAACATACTTTAAGATAAAATTTATTATCTGCAAAATATTTCACTAACTTTGGATTTTCTCCCCTCGAGTAATTTATCAATCGCTAATTTTTTTGCTTTTAATCTACTTGTAATATATATATTTTTAAATATCCAAAATCCCAACAGTTATAGAGGATTTAGATTTTTACAGAATACACCCAAAAGATTTTGTCAAAATTAAAACAGGAATGGCCCATAAACATTAAAGCTGCTCGTCAGTAAACTTCCCGATTCCCCTCGCTAATGTTATTCCTATGGGCGTAGGATGCATTCGTATTTTTAAAATATCTCCTCGGAAAATTAATATTTTTAACTTCTGTTTTCTTTGTATTGTTCTTAAAGAATGTCTCTTTTTTTCTTAGTTGTCAATTTTTCTTCTAATATGTATACTTAATTTTATATGAAATGTTAAAATCGTATTCAGTTTCGCTAAAATTTTAACACATAAAAATATAAATTAAGCACATAGTTTAGAAATATTTTGATAACTAAGAAAAAAAGAGAAATTCTTTAAGAACAGTACACAAGAAACAGAAGTTAAAAATATTAATTTCCCGAGGAGATATTTTAAAAATACGAAAGCATCCTACGCCTATGGATTAACATTAGCGAGGGGAATTGGGAAGTTTACTGACGAGCAGCCTTAACAGAATGAATTTTTTTTATGAAGATACACATTTAAAAAATTGACTGGATCGCTGCCTTAGCTGTCCCTAAGTAGTTTTATTATTAAGCTTTAAAATTTGGTTACAATAACAACTTTAGCTGTTATTTTTTTGTTAAGTTTTTATTTTATTTTTTGCACGTCCAAACATAGTATAAAGAGGCTTAACACTTAGGTTCATCTGTCTGTCTGTCCATCCCTCTACGCTCTAATTTTTGTAAAAAGGCTCAGAAACCTACAAAATTTAAATATATTGTGGACGTAGATTACAAGATGTTACATATTGCAAGTTGTCTTTTTAACATTTATAGTTTTTTACAAGGTCGTGCACACATATTTTTTGATATTATATGCTATGGCTATTTACGGTTTCATTTTATAAGTCATGTTTAAAATATTTATTATCTTATTTTTTATATCTTAAAAAATTATTTAATATTTTCATTCTTCAATCATTTAAGAGTATTGGAAAAATATGGTAAGCTTAATACTCTTAGATTCTTTTCTTAGATATTTTAATATTTAGATATTTCAGATATTTTAATACTTAGGTATTTTAATAATTCCTTATATTTTATAAAATAAATAAAATTTAGTTGTATGGTTATAAGAGATTTTCATAATCTCGAACATAATGTATATTTTCTCTTACAAGGTAAAAAACCAAAATATGCTTTATATAAGAATAATTCTACAAGCTGAAACATTTACTTCAAATTATTATATAGATTATTACCATAATAAAAATAACATATATTTAATTTAATTTGCTTCATATATTCGCATATTTTTTGTATTTGTTTTATTTTATTCAAAATAAATTAATTATGAAAAATTTGAATAATACGTAAAACAGAAAAAAATTGCACGTAGTAATAACAAATTATAAACATATTGTTTCACTTATAAAAATTCAGAACAATAAAATTAATTGCGAAATCTAAAATGTATCATTTAATTGTATTTAAGAAATTGCGAAATTCATTTAAGAAGTATCAATGCTAATTTTATCAGATTTTCCAGATATCTTTTTATTTCGAGAAATAAAAAAATAAAATTAGTATATAATGTGAGAAAGGTAACGCTATCGGCTCGCAGATATGTTAAAATGATTTATTGCTCAATTTTCAAAGAAAATTTATTTTATCACTTTCAACTCATTGCATAACAAGATAATAAATATTTTAAAACCCACGCTGAACTTTGAAGAATAACTATTGAATTCTCGCAACAGAGACGCAATTTATTTCTTGGCAAACTCAAAATTAATATGTAAACATATCAGAGAAAATATAATTTAACTAAGCACTTAATTGAAACATGTAAATAAATATATATTAATAATACGGAAGTAAAAGTTTCACGAATTAAAAAAAAATAAAGTAATATAATGTAAAATTAAAAGTTTTAGTACGTAAAGCAATGTATTTTGTTTCACGTATTTTGCTTAATGTTAATCAATTAAAATCATAATTATAGCTTATTTAGATATTTAAATTTACTAATTTTCAATGTTATAGAAAGAAATATATATTTTTACTTTATTATACACAGAGTGTCCTAAACACCTAGACCTCGGCCTTGATTCCTTAAATATTGATCATAGACATAAATAATAAATTACAAAGTTACGTAAAAATTTGTGCAGAATTTTATGAAATCGATTAAAATTTTTCAAGAGATTAAATTTGAAAAGATACAAAATTTAAATGTTTATACGGACTCCGTACATAAAATTTCACCATGAGCAAAATGTGCCCCATACATTAATAAGGTCCCGTACAAAATTTCAGCATTTTATCAAAAAAAGTCGCAGAGATATGAAAATACATAAATGCTAACTTGAACCACGTTTTGATGCCTGAATATAATAAATAAATAATAATTATGCTATTTATTGGTACAAAAGTAGAAATAATAACTTTACGCAAAGATATTTGCATATGCAAACATTTCCAAGCTGTTTTAAAGTACATTGACTGTGCCATTTCCAAGTTTTATTCTGTAATTCATCATGTAAAATTTTAAGGTATTTTTCAAGAAGACTAGTTTTGTAAATTTGTAAATAAAACTAAAGATAAGAGCCATATTTTATTTTCTTATGATGCATTTCTGCGTCCGTCGCGTAATCCACATTCTAGCTGTAAATATTTACATTTTAATTTATGATTTTTTTAATTTATGACGTCGAACCTTAGTTTCCATTGGCTAATTTTGATTCCCATTTATAGGCATTGAAGCAATAAGAATCTAGAACACTTCTAGTTGGTACAAAAACTATGGAATGCGAGTTCCAGGAAGTGGAATTTGATAGAAAGCTCTCAAACTCTATTGGCGACTATTTGACTTCGATTGTAGCTGGCTAGCCACGCTTTGAGAAAATGTGAGGTTTCGGTTTCGGAAATTTTCTTTTTGTTATTACCAGAAATGTCTGTGTATTGAATAGTATTTAGTCGAAAGGATTTCGTCCCATTTTGCCAGTGTCCTTAGTAATTTTACTTAATTCTTTTGCCCGCCTCTCCTTACTACCATCTATGTAATTGATTGTGCCAGGCATGTGTGGCGTTGACCACATGCACCTCAGATAAAGCATCTTCGAAGTTTTCGCAGTGTCTTAGAATATATTCATTTAGAGACGTCTCGATCTCTGCGTTGGAATATTTGTTATATTAAATTATAATGTTATGCTGTGACTGTTGCATAAAAGTGTCATTCTGCTGCTGAGAATACCTGTGATGTGTATCATATTCTGAAAATAAATGTATTGTGGCGTCCTTAGGTCTTTTTTCTCATTGGTTTGTAGCCAGAGGAACTCGATGCGAAGCAGTGTCTTTCAGCTCAGATACTCAAGCATCATTTTTAAACATCAAAATTACAAAATATAATTTTTTTGAAGAGGGAACAGAATTTAAATTTAGTTTTCGATTCCTAAAGACTATTTTCTAGTATTTTTTAAGGAATTTGTAAGAAATATTTGAGCAACACCCGAGTCCTGCGTTATAGATTATAAAAGTATTGTAGAAATGTTTCTTTATAGAAGAAACGTTTGCGAACGTTTACTATATTTTCCTTGTTACATACGATTCTGGAATTTTTTTTTATCTTCAGAGATTGCAAACAGATTACAGAGAAATCTCAGAAACCAATAAGTTTTGAAATTAACAGAAACATCTTGCTGAATTTTACGGGCATTAATAGGGCATTTTTATTTCAAAAAAGCTTCCGTAAACCTTGAAACCAACTGATTCTTAAGTTTCTGATTGGTCCTTACCTAAATGGTTTCTTAAGGTAAGGAAATAGTTTCTGGAATCATGGATAACTACAAGGTTACATTGAATTTCTGTAAAACTATCTGCTACAGCAGGAAATATTTTCTGTATTTTCTTGCAGTGTAAGTATAGTAGCATTAAATTAATAAAATCGTTGAAAAAATGACTAAAATATTTTACCAAAGTTGACCAAATTACCCTTTTAAATTCATTTAGTTTTATATAGATTTAAAATCAAAGTGTGATTTACTATGATGTGAAACTTTATCAATTTGTTTTCTACAATTCATAAAACTTTAAAACAGCAGCGCTAATTAACATCAAAACATAAATGTTGCTTTTCCTTTAAGGAAAAGACATGACTTAAATAACAACAGTGTAAATCTACTTAAAACATTCATTAAAAGGATTTATTTTCTCTGTGTTAAACAAATGTTTCAATTTCAGCTGATTGCTTAACAAAATAATAAATATTTTAAAATCTGGACTCAGTTTCAACAATTCTTAATTAATACATACGGTAGTCGCAAAACTTGTTGCTTTTACTCTGCATTTATGTCTTAACAAATGCGGAATTAATTAATAAATACCTTGGGGGTACGTATAATTTTATAATGTGTGTTAAGGAATTAGCTATCTTTATTCTTCTTCAACTGCTTTATGAATTGATACGTTTGATTTTGCCTCTCTTCAGTTCTGCTTAAAAGATAAATGATAGTTGAAGATCGAATGTCTAATCAGAATTTCTAATGAGAAGCAACTTCTTGACTGAAGTACATTATTCCTAAAATTTTCTTTGTGATATTTCAATTATACATCTATTATTTGAGGCAATATATGCGCAAAAGTTATTTTAGGATGTCAATAGTGCATTCAATGGGGTATTGAAATTTTCTGTATATTAATTTTAAAAACTCAGATTTAGATATTCCGATTTACATTTAAATTCACTAATTAATCTTTAATACAACTTTTAAATATTTCTGCCAGTTTATTATATATTTTAAATTTTTTTTAAATAGTAGAGCGTGCAGATGCCCTAGCGTAAAAATTAATTCTGCACTATACCGATGGATAGTTTAAAAGTCATGACACTAGCGCTAAAGGAATGGGTTTTTATTCCATTTGTGTTTTATTTATTTTTAGGTGCGTTCGTAATTATATAAATACGTAGCACCTATTGTCGTCGCTTGGTCCGTCCGTCTGTCTGTCTGTCCGTCCGTCCACATATAACAACGCAAAACTACCCAACCGAATGGTTTGGAATTTAAAATACATTATCTTTGCAGAATTTTGTCAAGACATTTCAATTTTTTTTAAAAATCGAATCAAAACTTTAGGAGATATTAATAAAAATATTTATTAAGAAATTTGAATTAAAAGAAAAAAAATCGGTGCTTTCTTGTTATAGGAGCTTCCGAGGTTTAATCGTCAAGCGACCGAGATACTTATTTTATGACAGAAATGAATCCGCAGAAGATATAATTCATTTCGAAGAATTAAAAGTCATCAAGATCTGAATATTTATATAACTAGCTATAGTACGAACGCACCTCATTTGTCACGTTTGACGTACAATTTCCAACTTGTTTATTTTTTTAGTTAAATGCACGAACGCCTGATTTTTCAAGTAATATATTTGTAAAGACTTTTTCGTAATATAAAATTAACATTTTTTTAAAGTCTGTGTTTAGTTTCAAGAATTCTTTAATTATTATATACGGGACACAGTTTATGCTGTATTTCATTTATAGCAGATGCCGAATTAGTCAATAAAACCTTTAAGGGATGCAAGTAAATAATGTGTGTTAAGGAATTAAATAGATTTATCTTTTTTTTTATTATTATTGCATTATAGATAGACGTGTATGTTTCTGTTTATATTCTATCTAATTAAAATTTGCTTAGGCTTGATTACAAGAGGAATAGAATAGACAGCTTTTCCGAACATTTAAACATATTTTACTTTCTAATAGAAATTTAAAAATAGATAAATGCCTGAGAATACTTAATTTAATAATATGTGTTGAAAAACTGTACATTTTTAATAGGTGCAATTATATAAAAACCTAGCACCTATAGTTGTCGTCTAGTTCGTCCGTCTGTCCGCATATAACAGCGCAAGATCTACCCAACCGAATGGTTTGAAATTTAATATATATTATAGTTGCAGAATTTTATCACGTCATTTCAAATTTTATGAAAATTGAATCAAAACTTTAAAAAATATTAATAAAAGTTTTCTTTATTCTATTAAATCCTAATCTATATAATAAAAGCGAAAGTCATGTGACTGAGGAAAACAAATGCGGGCTAACCAAAACTTTTTCCATATGCCAAGCGTCCATTTTTTTCGAAATTATTTTTTCGGATAAAATTGCATAAAAGTTACATTTTTAGAAAGATCGTTCAAAAAAACTGTTAGCTTGAGAAGATAAGTTACATTAAAAAATGTATAGATTCTGAGATAACTTCAATAAAAATTAGGTTAACAGCCGAATAACTCAATCCTTTAAAAAGATTCTTTCATCGTGAGTCATAGAAATATTAACCATGGAGGTAATCATTCGCAAAGCAAGACCTCCATGGTAATTTTTACAGCTCTGTCTGATGTTGAACAAGAACGAAAAATCTTGCGCCAAGCATAGATTATGAAACACTTTCCAACACAGCCAGAAAACTGTAACGAAACTTCACCGTTAAATAAGGTAAAAGAAGATATGTAAGTAAACAGTTTAGAAAACACATAAACCATTGAAAAATACAGTTTTCAAAATTACCTTCCAGTGTCAAAAAAGCAGTCGAATTATTTTGTGCAGCCCTGTATATGATCAACAGATGTGGATATATAGAATGATAAAATTTACTTCAGTTAGAATATTCACATTTAGCAATTTTCGCCAAAAGAGGGAAATGCACCCGAAATCTTTTATACAGCCCTGTATATTATCTGAAGACTTTTGTACACACAACCTATTAAGCTAAAAGGCAACTTAAAACTCTCTTGCAGCAATTACCAAACGTAAACGAGAATGTATCTTTTTTTTCGTAGCACTGTATATGAATTCATTTATACTCCACAAACTTCTGTTAGTCTACTAAATATAGTTCTGCCGGAAAATGCGTAAACACAATTAAAAACTACCCTTACGCAATTCCCTCCCATAGTCTGTAGTACATACGAATTTCCTTGTATAGCCCTGTATACGGTCAACCGAGTTTATAAGCACACACGTACTATGAAAAAAAAAGTTAAAAACGGAAACCAAAGTTGAAAACGCACTTATCACACATAGACTGTAAATATCGCACATGTACTGTAACCAATATCTTTTTTGTGTCCCTGTAAATAAACGCAATGCACACAAGAAAGCAATTTATAGTGCACCTCAGTAATGCATATAATTTTCATTATGTTTGAAACAGTGAAATATCACTAAATTACACTGCAGTCGATTTTTCCCCATATAACGATGTGGAAAAGAATTCTTTTGTTCGACCATGTAAATGAATAATAAATGCTTTGCACCCCATATTCTTTAAAAAAGTATGTTTTAATGCGCTTCATAATTATATATCAATTTCATTGTGTTTTAAATGACGTAGCGTCATCAAAATGCGCTTGAACCGATTATTCCCTATTGACTGTAAAGTAACGGAATACATTTGTCTGTCCCTGTAAAAAAAAAAAAAAAACTATAAGTGCTACACACTTCTGTTGAAATAGGGAACATGCTATAGTAAACGATAATAACATACAAAAATTTCAGGACAATTGAAGCATATTTACGGGAGTTAGAGCACGGACAGACGGCAGATAAACCGAAGTCATAAACACTTTTCAACTAGGTTGGAAAGTGTTAAAAACGAAATTCGCATCTGTAAACATGGCATACGTAATAAGAAAAAAACAAAAATGAAAAATCATGCGTCAAGCATAGATTATGTAACACTTTCCAGCGCTTCCAAAATAATTTTACAAATCATACCGTTTAATAAGCTGAAAGATAACATCTAAGTAAACAATTTGGAAAACGCATAACATATTTAAAAACATAATTTCAGGAATTTCCAACATATACAATATTCGGAAAAATATCCGAATACTGTTATTCAGCCCTGTATAGGATCTATAGATTTGTATATACAGCGTGTCCACGTATAACCTGACCGACCTTTTTTTTCGCAACCGTTGGTCCTAGATGCATACTTCCAATTACAAAAATGGTTTAAATATGGTAAAGAATTACTTTTAAGGTGATTTGTGTTAAGATAAACATTTATTAAATAATTACGAAAGTTAAATTTTTATACGGTCCCCCGGTCCTATAAGTGATATTTAGTAAAAATTTACTGTGACACTAACAAGTACGACAAAAAAAGTCCCATTCCTCTAACATTAAAATTGACTGAATAATAGCTGTTTAAAGTTGGAGTATATTTTTTGCTGCGAAATAGGGGTCATTCACAAATGTAGTAGAAATATAAATAATCATCAGATATATAAAAAAAAAAGTTGAGAGAAAAATTAACATTGCAATCTAACATAATTGTGACATCTATAATCATTCTGACATATTAATGCAAAATATACAATTTATACTCTACATATAAGAGGATAAAAATAACAGAATTTTTGTTAAATAAAAAGACGAAAAACGACAGCCTCAATTCTTTAAAAAATGATACAGATTTTAAAATGCTGTTAGATTACACTGTCTTTCAAATTTTGGGTTGTGCCATATTTTTTATCTTTTGAAAATTGATTCTTATGGATTATTTAGTGCTGAATCCGAAAATGACCTTCATTTTAAACCATCACGTTAGGAATTTTCTCTAATCGCAAATTTCAAAGTTAAAAAGCTCAAAGTTAAAATTGATCCTCCTCTCCCAACCTCATCGGACCCCTGAGCTATTTAGCTGCACGAAACCCAGTATAAGCCAAAAATTTGAATAAACTGTTGAATTAAATAAAATTAAACAGAATAAAAAAAGTCTTACATCTATTTTATAATATCAGATTTTTCGCTGTTTTTTAACCTTGAAATTTACGATTTGCGAAAAATCATGATATGATGGTTAAAAGTGAAGGTATTTTTTTTTTCAACGTTAAAAAATACATAAAACGTAATTTTAAAATTTAAAAAACACAACCATCGCAGGTTTATGTTATGTAATCTAAAACTCTTTCTTAATATTGTTGACGATAATCTATCCGAATTTTTTTTGTGTTATCCTCTAATATAAGTATGTATAAGATAGTAAGCGTCGAAAATCATAATAATATTACATTGCCATCGGATTTAAGTCAGTACGTAAAATATAACTTCGATCGGACATTTGAAAGTGAGTTAAACTTCGAGTACAAATTTTAAACTGGAAAGACGACCGTTGCAAGTTAAATAAAACCTTATGAAAATAACATATTTTTGTTAAAAGAAATCATAGCCTCAAATCCTTTCAAAATAAAACATATGTTAAAATACAATTATTTTAATTAATCTGAAACTTAACTAATAAAAAATTAACTCAATCGTAATAGTTGTACGATTTATTTCAAAGCGCAGATACCTTGAAATAAGTTTAAGTACTTTACATACGACCCCTGAAAGCATGGCCGAAATCATCTCTTTTTAGATGCAAAAAAGTGGTATAAGTCATGCATTTCAAAGTTTCAGAACTCGGTCAATTTTAATGTTAGATGAATGGGACTTTCTTTGTCGTACTTGTTAGTGTCACAGTAAATTTTTACTAAATATCACTTATAGGACCGGGGGACCGTATAAAAATTTAATTTTCGTATTTTTTTAATAAATGTTTTTCTTGACCTAAATCACGTTAAAAGTAATTATTTACCTTATTTAAACCATTTTTGTAATTGGAAGTATGCATCTAGGATCAGCGGTTGCGAAAATAAAGGTCGGTCAGGTTATACGTGGACACGCTGTATACTTACATAGGATGCTAAATTTTAGTTCAGTTAGGAAACGCATAGCACAGTTTAAATTTCTCCTTCTGGAGTTTCTGTCAATAAACGGAAATGTGTTTGCGAATTTTTGTGCTTCCCTGTATATGATCTACAGAATTTATACACACCACGTAATAGACAAAAAGCGAGTTAAATTTAAAATCGCGTTCAGTAACTTCCAGGAATTATTGTTAACAGACAGTAGAGAATTCTTTTGTGTGTCCCTGTAAATGAACGATGACTGCTATACACACACTATTCTATAGTAAGTCTCTTGTAATGCACCTTAGTGATATATATAAATTTCAATGCGTTTAAAATAGTGAAACATTATTTAAATAAACCGCAATCGATTTTTCTCCATAGACGTAATGTAACGGAATTCTTTTGACTGTCCCTGTAAAGTAACTATAAGTGCTATGCACACCCTATTCCATTTTAAGCTTCTTGTAATCCACCTTAGTGATATATATATTTCATTGCGTTTAAAATAGTGAAACATTATTTAAATGAACCGCAAATGATTTTTCCCCATAGACCGCAATGTAACGGAATCCTTTTGAGTGTCTCTGTAAAAAAACTATAAGTGCTACGCACTTCCGTTGAAATAGGGAACATGCTAGAGATAACGGCAATAACATATAAACATTGCAGAGCAATCTGAGCATATTTACGGGAGTTAGAGCACGGCCAGACGGCCAGACGGCAGACGGCAGACGGCAGACGGCCATACGGCCAGACAAACCGAAGTCATAAACACTTTTCAACTAGGTTGGAAAATGTTAAAAAAAGGCATTCTCATTTCGCTCATTGCAGACGATATCATTTACTTCACTGAAATAACAACTATATTTTATATTGTAAAACTAGTTATAGCACTAAACGAACACACCTCATTTGTCACGTTTAACGTACAATTTCCAACTTGTTCTCTATAGAATTAGAGATTGGTATTTTTGCTTTTATCTTCATTCTGATATATGTTTATTTAATTGTAATTAAAGGATGGGTGGCAAAAAATATAAGATAAAATATAAGAAAAAATATAAGATAAAATATAATAAAAGAATAAAATATAGGTTTAAGGAACTCCAACAAAAAGGAAATTTCCACCGGGGTAAATCAATAAAATTACACTGTTAAAAAAAATTGCAGTAAAATTACAGGCAGAGGCCGGCAGCAGAGATTCCAGTCATACCCCGTAAACAAAAAAAAAAAAAAAAAAAAAAATTCATGCCCATCATTTTGTGCAGCCCGTAATTTTACGGGGCAAAGTAATACAGCATTATAATGCACTTTAAAACACAATAACACTTTACTTAGTGTTCCGTAGCACGTAGCACGTTAGATAATCATCACAGAATCGCTGTTTTGGCGGGTTAAAATTTTCGAAACACGAGTAAAATAAAGGGTTACACCCTAGCGGAGGACAATGTATGGGGCCGTACCGTATTTTTGCTAACATATTGGCTAGAACTGTAAGAATATGTGGATTACTCTTAATTTTCTAAGTATCTAAGGGATAAGGCCGCTTAATTAGTGGATCGGCCCGTGAAAATTGAAGGGCAAACGCTCATAAATTTACAGTTTTTTCTGAGAGTGTATTTTTGTTTCATGAATCGTATGCAAAGATAATTCCAAGATACCGATATGGCATTTAACAAAATATTGAAACTTTCTGTATTCAATCACAGCAGTAAATGCATATTTCTAATTTCTCATTAATTCCTGATCTCATCAAAGATAATTTGAAGACACCAATATGGCATTTAAGAAAATATTGAAACTTTCAATTACAGAAGTCAATGCATATTTCTAATTTCTCATCAACTCCTTATCTCATCTTTAAAACATTTATGTCAGTTGATTTTAATTTTTTAGCTCAAATATTAAAGCACGGAACACGAAAATGCACAAGCATAAAAATTCGTACGATGCTATTCACTCATGAATAAAGTAAAAGCCAACCGTTACTGGAAAAAATTTCGGAACATTTCGAAAATTCAAAAAATTAAGTTTCTCAAAAATCAGGAAACTTTTCGTTTTTTCTTCAGAAACATGAAGCACATGAACCAATTAGGAAATTCTTAAACCAATAGATTTCCGAAAATAGCGACATCTTTTCAGAAGTTTCTGAGTAGTAAGGGGGCTCTTTTTTTTTCAAATCTAGGAAACATACACCTTTCTGCAATTTATAATAAACCTTTCTCCAAGTAGTAGTCTCTGGAAAAAAAAAAAAAAAAAAAAAAAAAGGTTTCTGGAATTGTAAATAACTACGAGATTACATGGAATTTTTGAACATTTTCTGGAATCTTTTGATGCTTTTCAATATTATTTAAAGCGCAAACATTTTCTGTGATTTCATAATCACAGTTCACAGAATGCACAACTAAAGCAGAGAAATGATGAACACGTTTACGAAATACGTTTAAAAAGAAAAGTTCACGAATCGGGAGACTTTTCACTTTTTCTTCAGAAACATGAAGTACTCGAACCAATTAGGAAATTGTGAAATCAATAGTTTTCCAATAATAACGCAAACATCTTTTCCGAAATTTGTGTGTAAATAAAGAAGCTCATTTTCATTTTTCTTTTTCTTTTTTTTTTTTTTTTTTTTTCAAATCTCGGAAACGTATTGCTTTCTGCAATTTATAATTAATCCTTTTCCAGGTGGTCTCTGAAAATAAAAGAAAGGTATCTGGATTCGTAAATAACTACAAGTTTTCATGGAATTTTTGAAAATTTTTCTGCAATTTTTTGGTATTTTCAATATGATAAAAAGTGCAAGCATTTTCTGTGATTTCATAACTCACAGTTTAAAAAATGCTCAAGTAAAACAGAGAAACTATTAAATTATAATAATAATGGATAAAATAGGTCTTTTACATGCATTTCAATTTACTTAGACTTAAACTTTAAAGTTTAATGCATTTGAATTTAACATTAACAATTTTGCCTGAAGTTAGTTTTTTTTAACTAATTAAAACTAAAATCAGGATATTGCTTTTCCTTCCGTAAAACATAAAAGCGTAATAAATAAAAGAAAGTGAGAAAAATAACGTTACCTACTTCTGCAATTGATTAAAATGATTGATTATTATGTTTTAGGAGTAAACTTGTCGTATCACTTTCAGTTTGTTGTTTAACAAGATAATTTTTTTAACATATGCTGAATTTCAAGAATTATTTGTTAATATGTATGCCAGACGCCTAATTTATTGTCCTTACGCGGCATTTATGTCCTTTCAAATGCAGTATAAAGCAATAACTATCTTCTGGGGATGTATAATTTAATAAGGTGGGCAGATGAATTATACATCTTTATTCCTCTTCAATTGTATTATTGATTGTTATGATTGTTTTTATCTCCATTCTAATTCAAGCTTGCTTAGTTCTGATTAAAGGATGGATGCTAAAAGAAGATATTGTTAGGATAGTGATTTCTGATGTAAACATTTCATCTATTATTGTGAGCCTGAATATTCATCCATCCGACTTCAAGCTGGTGAAACGAAACACGTGTGTGCTGACAAAGTACTTTTCTGTTTTCTGTGAGATTCTCATTAAAGAACTTACACGTGTAACCTCAAGGGTTCAAGGCTAAATGACGTAAACTTGACTGTGTTTTTTCTCTCATCCAAGAACTAATACTTCAGTCTCTGAGTAACTTTTATTTAATGCAGACCTGCTGAACACTTCTCTTAAAATTAAATGTGTTAACTTTTTATAGTGTGATGTAAATTTTATAATGTAAAATTAATCTTTCTTTTTCTTCAACAGTAATTAAATAATTAACTTAGAAATTATACAATGAAGCCATACTTTATTTTAACAAGATTGTGTTTGTTAATATCTACTTCAAATGTGCATTATCGCTGGATTAATTCGCAAGTTGGATAATTACTCACTACACCTTCGCGGATTCAAAAGGTAGGACAAACTTTCTCTACCTTTCTTTTATTATCATGAAGTCTTAAAGTGAATTTTAAGAATAAAATTAGAAGAAGAATTTATTTACCGTAGTTCTAAAAATTATCAGATTATGAGCGCTGAGGAATGAACACGGTAAAACCGCTCTCTAATAAGAAAAATAAATAAAATAAAAAACTATATTTTAAATAATAGAAACTATAAAAGTATTAGTAAAATTAATAAAAATACAACATCATGGCTTCAAATATGAAAGAAATGTGTAGCATAGAAAAACTGAACTCCAATAATTATGCGATTTGGAAGTTCAAGGTAGAGATGCTGTTAATGAAAGAGGATTTAATCAACCAGATAACTGATGATCCGCCAAACCCCTTAACAGGCGAATGGACGAAGAAAGACAATAAAGCCAGGGCTATTATAAATTTAAGCTTAGAAGACTCACAGCTGATTTACATAAAAAACGAAACATCAGCTAAAGCTACATGGTTAGCATTAAAAACTATACATGAGCGCGCGAATTTATCTAGTAAATTATATTTGCTAAGAAAACTATATAGTATAAAACTAGTTGAAAATGGTAATATGAACGACCATATTGTTAAAATATTAGAAACCGCTGATAGGTTAAAAGCAATAGGAGAAGAGATTAAGGACTCTCATCTATCTGCACTTTTGTTGTGCTCCCTTCCACCTAGCTATGATACTCTGATCACGGCATTAGAGGCCCGATCAGAGACAGAATTAAATTCGGAATTTATAAAAGGAAAACTAACAGATGAATTTCAAAGGAGACAAGAAAGCTCCAATTCATCGCATGAAAATGTATACAAAACATTTAATAAACAAAAACAAAACACTAGGGCATATCCAAAAAGAGAACAAAACCTTTTTTGCACGAATTGCAAAAGAAAAAACCATGTGCGACAAAATTGTTGGTTTCTTAAGAATAAAAATTCTAAGAACCAAACAAATGAAAAATACAGACAAAATTCGTCTTTATGCTTTGAAGCAAGTAATTTTACTCCGAAAACTAAAGCAGAAAAAAACACACAAATTCAAGAGAGTAAAAGCGAAGAAAATCAAAACGAAAAAACATTGTCTCAAAGGCAATTATCATTAATCGCACATAATGAGTCTAAATCTACTTGGATTGTTGATTCTGGAAGCAGTTCACATATTTGTAATGACATAAATGTATTTGTTGACATTGACAATAACAACAAAAATACTGTCACGATAGCAAACGGAACAACACTAGAGTCGCACGGGACAGGTACAATAAAATTACGGACACAATCAAATGACATAACTTTAAAGGACGTTTTATATGTCCCTGATATTCAATCAAATTTAATGTCGGTTACGAAAGCCACAAAGTATGGTTATGAATTCATGTTTGAAAATAACACCTGTAACTTATCCTATAATGGAAAAACTCTCTTAGAAGGAAAAAAGAGAGAAAATTTATATGAAATTGACCTATATAAACCTAAGCAAGAAATCTATGTCAATTTTGCTGAACAATGCAAGAATAAAAACTGCATTGAGCTTTGGCATAAGAGATTAGGTCATAGAAATGTTAATTCAATTAAACAACTCTTATCCAACAATTTAGCAACAGGTCTAGAAATTAAAAATTGCAAACATGACATAGTTTGTGAGAGTTGTATAAAGGGAAAACTAACAAATGCACCGTATCCAAAACAGAGTGAGAACAGAGCTAAGAAGGCGATCGATCTGGTGCATACGGATGTATGTGGTCCGATGCAAACAGAAAGCATAGGAGGGAAGAAATATTTTCTCACATTCACAGATGATTTTAGTAGATTCACAATGATATTTCTTTTATCGAATAAAAGTGAGGTAGTTACCAAAGTGAAAGAATATGTAGCCATAACGAAAAATAAATTCGGTCGCACAGTTAAAGAAATCCGATCAGACAATGGGGGTGAATACACTAGCGAAGAATTAGAAAAATTCTTAAAATATGAAGGTATTCATCACCAGTTCACTATTCCGCATTGTGCACCTCAGAACGGTGTTTCGGAAAGAAAGAATAGGACTTTAGTCGAAATGACAAGGTGCCTATTATCGGAAGCGCAGCTGCCAAATAAATTTTGGGCCGAAGCTTTAAATACAGCTGTGTATCTTATAAACAGATTACCAACAAAATCACACAATTCAACTCCATACCAGCTATGGACAAACAAAAAACCGGATTTATCAAACATAAAAATATTTGGCTGCAAAGCTTATGCTTATCTCGATAAATCCCAAAGAGGAAAACTCGATGATAAAGCAATAAAAGGAACATTTATCGGTTATGATAATAGATCAAAAGGATATAGGATCTACATTGGCAATAATAAAGTAATAAGGGCAAGAACTGTTAAATTTATAGAAAACTCTAATTCAAATGAAAACGAAAAAAAATCCATTGATATGAGAGAAGAATTAGAAGTTCAGAAACAACCTGAAAAAGCAGGGGGAGATTCCTCAAAATTCTTTATAGACATGCAGGAAGATAAACAAACAGACAATGAGGAAAATTTAAACGAAAACGAACCTAGAAGATCTCAACGATCAAATAGGGGAGTTCCACCCGATAGATTCTCTTATATTACTAAAATACAAAAAGAAAATATTGAACCAACAGAGTGGAAAGATATAGCGAAAATCGAAAACCCATATGATAGAAACAAATGGTACGAAGCAACTAATGAAGAAATTAATTCATTAAGAAAAAACAAAACATGGGAACTAATTGATCCACCACCTGGAATAAAAGTAATTGGGAATAAATGGGTATTCACCAAAAAATATAATGAAAATAATGAAATAGAAAAATATAAGGCACGTCTTGTAGCCAAAGGTTTTTCTCAAAAATACGGAAGCGATTATTTTGAAACCTTCGCTCCAGTAGTAACGTATACAACTATAAGAGCGTTCCTAGCATGTGCAGCGTATAAAAATTTAGATGTTAATCATATAGACATCAAAACTGCATTCCTCCACGGAAATTTAGATGAGGAAGTTTATATGTCACAACCAGAAGGGCATGTAATACCGGGAGAGGAAAATAAAATTTGCAAACTAAAAAAATCAATTTACGGATTGAAGCAATCCGCACGAGCATGGAACATTAAATTAGAAGAAAGTTTAACTAAACTTGGTTTTGTGCAAAGCACCTCCGATCCATGTCTCTTCACACGAAAATTAAAGGAAAGTACAACATACATCATTATATATGTTGATGATTTATTAATTTCAGGGGAAACTAAAGAAATAAATGAAATAATAGAACAACTAAAAAAGGAATATGAAGTCAAAAATTTAGGACTTGTAAATTATTATCTGGGGATAAACATAAAAAGAAGTAAAGAAGGAAATTTCGCACTTGATCAAAGAAACAAAATAAAAGAACTGATCGAAAAATTCGATTTAAAGGAAGCGAAACCCTGTGATACTCCGATGGAACCCGGGTACTTAAACATAATTGATGAGGAAAATTTACTTTCTAATAACAGTAAATATAGGCAAGCTATCGGAACATTGTTATATATAGCTACAATAACTAGACCAGACATAGCCGCCGCTGTGAACATTTTGAGTCGTAGAAACGAAAAACCCAGAGAAAAGGATTGGAACGCAGTAAAGCGGGTTATTAGATATTTAAAAACAACACAAGAACTAAAACTAATTATTAGTAAAGAAAATGAGCCAATACTAACAACATATGCTGACTCCGATTGGGCAGGGGATAAAAATGACCGTAAATCAACAACGGGAAATTTATGTAAATTAGGAAATACACCAATTTCCTGGTCAACTAAGAAACAAAATTCAGTTGCCTTATCATCCGCTGAGGCTGAATACATCTCAGCAGCAACTTCAGCACAAGAGACAGTTTGGATTATCAATCTTCTAAAGGACCTTGATCTACAACAAAATTTGCCCATAACTTTATTCGAAGATAATCAAGCTTGTATAAACATGGTTAAAAATTATAAACATCATTCGAAAACTAAACATATCGATATAAAATACAACAGCATAAAAGATCTTAAGGAAAAGGGAATAATTGAACTACAATATTGCCCAACCAAAACTATGACAGCTGACATTCTAACGAAGCCCCTTCCCAAACCTGACTTTACAAAACACAGAACAGGTTTAAATCTCAAGAACATTTATACTTCAGAAATCAAGCAGGGGTGTTAGGATAGTGATTTCTGATGTAAACATTTCATCTATTATTGTGAGCCTGAATATTCATCCATCCGACTTCAAGCTGGTGAAACGAAACACGTGTGTGCTGACAAAGTACTTTTCTGTTTTCTGTGAGATTCTCATTAAAGAACTTACACGTGTAACCTCAAGGGTTCAAGGCTAAATGACGTAAACTTGACTGTGTTTTTTCTCTCATCCAAGAACTAATACTTCAGTCTCTGAGTAACTTTTATTTAATGCAGACCTGCTGAACACTTCTCTTAAAATTAAATGTGTTAACTTTTTATAGTGTGATGTAAATTTTATAATGTAAAATTAATCTTTCTTTTTCTTCAACAGTAATTAAATAATTAACTTAGAAATTATACAATGAAGCCATACTTTATTTTAACAAGATTGTGTTTGTTAATATCTACTTCAAATGTGCATTATCGCTGGATTAATTCGCAAGTTGGATAATTACTCACTACACCTTCGCGGATTCAAAAGGTAGGACAAACTTTCTCTACCTTTCTTTTATTATCATGAAGTCTTAAAGTGAATTTTAAGAATAAAATTAGAAGAAGAATTTATTTACCGTAGTTCTAAAAATTATCAGATATAAGATAAAATATGGTAAAAGGATAAAATATAGGTTTATAGAATTTTTATTCGGAAGCAGCGTCCTAATTTGATGTATGTGATAAATGCATTTTTCTTTGTGGTATATCAATGAATTCCCTGTTGTTTGAGTAAATGTATGTAAAAATTATTCCGGATCCCTACATGGCATTCAGCGAAATATTGAAACTTTGTATTTTTACTATGAAAGTCAGTACATATTTTGAAGATATTTTATCTATATATATAACACTAAGGTGCGTAGTGGCGCAAAAGCGTTTATTTATTTTTTACCGATGGCAACGAGTGGTATTTTTGTCGTCAAATTTGGCGATATTTCACCAACTGTCGCCAAGCTTGGCGAGAATTTGATGTTGGCGAATATAAATATATAGTGTTAAGCATATAAGAATAGGAACAATGGTTACAACAATGAAAGAGAATGAATTTTTAATATTTTGTAAGGAGAATTTAAATTTTCACCTGTCAGCACTGGTGCAGTTAGGTAGCTTGGATGGAGAAATCAAAGATTCCATTATGCATGGATCAAGTTAATTCATTTTTACTTTATTGTATTGCATTAAGTATTGCATTCATGAAAATTTTCGGCTTCTGGTTTACGACAGATTTATACGTTTTATAAGGTCCTGAACACGATTTGACTGTTTTCAAAAAATGTCTGTTTGTGAGTCTGTGACTCTGCTTATTGTCTGTCTGTCTGCATGTGACAAAATTTTAAGGGGTGTTGTACAACACTATCTCAAGAGAATTTAATAAAACTTATTAAATTTCATAAATTTTATAAATTTTATTTATATTTAGTTAATCCCTGATATAAATTAGTGCTGATTAGTTTTTGGTGAAAATCGTCCGATAGGTGGCGCTGCTATGCTACATTCCGCAAGAGCTCTATCTCAAGAATTAATGCACTTATTTTCATCAAACTTAAGATTTAGTTATACCTTGACATACACATACGCTGATTACGTTTTGATGTAGATATCCCAGCAGGTGGCGCTACTATACCACTTTTTCATAAGCTGCATCTCAAGAACTAATGCACGTAATTTCACCAAACTTCAGATTCTGTTACACGTTGACATAAATAGATGCTGCTTACGTTTTGATGTAAATATCCCAGCAGGTGGCACTGCTATGCTATTTTTTTCATTATTATCACGATAACTATATTTCAAGAACTAATGCACGGATTTTCATCAAACTTCAGATTCTGTTAGACGTTGACATAAGTTGTTGTTGATTAGGTTTTGGTCTAAATCTCCCAGCAGGTGGCGCTGCTATGCTACATTTTGCAGGATTTACTCGATTTTAGCAATAGTCATATCTCAAGAACTAATGCACGGAATTTAATAAAACTTTAGATTCAGTTAGATCTTGAGATAAATTGGTACTGATTCTTTTTGGTCCATGAAAAATATGTGTGAGATAGAAGAAAGTTTTGGGATTGGTACATCCGACTTGTTTAATTTAAGATTTTCTACTACATTTTCCCCTAATACGTTCTTTTAATATATTTTTAATATAAAAAAAGCAGATACCTTCGATTTATTATCGCACAATTCCTACAATTTGGTACACTAAATGAATTAGAATATTTTTAGTATTACCAGCACAAACATTTTTTTTTTTTTTAGATTCCCTAATTCAAAATTTCAAGAATGTGTGTCAGACAGCGAGTGCATATTAATAATATAATAATTGAAATAATCGGTCATTTACATACATTTCATTTTTCTTAAATTTAAAATTTAAAGCTTGATTTATTTCGAAGTTTAAGGCTTATCAATTTGCTTGAAAAAAAGCATTAATTTCGAAAACAGCAGCACTAATTAAAATCAAAATATGGATATTGCCTTTCCTTTCGTAAAAAGAAACAGAGTAAATAACAGAACGAGAGAAAACTAACGTTATCTACTACTGCAATTCTTTAAATTGTTTTATACTAAATTTTTTTCTCAATACGTTCTTTTAATATATTCTTAATACAAAGAAAAGCAGATACCTTTGATTTATTGTCGTACAATTCCTACAATTTGGTACACTAAATGAATTAGAATATTTTTAGTATTACCTGCACAAACATTTTTTTGGGATTTCCTAATTCAAAATTTCAAGAATTTATGTTAGGCAGTGAATGAATGTCAATAATATAATAATTGAAATAATCGGTCATTTACATACATTTCATTTTTCTTAAATTTAAAGCTTGATTTATTTCGAAGTTTAACGCTTATCAATTTGCTTGAAACAAGGCATTAATTTCAAAAACAGCAGCACTAATTAAAATCAAAATATGGATATTGCCTTTCCTTCCTTAAAAAGAAACAAAGTAAATAACAGTACGAGAGAAAACTAACGTTATCTACAATTGCAATTCATTAAATTGATTTATTATTCTGCTTTAGAAGCAAAATTGTTTTATCACTTTCAGTTCGCCGTTTAACAAGATAATAAAAATTTTAAATATATACTATTTCACGAATTATGAATTAATGTATTCACTAGACACACAATTTGTTGTTTTAAGTTATATTTATGGTTATAGTTATAGCAAATGAGAAATTAAGTACTAAATAAATTATGAGAACGTATTATTTAATAATAAGTAATAAGAAATTATATACCTTTATTCTTCTGTGAACTGAATTTTTCATTGAATTTTTGTCTTTAATCTTCGTTCTCATTCAAGTTTGTTTAGTTTTAATTAAAAGATAGATTATAGCTTAAGATAGCTTTCACAAATGCTTAATTAGAAGCCTGACTGTGTATATGGTAAACGAAATGTTCTTTTCGGTAATTAAATAAATTGCCCCCTTTGTCTTAGAAAACATATGCATAAGTAATTTCAGAATTCTAATAATGCATCCAATTATATTATATATTTCTGCATTTTAATATTGATACAAAATGCATATTTCAGCTATTATTAATATTCCTTAATTATGCTTATAGAATCAAATGCATTTTTGTCAGTTCCTTTTATATTTTATATTGCTTTTTAGAAAAATTTTAGAGTGCGCTGATGTAGAAGCGTAAAAATACATCCTATTACTCTGTACTGATCAGCAATATAAAGTTTATGGAATCTAGCGCTAAAGGAATGTATTTTCATTTCATTTATGTTTTCCTTTTCATTCTTAGTATATACGCATCCCTCTGTAAGTATATTTTGAATGATATATGAGGCCTTATCAAACTTCTTAATTTGTTTTAATCATTAATTTTTGCATAGCTTTTCGTGGTTTTTAATTATTTTCATTTTTATAATTTTCGGAAACATTTAAAATAGTCCTTTGTTTTTTTTCTTAAGACATACAGTATTATACTAACTAGGTAACTGCAAAAAGTGTTAGTCGCCAAGTTTGAAGAGAGTGGTATCGTTAGAAATATCTTGCCGTGGGGTGTAAAAAACTCAATGGAACTACCAGCCGAAAATGAGCGGTTTTCGAGATTTCCGAGAATTTGTCATACAATTTATTTATTTATTTATTACAATGTATTTATGCTAAAATTTGTTATGTCGTTAAATTTGTAATTTTTGCTGTTAAATGGCTACCTGATAATATAATTATGTCACTTATGTTTGGAAATTAAGTTTACACATCGAGTGGCTGCTTTGTGAGAAAAAAAAACATGGGCTCTACATTTCCTCCCAATTTTCGTGAGCTCTATGTCTCTTTGTTCTGAACACTTATCCAAAAGCAGGAGGGTCTGTTCGTTGCCAATGGACACTTTTTACCCCATAGGACAGGGCGAGGAGTTAATTCCTTACATTCCAGACATTCTACTAGTTATTCTATAAGACCAACGACTTTCTCTTTTATTGTTTCTTATAAATATCAGCAAAAATAAACAAATTGTGAGACTTAAATTATCGGATATCTCAAAAATTGCTCATTTCCGACGGGTAGTTCCGTTGAGTTTTTTACTCCCCGTAACAAGATCTTTCTAACGATACCACCCTCGTCAAAATCAGCTACTAACACTTCTTGCAGTTCCTAATTAAGTACCTAGAATTTACCAGGTACTTGTATTGAAAAATACATGCTGAGATTCCAAAAAATATTATTTGATATTGGAAACGAAAACACACTTTACTATGGTAATGTTACATTTTATATATATATATATATATATTGAAATAAATAAATAATAAATACTTTCGGAAGCTGTTATTTTATTGTGCATTTTAAGAAAAAAGATACACCGTATTTACACACGTATAACGTGCACCTCTGATTATGATTGGGAAAACGAAAAAAATATATGTCTCGTATATAATCCACACTTACCGGGAATTTGAGAAACATTCTGTAGAAATGCAGTTTCCCGAAAAGAGTGAGAAAAAAAAATTCCGCATTTACTCTTATATATTTATTCCCTATCTTAAAATATCACCAAAATTAAGCTTTCCGCAATATACATATTTCTAACATGGGAAACTTTAAAATATTTATCAACACCAGAAAAATAATACTATTAGTAAATATCACAAATAAAATACTAATAGTAAAAGAAGGGAATAAAAATATACCCCTAAAGCAGCTTTTTGTGTAGAAAACTGTCATTTCCCAGAAGCACAGCATCAAATGTGTAATTAAACCGTCACGTGGTAACGTGACACCGCACCTATTGCGCCGTTTTATAGACGAATCTCGCCAGTTTAAGACTTATTATGCCGTATTAAGAAAACGGCATAATAAAACTGCTGTCTTGAAGCAGCGTCCCAGGTTTTCATAGATGTTAATCTTCTGAAAGTTTTTTAATCAAATAAAAACAGTTTGAACCAAAAATTTTCTTTAAAAAATTAAATCAAATAGGCAAAACACAAGCAAGTTACATTAGTAAATAATTTTATTAAGTAAATTTTAAAGCTCTCTGTAATGCTCTTTGATTTGAAGAAAAAAAACCAGATTGGTAGCTTTAGGTTTTAATCCGGTAGGGTTAATCTTTAAAATGGCGTAATAGGTCTGGTGTCACGCCCAGTATTGTTACGACGGGTTAACTAATTGACTTACGACGCTCGGATTACTCGATTTCCACAGGAATGCTTTAGATTCAAAGACTGTAAAATCTCTCGAAATCTTTCGTAAGTACTATGCATTGCAAAGAGGGCGTCTTGTAAAACATTTTGATGTGCTCAGAGCTGAGAGATATGGAGGTTGCGGCAGGAAAGGGGGAGGGGTAAGCAGATTACTTCAGGGACTGAGTGTGAGACACTATACATAAACACATCACCACACACATGTTTTCTCAATATCTTACACTGGAGTTTCACCAGTTTGTGGGAGCTGACGTTTGAAAGGGAAAAAATGTGTGTGCGAGAAAAAATTTTAGGAAATTGTAAAAAAAACTGAATGAGTTTAAGTTGTAATTGTGACTCAAACTCGCGGATATTTTTTAGTTCCACTCAACTCATTCCCGTTTTTCAAAATATTAATCAAACTCAACTCAAAAATCACAGAAAGTGAATGAAACTCACTAATTTCAACGCAATGAGTTCGCTCAGATACAACAATGTATATAAATGGTCAAATCTATCATCAGACCATTTTAATACTTAATACTGAATATTATTACAAACCTGCAACGACAATGAACTCAATAGCCCAGCGATTGCAACAGATTTGGCTTGCTATATCCTTCTAAGCAATATTTGAAATATCTATTCATGTATGCCACGCCATATCAACAACTCTATCACAGAAAGATCAAAACCAACTCCGTGCCAAACTGAACTATACATGATGTTCTCTTGATTCTCATACCTCAGTTTTGCCCGTGATGTGATTTTCGAATCTTGAAAATGTATGCAATAAATATAAGAAATTTCAGGGCAATTGATAGCGTGTTTCGCAGTATCTCGGATTTTTTGTCATAGAAATATGTCAAATATCACATGTTCGCAAATTATATTTAAACTTATGTCGTTTTAACGAAATTGTAACTACTATCGTATTCGAATACACGCGTTATTAAATTTTAGTACTTTTTAAATATGTTTAAGTTAATAATGTTTTACGTTGTCATTTTTTTTTTAATTAAAACACTTTGAACTATGTCATCTACGTATAATTTAATTTTCAAAGTTTTCGTTTTAATTTCAATTGTTCATTATCTGATCACTTCCAAAACATAAACAATCACTCTCTTAATTAATTGTAGTAATTAAATTTTGTTAATGATATTGTTTAAACATTTAATGTACTATAAAGTTTAAGAAGTCTATTTGAAAAAAATACAATTATCTTTTAAAATTTTATAATTTAATTTATGGTTAATGTAGACGCTAAAGAGAAAAATTGAGCTCTATCGTAATTATTCTTCTAAAACAGTTATTAATTAATATGTAATTTCAAAAGTTTTCTCTTTGAATTATACAAAACGATTGTGTTATTTCTGTTGTTTGAAAATGATAACGAAATGAATTTTGTTAATTTCGTTTTATATCACAATTTCATTGCTAATTTCAGTCAATAATATTTGATGCACTTCATAAACTACAATATGAAATAAAATATTATATACTTACAATATGAAATGGAATATTATATACCTATTGCTCTTCTCATTTGGCATTTGTCACCATACAACTTTGTCTAAAAGAATTATTCTATATTTTAATTCAGAAATTAAAATGTTTAACTATGACTACTTTAATATTTAATGCTCTATAAATAAAAATTATGTTAAATTTTGCCATTTGTGAAAATGAAAGCATGCTATTAAAATTTAATTTAATGATATTTTATTGGAAAAAACACGTATTCACGCTTAATTCTTCCTTTGAAAGAAAGAAGAAAACTTTAAGTTAGAGCTTTAAAAAATAATAATATAAAAATACTTTAATTAATGAAACCAGCTGTACGCCTTATACAGTAATGGAGGGATAATATAAAATACTTTAATTAATGAAACATCGCCTTATAAAGTAAAAGGGAGGGGGGAAGGGGGGAAGTTACCTCCTCACCTCCTTACCTCTTCCGCAAATCATAGTATAAAAATGTGACTGGTAATAACCGATTAGTCACAACGTCTACAAATTAATGTTATTCTTAAATTATGTTTCGGGGATCGTCAATTTATAACACCAAATTAAATTAATTTTTAAATGATGCAAAACTGATTTCTATGCGGATAGTTTTTTAAGTGAAACTACGAAACCTCTTGGCTGAATGAGCTGTAACTTTGAATATAAACATTTAAAGTTTCTAGAAATCAGTTTCTGCTAATTTTGTTACAATTGATTTTTTTTTTCAAATATTAATTACAATATAGATGATGACATTAATATTCGAAATAAATATGCATTGTAACCTTTTAAAATTTTGTGAAAAACTGCTTGACGGAATGAGTTGTAATTTCCGATTCGTGTATTTAAAGTTTCTAGAAATCGCTTTCTGTTAAAATTTTAAAACGTTACAATGTATATTTATTTCGAATATTAATATCTGCATCTATATTGTAATTAATATTTGAAAAAAAAATCAGTTGTAGGCATTCCAATTTGTTTTGCATCATTTAAAAAGGAGTTTAAAATTAGGAGTTCAAAACTTCCCATGTGGTATCTGAAGTAAAATTTACCGAAAAATCCAAATATGATGCCACAATTAATATTGAATTTATTACAATTTTAGTATGTAGACGGCACTCGAGGCATAATTTAAGTATAGCATTAATCTGTTAGATGTTATTACAAATCCATTGGTACCAATAACATTTTTGTTCGAAGATTTACGGCAGAGTTATTACAGGGGAATCTTTTTTTTTCTCACGACTGTACATGTACAGTTAGTCAAAGAAGGAGAACATCCCATGCATTTTAATCTCCAAACTGTCACAGAAAACGTTTACGGAAGAATGAATGATTTTATTATGACCAGTAACGATATTCTGTAATCGGATTGCTATTTATTTCCCTTTACCTGCGGGGATTTTTCGGTTCCCAAGACCGCATCCATCGCTGTCGTGACAGTTGACAGATGTTTTCGTGATTGATTAAGTAAAGTATATCACACACTTGAAAATAATCTTGTATAAAATGAAAAAGTAAAACATTTTGCTTCCCTGATTGTTTTAGTAAAGTTTTCTTTTCGACGAAAGAAGAAAATAATTTCATATATGACTTGTTAAAGATATTGTTAAAATATTCCGTAATTTCCTCCCATTAAATGCTTTCCGCACATAATAATTTATTTGTTTTAATGTTTTCCTTCATTTTTATATTCACGTGTAAATATATTTTTCGATGAAAAAGTATTGAAAAATATTATTATTTGGGCTTTTATGAAAAAGTGTTTCCTCATTTAATACTTTTCGCACGTAATAATTTAAATATTTTAAAGTTCTCTTTCTTTTTTAATATTAAGGTGTAAATATATTTGTTAGTTGAACGAAAGTGATTTTATTTGTGCTTTTAAAAAATGGCAACAATAAGTAAACAAATGACTTTTTTGAAATATGAAACAAATCTGTATTGAGATAGTGAAAATTGGAATAATAAAAAAAAACTTAAAGAGAATTAGACAATTTAAAAAAGTGATTGGACACTGCACACTGTAACCTAGTCCAGTATGTGCCTACAAAAGATGGTTAAATTGCAATGTATAGTTATTGATCCTATAAAACTGTTTAAACAACTCTTTTGACCGAATTCAATATTAAATAGTACTTAAAATAAATCTTAGATTTAAAAACAGTTTAATTTTTTTAATCAATTCTTATTCTTATACATATAAATCTCAAGTAACGGTGTTTATATTTCATAAAACATGTTTACTTAAATTTCATTGTTCTTTGTTTTAACTTCAATGAAAGTTAAAGAGAAATAAATTTAAAATGTTTTTTAAATTCTTCGCAATTTTTTTTATCTGAAAAAAACTATTTTATCTTATCAAAATTCTTAAACTTTTATCTGATTAAAATACATTTTTTTGACACTCGGTTTCTTAGAAATTAAAGTATGTATATTCAAAGTGTCTTAAAACTGAGAATTAAAAAAGCTTTTCAGGATAAATAATAATTTAAGACAATTAGTTATATTTGAATTAACGTAACAATATTTAATGAATCTTAATTGTTTTTATTTTAAGTGTTATCAAATAAAGCTTAACTATGATGGGTTTTTGTTGCTTGCAAATACCTTGTATTATATTTATCATGTGTCATTTATCTCTGTATTTATTATTTTATTTCTTTCAGTAGTTTCGTATACGTCGCATTAATTAAATATAAAATAAATAAAAATTACATAATAACTGTCGTATAATTACGAAATTTAAACGTTAAAGATTTAATTCTATTTTTTAAATCATTATTATTTATGCTAAGGAATTGAAACAAATTTCAACTGCCTTGCTTAAATTACAAAATATTTAATAAACCATATTTTATAATTCGTTTTCCTAAAACTTTCTTGGCATTCAACTTTCTAATAATAATTAAACTAGTGATGGGCGATTCTGAAAAATTTGATAATCGATCAACATCGATACTGTATAAAACAACATCGATTATAAAAATAATCGATTAACAAATTCTAGTATCGATGTTTTAGAATCGATTCTTACACAGACAGCTTAAAAACAGTAACTCCTAAATTTATCGATCAAATGGCAGGAAATTTGATCAAACATCGTGATAATGGGAATTAGAAGATAATAATCGATATTTCTGGCGCTCATTTCTTTAGCATAGCAGTATATAACATATTAGCTACTGTCAAATTTTGTTTCTTTCCAGGTAAAATTGTTATCTTTTTAGTTTAGAGGTAGGGGGTACTAAGAGTAAATCCGGAAAAGAAATAATATTCAAAATATGAACGATACGCATAGGGAAGGGAAACAAGGGGTGGAGGAGGATGAGGGCAGTGTTGAATTCAGGGGAGGGGGGCTTGGGGGGGCATTCACCCCCGGATCATTGAAATGCCCCCCCTCCCAAAAAAAAGATTTAAGATTTTAAGCTTTTAATGGTTAAAAAGTGCAATTTCGCCCCGGAACTCTACAATGCCTCCCCTCCGGGGGCCACAGAAATCCCTTCCGGAAAAAAGTGTCTGAATTCAACACTGAAAAAGGCTAACTATATTTTAGCTAGAATTTCTTCTCCGAATTTAATAAAAATTTAGAAAGAAGTAGGGCTGATGCCCAAGCCGCCAGAAATAAATGATCCTGAATGTGAGATAAAAATTAAGGGAGGGGGCAGTCTCCCTCCCCCCGAAATCATAACTTTTTTTATTATAGTCAGATTTGAACGGGACCTTTTCTGACATTCTTCCCAAGTCATTTGGTTAATAACTAAACATTTGTATTATATCTGCAACTGTTTGTCACCACTGTTTAAGAACAAGGGGGGGGGGTGCATTTTGCCCACACGGGGGGCACTTTTCAAAATTTTGCCGATACCCCTCATGTGATATATCGTCGGAAAGGTTTGTGACCGCTTAATCACATTATGCATCTCCGGTATCTATGCCCCCATTTTACCACCCCCAAGGGGTGTACTTTTCTAAATTTTGCACACACCCCTCGTGTGATATATCGTTGTAAAGGTCTGTAACCGCTTAATCATATTATGCATCTCCCGTGTCCATCGCCCCCCCTTTGACCCCCCCCAAGGGGGGTACTTATCTAAATTTTTCGCACACCCCTCATGTGCTATATCGTTGGAAAGGTCTGTAACCGTTTAATCATATTATGCATCTCCCGTGTCCATCCCCCACTCTGCCCCCCCAAAGGGGGTACTTTTCTAAATTTTGCACACAACCCTCATGTCTATATGGTTGGAAAGGTCTGTGACCGCTTAATCATATTATGTATCTGAGGTGTCAATCCCCCACTCTGCCCCCCCCAAAGGGTACTTTTCTAAATTTTGCACACAACCCTCATGTGATATATCGTTCGAAAGGTCTGTGACCGCTTAATCATATTATGCATCTCCGGTATCCATCCCCCTATTTTACCACCTCCAAGGGGTGTACTTTTCTAAATTTTGCACACACCCCTTATGTAATATATCATTGGAAAGGTCTGTAACCGCTTAATCATATTATGCATCTCCCGTGTCCATCCCCCCCCCCCCACTTTCACCTCACAAGGGGGTACTTTTGGAAATTTTGCACGCATCCCGCATGTGATATATCGTTGGAAAGGTCTGTGAACGTTTAATAACGCTTATTCATATTATGACCGGTATACGATGCCGACTTGACATCTATAGTCTTAACGATTTCAGTGCCCGAAGTTCGTGTTGAACAGATTGTGCCACCTGGTGGTGAAACGTGGAACTAATGCATATTGCAGATGACTGCTATACGGTGCCGGAGGTATCGGGGACCCGAGCCGGAGGTTCGTTCAGTTAGATGTTTATACTATTCCATGTACAAATTAAGGGATTATCCGGTGCCGAAGGCACCGGGGACCCGGGCCGGAGGTTCGTTCGGTTAGAGGTTTACACTATTCGATGTGAAAATTATCGGATTATCCGGTGCCGAAGGCAGCGGGTACCCGATCCGGAGTTTCTTTCGGTTCGAGGTTTATCATATTCGAGGTTTTACAAGATTCGAAGCCCCGATGTAAATTAAGGGCCCGTTAGCCGGCAAAGCCAGTTAGTTAGTTCATTAAGTTGTATTTTTCAAGTTCGTCCCCTTTCTACTCCCCCTGCCCCACCCCCCCAAAAAAAAATCATAACCTTTTTAGTTATGCACAGATTTGAAAGAGACTTTTTGTGACAATCTTTCCAAGTCATTTGGTTAATAAATAAACATTGTTATTACATCTGCAACTGTTTGTCACCACTATTTATGAACAATAATGAAAAAATTTACGTTTTTTTTCCAGTTAAAACAATTTTTACTTGGATTAGAGCCACATTACTCAAGGTTATCGTTAGCTAAGTTGTGTCGCTCAAGTTTATCAAAATGTTTATAGAAGTTATATTTTAAAAATTTCTCCATGCTCGGTCAAATAAAACAGTAAAATTTCCAGTCGTTTAGAGTTTAAAACCAAACCCTTTGAGTTATGATACTTTGGATTTTATGAAATATCGGAGTTTTCCGACACTAAATAATCATCTGCTTGTTTTTAATATTTTTCAAAAGTACGCGTATGATAATGCTTTAAAACTTTTTTTTTAATTAATCTATCAAATAATTTAAACAAATTGACCCCGAGAATTTTGTACATTTGAGAATTTTGTTGTTTTATTTCTTTTACACAATAAACTATACAGGAAAAAGACTACACTTGTGGATATTCCAATTAAATATTAAGCTTGTATTGTATATAAAAACATCATAAAACAAAATAAAAATAAAAGTCTTTACAAAATCAGTAATTTCAAATGGATTAGAAAATAACATTATATGAAAAACATATACGAAAAACATTATGCGAAAAAGTTTTTATTATGAATTATATATATATTCTGTAAAAATATTTGAGGTAATACTGTTTATGTCTTAAAACGTAGAGAATTTTTTTTTTCAAATAAAATTTCTTCTAATAGTACTGGCTGTAATGTTAGAGCAAGACATTTTTATAATGAAATTTCCCCTCGTATTAGGACAAGGACTAGGAGATTTTAAGGGTCCTCTTCACGCACTTGAAAACACCCGCTCGCTGATATTAATCCTATGGGGCATTATTTTTGTAATATCTCGTTTGCATTTGAATATTTTTAAACAATTGTTTTTTGCATTGGATAGCAAATATCAATATCTATTGCCGCCGTTGATTACTTTTTCGATTTTTTTTTTTTTTTTTTTTTTTTTTTTTGCTGCATAGGATAGCTGAGGACAATCTCTAAAATTGCTAGCTTTTACCTTTTTCGATTTTGGTTACAGTTTTTTTTATATTAGTATAGTGTTAATTTTAGAACCGGTTCCGAAAGTGAAAGTAATTTTAAAAAATCTGAAACCAAAATCGAAAAATTAAAAACCAACAATGTTAGAGATTGCCCTCAGCTATCCTATACAAAAAGAAATATTAAAATGCGAGTGAGAAATTTGAAAAAAACCCTACCATAGACTTAACATTAGCTTGCGAGTGTTTTCGTGTGACTAGTGTAGTTTCTAAAGGTCTTGTCTTAAGCTTTCATATAGGGAAATCATAAAACGAAATAAAACCCTTTAGTAAACGAGCATTTCAAATGAATTTGAAGGGAACATTATACGACAATGATCAAGCGAATATCGGAGACGTATTACATATATATAATGGAAAAGCAGATGAATTTGTGATAATGCTGTTTTCTATTCTCTGAAACACAAACAATTTTTTATAATAAAATTACTTTTAACAATACTAGCTCTAATGTTTAAGCTTCTAAAACAATAAAAAATATGTGCAAAACATGAATCTTGGATATAACTGGGAAAAGATATAACTAGGAAAAATAAAAAAATTTTAAGCAATAAAATACACATATATTTGTATATATAACGTAAAATGTAAATCAATAATTGAAACTAATATATAAATATTTAAAGATAGTTAATGTATCTGTCTTAAAGCCTTGAATAGCTGCATATTTATATTATACATACATTTATCAAAAAAATTATGTTAATAAATCAACGTCTATCATCTTTTAGGACAGTAAAATTATTTGAATTTTTTCTTCTAAGAAAATTAAATAAAAATTAACACATTAAATTAATAATATGCAAAAAATCAATTTACTTGAATTTGAACTTATTTAAAATATTTTTTAAATATTTATCTGTTACGTCTATTATACAGTCAAATTTAAAAGTCTATACTCTATAGTTCTATACAGTCTTATCTTGGATATTATAAAATTATGTAAAAAAAAAAATTAGTATTTAATTAAGTATTTAATTTTGCATTCTCACTTATGAAGAGAAGTTCATCCAATTTTTTTGGATCCAGTCTGTTACGTCTATTATTAGTGATAATTGCAGCTTTGCTGAATAGACGGTCTGCGGGTACTGATGTTGCTGGTATACTCAAATATTTCAAAGCCAATTTACTGAGTAATGGCAATGTATTACTTTGCAATTTCCAAAAATCCAAGGGATCTTTTTTGCGGTCCAAATGGGGCAGTTCGATGTACTGCTTCACAGTGATTGTAGAAGTGTTTATGGGCGTAAGAGTACAAGCCATTTCTGAAATTTCTCTATCAAAATCGAACCACAGGTTATCCTCATCATTATCTATGATATTTACTGTAGCAGGATTTTGGTGATGAGGATTATCACTATTGTCACAATTTTCACCACTCTGAATCATTTCACTCAGTTCTTCAATCACCCATTTTTGAGCACTCTCTGCATTTACTGGAGTCCCAAAAGCAGCTTTTTTAAGGCGAGGATCCAAAAACGTAGCTATTGCAACAGTTTTTGTTGTTTCCAAAGATCCAAGACGTTTGGGAATGATTTCCAAGAGGGATGATCTTAATCCTTTTCCGATATCTGTGGTAACATTTCTGTTTTTTATTCGGTAGCTAAGTCCTCTTATGAGAGGGATCATCCGAGATACAGTCGGATACTTTTCCCCGGACAAATCCTCAGTCATATACAGAAATAATTTTAATATTCCTATACAATCATCAATTGTTGCCCATTCTGACCCATCAAGGTTTTTTGGTGCAGCCTGTAAAGATGAAATGGCTGCTGATATAGGAGATTTCAGTTTTGACAATCTCTCCATCATAATTACTGAAGAATTCCATCGAGTTGAAACATCTTGTTTAAGTTTCAACTCTTGAAGGCTCATCTGCCCTTGTACCTCCCTTAATTTGTAAGCTGCTAAGCTACTGTGCTTAAAGTATGAAACTAAAGATCGACATTTAGTCAATAATGTACTCAGTTCCACATTTTCTTTAATGGCATCTTGAACTGATAAATTGAGAGTGTGAGCAATGCATGGATGATGGGTTTTTTTAAGATCGCTTGTAACTGCTTTCTTCATGTTAAAAGCGTTGTCCGTAACTATTGTAACAACTTTCTCATTAATCTTCCATTTCTTTAAAATGTTGGTAATCGCTTCTGAAATACTTACAGCTGAATGGTCAGTTTTAATTTCTGCAGTAGATAAAACTGAAGAATGCATTTTGAAATCCAAAATGGAATGTGCAGTGACAGTTAAAAAAGACCTGTTACTATCGGATGACCACATGTCAGTAGTTATAGATAAATGTTCGATTGAATTAAGCATACTTTCAAGATCAGATCTTAATGACTGATATACTTCAGGTAACACTCTTTCTGATATAACTTTACGAGATGGGAGCTTGTAACGAAGCACATATTTTTTGACAAAAAATTTAAAACCACGATTTTCAACGATAGAAAGTGGTTGGCAATCAGCAGCAATCATGTGCACTAAATCTTTTGCAAATTCATGGCGTTCTTCACTAGTAGGTTCCAGTTTTTGGGCTGCACCGTATAATCTCATTTGTTTAAACTTTTTTGCAGCAGGAGCAGAAGAAATGTTTTCTGCTGCAATTGTCTGGTTACTAGTAATTTCTATAGTACTTATGTCCTGTGTCTGTTTACGTTTACACGATTGTGATTCTGAGAGCACTAGTTCATCATCATCAGTATTTTCTTTTGGGTTCTGTTGTGCTTCAATCTCCGCTAATTGAATTGGATGTTTCTTTTTTAAATGGTTCTTGAGATTTGTTGTATTTCCAGAAAATTTAAAAGTTCTGTTACAGTTTTTGCATTCTACTGATATAACTCTATCGTTTTCATATTTTTTATTAAAAAACTCCCAAACTACTGATTTTGAAAAGCGTACCATTTTCTATTTAAAATAAAAAACGCATTACAAATACTTCGAAACACGCGACTTCTAATGAATCAACATACTATGAAATGAAACAGCATTAAAATAATTCTCCATTCTGGTCTGTGGTTTTGTATTTATTTTTTATTTAACAAGATGACGTGTGCGATGCTTTGGCGCCTTTCTAAATCTGCTTATCCAACTTTTCTTCCAAATAATAAATCACTTGTTTAGCAGCAAAAGTTTGTATACTTATTAGCTGACTTTAATAAACAAAGTTTTTCTACATCTGTGATAAAAAGACGCAAGCAAGCAGATTCCCCCCCCCCTCCAAGAGTGGCGCAGGCGAAAATCATCTTAACACTTAACAGTAGACAATGAATTTCGTACTTTATCCGTTTTTAAGCGTTTTGAAAAATTACATAAAACATTAATCAATAATAGAGTTCTGCAACGAGTCGTATTATCAACATTTACCCAAAATAGAAAACAACAAGACACGTGATTATGCGCTATATTTCTTCATTATGTGCTGGGCTGTCAAGCTGACATCTACTTTTTTTCTGCGGGTCGGGTTAGGAGTTAGGGTCAGGTTAACTTTCAAAGTTTCGCGTTCGAAATCGATTTCGGATTGTGTTTTGTTTTGACGTTTGCGGGTCGGTGTCAGGCCAAGTTGACCAGATATTTTAAAAGAATGTACAAAATATCTTTCACCATTTAGGTGAAAAATTTATAGACAATAAAACCGAAAAGTGGGGAGAACAGAAGACAAACTTACTTAAAACGTGTACCGTGTACCCTTGAAAAACATACATAACAAACAGACGATTATTTAGTGTTGGAAAGCTTCAATATTAAAATTCAAAGTATCATAACTTAACATGTTTGGTTCTAAACTATAACAGACTGGAATTTTCACTGTTTTATTTGTCTGAGCACGGAGAAATTTTTCAAATATAACTTATACTTTGACAAAGTTGAGAGATACAACTTAACTAACGAGAATTCTATGTAAAGTGGCTCTAAATCAAGAATTGAGTGTTTTAACAGGAAAAAAAGCCGAAATTTTTTATTATTGTTCGTAAATAGTGGTGACAAACAGTTGCAGATATAATTCCAATGTTTAGTTATTATAACCTAATGACTTGGGAAGAATGTCAGAAAAAGTCCCGTTCAAATCTGACCATAATTGAAAAAGTTATGATTTCGGGCGAGGGGATGGGGGAGAGACAAGGAAGGGAGACGGGAGGGGAGGAGACAATATTGACAGATACGATTTAACTAACGAGCATCCAGAGTAGACTGACTCTAAATCAAGAATGAAGCGTTTTAACTGGAAAAAAGATGAAAATTTTTATTATTGCTCATAAATAGTGTTGACCAACAGTTGCAGATATAAAACCAATGTTTAGTTATTAACCAAATGACTTGGGAAGAACGTCAGAAAAAGTCCCGTACAAATCTGACCATAATTAAAAAAGTGATGATTTCGGTCGAGGGGGAGGGGGAGGTCAACAAAGGGGGAGGGGGGGGAGGAGACAATATTGACAGATACAACTTAACTAACTAGCATCCGGAGTAAAGTGGCTCTAAACCAAGGATAGTGTGTTTTAACTGGGAAAAAAGCCGAAAAGTTTGATTATTGTTCATAAATAGTGGTGACAAACAGTTGCAGATATAATACCAATGTTTAGTTACTAACCAAATGACTTGGGAAGAATGTCAGAAAAAGTCCCGTACAAATCTGACCATAATTAAAAAAGTTATGATTTCGGGCGAGGGGGAGGGGGGGCAAGGAAGGGGGGCGGGGGGAGGAGGCAATATTGACAGATACAACTTAACTAACTAGCATCCGGAGTAAAGTGGCTCTAAACCAAGGATAGTGTGTTTTAACTAGGAAAAAAGCAGAAAATTTTGATTATTGTTCATAAATAGTGGTGATAAACAGTTGCAGATATAATACCAATATTTAGTTACTAACCAAATGACTTGGGAAGAATGTCAGAAAAAGTCCCGTACAAATCTGACAATAATTAAAAAAGTTATGATTTCGGGAGAGGGGGAAGGGGGGTGGGGGGGAGGAGGCAATATTGACAGATACAACTTAACTAAGTAGCATCCGGAGTAAAGTGGCTCTAAACCAAGGATAGTGTGTTTTAACTGGGAAAAAAGCCGAAAAGTTTGATTATTGTTCATAAATAGTGGTGACAAACAGTTGCAAATATAATACCAATGTTTATTTATTAACCAAATAATTTGAGAAGAATATCAGAAAAGGTCCCGTTCAAATCTGTGCATAACTAGGAAAGTTAAGATTTGGGTGGCAGGGGGAGGAGAAAGGGGACGAACTTGAAAAATACAACTTAATAAACTAACTAGCTGGATTCGCCCGCTAGCGAACACCTAATTTACATCGGGGATTCGAATCTTATAAAACCTCGAATATGATAAACCTCGAACCGAACGAAACTCCGGATCGGGTCCCCGCTGCCTTCGGAACTGTATACCGGTCGTGCTACGCACGCACCGGATAATCCCATAATTTGCACATCGAATAGTGTAAACCTCTAACCGAACGAACCTCTGACCCGTGACACCGCTGCCTTCGGCACCGGATAATCCCTTAATTTGCATATCAAATAGTATAAACCTCTAACTGAACGATCCTCCGGCTCGGGTGCCCCTCCCGTTTGGGCAAAACGCGCCCCCCCCCCCTCCCCATAATTTTTTACGCGCCTCATTTTTAAAATTTATATTATGCGTTATAAAATATAGTAAACTTTCAAACAGATCGCCTTATTATATTTCCTAATTTTGTTCGCGCCCCTCCTCCCCCCACCCGAAATGTGACGCGAATCCCTTATTTATACGAAATTTGAGAGCAACAGCTGCTCATCTCTGCCGCTAAAATAATCAAAGTGAAAGAATAAATACATGGAATTTAGTGCTAGAGAGATCGATCTATAATATATTAGATTTCCGTAAGGCGCTATCCTCTGATGGTGGTAAGATCGATCTGCAGTGACGATTTCAAAGAAAATAAACGAACGATAATATTCGTAGAGACATCGATAAAAAAAATTGATAAAATCAATCTGGTCATAGTATCGATTAAAAAGATCGACATCGATCTGGTCATAGTATCGATTAAAAAGATCGACATCGATATAAATTTGCTAACATCGATTAAATCGATCTGGCCATAGTATCGATTAAATCGATTAAAAAGATCGATGTCGCCCATCACTAAATTAAACCTTTTTTATTTAACTACATTTTTTTTTTTTTTTTTTTTTTTACACTCTGCTATCATTCTTTTAGAATTTTTTATAACGATTTTTTTTATTCTTGAGTACCTAATTACACAAGTTGCAATAAACAATTTTTAAAAAAGCATCATATTATTTTCATGTACCATATCTTATTAAGGCTTACAAATGTCAAATTCTTGAATTTTGTTTAAAAATGCCTTCTTCATAAAGGTAAAAACTAAAAACTTGATATTTCACTCGGTTTTTATGTAAAAATATAATATATCCCATTACACATTCAAACACGATGTCCTTTATTCTGGCTAAAATCATTATTTATCAGAAACTTTTTCCATACCTTATCACAGCAGTGCTGTTTACAATTCATATTTAGATGTATTGCAGGTTTCTTTATAACTAAATATCTAAATCTATCTTACTAAATTTCTTATACTTCTACACAACTTATGAAAATAATAAAAATTATTTGAGCTGTGTATCTCGCTCTTGCACAATGCGTTTATTCGATTGCGTACATGCACAGGCTCCGTCTGATCTGCGACACATAAGGCACTGCGACTGCCTTTGAAACAAGCAAATTATACTATTTTAAAAAGACCTGTGTGTTCTTAAGAACTAGTGTAAATTCCTGTCCTAGGACGGTGGGTAGAAATAATGTTTTTCACTTAAAATTGAAATAATAAATTTATAAAAAAAAAAATTGATAAAAATTGTCAGATACTATTCATCGACAATAAGAAAAACTGATCTGAAACGTTAAGTTCATGACCTGATTAATGCAAATGTATCTGGGGTTTTAACAACAAATTTGCAATCTAATAAGATGACAAAAAAGAGGTTAAATTACAGGTCTAAGTAAAAGGAAACAGGTATAGATTTAATGCAACATCAGTACAAATATCTGTTATTGACTTTTACTGATAGAAATACAAATATTCGTATACAATTAATATTTTTGTTCTAAGAAATATACTATATACATTTACAATACTTCTGGGTAAACCACATTTTTTGTAAAAATTCAGTTGTCATATAGTCATTCTTCTAGTTTCTCGGTAGGATTTATAAATACTTTAACTTTGCTTTCACTTTTGCACCTCGATATAGCAGCATATACCATACCATTAATAAAAACAGGATCTTTCAGGTAAATACCTACAGAATCAAATGTTTGACCTTCTGATTTGAATATTATGATTTCAAACGACATTATCACAGAAAACTGTCTTCGTTAAAGTATGAATGGAAGTGATGTCTCACTTTCTACCAAATCGATGCTGGGAACAAATGCTCTATATCCTTTGTTTATTCTTGTCAAAACTTTGACATCTTGAAAATGTGTGTGGAGGTTTTCTATAATTAGACGTGTTAGATTACATAATCCTTGTTTTGGATTCAAATTCCTGATAAGCATTATTATTGCACCTATTTATTTCAATGTAATTTTATGTGGGGCATTCCTGATGATCTATGAGCATTCAGAAACTATTTTATTTTATTTTCTATGTCATCTGATACTACACAGTCACACTGTAATATGCTTTTTATTTGCCTGGAAGTAGATTTAAAATTTCATTATTGATGTCATTGCATGTGCATTTTTTGTTGTAAGAATTACTTTAGTTGCTAAATTTTAAACTGTTTCAATATTCAGCTGATTTCCATAAATTTCACATATAATATATTATTTGCAAATCATTGATTGGGGAATTTCAATTGTGTCTTGTACCAAATAAGGAATAACACGAATTTTACCCTCGCCAATATTAAGGAACCATCTATTAAAATTATATTGTTCTTCAGATCGTATATTTTCATATATTTGCAACTGAACAATATGTTTCCAAAGAGGGCTAGATTTCAAGCTTGTTTCTACAATTTTAATCCTATTTCCTCTGAGTACAACTGGTAACGTTTGTCTGAAATCTCCTCCCAGTAAAAGTACTTTTCCTCTGAAAGGCGATTCATTATGCATTTTTTCACGCTATAAACTATCAATGCAGCGAAGAGCGTGACTTGACAACATTCTAGCTTCATCAATAATTATTAATTTTGCTACTCGAAGAACACGTGATGAAATTTTCATTGATGGTGAAGATGTTTCTGTAATTGGCACAGGTAATTTAAATCTACTATGTACTGTTGTTCGGCCAGATTTTAATAAGATTGATGAAATTCCAATGGGTGCATAAGCTAAAACAACTTGATTTTGCTCTTTAACTAAGCACATTCGTGTATTATATATATGTAAGTTTTTCCTGAGACACCCGGACCATCAAGATAAAAGAAACGATGCATTATTAATGGACTAGCTACTGCAGCCCGTACTTTGTCAAATGCTTGTCTTTGCTGTAAGTTTAGTGTAGCTATCTTTGCAGTGGCTTCTGAAGCTTCAGTAATGGGATCAAAGGCTGGCATTAAAATGCTATACTGTTGTAATTTTTGGAGATTTGGTAAAAGAAAATCACTGCAACTTTTAGCATGCATCATTAAGATATCTTGTATGTCACAGAGGACTATATTGACAGCTTCTTCATCAGAAAAGTTTAATATAAAATCTTTTCACAGGTTCGCAAGAAAATTTTACCATAAAGCAAGATGATTGGCTAGTGAATAAAAGACACAAATAAAAGCAAATGTTTGTCGAACATGTCTTGGCATTTGAGTTGTGTCTGCCTATTCCAAACATCTTTCCCATTCTTGATCATCTTGATCGTTCTTGATCATTGACGTGCTTTGTCAGCTTCTTGAAAATATAACAGTATTATGAGTTAGTAAATATTCAAAGCTGGTTGCATCAGGAATAAGTAGTAATAACAGTCGAAGTGAGAAACGTTCAAGATCAGTTAGGGCTTACAGTATAAAGCCGAGGAATTATATTTCCATTTCTTTGCTTCCGTCTGTGCCAAGACCCATTTCTGTATAAATAATGATATGGAATTTCATGATAAAAGTATTGCTTGGCCTGTGCACCATTTAAACATAACTTAAACCATGCTGTGAGAAGCGTATCACTGTCTCTGGTTCGTTACATTGCATTATTTTCATGACCACTTTGAAAACAAACAATTTGTCTGCAAAGCAAATGAACAGTAAAGCGAACGATTTTATGCGGTTTACTGTGCATGCTGAATTCCAAAAGCCGCCACATTGCTTTGGGAGCACTAACATATCGATCATCAACATGGTTAGCTATTTCATCATGAACAGAAGCATTTTGTTGATCGTTAATATTTTTAATTTGTAAATTTGCACAATTGTATCCTTTGTAGATATATTTATATATATGTTTAACTGATTTTATTGAGGTGCAAGCTTCAACATTGATGTGTGTATCATATCTTTGCAAAAAAAGTAATTATATGGAACAACATAACGATTATCAACAGGCTTCCCTGTCATCCAAACTTTAGAAGTTTTCCATCTCTGATACAGTGGACATCCGTTAACATTCCCTAGTGTAGTTTGTTGAAATTGTTTTGAAAAATCTTTGACCATTTGCCATCCACCATGCGGGGTGATCTAGGATTTAAATTACCACATGAGCCGTGAATCACGTGGCGTTTAACAATTTCACAAAGATGTGGAAAAGCAGTTGGATCTGGTATCTTTGCTTTAATCAATCGGTCCACTTAAGACGGTTCACGAAATTTTTGGGGCTCATCTAAAATTATAAGAATATGGGCATGTGGTAATCCTCTTTTATGAAATTCTATAGTGTGCATATAACCAAGCGTTTTGCCAAAAATTTCTCCGTCAGAAATGCCTTTCATTAATGCATTCAGTTTGATGTGGAATATCTTTGCGACTAAGTCTGGTCTGTCTCTATTTAAACGGCATCTCCTTTCAAGAGGTGTCTCAACATCTGCCATGTATTAATAAAAAAGTTTATGCCAAAAGCAAAATTTCTCTGTACGCTATAAACAACAAAATTTAGCTTGTCATTGTTGTCATTGTTGCCGTTGCCAGATCACTTCAAACAAACTTTCAATGAATCTAAAAAATGAATGACTTACCACACAGCTTATTGTTTGTTTACAGAAAATTTAACAACGATGATTTGATATGAAGTAAAATTCACAAAAATTAAATATTAATACTACTGGAGTTAAAATATTAAATGCGCGAAAGTGAGTCCAATGTTGTAATAGGGATGGGTTCGTACCAGAATCAAGACACTGCGTTTTATTATATTTAGATAGAAGAAAATATAGACGTTTTCTTTTCTTTTTTTTACATAAAATTAGCTTGACCCTGAGATGTAGTGACCCAAAATGACCCACTAATAAATTTTTTCGAACATGTTACCTAGTTAGATGGCCTTTTCATGTCCGAAAACGCACAAAATTTAGTCGAAATCTTTAGAGCTGTTTTTAGATAATATTAGCTTGACCAGTAGTGACGCAAAAATGACCTACTAATCGAATTTTTCTCGAACATGTGACCTAGTTCAATAATCTTGTTGTGCCCGAAATCGGTAGAATACAAAATTTAATCAGAATCCTTTGAGCCATTTTATAGATAAAATTAGCTTGACCCTGACCCGTAGTGACATAAAATGACCAACTAATCGAATTTTCTAGAATATGCCATCCAACCCAACGGTCTTCACGTGCCCAAAACTGATAGGATAAAACAATTAGTCAAACTCATGTCAGCCTTTTTTTTTACATAAAATTAGCTTAACCCTGACCGTTAGTGACCCAAAATGACCCACTAATCGAATTTTCTCGAACATGTGACCTAGCCCAATGGTCTTCTTGTGCCCGAAATCGGTAGGATACAAAATTTAATCAGTATCATTAGAGCCGTTTTTTACATAAAATTAGCTTGACCCTGACCCTTAGTGACCCAAAATGACCCACTAATCGAATTTTGTCGAACATGTGACCTAGCCCAATGGTCTTCTTGTGCCCGGTAAGACACAAAATTTAGTTACAATCGTTTGAGCCCTATTTAAGATAAAATTTAAATACACACACAGAGAGACATACAAGATTTGCTCGTATTGTAATATATGATTACAAAGCAACACCTTAACCTCGTGAAAAACTAAGTCCTCATGGAAACGACTTTATTCCTCCAAGATGGCAAAATGGCATGAATTGAGAGATTCTTTCATTTAAAGTTATTTTTTGTTTGTAAGACAATGTTCAGGAAATGGATGGGTTGCAAAAGAATGCAGACCACGTTTCGTAGCTCTTCTGCGCGAACATATAGTGCTGTATTTGGGGGCAAAAATGTGTAATCTTTGCGTTACAATTTTACAGAATGAGACAACAGTCACATTTAAACTTCAATGAAGTCTTTTCGACACAAGATCTTTTGGGAAAACAACACCATTAAGCAGGCACTGCAAGATACCATGGACTCCTAGGTCACCAGATTTCAATGCGACGGAATTCTAGTTATGGGGATATTTGAAATCTCGAATGAATCGATCCGATCCTTATAAATGTTGGAATTGAAAGATGTATGGATTCACCAGAAATTGTTATCTTCACATTCGGAGATACAGCATTCTGCATGGTGACTCTTCTACAATATGTTATCACATGCACAGTATGCTTTGGTGAAATATTTAGTGGTGTTATCTACAAATCTTAAAACTATATCACTAATTTTGTTCATTGAATTTTCACGTCAACGCCTGGTTCTTTACTTTCTTCTATCTAAAATAAAAGAAAGTATTGTAATCGAAAAATTTTTTGACTTCCAGTTTTCGACGTATTTACACGTTTTAGTGGTCAGAGATTCCGAAAAACATGTTTTTACAAAATGCCTGTCTGTCCGTGTGTGTGTCCTCATTGTATCATCGAAAAGTGTATGAAGTTATGCATATAACTGAACCAAATTTATATTCTTTTTTTTTTTTTGTTTATGGACAGCAGGTCCTTCAAGAATTTGGGAATACTCCGCCGGATCGGTGCTCTGTGATAGTTATTTTTGTTCCATTTTCATTATTGTATCATCGAAAAGTGTATGCATAGAATTGAACCAAATTTTAGGTATATGTTTTTGACAACGGCCTGCAGGTCTCAGTTAATTTTGGGGTATTCCTCTTGCAGGGGCCGCTGTGATAGCCACTTAGGGATTTCAAATTCAAAAAGATTCACAAAAAAATTAGAAATCCTAAAAGTTTTTTCAGTAAAATTTTCGCCCTTCATCCATGGATTCCGGAGCAATTTTTGTTTCGACTATATGTTGAAAAATCGCTGAACTCTAGCTGTTCGAATGTTCAGTGGGGGAGGGGGGGGGGCTGATATTTTGCAACAATACAGCAGGATTCTTCTATAAACGAGTTTAATTTATGAGTTTTAGTGAACGTGGTTTCTGGCAAATTTCTTCCATTTTCATTGTTGTATCCACCGTCCCAATACTACATATTCATATTCGTCAGTGTTGATTTGTCGACACTTGGATAGATATCGTCAAATTTGAGGACAAAAATAGGTTGCCCTAAATGAAGCCAACTTGGCTATAACTGACTTATTTAGCGACATTCTCATTCAAATTCAATAATGACGAAAACTTGGAACAAATCTTCTGTAATCCGGTTCCACTCATTTTAGCTTCGTGTTTTCCAATAAAATTAGCGAAAACAAAAATAAAAAAGAAAAGTGACGGCATTGAGCTCACGGGCTATTCACACTAAATGTATATTATATTCTTATGGCCTTCTTATGGCCTTCTTATGGCCTTATAATGGCCCTCAAAAAATAAATAAATTGACTATAAACCTGTATACTAAATTTGAAGCAAGTCGGATAATTCTGCATGAAATACCCATTTAGCTAAATTAAGGGGGAGATTAGCCCACGCCCGTTTTTCTCCCGTTTTACTTAACAGTCGTCATTGAATGAACTTCAAATGAACTTCCAAATCTAATCAGGGAAGCGCTTTATCAAAATAAACCTGTATACCAAATTTGAAGATTTGGCCGATTATTTTTCAATTATCTTAGCACTTTATGCTTCATCCCTTTATTTCATCAAATTTCGATGAGTTTCATCTTGTATATTAATAGCATAACTACATATGACAAACTTAAATTCAATAAAAATAGAAAAATCTTAAAATGCGTGTCCTATTCCATAAATAATTATCCTAATTTTTTATGACTATGTACCTTCACTAAAGTACTCCACATTCGATGCTATGAGGATTGTTGAAAGCGCCTTCAAGTCTGTTCCTACTTCTTTTAAATTCTTCAAAGACATACTGGTAGCCATTTTTGATAGATCTTTTAAAATCACTCCCCGCCTTCACTTCTGCTTCTGATGTTGGAAATCCTTTCCACGTAGGTATTTCTTCACATTAGGGAATTCATCTTATCTTCCTGTATTATCACCATCAATCGAGAAGAACACTGCACACGAACGTCCTGTTGTTCAGTTACGAGGGGTCTCGGAAACCACCGCACACAAAAACGTCTCATGTTCTGTTTTCCGTCTTCCAACGTGTGGGTGTCACGCAATAATACGAGCAATATTTCTATTTGTGCTCGTAATATTATTCGAAGAACGTCTATGACAATAACAACATCAGTGATAATGTTGACTTTTGTAAACGCAGTGACTGGTGCTCCAGTCCATCTTCCTTTGAAGTTGATTGTCTTCCTTCCTTACACATACTAGTCAACCTTCTAGATGTGTAACAGGGAAGAACAGACTTTTCATAAGTCTCCTATACGCTTCATAGGCTTCAGCTGACGATTTCTTCAAGTGAAAGCAAAATTTCAACGCATTGCCTCCATCGTTTCCGCACTCTCAAAAACATTTTCGTAGAAAAATGTAATGCGTTACCGGCATACGCCTTTGATAAGAATAGATTTTTATGAAATTTGAAGAAATTTCCATTCTTTGACCAAGGAATTTCGGGAAATTATAAGCTTTGGTTCCCGAATTTTTCGTGTTTTGAGGAGAAAAAAACATACACAAATTTTCCAATACAAAAGCGTACTACGCAGCACAGTTCCGGGACACACCTGTTATTCGATAAAAATGCGGCTTTAGGTGGAAGGATTTGAGGTAATTTTTAAATTAGATTGAGTAATTTTCTGTATTTTGGGGGGAAATGGGCAAATCAAAACGGACATTTTCGTGTTTTAACGAAACATACTCAACAAAAATATTCATTCTATTCACGAAATTTGCTGAGTACAATCACCATAACCATGAATGTCAAAGTAAAGTACATTTTTAAAGTACTATCCAATAAAGTATTATCCAATAAATCACATTACTCATTATCAGAACCATGTACAAAAATTGTAAAACACAATACAGATTATACATAGTGGGATCAAAAACACTTCTGGGTTTTTGCAGGATATAACATTAATTGTGGAAGAGATATACTGCACACCAAATTTGAATGGACACGCCGTAATTAATTATTAGACGTTAGCTATCGGAATTAATGTCTAATAATTAAATGCTAGAATTTCACGGTACGAATTAATTTTCCCAAACGGCACGAGTATTCCGGACATCCCAATATTAATGCAATTATTGTCTCCCATCTTATATAATCTTCTAGCTGTGCTATAGGGAAGAAAATACTCTCCATAAGTCTCCTGTAGCATTTCATAGGGTACGACTGACGATTTCTTCAGGCAAAAGCAAAATTTCAAAACGTTTCCTCTACCGTTCCCATAGACGATATTGAACCATATCTGAACTTTCATTGCTGCCACTGACGTACTACTTGACAGAAATAAAAGGAAAAAATTACCACATATTCATTACACATTAGCTAACAATGCAACATAAAAATAATTTTCTGTACAATAAATTATGCGAATAAAAAAATTACCATCATTCTTTATTGAACAACTCTCGTACTAAACTGGAAAACTACATATATCTTGAAAATAGTGCCGTATATGAGCGCTGAAACATATGTCGATCATTAAAACGTTTTTATAAGTCTTTTGTGTTCCTCTTTGTATCACTTAAGCATTTTATCTATATTTTAATTATAATTAGTGATCTTATTATGTGTTATGTAAGTTTTTATTTGTGATTCCAGTAAAAGTAATCGCTTATAAATTTACCTTTTACTATCACATGCTGTATCTCAATCTAGAAAACAATTTTATTAGAGACTTGATGTAATCGTTATTAGTTAAATATATAAAAATACATAATAACTATAAACAATAGTAGTTGACTGTATTTACTTTGAATTTTATTTCACTATTTAAATTTATCAAACACTATTTCATATAAAATATCATGTTTCTGAAATGCAGAACTGTTAAGTTTTATATGGCAACTAGCGTATCAAATATACTATTTTTATAGGATAACAACCAGATCAATGTACAAAAGGTTATATGCTTTAATCTAAAGCGTATATTTAAAGTTTTATATTAAGTGAACTTTTAAAATTACTGGATTGCCGAGTCTTTCGTGATATGGTCGTAAAATTTATGGCCTATTTTCATATATTGTAACTGCAAAGAATTTCCTTTTTATAGTAATAAATTTTATGTTCCATTTTAAAATATAATTCAGGATTTTTTTTAATAAATAACGTAGCCGTAAAAAGTTATGTGATAAAGCAGAGGTTTTAATCATTTTACTAAAATTCATTCGGTGCTGTAAAAATTTGATTTTCACAAAAGTAATTTGTTTTTTTAAATTTTCTTTGTAAAAGTTTTTCACTTACGAATAATTTTCAAATGCTTCTAGATAAGTTATTAAGATTGAAGTTTGAAGTAAAATCTCCCTGCGCGACCATCTTCATTAAGCGACTACCTCTCTCAACAACCATTTTTTATGGAAGGAAATTTATTCCTATAGGGTCAATACTAGTTTTACCTCTATTCAGAGACCGTTTTCCGTAGAACTCCCTCCATGAGCGACCAATTTGTTTAAAGAAGAAAGAAATCTCACTCCAACCTGATCATATGGTCTCTAGCTTGACCGATATGTAAATGTTCCCCCAACTGTAATAGAATGTGGATCCTCCTCTCTTCCTATAACAGCATGCATGATGAACCCCAAAGAATATCTTTTATGGCCGGCTTGCTGTAGGGAAATTCCTACCTCTTCCTATGTTATTGCGATCGAGGCGCCGTGTTACAAAACGTGTTTGTGAGTGTAGCCGTTTGCTTCTGCCGTCCTCTGAGTGCAGATCTGTTTAAATAGCGTTTTAAAAATGATAGCTAAAAAGTTATTTTAATCTTAGAAGAGCGTATACACGTTATAAACTAACATAAAAATGGAAAGACAGGAAGAAAATTGGCCGCAGATAAACAAAACGTTGAAGAATAAAGAAGTCATTTTAAAAGAATGGTAAGACAAGAAATCGCGTAGAATGAAACGAAAACCTAAGTTTTTAAAGTTAACAAAAATTTAGTGATGTAAATGACGATCCGATGGAATGGTTTTGAGCAGAAAGAAAAAAATGCATTTATTGACTGAACTTCGAATAGTTTAGAAATAAAAATTGTGAAAGATAAAGTTGTAATATCAAAGCAAACATACATTTATAATTTTTTTTACCCTTGTAGAATTTAAATTAAAGTTATATTTTGTTATATACATTTTTTATTTATTCCTAATTTGTAAGATAAATTTTCATAACACTACTTGTTACCTTATTTTCGACAATAAAAAACTTGATTTAAACCTTGATATCAAAAACTTGACCTCCATTAACAGACTACCTTTCGGAGCGACCAATTTTTAATGGAACGGAGCGTGGTCGTTTTATGGAAGTTTTATTGTATATATTTTAGGGGGTTACTTTTTATATTGAATTGTAATATTTTGAAATGACACATGAAATGATGAAACGATAGGAAGTTATCATGTTAGATTGAAGCGACTGATTTAAAAGCGCACGTTATTGTTTGATTACCGAAACAAACGACTACACAAGAATTACCAACCGGATCCATTGGGTTCGTATGTAAATAAACATAATTACCAAAATAAAAATGAACTACTGATTAAAACCACTCGAAAATTCGAGAATCGAGTCACCATATAAGACTGTATGGATTCGTCAGTTTTCTTTCTTTGAATAAAAAACTTATGTGTAAACCTCCATGGCTATAATCTGTCTTTTTTGGGCAACTGATTGAAAAAATATCCTCGTTGCGGAACCAAATGTCATAGCCGTATTCATTTTTCGTAAAAAATATACCTTTATATTTATTCTTTTTTTAAAACTTCGAATATAAACAGGCTTTAGTTCAATGTATATGTTCACAGCTAAAATATATTAATTATAATTTTAGTAAGTTCTAATTTTATTCACTTTCCAGAAGTAAAATATTAACCGTAAAATTACGTAAGTCAAAATTGTAGATATTTTATATTCTAAAAAGAGAGAGAGAGAGATAATATCTTGCAATATAAATCACAAACAAAAAAACTTAAAAGACACATAAAATTAAAAAAATAATAATAATCATTAATAACTTAAGAGCAATGACTGTAATGACTATATGAACATAGTCCAAATGATTAATAATTAAGTAATTAATATTAAGTAAATTAATATTAAGCAAAATTAATATTAAATAAATTAATATTAAGTAAATATTAATTAATTATTAATTATTAAGTCAAGCACTTAATAAAACTTTTTCACTATATAACCTTTTTGTAATTTTAGATAAAAGAAATAATGATCTTAAAACAGTAAAACTGTTTTCTTTTGTAAAATAAGGGAGCAATTTAAAACGTTCGATAATAACATTTGAATCAAGACTCCGGGAGCCGATGAAATATAAATGAAAGACAATTTCATTCCGTTTCTAAAAATAAAATAATTGCTTCAAAGCACATTTTTTAAAAATCATTTATTTCAAAAAGGAATCTTTTTCCAAAAAACAAAATGCTTACATACGCATTTTCAGTTGATTTTCTTTAGCTATTTCTCGCCCCATATTTCAATTTTCCTTATTTAGCGCTCCTTTATGTATCTTTTCATTCATGTCGCTGAAAGCCCGAGCTTATTATTTTATGATTTACGTTCCGGCTTTATTAACATTCACTTCTTTATTTAAGTAATTTTTCTTTCTTTGTGTTTAACTGCATTCTTGCATTTTGTTCGCATATATAACGAGCAGTAAGAAAATTAAAATATGCCCTTTCTTAACCTGGAAATGTAGAATTTGATAAAGATAAAAATAATTCAGAATTGTAGTGGTAACTGTTGTTTGTTGGACAAAAATTTTACATTTTTTTGTAACCACACAATGGTTTTTTAAACTAGTTATTATTATTTATCATTTATATTAGTTGATATCAAATATGTTTTTAAGATAAAATATATTGAATTATATTATTTTACTAAATTTGCGACTTTTATGGCGATATTTTCAAATATAGTTTTACTGAAGAAAACTTTTATTTTACATACAATAACAATAAAATAAAGTAACGGAAAAATGTGAGTATATTTTTGCCGGACTTGTTTTACATAATTTAAATTTATAATTAATTAATATTATAATAAATATAAATATATTATTATTAATATTTTTCTATGATCATGGATATCATAAAGCAAAAAGTCCTTCTGGCCTGTACCGAGAGGAAAAGGTAGCTTTCCTATATCTTCGTTTTAAAATTTTAGCTAATGTTACACGAAAACAGCAAGTTAAAATGCAAAGAAACGTTTACAAAAGATCCGTTAATACTGAATTTGAATAAGAAATTCGCCAAATTATTGAGCAATAGCCAAATTGGCTTCATTTATGAAGACTTATTTTGGTCGCCAAATTTGGCGATTTTTCGCCAAATGTCGCCAATTTTGTCAATTTTGTCGCCAATGTCGCCAATTTTGGCGCTAACGGATATGAATATATAGTTTTATGCGTATGATTGGGAAAATTATTACAACAATGAAAGAAAATAATTTGCGAGTAATCGCGTTAATGTGCTGTTTTGTTTCAAAATGTCAGCCACCCTAGAATTTCAAACTGCTCTATCTCAGCCCTTTTTTAAGATGGAGGTAAACCAAAAAATGCTATGGAATTCTTGTATCAAGGCCTAACACGTAATTGAAAAATAAATTTGAGTTTTTAACTTTTTTGTATATTTATTTTAGTTTTAAATTTTTAAATGGCCGCCATCTTGAAACAAAATGGCGGACCAAGCTGGTCAACGAACTTGGTCGAGACATTGGTTAGCTTAATACACACAATTAGTTTCATCAAAATCGATTTATAAATACGAGCGTTATCGTATGACATAGGTCAGATATATATATATATATATATATATATATATATATATATAAATCAACATTTGAACGGAGGGTGGTTTTGGGGTCTGGGGGTCATGATAGGTGAAAATATATCGAAATTTTCTGTAACTGCTTACCTCCGAACGGCTGCAATAGGTAGCTTTATACTGTTTTGTATTGAAATCTACCTAAAACATGTGTGTAACTGATGCTTATGTCATAACGATGGAGTCGGTGACACTTTAGCTTATATTGCATAAACAGTCTGTTACAAATATCATATGATTTCAATTTTTGCGTGCCAAATACAAACAATGTACTTAAAAAAAATGTTTAAAAACTGGTATAATGACTTTATAAGATTTATTTTTATAATTTACATGCAGGATATTTTTAATCTATATCAACAATGAAAGTTTGTTTTGTTGCATTAAAATAATGTGACACTTTCAGTAATATAAATAAAAATACAAAACGAAGAAGAAAGTGGAAGTGTTACCACAAGTGGCAATGTATTTCCTAAATTTGCCAAAAGCTACTTCTTCAACATTCCACACATAACCAAAGGGGAAAATATATTTTTTTTTCTTTCGTAAATTGGACAAATGGCTGAAATAATTTCTTTGAAATTTTGTACATAAAGAAGTTTTAAACGAGATTAAAACATGGCCTTCTTTTTTAAAACGCATTTTTTATTTAATTTTGAAACTGAATTATTTGAATGCATAAGTGATATTTTTGGTATAAAAAGGGTTTTTGCTGTAATGGGTGACCTAAGAAAATATATTACATGAAAAAAATCTTTTGGATATTTCAGTTAAAAACCATTTTCACCTGTTTTCTATACACCAGTTATTTCCCCAGGTTTCTATAAAAAGGAAAACTTGTATTTTAAGGAACTACATAAACACCAATCAAAACAATTTAAATGTAGGAAAATGTTGATTAAAAAACAGATGTACAATACCATTACGTGAAATGATGGGTAGGATAAACATTGTATGAATAAATCAGGACAACAAGAGTAACGAGCAGTAAAAAATTTTAAATATTTTGCTTTTTAATCTAACGACCTAGAATTTAAAAAGAAAACTTGTTAGACGATAAGGCTAATATAGAATGACACAGTAAGAAGCTTAAAATAGCCCCCGGCACTGTTTGTCCGTCCTTGTATTAAAAAATATTATAAAAAGAAGGGGAAGAAGACAGATGAGAAAGAAGAAGAAGAAGAAGAAGAAGAAGAACTGGAAGGAAGGAGGTGATAAGTATAAAGGATAAGTATGGAAAGTAGACCGTGTACGTTAATGGGAGCTGGTGCACGTTAAATCTGTTCGTGGCTCTAATGTCCTCCAAGTTCTATATAAGCGCTACCTCTGGGGGTGCCAATCCAGATGCAGGTCTCTCATCTGGAATTGGTTCAAAATTAGGAGACTAGTTTCACAGTTATATGGATCATGTCAGCTATATAGAAATAAAAAGCTGCAAAACCGGGCTCTTGGGCCAAACCAACAACAACAACAACAACCCACTATGGTTTAGTCAGTTAACGGCAATAGTACATATTTTAAATTACAAATTGTTAATTATTTAACAACCTTTCATAGCCAAGTCAATTAGCACAATAAAAGTAAATTAATTTCAATAATGTAGTTAAAGTGTAATTCAGAATAAGTTCAGTTTAAAATGTAACATTCTTCTCTTCCAGGTTCCCCTTGCAGTTCCTCGTGCTGCCGGTTGGGACGAGCCAATGGCCGGCCCCAACTGGTAGCACAAGGGGTTTTTTTAGCAGCAGTTTTTTTATTCATTTTATTTTTGACTGTTCGCCTCTCTATTAGGTGCAATTGGACATTGTCCGCAAAAGCTACCGGACCCGCTCTAATGGGACAGCCCACGGAGCCAGTTTTTACCAGGTGGGGTACGGTAGAAAGGCGCAGTCCCGTCAGCCCCCGCAGCGTTTTCGTCTGCCTTGCAACTCGGCCCAAAAATTTTCCCCGATGGTACGACTTAGCTATTGGCTGATTATATTTTCATTTCAGTGGTTTCATTATCTAGTTAATTTCTTTATTTAGTTTCCCTCAAAATTCTCTCCCCTTTTTCAAGCTAAGTTCAGTACCAACGTTTCGGCACTAAATTGTCCAGCCCCATTTCAACTGTCATGACGAGTACGTGGTGTGCGGCGTCAGATCTCAGAACATTTAAATTTAGGAGTGAACAACACAGAAAAATCCGGACTCAGTTGATTGGCCGAACTGGGTACTTGTCTTTGTGGACCGCCCCAATAGGGCGATCAGGCGAATTTCGCCCCAATGACCAGGCACTCAAACCCGTCAAACTGGATCGAATCCCGGTAGGTAGGGTCCTGGTCAGTGGTCTCCAAGGCTAATATAGAACGATGATGGTAAAACGATCTTGTTACCTAGATAAAATTCTCACTGATTTTTAAAGTATTAATGCGTTTTAGAACAAACTATTATTATTAATCTTTTTTTATAAGCCGGTCTTATTTTAAGAAGATTTAAGAAGATATATTTAAGAATTTTATTTAACTTAAGAACTATAAAAAATTGTTTTCCTTTTAATTAAAAAAGTAATAATATATTTGTTTTTTGGCTGTTGTATTAATGAAGATATATTTAACAATATATTTTTTATACCAATGGTTTTTAACTTTTTCATCATAGGACGCGATAACCGTATTTGGCGACTGTTAGCTTACTTGGCATGAAAAAAATCTCAGTGACAATGTAAATACGAACAAATAAACTTTTAAATTTATTTCATTTCTATGTTCATTTTAAAGTATCATATTTTAAATGATATATGGCGATATTTTTAATATTTTCAATGAAAACAAACATTTAAACTTATTTTGATTCAATGTTTATTTTTAAAATATCATTATTCATGACTTATGATCATATTTTTTAATATTTTTCATTGAGAATAAGCATTTATTTGGATTTAATACTTATTTTTACGTAAATAATGATTCAATATACATTTTTAATTATTATGCTATTTTTAATATTTTCGGTAAAAACAAGCCTTTAAATTTATTCTGATTTTCTGTTAATGATGATGATGGTGATGATGATGATGATGATAATTATAATAATAATAATACTTCCAAACACTTAAATTATACTAATTTATTACCTACAAAATATCAAAAAACTGACAGTAAATAAATTGGGTTTTCTAGGGAAATGATTTAAAATATTAATAGGACTAAAAAAAATAAAATTAAACTAAATGAAAATAAGGCACGTAACTTCATGGCTTGGCTGTTGCATTACGTAATGACTAATTAGAGTGTGATTAGTCTTATCAAAAAGTGAATAATAGCTCTAAAGTTGCTGGGGTTTTATCTTTAATTACTCGACTTTATCATTAGTGTTAGTCAGCTAGTTCAAAAAATCGTAAGAACTATTTTCGTAAAATATCAAATACAAAAGATTTTAAAAACTGAAAAGTAGGCCTGTAGGGCGGAGGGATAAAAAATTATTCTAGGGAACCTCAAACCGGACACTCAATAATCATAAGCCAAACACGGCCTGCGGCCGTATCACTGATCGCTTATTTATGAATATTAAGAGCTTTTTATTTAATAATTGAACTTTAATGTTTTAATAATGGAAAAATTCTATTTAAGCTCCTTCTAAATTAATGTTTTCACAAAAAAACTTGAAAATGAGCATGGAGTTTACTCATAAGATATATTTGCTAAGATACTAACTTTAAAACTTTGCGGACTTTCAGGAATGGGATAAGAAGACAATTGTTTAACATATGTTTTTGCTTCGATTTCTTTGAAACTACTACAGCTACAAACTTGAAATTAAATGGTTTTTAATATACAAGAAATTAAAGGAAATCTTCTAAAATTACATTTTTAACATACTTTCTTGCAATTGTTTGAGGTTTACAACTTGAAGTTTTGCTTAAAGGTTACATTTAAACCCATAAATGCTCACTAAAAACGATTTTTTTAAATTTAAATTTTAGATGTGTGAAATGAGAATCTAGTTTTCAAATAAAGAGTGGCACTACGGTAGTAGTAATAAAGCTAATATGTGATCGTTTTAATAATAAAATAAGAAAAATTCAAAATAAATCTGAATCTCAATACACATTACGATTATTTTTAACAATTCTGTCGATAGATCAATACTAAAAAAAAAAAAAAAAAATCTAAGTATTAGTATAAAAACTTAAAGAAGACTCCGGTATAAAAATATTGTTTAAAATGCTGAATATTTTAATTTTGAAAACAATAAAACTATCTCTACTTCAGAGAATGCTCATACAAAAATTTTAAAAATAACAGTTTCTCTTAAATTTGTAAAAGAAAATCATTTTGCAATATGTATAATTTTATTCGTTACATGCACATACCGGTCATCCCTTTTTAAAATTAAAATAATTTTTAAATGGTCTACGATAGGAATACCCCGTTTGTTGCATCTTTATTAGAAAAGCAATAAATTTTTAACTGTACGGTTTCAAAATTAGTTTAAAATTTCGCCAATAGGTTCCTCTGTAAGCTAAAAAAAACTAAATGTCAATTGTCGAAGTAACCGGCATTTACAGTCATAACATGACGTAGTCTCATACCAAAACCAGCTGATATCCGAGAATATGCCTCATCAGGAATGTCCTCTCATGCCTTAAAGATGTAATGTTCCAGTCCCGTTAAACTTTTTGGAGGTACTGTAGGTAAACTTCGTCTCTTAAGTGTCCCTTCAGAAAGACATCACAGTGATTCAAATCCGGCGAATATTGCCATTTTGTTTTTCAAATTACAGCGCCACCTATTGGCGAAATTTTAAATTAATTTTTAAATCGTATGGTTAAAAATGTATTGCTTTTCTATAAAAATGCAACAAACGTGGTATTTCTATCGTTAACCGTTTTCAAAATACAGTGGAACTTCCCTTTAACGAAGTCCCTATTTTACGAAGTTTTCTACTTAACGAAATTTTCGGCAGAACTTTGACTTTGAACACCATTAGCATGTAAATTAATCTCCATATTACAAAAAATATATTCTATGTAACGAAGTTTATTCCACTTTTGTACGTGTAAAAATTTCAAACTAAGAGGCTGTTGTTGCGATGGATATGCGAATTTAATTCAGCGGATTGTATGGAAATGAACACATGTAAATTATTTCCATTCTGCTTGGTGCTAAATAAAACATTTTTTTTTTCACATTAAGAAAAACACTTGTTATTATTACTCTCCCATACCGAGACTCCAGCGCTGACAGTTGGGAGTAGTCAAAATCCTCTTTCTACATGCAATGATATAGAAGATGCAGTGACGCAATGGCGTCAGATGCATTGAAGCAAAAAATATCAATTAGAGACAGACAGCTACCATTCTGACATTTCATTGCTGATAGACAGTTGTTTTGTACATCCACAAGAATGCTCTTCAAAATTAAAATCGAAGAACATCAAAGTTATTTTTGTTCTTGCCAATACAACTTCTAAACTTCCGCCGTTTGTCTAAGGAATAATAAAAAATCTTGAAGTATATTATCGAAAAATACAGAAAAAAGACAATGTAGTGAAAACATTAGTTTGAGAACGTGTGTATTAGAGCTGATGAAAGCTTGAGCCAAAACTTGGGAATGTGACGTGATTTCATCAACCGTTCACAACTGTTTTGTAAAAGACGGTTTCATAATTGAAACTGAATCAAATGTTTCTGAATCCAATACCTGTTTGTCATATCTGAAGGAAAAATTTCATGAATTTAAGTTGATTTCTATTTAACAAATTTTCTTCATAATAAAGTTTTTAAGTGTAACGATGAGACTTCGTTAAATGGAAGTTTCACTGTATTTAATTATAAAAAGGTACTTCCCTTTTGGGATAACCGGTACATGTGCTGATTGTTCCTGAATTTGGTTATGAAATATCCAGCGAAATATTTGTATTTCAATTAGAGACACACTGGTATCCACCAAATTGTTCTTTAAAAACAACCGAGTAAGTATTACTTAATTTTTTTTATATGACTATGTATGAAATAAATACAGTGCTGGTAGTCATCTGTACGTTCCAAACACATAGTATAAGAAAGAGGTCTAGTGTTCGAATCCAGCTGATTCAATTGTGTCATAAATTTATCTCAATCCACAGTATTCTATTATTATTATTATTATTATTATTATTACTATTATTTCAAATTAAACGAAAAGAGTTAAGATCCGATTTTATAGTAATGTATAATTATTAAAGATTTTTCCTTATAAGTTTAATACCTATAATATCAAAACGCTTTATGCATATTTTTGTGTAATTATCTTAATGAATCTATACAGAAAATCTGAAGCAAAACTGCCAATCATTTAAAAATGTATTGCTACATATAAATGCTATACATCATGCATTCCATAAATGGATTGCTTAATCCCGAATCCTGTTTGAAAAATATTTATATATTTTTACTTACTCTCTCCAAACTGAACAGGAATTATCAATTGAGATTCCTAATTACTGGAGTATCTATAAGCACTGCATGCCAGTATAGTCTTTCTTATATTGGACAAACCAAACGTGGTTTCAAATGTTGAATGAAAAACACAAGTAATTCCAAAACAAGAAACTAACAAATCGGCCATTACAAGACATTTCTGGAAGATGAACTATAATTTTGACTTTAACTCAGATAATTGCCGAAACGTCAGTGAAGGCTCCCTGTGCAGACGCGAAAAGTTTTTTGGTTTCCGTCTGTTTGAGTGTCTTTTCCGCGATAACTGCCGTAAAAAGCGCCCGATTAGGTTGATTTTTGGTGGGTATGTTGATGAGGTACCCGTAATTAACTGTATAGTTTGTAGTTACATTTGGTTCATTGGTTTAAAAAATATAGAACATTTCGTTTTAAGTCATAATGCTTTCCTATGGGAATGCAGACGATTTTCAAATTTCATTTTTAACTAAAATGAAAATCACATATTTGAAGAAGGGATTTAAAAGTAAAATTACTGATGATAAATTTTCGATATGGAGGTTTTAAATGTACCCAATAGCTTTTAAAATTTGCCGATACATTTCTTAGAATTTAGAAATTAATTATTTAAATTATTGGAACATTTTTTCCATCTCTTCGGGAAATATAAAACAATTTATTTTCATATTTATTAAAAGTTTTTAAAATGAATTTCTTTTTACTTTGCTTATTAATTTATTAGTTGTTTCGCAACCATATTTCAAAGAATATCAAAATAATAAAATTCAAGCAACTCTCACTATTTTGCTGCAATATTTTATTAGCAAAGTAAATTATTTTCGGCAGATTTTAGTATTCTATTGACATAAATGAGAATTTATTTTGATATAAGTTTATTTTTTATCTAAAAAGTTTCATGAATAAGAAGTTCATAAGAATTTCAGAATATCATTACATAAAACGTGTTTAATTTAACGCTTCTAATTTCTGAAACCTCCGAAGTATTTAAGTACCTAAAAATATGTATGTAATATACAAAAATTAAATTGCTAATTGTAAGATGCTAAATAATATGAAAATTGAGAAATAATATGAAAAGTGAGATTAAAAAACAATGACTTTTAGAGCTAACGTTGTGGCTCCTAATCTGGAGATTTAATAGTATTATCTCTAGACCCACTTCTATACTTGTACTTAACTTTCATAAAGCATTCCATATCTATAAAAAATAAAAAATAAAATAAAACTATTGTTTATTGTGGCTTCTCTGTTCCTTCTTTGTCAGATTTTTCAAAATATTACCTCGTTTTCTTAATTTCTACTAACATTTTTCTACATTACAGCCCTAGTAGTTCCTTTCCCTATGCTATTTCCTATTGGCTGTTTCCTGTATTTTTCTGCAATTACATTGATCAATAAACCTATCCCTTGAATCCGCGTCTCCTCCATACATGTGGGCTTTGACCATTTTATTACTTAGTTTTTATCTGTAATTTTTGTATATATATAATTTTCTAATTTCTTAGTATTAAGCTTGTAGTTTGTTTTATTATTATTAATGTATGACTTTTGAAAAACATTTTTTTTTGGGGGGGCGGCTCTTGGGGAGCATGTCTTTTGACAGTCTATTCTGGACATTCGGAACTGCATTTTTCCACATTAATATTCTTACTAGAGGTATAGAACTTTTTGTCACATTTCCAGATCCAAGCCCAAGTTTATGGGTATTTTTGTGTAATCCATTTTAATGAATATACTCAGAAAATGTAGAGAAAAACCTATTGTATTTAAAATTAAATAAAGGAAATTTTGCCTGGTTTTATTTCAATTAAGTAATGGAATTTTGTTGAAAATTCAATGCATTTTTCTTTAAAATCTGCTTAGAATTCCATATTTTGAAGTACAGAGTAGTGAGTAATCTGTCATACTGCTAAAAATCCGAAATTTTTTTGTAAAATCGTTGTATTTATTATAAAACCTCAGTAAGTTTTAAAATCAAAATCGCTAATTTAATATTGTTTAAGAGCTACTTTTCTCTTATTAATTAAATCTTCAAAAAGTAGTTATGTACAAAGAAAGTCTCATTTATGAATAAAATACGTATACATTCACAATGCTCTACGAATTTTAAAAGTGTTTATGCCGAATTTTCATAATTAGAACTTAAAACAAATATTTCCACCAACAAATATTAAAATTTTTAGAATTTAATTCACATAACTTTACTGTAAGAATCCAAGTCAAAAACCGATACGAAGTAGAATTTAATTTGTCGGAGGTAATTACTTTACATTATGTATGCTAGATTGCTTAAAGTACACGACCTCCCAAATTATTTTATGAAAATTTTCTAATTCCTAAGTATTTCTGCTTGTGCTTCTTCGTAAATTCAATTTTCTGGTAAGTAGACGGAGCAATTTATGAAGAAATGTATGTTAATGTTTGGAAGCATGAATTTTTCATATTGAGGCTTTATTCAAAACACGAAAAACTGCTAATTTTCCAGTTGTTTAAATATCTTAAAATGCAGAATATATAGTTGCTGGTAGTGAATATAAATAAATCACTTTAATGGATTGTGAAATATTTGCATTCTGTTTTCAATTATTATGGAAATTTCAGTTCATTTTAGAAATAATTAAATTTAAACGTGATATTTATTTTTATAAATGGTCGTAAGAATTTATCAAAATTAAGTGTTGGGGAAATTTTAAATTATTATGTCTTGAACTTTGTAACTGAAGCATTGTAAGCTGCTAAACAAAATTATAGAAATGTTTTCCATTTTAATCACTCTCTTAAAAAGGTCTTTTCTTATAACTGTTTTTTTTTTTTTTTTTTTTTAACTTTTTGTATTCGTAAGTAATTTTTCTTACGTTTTTTCAATTTTTTTCTGCTAAGTAGACGGAACTATGTTTATGAAAAAACACATATTAACGTTTCGAAGCATTCTCATTTCCTATTAGAAGTTTTATTCAAAACACAAAAAATTGCGAATTTTCATGTAGTTTAAATTCTAGGAAATGCAAAATATAATTCTTTTTAGTGAATATAAATAAATTATTTCAAAGGATTGCGAAATATTTATATTCAGCTTTTAGTTATTACGGAAATTTCGGTTCCTTTTAGAAATAATTATATTTAAGAATGATAATTATGTTTATAAATTTTTTATCTGAAGATTCTATCAAAATTAACTATTGGAGAATTTTTAAATTATTAGCTTTTGTACCTTGTAACTGAAATAAAATGAGCTGATTAACAAAATTAGATAAAGATTTTTTATTCTAATGATTCTCGTAAAAAGATTTTTTTTCTTATAACTGTTGATTATTTTAAATATTTTTTAGAAACATGTCTGATTTCTAAATAATTTTGCTTGGGATTCTTAAATTTTTTTAATAAGTATATGGAACTATGTTTATGAAAAAATACATCGTTATGATTCGAAGCATACACAATTTTTATAGACGATTTATTCAGAACACATTTTTAAAAAGCTAAAATAATGAAAAATACAAAATATAGTTGTTTGTAGTGATTATTAAAAAAGTCACTTTAATGGATTGCAAACTATTTGCATCATGCTTTTAATTATTATAGAATTTCGGTTCATTTTATAAATAAATAAATTTAAACATGACATTTGTGTTTACAAATGATATGAAGACTGTATCGAAATTAACGATTCGGTAAATTTTACATTATCTTTTCTATCTTGTAACTGAAACTAAATAAGCTGATTAACAAAATTATAAGAGGATTTTCCATTGTAATGATTCTCTTAAAGAGCCCTTTTTCTTATAAATATTAACTTTTAAAATTATTTTTTTGAAACATTTCTGATTTCTAAATATTTTATCGTGCGCTTCTTAAAGTTTTTTTTCTGCTAAGTAGATGGAACTATGTTTATGTAAAACACATTTTAATGTTTCGAAGCATGCTCATTTCCAATTAGAGGGTTTATTCAAAACATGGAAAATTGCTAATTTTTAAGTTGCTTGAATTCTGATAAATGCTTATACTGTTTGTTTGCAGTGACTATGAAAAAACACTTTAATGGATTTTGAATTTTCGCATTCTGCTTCCAATTATTATGGAAATTTCGCTTCCGTTTAGAAATAATTAAACTTTAGCTTGGTATTTATCTTTAGGTCTTAAGACGTTATCAAAATTAACTATTGGAGAAACTTTAAATTAATATGTTTTGTACCTTTTCTAAATGAAACAAAATGAGCTGCTTAAGAAAATTAGAAGATTTATCATTTAAATTACTCTCTTAAAATAGACAGACTTTTTTTTAATCTTATAACTTCTATTACGCTTTTTAACACTTTCCAACTTAGTTGAAAAGTGTTTATGAATTCGGTTTATCTGGCCGTCTGTCTGTCCAAGCAACTCCCGTAAATATACTCAGATTAGCATGTAATTGATATATGCTATTGGGGTTTGCCATGGTATGTTTGGTATTGAACATGAGACGTGTAGCCCTTATAGTTAATTGACAGGGGCACTCAAAAGTATTCCGTTACATTATGTTCTACGGAGGAAATTCATTTGCGGTGTATTTTAATGGTGTTGCACAATTAGAACACATACTGAAATTTATATGCATTATTGAGATGCACTACACGAAGGTTACTTTAGGATATATTATGTGTAGCACTTACAGTTAATTTACAGGGGCAGTCAAAAGTATTCCGTTACATTACGGTCTATGGGGGAAATTCTTTGCTGTGTATTTTAATGGTGTTACACAATTCTAAACGTAATGAAATTTATATGCATTATTGAGGTGCACTACAAGAAGGTTACTTTAGAATATATTATGTGTAGCATTTACAGTTCATTTACAGGTTCACTCAAAAAAATTCGTTATATTAATGTCTATAATGAAAATCGTTTTCTGTCTATTTTAATGATATTACACTGTTACAAACATAATGAATTTGGTATGAACTTCTGAGATGCATTAAAATATGCTTTCTGTAGAATATGGAGTGCAAAGCAATAATGATTCATTTACAGGGTCACACAAAATAATTCGGTTATACAACGGTCTACGAAGAAACACTGTTTACTGAATACTTTAAATTATGTTGCAGTATTTCACACATGATGAAATTGTTATATATTACTGAAGTTTAATACAAGATGCTTGGTGTAGAATATAATGTGCTTATCGTTCATTTACAGGGACACACAGAAGATTTCGGATACTGTTCTGTATCCTGATGTATCAGCCAACCTGCCTGAGACATCGGATACAGCTGTGGAGTGCTTACAGCAGCAGATGAATGACATAATGAGAAAGATGAACTCCTTAATGGCCAACAAACCTTACAGGAAGATCAAGTGCTGGAAATGCGGTGGAGAAGGCCATATCCAAATCGACTGCCCAAGACGACCCAGCACCGAAGGTAATAGCTCACCCGCTAACGGAGGAGCAAGAAAACTGATTATTGACCATCTTGCGGGGCGGAGGTTTCCAGATCTTAAGAAGCCTCATTTTCAAGTATGTGAAATTTCTGCAAGAAGTTGCGGCGAGAATGGAGTTTTTCTAGTCGGAAGTGTGAATGATTTGCCCTGTAATATGATCATCGATACAGGAGCCAATGTGACCATCATTCGGAAAGATCTAGCTCAGCGGCTGAAAGAAAAACTCTCCTGGACCCCGCCACGTGTAATCCTTCAAACTGTGACAGGAGATAAGATCGACACATTTGGATGAATGACACTGGAAATAAAGTTTGAGAACGCCGCTTACCATCATACAGTCTATGTGGCCGATATTTCAGATCCTTTCAACTCGGACTGGACTTTTTAAAAGAGCATGGATTTGCACTGGATTTTAAGAATAATGAATTACGCTCTGCTCAAGAAGATGTCACTATTTTCAAACTTGGAAATGAGTCCGGGTCCATTCAACGGATCACAGCCAAGACAGATGTTATCATCCCTACTCGGACCGAAATGATGATACCTGGATTAACTGAGAACGAAAGTAGTTTTCAATGTGGCTTGGTTGGATATCCTGAGAAGAGCCCAAAAGGAGTGCTAATAGCATCAGTGCTGGTAGATCTGTCGAGAGATGTGATACCCGTGTGGATGGCGAATGTAAGTGAAAAGTCTAGAATTATCCAGAAGGGTGAAGTGCTTGCTACCTGTGCTCCAGTCACCTGTGTTTGCAAAGACCCGAGCTTGACGTTATCGGAGCCGCCTACAAGTTTAACACCTGTAATTGGACGAAATGAAAATTTATCTCCTGAACAGAGACATGCCGCAGAAAGACTGTTCCAGGAATTTAAGGATGTGTTTTCACAAAACGAGAATGATATAGGTCGCACTTCTCTGACACGTCATAGAATTGATACTGCCGACCATCCACCGATTAAACAGCATCCAAAACGCTTGCCGTTCGCAAAACAAGAAGAGGTTTCTAAGCTCTTACAAGAGATGCAGAATAGTGACATCATCGAACCGTCATCAAGTCCGTGGGCCTCTCCCATCGTGTTGGTCCGAAAGAAAGATGGCTCCACAAGGTTTTGTGTGGATTATCGAAAACTTAACGATATCACGAAGAAGGACAGCTATCCGCTACCAAGAATAGACGACACACTAGATACTCTTTCAGGACATAAATGGTTTTCCACACTGGATTTGAAGAGTGGATATTGGCAGGTAGAGATCTATCCTGATGACAAAGAGAAGACTGCATTTACTACTGGACAAGGACTTTGGCAATTTAAAGTTATGCCGTTCGGGCTCTGCAATGCTCCAGCAACGTTCAACCACCTCATGGAGACAGTGTTAAAAGGCCTGACTTTTGAAGCTTGTCTCATCTACCTAGATGACGTCATCATTGGTGGCCGCACGTTTGAAGAACATCTTGGAAATATTCGAAAAGTGTTAACGAAGCTAAGAGCGGCGAATTTAAAGCTGAACCCTCTGAAATGCAAGTTCTTCCAACGCGAAGTAAATTATTTAGGACATATCATCTCAGCTGAAGGTGTTCGAACAGATCCTGAAAAAGTGTCTGCAGTAAAGAACTGGAAACGTCCGGAAAATGTCCATCAGTTGCGAAGCTTTCTGGGACTATGCACTTATTACAGAAAGTTTGAACAGGGGTTCTCCAACATTGCAAGATCCTTGCATAGGCTCACTGAAAGCAAACAGAAGTTTCTATGGACACAAGAATGCGAAAATTCCTTCCAGCGGCTGAAAGAAGCTCTCACATCCTCTCCAGTCCTTACCTATCCGCACCCCAAGAAACAGTTCATTGTGGACACGGATGCCAGTCATGAAAGTGTCGGCGCTGTACTTTCCCAAGAAATAGATGGCCAAGAACGAGTCGTAGCATACTGGAGCAAATGTTTATCGAAACCAGAGCGGAATTATTGCGTCACTCGTAAGGAGTTATTAGCTATAGTAAAAGCCATAGAACACTTCCATCACTATCTCTATGGCAGGAAATTTCTCCTTCGTACTGATCACGCATCCCTAACATGGCTGATGAATTTTAAGAACCCAGAGGGCCAAGTAGCCAGATGGATACAACGACTCCAGGAATACGACTTTGACATCAGGCATCGTAAAGGCTCATCGCATGGAAATGCTGATGCCTTATCAAGAAGACCGTGTCCCGAAAGTTGTCGCTATTGTTCCAGAGCGGAGAACAAGTATAATCCCGAACATGTCATACGCCAGACAAAGACTTCACTATCAACACCACCAGATCTCTGGAGTGATGAGAAGATTCGAGAAGATCAAATGGCAGACTCTGACATCAAACCAATCTTGGAGTTATTAGAATCTTCTAGCACGAAGCCCAGTTGGAAAGACATCTCGACTTACAGTCCTACGACGAAGCAATATTGGGCTCTTTGGAACTCCCTCCACGTCAGAAATAGTGTCCTGTTCCGAAAATTCGAATCGGAAGATGGGAAAGCATCTCGGTGGCAGTTGGTACTTCCTCGATCTCGAATCCCAGAGGTCCTCGAAGAATTACATGGCAGTCCCACTGGTGGCCATTTTGGAGTCATGAAAACATTACACAGAGACCGAGAGCGCTTCTTCTGGGGAAAAGCGAGAGCTGACGTCGAACGATGGTGCAAATCTTGCGATGCATGTGCAGCTCGAAAAGGACCAAAGAAACGTATCCGAGGAAGACTACATCTCTACAATGTAGGAGCACCTTTCGAACGCATCGCCTTTGACATCCTAGGCCCTCTGCCAAGAAGTGCTGTTGGCAACAAATACCTCCTTGTTGTCATGGACTACTTCACGAAATGGCCTGAAGTTTATGCCATCCCTGATCAAGAAGCTTCTACGGTTGCGGATGCCTTGATACACCAGTGGATATCAAGGTATGGAGTCCCCCTTCAAATGCATTCTGACCAGGGGAGAAATTTTATCTCTGCTGTGATTGAGGGTCTCTGTCAACTTCTCGGAATGGACAAAACTAGGACGACGCCTTTACATCCACAATCGGATTGCATGGTTGAGAGATTTAATCGTACCATCCTCAACAATCTCTCACTGCTAGTCTCAAGAAACCAACAAGACTGGGACCAAAAACTTCCCTTGTTTCTTCTCGCCTACCGCAGCGCCGTCCATGAAACAACCGGCTATTCCCCGTCTCAGATGCTTTTCGGTCGTGATCTTCGTCTACCTTGTGATCTGATTTTTGGTCGCCCTCCAGATGCGCCTTCATCGCCAGAGGGATACGTGCAGAATCTCCAGGCACGATTTGAAGACGTCCACAACTTGGCTCGAGAGCGTATCAATATACAGACGGAGAAGATGAAGACCAGGTACGACACGAAAGCCACGGGACATCAATTCAAAGAAGGTGACAAGGTTTGGTTTTATAATCCAACTCGACGTAAAGGACTTTCTCCCAAACTGCAATCCCACTGGGACGGTCCTTATACAGTCCTAAACCGACTGAACGATGTCGTAATTCGGATCCGAAAGTCACCAAGTTCGAAGCCTAGAGTCGTTCATTACGACAGGCTGGCTCCATACTATGGCCATAGTACTTAGTTCATTGATTGTAAATAGTGTAATGTAAATAATGTAAATTAGTATGACCATGGTCTTGTATATAAATTAATGTAATTATTTATTTTGCTTAGCATTATCATTATTATTGTTATTATTATTTAAATACTTGTATGTAATAATGTCTATGCTTTAATTTTAATTTTTAAATAAGTGTATATTTTGTATAATTCAGCATTATGAATGTGTTTTGAATAGTATAGCATTTGTTGGTAACGGGTTTGCTTTCCGATCAAAGGTTGAACTGCCCGGGACGTGCAGTCCTTGAGAGGGGGGCAATGTTATGAATTTTGTATATATCTGTAAATATTCCATTTGTTTAAATTTATTTTATTTTATTATTGTGAAAATTGCAGTATTATTAATGTATTTCCTATTGAGCATCATGTAACTCAATGCTAAAGGCCTCAGGTGGTTTGCAAGGAAAACAACCTTACAGCATCGGTTTTTATAATGAGTTCTATTGGAAAATCGCCAAGGAATGGGTTTATCGCCAAGTTGGCGATGGTTTTGGCGACTTATTTTTGTCGCCAAATTTGGCGATATATCGCCAAATGTCGCCAAGTTGGCTGCGGATTTGGCGACTTTTTGTGCAACCCCCCCCCCCCCCCCCCCCCCCCCACTTTCCCCTCGTCTGCCATTGCTGTAGTACGTACTTTCTTGGAGCTCCTGAACTTTTCAAAGTTTTTTGGTAATTATTCATCCGGCGATTTTGTTTTTTGCACATAATCCACACTAATATGTTATACATTAACTATGTTTAAATTATTTTGATTTATTTTATGTATAATTGTTAATTTCTGGACTTTGAAATTTTGTCACGTTGGCGTCAGGCCTATCTTGTTTATCAATCTTGTAATATTGTCAAATTAACATATAATATTTATTTATCTGGTCTATTTATTGATTTATATTGTAGTATATTAACATAGCTTACTTATTTAACACTGTAGAGAATATTAATAAGCTTGTTAGCTTACTTTTTGAAAGTTCGCCATTTATTGTTTACTTTTTGCGGAACTTTCATCTTTACTTTATTTCTACTTATTATGCATTAATATTCATGATTATAACACCTTAATTATATAATTTAGTATTCTAGTTGATTTACTTACCTTCTGATGTACTTTTCCTGTGGTAATCGTTGTTAATTTCTGTTTATTATTGATTATTTTCAGACTTTGTGATTTGTAGTGGGCGGTTCACGTTGTTGATGACTCCATCTTGATTGTTAATTGTTAAGTTGAGTCGTTTTTGGCTGCAGGTTTAATTTCGTGCGCCGTGTAAGCCGAGTAATTTTTGGATTGGTTAGCGCTAGTGTGTTTTTATGACGTATGAAATTGGGATAACTTTATTTGAGAGGAGTTAGTTTACTGGTTGAGGTGTGTTGGTTGAGATATAGTTATTTGCTGTTAGTTACTTGATTAGAGTACTTGTGTGGTTTCCCTGATTTTTTCGACTAACACGTGGTGAGGTTGTTGTGTATTTCTGTTGTTGGTTGCTAGGGAACAGTGTGGTGGCTCATTGCTTGCTTGGAGAGTCGGATTGTTTGTTTGCTTTGCGTTCTTCTTATTGGTTGCTATAGTTACTGTAGTATTGTTGATTTTGTTGTTGCTAGGTAACTCTGGATAAGTCGGTTGTTTATTTGGTAATCGGATGATTATGGTAATTACTTTTAAATTTTTATTTGGAGCTTGATTATTCTGGGTTGTGCTCCCTGGTTGGGTCTAGATTTGAGTTTAGAGAATAGTTTTATTGTTATTAATTACTGGTGATTGTCTGCCTTTTTGGCTCAGCCGTTTATTATAATCATCGGCATTTTGGGATTTTGGACTCAGTCCTCCCATACATATATGCTGAAAGTTTGTTCATAGTGTGAATGCCCCTTCAGCAATCTCTGCTCATTTGAAGCCAATTTGTCATAGGGGTACTATTGTTGTTCCGTCTGTGAGCAAACGCTGGTGTGGGGTCTGGTCTCTGCATTGCCTCTCTATACGGATTGTTTTGGTCGGTAGGCTGTCAATTGGTTTACAGTATTGGTTAGTTGGTAACAGTTTGATTATAGTTCTTTAAAAGGTGATTGTTTTTGCTTGGGGAAACGATGTCCACGGCCGCTGAGAATACAGATGAGTGGATTGATGTAGTGAAGGATTTGGATCTTCCAGTTATGGTTCAGAGACTTACAGAAAGGATGCATACGTGGTTAGAGAATAATCGACAAAAACAAAATAAGGTTTCGGCAGGACTGATCTCGATGTATAAAAATATTGCAGGATATATACAAGAAAGGTCCTTGATGATTTTTAAAGAAAATGTAATATTGTCTACAAAACTGGAAGACAGAGTGGAACATGATAAGGTTTTGAGAGACATTGCGGAAAAGATCTCAGCTCCGGTGACCCAGGCAGAAGAGAAAGAACAGAGAAAGGATGAAAAACAAGTGACTAGGAGACGAGATGACCATGTGGTACTTGTGTCAAAATTGGATACAGAAACTGATTTGAATGATATAAGAAAGAATATAAAGGAGATATGTAATGCAGATGTAGATATTCTTACTCCGAGAGATGTGTTGACGACTCAGAAGGGTCAGATCATAATTAAAATGAAATCAAGGGAGGAAGCAGAATTGTTGAGAGAGGTACTTGATAAGGATGAGCCTCTACAATCCAGGGTAAAGATTAACATTCCGGTTAGAAGAAGAGAGAGGGTTCTCCTGCTTAGTGTAGACCCGGAGTTGGGTGAGGATGTGGTCACGGATTCAATACGAAGAGCCTTGGAGGAATCAGTTGTGGAGAAGGGTGTAGTAAGAGGACTATCGGAGAGATTGAAGAATCCGTCACTCGATAGGTCTACAAGAAATGCATTGATAGAGTTATATAGAGAAACACATTTGGATTTTGAGATTGTCAGAAAGATAAAAACTAAGATGGGAAAAGTAAATTGGCTTATCGATGTGGATGAGAAGGGAAGAGATTGGTTGATTAATCTTAAGAGAATTTGTGTGGACTTTGACAGATACCGAGTAGTCAATTACATAAATATAATTAGATGTTTCAATTGTCAGGCTTATGGGCACTATGCGAACTCATGTAAGGGAACATTGAAGTGTGCAAAATGTGCAGAGGAACATAGCACGAAAGATTGTAAATCAGATACAATTAGATGTGCAAATTGTTATTTTGAAGATCCTACAGTAGAGAGTGATCATAGAGCAGATAGTGCACAGTGCCCATCTTTTGTAAGATATAGGGAGAGTATTATGCCAATGGTACCCCCTCAACGTAGCTAAGGGCGACTCAGGGGCTGTTTCTGGGAACTCACTTATTAAGTGTCTGCAAATTAGTATGCATCATTGTATGGATGCCAGTGATGCTTTGGTCACATATGTTTTAAAAAATGGTATTGACATTGTCTTTTGTCAGGATGTTTATGTCCAGTCGGGGGTTCCTATGGGGATTCCAACAGTCTGGCCTTCTTTTTCTTCATCTAACAATAATGCTTTTATTTTTATTACTAACATGGATTATGTTGCATTGCAGTCGCTGGTTTTGAGTAATGCAGTATTTATAGTTGTAAATGTAATTAATGAGAAACTTTTATTGGGTTCCCAATATTCGGCTCCGTCAGGCAATTTAGATACTGATTTGGAGGAGTGGAAAAATATTTTCCCTGATTTCTCCAGGGTCTTGGTTGCTGGAGATTTTAATGCTCATTTGATGACTCTTGGTTATACACGGCAAGATGTGAGAGGACAAATATTATTAGATCATTTAATGATGAATAACATGACAATTTTGAATGACTTAGACGCACCATGTTCCTTCATCCAGGGAGATCTTTCGGGAAGACCTGATTTAACAATCGGAGGAACTCTTATACAGGATATTATGGAAGATTGGTCAGTCGATACAAAAGAATTTTCATTTAGCGATCATAGATATATATATCATTCAAATTAAATATAAGTCCAGTTTACAGAAATCAGTACAGATTTAAAACAAAGAACGGTAATTTTAAAAAATTTGATTTGTTATTTAAAAATAGACTAAATGATTGGAAGAAAAACTTTGATAATATTCAGAATACACAGGGATTGGATATATTTATGAAGAATTTCATTGATGATATTTTGGATATTCTTGAACATAGCTTTAGGAAGCGTAAACTTACTTACAAACCAAAAATCCATTGGTTCAATCAGGAAATTAAAATTGAAAGAAATAAAGTTACAGCAATGTATAAGAGATATAGAAAGAATTTAGAAAATGAGCAATTAAGAGAAGTTTATCTTTTACATAGAAATAAATATAAAAAGTTAGTTAGAGAAACCAAGAAAAGATCATGGATCAATTACTGTAGCGATACCCAAGATGCATATGGAGGATTGTATAAATATATTGCAGGCAAGAAACTCAATAATACGGACTTAATTTTTACCTCTCTTACGGACTCAGAGATATTTGACTCATATGATGAAGTTGCGGATCAATTAATGAGGGAACATTTCAGCATTGATCAAGTTCCACAAAATATTCATGATTATTCTTCAAAGGAAGAATTTGAGCTTAGTCCAACAACGGATATGATAACAATTAGAGAAATGAAGTATGCTCTCTCGAAGCAAGCTTTGAATAAAGCACCTGGATGGGAGAAGATTGACGCAGTAATAGTAAAACACATATGTAATGCATTTCCTGAGATAATGCTTAATATATATAACAAGTGTTTGAAACTAGGACACTTTCCTGGGAGCTGGAAAAAAGGCGTTGTAATATTTTTCCATAAGAAAAACAAAGATCCAAAAAATCCAAGATCATACAGACCAATAACATTATTACCGATAATGGGTAAATTATTGGAGAGGATAGTGAAACAGAGGGTCATGGTTACTTTGGAAAGTATTAATTACTTCAATAATAGTCAATATGGTTTTAGAGAGAAACGTTCTACAGTAAAGGCATTATTAGCTCTTAGGGAATGTACAAAGGTCATTTTGATGGATTATAAGTACTGTGCCTTAACCTCATTGGATATTCAGGGAGCATTTGACTCCGCTGACTGGTTTATAATGAGTCATATTATAGAAAATCTTCCTGTTGCAACATATTTGAAATCAATGTTGAGAAACTATATTTCAGAAAGGTACATAGGGTTTAATTATGTGAATGGAATAAAGTGGTTCTTATTATTCCAAGGAAGTCCGCAGGGTTCTTGCCTCGGGCCGCTACTATGGTTGCTGATTGCCGATTTTATTCTTAAAGATTATTGTTTAATAAATAAATATATAATTTCATATGCGGATGACTACGTCATTTTGACAGGAGCAAACAACAGAAGAGAGTTGGAAGAGAGAATGAATGCTTTGATTCAATTATTTAGGAATATCACTGAAAAATACAAACTGAGACTGAGTACTGACAAGTGTGAGTCAATGCTTTTTGGAAAGTGTCAATTAGAAAACAGAAGACCAATTTTTAAAATTGATAACACTTCTATTACAGTCAAAGATGCAATCACCTATTTGGGATTTATAATTGATGGTAATTTCACATGGATGCAACATTTTGAGGTTATTAGAGAAAATATTAAAAGTTTTGTGGGCTCTATTGCAAGGACGTCAAGGAGAGACAAAGGACTTAAAGCAGACTACAGGAAGATATGGTACTTAACCGTTATTGAGAAACAAATATTATATGGATGCGAGGCGTGGGCTAGAGATATTAAGAAACCGGCAATTAAACGAATCAGTTCATGTCAGAGAACGGGGTTATTCAGTGTAATAAGAGCATATAGAAACACATCTACGGAAGCTCTCTGTGTATTGGCGGGAGTTCCACCAATACATCATAAGATTAAGGCGATTTTGGAGAAATATCAAGTTAGAAATGAAGATACTGAAATTTCCATTCAGAATACTATAATAAATAGGCATAAACTAATGGATAATCTGAGTTCTTATGACTATGTAAATTATACCATACAGCCAAACATACACATTATAAATTCGGTATCAAAAATGGAACAAATAGTCACTGCAGATTTTCCTGTAATCTATACTGATGGATCTAAAATGGATGGTGGAGTAGCTGCTGCATTTACAGTGTTTCACAAGAATAACTATATATATGAAGAAAAACTTAGATTGCATGATCTTAATACGATTTTTCAGGCGGAGCTGCAAGCCATAAAACAAGCAGTGAAATGGACAGTTTTTAATAGATGTAGTAAAGCAAGGATATACACAGATTCATTGTCATCAGTAATGTCATTACAACAATTATTCCCCAAAAATACAATAATAAGAGATATCTATTTACTTTTATTGGATAATCCATGGATAAAACTTGAACTTGGCTGGATAAAGGCGCATGCGGGTCTGCAAGGAAATGAGATTGCAGATGACTTGGCAAAAAATGCTATTTTAAAAGACGATTACGATGAAAGAATTGATTTAGATTTTCCGGTTTCTGCAATATCGAAATACCTTAAGGATAGAATGGATAAAGAATGGCAAGTTGAATGGTCAGAGTCCACTTTGGGCAGAGACACCTATTTGGTGTTCAAATATGTAAATACAGATTACGTATGTACAAGCCAGGTAGTTCAATATTTCATGACGGGACATGGTTCATTTCCAGTTTTTCTCTTTCGAATAAATAAATCACAATCAGATAAATGCCAATGTGGCATAAAGGGTGATGTTGTTCACTATATCTTTGGAAGATGCCCACTAATGCCGTGCTACTTTGATTTTAATTCAAATAAGACATTGAGAAAAAATCTGCAGGACGTATTTTTGAACTCAAAGAATTATGAAAGATTAAAAATAATTTATAACAAACTTAACAGTCTATATTCATTTATTAAGTATACATTTTGAACGTACTTATCTAACATTAACTTCAAGTATTCTAAAGGTTTTGAGTTGGATAAAGCATGATTTATAGATTGACTGTGACATAGTTGAAGATTTCTGCAATAACGTATATTGGTCATTTAATTGTATTTGGAACTGTTATATTTACTGATGATCTACATGAACATTGTACAGTGATTATTACTATTGTTATAATTATCAACAATCAGTATTATTTGCCTAAAGGAAGAATATTATGTTCTGAATTAAAGTTTTTTGTTGTTTCTTAGCAACGAGGTGGTATAAGTAATACAGTATATAGTGATGACTATCTGTTTTAAGGACATTATTTTCATGAACATTTGCTTTTAAGGACATTTTATTTTTATATACTGAACATTTTGGTGATCTTTACTGATCTTCTTATGCATCATAGTTAAATGAAGTTGTTCAGGCACAATTATCAAAACTCTTGGTAATTTTGATCATTGGAGGAAGAGAGATGGTGGACTGTGATATATTCATGAAATCTTGATGAACATTTGTTTTTTTTAAAGACAATATATCTTTTCATAGTGAACTTTTTGGTGAACTTCAGTATAATTTTTCTGTTATTCATAGTTAGTTTAGTAGTCACAGTAAGCTACTGTGATGATAGTTGATGTAATATTTAGTTAATTTATTGATAATTTAGTTTACTATTTAAAAGCAGGCATGTTGCCAACTTTGCTTTTGATTTGTCCCAGTGTGGGATGATTTGTGAATATTATCTTGAAAAAACGCCGCTGATCAAGCTTGATTCCTTGCGGAATCGCTGGATGGTGGGGGGGAGTTTCCGCCAGGACATTTTCACTATAAACCTCGCGGTTAGTGTCCTGGCTGGTTGTTCTTGTGCAACCACCCCCCCTTATACCTTTACATTGGGATCCTTTCTCGTTTGGGGTACTCTATCGAGAGTTAAAGCACCTTCTGGTAATTTCTAGCATCCGAAAGCTCTGGAATAATCTGGAAAGATCTTTAAAGCCTATATAAGGGACCTCCACCAGTTCAGTTCAGTTGTTCTCTGTCAAATGCGATTGAATACGCACGAGAGGCTTTGCATTGAGAACTGTGTTTCTCTGAGCGGTTTTGTATTTGATTTGCCGTATTGAACAATACGCTATATTGTTCTGTGTGAAATTTTGCTGTGCTGTTATTAGATTTGAAGATTACTCAATATTTGTGTCTTTGAGAAGAGATTGGTGTATTTATCCAACTGTTTGGAGTAAATAAAGTCTGTTGATTGTTCTTATATATTGGCATCAATCCTTACGAACCCCGAACGCACAACAATATCATTAGATAGGAAGAAATTCTTTCAAATGTATCTCAAATCTCATGGATTCAATGAATCTGAATGAATTCAAATGGAAACATATGATATATATTTAAATAAATTGTAATAATTTTGTGGACAAAAAATGGACTATATTTAAGAGAAACAAGAACGAAGAATCATGTGTGAACCATAGATTATGAAACACTTTCCAACACATTCAGAATATTAATAAAAATTCATTGTTTAATAAGGTTAAAGATCATATATATGTAAACAATTTGTAAAACGCATAACACATTTTAAAAACCAAATTTGCGCAATTAACATCAATATTCTTAAAAATATCCGAGTTTCTTTTGTGCAGACCTGTGTATGATCTATAGATTTGTATATATACTACATAGCATGTTAAAATTTATTTTAGTTAGGAAACACATAGCACGGTTGAAATTTTCCTTTCAGCAATTTCCTTAAATAAACGGAAATGTACAAGAGATGTTTTGTACAGCACTATATATATGATTTATAGAATTTGTACACATCGAGTAATATGCAAAAAAAAAAAAAAAAAAATTGTTAAATTTAAAAACGCGTACCACATCTGGAAATGCACTTTCAACAATAATTGCCTATATGCGCACTGTATTCTATAGTAAGCACTTTCAACTCACCTCAGTGATATATATCAGTTTCAATATGTTTGAAATAGTGTAATATCATTAAAATACAACGCAAACGATTTTTCGAAATAGACCGTAATGTAACGGAAATCTTTTGAGTGTCCCCTGTAAATTAACGATAAATGCTATGCATCTTGTAGTGCACCTCAGATATATAATATACATCGATTTCAATATGTTTGAAGTAGTCAAACATCATTAAAGTACACCACAAATGATTTTCCTCCATAGACCCATGTCTCAATTCCCCATCCAATCCCCCATGTAATAAAATTCTTTCGAGTGTCCCTGTAAACGAACTATAAATGATTCACTTCATTTTCAGTACCGAACATGACATAGTAGTAAACCTCAATAGCATACATCAATTACATGGAAACGCGAACATATGCTATGGTCACCCTCAATAACATATATAAATTACATGGCAATCCGACTGTATTTACGTGAGTTAGAGTATGGACAGATTGACGGTAGACAGACAAATCGAATTCATAAGCACTTTTGAACTATTCAAAGGTAGAAAAACAACGTTAAAAATGCACAAAAAAGCAGCAAACAGCTGTTTCGAATATACAAGCGAGATTCTTCTTCAGTGCGACAAAGAGCAAAGCACAGCGTGCTAAAAAAAGCAAGACTTCGCAAAACGGCAGAGAGGCGGTGGCTTATATATCCAATACAGGTACTCTCTTAAAACGAAAGAGTGGATTTTGCTTCTCAGAAAAGAGCTCTAATTTATTGGATCGTGAATGAGTTGATTTTTAAATGTTTCACTCATCATGATTTGAATTTTTATTTTCCTAATGCACTCCAGAAGGGCGAATACTAAACAACTCATCTCGATAAAAAAGCACTTATTGGCGAGCGGAAATCCAGTAAGCTGACGCAGTTGACGTGACCTCACTGTCCCCATATCCGCTGAGCAGACGACAGACGTGTGGTGTGTAGTACGCGGCTAACACCACATTGTTAAAATTTTAAAGAAAGAATACTTGAAAAGGTAAGAATTTCTGCTGATTTAAATACTTTAATTATGTTTTTCATAATGATTCTGTTTTATATTAATTGTTATTTTATATATGGCGTGATATTTTTCAGTTTATATCAATATTTTTATTAAATATGTCTTAACCCTAACATTTAGGACTATTTATACGAGCGAACATTTAGAGATCTTTTAAGTTAGAAGGATAAATATTAAAAAATACTCTAAAATATAATGAAATAAATCCTTTGCCTCTCATTTATGTTTTTTTTTAATGTTGTTTCAATAAATATGATTTATATAAATAGCATTTAGTAGCAATTTAAACTTTTAAAGAAAATATCTTGGCGGTACGTTTGTTTATATAGTCAGGGGTCGATGCAAGTTTTTTATCTTGGGGCCCATTTTGTGAAAAGTAAAGGTTATTTTTGTGAAATTTATTATATTTTTGTGAAAAAGAACATTTTGTAACGAAAGTTGAAATCCAGCTAATCAAATTCGAACCAAGCATTTATAAACAAAAAGTTTTTAAAATCCTTTTGCTGAAGTTTTTCTCTTTTTTGAACTTGTTTGTTTACAAATTACACATTTTAAAACATCATAAAATAATAAATAATAAGTTTTTATGGAATAGAATTTTGTGAAAGGATCAATTTTAGTAAAAAGAATTTTGTGAAGGGAACCATTTTATCAAATTGATTTTTGTGAAGGGCGTCCATTTCATTAAATTGATTTTTATGAAGGGGCCCTAAATAGGCCCAAATTTTTTTCTGGATCGAGCCTTGATAGTATATATTTTTAGCGATGTTTCAGAACTCTAACTTTTATAATACTATAAATTGAAAATTGACTTGTCTGACTTTAAAAATATTGTTTTAAAGTAAACAAATTATATTTCTTATTTTATTCTCAGTCTGAATTCTAATATTTTAAAATATACTTGATTTATGAAACTGTATAAATCCCATATTTTTTATCGTATGTTGTTAAAAATAAGGTAAATATCTACATTCCCGGATATTCACGGTGTGAATATTCCTAAATAGTATTAGGATTAAAACATATTTAATGATAATATTGATATAAACTGAAAAATATCATGCAATGTATCGAATAATATTGCATAGAAAACATAATCATTATAACAAAATAAAAAAAAGATTAAAATATTTAAATCAGCAGAAATTCTTATCTTTTCAAATATTCCTTTTAAAATTCTCTTTTTGGGTCGGGAGGGGGGGGGTATATATTTCAAGCAGCTCAGAAACAACAACAACAAAAAAAAAAAAAAAAAAAAAAAAAAAAAAAGATACTTTTTACTTAATTGTTGAATATATACATATATGTAAACATAAATATGTATACATTCAATATGCAAATTACTTTTTTTTTTTCTAAAATAATAATCTACCTGTTCATGAAATTTATTATTTTACAATGAATTATTACATTTTACCATGAATTTTAATTCTCCTTCCCCTCCTCAAGTATGAGTTAGTTATAAATCACTCAAGTGCTACTGGATTTAACCTTCATTGATTTGATTTCACTCAAGTATGAGTAAAATAGAGATAACTCAATAATGAGTTGCTTAAAAACAACTCGTTCACTCGAGTTGTTTCAACTCTTCATGAGAAGCTGACTTTCAAATCATGAGATGAGTGAATTTCGGCTCAACTTGAGTTATTTTGGCTCTTTCGTTTTAAGAGAGTAGAGAACGCCAAAAAGTAACCAATGAGAAGAAAGCAGCACGAGAAAGCTGAGTGAACCAGTAGAGACATCTACCGGAGAATGAAAGAAACAAAAGAAAACCAAAACAAGGGAAATTAAATGAATGCTTTCCAAATACTTGGAAAATCAGGAGTACTAGATAAGTCATTGACTAAGGAGTGAGAATTTTCAATGATGTGATAAGCTTCCCAAAAATCAAGATCAAGGTTAGAACAACATTTTCGGATAATGGTAGCTGAGGAAAAGGTGAACATATATTGAAAAAGACCAACAATGTTGAGCAATAGAAGAACGTTTAAGCTCCTAATTTTTAACATAACATTCATACTCTTTTAAACGAAATCTAAGAGCACGTTTATTCTGACAAATATAAGAGAGATCACACTGGCAAGAGATTTGGATAACTATACGATCAATAAGGTGTTTGAGATTTGAAAAAGAGATTTTATTAACAGAAGAAAAAATAACATTGAATTCGAACCTACTTAAAATTTTAGCAATTTGCTGACTGATTTTAGTAAAAAATGGCAAAACAACTGAGGTATTAGAGTTGAAATTAAAAATTTTTCCAGAATGGACTGATTTCGTTAATTTCTTATAAATAGAATCTATAATATTAGAGGAATAACCACGATAACAGTAATAGCTTTGAGATAATTAAGCTCAAAACAAAATAACTGAGAGGTGGAACAAATATTGGAAGCCCGAAAAACAAAAGTATTGAAAGCAGCAAATTTCTGGTTAGGAGGATGAGAAGAATATCTGTGAAGTGGAAGATGACAGCAAAAGTTTACAAAAAACGGTAGTCTGAAAGCCATCTTCACTGCGAATAACAAGGACATCCAGGAAAGAAATACATTGTTGGTCTCAATTTCAAACGTAAATTGAATGCAAGAATCAATGGAATTCGTAACAAAGACCAGGGCTCGGAAGTAGCGAAACTACAGTAGTCGCTACTTTTTACAGTAGTTTGTAGTGTAGCGCGCTACATTTTGTACAATGTAGTGTAGCGAGTAGCGCGTTTTAAAAAATTAGTAGTTTGTAGCGAGAATCGACGCTACTTTTAACGCTACTATAGGAAAAAAATGTGCCACTCTGGAAATGAAGTGGTCGAAACTTTCTTCTTTTGTGCAAAAGTTGTTCTGCTCAACAATTTGCGAATCTCAGCGACAAATCTTGGCTGCAAGGAGCAACATTGCATGAAGTCATATATTTTTCCCATTCACACTTGCTGCTAAAATCAAGTACTAACCCACCAAAGGAATTAATTTTTTGCGGACAACATTTGTCTATTTACTCGTTATTAGGTTTTCATGTTTTAACGCCAGGTTTCTTATTATTTGGAATTGCTTCATTTACAAATTTATTTATTGTTAGCATTTAGAGTTGTTTTTCTGTAACTTTCTAGATTATGCTACCTCTCTTAATTTTGCTACAAAATTTGTAATGTGTGCACAAACTAACATTTTGGAGGCAAACAGAAAACATTTTCTTATATCTTGTCTTTCCTAATTTTTTATATGTCCTCAGTTATGTCGCATTTATTTAATTGTATCCCGACAGATGCGATATAACGAGGGGTCGCTTTATTATTTAATCCGTGCCTTCAATTTCTAGCGTAAATTAAACCCTTTGGCAAAATCTAAAAGTAGCGAAGTAGTGACTACTTTTGAAAAGTAGTTTGTAGTCGCTACTTTCTAATATAAGTAGTTGTATTTGTAGTTAACTACATTTTCCATAAAGTAGTTGTAGTTGTAGTTCGCTACAATAAAAAAGTAGTTTTTCCGACCCCTGACAAAGACAATATGATTAATATCCAAATTCATTTCAACCCGGACATAACTATCATCAACAAATTGGAAATTTCTTTATTATTTATTACAGAATATTTCAAACACTTCGACCTTAAAATAGTGCATGTAAATATCGCATAAAATTGGACAAAGAGGATTGTCCATAGCCAAACCGTCAATCATACGAAATGTATTCTCATTAAAAACAAACTTATTTTGCGACAGGCAAGCACGATTGAGAAGGATAAGCTCCTCGTTTTGCCCAGTCTTGCTTTTTCTAGCAAGCCGCGCTTTGCTCTTTGTCGCACTGAAGAATAATCTCGCTTGTAGATTTGAAACAGCTGTCTGCTGCTTTTCTTGTATTATTTGTGAATTTTTAACGTTGGTTTTCTGCTTTTAATATTCTTGCACAAAGGTTTTATTTGCTATTTTTATGCTTTGCAACTATGTTGGAAAGTGTTAAAAAAGACAATTCAGAATGTAGGGTTTTTCTTTTCTTTTTTTAAAAAAAAAATATATATATATTTGCTACATATATATGCTATATATATAGATATTATATATGCTTATACTAAACCAGGGTTTCCCAAACTATGGTACACCTATCAGTTCTGGTACGTGAACGTTCAGATATTAGAACGCGAAGGTTATACAGAAAATTATTATTTAATTAAAAACTGCACTATTTTAGATCTAGAGACTCCACCCGGCCAGTTATTATGTCAATGTATGTCAATAAGTAACAAGTACTACGCAACTCCTTTGAAAAATTATCATTAATAAAATACTATGAAATATTTTGCTTAAATGTTCCTTTTCCTGCTGTATTAAAAAATATATATATACAATTTTCCTGATTGTACATTGTTTAAATATTGTATTAAATTATAACCATGATGTTACATTTTATTTGAATATAAATAACAAAATATAATCGGTAAACTAATTTAGTGATATAATACAATTTTAAGTCTTAACATTATCTTTATTATATGTGGTACGGCGAAACTATAAATTTGAATTTAGTGGTACACCAGTATAAAAGTTTGGGGACCCCGGTTCTAAACTGTTGAAAATTATTTATATGTTAAATTTAGGATCACTAATTATTTTTCAAAAACAGTCATTTTTCATGAATGATATTATTATATTTTACTTCGATTTAGGGATACGAATAAAAAAAACCTCCCGATTATACGCATGACATGCATTATAGAATGGTTAAATCCATTTTTTTTTTCAATTTGAGCATACATTTTCCTTTCGTAAATAAACTGTGCAATATTCAAAATTTTAAGTCTGCTTTTTCCTTTTGTATTTTTTATTTAACCAAAAACAACATTTTTAGAAAATATATTTAAAAACAAAAAGCGATAAGAAAAACGAGAATATACACAAAAGGAATGAAAAATAATACAACATTGAATAGATCGCCCGAACAAAGCGTGTTACCATTAGAACAAATTCAACAGAAAATTCATCATTCAGGACAAATCTGAGGAAAATGACAGCTTATCCTAGGAGGATGCAGCGGAAAACAAAGTTTTCTCTAGAGAACATTGTTGGATTCGCTACATTTAGGGTGAAGCTTATCTGCAAATGGGAAACTTTAAAGGTTCCGGAAGTTGGAAAAAAAAGGACAAGTATATGTTTTCGTGTATTTCAAACTTTTTGATGGGGAGAAAGGGTCACTGTTTCTGAAAAGTTGTCACTCATTCAAGCAGAATAGTTTTATTCCGAAATTGTTTAGTCGTAGTCGGAAATAAGAGTTGTTATACAAGTTGTTGATACTTGTTTTTTTATTTCTTTTCTAAATTTTGAAAAAAAAAAAAGACAAAATTTTATAAAACAATGTTATAATTTTCATTACTACAATTTTTAGTGTTTTTCAAATTTAAAAAAAAAAAAAAAAAAAAACGTTTTTGTTGAATTGAGTTATTTGCCGAGTGAAACTTATGCAAATATATTAATTTTCAAAAACATTATAAATTTCAAACTGTATATCTATATATATAAAAGAAAGTCCTTTCTGGCTAGATGATCAACGCACAGCCCAAACTACTGAACCTACAAAGACGAAACTTGCAGGAAAAATACTTCTTAGTATGTAGAGGCGCACTAAGACGGGATTTTGAAAAACTCTACCCCTAAGGGGGGTAAAAAAGGGAACAAAATTTTTAAAAATTCCTTAAAAATTGGGTATTATAGTTACGTGACAAACGATAACATATTTTAATGTATTTTTGTATGCTGAATCGAATGGTATCAATTAAATACTCATAAGTCAAATAGTTCGTGAGATATTGCACATTTTTCTAATTTGGCGAAGTCTTTGACGTCAAAATCTAACAATTCTAACAATACAACTGATAATTTCTAAAAATACGTCCGTTACTATAGCAATGGAAGAAATTCCAATTAAATCTTTTTGTTTATTTTTGCAACCACATTAACTGCTCAATTGGGAATTGAATATTATTCTTACGGATATTTATGTAATTGTGTATTATTATTATTTCTACAAACGCCACGATTTAAAATAAAATGTGATTGCTAAAATAAGGGGTACATCTCATTTATACCGTCGACCACTTTTCATTTAAAAAAAAAAAAAAAAAAAAAAAAAAAAGTCATTGCCAAACATGAACTTCAAATAAACAAATGGAAGAATGTTGCCATTGGAACATCAAAATAAATAAATAAGATAAAATAAATTCGGAAAAGCCCCACTCACCAAAGTGTCATCCAGTAAGTTTTAACACAAAAAAATTACAATATAGTAATGAAAATAGAAAAAAAATCTTGGGTATTTATTTATTTACATTTTTTTTTCTTAATTATCCTCCTCGGCTGGTGAATAAATGTTTGTGACCTCTGTTGAAATTGATCTATTGCACTTAACTATGAAACGCAACATTTTTACAATGCATTTTCTCTTTTAATGTTATGGCACAGTCGTTTAAGGACGCAATTTTTATTTTTATTAACAAAATAACTAAAATATCAGGCAAACAAAATGAAAAATACAGGTAAATGTCGAATTAAAAACCGCTTCATGACATAACAAACACGTTTCTGATGTCAAGTGAATGGGATTGCATTTTTGGCATTAAATCTTGTAGTTTGACGATAATTTTTTTAATGAAAAGTGGTCGACGGGATAATGGAGAAGTACCAAATAAAGTGTCGAAAGTCTGATTAGTATTATGTATTACTTCTTTATTTGTTTTCAGTCTTCAGCCATGTTTCTCTTTTTCTTTGGTTAGTTATTCATACGATTTCGAGCTAATTTTCCGCAATAGGATACCTCTCCAATTGGCGTATTAGCCACAATGTTGAAAGCATCGTTTATGTTTGAAGCGAAATCTTCATGATGAATCCTGCTACAGAAAATCATATCATCATCTACTATGAGTATAAACCGCATATTCACATTTTAATCAGGTAATGTTTTTTGAAAGGTTTTAGCGTATAGCTATTCTACGTTGCTTTGTTATAGAGCTAAAAAGGAAAGCTCTAAAATTATGTGAACCCGAATATTAAAGATTACTTTAAAAAAATTCTACTGAACAAATTTAATGGAAGCGATTTTTACGTGGGTTCTATAGATTTGGGCGAAGCAGTTGGTTCAATTTTAACGCAAAGCTTAGCGAAGTTTGCAAAGTATGTATTTATTGAAATACAGAAATTTTTTATTGTTCATTAATAATAATCTAATTATATGTTGAATCTTCAGTTGTACATTTCGATGTTTTATTAAACCTAGTTGCATTTGAAGAATCCCTGTTGTGGTGAAACTACACATTACTCAATATAATCCCACATATATATAAAATAAATTCGTTGATTAATTTAGACACTGACTTTAAATATTAGAATTAAATTTACTCTTAATGTTTGAACATTATGATTAAGTTACTCAAAATTATTCAATATATGATTTCGTTAATAGATGACAATCCTAAATTGTTTAAAATATTTTTTTTTTTTTTTTACACTATATATTGCTGATATTATTCTACAGTCTTTAAACTTTAAAATATAATTTATATTCCAATAAGTTAATAGTTTTAAAATTAAATAAACCGAATTATATTTAGTTCTTCTTTTTGTATTTTATATAGCTTTAATTAGCAGTAATTTATTGGTGACTAATTTTAAATTCATAAATAACTTAACTGTTTGTATTAAATATTAATTGTAATCGTAGTAATCGAACAACTGGACTATTCATCCCATCTCTTATTTGTAACTGTAGTATAACTAATATATTCCGAAACGGAAACTGCAAATAATTCTACGCCGAGCTTCGGCCAAATGTCCTAACCGGACTACTTTTTCGTCCAGGCGACCTCATTCCCCGGGTTTAGCATAAAAAGCTTTTTGACAGGCCGGTAAAGCGCCGCGCCGCTCGATAGTTGCATCCCGACTCCTATTGAATCAGTTTTGAAGCTTTTGCCTATTAGTTGTCGTTCATTTGCTCACTTGGTAATCTTTTGCCGAGTGCAGTGCGATATCATATGATATATTGCCTTTTAGTTAGTGAAATCATATAGGAAAAATTGTATACAAATATGAGAAAACATCCGAAATTATAAACTACAATTTAGTTGCTCTAAATGCATTTTTAAAATTATGAATTAGAAAATAATGAGTTAATAAAGTAATTTTTTTAGAAATTATTTAGGTATAATTTTGGGAATTAAGAAAATGCTCAAAATTATACCTAAATAATTTCTAAAAAAAAAAAAAAAAAATTACTTTATTAACTCATTATTTTTTTTTTTCTAAATTTATGGTTTTAATTGTCCTATACTGAAGCAGATCATCTTTTTTTTTTTTTTTTTTTTTTTTTTTTTTTGCCCTCTAAATAGAGAGAAATTTAAGTTTATACTTTATTTAAAAGTTTAAAAAAATGACTGAACAAAGTGTTCATTAAAACAATGTTTTATATATTTAAAATAGAAAAAAGTTTTAAAGAATGTGATTTTTACAGCTGAGAAACAATGTTAAGTGAGAATGTTTTTTTTTTTTTTTTTTTTTTTTTTTTTCTTGTGTCCTTTATATAATATTAATGTCCTTTTGTAAAAAATATCGCAAAACAATTCATTATTGTGGCAGTAGATATTTAATATATTGTAATATAAATTCAAAATGTTGTTCTGTATCCAAAAATATTCGTTAAATTTGCGAAATTTTGGTTAAACTCCTTGCACGAGGCTAAAAGTCGTCTGCTCGCGGTGTTTGCGTCTGCGCATACTGGTATTCTGGCGATACACAAGGACTAGACACTAGAATATCGGATCATGATACCGCCAGCGCGGAAGTGTGGCATCACGTGCATAAGGTCCATTACTTGTACTGATATTCTATAACTGTTTATTTTCTGTGAACAGTTCTTATATCAGGGGGGAAGGTCTGCCTCCTTAAACTCCCGTTGTCTCAATTATTTGATAATAGTAACTCTCTGGAATTCATTGTTCAGCCACCTAAATGATTAAAATGTTACTTTTGTGATAATGTCATTAATAATTAGTTTGGACCACGGAATATTCTCCAAAGTATTTTAGGTATTTTTATGTTGGCTGGGTGCAGAGGATAAATCATCAAATATTGCTCCCGTCGCTACCATTCGTACTGCATTCATTTTCTTTATAATATAAACCTTTCACTCATTTCATTTAAACTCTATAGCTTTCATTTAAATTACATCTATTATATACATTTAAAATACATGCTTTTTACTAATTTCATTTAAAGTAAAAATAAAATAATAATAATAATATAAACCAAAAAATTTTACTCTAACATCAAAGCATTTTTTTTTTTCTAAGTTACGCACAAAGAAAAGTAACAGCTGCTATTGGCGAGAGAAAAAAATGCCATTGGCAAGATTTCCGTCTGGTTATCATAAAAGTACCATGTTTATTTTATTAATAATTGGTGATGCTAATTGTTCAATTTATTTGGGTGGAGCTAGTTGAGCTTAAGCCGAAAGGTAGTCCTCACCGCCTGGTCTGACATTGACCTTGCTCAATTTATTTGAATTGATTCTTTGAGCCCCCCTCATATATTTTGAATTGATTATAAGCCACTGATTCAAAGTTAAACTATTACTGTTCTGTGCCGGTTTTTATCAAAAGAGTAAAAAATAATTAAATAATAATAAAATACAATTTAACGAAAAATAAATCAATATACTAATAATTAAAATAATTTTTGTGAAAAAAGTTATTTAATTTATTATATTTTAAACTTAATAATGACAAAGATTCTGGTCAATAAGATACCATTTTGCGCAAACTTGACGGAGAAAATACAATGATAGGAATTATTGAAAAAAAGTTTTTTTCTATCTGTGTTTTAAAAAATGCACATGAATTTAATTTTTTGTCAACATACATATATATTTTTTTTTGGTGGAGGGGGGGGGGGGGCTTGTTTGTATTTGATATTTCCTCTATCTTATTTTATTAAATTTAATAGAAAAATATTCTCATTGAACTCATAATTTTAAATATTTTAAATATTCAAACATATACACAATACTTGTCCAAGTAACAAGTATAAATAAATTTCTAGATTAAGGTAAAATCAAACAGAACGAGAAAAGTCAAATAAAGCAAGAATTAATAAAATCGGTGTATCAGTTCAACATTCAGCATCATAAATTAAAATGAAATAAAAACATATTGTACAACTGAGTAACATTAAAAAACAAAAAAAGAAAGAAAAAAGGGGTGGGAGGTGGGGTGGGTATCCACAACCGTACTATACTTGTTTGCTTTTTGGCTTTCTTTTTTCTTTTTTTATACAGAGATTCAGAATTCCAACCGGAAATATTAAATGATAATTTTTACTTCATTTAATAACAGACATTTTGCCGTTACATGAGGTGAAATTATTTCTTTTAAATTTTTCCTGTATCAATTTGGAATAACTAAAGGAAAGATAAAGCCAAACGGGCAACACTTTTAAATGATTAAGCAATGGTTTAAAATATGAACAGCAGATGGCGCTGTAACCTGCAGTACATAGAAAATATTGGAGTAAATCCCTTTATTGATGAACTCGTGCGTGACACGCCAAAGCAATCCGAATCAAAGGAATACGAAGAGTTATCTATGGATTTTATTGATGTGTTCTATAAGTATACGTACAGATCTGGTTAGGAAAAAAAAAAATCATGACTTATTATTTGCTGACAATGTAAGAAAAATTCCGAAATAACAATCGAAGTAAAAATAATTTTCTGAACGAATTAAAGAATTTTTCAAGCAACTTACGCGTTGACAGAACTTTAAAGTCCCATAAAAGAAAATTTGAAGTAAAATTTAATAGGTTTATTAATAACCGAATATTTTAGATTTTATGTAAAATACTTTGCATAATTTTATGAGACTAAGCTGATTTTATGAACCTAAAATTTTAAAAAACGAATATTTTCCCCACCATGCGAACCGCTTTTATGCTGTTGTATTGGAAAAATGTATACTTTAAATAATATTTCATTTGCCGATAAAACCACAATATATATCATAAACATGTTCGTGAGTAACGTGACGTTATATTAACGGTGGCAACACCTGACCAATGAATTTCGCTTTTACTATAAATATATATATATATATATATATATATATATTTAACTTCTAAACATCGCACAATTTTAATTTCTATACCGCCGAATAAAGAAAAAATTGTACTTTCAAATGCAATTTGTTTGAAAACTGTATCGCAATTTACTGATTTTTTTATGGTTTTAAAATAATTTTCAAGCATGTTATATATATATATATATATATATATCACGCGCAGCTGGATTACGGAAGAATAAGCCATTTGCACTTAAAACAATATAAATAGTTCAGCATTTGTTTCCGGCTAATACCCCATAACAAAATTAAAACTTCATTATTTTATTATTGATAATAAAATACAATGAAGTTACATACTTAAAACACTGGAATTATCAGAATTTAAAAGGCTCTTCTAACAAGGGAACCACTTTTGGTGCAGCTCGCACCCAGGATTGAGACCTCATGCATTTTAAAGCCCAATATTACGAAGTTTGAGAATCCATCCATTTTTTCTGTTAAAATCACATTTTTAACACTTTCCAACCTATAGTTGAAAAGTTTTATGACTTTGGTTTGTCTGGCGTCTGGCCGTGCTCTAACTCCCGTAAATGTGCTCGGATTGCCCTGAAATTTTTGTATGTTATTGTCGTTTACTATAGCATGCTCCCTATTTCAACTGAAATGTTTAACACTTATAGTTTTTTTATGGGAGGACATTCAAAAGTATTCCTTTACATTACAGTCAATGGGAAATAATCGTTTCAAGTGCATTTTGATGACGCTACGTCATTTAAAGCATAATGAAATTGATATATAATTAAGTTAAAACATGCTTTTTGTAGAATATGGAGTGCAAAGCATTTATTATTCATTTACAGGGTCAAACAAAAGAATTCTGTTACACATCGTTCTATGGGAAAAATCGTTTGCAGTGTAAGTTAGTGATATTTCACTATTTCAAACATAATGAAAATTGTATGCATTACTGAGGTGCACTATAAATTGCTCTCTTGTGTGTATTGCGTTTATTTACAGTGACACACAAAAAATATCGGTTACAGTACATAGATGTGGATATTTACAGTCTATGTGTGATAAGTGCGTTTTCAACTTTGGTTTGCGTTTTTAAGTTTAAGTAAATTTTTTCATTCTACGTGTGTGTTTATAAACTCGGTTGATCATATACAGAGCTACACAAGGAAATTCATAAATATTACAGACTATGGGAGTGGATTGGTCAAGGTTAGTTTTTAATTGTGTTTACGGATTTTCCTGATGAACTATATTTAGTTGACTAATAGAAGTTTGTGGAATATAAATAAATTCATATACAGGGCTACGCAAAGAAAAGGATTCATTGTCGTTTACGGTTGGTAATTGCTGCGAGTGAGTTTTGAGTTACATTTTAGCTTCATATGTGGTGTGTACAAAAGTCTTCAGATAATATACATGGCTGTACAAAAGATTTCGAGTGCATTTCCATCGATTGGCGAGAATTGCTAAATGTGAATATTCTAACTGAACTAAATTTTATCATACTATATATCCACATCTATTGATCATATACAGGGCTGCAAAAAATAATTCGACTACTTTTCTGACACTGGAAGGTCATTTCGAAAACTGTATTTTTCAATGTGTTACATGTTTCTAAACTGTTTACTTACATATCTTCTTTCACCTTATTTAACGGTGAAGTTTCGTTACAGTTTTCTGGCTGTGTTGGAAAGTGTTTCATAATCTATGCTCTTGACGCATGACTTTTCGTTCTTGTTTTATTTTACAGCAACATAACTTTCTGAAAATGCGATTTTTGAGACCACTGATCGGACTATTAACATAGAAGTTTATTTTAGAAAAGCAGTTAAAAATGCAAATTAGTCAATAATAAGTATAAAATATTGAAAAAAGTTGAAAAATTCCTCCAAGAACCTACGAGTTCAATTTTGAAAGAATACAACATTATAATTGCATTTTTGGCGGTGCAAATTGGCTTTATTGTTGATTTAAATTTTTTCTCGACAACCCTCGAAAAATGTCATTATCATCTGCTGTGTGGAAGTAGTAATTTGCATTCGTAGCACCATATTCGGAATCTTAACTCACTTTTGGTGTGAAAATAACAATTAAAAGTCGAAAAATAAAAAAATTAAAGTATAAAAAAATAAATAAAATATTATTTTAACAGAGAATTTTTATCGGTTCTCTATCTTTTATGTGTAGGGCTACAAAATGCACCAGGTGTCGATGCTATGTGCGAGCTGCATCAAAAGGGGTTCCCATGTAAGTAGCAATTTTTGACTATTTCTACGGGTATTAATTCCGGGTATAACGGGTATGCGGTTAATAAGGAAGTATTAATTTTAACGAATTTCAAAACTTTGTTTGAATACAGGATTGTTATATTTCATATAAAAATGCTCTTTGGTGTTGTTAGTGGACAATCTAAAAAATATATTAAATGCATATAATATATTAAATCACTTTTCAATAAAAAATATATTGTTTTCATCTATGCTCTGCCACCGGGAAAGCCCGGGTTGGATATCTTAGTATATATAAATGACCTGTCCCAAAACTATAGATACAAATCTGGTTTTTAAAAAATCACATCACATATTATTTGCTCATAATTAACGTAAAAAAAGCTTCTGTATAAGTATAGATGTATTTTTATTTATTTTGCATAAATTACGGATTATATAATTTATCAACCCTTTAATCCTCGATGGATAAAATTCCTGTAATACGTTCTAATTTATGTTATTTAACTAATAACTGAATATTTTACATTCCATGCAAAATATTTTCTTTTAGCATATTTATAAAGCAAATTCAATTTAATGTACATAATTTTTTTTAATGAATGTATTCTCAACCATTTACAAGTGGATTGAAAGGTGTGTAGTGGAAAATTTTACTTTAAAATAAATCGTTTACTTACAGATAAAATCATAATATTTACTTTTATTGTTTTGCAAGAATTGAGATATTTCAAAAACAATGTTATTTATAAATCAATCTTACCAGGAAACCACGCCATTAGTGTAATAATGAAAAAAAATCTAAATAAGCAGCAATCGAAAGGGCATTATGAAACGTGTCTTTTGACGCATAAATCATTTGCCCTCGTCTCCCCGTTATCGAGATATGAAGTCTTAAAATTTGCTAATTGATTGATTTAATGGGATGAAAGAAGGAGTCGATAGGATTGAAGGAGGAGTCATTAACTTTTACAACGTAACAATATCATCAAACTCCAGTCACTTGTCCATTTCCAGTTTAATACGGCACAATACTCCGAAATGATTCGGTATACTTGTAACATGTCTGGGTTAGTGCAAACTCGGCCACTTCCATTTGAAACGTCCTTGCAATTTTATTTTTCGCAGGAGGTTGATCATTGTAATTATTGCACGAGATTTACGTTCATGAAATTCTCTTGGTGTCACGATTTTCTACGCTTCAATCATTTTTTGGTTCAGTGCCATATTTGTCAATAGCTTATTTTTTACGGGCTTCTTTCATTTTTATATTACTACTAGCTGTTACCCGTGACTTCGTTCACGTATCATTAAAAGAAGTATAAATGCATTAACTAACTCTTTATCACATTCCATAGGAGACAATACAGTATTTCTATGCTATAGAGGTCTTGACATAACTAAGTTTTAAAACAGTGAAATTTTATGCCAAATAATCGCGAAAATGAAACTGCAACCAATGAAAAAAGGCGGGCCAAATAAAATCGTGAAAATCGGCGAATTGTGTAAAAACATATGTCAAGTTTACCTGGTAAACCATTTTACTTTTAACGCCTTTCTGAAATGTTTTAATAGCCATCCTTCAAAGCTAATGGAAATAGTATATTCTTTTTCATTAATTTCAATTCTTGTGAATAGGGAGCAATAATTGTAGACCTAAATGCAAGGAGCTTAAATTTGCCTCCTTGATTTAATCTATAACTGAAAAAAAATCTTTATTTCTAAATGAAGATGTGTTGACAGACGATTTTTGTTCTCCAGAATAAATTGATTCATGAAGTTTGAATATGTGAAAATACGTTTTTATTTTTCAAAAATTTTACTGTAATCAAGATTTTTTTTTTTTCATTCACCCTCTATTCAAATTGAAAATAAATTCTTTTTTTCAGTTTTAATAAGAAAAAATATATTAATCCGTTTTATTTTTTTTATTTTTTATCCACAAAAATGGAATAATTTAGTTGCCATTTTTAGAGAAACTTCGTTAAAATTCACAAAAACAACAACAACAACAACAATAATAATAATAATAATAATAATAATATCACGAAATTTAAATCATTTTTTTAAATTCTGAGAGTTTATGACATCCTCGGATCAATGATAACCGGTGTTAATACCGGTGTTAAGTAAATCGCGTTGCGTTTGACAATCTGAAAGGAGTAGTTGCGAAATACAAACAGGCGGTCAGATTTTAATATAAGATTCGTATTTCTTTTTCTTTTCCTAAGAATCATGGTGTGGATTTTGGCAAAAAACTCTCATCTGTATGTAATTGATATTCAAGCTTAATAATCGGTATAGATAAAAAAAATATTTAAATTATTCGTTTTAAATATGGAGTAAAACTCATCTACTTTCTAAACTTACCGATCCTTGTATTATTAATGTAAGGAATTAATTCACGCTCCTTATAAAACAAATTTGAAAATTCCCGTTTTATTTCAAATATGACGTCACTTTTTCTTCAGAGAAATCTCTTTTTAATGGCATAATTATTGTTAATTTTCTTTTTCTGGCAATCAGCGCGTAAATTGTAGCTGAAAACTCACATTTTTATGTAACTGGCATTCAAGCTAATTATTAATCAGTATCCATAAAAAATATTTCAGTTTTTCATCTTAAATATTACGTCCATTATCTATCTACTTTCATTAAACATTGATTTCATGCTCCTTGTATTATTACGGACATTTGAAAATACATGTTTTATTTATGACGTCATATTTGTGCAAGCCGAAGGGGATCCTTTTCATAGTTCCATGGTCCAAGAGAAATCTCTTTTTAATAATATAATTATTGTTCATTTTTCCTTCTAATTATAACTCAGTTTTTGACAGAAAAAGATCTTTTTAATGTAACCGATATTCATACTTCATGTATAATAACAAATACTCCATATTTTTGTTTCAAATATCACGGAAATTCATCTTCTTTTGAATTCTTTTTAATTTTCATTTTTCACGTGAAAATCGTTCAATTGAAAATTAATTGTTGAGGAAAAAATATTTTTCCGTGTTTTTATTATTGGCAACGATCAAAGCCCTAGCAACGATAAAGTAAAATGGTTAAATTTTATGGAAAAATGTCCATTTATTCTCTATGAAAATAATGAAATTTTTAATTATTAAAGAAAATATTTGTATAAAATAAATAAAATCTAGCCTATGTTCATTCCCGGCTTATAATCAACCTATATGCAAAGATACAGGGTAATTTAATTCTCCATTTTGACGCTGGCTTCAGCCTAACATTTGCACACAATCGGATTTATAATATTATTAGGATATCTAAATATGTTTTGTATTTCATATTAATGTGATAATTAAATTTTCTGACTCAAAACCACGCCTTTTCCCCTTAATTAAATTAATAAATTATCAAACTTTATGACTTTATATCTCGATAACGAGGAGACGAGGGCAAATGATTTATGTGTCAAAAAACACGTTTCAGAATTCTCTTTCGATTGCTGCTTACTTAGATTTTTTGCATTATTACACTATGGCGTGGTTTCCTGGTAAGTGTTGCTCTAAATATTTCACCAAAATGCTTATAACTACACTGTGAAATAAAAAACAAATTATATAGGGAAATACAATATAACCAGGGACGGAAATATAAAATAACTTCTTCTGCGTTACCCACAATTCCAAAAAGCGTTCTTTATTATAAACATCAAAAATCAATATATTTTCCAGATTTAAAGAAGCATTAAAAAAATATTTTATTGTTGCTGATTTTTGGAAATGTTTCTGAGTAATTTTTATAGAGTATCAATCAGTTTTATCCAACCGGAATATTGAGTTTTAGAATGCTATTTATTCTCAATTAAATACTTTCATTTGCGTAGTTGAATTTATACATGCAAGAGTAACAAAATAATATTAATGTTAATGTTAATGTTGGTGCTGTTAATTTATTATGTTTGTCTATTAAACATGTTTGTTGAACATGAAAATGTTTATTTGAGAATTGATAGCATTCGAAAAACCTACATTCCGGATTGAGAAAACTGAATAATACACTACACTGTAAAAAATGACCAATGTTTCTTATTTTATGAAACTATGCTATAACCGCAAACGAAAATATAATATAATCTTCTGAGCTATCGAAAATTTCAAATAGCATGTTACATTGCCTTTTGAATCCCCAGAAACGAATACATTTTCAAAATTTAAAGAATAATTTATAAAAACAAATAATTTTTAGCTGCCCGAATTTTTCAGAAACGTTTCCGAAGGGTTTTTATAGTGTATTAATTAGTGTCCTCAGCCTGGAATACCTGTTTTTTGAATGCTATCAATTCTCATGTAAACATTTTCATGCTCAAAAAAATTGTTTAACAGACAAACATGCAAAATTAACAGCGTTAACAATAACACTAAAATTAAGATTATTTCTTTACTATTTCATGTATAAATTAACTTATGCGGCTGAAAACGTGTACTTGAGAATGAATAACATTCGAAAAACAGGTATTCCAGCCTGAGGACACTAATTAATACACTATAAAAACCCTTCGGAAACGTTTCTGAAAAATTCGGGCAGCTAAAAATAATTTGTTTTTATAAATTATTCTTTAAATTTTGAAAATGCATTCGTTTCTGGGGATTCAAAAGACAGTGTAACATGCTATTTGAAATTTCGGATAACTCAGAAGATTATATTATATTTTCGTTCGTGGTTATAGCATATTTTCAAAAAATAAGATACATTGGTCATTTTTTACAGTGTATAAAAACTATTCAGAAACGTTTCCGAAAATTGTAGAAAGAGAAACTTCAATTTTATTAATTCTACTTTCAATCTCGAAAGTAATATTGGTTTCTGAGTTTTCTAAAGATAAAGAACATTTTTCGATGCCCTAGATATTTCAGAATAGGTTTTCGTTCGTGGTTATATTATATTTTTTTAGATTAAGGAAAAACCTGCCTTTAAAACACTTTCCAAGATAGTTGAAAACTGTTTATGAATTCGATTTGTCTGTCTGTATGTCTGTCCGTCTATCCATGCCCTAACTCTCATAAATATACTCGGAATGTCATGACATTTTCATACATTATTGAATGTTCGGTAGAAAACACTGATTGATACTCTATAAAAATTACTCAGAAACATTTCCAAAAATCAGCAGCAGTAAAAGATTTTTTTCTATAGAATGTTCGGTATTGAAAATGAAGTCTGTAGCATTAATAGTTCATTTAAAGGGACACACAAAAGGACATTCCATTACATTATGGTCTATGGGGAAAAATCGTTTGCGGCGCATTTTATTGATGTCACGATAGTTCCAACATATGAAATTAATATGCATTATTGAGGTGGACTATAGCATCTTTTAACTGGAGTATACAATTAGTAGCATTTATAGTTCAATTACAGGGACGTACAAAATAATTCGTTTACATTATGATCTATGGGGGAAAATCTGGAACATGTTGTGATACTTGAAACATAATTAAAATTTAAAAAGATCACTGAAGTTCAATAATTTTCTATAGATTATGGAGTGCGTAGGATTAATCGTTCATGTACAGAGCAGCACAATAGAATTCAGTAAAAGGACCGACTATGATTGGTATTTGCTAGAAGTGAATTTTCCGCTGTGATATGCAATTTTATGTAATTTTTAGTGTATTACGTGTTGTTTACAAATTCCGTAGATCATGTAGAGGGCTGCACGAAAGACTGCGAATATGGACAGTAATTGTTGAAAATGGATTTTTGCTGAGTTATGCATTTTTTTAAATTGCTGATTTAGATATCTCAATTCATCATATGAAAAAATTATATTTCTTAATAATATTCTCACTGTAAAAAAATGCTGCAGTAAAATTACTGCAGCAGAGATTCCAGGCAATGTCCATAAGAAAACGGGTTTTGTCTAGATAAATGAGTTTTGTTCTTACATAAACGGTTTTTGCCCGTAAAAACACGAAATTTACGGAAATTGACCGTTCATCTTGAAAAGGGGTCATTTCTCGTAAAATAAATTACGGCAGGAATTCACGAAGAATGCTCATAAAATTACATTTTATTTTTATTATTATTTTTTTTTTTTACAGTGAGTGTTAAACAAGTTAGAAATTGTACGTTAAACGTGACAAATGATGTGCGTTCGTACTATAACTAGTTTTATAAATATTCAGATCTTGGTGCAATAGCTGTTGCACTCTTATTTAAAAAAGCATGAATACAAAATTTATTTTATATGCAGATTTTCATATTATAGATATTAATATTATTTTATGAAATTAAGTTTCAATACACTTTTACAAACAATTATTCAGAATTATGTTACATTAAAATTATACTATGAGCTATTAAAACTATAATTATACTATGTTACATTAAAATTATACTATCCAATACAAAAACAATGTAAAAAAAAATCGTTATTATTTCAGTGAAATGAATTATATCGTCTATTATTATGATATTAATTTCTGTAATAAAATATGTATATTTTAAGCTGGCAACATTTTATCTTTTGTTGACATTTACTGAAAATTACAGTGGGAAACTTAAACTTAGCTTCGTAAAGTTCAGAACTTGAAATCCGTATTTAAACTCTTTTTCCATTTAATATCTATTTCTCCGGAAACATCTATAGAGAAAACTGTCGGTAGATTATAGGATTGCTATAATTAAACAATTTTAGTATACAAATTCGGTTTTTAAATTCAGTAATACGGAATTAATATGACTCCATCTTAAGTATGCCGTAATCACCTTGGCAACCTAGAATCATTACCTATTGTGGGATATCATTGAATTAATTACGTTTGATAGGTTTTAATAAAATAAAGAAAACTTTTATTAATATTTTTTAAAGTTTTGATTCAATTTTCATAAAATTTGAAATGACTCGACAATATTCTGCAACGATTATATTGATTAAATTTCAAACCATTCGGTTGGGTAGTTATATGCGGACAGATGGACAAACGGACGGACCAGACGACGACTATAGGTGCTACGTATTTACATAATTACGAACGCACCTAATAAAAAAGTTAAATAGTTTTAAATAAAGAATTCTGGGGTAAAATATTTTTTATAAAACTTGAAGAAAATGTTCGGTATGTTTAGCGTTAAAACACGTTAATTGCAATTAAAAATTGTCTTTTTTTCGTGTCTCTATTTATGAAAAAATGCCTACATTCTTCTTTTTTCTTAGTTTGCACGCGTCACATCTTCCTAACAATTTATCTTTAGTTGCTTTATAGCTGCCCTAAGTTGATATACAAATGTGAGAAATCTCCCCGAAGACTACCTATAAGACTTTTATGTAACTACTTATATAACTTTTTTAAATAAACAAAAACTTTCGAATTGTGTTTCTGCCTTAGACCTTCTAATATACTAGACACCAAATTGGTAACCTTTTCTGGGCTCTAAGATCACCTACATACCAAACGTGATTCCCACCTAATTTAGTACGCAAACCGGGTTTTCTCCCGCCAAAATCTGCTTGGAATTTCCGTGTTCCTCTGGAGTTGACTGCACGAAAGCGATTACCGCCAAAACAGACAGCCACTACATCGCCAAATCCGAGCATGATCTTGGGACCAACTTTTCGACCAAAAAACAATGGAATCTGCTCTCTACTAGTATCTTTGCTCTGAAGTTTCTGCATTATTATTAAACATATCAAGTATATAAAATTTAAAATAACTCCATTCAAGAAGGGACAAAATACAATAACACTGCAACCATGGCACCATGGCAACCCAGAATCATTACCTATCATGGGATATCATTAATAGGAATTAACTTAATATTACGTAAATTCTATTAACGTAAATTAATAGAATAAATTTTTAAAAAACAAAAAACAAAATTGATAAAAAGAGGGATAAATTTATTTTAAATTATTCTTTATAATCTATTTTTGGAACGTACAAACTCAACATAATTAAATGTTTTCCTTAACTTTAGGTTATTTAAATTTTTTCTTGATAGACACAATAACATTCGTGAGGAACTTTCGTGTTAATTTATCTTATCGTGTTTGTGTTTCTTGGATGGTTCATTCAAAATAAGAAAGAATCCTAATCTTGCTACTTAGTGCTTTGAAAAATGCAACATGATTGTGTTTCAAGAAAATAGCAATAAATCATTCTAATGGAATGTGAACCTATTATATTCTGTTTTCAATTAATTATGGAAATTTCACATTCTTTTCTTTACTTTAACTCAGTGAATGCCGGGTAATTATTTTTAAAACCAGTTTTCAAAGTTTAGAAAATTTAATATGCAGAGGAAATTCGAACATTTTGTATCTTGTAAAGGAAAAATAATAAGCCTTATAACGAAATCCCGTGGGAGGAATTTCTATTTTAATAAGTTACTCACAATCAATTGCACATTTATTTTTGCCGTAAATACGCGTGATTGTATTATTAAACGTCTAAAAGTATTTAGTAACAATAAATTTTATTATTTAATGTAGCAATTATTCTACTAATTGAAAAATACTAGCATTATCATAAGAAATACACAGCGTTTTACTGTAATTCTGATTTGAAGACAGAAATAATCAAGTTTACATTTAATTGGTTATAACTCTTCTAAGTATTTGTTATTATTTCGTGAGATTTACGTCTATTTCTCAAATATTTTTTGAGAAACTTTTACAAGGCAAAGGCAAATTTTAAGTTAGCTGAGAATGATATAGTTAACCTTTTGATTACAGGATTGGGACACTATACGTCCTCGTGACTGTTTTTGTTTTTTTTTAATCGCACCACTTTTTGAAATAGGATCTCTGTTATACGCTAATGCTAGGATATTTTAAAGAGATATCTAGCACAAAAAAAAAAAAAAAAAAAAATTATAAATGGTGACACGATTGAATATAAAAATAGTCGCCAGTCCTGGCTGGTTATCAAAAGATTAAGTAGATGAAATAATAATTAAGTTTAAACGTTTGTCGAGGAAAAATGGGGGAAAATTCACGGAATCGTCGTGCAGAGGTTTGAAATTTTCGTGCAAACGAAAAATAAAAAGTTAATAACATTCTACGGGTAATTGTATTATTAAACTTCTAAAAGTATTTAATAACAATTAGTTTTATTATTTCATGTAGAAATTATTCTACTAAATGAAAAATACTAGCATTATCATAATAAATACAAAGCGTTTTACTGTAATTCTGATTTGAAGAAAGAAATAATCAAGTTTATATTTAATTGTTTATAACTCGAGAAAAAATGGGGGAAAATTCACGGAATCGTCGTGCAAAGGCTTAAAATTTTCGTGCAAACGAAAAATAAAAAGTTAATAACCTTCTACGCGTAATTGTATTATTAAACTTCTAAAAGTATTTAGTAACAATTAGTTTTATTATTTAATGTAGCAATTATTCTACTAATTGAAAAATACTAGCATTATCATAATAAATACAAACCGTTTTACTGTAATTCTGATTTGAAGAAAGCAATAATCAAGCTTATATTTAATTGTTTATAACTCTTCTAAATATTTTTATTATTTCCTGAGATATACGTCTATTTCTCAGATATTTTTTGAGAAACTTTTACAAGACAAACGCAAATTTTAAGTTAGCTGAGAATGATTAGTTAACCTTTTGATTACAGGTTTGGGACACTATACGTTCCCGTGACTGTTTTTTTACCTCATCGCATTACTTTTTGAAATATAATCTCTGTTATACACTAATGCTAGAATATTTTAAAGAGATATCTAGCACAAATCTTTTATAAATTGTGGCACGATTGAATATAAAATAGTCGCCAGTCCTGGCTCGTAATCAAAAAATTAAGTAGATGAAATAATAATTAAGTTTGAATGTTTGTCGAGGGGAAAATGAGGTAAAATTCACGGAAGCCTCGTGCAGAGGTTAAAAAAATTTTCGCAAACGAAAAATAAAAGGTTAATAACATTCAATTTTACTTATTGTAACCTTATTCACCGTTAAAAGATCGCCCATATATTGGGTTATTGGGAAAGTTCCTTCCGTTTGGGAAAACCAATTCGCACCGAAAAATTCTGCTCGTCAATTATTAGACATTAGATATCGGAATTAATGTCCAATAATTAAATGAAAGAATTTTCCGGTAACAGCCAACTTTCCCAAGCAGAAAGAACTTTCCGAAAAACCAACAAATAAATAAATAAACATGTAATATTTCTATTAATTTTATTAATTTTACTTTTGTCGATAGTTTTTTCAAGTGCGTGAGGTATGTATTCTGTGAGATGGTGCATTCATTGAATGTCAGCTTCGATATCGTTTTTCGGCGATAGTGGAATTATTTTACGCTGTTCTGACACACCGGATGGCCAAAAAGTCCGTAAAAACTTTAAAATTTTATAAAAACTGGAAAAATAACCGAAATAAAAAACGGTTTGCAGGGCTAGCATCGGTAAGTCACAGGAATTTTTATGAGACAGGAAAAATTACTTAAAAAACATCCCATAGATGGCGCTGACGTACACAAATCAAAGGAAAGGTACGCAAATAACAAACAGAATGCCTCCAAATCGTTTATTACAGTGATGTATGTGCTCCACATGACCACCACTACACACTACAGGTGATAACACATTGCATTCGAGTCATAAATCCAGCAACAGCAGAGTGCAGCAAGTCCGGATGTACACATAAAACCTTTCGGCTGATCGCATCTTTTAGTTCCAACAGATTTAATGGACCGGATCGATACACCCGAGATTTCAAATGTCCCCATAACTAGAAGTCTGCCGGTGTCAAATCTGCTGATCGAGGAAGCCATTTGAATCTGCAACCCCTGCTAATGATTTTGTCTTCCCCGAACGTCTGTATCAGGTATGCCTTGACCGTGGTAGCAATGTGACTAGTGATCCATCTTGCATAAATGTGACAGTAGAAATTGTATCTCTTTTACTAAAACATGGCACGATCTTCTCGCTCAGAAACGTTAAATAACGCTGAGCATTCACCATAACCGTTTTCCACCCATTTACTCGGCACTGCGTTTCAAAGAACAAGGTCCTTTGATGAAAGAACCTGTGAACCCACACCACACTGTCACTTCTGGGGAATGCAATGGTTTCTGTGTGTACTCACGTGGATTAGACGTCGCACAGATGCAACAGTTATGGGTATTAACGTCGCCATTTGTCCAAAAGATGTTAAAGACCCGGGTGGGATACTGCTCGATTTTGGGGAAGCCCACGTCGCAAATACTTCCCTCTGTACGGTATCCGCTGGTAAAACTTCATGGCACGACTGCAACTGTATGGGTACAGATCAAGGATTCCGTAAAGAATATTGCGTACCAAGGATGGTGGTAAACTCAAGTGTCTGCCAGCTTCACGAGCATTGCTGGTCCCTGCAGCTGAATCGAACGCTAACGCTTCCATTTCACTGCAACACGCGGCGAACGTACCTTCCTTAAACATGGTCGTTGGGATCTTAAGCGTCCCAGTTTCCTCAAACCGCTGAACAAGCTTTATGAGGCCCTTTTACAGTCCTCAAATTCTTCTGAACTCTGAATTTACGCAAGGCAATGGTCGCTGATTCCTGTTTAACGTAAAACAACTTCACCAACAAAGCTTTATCCTTCGCACTCAGCATCCTTGTTCACATGCACGGTTTACAACGGTGAACTTGCTGTGGATTATGAGTGCAAGTGTTCTTATAACCGTCTCATTCGCATATTTGCACCGATGTTGCTAGCACCAACGCCATCTATCGGCTGTTTTTTTCCCTGTCTTAAAAAAATTCCTGTGACCTGCCGTTTCCCTGCAAACCGTTTTTTATTTTAGTTATTTTTCCAGTTTTTATGAATTTTTAAAGTTTCCACGGACTTTTTGCCCACCCTGTATAAAGATACACTATGTTTTTGTCCACAAAAAGGTGAAGTTGAGTTCATCGACAATGAGTTTCGATGTCGTTGATAATCGATTTTAATTTTTGTACAAAAAGCGAAGTCGAGATGAATTCCTATATAATTTACGTAGTTTTCCTAAATGACTGTTTTAAATGGGAATAGTGGTTTTTGAGTGGTGTGAAAGTGTTTTACTAAATTTTAGTTTAACACGTTTTATGGTTATGTTTATACTTCTCTAAACTTCGTTTAAATTTTCTGCGTATGAAAGTCAAATAAGAAAAATAATTTAACTGCCTGTATTTATTCGGATACTTAGAGGAATTCCCGGTTGATTTCAAGTATAAAAGACAAGTGTATTTCAGTGTAAGGTGTGTTTTTGGATATCCAGCAACTTGGAGCAAGACGCTAAGCTTTATACGAATTTTAATGAGGAAACTGGTTAGAGAAATTTAATTTAACCTGAAAATAAAGTTTGTTTTTGAGACAACAGATCTTGCTGTGATATATTTTAACAAAGTACTTAAGGTGAAATCTCCTCAAAATTTATAGTTATTTGGATTTCGAGACTTCGTTGTTTTTGCAATGCTGGGAGTCGCAATAGCTTTTCACCAAACAACCATTTTCTATTTTAGTTTGAGATAAACAGTTTTTTTTAACCTTACATTAAGTTGTTTTCCATCTAACTATGTTTAGTAATAATTTTAACAGGTCCAGAGGTAGACGTCACAAGTGAATAACAATTTCATCCAAAATGTTATATTTGATTTAGTTATTCTCATTTAAACTTCTGCTTTAATACAGTAACACATTTCGATTATTTGAAAACTATTTTTCCGTGAACCTTCTATTTATTTGAGATTTCGAGAATTGGATTATTAGTTTGGACAGTTTGAGATAAATATTATCTTTTAGATTAAAAAAATTCCACTTGAATGAAATTGTCAACGTAATATTTGATAAAATGATTTATTTTATTATTTGTCTCCAATGGCCGGAGAAAAGAATTTTATGGTACATGTTCCAGAGCTAAGTCTGACCGACTGCCCATTCATTCGGTCACCATGAGAAGGTGTACAAGTTGAGGGAGTAAAAGATGACGCTATAAGCTCATCCCCCCCCCCTTGAAATTGAAAATTTCAAACACTTTAATTTTGCATATTAATTCAATTTAATTCATAACACAATAAACTTTAACACCAAATAAACGCATTTTTTTGTTGGACTGTAGCTACACATCTTATTAACACTACTCAAAGAATATTTTTTCACCAACGCCATATTGGCGCAAACAAACTTTAATTAAAAGAAGAAAAAAAACTTTATTCGATAAACTTGTTTATAGAAACACTCATTTCCAGTCCGGTCCATCATAGTTATTAGAGACCATGGAAATTCTCATCATTCTGTTTTTTTTTCATTATTCATATACCATAACTAATACATTTTTCTGTCCATGGAGGTAAGAGAAGACTGGGAGATTGAACATTTTCCCTCCCAAATGAAATTGAAAATTCAGTATAACAACATATAAAGTTAAAAAGTTAAATATGAATATATAATTTGAAATCACAATAATTCACTGAATGTACATGTACAATAAAGTAGTTTAATATGAATACATCACTTCCAATCACAATAATTCATAATATAGTTAAATACATGACATACAATTAGAATACACAATCACAATTAATTTAAAGAAATCACTGATTATCGTTGATGCAAAATATAAATAAGCTGTACACTTCTTTAAAAAAAAATCCATTTGGCAAACACTATCTCACTAACGCACTTTGCCATTGCTACCCGTAAATTCTTGCCATTATCCACCCATTTGGGGAAAGATTCTCCTCTTTTATGAATACAACAGTGCCAATTTCTGCATTATTCTTCTCAATTAAACATTTTGCTCATTATTGAAATTTATAAGATAGTTGCGTCGCCACAATCGCCAAATTCTTTGTACATATTTTGTTATTTTCTATTTTTAGATACTTAAATTAAACTAGGCTCAGGTATAGATGTAATTTGTCTCTTTATTAAAAATGTCCTGGATACAAAACTCTATAATCATTATGATCTGTAAGAACTAGGAGAAATAAAACGCGAATTAAAAAATCTCCAATTTGTTACAGAATTGGTATAAAAATTATTCGATAGTCAATTTAGTATCTCCTACGACTCCTTTTAAATGATATTTAAACGACTTCACATCTACTTCCCAAAAGCAGCCAAAGTTGGGCACCTTGGGATTGATTAACTTCCAATCAATCCTTTCGGACGATAAACAACTTGATAGAAGTTCATCAGAAAGTTTAACTCGATTAAACAATTTCTTTAACTCTGCTGCTGTAATTACAGATGTTTGAGCGTTATCAGTAACAAGTTTTCGTGATTTTCCTCTTCGAGAAAAAACTTTTTAATTATGAAATAAATCCCTATGTATTTAGACAGTGTGTTACAATTTCAAGATGAATTGCACGAATCGCAAGATAAACTTTATTAAATGCCTTTTCTTTGATTTTTGTATTTCAGAAGAAATGCTCCACAGATCCACATCAAAATCAAAATTTCAATTTACGTACTCTGATGCCACATACCCATTTTTTTTTCACGATTAACACAAAATATTATGTATCTGGAGCTATCAGATATGGCGAATAAAAAAAAAATAAAAATAAAAAAAAAAAAAAGATTTAAATCTCTACATAGATACTGTAATACTCGCAGTTCCACGGCGAAATAACATCATAGTTCCTTGAAATTAGTGTTAGGAAAGAGTAAGTCTTACTTATACTGAACATATCAAGAAAATAATAATTCTATGATTGTTCTGTTACGCATGAAGATACATCATATGAGAAAACATTGAATAAATATCTTAACTGTCAGGATTATATATACTGAAAAAATAAAAAGAAGGAATTAATTAACTGTTGCATTTGTTGTACATGAAGGCATATCGACTAAATATCTTAACTAACAGAATGGTTTATAGTGAAGCAGTAAAAGGAAGGAATTCGACAATGATTGCTCTTCTGTACGTGAAGAAACACCACATGAAGGAACACCGGTTAAATATATTAGCTGTCAGGATTATATATACTGAAGAAAGAAAACAGAAGAAATTCAATAACGGTTACATTTTCTATACATGAAGGTACATCAACTAAATATTTTAACTGACAGAATTGTTTATTCTGAAGAAGTAAAATGAAGGAACGCGATGATGATGATTATTCTGTTGTATATGAAGAAACATCATATGAAAGAACATTGATTAAACATATTATTGTCCGGATTATATATACTGAAGAAGTTACAGAAGAAATTTAATAATGATTGCATTTACTGTACATGAAGGCACATCGACTAAATATTTTAACTGACAAAACAGTTTTTACTGAAGAAGTAAAAGAAATAAATTCAATAACGGTTGCATTTGTCGTAGATGAAGGCACTTCGATGATGTTTCTTAATTCGTCCACCAATATATCTTTAATCCTTCTCCAAACAAGATTCTGGGTTTTTTTCTTTCTCCCGAAGATCACACTGGAGGATGGCTTTCTATGCAGACACTCTAGCTGCCTCCTTCCTCTTCTTCTCGCACACAATAATTTCAAACTTAATTGCTCTATCAAATCTTTCCGATCAACGGTTTCAACAAATTTTGAGCTCCCCCAATCAGAGCATTGCATGGATGTTTCCAGATCCATAAACTGCTGCAAAATCGGGAAAATAGCCTGATAATTTTGATGGAGATCGGCGATCAATTAGCCGAATGATCATTGTGGTCATGAAAATATTTTTGTAGCGTTTTACTTGGATGGGCAACAATAACAGGGCATTCAGGGATGTAAGGAATTTTGTTTTCGACTTTAATATAAACAGGTGCATCGTACAGAATTAATCATATGGCAGCCAAAGTTGTATTTTTTCTTTGAAAAACAAAGATGGCGACAGGAAAGTTAAAAATCATAAATAGAACATTATAATTTTGTAAAATTTGAGTAAAAACGTATCAAATTAAAGAGAAAAATAAAGATGATTTCAATAAGATTGTTAAAACAAAAATTTAAAAAAATTAAATGATTATTATTAATGATTATTTATAATTATAAATAATTTATTTAATGGAGAAAATTAGTTATTTAATGAAGAAAATTATTTATTTATTTAAAATAAGAAAAAAAGTTTAAAGAATCATTGAAAATAACAAATTTAGAATTAAATGTTTAATTGAGATAGTTAGAATTAAGATGATTGCTAAAATTAATTAAAATTTTAATTAGGAAGTTTATAATGAAATTTGGACTTGCAAAAAATAAGAAATGTTATATAATTTTATGACAGATCTTCTGGTGAAAAAAAAAAAATGTTTCAATTCTACATTTTGTAAAAAGCCGGTAAAAACTTGCCTTTATATTTTTTATAATTTCCTATTCTACATTTCGGTATTGCTTTTTACATTTTTAAGTTTAAAAAATGTCTTGCACGGGGATTTTGATTTTAAAAAATTTAGTTTAGCTTATTAAAAGTTCATATTCTGCATTTAAAAAACGCGTCCTTGTTTGCGGACATGAGGCATTTCTGTTCCAAAATATTGCCTCTCGCTTCATTTAGTTCTGCAGGTAACCATGTCTTATAATGATCTAGGCATTTAGAGGGTGTTGTTGCTTTGAGACTTTTAGCTATTATTACTGTTGTCCCGAATTCCTTTATTACATAATCTTTTGAGCACACACAAGTCTTGTTAAAAATTTCTTCTGTTTACATATGAGGGGGTTAGAATGATAGTGGAGTAAATCAAAAATTTGAAAAATCTAGATAACCATATTTTTACTGAACGTATATATTTTTTTCAGTGCGACAGTCAAATGAGTTATAGTTCAGTTAGGGAGTCGCTAGAGAGCAAAACAAGTTGGACCACTTAATGCAACGGCTATACGACTAGTTTCACCAAACCCTTCATTTCTCAAATTACTAAAAAATGACTTACTTCACTGTCATTCTAACCCCCTCATATATATTCTTAATATTTTTTTTTTCAGAAATTTATACACATAATCAGACATTTTACTGATGCTGCACGGGACGACATGAATATATCCCGGAACTCCGCTATATATGTGTACCGCGAATGATGTGTACTATGAAATCACCGGGAATTGAATCTGGTCCGGTACCTCCAAACGGTGGGACAAAATGGCCAAAATCCCTTAAACTGGCTGGCCAAATTAAAAAATATATATATATATGAATCAAAAAAATTACTGAACTAGTTCTATACATTCCACAGTTTATGAGAAATCACTAAATGAGACAAAAATACTTTTACCTTTAATAAACTTGTCCATTTTGTGGAATTTTGCATAATTTAAATTTTGCCAAATTGTTTAGTTCGAGCTGGTAGTTGACATTTTCAAGTTATCAAGGCTTTTTGTTTGTTTGTTTGTTCTATCGTCATTTAATCAAATACTGTTCAGTTCTAAAACGTGTTTTTTGCAGCGCTTTTTATCTTTCCTTTATAAAAGTACGTATTTTTAATGTAATTTATACAAAGACAGCTAGCTATTCAAAGAAAAATTTCGAATTGTTCCGAAAAACGAGCTATGTTCTCAGTTTTCTTAGTTATTGGGTGAGAGAAATTCATAATAATCACATCTGCCGCGATCCGATGCGGTTCGGTAGGCCCACGAAACTCCTTAACACGTTTAATGTTGATATTGTATTCGATTTTGGAAAAGCGTAATACTCTTTATTTTCTACATTTTGTCACAGAAATTTCCCCTTCTGACTTCAGATTCACATTTCCCACCTTTAACAATATAAAGTTACAAAATATCAAGTCATTTCGACGTCTTTTACGAACTCTACATCCATGTCCACGAAAACACGCCTTTTGCCACATTGTGAGTCACCATGGGAGTTAAACGCCCTTACGCTCTCGGCCACGCAGGTACCTCCCATAATGGACTTTTCGATTAACTTAAGCAAACAATCTCAATTTTTTTCTTAAGTTCAAGGTTCAAGGTTTAAGTTCTTTTATTAGATAGCGAAAATTACATTAGTAAGAAAATTAACACTTTGTAATTCAACAATTCCAATTTAAAAAATATTTACTCAGATGTTAGAATACATCATTTTGAGCATGTAAAAAGTAATTTAAAAAAATTTAGACCATAAAAATATAAAATTGACTAAAAGGTATTTTTTTAATCAGCAATAAACAGAAAACTACATACTTCTCAAAAATATTGTCAATTTTCTAATGCAAAATTAAAAAGTATACGAACTAACCTTTTGTAAAAAATCAATTTTTGGATGTCTCCAGTGTTTTAATTTTTAAAAAAATGCACAAATTTCATTTTAGTAATAACTATTCGAAACTACTCAAATGATAAATAAAACTTTGGTTTGAAAATTTAACTCAGTATCACCACGAGAACACGCCATGCGCGCCATCGTGGGAGTTAAACGCTCTCGGCCAAGCGGGTACCTCCTGTAATGGTCTTTCCGATTAACTTAAGCAAACAATCTCATCTTTTTTTTAAGTTGAAGGTAACTCGCCTTTTATTAGATAGCAAAAATTACATTATTAAGAAAATTCATCCTTTGTGATTCAACAACTTTGAAAAATATTTACTCAGATGTTAGAATACATTATTTTAAGCATGTAAAAACTTATTTTAAAAAAAATTAGACCATAAAAATATAAAATTATTGACTGAAAGGTACTATTTTTTTTTATCTGCAATAAACAGAAAACTACATTACTGCTCAAAAATGTTGTCAATTTTCTAATGCAAAATTATAAAGTATACGAACTAACCTTTGTAAAAAAATCTATTTTTGGATATATCCAGCGTTTTAATTTTAAAAAAATGTACGAAGTTCATTTTAGCAATACCGATTCGAAACTATTCAAATGATAAATAAAACTTTGGCCTGAAAATTTAACTCAGTCAGTATCGCCGTCTGTTGAGAATTCTATGAACAATTTATATTAACTGCTGTGTTGGGAGATAGCATCACTAAATAAAATAGTCTTTTAAAGCCCAACTGTAAAAGTAACATTGACTTTGGTGTATGTTACAGATATGCAATGCGGTGATACAAAGGGTTAAGTGCTAATTTTTTATATCTTGTTTATATTTCATGGAAACTTTATTCAAAATAAGAAATAATTCTAATCTTCCTACTTCGTAAAAGGGAAAATGTAAGATAAGGTTGTTTCATGCGAACAGCCATAAATCATTCTAATGAAATGCAAAGCGTTTCTATTATGTTTTCAATTAATTATGGAAATTTCCCTTTCTTTTCAAATAACTCGGTGAATGCCAGGTAATTGTTTTTTAAAAACAATTTTTGAACACTAGCAAATATAATTAATACCTTTTGTTCCCTTGTAACGGGAAAAATGAGCTTCTTAGTGATAATTCGTTGGAGGAATTTGCATTTAGATAATTCACTTTACAATGGGGAGATATATATATATATATATTGTAACAACTTAGGATAAAATCGACTGCTAGCAATGAGTCTATACAGGGTGGTTTTAAAATATGTGTCAAAAATGTAAAGGTAGGTAGAGGGAACCTAAATAAGCATATTTCGTATAGGATTGTGTGTGCGGTAATGCCGCCTTGAGCCGGTAGGGAGCGCTGATGACTTCGGCGTATAAAAGCGCTTCGCTAGCTGGATTCATCATTTCAGCACGGATCTCAAACAGCATGCATCGTTTCACCAATGTGGAGCTTGCCGACATGCATTTCATGTATGGGGCTGTACAAGGAAACGGATTAGCTGGTCAGAGGATGTACAGGGAGCGATTCCCGGATAGGAATCAGCCGGATCGTCGAACATTCGAGCGTCTTCATCGGGAGTTACGCACAAGTGGATCGTTTTATGCTTCCAGGTGTGGAGCTGGCATTGGAAGATATCGAAGAACTCCTGCAGTGGAAACCAGAATACTAAACACAGTAGAGGATAATCCTTCGACAAGCTCGAGAGCTGTAGGACGTGCGTTGGGTGTGAGCCATCAAAGTATTTTGAGGACTTTACATGAAGACGGAATGCATCCGTATCATTTACAGAGAGTTCAAGCAATGACCCCTGACGATTATCTTCCACGTCTCAACTTTGCTCGTTGGTACCTACAGCAGACGGCAGCCAATCCAACCTTCCCAGCAGATGTTTTATTTACTGATGAGGCTAGCTTTACGCGGTCGGGTATGTTTAACATCCATAATTCTCACCTGTGGGCTCATGACAACCCACATGGCACAATAGCACACGCGTACCAAGAAAGGTTTTCCATTAATGTTTGGGCAGGCATTGTACACAATAACTTAGTAGGATTCTACCTAGTCGTTTAACTGGGCATACATACAACATCTTCCTACAAGAGGTTTTACCTGAAATTCTGGTAGATATTCCTCCAGCTGTTCGCAGACGAACGTGATTCCAGCACGATGGAGCCTCCGCTCACTTCAGTCGAGACGTCAGGAATCACCTGGACGCTGTCTACGGCCAGCATTGGATAGGACGGGGCGGTCCAGTTCCCTGGCCACCGCGTTCTCCTGATTTAACCTGCTTGGATTTTTTCTTTTGGGGTCATATTAAAAGCCTGGTGTACGAGAGTCCCGTCACATCTGAAGAAGATCTTGTTGCCCGCTTGTCTGTTGCTGCTTTACATGTGCTCGACATGCCTGACGTCTTTTCTAATGTACGCCGATCTATGCGTCGTCGCTCTGAATCTTGTATCGCTGTTGGTGGCCGCTCTTTCGAGCACCTCTTGTAAACTGTTAATAAATTTTTGTTTTATTTTGTCTTTACTTGTATTTTCAGTTTCCTTTGATTCATACTGCTTTACAAGCTAGTGCTTTAATGTGTCATTACCGCACACATATTCCTATCCGAAATATGCTTATTTAGGTCCCCTCTACCTACCTTTACATTTTTGACATATATTTTAGGACCACCCTGTATAAATGATAGCAAATTTAGAAACAATATCAAAACAATTGATTGAAAATAAGTAAAATTTAGTCTAAGATGTCTTCAGGGATCTGTATTATAAAACGAATTGTGATACCACCCACACTTAATCAGAAATTTCCATCTGTATAAACAAAAGTGTATGGCTGTATAAACTAAAAGTGTATGACTGTATAAACTAAAAGTTTATACATTCATTTAGGCAAATGTTCATAAAGTAATTAAAACAAATGATAACGAGAGAGCCTACCGCTCCTTGATAAATTAATATTCCTCGCCTCTCAAGAGTCGAGGCCGGGCTGTAAATTACCAGTCTGTAAACAAGACCGCACCAAACTCTATATCTCCAGGAGGTGACTATGTCAATCATCTAATCCTAATCAAAATTACTTATTAAGCTTTTCTAAGTTTTCCTGTGACTTTTCAGTTCGCTTTTGTGGAATTAAAAACCTCTCCGTCCGATCCTACCGTTTTTAGGAGTCCGGGGGTTGGCCCTTTTAAACTGACTTCCTGATTGGTTTTAGGTCTGTGCCAAGATTTCGTTACCACATCTGCGGTGATCTTGCAGCAATGCATACTTCTACAGCTATCATATAGGTGGACCAGTCTGTTACTCTTTTGTGTGGCTTCCTGTACTGCATACCTCTGCTGCCATCAAGGGCATGTTAGCCGGTCACTTATTTGTTCTGATTTCTTTGGGTACGCCGCTATTTGGCTATTCCATTGGGAAATTGTAAAGCCCATACTTCGATTTTTCTCATAATTTAAGGGAATGGAGCTATGTCGTCACAATATTCCAATTCATAATATGCTTGTTGTATAAATAAACGTCTAAAAGCACAAAGTAGAACAAAAGTTCGTGACATTTAAAAAAAATTATTATAAAATCAAGTAATTCATGAATGATACTGCAGTTAAAACTAAAATGGATTTCCTGATAAAAAAGTATTTTTTAAGCAAATAAAAATAATAGTATAAATTTAGAAAATAAATGGTGCGTTATCATGAACTTTTTTAAAAAATCTTCAGAAACATAAAATATGTGGTTACGTAGCATTTAATTTGTCACAAAGTTTCAAAAGTTTCACAGGTAGTGGAACACAATATCAGATATCTTTTTATAGGAAACTAAAATATTCTAATCAGCCAAAAAAAAAGATCATCTCACTTCAATCCGAGTTCGAATATTTGTTCATTATTTAAACATAAAAGAAAATATTTCAACAAAACTTTCAACGAATTTGACTTCTTATGAATAAAATGTTGCGATATAAAGAGAAGTGGTAGAAGTGACCACCATCCGCATCTGCTCCAACGGTATTTATTTATTTTTAAGTTACAACATACATGACTTTATATAAAAGTTTACAATTGACATAAATTTTACATTTTTTCACAATTGACATATGATGGATTTACATTGATTTTTCTCAAACAACTAACAAAATATATTGTTAAAAAAACTGGCAAAAAAGGACATACCGTTATTGCTTTCATTCTAATTTAGTGAAAAGATTTTGAGGCCAATTAACTGAATCGCTTCAAAATAGAAATTAATCTTTCTTTCGTAATTTATTCTCATAATAGATTTTTGGATTAGCTTAAATATACAGCCTCAACTCAGTTTACATTTCCAACTTTTAGGTAAAATTTCGCGTTTTCAAGATAGCCAAAATTACATTCGTGAAGAAATTTCGTGTTAATGTTTCGTAGCTTCTTTATCTTTCTTGGACATTTTATGCAAAAGATGGAAGAATCCTAATCCTGTTAGTTGAAACATTAGAAAACGCGGGATGTAGTTGTTTCAAAAGAACAGCAATAAATCATTTTAATGAAACTTGAAGCGTTTCTGTTAAGGTTTCAATGAATTATGGAAATTTTGCGTTCATTTAGAATTACTCTGAATATTCCTGGTGATTATTGTTTAAAACATCTTTGGGACTTTAGTAAATTTAATTTGTAAATAAAGTATCAATAGTTATTGTATTTTGTAAAGGAGAGAAAATCAACCGTAGAACGAAAACTCTTCGAAAGAATTTCTATATAGACAATTTAACCAAAACGGAATGGTTTATTTCTCATTCCTCATAGAATAATAATTTTAATAAACTAATCATTGTAAATTAGTGAAAAGTAATTCACTACCATTCTTAATAAAATTAAGAAATGAATTGAGTACATATTGGTGTAAGTAATAGCAATAAAGTATATTATTGTTGCGAAAATTGGGAAGAAAGGTCATATAGTGTTATTATATTTACTGTAATATCTCTGCTATCGTACGTGGCACAGAAATTGCGATTATTTGTTAATTGTTTAATGGCAACGCCCGAATGAAACGCATCTCACTGGTTATTGTGCAAAAATCCTTTGGCAGGATTTAGGCCAGGATTTTTTTTTTTTATTTAACTGTTTGGTGCTGCCATTTACACGAATAAAAGCGAATCAAAAAATGATTTCTTGATTATAGTGCAAATAAATTGTAATTATAATTTGTCAACATTAGCAATTAATTAGATATATTTTTACAGATTTTCATTTGAAATATTGATTTTTGTAAGCATTTAATATTTATAATTTTAAGTAAACAAAGCAATGATTTTTAAAAAGGCAATTTTAGTAAAAAGGGAAAAGTAAGTGTAATAATTTTTCCTGACCGTTTCATTTTTTAATCGTAACTGTTATACTTTTAAACTTTTAGCTCTTATTTAATTTTTTTTACAAATTTTTAGTATAAATAAATGTTATTCAGTCTTTTTTTTATGAAGTCCATTCCACCGTTATATTTTTCAATGACAGTCTGCGGGTAAGCTAGTAGTGAAAATTTTCATAAGCATATTTTGTAACTAACATCGTTTACCGCATATTGTTGTAAATAATGAATAAAGACTAAATTGATGTTGCAAAAAGAACTGACATACCGCTAGCAAATTCATTGTAAATAAGAGGCAGAATCGTTTTAAAATAGAAATTAATTTTTTCTAGTGATGGAATCTAGGATTAACTTAAGTAAACCGCAACTTCAACTGAATTTAAAACGCTTCTTATTTTAACTTAATTTCACTTCTGCTAGATAGTCAAGATTACATTTGTGTAAAAGTTGTGTGTTAATCTTTTGTAGCTTCTTTATCTTTCTTGGACACGTTATTTAAAAGAACAAAGAATTCAAATTGTGTCACATAATAGAATGTAGGGTGTTTCAAAGTGCATGGTACAAACTTTAAGGGGTTATAGTGCACACTTAAACACAGAAAAGCCATACAATGCATGGTCGTAACTAAAACGGTGAAGCACTATAGGGTGCTTTCTGATTGTAGAGAGAAATCTTTTTACTATATCATATCCGGTAAATGATTTCTGATTTTATTTATGCATAATGTTTTGCCAATCAGAATGCAAATGTGGATCACAAAAAAAAAAAGTTAAAATATAGATATTGTACTGGAAATCACACCAGTACTATTTCCATATTTTAAAGGAAATTTTTCCGTAAATTCCAGGAAATATTCTAGATCTATGAGTTATGATTTGGGAATTATTCGTCTTTAAATTTCCGTTTTATAACTGATGTTTTCTGTATTTTTTAGAAATTTTCATGTGGGTAAAATAACTTTTATTGGACAAAAAAAAAAAAAAAAAAAAAAAAAAAAAAAATTCAAGGACAAAGTTATATCAGAACGAAATTATTTAAGTAGTCTTCAGTAAATAGCCAACATTTACTGTGGTGGGACTCGAACCGAGAACCGCGATTTTCCAGCTCGTTGATATGACTATGCACAATCCGCTTTCTCAAATATTTATACTTATTTTGGATGTTTTTTATGAAGCAAAAGCAGGGTGTGAAAAGAATGAAACATATCTTCGATAGATAATTTTTTTTTTCTAACTGAGTATAAATCTGAATATTTTACATATTTTTCCCTATAATTTTAAATAGACTCTTTTATTTGAGGCTTTGTAAAAGGTAAATTTAACTTGTTATGTATCATGTGTGAATAAAATTTATATTAAAAGTAATAAATGCTTCTTTTTGAAAGTTTTCTTTTTCCCCCCAAGAGTATCAACTTTTTATTTTTTCAAACATGTACCTTAAAAAAAAAATCAAAAACAAATATGACTCATAATTGATTTTCATAACGTGTTCTTGAGTACCTTCAGCGCACAGCCAAATTTCAACTCAAGAACTTTTCTAACAGCTAACCAAGTATATTGTTGTTGGGAAAACGGGAAAGAAATGACATACTGTTATCGCATTCAGTGCAAATTAAAGAAATGGGTTTGAGGGAAATTAGCGGAATCGTTTAGAAGTAGAAATGTATTTTTTTAATTAATTTTTATAATGTTTTTTTGCTATTAGTTTATGAATACAACCTCAACTTAATTTAAAATGTTTTCAACTTTTAGGTAAGTTAGAACTTCTTAGTTCAAATTTCATTTATAAGGAAATTACATGTTTACAGTATCGTTGTTTGCAAATGCTTAAATTTTGAACTATCACGATAGGCTGTTTCTTGAGGGTTGATTTACACATCTTTGATCACCGACAATGAATGAAGTTCCAAATGAACAGACTCTGTTTTTGGATAAGTAAATTTAAATTTAACTTTTCTTATTTGGTTCTGTTGTTTATTTTCAGTGGATATTTTGTTCTGATGATGCCGTGTGATTGCTTGGCAAAACGTTTAAAAATTTTTTAATCGTCTCTTTTTACGTTTTTTTAATGTTTTTATGTATATATTTTTTATTTTTCTTTAAGTGTATTCAAGCCTATCTGCTTTTGCTTAAATTTATTAAAGTTATGTAGTTACATGTTATGTGTAGTAGCTTTTATTTTTATCTTTCTTAAATAATTTCTTCAAAATAGGAAAAACGTCTACCTTTTTACAGAATACAATGGAAAATGCAAGGTGTAATTCTTTCAAAAGAACATCAATAAATCATTTTAATGAAACTTGAAGCGTTTCTAATTAAGTTTTAATTGGTTATGGAGATTTCACATTAAATGTATACTTTGTGATTATTGTTTAAAATGCTTTTAGGATTTATTAAATGTAATTTCTAAATAAAATGTAAATTGATGTATTTTGTTTTTGTTTTTTAAAGGAAAGAACATATAAGTCTCTTAAAACGAAATCTTGTCAAATGAACGTCTATGTTGATGTTTTGCACAAAATGAGACGGTTTACTTCTAATTATTTACAGTTTTGATTATATTATTAGAGAACCAAAAACACTTATTAATAAGTATTATATTTAAATACTATCAGACCCACCTGGCGTTGTCCGAGCCTTAAGTAAAACCTAAATATACTTAAATATAACCTTAAATATAACCTTAAATATAACCTAAAATCACCTGACCATTTCCCGGGATTTCTTTAAATGTATCTGGCTACGCTGGTCAATTTTTCCAAACGAACCTATTTTCATGCGCCAAATAATAATGTAAAAAAAAGTCCTACCGCGATAGCTTGTACGTCGTCATAGCAACGGTTTTTGGCGATAAAGGGGTTACTTATGAAACCAGTCCTGGAACTTTCTCCTCATTGGAATTTTATTGCGTTTCAGAAAAATATCGATGTCCCTTCTTTCTTGATAATTAATTTTAAAAAAACAGTTTCATATATATTTTTTTAATGATTAACAAGAGTCTGCTCCATACAGGAGTATAAAATAGGAGTATAAGATTGGATCGATAAAGTATCGAATAGATATTGGTTGATAAAAAATGAACTTCTCATTTTCGACGAACGGGGAACTTTTTGTTCTTGTTGTTAAAATCGCGATTTGAAAATCACTGTATGAATTCCAAATAAACTTGATTGAAAAGAGGATAAAATTTACTGCATTGAGCAAAAAAGATTGAATTGGGATTGCTTTTATGAGTAGATCAAAAACGCTGCTGAACCTCGAAAATCGGGAAATACACGAATTGCTTCGTTCAATATAAAATAACAAAAAATCTAATTTAAAAAAATCCAATTTCTGAGCTTCAATTACATTTGAACCTGCCTCCGTCTATTCGGAACAAAATTTTCAGACCTCTACGTGCGATAAATTTCCTTTACATCGCCGATATACAGACACACACGTGCAAAAACTTATTTTTATTAATATAAATAAAGTTATCTTAACACCTGAGAACACATTTACTAAAAAATTAGTCTATGTATATAACCCTATCTTGTATTGGGAACCTTGTATGAAGTTGTAAACAAAAATGACACGCAGCAAACTGCGCATATTTTACTTTTATTGCTGTATCATATATAAATCTGTTATGAAGTTCAATAACGCTCACGAAATACAGAAATAGATAATTGAGCCACCATTTCCTTTTCGATATTCATTTCGAAAATCTGCTTTTGGCAAATTTTGTTTTTCGTTCTGCACCAGAAGATATTCTCAAAGAATTTCTGCTCTGGGTTCAAAGGAAAAACATGACCAAAAATGTTTTTTTAACTTTTTGGTACGGTGTTCAATGTTTAAATTATCACAAAAACTATTTAAAAACTCTCATTAATAATTTTTAGTGCTTGTAAACATCATATCAGAGTCGTTTTTTAATTTTGTGATAAATGCGTAAAAATTTTAAAAATTCAAAATTATTTCTTTCTCTTCTGTATTTGGAGTCTATTTTGACTCCAAAATATTTTTTTTTTTAAATCCAGTTAGAAATATTCAATACAAGAGAGGATTAAAGAAACAAAAGTAATTCCCTGCATCAATCAATTTATAAAAATATGCGGTACTCACGTATTATACGTGTCAGGGTGATTAATCGTCAAACATAGTTGTCAATCACCAATCTTATTCAAAATAGTAATTTAATATAATTTATTAATAACATAACATCGTTAAAATTGTTTAATAATATAAAAACAAATTAAGATAATACAAAAATATTAAAAATTTTATGCTAGGTTGAACCAATTTTTGGTGCTGCAGTAGCTGCAACAATAACATGGTGAAATCTCGTTCCAACATTTGGACCTCCAGTTGAACCATAGCTCCGAATGTTAATACAAGTTTTCACCATCTTATGGTTGCAGCTACAGCAGGACCAAAAGATGGTTCAATCCAACACAGAATTTTTAACAGTGTAATGCTGTATATACATAATAATACATGATATTTAGCGATAAATTCAATGCATAAAATTTAGCGATAAACGACATATATGATGGTATTTTTATTTTCGGCAAACTGTTTATGCTCGACGGAATGAATATTATATTTTCCTATATACTATATTTATGAATATTATATACATACCTATATAACATCATATATTTTATATTTATATAAAAATACTTCTTTAAATGTCTTTAAGATGGCAACTATATAATATTAGCTGTGCAGTTGCAATTCTACACTGTAAAAAATATTTGGAACGTTTAGCATTCTAAAAGGAATTCCAAGTATTTCCCAACTATTTTCCCATCGCCGGAACAGGAAGTGCCGAAAGTATAAGTGATTTCCCCTACCCCTCCGTCCGATGTGGTGTGTGTAGTGTAGTTTACGCGAACAGCACGTTGTTAGCGGTGGAAGTATTGTTCCAGCTGTCCAAAAAGACAATTCTAAAGAAAGAACACTTGAAAAGGTAAGAATTTCTGCTGTTTTAAATACTCTAATCATGTTCTTTTATAATGATTCTGTTTTATATTCATTATTATTTCACATATGCCGTGATATGCTTCAGTTTATATCAATATTTTTAACAAATATGTCTTAACCCTAACATTTAGGACTATTTATATGAGTGAGGAATTACATCTTTTGAGTTGGAAGGATAGTTATTAAAATATACTCTAAAATATAACTATACAAATCCTTTGTCTCTAATGTTAAGTTATTTAATGTTGCTTCAATAAATATGATTTATAAATATAATTTAGTAGCAATTTAATCTTTTAAAGAATATTATCTCCCGGCGATAGTGTGTGTTTGTTTATATATTTTTTTAACGATGTTTCAGAACTCTAACTTTTATAATACTATATATTGAAAATTGACTTGTCTGACTTTAAAAATATTGTTTTAAAGTAAACAAACTATATTTATTTATTTTATTCTGATTATGAAAAAAAAATTTCCCGGGTGTTTTTATTAATCTCAGGGTTATGTCCAGATTTTTCTTACAGGGTCCCTGTTTTTGTGAAATTGTGAAGTTTTTTTTAATATTTTTGAAAATTCCACTCACAATTTTGTGAATTTGAAATTATTGTTATATCAGGTTCCGTTGTATCTATCCTTTACACAAGAAAAAAACTATTCACTTTGATAAGTTCAATTGCTTTGTGATAGGTCAGATTTTATTTTTAAATGATTAAATTTGTGAAAAGTTCAGTTTGGAGGTGGTAAAGTTTCATGAAAGGTTTGTTTTTAAGACAAAGAATTTTGTCAAAGATCCTGTTTTGGAACGAAAAAATTTGTGAAGGGTCCAGTTTTATGATGAGAATTTTTGTGAAGTGTCTTGTTTTAATATGAAAAATTACCTTTTAAAGACCGATTTTTTTTTAAAACAAATCTCTGAAGCTGCATTGCTTTTGAAAAACTCATAAGTTTTAATCATTTTATGTTGTTGGGAGTTAGATTTTTTGAAATGTATCTAAAATATATTAGTATAGCTTTAGTATGTCTTTTTCATGTTAAAGAAAAGTTTTGAAAGTTTTCTTTCTAAATATATATGCTATTGTTTTAATATTTTAAAATAAATGCTTTATTTGTGGAGCTGTATGAATCCCATATTTTTTTTATAATATGTTGTTAAAAAACAGGGTAAATATCTCCATTCTCCAATATTCACTGCGTGAATATTCTTAAATATTAGGGTTAAAACATATTTGATGAAAATATTGATATAAACTGAAAAATATCACACAATATACCGCATAATTTCGCCTAGAAAAAAGAATCATTTAAAAAAAAAAAAAAAAAAAAAACTTTATTAGAGTATTTAAAAGAACAAAAATTCTTATATTTCAAGTATTCTTTTAAAATTCAGACAATATATAATAAAAATAAATAAAAATATATTTAGAAACACTTCAGATACATTCAGAAAGATTTCAGATATATTATGAAAGATTTCCGATATATTCAGAAACTTTTCCGATCCGTAATGAAAGATATTCTATATATTCAGAAAGGTTTCAGATATATGCAGGAAGCTTTCAGATATATTCAGGAAGGTTTCATGTTTTAGCCGAAACATTTTTCTGATCGAGTCAGAAACCTTTCTGTTAGTATCGTGCCGCACAGGTCTCCGTTACTTTCAGAAACGTTTCTGAAAATTTTTTACAGTGTAGAAAGAAAAAAAAAGGTTACTGTAATTAGTATTATCGGCGCCATTGAGTAAATACAAACAAAGTATGTAATAGTAAATAAATCGAAAGTGCAAATATATTGAAATGGATCGTTTTCCACATCATAAAATAAGTAAAATACCACAACTTCTGCAGCAATTAATAAAATACCGTGTTTAATTGCTCCTAAATGTATACTAGATTTTTACTGATTTTACGGACTAAGCGTTAAGCGCACATTTTAAGCTTGCTAAAATGCGCACCTTTTTATACGCTGTTTATAATGTTTTTGAAAAAGTATCAACGTTAATTTAGTTGTAACAAAATATTTTATGAATGAATCTTTTACACATGCAAAATTTCAAATAAATCAATCCAATAAAATAAATAAAATAATTGTTGCAAAATTTTATTTCATAGTGAAACGAAGTATTAACATTGTGAAAACATTCAAAAGAAATTAAAAAATTGTAAAGTTGCATGTAAATACATTTTTATTTCAAAAATCGCCCCGAATTAAAATTTATTTTGTGCATTTAATCAAAAATCTATATAATAAAAGCGTTTTACTGTCGTCAACATTTCCGGGATACCCTTTTCACTTTTTCATATGGACCAGGTGTTTGTATTTTTTTGTACCATTATTGAGTCTACTGTGAATGTTAATTTTGTATTGCTGCACCTTACAGACAAATATTGTTACATCATCATTATAAACAATGTTAAGACTTCTGAATTTTCTAAACAGAAAAGATTCATTCATCGTCAATGTTTAAAATATTAAACCATGGAGGTAATCGTTCACGATGTAATCTGGTGTAAAAAAAAATTCGAATGAAATCGGCAGGGAAGAGTGCCGTGCGTGACGTCAAACAGGGTAGACATATATCGTAAAAACGTTTATTTTATGCATAATTTTATACTTATTTGAATTGGGCGATTAATATATAGATACTATAATTAGGTAAGTCCTTTTTTTAATGTTTGCAAATTCTGTATAAAAACAATTTTTTTTAAAAGTATTTTGTGAATTTACTTTTTAACGAATTAATTAAAATTTCTTTAAAGCATAGCTTGCGTATAATAAAAATATATTGTTTGTAATTCTACAAATTAACTTAGTTTCTCATCAAATGACGTAATAAGATTACTCCTTTCGTTTTTTATAATGATACGATGAAACGCCGCGTTTGTATTCTTTCCAGCATTTAGACAGTAATTCAAACGAAATCACGTGCGTTTATCTTTTATTCTGAGGGCCTCAGAATCAACCGTCTAGACCAGCCATACTCAATCTGCGGCCCGGCGACCTTTTATGTGCGGCCCGAGAACCATAATCATAAATCCTTATTTATAAAATTAATTGAGATGTATGTGAAAAGTTTTTAATATTTTCACTGCTCTTTTATATATTTTCGCCGGAAGACATTTTGGTGTTATTTATACTTACTAATTTAAAATTGCCTTAAAATATCGTAAATGACGTTTCTTTAGTCAAAGTTCTTTTTACATGTAATTTTACTTATGCTATAGTAGTGTACCCATTTTTTAAATCCTGAACACTAAACAAACATTATTCCAATTTAATTTAACTTGCACTATATATTTCTACATAAAAAAAAAAGTTTTTGCATTGAGAAAAAAACTTATTCATTAGAAAAAAATCCCTTGATTTTTTTTTTCTTGAGAATCTGGAATTGCTGCATTGTTACATTGTTACGTTTTATACTTATCATATAGCTAATAAGGCTTATTAGTGTTAAATATTTGTCGCAGAAATAATTGGCAGCAAAAAGTTTTATACCACTCTTTCAAAACATCAATCTTCGCGCCATTTGCAATACAAATCTATATTTTTTTTACATTATTATACAAGTCAGTGTGTTGCGGCCCGCCTAAAGTCGCAAATATATGTTTGCGGCCCGCGAGAAAAAAAGGTTGAGCACGGCTGGTCTAGACAAACGTAGCCCAACTAGTTTATAAAAATATTTCGCAATCGATAAAATAAGTAAAAAACAAATATAATTTTTTTTTTCATCCGTAATTAATTCTAATAAATATATGTTTAAATTATCTTCAGCACACAATCTCTACTTAATTCAAAACTTTTTTCTACGCTGTTAACATTTGTGTTCTTAGTCGAACAAACTTTTGGTACTGCAATAACTGCAACCATAAGAGGGTGAAATCGTGTTCCAAAATTTGGAGCTATGATTCAACATGGAGCTCCAAATGTTGCTCCGATTTCACTAGCTTATGGTTTCAGCTACTTCAGCATCAAAAGTAGTTTCAACCCAGCACAATTTTTTTAACTCTGTAACTATGAAAGAAAGTTAATTTTTAGGTGCGTTCGTAATTATATAAATAAGTAACACCTATAGTCGTCGTCTAGTTCGTCCTTCTGTCTGTCGGTCTATCTGTCCGGCCGTCCGCATATATAACAGCGCAAAAACTACCAAAGCGAATGGTTTGAAATTTAAAATATATAATCGTTGCAGAATTTTGTCGAGTCATTTCAAATTTTATGAAAATCGAATCAAAACTTAAAAAGATATTAATAAAAGTTTTCTTTATTCTATTAAATCTTATCATACGTAATCTATATGATAAAAGCGCAAGTCATGTGACTGAGGAAAAGAAATACGGGCTAACTACATCTTTTTCCGTATGCCAAGCGCCCATTTTTATTCAAAATTAATTTTTCGTATAAAATTGCATAAAAGTTACATTTTTAGAAAGATCGTTCAAAAAAATTGGTTGCTTGAGAGATAAGTTACATTAAAAAATGTATAGATTCTGAGATAACTTGAGTGAAAATTAGTTTAACAGCCAAATATCTCAATCCATTAAAGTAAATAAACAAAATATTCATTCATCGTGAGTCATAGAAATATTAACCATGGAGGTAATCATTCGCAAAGCAAGATCTCCATGGTGAATTTACAGCTCTGTCTGGTGTAAAAAAAAAAAATCGCATCTGTAAATATGGCATACGTAATACGAAAAAAAAGGCATCCTTTTTTCGTTCATAGCAGACGATATAATTATTAATTTCACTGAAATAATAGTGATGATTTTTTACATTGTAAAACTAGTTATATCACGAAACGAACGCACCTCATTTGTCACATTTAACGTTCAATTTCCAACTTGTTTACTCAAAAATTGGCAAGAAATGATTTACCATTATGGTATATTTGTTCTCATTTAACGAAAGAATTTTGAGATCAACTGAATCACTTCAAAATAGAAATTAATCTTTCTTCTGTAATTTATTCTCATAATGGATTTTTTGATTAACTTGAGTACACAGTAGTTAAAATATTTTCAAATTTTAGCTAATTTTCCTTCTGCTACATAATCGAAACTGCATTTGTGAAGAAATTCATTTTTCGTAGCTTGCTTCCCTTTCTTTGTTACTTTATTTAAAATATGAAAGAATCCTAATATTGTTACATAACACAAATGAAAACGGGAACGTAGTTGTTTCGATAGATTAGCAATAAATCATTATAATTAAATTTGAACCGTTGCCGTAACAATTTCAATTGATATTAGAAATATCACATTTTTAAAAGAAAACTTATTAAAACTTGTTTAAAAAATGTTTTGGACTTTAGTGAATTTAATTAGCAACGATAATGTAAATAATAAGTTTATTTTGAACCTCCTAAACGAAAAGATAATAAATCATTATATATCTAATTCACAGTCTTCACTATATTATTAAATCTAATAAAATATCTGTAAGCAGTTAGTATTAATAAGTTATATGTTTTAATATAGCATTATCCTAATTGAAGCATTTTTAATATCAAATTACGTTAGGGATAATTCAAAATGAATGTATGTACCCATATTAATCATAGTCTATAGATAAAAAGGTTTTATAATAAAATTTAGAAATGAATTGCGTATATATTGTTGTAAAAGTGACATGAAGTGAAATGGCATTATTGTGTATACACTGTAATTTAGTAAAAGTATATTACTGAAATATTTTACAACCAACATCTTTTACAACTTATTGTTTTAAATAATTAATAACAAAATATATTAATAAATATATTATTAAAATATATTGTTAATATTGTTAAAATGTATTATAATAATCTATATATATATAACGCTAAAGTACGTGGCGGAGAAAAAACAGTTATTTCTCTTTTCACGATGGTAAAGAGTGGTTTGTTTTCTCTAATTTCTGAATATTGAGAAAAATACTTGAGATATCCATTTAAAACTTCTACACATATGTCAAAATAAAAATTCTGCATCCAAAAATCCAATTTTTGTAATAATCGGAAGGTATTTTTCTTAATTTTTGTAAAAAAAAAACTAGCTACTTTCTGAAAAGGAGAGAAAATAACGTGTGAAGTCAAACCAAAAAACGCGTCATTTTGTTTCTGTTTGAAAAGTTACCGACATTTTTTAATGTTAAAGTTCCATTGTTTTAACCTATTCATTTAAACCACATTATTGTCCACACCGTTTTGACATCAACGTTACTGACGCACACATTTGTAATTTAGGATATATATTTACTTCCGCAGCACACCTGCTATACGGTGCAGTAGGCAGCGTGCACTAGTTCCGGAGGTTCGTTTGGAAATAGGTTTGTTGAGAACAGAATGAGCCCATTGGTGGTAGAAGGTAGAACTAAACAATGTTTTAATCATTCGAGATTCGTTTGAAAAAATCGACCAGCGAAACGGGCGTAGCCTGTTAGTAAAATATGTTGTTATTGCAAAAACTGAGAAAACATGATGTACCGTTATCGTATTTATTTTAAATTAGTGAAAAGGAACTCACTAAAATGTACCATAAAATTGAGAAATGGATTGAATACTTATTGTTGTAAATAACTAATAACAAACTATATTGCTGCTGCGAAAGGTGGCAAGAAATGAGATACCGTTATCGCATTCATTATAAATTACTGAAAGTAATTTCAGCACAATAAGCTGAATCGCTTCAAAATAGAAAACTAATCTTTCCTTTATAGTTTATTCTCATAATGCATTTTTGGATTAGCTTAAGTACACAGCATTAAATTAATTTAAAATATTTTCAACTTTTACGTAATTTAGGTATTATAGTCAAAATTACATTCGTGTAGAAATTGCATGTTAATGTTTCACAGCTTGTTTATCTTTCTTGGACATTTTATTAAAAATAAAAAAAACAATTCTGATCTTGTTACATATTACAATATAAAAGGCGGTATGTAATTGTTTTAAGTGAACAACAATAAATCATTTTAAGAAACTGGAAGCGTTCCCGTTAAAGTTTCAATTAATTGTGGGAATTTCACATTCTTTTCGAATATACTGAGTGCATTCCTTAGTGATTATTGTCCAAAATAATTCTTTTGGACTTTGGTAATTTCAAATCGTATAGAAAATATAAAATAATAAATTTTTCTCCTTGTGAATGAAACATGAAACAAAAAAAAAAATGTGTCAAGCACATATTATGAAACACTTTCCAACATATTCAGAATATTGTAACAAAACCTCCCCGTTTCATAAGGTGAAAGATTATATTTAGGTAAACAATTTGGAAAACGCTGAACACATTTGAAAATCCATTATCAATTACCACCAATAGTCGAAAAAGTGGTCGAATTATTTTGTGAATCCCCTTATATGATCTACAGATTTGTGTATACACTGCAAAAAATAGATGTTGATTTTACAGTATAAAACTGGCATCCCAGCTGCCAGTATTATACCGTAAAATTAACAGTATTAAACAGTAAAATAAGCAGTAATACGCTGCCACGCAAGCAGTAATACGCTGCCGCGCATGCGCGGTTGTCCACTTTTAGATGTGTTGTTCACTTTTAGATGACTACTGAAAACCTGTTGCTTTTTCTTTTGTTGCTCAGATACCACTTTTAATTGTCGCTTAATTTTATTTTTCACATTGAATAGGTGGGAGGAGGGGGGAGGATGTACTTTCAAGTGAAATTTGTTTGAAAACTATGGCTCAAACTTAGTGATTTTTTATCCCTTTTTAAATAATTTTCAAGCATGATTTTTTTTAGGTAGATTTCGTATGAAATACTACCTATTACATTCTCCCCTAAGTTGGAATTTTTGAAAAATTTGTACATATCTACGCCGATCATGACACCCAGAACCCAAAACCATCCCCAGCTCAAAACTTTATATATCTATCTATGTCACTTTTTTATGGACACGATAACTGCAATAATTCTGCACAAATCTCTTCCAAACTGATACATAAAATCAAGGGGCATAAAATCTCGGTCAAGTTCGTTAATGGGCAAAATCGAACCAAAGGGGGGGATGGGGGGAGGGCTTTTTGTGAAAACAGAAAAAAACCCATAATTTCTTAATTCTGATACGTATCGAATCCGTTTAAAGTTATTATTACTTCTAGGAAAAGGGCCGAAAATTTATGTATGACAGATTTTTGATATCATTAAAAATGGCCCCAAAGGGGGGAAAAAAGGGGGGTTTTAGAAGAAAAAAAATCATAACTCCGTCAATTCACAAGATATCAAATCCGCTTAAATTTATTGTAAATCTCCTTAGAATTATCTACAACTTTTATATTGACAAGTTTTTTATAGGACCAACTCTTACGGCAAAAAAAAAATAAAAACAAAATCCTCCCTGCTAGCCCCGCGTACAAACAGACGTGAAAACAGAAAAAAACCCATAATTTCTTAATTTTTATACATATCGAATCCGTTTAAAGTTATTATTACTTCTAGGAAAAGGGCCAAAAAATTATGTATGACAGATTTTTGATTTCATAAAAAATGCCCCCAAGGAGGGGGGGATAGGGGTTTCAGAAGAAAAAAAATCATAACTTCGTCAATTCCCAAGATATCAAATCCGATTAAATTTATTATAAATCTTCTTAATATTATCTGCAACTTTTATACTGACAAGTTTTTTATAGGATACTCTTACGGTAAAAAAAAAAATCCCTGCTGGCTCCGCCTACAGGCAGAGGTATATTTTAAAGTGGGTGGTCCCAACTGCCACATCATGGCAAATAGGTCTTTCTTCTGCAATTCCCAATAAACAGGTGCCCCACGGTCTGCGTCTTCGAAATCTACCTGTGCCTGTAGGCCGAGTCGTCAGGGATTTTTTTAATCTATCTCCGTAGTGAACATTTATTAGTTTCAGCAATGCGAAGTAACTAGTGGCAAAGTTACAACAATTGTCAACTGATTCCCCAGAGCATGTTAAAAATAATTAAAAGAAATATTAATTAATTGTTTGTGAGATACGCATTTTGACATTTGTAACATGAAGACGTTTATAATTTTCTGTTGAACATAATATCAAGCGAATGAATGAATTAGTTAAAAGATGTGCTGCATCAGAAAATGCTAAGAACTGAATTTAAACTTTTTTCCTTTAATTTCCATAACTGAATTTCGTGTTATCTTCAGCACATCGCTTCATCTAAATTGAAGATTTTTTTTAGTAACTAACGAAATATACAAAACTTATTAGAAACACTCGCAATAAATCACATGCCATTATCACATTTCTTGTAAATTAAAAGATTTTGAGGCCAATTAGCCGAATCGTTTCAAAACAGACATTAATTTTACTTTCGTAAATTATTCTTATAATGGATTGTGGGATTAACTTGAGTATTCAGCCCCAACTTTATTTATACTACTTCCAAATTTTTGGTAATTTCGCTTCTGCTAGCTGACGATACATTTGCATGTTAGTGTTTTGTAGATTACTTATCTTCCTTGAGCACTTTATTCAAAATAAGAAAAATTCTAATCTTGTTACATAATACAATAGAGTTGTTTCAAGAATAAATCGTTGTAATGAAATTGGTAGAGCTTATGTTTAAGTTTCAATTAATTATAAAAATTCCTATTATTTTCGGTTAACTCAATATATTGTTAGTGATTATTGTTAATTCTTTTTGGCCATTAGAAAGTTGAATTTGTAAAGAAAACATAAATCAAAAGCTTTTAAAAAGCGAATTTCAGGAAAGGGCAAAACGCTGCCAGGGATGCGCTTTTTTTAAACAAATGGAGATATAAACGTGAAATAAGCTAAAACTAATTTTTTGTTTTGTCTAAACTTCCTGTCAAAGACATTTTTTTTAGCATGACAACGTAAAAAAGGAATACATAAATTTAACTAATAATAAATATTAAAAATACAAAATTAATCTTCTATCAGCTCTTTTTTAAATTAATTGAAACAGTTTTTTCTCAAGAGAGCTCTGCTCCCGTGGAACTCCCGTTTAAGATTATTTTTAACATTTTGGTTTCTGTTTGACCGCTGGCGGGCACATGTACATTTTTGCATACTTTTACCGCTGGCGCTCCATTTCTTTCCTTCCTTACTGGTTGATTACCGGCTGACATTTATATTATTCAGTTTATAAAACACGCAGTTAGGCGTATAAGCTCTTACATAGCATACTTACCGGGGGAGAAGTGTAGGGCTATCAGCGAAAAGTACATTTGGCCGATTTATGTCATTTGGAATTTAAAGTGTCATGGTTTGTTCAGATCACATTCAGAGAAGGCGACTCTTTTTTCGGCTTCTTTGATTTGGGAATTCTACTGTCGCGATGCAAGACAAGAGGGTCCCTGATATATACCCCTGGTAAGAATTTATTTTTCTTATTTTGTGTGCTTTGTTTCCAAACCTTTGAAGAGCAATAATAAACTAATATAGCGACAGCAGGATTCGCTACTGTATTACCCAGAAATCCACTACTATATGTACACCATCACAACTGACAACAGAGTCTTTGAAAAAGAAAGCCCAGATAAAGAACTTATGACTCCTCGTCACAGAGGAAAAATTTGTATTCTTGGGTTAGATTACCATCCATCCTCTCTTCTTGTGTTCAGTGGCAATGCACCTAAAATCCATTATATTTTAGCATAATGTACCATAGACATAAGGGGTTCGTCAAAGAAATTCATTCTAAAAAGGGCTCCTGGGAACCACTGCTCTAGAGAGTAGCAAATTTTCTACAATTTGGAGTGCAGGTACTTCTTAAGTGAAAAATTCATTGTTTGCATCTGAGAAGTTGTGCATTATATAGAGAATTGATTTAAATAGAGTTGCGTTATAAAGATTTACTACTGTAAAAATAACAAGGAGTTCGTCACTTATTGTTTAAAAAAAAATAATAGGGATGATAATAATCTGAATGTAGCCTTAAATATGAACATAGAAAGATAAACAGGACCAATAATTGTCTTACACGGGGAGGTGGGGGGGGGGGGTGTGTGAAAATACTTATTTTGTTTTTTTTTCTTAGTTTTTATTTATTTTATGTCATTTGAGAAGAATTAGTTTTTTTTTTTTTTCAAAATCATCGGAGAATAAATGGAGTTTAGTTAATTTTATTTGAAAATACAGGAAAGGGACAATAACCCCCCACTGTCACCTCACTGTTGGCATAAGTGTCATACCATGAATTTTCCGAAAATTGAGCAGCTCTTTTAAAATGGCACTCTATGTCTTCCAGAGTAGTTTTACTGTTAAGTTTCGCATAATAAAACTCTTTACACTCTTTTCTTCATTGCATACTTTCCAGCCTCTATTTATTCCTCCGTATTAACTGGGTTAATGTAACCGAAGTCGGACATATTCTGAACCAGAAAATTTATTTAAGAAATGAACATATAAACGTTCTACATAGGAACATGCAATTAAACATAAAATAATTTTTCTGCTTATAAACGTGATTGACAGGAGTTAAATTAACCTAGTTTTAACTGAAGAATAGTGTAAGGTTGTTAAATATGATATAGTTTTACTGATGTGTCTTCGTATCGCTTTTATCTCCTGTATTTCCTGTAATGCTATTTATAATTCATATTGATGTTTTCTACCACTCCTCAAAGCATATACTTTAAAACCTAGAATCTAGTACCAAAGCAAGTACCTAGGCTGCCTTATGAAAAACTGCTAACGTAAGAAAATTAAAAAATTAAAATTAATATAATCTTGAACGAAACACAGAAGATAAATTTAAAACTAAGGTGAATCATTAATCCATCATATTTTTATTGTTAATTTAATAATTATTTGGTGATTATGTTTTTTTTTTCTGTTTGTTATCAGAAACAATATTATTTATGCAGCTTGTTGTCTTTCCCTTTTATTGTCTGTTGAAAAAAATAAAAGAAAATATCCTAATCTTTGTATTAATACAATACAAAATGCAGAATGCAGAATTTTCAAGTGAACAACAATAAATCATTCTAACGAAACACAAAGTGATTTTATTATTTTCAATTAATTATGAAAGTTTCACTTTCTTTTAGAATAGTTGAGATTATCCCTGGTGATCTTTAAAAAACAATAAATTTAATATGTAGAGAAAATTTAAATTAATGCACTTAGCATCTTGTGTAAGAAAGAATTAATAAGCTAATAAACGAAAATTCGCCGAAAGAATTTCTATTTATACAAAGTGGGAAAGTTTATATCTAATTATTAATGGTCATAATTATATTAATAAAGGCATAAAAGCATTTATTATTATGCCAGCATTTATTATTAAATTTTATGTTAGCCTTAATAATCTGTATGTTATAATGTAGAACCATCCTAATAGCTGGAAACATTTTTATTATGAAAATAAGCATAGGATTTAAGGAAACGAAAGCAAGTGTCCATTAAATCATAACGAATTTTTTAAAAATATTTCGATAGAAATTTGGTAACAAATTAAAAAACACAACACCAAATGTTTTCAATTTATGTAATCTATATTATAAAGTATACACGTATCCGTCCTTAAGGTTAGCTTCAGTGACTTCCGCGATTGCTTTCTCTTCCGTCGTCAGTATTAATATTACATAATTTCATTTTTATTGATCGTACACAAATAAAAATATGTTTTTAAATAAAGTTGGCTTCAAAACTTAAAAACACAATTTAATTTACTCATTTTTTGATTTTTTTAAAATAATTTTATATATACGTAATTTTTTTAACAACAAATGACACGAAAATAAGCATTTTTTTTAATACACTAATGCGTCCTTATATCGCCGCAATATTTATACTCTGTCAAATTTTCTTGGCGATTTCGATGGCAAAATGGTTTAAAAATGAATTAAATACCTCATCCATGAAGGAGGAGTTCATGCAACGCGATGTCTCGAAAGTTAATTAAAATACCTGTTGTTTGTATGCATCACAAATTTCAGTAAAAGGATAAGATAAAATTCTCTTACCTTTTCTGAAGGTGCTTACGTCTGCTAGTATTATCCAAAATTATTCTAATCCAATTGGTAATCCAAGAAGGTACTTATATCACAGTTGTTGATATTATCACCATAACTGAAAATTATATTAGTAATTGGACACTAAATAAATTTGAGATCTTTCTTATATAGACGATTATATTTCTTGATTACCTGATGACTTGTACACAGCAAAACAATTACATATGAGCATTTATATTTAAACATATCTTATTAAGCGTTATATATTTTATTTTATCTGAGCACACAGGCTCACGTGTACATTTTGTTTCAGGACTAAAGAATTACAGTTATAAGTTTATAGTTCAGAGTTTTTCATTTACGTCAGTCTTACGTCCGTGGATATTACATATGTTGCACAAGGTTTCTCCGTAAGAATGTAATCAATCTATTATTGCTCTTTATTTCCTGATATAATTATTGTTCCTATATCTTTCACGTATTTCACATAATAGTGGTTCATTAATGTAGAATATTTTTTGATCATTTATTTGACGTGGAGTGGCTATTAATCTTAATAAATTGTTATTCACTACGAGATGAAGGATTAGTTGATGACTCGGTGCTTTTTCCTCACTTTGGATTATCAAGTTCTTTTTAATTTTCCCCATTGCAGGAGGAAATGAAACTACATTTTTTGTGTTTAATTTTACGGATGAGGTTAATATTTCTAATAGTCCATCGGTCACATTGGCCGATTTTTCAAAAGTGTGCAGTTTTTGCGACAGTAGCCTATAACATATTCACCCAAATGAAAGCTCAATAGAAAGTACCGTTTGGGAGTTATCGTGTTTACACACACATACAAATCATGATTTTCATACTGTTATCCAGCTGGTTCCGTTGCACACTCTTTGTGGAGCTCTCGGCTGTATTTCTGTGTGTTGTAAATTTCCTTGTGTGTTCTATCTCGTCCCAGTATATATTGACGATGACTTATAAGCGGGCGCTTGACGCCAAGCACACAGGTCAGATGTATGTTAATAAAATGTGAAAAATGTAAAATGTTATACTCTTCTTACTCTATGTGTTCAGAAAGAAAAAAAGGAAAATTGCTCAGTTAGATCCTAAGCAGGAACTGAAAGGTTAAAATAAAAATAATTTAAAACGTATGTGTTATTTTAAATACTTAATTTATCTTAGATCATTCATATTTACTTATTATCTTAAACACTCGAGTGGGAAAATAATGTATGTTCATAAAGCTATATTTTTATTCTACTATTTTTTTTTACTTATTTTTTATACTTCGAAGACGGAAAATGAAAACTATAATGCGCATCTGTTAAAATCAAAACTAAACTGAAATTGCTCAGTCGCTAATTGTAAGAGCAATCCAACGGTATATATATATATATATATATATATATATATATATATATATATATATATATTGAGACCGGCGACCAGGCCCCTACCTGCCAGGTTTCCCTAGCTTAAATGGGTTCAACCCAACGGTATTATTCTCTGACCTGTATCTTCTATCATAAGTTAAGCTGCAATCTTGTGTCTCTCTATATATATAACACATGGGCTGATAAATTCCCTTTCTGGCACACAGATGGTGTTGCAATCGCCGAACCGATGTTTTTTTAGTAAATACTAACCTTTAAAAGGTAGTAGAAAAAATGCCATGACGATTCGCCGTGTGGATAAAACGTTAGAGTGGTTTTAGTTGAACAACTTTGTTGATAAACAAAAAAATGGATAACAAGAATTTCAAGAATTGTTATTTGATGGGGAAAAAATACCGTTCAAACAAAAGCTTGGCTAGATAAACGTTATCCGGACACTGCACCAGGTAAATCAACCATTATTGACTGGTTTGCTGAATTTAAACGTGGTCATATGGACACCAGTGATGCACCACGCAAAAGAGGTGGTTACTCCGGAAAACATAAAAAAAGTAAAAAAAAATCGTTTTGGGGAACCGTAAAGTGAAGTTGCAGGAGATAGCTCAGACTCTGAAGATATCCAAGGAACGTGTAGGTTTTATTTTGAATGAACATTTGTCTATGAAAAAGCTGTTGTCAAAGTGGCTGCCGCGCGTGTTGACTTTTGACCAAAAACAACAACGAGTTCTGAGCACTGTTTGGAGCTTTTTCGTTATAAAATTATGTTATTTATTATTAAATTATTATTATTAATCATTTATTAAATTATTATTATTAAATTATTATTATTAAATTATTTTTAAAATTATTATTATTAAATTATTATTATAAAATTATTATTTTTAAATTATTATTATTATTATTAAATTATTATTATTTATTATTAAAGTTATGTTATTTATTAAAGTTATAAAGTTATAAAGTCATAAAGTTATAAAGCTTTGTTAAAAAGTTGTGTTTTCTTTATTAGACCGGGAACTTATCAGCCCATGTGTTATATGCAAATTTTATTTAAAAAACGGCTCTAGCAATTTTGTCTAAATTTTGTAACTTACCGTTTATCATTTTAGGGTACAAGAAGACCATTGAATGCCTAAGGGAGGCCACTCGTCCTGGCGAAGCCAAAAAGCGGAGCGTATAGCCTGTCCCGGGAAACTCCTCGGCACGCGGTGATTCGTGATGGGTGACTTCAGCGGCAGGGAAAGTTGGGGCCAGTTGCCAGTTGGCGGGTTGTTGGGGGCCAGTTGGCGGGCAGGGAAAGCGCAGCACATGGGCCACCAACGAGCACCTGGGTCCCACCAATAACAATTCAGTCCAAATCGCTAGAACCGTCCCTTAAAAAAAAACAGTCAAAATAGATGTCCGACAGAAGGACCACAACACCCAGAAAAAGCAATGGTTATGGCACATACTAGGCCAATAAAGAATGACCATGCCAGGACAACGTCCTCCGCACGAGCAAGGGACAGGGACTGAAAAAACATAAGAAATATAAGACAAACTGTGGATTAAAAGTAAAAAAATATTTACATTGGATTGCCAAAGCCGCTGAAGCCAGCGCTCCCACGAGACAGGCAGCGATAAGCTGTGGTTCTTTCATTGGGAAAGTAGGTACGACTGTACTTTTTGCACAGTTCGTAGATGTTTGATGGACATCTCCTGGTGTTCCTGCACCATAACGCACAGTTCACTGTAGGACTGCCCTTTGATTAAAATGTGCCGAAACCGGGTGGCCCGCGATTTCCGCTCGACAGATGGCGCCACAAAAATGGGAGTAACTTAGGCCACAATGACCAGCAAGGGGTTAAAACCAGAAATAACTAACTTGACAACTGGAAGGTTCTTTATAATGATTAGCAATAGATATCGATACTAAAGTAAAAGGAAAAGTAAATTAAGGTAGGAATGGTAGAATTACGGTTTTAAAAACAATGATTTACATTTGCTTATAAGTTAGGAATTAAGATTAATACTGAATAGAAAAATAAAAATGAAGGTATAATTAGTACACGTCACTTTTTCTGGAAAATTCGATTAGTGCGTAATTTTGGGGTCACTACGGGTGAAACTAGTTTTATCTAAAAGACGGCTCTAATGATTTTGACTAATTTTTGTATCCTACCGTTTTGAGTTACGAGAAGACCATTAGGCTGGGAAATATGTTCGAGAAAATTCCATTAGTGGGTCAGTTTTAGCATCACTACGGGTCGATGCAAAGAATTTGGTGACAAATTCAATACCGCCAAAATTGGCGACATTAATGGGATTTGGCGGTATTTCGATTTTCAAGATAACCAATGCCAAAACACATGTTTGCCGCCAAATTAAAAAAAAAAAATCCAAGGTTGAATGCTAATTTTTCAACGTTTCGCCAAATTCTGGCGCCACATGGCGAAAAAATTGGCTTTTAGAATCAGAAGGATTTTTCTAGAAACTCTCAATAGGAGCCGAGATACATGATTCAACGAATCAGAGTACGTAGGACTTTTTTTTAAACTAAATTTAACCAATCAGGTTACATAGAACTGATTGTTATATATTGTACAGAGAATTTATTGTTATGTCCAGTTGAAAATAAAGCTAATTTTAACCGAACGTAGCTCGGTCTTCCCAGCTGGTGTATTGCTTAAAGGAGAAAAAAAATGGCTTCTTTGGAAGAATGAAATTTGTGGTAAATAATAAATCATATCAAAAATCAAATCTTTTTAATTCGTGCTGTAATTATTTAAAATAGAGTCATGTTTAATAATGAGCAGTATATAGTCTGATTGAGAAAAATAAAATAGAAAGTGAAAGTAACTTTTTTTTAACCAGTTATAGAATATGTTTGACATGAATATAGTTGGCGCAATTCTGCCAGCTTATTTGAATAGTAGAAACAACAACTAATCGTTACGAAATATTTAGGCACGTTTTCAATAATTTAAATAGGTCATCAAATGAAAAATTATTTAATAATATTATTCAAACCTATTTTGAATTAATAGATTTTTAATATTAAATCTATTATATTTTTTTGTTTAGAATGCAGAAAATTAAAAAAAAAAGAGTATAAGATTTTTATAATGTACATTTTGAGACGACAGGTTGTGTGTATTGGAGTTTTGGGTTTTATAGATCACATTTCACACATCATGAAACTTACCTTAAAAATATAGCCAAATATGTCTGAAACGTATCAATATACAGTAGAGGATCTTTATACTGCATTCCTTGGGACCGGAAGTTATGCAGATTATAAATCTTTCCACAATATAAATCATTTTACACATTTTTAAACTTACTTTTTTAGGTGCGTTCGTAATTATATAAATACGCATAGCACCTATAGGCGTCATCTGATTCGTCCGTCTGTCCGTCCGTCCGCATATAACAGCGCAAAAACTGCCCAATCAAATGGTTTGAAATTTAATATGTATAATTGTTGCAAAATTTTGTCATTTCAAATTTTATGAAAATCGAATCAAAGCTTAAAAAGATATTAATAAAAATATTTATTAAGTAATTTAGTTTTTTAAAAAATTGGTACTTCCTTGTCATAGCAGTTTCTGAGGATTAATCGTCAAGCGACCGAGATGCATCGTCAAGTTATCTGACAGGTATGACGTTATAGTCATATATGAAGTATATGACATATTATAACCCCTATGACCAAGTTATAGTCATATATGACGCATATGACATTTTATAACCTCTAGACCAAATTTTAGTCACGTTATTCATTCTATTAAATCCTATTATACGTAATTAATTCAATGATATTCCATGATTGGTAATGATTCTAGGTTGCCATGGTGATTACGTCTTATTTATGATGGAGTTCTATTATTTCCGTATTACTGAATTTAAAAACCGAATTTGCATACTAAAATTGTTTAATTATAGCAATCCTATAATCTGCCGACAGTTTTTGTTGACAGATGTCTCCAGAGAAATTGATATTAAATTGAAAATAGTCTAAATATGGATTTCAAGTTCTGAAATTTTCAAAGCTAGGCTTAAATTTCCCATTGGAATTTTCAGTAAATGACAACAAAAGATAAAATGTTGCCAGCTTAAAATGTACTCATTTTATTACGGAAATTAACCATATCATAATAACAGACCATATAATTCATTTCACTGACATAATAACAGTACAAACGCACGTCATTTGTCACGTTTGACGTGCAATTTCCCACTTGTTATAAACATGGTCTAAATATGCCTGGACCAAAACTCTCATTACCATATTGACTCACCATATTACTCATTTTCAAAAGTGTGGATTGTAATAGCAATTTTTTTTTATTAAAAAGCTCTGAATTGAGGAGATAAAGTTGAAATAATGTATCAAATTTAGTCCTCTAGAGAAGAGGTTCTCAATTTGTACGAAGCCCTAAAGGGCTCCGGTATGCTTTAGGAAAATAAAGAAAATTTGAACAAAATCAAAATATTTCAATCCGAGAATTTTTTGTTTCAAAAATGGGCACGGATATTATTATTACAAAAATATCTATAAATTGGACAACTTTCAACTAACTCATTTTACTTACCCGTCATACGTAGTATATAGGGTAAGTTTTGTAATCGTTTTGAAAATCGAAAAAAAAAATTGACGGATTTACACTTTTCAGACACTGGAGATTCCAAAAAGCATATTTTTAGAAAAAAAAATTACCGTCCGTCTGTCTGTGTGTGTCTGTAAACGGTCTATCTTCCGAACAAATTGAGATAGAAGCTTGAAATTATGTATGTACTTAGTATGTAATAATGAGAAGAAGCTTATTGAATTTCAGTAACCTCGATTATCCAGAACTATTTTTTTCGGACTCTCGAAATATTCGTTCTGATAAAAGGTGAATAAAAATTTTCGAAATTATTTATTTTAAGGAGTAAATATAAAAGACAATAAAAAAAACTTAAATTTTGCATAAAGAATGAAGTCAATCGGATAATTAGTTGCCGAGATGGTTGTAATTATATTTTCCACATTCTTCGATATTTCATGACCCTGTATTTCATTCAAACTTCAATTCAAAGATATATTTTAATTGGAAATGAGACGCTTAATCCGACGCAGTAAACCTTTAGTTAATATGATTAACATTTTTGGTGTTATGAGGATGTTTCTTTTACGCAATTCAGTAATAGAGCCTTTAAAGTTTATGAAGTCATCAAGCCACGATATTATTCGAATTGCAATGCATTTTAAAAATAGTTTACACATGTTTTATTTTCATATTTTATGTTACGCATATCCATGATGGGTAAGTATTACGGTGGCCCCCAACGACTAGTTTTATTTTCTTGAAAAAAATTTCCGTGCAAAAATTAATTTACATTTTCACTCACTAAATGTGATAAATTGAGAAACAAAATGTAAATTTAATGTAATAAAGCGAGAAACTGCATTCTGAACAGAAATTTGCCAATTTGAATTTCTCAACATATCTCAGTGTGATTTGTGGTTAAGTGTTCACCAATAACTCCACGTTTCATGTTCGAGTTCGTCTTCATTTCGAAGGAAACCATCCCGACTTGAAAGAGAAACCGCCTGATTTTTTCCATATGCAGGGAAACGAAACAAATGATTCAAAAGAAACTATCACTTCACTTGTAAAAACAAATTAGGAAAACACTGGAAGCTTTCTACCTGATAATTTAAGGAGTAGCTTGAGTTCATGAAGCGCATATAATTCCAAGACTCTTAATAAACCTTGTAAAATCGATATTTTCAAGAATGTACGTGATGAAAAATTGTCAATTTAGTGTCCAATATTTCTTTGACAAATAACATCATTATTTTTTTTTTTTTTTTTGAAAAATCAACGATATGGCTGGTGGCGTAACTGAAACACTTAACATCGCAACTACAAATGGATGAATCTTCTGATGTCACGGGATTAGCATTTTTATTAGTATTTTCTGTTACATATACTTACAAAACTATCAGGATGATCTTGTTTGATGACCACCACTTCAAACAAACACACTATACGGAACGAAATACATTTCAAATGAAATACCATGAGAGAACTACTATGCACACATGTATGCACTGATAATGCGAAAGCAATGATGGGTCCCAACACAATGCTGGAGACATTGCAAAAATTAAAGATAAGGAAAAGCATTGCAGCAGGGTTTATTACGATCTTTATAGATAGGCATTATTCTCGAGAAAACATCTTCTGAACTTATGAAAATGTTGAATAGTACCATTAAAATAATAAACTATAAAAAAATCACGGCCTCTAAAGTGCAAACTTTTTTAACTTATGTGTAAAGTGGAAACCAATGTACGCTCCTCTTCCGGCATACTGAAGTAAGATGATTATAACAAGGAAGAGCATTTACACGCGTGATAAAACTGCGTGCAGAGGTGATATTACATCAAACATAACGCTCAACTGGCAAAACTTTTAAATAATGACGACTAGGTGCAAAAATTGAGTATTTAGCCAATGAGTTTAGGAAAAGGAATTAAATGAATCTATCACTGCGATGAAAAACTTTCACAATTTTCGATGCATTTCTCAAAACTGTCTTATTTTAAGATGAAGCGTCTATTGGTTGGATTGTGAGGGAAAGGACTATATCGATTACTTTCCTCTTGCTAAAAAGGAATGCAAACAACACCCAGCTTCAAAAGAAAAAACAGAGAAATATTCAGAAGCATTTTAAAGCTGTGAAAGATTACTTTAAACAACATTTTGTAGCAGCTCAATAGAAGAATTTGAATGACTTTAAATGTATATTGAATGTGTTCAGCGTTATTAGAAAACCAGTAAATTTATACTCAGTGAGTTAAGACTTCTCAGAACAGCAAATTAAAAATTATATTAAACCAAAATCTGTCAGATTTTATATGTAATTTGTCAAATTAAATTAAAACCTTGTTTGAGAAAGCATATTTAATTTTACTGTCTTTCCCAATGATATATTTCTGTAAAGCATGATTATCGGCTTACACAGACACCAAAACTAAATAAAGAAGTCTTTGAAATGCAGAATCAGACATTCGCCTACATTTATCAGAAACTGGTCCAGAATTCAGATATTTGTAAAACAATCCAGTTAGAGATTTTTCTTTAAACATTTATGAAAGATTTTTCGTCAAGCTAAATAACTAACAATGTAAAATTTATCGTAAGGAAAATATTACGATTTCTTGAATTTTGAGGGATTTTTAATAATGTAAACTTTTATCAATATCATCTGTATTGGGGTCATTCCCCAGTATTTGGCTTCACAAGTTTGAAAAAAATGTTTTATAAAAAGTTAAGTGTAATACATCATTTTAAAGCTTTAAATCTCTTCTATTAAAATTTATCCAAAATATTATTATTTTTTTAAAATAAAATAAAAATTAGAGAATTTTTTTGTAGCCATATAGAAAAATTTGGTCATAGTAATATATACGTAACAAATAGCCTTGTCCCGTACGTAACAGAAATAAGTAGCTTTCATTAATTAATGACGCAATTTTAAAAAATAATTTTAAAGTTAATTAATAAAATGTATATTTCTGCTTCTACTCATTAAATTTATTTGTGACAATATTAAATAAATTCAGAGCAAAATCCAAATTGCTAGAGGTACTTTTAAAAGATTTTTTTGTGATGTCCCGTACGTAACACAACTTTAATAATTAAAAAATATATATGTATTGGCTCAAACAAAAAGAAATTTCATAAAAATATAGTTGAAGTGATATATAATGCATTAAAAATAATTGCAAACTTTCTCATTTATATTTTGATACTGAAAAAAGTACAAATATCTCAAAATTTGCTGTGAAATGTCCCGTACGTAACACATGAATACTGTGGAATGACCCATTAATGATAATTGAAAATAAATTGAGTATTACTGCAGTAAAAGTTTCAATTTTTTATTCTTGGGACAATAAACAATTGTTTAGATTACGATCCATTCCCTCTTCTTGTGATTGGTGGCAATGCACCTGAAATCCATTATGTTTTAGCATGAGGTACGATAGGCTTAAGGGGTTCCATCTAGAAATTCATTCTAAGAAGGGCTCCTGGGAACCACTGCTCTATAGAGAGTAGCAAATTTTCTACAATTTGGAGGGCAGGTACTTCTTAACTGCAAAATTAATTGCTTGCATCTGAGAAGTTGTGCATTATATAGAGAATTGGATTATATAGAGTTGCGTTATAAAGATCTTCCACTGTAAAAATAACATGGAGTTCGTCACTTATTGTTTAAATAATAATAGGGTAATAATACCCATCAAAACGGATAATGTCTGTGCAGGAGAAAGTTACAATCAGGGTTGCCAATTTTTATTTTAAAAAATCGGCAATTTTAGAGCATGAAATTGAAAATAATCGAAATTAGAGTAGATAAAATGGGCTTTAAAATGGGTCATTAAACTTTTAAATGACTTAAAATGTTTCATTTTTCCCGTGTTTTATTACTAAAAGTTATTCAGTGTGATCTGTCTCCTACTGGTAAAACATAAACACAGAAATTGCTCAGCTAACAAAATAATATTATCAAACAAGTAAGTATTATTCAAAAAACTAACTCAGTGTATTTTGTTGAAGATTTTATGTCATTTTTGCTTCTTTCTGTTACTTAGTGTATTGCTAACTATTATATCGTGAAATGTACTGATTCAAAATTTAGCAACGAAAGTGAAGATATGTCTTTGCATTGGATCACTTTCAATTTATTTTTGAAAATACAAATTCTCCATAGAAATATAAAACTAGAATACTGAAAATAAAAGCTAGAATGCTGAAAAAAATTAACTTATATATTTCTAAAATATTTTTATGGGATTGCCTTGAGATATTGATTGAATTTCTGTGCCACTAAATCTTTTGAATTTTTCTTAATAACATTAACAGATGGTTTACATAATTAAATTCCTAGTACAAAAGTTTTACTCTTTCGATGCTCCCAGAGAAATTATATGCTACGCTTCGCATGTCTCAATGATTTATACTACGAAAAATCGTGAAATTATCTGTCGCGAGCCGTACATATAAATTAGGCTCTATGCTGTTCCAAAAAAATCGGGACGGCTGGCAACCCTGGTCACAATCCAGTTATTGAATGCAAAGTACAGGCCGTCTCATACCAAGCTGAACCCGGATTTTTGTTAATAATTTTACTAAGTTGACTTGATGAAGCAGCCAATTATCAGGTTTGTAGCATTTTAATTATTTTAATTCGCTTTAATTTTAGTTTATTTCTAACTTTTTTCGCTTTCAAAAGAAGAATGAGATATATGTTGCGTAATAAAACATATTATAATGAAAAGCTGGTTAATTTATGATCTAGCTGTTTAAACAGTCATGTTTAATAACTTTGGGAGGTGGGGGGGGGGGGATTGTTAAGGTTCAACCAATTTTGATCATATTTCTGTAGGAAGTATGTCTTCAGGGAGGACACTTGAAAATAAAGTGACCCAAATTATCATTCTTGCACAATCAAAATCCTGAGACTTTACCACAGTCATCTCACCCAGACCACGCTGGTTGAGTGGACCCACCCACACCCCCAAACATTGACCCAAGCTTCTCACTTTGTGGTCAGCATGCTAACCACTGAGCTGATTAGACCCTTGTTCTTAATAATGAGCAGTACAGTGTGGCTTACAAAAAATATATAAGACACACTGTAAAGTAGACCTAAAGAAGAAAATCAAAGCCTAAACTAGAAAATCAAAGTAAACTTTTAAAATCATGGGGGCTAGAGAATAATCTTGAGCTGAATATGTGGATCACATTAGAACGACAAATATTTAAATTCGTTTTCAATAATTTAAGCATTTCACCAATTGAAAAGGAGTTTAAATAACATATTAAACCAATCTATTTTGAAAGAACTTATTTAAACTGCTTTTATTTAATTGCAGTATTCCTTCAAGATTATTTCTATAATATGTAAACAAGATAAAATAATCCAAAATTCGAAATGATGAACAGAATGAGACTGATTTTATTTTAAGATATTTAAAGAGATAAGTTTTTTTATATAGTACAATTTTTATATTATATCAAATTAACGAATAGTTTAAAATTTTTCCAAAATCACTTTAAATAAAACTGTTTGTTAGAAACATAATAACTAATGTATATTCGTACTTATCCACATTTATTTAGTTGTGCAGGAAAAATAAATAATCCTTAATTATAATATTGAACAATTAAGGCAATTTAAAATGTAGAACAATTAAAATTTAGCCTCTCTTGCATGTAAATAAAATCCAGAAGTAGAACGCAGGGTAATGTTTTGAAAAATATTATTTTTTGTTGCATATTTTCTGAGTTTTTATTCATGAAAATTACATTCAAAATATTAATTATTCCTCTAATTCTCCTTAAAATGTGAGTTTTGTTACAAATTCTATATTAAAATATTTTTATTTGTAAATTTTGTGCTTGATATATGTTTTTAAATCAAATGAAACATTTTATGCTGAAAGCGATTCTAAATTTCCATTTATAAATATAAGAACGGAAAATTTAAAACATCCATAAATTCAAAATTAACCAACGTTGAATGAATTTTTGTCTAGTGATTTAAAACAGTCTCTTGACTAATAAATATTTCAAAGTTTTGAAATTTATTTAAAATAAAATGAAATTATACTTTAAAAACAGAGTATACGTTTTATGATTATGAGAAGAAAATTTCTTCTCAGTTCAAAGATTTAAAATCATTCCATATCTTTTACGACCATGCTGGGAAACGCTCTGTTCTCGGCCATAAATTCAGGTGGCTTTCTTTCAGTGAATATTAAACTAAACAGCTCAAGCTTTTAATACTTATCTTAAAACTCTTTCAGCATCAGATTATTGTATCATAAATGTTTATTTTGTGTTTTTTTTTTTTTTTTCAAATTGTCATATATTAACCCTCTAAGCGTCTAGAAAGTAATATTCCGTTCACTAAGCTCCAGGTTTCACTGCAATATATGCAATGTTTAAGATAATATAATTCTATAGATTTAATGAATTTTCAAAACATTGAAGAATGATTAATACTCTCAAGGATTACATTCATATTTGTAATTAAGTTTTATTTATATTGCTGAAATAATCATATTTTTTTAACATTTAAAACAAAATGCAGAGAAAACAACATTACAATTTTACCCTTTTTCAAAACGCTCAGAGGGTTAATATGTTTATTATATATGAAATGATCAATACCTTTTTCTTCTTGAACACCATAAACTTCATTATTATACATGACGTACGGGTAATACGTCTGGTAGGAGTGTACGATGAAATTGTGAAGTACGGAGTGTACGTCTGGTGCTGAAGGGGTTAATACGCAATGTATGGCCCTGTTCATTAATACATTGTTAGGTACATTATTAGCGACAGAGAGGTCACTATTACTTCCAACGTGTTAAAAGAAACTTTTTGAATACAATGTATGTTATGTATATATTAGGTGAGTTGTAATTTTCCATCTGGACGAAATATGTCCGGACCAGGATTCGAACCTGGAATATGTTGGCTGAAGATGTCATGCTCTACCAACTGAGCCATCCCGGTCGAATCTGGAGGGCCTAATTCCTCCAGTTAACCTTATTGATACCTGAATATATCCAAGATATTTCAGGTTCGAATCCTGGCCCGGAAATATTTCGTCCAGTTGGAAAATTACAACTCATATGATTTCTTTACCAATTTGAATAATTGTGATAAAATTAATCTAGTGTAATCACGTATCCAGCATTTACTAGAGTTCCAACTTACCTAAGATTTATTCTGTTCAGCTGATTCAGATATCAGACCAGATGCTATGATCAATGAGGTTAACTGGATGAATTGGGTCCTCCAGATTTGACTGGGATGGCTCAGTTGGTAGAGCATGGCTGCTTCAGCAAAGATATGCCAGGTTCGAATCCTTACCCGGACATATTTCGTCCAGTTGGAAAATTACAATTCATATGATTTCCTTACTAATTTGAATAATTGTGTTAAAATTAATCTATATAGTGTTTATTGTAAGATGTTGTGTGCGAGTATATTGTAAATCAAGTTGCTACAATCCTTAGAATGTCCAAGAAATGCAGCATCACTATTTCAGATTAGAAATCTTTGGCTCATATATTTCTTCGGATTAGAAATATTTCTGCAAATTAATCGTTGAATTTTGTAACATTTTTGGTACAGATGTCGCAGACCCACCGGGTTTCTTTTTGGCACAAAAATGGCGATTTGTTTGCCTGGTGGGGCAACCGGGCGATTTTGACCGGTAGACCCGATAGTGCGTATTAATAAAAAAACTTGATTTAATAGCTGAGTCAGTTGTATTCTTGACAATGTGTGTGTTTTATAATATATTAAACATTGTGAGTGTTTTACAATAACATAATTTGTGTGTGCTTACAATAAAAATTGTGTGTGTTTTATAATAAAATAAATGTATATATTTTGTAATAAAATTGTGTGTGTTTTATAATAAAATAAATGTATGTATTTTGTAATAAAATTTTGTGTGATTTATTATGAAGTGGGTGTATTTTATAATAAAACTGTACGTGTTTCATAATAAAATAAAGGTAATATGTTTTTTTCCGCAGACTAGCTCTTTCGAAAACAAGACTTTCTCGCCAAAATGATGTTAAAAAAAAAAAAAATGCGCCAAGCCTGGTACGTCTACGACATCTGTTTCATATTTTTCTGTGGTTAAATAAAACAAAAACTTATGTTTAAAATTTGTGGTACGAATAACACGCGACCTGTAATTGTATGTATATGTTATAAGATGGAGGGATATAAACATACAAGTATGGCTGTATGTAAGTATATTTGTATGGTGAGAAAATATTAAAGTAAGGAAATGTTGTATTACATATGGAGAAAAAGTGTTAAAATACGGAAGTAATGTGTTGAGTATGAAGTATTAAATATGGATATAAAAGTGTTAAAGTATGGAAATAACTTAAAACTTGAAAATATTAATCTTAGCCTCTCAGGCTAGTAAATTAAATATATAATACAGGCTAGAAAAAACGATATTTTTAATGTGTATTTTCGGACTTTATTTCAAATATTCCAGATCTCCCATAAATATTGTTGATTTACCGTTATCCATATTTCAAATTTGAATTGTTCTTCTAATTAATATTAGAATATGATTTCGATTAGAAATTCTATATGAAAAATTATTGTATATAAAACAGAAAATGTTTGTGCATCGCTGCTTTTTTGTGTTCAAACGGAGAATTTTATGTATGAACATATTCTAAATTTATATTTACATAAAAACTTTAGAATATCCATACACTCAAAAATAACTAACGTTCAATGAATTTTCATCATTGATTTAAACTCTCTTTTGTCTAATAAATCTTTTTGTGTTTTGAAATTTTTTCAAAATAAAGTAAAATTATACTTTGGAAACAGAGAATGAGTTTTATGATTATGAGAAGAAAATTTCTTAACAGTTCAAAGATTTGAAATCATTTCATAAATTTTACGACCATGTTGGAAAATGCTGTTTCTCTGTCATAAATTCAGACGTTTTTTCTTTCAGTAAATATGAAACAGTAAATCTCAATGTTTTAATATTTATCTTAATAAAATATGATCGATTTCATTAAAACTTGGTCAAATACATCATTAGAGACAGAGTGGCCACTATTCTATTAATTTCATTTTTTTATATATATAAAAGAAAACGTTGTTTTATACATTGTATGTAAAGATTGTATTGTAAGTATATATGTTGCATATATTGTAAAATTCTCTTTCAAATACATTTTAATTGTAAGTATTTTATATAATGGATGGATATAAACATGTAAATATGCCAAAATAGTAATAAAATATGGAAGTAACGGATTAACTATTAATTATCATAAAGATTATTAATGTATGGAGATAATTTTAAAATTAAAAAGCGTTAATCTTAGCTGCTATGGGGTGCTAAATAAATTTATAATACAAGTTAGGCAGTCATTTTTTAAATTATTATTTTAATCCATGTTTCCTGAATTTCCAAGTATCCTAGACCTGCCATAAATATTATGGATTTCCTGTTATTCATTTTCTAAAATTTTAATAACTACGGGGCTCTGCCCCCTACGAGCTACGCTCGCCAACCCCCGTTCTGACACCGCATGATTTAAAAAGACTCTGATTTGATCAACTCTAAAACGATTACGGAAGATTGTATTATGATTAAACGACCAGTGGCGATCTGCTGTAACCGGTTTTCCATTCATTTTCCTTTGACTGAGGGATTTTAAGTTCGAATCATCTGCTCTCGAAACAGCTAACAACTGTTTTCATGATTTATTAAATAAGATGAAATAAACATTTAAAAATCAACTTGTGGGAAATGGTTAAGTGAACTATGTCGCTGCACTGGAGAATTTTATAACGATGCTATAGAAAATTGGTTACTTCTCCATTATGCCGTCGACTACTTTCTATAAAAAGAAAAGAACTGTTGCCAGAATATATCATTTAACACCAAACGTGCATGATCGTGGCGTCGCGTTGCACATTTCTTTATAAAACCACCAATTTTTAAATTTTTGTTTGCAATCGTTTTCTATCTATTAGTCCAGAAATACTTCAAGGCACAAAATCTTTATTGACAGCGGCTGCTGCTGCGGTGGTTACTTTTTTTTTAATATAGAGAGATTCTTCTAATTGTTAATAGAATATGATTTCGATAAAACTTCAGTATGAAAAATGATTCTATATAAATCAAAAAGTTTTGTGCATAGTTGGTGTTTGTGTTCAAACGAAGTATTTTATGTATGAAGAGATTCTGAATTCACGTTTGCACACTGACTTTTAAACTGAAATTTTAAAATATCCATACACTCAAAATTAACTAACGTTGAATAAATTCTCGTTCAGTGATTTAAGCTATCTCTCCTCTAATAAACGTTTTAGAGTTTTGAAATTTATTCAAAATAAAGTAAAACTATACTTTGAAAACAGAGTATAAGTTTTATGATTAAGAGAAGAAAATTTCTTAACAGTTGAAAGATTTGAAATCATTCCATATATTTTACGACCATGTTGGGAAATACTGTATCTCGGCCATAAATTCAGATTTTTTTTCTGTTAGTAAACATGAAATAAAAAATCGCAAGATTTTAATATTTATCTTAAATAAATTAAATGTAAAAAAAAAAACATATTTTCATCAAAATTTACAAAAACATCGTCAGATTTAAATAATAAAAAATATTCTCGCATAGTTTTTTGAAAATGGTAAACATAAACAACGAGATCGCATGTCCAAGGCTAGCAAATGCTTAAATTGGTCAAATTGGAAAAATTATTATTTATTTTTATTTTTATTTTTATTTTTATTGCTTTTTCAATCTGTAAATCATCGCGTGCCAAATTTGGTGTAATTCAAAAGATGCGGCTTCGTTGCAAATGTTACTAAGTGTATGCAAGGTGTTAATAATTTTTCACATTTTTCCAATTAGACCAATTTAAGCATTTGCTTGCCTTGTACATGCGATTCGTGGTTTATGTTTACCATTTTCAAAAAACTGTGCGAGAATATTTTTATGATTTAGATCTGAAGATGTCGCCGATAGAGCGAATGAAACGTATGTAATCTGTATTAAAAGGTATTTTTAAACATTTCGTGTAATGTTTTTTATCACTTTAAACATTAATTAGACTTTCATTTAAAGTTAACAAGTGATTTTATTATATTATTTGTAATCGTAACGTTATTTCTTTGGGGAAAATGCAAGTTTTGGGCTGATGTTGACCTCCCCTCCACCCCCCCTTAGGGATCGAATTTTTAAAAAATAATGTCCAATTCATGCTTTGTCCTCAGGAATACATATAAATTCCAAATTTTAAAGCTCTATGTCAACAGGAAGTGGGTGGAAAATGAGTATCAAGACTTGATTGCCACATACATACAGACATGTAAGCTAAAAGGAAGTATGTAAAAAATATGGTCGCTTTCATTAACACCTGGTACATCATAAGAGACAGTGTGGTCACTATTAATTTCATATTATAAAAAGAGTTATTGTATGCATCGTATGTAAGGATTGCATAGTAAGTATATTGTATACAGTAATACGTCGGTTTTCGTTGATTTCGGTTATCGTTGGCTTCGTTTTTCGTCGATTTTTTCCGCGAAAAATTTGTTTCGGTTTTCGTCGGTTGCCTCGGCTTTTCTTTATTTCCTGTGTATTTTTGTGCTTTTTTCATTGATTGCGAGTTTTCCATCATGGAACCAAAGAAATTTCCTTGTAAGCAGCTTGTTTAATGATAATTTCTTGCCCCATTTTAGACAAATCTTAAAGAGGTGGCAGAAACAGACCACTTTGGACAGCTTTTTTGAACGACATAGATCCTCCGACTCTGAACCTAGTCCTACTGCCAAAAGACCAAAAAAGGGAATGACTCCAGATACAGTGCCTTCCTTGATGACACCACACGCTAAGAACACTGTATTAATTTATTTTTGTTTTTAGTATTAAACGCTATACTTGCTCTCTATAAAATGTATTTTTGATACGTATTTTGGCGTGTTTAGAACGAATTAATTGGATTTACATAGACTCACATGGAAATAGTTGACTCGGTTTTCGTCGGTTTCGGATTTCGCCGATTGTATTCGGACGGATTATCAACGAAAACTGAGGTATCACTGTATATTGTAAAATGTTCTATGCAAATATACTGTAACTGGATGGATGTTATAAGATGGTGGATATAACTATGGAAATATGGAAAAACGTATTAAAATATGGATGTTAAGGATTAAATATCAAGTATTAAGTACAAAGTATTGAGATAAAGAGTATTAAAGCCTGGATATAATTTAAAAATTAAAAACTACACTGAAAAAAAATGTTTATTTTACAGAAAAAAGCTGTGAGCCAGGACGTCAATGCTTAAAATATAATTTAATCTTAATTGTTCTGAAAAATATTTAGGTGAAATTTTTCATGATTTTCCGTCTGCTAGATTTATTCAATTCCTACTATTAGCTCACACTCTCTATATATTTATATATCTTGTTCAAATTTTCAATTGTTAATAAAATACTTTGTATTCATCCACTCAAGTTCAAATATATTTTTTTAACTTGTAGTGGTTGACACTGGATATTAATACAGTTTTTACAAATATTAATTCCTTAATTAAATTAAATTAATTAATTTTAGTTTTATATGGGAGAAAAAAATGTCTCCCATTGTTTTCATAAATGAAATGAAAGATTTTCCTCAAATGAGTGATGCCACAAAAATAAAATACCGCAACGACGATTATAAAAAAATGTTCAGTAAAAATAACGTGGGACATTAAGGCTGTACGGGTTTATTTCATATATTTTTGATTAAAAAGCAAAATTTAAATTCAAATGCTCAAAAGGAAATTCGATTTCTATTTTGCCACTTAATATTGTGATTCTATCATATGTATGTACATATTTATATTAATTGTAATTATTTAATAAAAAAGTAACTAAAATAAAAGTTTTCTTTGTTGACCTAAGTAGGAATTGACTTTAAAAAATTATTTTTTATATTTTTATATTACTTGTTTTGTAAAGCATTATCTACAAGTTTTCTTCACGGGATATAAGAAAGTAAATAAATGGTGTGTTTTCAGTACACAATACAAAAATCTGTTGATTTTACAGAAAAAGACTGCCAGCAAGGACGACTGTAAAAACTGTTATTTTACGAAAAAAAAATTTATTTATTACAAACTTTGTTATTTTAACAAATTTTGTCCGTAAAATAAACAGTTTACAGATTTCCTCCGAAATAAAATCTACGAACTACTAAATCTACGAATGCTACTAAAATTTTTTACGAACTCTCTACTTAACAGATTATGCAATAAAATAAACGCTTTGCAGATTTTTTTTTGTAAAAGAAACAGTTTTTTCTGGTGTTCTGGCTGAAAGTTTTTTACTGAACAGTTTTTTACAGTGTATTAATCTTAACAACTCTGATGTGCAAATTGAATTTATAATGCAAGTTAGTAAGTCATTTTGTTAAATTATTATTTTAATGCATATTTCCCGATTTTTTTTTCCAGGATCCTAAATCTCCCATAAATATTATTGATTTCCTGTTATCCATTTTCCAAAATTTTAATTATTCTTCTAATTGTTGTTAGAATCTGATTTCGATTAAAACTTCCATATAAATTTTTTTTGTCTATAGAAAACCGAAAAGTTTTCTGCGTCGTTGGTTTTTGTTCAAACGAAGTGTTTTAAGTATTAACAGATTCTAAATTTACATTTATATACAAACTTTAAATCGAAAATTTTTGAATATCCGCAAACTCAAAATTAACTAGCGTTGAATGAATTAACGTTCAGTGATTTAAGCCGTATCTTGTCTAATAAATTTTTCAGAGTTTTAAATTTATTCATAATAAAATGAAATTATACTTTAAAAATATAGTATAAGTTTTAGGATTACGAGAAGAGAATTTCTTCGCAGTTCAAAGATTTAAAAACATTCCATAATTTTTACGCCCATATTTTGAAATACTCTATGTTAGCAATAAATTCAGATAGTATTCTTTGAGTAAATGTTAAACTAGAGAGGTCAAGAAATAAGATTTTAATATTTATTTCAATAATATGTGGTCGCTTTCGTTAAAACGTGGTCGAATATATCATTAGAGACATAGTGGTCACTCTAACTTCCATTTGACAAAATAAGCGTTATTGCATGTATTGCATATACTGTAAGATGTTGTATGCAAGTATATTGTAATTTTTTTTTTTAAGTTGTGAAAGTATACCCTATAACAAAAGAACCACTGATCCAAATGATCTGAAATTTCACGGTACTTTGAAAACCATCTTCCGTAGTGTATCGTAGACACTCTGTCGTCATTGAACCTTTTCTTAAATTCTTAATTGTCCTAAATCTCCTAAGAGCAGTTGCTGCGCTGTCATTATTCTGATAATACAGTTTTACTAAAAACGCATGGTCTGTCAATGGCACAGTCTATAGCAAGGATATCCGTAGAATAATGAACACGACGTTTGCGTACTTCACGTTTTTATCACCAATGTGTGGCGTGTATCGTGCACAAGTTCATCTCCCGACTTTACTGCATATACAGCGCCATCTGTCGGTGCGATTTTAAGTTTTTTTGTAAACCACGCCTAAAAAATCCCTTTGCTTAGGGAGCATACTGATGAAATTTCAGGTCATCTGGATCAGTGGTTCTTTTGTTATAAGGTTTTTATTTCACAACTTTAAAAAAAAAATCACCCTGTATATGCATGATAAAAGATGGATGGATATAAGTATGTAAATAGGGCAGTGTGTAAACATACAAGAAAGTAGAGAAATGTATTAAACTGCGGAAATGTTGTATTAAGTTTGAAGAATCTACATGAAAAGTATTAAAGTATGAAAGTAATTTTAAAATTAACAAGAACGAAAAATCATGTGTCAAGCATAGATTATGAAACACTTTCCAACACAGCGAGAAAGCTGCAACAAATCTTCACCGTTAAATAAGGTGAAAGAAGATATGCAAGTAAACAGTTTAGAAAACATATACCACATTCAAAAATACAGTTTTCGAAATTACCTTTCAGTGTCAAAAAAGTAGTCGAATTGTTTTGAGCAGCTCTGTATATGATCAATAGATGTAGATATATAGCATGATAAAGTTTAGTTCTATTAGAATATTCACATTTAGCAATTTTCGCCAATCGATGGAAATGAACTCGAAATCTTTTGTACAGCCCTGTATATTATCTGAAGACTTTTGTACACACCACATATTAATCTAAAAGGCAACTTAAAACTCACTCGCAGCAATTACTAACCGTAAACGACAATGAATCTTTTTCTTTGTGTAGTCCCGTATATGAATTTATTTATGTTACACAAACTCTTCTATTAGTCTACTAAATATAGTTCAGCAGGAAAATATGTAACACAACTAAAAACTACCCTTATAAGCACTTCACTCCCATAGTCTGTAATACTTACGGATTCCGGTGTGTAGCCCTGTATATGAACAACCGAGTTTATAAACACACACGTACTATTAAAAAAAATAGTTAAATTTAAAAACGCATACAAAGGTTGAAAACGCACTTATCACACAGACTGTAATTATCGCACATGTAACTGTAACTGATATATTTTATGTGTCCTTGTAAATAAACACAATGCATACTGCACTTTAAAGAGGCCGATTTATAGTGCACTTCAGTAATGCATATAATTTTCATTATGTTTGAAATAGTGAATTATCGCTAAATTACAGCAAACGATTTTTCCCCATAGAACAATCTGTAACAGAATTCTTTTGTTTGACCCTGTAAACGAATAATTAATGCTTTGCATCCCATATTCTATAAAAAGCATGTTTTAATGCTTATTATAATTATATATATATCAATTCCATCATGTTTCAAATAGCGTAACGTCATCAAAATGCACGTGAAACGATTATTTCCCATTGACTGTACTGTAAAGGAATACTTTTGACTGTCCCTGTAAAAAAACTATAAGTGCTACACAATTCAGTTGAAATAAGGGAACATGCTATAAGTAAACGACAATAACATATCAAAATTTCAGGGTGATCCGAGCATATTTACGCGAATTAGAGCACGGACAGACGGCCAGACGGCAGACATACCGAAGTCATAAACACTTTTCAACTAGGTTGAAAAGTGTTAAAAAGAATTAATCTTAGCCCATCTGTCACGTAAGGTAACATAATACAAATTAGGCTATTAATTTTTAAATATTATATTTAACGTATGTTTTCTGATTTTATTTTTCATGTATCATATAGACCTCCTATGAATATTTGATATTATCCATTTTCCCAAATTTTAATTATTATTATAATCATTATAATCACTTAGTTCCAATTAAAAATTCTACATGAGAAATTCTTTGTATAAAACAAGAAAATTTGGTGGGAGATTGCTTTTGTAACCAAATGAAGTATTTTATAATCGTATAACAAATTTCCATTTAAAAACATCACAGTTTTACAATGAAAACTTTAAAAAATCCATAAATTTTAAACTAACTAGAGTGGAATGTATTTCCTTTCATTGATTTAAAGCAGTATCTTGGCCAACAAATATTTCGGAATTTTGAGATTTATTCCGAATAAAATGAAATTATACTTTAGAAAGTTTTGTGATTTAGAAAATTTCCGACTTAAGAAAATTTCTTCAAATATTTATAAACATTCTATAAACTTTACGACCATGTTGGGAAATACTCTTTATCGGTCATAAACTCGGATGGTTTTCTTTCAGTAAATATTTAAACTGAAGAACTCAAGATTTTTATATTTACATGAAGTAAATATATTTTTATTTGAACAGTCAGAATTATTCAATGTTCCTTATCGTAAAAAAAATCTAATCACAATAGATCCAATTAACTATGTATAGAATTTCCAATGTACAGTACGCCCCACCAGTGGCTGAGAGGTTCTTCTTTCAAAGCTGACAGACCTGGTTCTGGGTTCAAACCCCTGTCGCGCTCATCAGGGTGGGATTTTTTATAACCTTACCGTAAATACGAGTTAGGATCCTTAATAAAGACCCCCACGGAGTGCACTCCCCCCCAGGACCTATATCCCTCGTGTAGATAATCGGCCGTCATAAAATCAACCAACCAACCAACCAATGTACAGTACACTGTAAAATGAACAAACGTTTCTTAATTTAAGAAAATATTGTTAACACTGACGAAATATAAACCACTGACGAAAATATACAATAACGTCTTCCGAGTTTCCTATGGTTCCGAAAAGCATTCTTTATCTTTAGATCCCTCCGAAACCAATAGAGACTGAAAGAATCATTTATAAAAACAAAGTTTCTTTCTGGCGCCACTGATTTTCGGAAACGTTTCCGAGTAGTTTTTATAGTGTATTATATTAATAATTTTTTTAACGAAATCTCGGTTTATGATGCTATTAGTTCGCATTTAAACGTTTTAAGCTGCGTAATTGAATTTATACATTCAAGAATAAATAAATAGTATTAATTTTAATGTTAATGCTGTGAAGTTATCTTGTTTGGCGGTAAAATATGTTCGTTGAACATGAAAAGGTTTACTTGAGTATTGATGGCATCAGAAAAACCTATATTCGGTATTAAAAAAAACTGATTAATACACTATAAAAACTACTCGGGAACGTTCCCGAAAATCAGTGGCTGCAAAAGAAACTTTGTTTTATAAATGCTTCTTTAAATCTCGAACATATATTGGTTTTCTCATGTTTCTAAAGCTAAAGAACTCGTGGGTAGCATGAACAGTGACTCTACATATATATCTTGTTCAAAATTTCAATCGTTAATAAAGTATTTTCTATTCATCCACTCAAGTTCAAATATTTTTTTTTAAACTTGTAGTGGATGACACTTTATGTTAATACAGTTATTTCAAATATTAATTCATTAATTAAATTTAATTAATTCATTTTAGTTTTAAATGGGAGAAAAAAATTCCTCCCATTGTTTTCACAAATAAAATGAAAGATTTATCTCAAATTAGTGATGCCACAGAAATAAAATACCGCAACGATGATTATAAAATAATGTTCAATAAAGAGAACGTGGGACATTAATGCTGCATGGGTTTATTTTATATATTTATGATTAAAAAGTAGGAATTGACTTTAAAATATATATATTACTTATTTTGTTTTTACGTTCGAAGTTTTATTATATTTTCCTAGATTAAGAAGCATCTGACTTTTTTTACAGTGTAGGCAAACAAAGTTCTACTTAATTCAAAAAGAAATCTTAGCTGTAACTCGTAGAAAATCCCTTTATAATTTTATTTGGTTTGTTGTCATAAGGGGGTTCTTCTGCATATTAAAATTGAACTAAAGTTAAAGAAATCCTATAGAGACACCAGAATTTTGTTATATATTTAAGTTGAGCATGCTAAAAAACTAAGAAGTTACAAATTTGCCTCAATTTTAAATTATTAGTTAACGAGATATGGATTATTGAAAAATTAACAATCGTTTCAATTTTAAAGAGAAAAGTCCGTTATTTAGACATAAGTGGAACAACATTTTAAGTATTCAATTACTTTTTTGTTTTGTATAAGTAGGAGATCCAACCCGGGCTTCACGGGTTACAAAACATAGGTTTTTTTTATTTTTTTTATCTCTAATATATATATTTTTTTTACATTTAATATACATATTAGACTGCCTATACTAACGATACCAGAAATCATATTCCTATGAAAACTATAAATAATGTATTCAAGTAAAGTTTTGAAATTTATTTAAAATGGTACTTTTATATTAACTGTATACCAAGGGTTAATAATAGTCGAAAAAATGGCCGAAGATCGCTAGTTACAGGGGCTTTTGGATTCTAATCATTTCTGTGATTTGAGCATGTAGTTCGATTACATGTCTGTTAAATTTGTGTTTTATTTATATTGTTTTTATTATTTTATTTATTTATTGATGAAGTTTTAACTCGTTATGGAATATTAGTCGGAAAGAAATGCTGAACTATATAAGGAGTTCAGTAATATAATAAGAGTTCACAATAAATAAATAATTTAAGTTTAAATGAGTTAATCTTTCGTAATCGGCCTCACGCGATAGAGATAGATGTTTAAAAACAAATCATGCTTTAAAATTATTTTAAAAAGAAAAAAAAATAGTAAAAGGAAATAAGTTTTCAAACAAAATTTCATTGGAAAGAACATTTTTGTTCCCCTATTCGACAGTGTAAAAATTGAAATTGTACAATGTTATGAAGTTAAAAAAATTGTAGTAAAAGCGAAATTTATTGGCCAAGTGTTGTCACCGTCAATACGACGTCAGCGTTGCTCGCGGATATGTGTTTTGCTTCATAATATAGATTTAGGGCGTTTTCCAAAATTAGGCATTGATTTAAATTATATCAATATTCATTTCGAATGAAATCGAATGAAAGAAAAATATATACTGTTTTGTATAGCGTTTTTCGATGTTTGTATAAAAACAAATACCTGTATGGCTCTTGAAAAAAAAATTAACTACAATACAAGTGTAGAAATTTACAAACAAGGAAGTTTATTCCAAATAACTTCCTGTGACATTATAGAACAAAAGTTAAGCTTAGAGTTCAGTTATATATATATATATATATATATATATATATATATATATATATATATATATATATATATATATATATATATATTACATTTATAAGGTAATAAGGTAACATACAAAAACACCTTCTAATGTTGATAAACGAGGATTTCTTTGCATCAATAATAAATACGAAAATTAAAATTAAACAGCTCACGAATCCAATGTTTATAATAAATAAATGTATTTTTATTTGAACGGGAAGAATTATTCATTGTGGAAACAATTTAATCAAAATAGGCCATGTTACCTTTGTATGAAATTCCATACGTGTATTTACTAGGTAATTAAAAACCATCTTTGAAAGTTGATGAACTGTAATTTATGTTTTTTGTAACGAATAAAGTAAAAACTCAAACAGAAATTTCAATATAGCTTTTGAAAGTTGATAAACTATACAAAACTTGATTGTGAGATAAATAGATATTCTAATACGAAGCATAGTTCTAAGAATAGAGCTGAAAATACATCATATGTGTTTTAATATAATGTGCCGTCCATCGAATTTTATTTTATTGTTTCAATTTGAAAATATTTATCCGCCTTTCTCTTTTCTTTTCTTTTGATTTTTGAGTCTAGATTTTACTAAATTAGTTGAAAGATTTCTTTTTTTTTTTTTTTTTTTTTCAAAATAAAACATTCGAATTACTTTCAAACAACACTTTTCACTTTACCAATGTCGTTGCTTATACGTTTGAAAGTGTTCTATTCTAAATCCAGTGTCCAATATATTAAAGATGCTTTATTTTAAAGGCCTTTGTCACTAATCACTAGCCAGTTTCATTTATAGGTCGGTGTCACTACCTACAGCTTATATATATCTTGATAAATTTGATAAGTAATCTTTCATTCATGTTATTAGATAATACTTTTCTACATTATTGCCTGTTATCCTAATTTTTATGAGTACGAGAACTTCTGATCAGCAGTCGTTTTCTAAAAATTAAACAAGCATTATGGGCCACATTTTTGGTGAAATAAATCTAACACTGTAATCAATTTCTAGAAGAAGCTTCAAATATGAGAATGCAAAATTACAGCTCATTTGACTAAGTAGTTTTGAATTAGAAAAAACTACATGCATTGAAGTTTGTTTTTCAACTATTAACAAGAACGAAAAATCATGCGCCAAGCATAGATTATGTAGCACTTTCCAACGCTTCCAAAATAATTTTACAAAACATACCGTTTAATAAGCTAAAAGATAACATCTAAGTAAACAATTTGGAAAACGCATAACATATTTAAAAACATAATATCAGGAATTTCGAACAGATACAATATTCGGAAAAGTATCCGAGTACTTTTATTCAACCCTGTATATGATCTATAGATTTGTATATATACTATATAGGATGATAAATTTTAGTTTAGTTAGGAAACGCGTAGCACAGTTTAAAATTCTCCTTCTGGAGTTTCTGTCAATAAACGGAAATGTGTTCTCGAACTTTTGTGCTACCCTGTATATGAAATACAGAATTTATACACACCCAGTAATAGACAAAAAGTGAGTTCAATTGAAAATCGCGTTCAGCAACTTAAAACGCCAGGAATTATTGTTAACAGACAGTAGAGAATTCTTTTGTATGTCCCTGTAAATGAACGATGACTGCTATACACACACTATTCTGTAGTAAGCCTCTTGTAATGCACCTTAGTAATATATATAAATTTCAATGCGTTTAAAATAGTGAAACATTATTTAAATAAACCGCAGACGATTTTTCTCCATAGACGTAATGTAACGGAATTCTTTTGACTGTCCCTGTATAGTAACTATAAGTGGTATGCACACCCTATTCCATATTAAGCTTCTTCTAATGCACCTTAGTCATATATATAAATTTCAATGCGTTTAAAATAGTGAAACATTATTTAAATAAACCGCAAATAATTTTTCCCCATAGACCGCAATGTAACGGAATTTTTTGAGTGTCCCTGTAAAAAAACTACAAGTGCTACACACTTCCGTTGAAATAGAGAACATGCTATAGATAACGACAATAACATATAAAAATTGCAAAGCAATCCGAGCATATTTACGGGAGTTAGAGCACGGACAGACGGCCAGACGGCCAGACAAACCGAAGTCATAAGCACTTTTTAACTAGGTTGGAAAGTGCTAAAAATGAATTTAACATTAGCAATTCACTTTCATATTCCTAAATTATTCCTTCCAATGTTTTTTCGTTTCTTATCCGAGGGTTTGTTGTCCTTTTCTGAAGAATCCAAATATGATGCCAAAATTGGGTATTTGTATTGAAGAATTTAGAATTTAGTACAATTTCTCTATAAAGACGGCCCCCTAAACCTTTTTTTTAAAATATAAATTTAATAACGACTAAATTCCCAATCGAATGGCTATTTTAGTTTGGTTTTTTACAACAATTTGGTAACTAAAATGTATCGGGTGTTCTCTTTTGTTTTTGGCTGACTATAGTATTTTCGATATAACTTTAAAAATTAGAAAAATTGTGATCATCTAATTATCTAATCATCACATATCATTAATTATCCCCAAATTAAAATTAAAATTTTTCTTTTACAAATATAATTAATTAAAACTTCACTTCTAAAAATATATCTATTTTTCCATCTCTTTTGCGGTTAAAAATTATTACTTTTAAAGTTCACCAGTTCTTCACTCCCTTTAATAAAATAAATCATAAAAAAAATCAACTTTTCATCCTAAAATCTTTAACAGTTCAATTGGCTACTTTTATGCCCGTAAACGAATAATTAAAAAGAAAATCCTTTACCAAATTCTTTCCTTCCGCATTAAAGGTGTTTTTGTCCTGATTGAAGCCTATACAAGTAATTATTTCAACCATAAGTATGTGCTTTATTTACGTTAAAGGCGGCGTCATTGCATTCATTACTGCCTCTGTTTTTGTTGTTTCTATATATGTATTTCCCGGTACTCAGCCTTGGCATCGTAATATATATATATATATATATATATATATATATAACGCTAAGGTACGTAGTGGCAAAAAAGCGATTATTTCGCTGTTTTCGATGGCAACAAGTGGTTTGTTTTCACTTATTTGCGAATATTAAGAGAAGTATTTCAGGTATCGATTTAAAACTCACCACGTATATATAGAAAAAAATTCTGTATCCGAAAATGCAATCCTATACATTAAAATGAAAAGGTATTACTGCAAGCTTCACAAAAATTTTACCTATATGTGCATGCCTAAGATTGAATTTAAAACTGTTTAGTTTTATGGTACACTTGAATGCGGTTAGCGTAGCCCGGGGCCTAAAGTGTTGGTTTAAGCTCTAACCGGCTCTCTGCATACAACGTGGGTTCGAATACCGCTTCAGACAGAATGATTTCTGTAATACTTTTGGCTGTAATTTATTTTAATGACTGCCATATTTTCAGGAAAACCAGTTATATGATTTATATTATTTTATTCGAATGCTTTTTAAGGAAGTAAAGTTTAACATCCAACAATATTTTTACAAATTAAAAATTTTATTAAAAATATAATATTACAAATAAAAAATATTTGTATTAAAAGTATTTAAATTAAAAAAAATGCATGTAATTATCGATTAAAGTAATTGAACTGATTTACAACTTTTGCTATATTTTGTATGACCATTATCAAGAATATATTTATATGTATACTAAGACAAATATGTGATTATTTTTCGTTAAAAAGAAAAAGAAAGAAGAGAAAAGAGAAAGAAAGAAAAACATTCCTCTAAAAACTATAAAATAAATTTTCTTGATATCCATGGTTTAATAATTAAATAATGTATTAAAATCTTAAATTAAATTCAAGTAATTAAAATATATATATTATAAATCGCTGCAAGCAGCAAATTTTAATTTTGAGGTTTTAGAATGAGACTGGGAAAAATAAAATTAATGAAAATTTTGAAGGTCACGAGTCGCGTAGTTTTAAAAAATTAAAAGATACTAGATATTGTTATTTTTTCAAAAACGTGAGACAATAAGTAAAAATAAATTCCCTATCCATTCATTTAACATTTTTAGTTAAACTTCTGCTAAAAAAGAGAAAAAAAAAACATAATAGGTTATAAATTACAAGTTTAAAATTCTTTCACTTCACTAATTAAGTATATTGCACTGAGAGCAACATATGTTGCTTTATAGCTTTAGACATCGCTTATACAATATAACAATTCTTCAAGTTTTCAATACTTAATTAATTTAAAAGCAACTAATTAAAAATTCAAACATTTTTCTAATGAAGCTTTCAAGTTGCTTACCGTTAAATCTTGACGGGTACTATTTAGTTTTTGTAAAAATAGGCCGATAATTTTTCTTATTTTTTGCAATAAACTAGTTACTTTCTAAAAAGAAAAGAAAAGAAAACAAAAAGTCCTTCCGGCCTGTACCGGGAGGAAAAGGTAGCTTTCCTATATCTTCGTTTTAAAATTTTAGCTAATGTTACACGAAAACAGCAAGTTAAAATGCAAAGAAACGTTTACAAAAGATTCGTTAATACTGAATTTGAATAAGAAATTCGTCAAATTATTGAGCAATAGCCAAATTGGCTTCATTTATGAAGACTTATTTTGGTCGCCAAATTTGGCGATATTTCGCCAAATGTCGCCAATTTTGGCAATTTTGTCGCCAATGTCGTTTATGAAAGCATTGACACCATCATAAGTGATGATCCACAAGATCAACTGGCATATACTGAAAAACGTTTAAACAGTTTAACAAATGGAATGCCACCTCATAAACTGAAATTAAAGACAGGAATTATCATAATGTTACAGAGAAATTTAGTACCTTTTAAAGGTCTGTGCAATGGTACAAGACTTATAATTAGTAACTTGCATAATAATGTTATTGAAGCAAAAAAAAAAAAAAAAGAAAGAAAGAAAATGATTCCAATATTAATGGAACTTTTCTCATCCCTCGAACACCACTTATTCTATCAGAGAATAATATTACATTTAAGCGTATACAATTTACTATCTGACTAGCTTTTTCAATGACTATAAATGAAGCTCAGGGCCAAACTTTAAAAAAAAATTGCTTAGATTTGTAAAAACCAGTTTTTAGCTATGGTCAGTTGTATGCGGGTCTTTAAAGAGTTAGATCTTTAAATTCAGTTACTGTAGTACCTCCGATTTGTGAAATTTACCATTGTGTATATAAAGAAGTTTTCGATGCTGAAAAAAAAGAAAAGAAAAGAAAGAAAGAAAAACATATTGATAATTGTGAGTAGTGTAGATAGTTTCAATATAATATGTATACATTTTTTTTATTTCAAAGAGTATCCAATAAATATTGTGTGCAATGCAAAGGTTTTTATATTCATGATGCTGAAAAAATACCTCTTTTTTCATTTTTCTAAATGGTATCTGTATTTTATGACATGTATATATATTTTACTTCAATTATCCAGTCCTAAGTGGAGAAGTGCTTATGCATAGTATTTATACATATAATACTGAAATTAGTGTATTCTAATATACATATATATTTAAAAAAGTAGACACTGGAGCGCAGTTGCTCTGCGCGAGATCGGCTAGTATACTTTAAAATTTCAGTTACGCTAATTAATAAGATGCTTGGCTGGATTGGAATTCAAAATTTACATTAAATGAGTTATCTGTTAGGTTATGATATAGTATAAGAGTTTCATTTTTGGCTTGATACATAGCATTTGAAGCACAAAATAGATCATTACTCTTGAGATGGCAATCAGGACGTTCGCTATCTGAAAGTCTCGGTGGCAATACTGTTTGCCCTCTTATCTTTAAACAAAAGCCACATAGAGCCTATCGCATTAATTGGACTTTTTACTGACTATCTCTCAATTACACCTCACTCAATTACTCAAGATCTGAGCTATCAATAATCTTAAGCAATGTACTCACACGGCTAAATGTATATGAAAGAAAACTAAATTAATTTAAGTTAAACAGTTTTTAAATTTACTATCTTTAAAATAATAAACTTTTCATCATAAACTTACAGTTTAAAATTAAAGTTTAAAAATTTGAAATTTATTAACCTAGGATTAAAGCCTATATGATTACAAACCTATCAGTAAATTGACATCGTATCCATACACATTTTAGCATTCAGCATTAAAAGTTTTGAAAATTGGTATATCACGTACAAATGACAAAAATACAATATATTTACAGTATTTTTTTAAAAACTTAAATAATTACAATTCATTTTATAAGTATAAAACCACTAGTAGACATTATTAAGCAGTTAGAACTATTACAGAGAGTATAAATAATTTAGCTATATTACATGGAAAGATTTTGAAATTCGTATCAGAACACAACTGATAAAATTTATTAAATATGTTCTTTTATTTTATCTACAATTATTTTAATATTAAAATTTTAAGTTTTTAAAAGAATTGCACAATTTAACAAAACTACAAAACAGTTTTTTATTTCGTGAAAATTCCGCATGTTAGAAATTTAAAATTTATTTGGAATTGACAAACTGAGCAAAACAAAAAAATTTGAAATATTAATACTAATTTTAATAATAATTAATCTCGAAAAAGTATCATATTTTTAAAAGCATGGAACGGTTAAAAAAACTTGGGCTGTTTAAAAATAAACTCATACTAAAAAAACGTTATACTGGCGCCCTTTAAAAAAAGAGACAACAAGTGTCAAGGAGTGACAATGAGTATGTGTAAAATAAATAATAACATAATAAAAACTAGTGAAGAAGAAAACAGCTAAAGAATGAAGAGATGTCGCAGGGGTCAATTAAAAGGAAACGTAACAGGGTTTTTTCAAGACAGACAGGCATTAAAAAAACTCGTAAAAAAAGCCTTTCGAAAAGCCGCAGATTAAATAGCACACCTGTAGACATTTGCGAGTTGCAGTAATTTTGGAAAATGATTTCAAATAACTGAGTTTGTTCTGTGAACAGTTAAACAATTTCCAAAACAATACAAAAATTTTCTCATATTCGATTTAAATCTGAAATTTCAAATTTATTTACTATTATTCTCAGATACAATGCAAACTTGCTGTAGAATATTTTTTCTAAATTTTGCGAAACGATTTTAAATTAATAGTTAAAGAACAATTATTAGAAAAGTTTCGCAACCACATTTAAGGCGTTGCCCGTGCTCTACCTAAAATCAGTGTTGAGTGATTTTATATTAAACGAAAATCTTTCCAAACGAACCTAATGTTGGACAAAACACTGCCTTCAGCAGCCTCGAATCTGTAGGATTTTATATTTATAAATGAAAATATATCCAAACGAACCTAAAGTTGGGGTCCCCACTGCCTTTAGCAGCGTACTTCCTTCAATTTTTATGAATTTATACTTTTAAATGAAAAGCTATCTATACGAACTAAGGGGCACTCGTTATAGTGATTGCCGATTTGATTCTGACGTTTAGATAACTTTCAATTATAACCAAAAGTAACAAACCAAAAGGAAAACCTAAATATAAAAGCCAAAAGCCTCTTTTAAAACTCTTGAGTTACGTAAATATATTTAACTCGCATAGCTCAAAGAATTTTTTTTTTCATCTTAAAATAACAATGATAAATAAATACCTCTGCACTACATCTAACATAAAATAACAAAATGGTAATAAATACTAACCAATTTGAAGGTAATAAATATCTGTATTGTTTTCAAGTTTGAAACAGTATTTATGTACAATTTAGGCTGGTAGTTGCAAGTTAAAAACGTTTATTAACAAATTTAGTTGTAAGTAAAATGACTTCTAAATCTTAAACAAAACCCAACATCTTAATTGGCATTTATTTATCTAGTGTCTATTGGCTATTTTTAACACCTGATGTATAACACATTTATCAGATATAACTTCGTGAAATTTTGGAGGTATTTAAACACCAAACCTTTTGGGAATGAATAAGAATGAATAGTGATTATTTTTGTGATTGGACATTTTTGAATGCAGGGGCTGTATTAAAATTAAAATATTGAATTTTTCTGAAAATATTCCGCATGGAGATGAAAGTGTAGAATTCGAATTCTGTACCTTCCTATTTTACCTTCCTATTTACATTATTTATCTCTATCTTATAGTTACAGAAATAAACCATGTTACCACCTTTCTTGTACATCTGGTATTTTTACTTAAACTGGGTTAAAAAATATGATAATCCATCAATTGCAGAAAAAAGACTCATATGTGGTTAAATGCCTTAAATTACAATAACGAATAATCATGAAGTTTTGATCATTTTCCCTATTGAATTCAATGTGAAAATGAATTAACACCTTGTATTTCACGATTCAAAAGAATAAATAAAATTGCTAGACAAGAGGGGGAGGTACACTGTGCCACCTGGAGTGGGAATGCTTTCCCTTGTGGGATGCCGCCGGGCACCTAGGAGTAGGGGTGTCAATATTCTCCCCTAGGGTACCATTATTTCACCCCCGGGGAACCTTGGAGTAGGGGTGCCATTATTCTCCCCTGGGGCATAATCAGCACGTCACCCCTTGGAGCACCCTGGATTAGGGGTGACATCCTTTCACCCTTGTTAATGTGTCAATATGGCTCTCATTGAGGTGTCGCCAGTGAGACAAGTATTTCACCCCTAGGGGATGCCATGTGTCACCTGTAGTTTTAACAGTGAAAGCTTGGAAAAAGTTATGATATATTTCATTCTCCATCGAAAGCACCCTGAAACGTAAAACCATGGAAGTGCATTCTGGTAAAAGTTTTCTTTACCCATTAAAAGCAAATTTGGCGAAATCGCGAAGTGAGTTCCAGAAACGAATTGTTTTGAATGTGTTAATGTTACTATTTATTTAACCGAAGACATCATTTGAAAGGAAAATGTGCGCAGTTTAAGTGTTTTTGTTGTTGTTGTTGTTTTTTGTTTGTATTTTGAACAGGAAAATAGATGCCGACTTTTTTTTAAATTACAGAGAAAACGAAAATCCTGAAATTGTATTAAAAGAGGAATTTTTTTTAAATGTTTATTTTAATAATTTCCTTCCTCTCGTTTCGGGAAATTTTCCCTGGAACATGCTCCAGGGGTCTTTAGTTCGATATAAACTTGATCGTATACATTTAGTTACATTCACCGAACCTTTAGTGAAGCAATACCGACTTGTCCGGTACTTTCTATTGCATTCTGCTTCTAGAACATTCCGCGGAAGATCCAGCCAAAGGGGGGGGGGGGGGCGGGGAGTGTCACTTTTACTTTGATATGCATTAAACCATAGACACTTCGCTACACTCATTTAAACTTTGCTGCACCCGTAAACTGAAGCATTTCAGATTACACAACTTCTGAGTACAATAACAATTCACTGACTTCGCTTTGTTCACGAGCAAGAAAAATCAGCTTCCAAATTTGTAACAATACAGTTTAAAACGATGAAAATATATCATAATCTACGGCTAACGTTTGATTTTCATTAAGAATGTTTTAAGGGAGTACAATGAAGCTTTCATAATAACACACGCCGACTCTCAATTAAATGCGTTTTGGGAAGATAAATAAAATATATTTTATTAAAAGAAAAAAACCCCAAAATTGTTATATAATGTTATATAATAATGTTTTATATAAATCATCTTAATATATATTTTAAGCTTAAAAGAAACATAAATAAAATAATGCATTGTTAAACTGCGAAATATGGAGATTAATTTTCTACCAAATAATAGGATTATTAGTAATCTCTAATGATATGGTATAACAAAATAATCCCTTTTTATAACTGTTTCTTTTTTTATTTTTTACAGAGAGGGGAAGATATTAAATTTGTTGTTACATTACAAGCATGGTAAATGATAATAATGATAAGACTAAGCTTCTTTTGTCGACATCAGAAAAAGAAGTTTTTTTTAAATTACGAAATAAAAATTTATTCTATAAATTTATATTCAAGAAGTTTACCTCAACAATTTAAAGTACAAAAAGAATTTTTAACAAAGAGAACATGAATTTATGAAGAAAGTATTTCTGTGAGCTTTATTTAGACTTAAAAATTTGCGAGTCTAATTGCCTCGGTATGCGCAATATTGAGACGCAGATAAATATATATCTATAATAAGAATTTATATTTATAAGTATAGATTCAAGACAATTTGGAATTTCATTAATTTATTTAAAAACTTTAATGCAGCAAAATAATTAAGTCACTGTTAATTAAATGACAGCGTTGCTTATTGCTTTGTTGTGAAAGAAAAAGTGTCATTAATGATAAAAGTTCCTCTTATCATGGAAAGAGACTATTGATGTAATTATTATTGGGATCTGGATTAGTATTTTAGAGAATCCCTCAGTAGTCGCTATTAATTTCATTTTTTGAAAAAAGTGCTGTTATGACCATTGTATGTACTTAACTCCGATGGCAGAAAAAAGGCATAACTTATAACTTGATAGAACGAATTTTAAATACACTTGCATTGTTAGCTGTGTAAGTTTTCTAGGAAGGGTTTAGTAATTTAAACATCTTTATACGTGTTTAGTTACAGAGTTATGGTGATATTTATAAGGCAAATGACTTATTATGACAAACATATTAACATCCTGCCTCAATCAGTAACCTTAAACTACTAAAATTTTGAATATAGATATCAAAAAGAGGTTTCTTGCTGAAAAACTCCATTTCCTGAAGGAAAGGCCGAAACTACAGAAGGTGTACACAACCACCAGTATCACAGCCTGCCATGATAACGCCCCTCTAAAATAAAGTACGAGTAAATACACCATGGCATACCCTGATTCGGATATTCATGTGATGCAAAAAAAATTGTGTTTTATCGGACAAGCTGGACTTTACTTTGTTCCATTATTTAATCACGTTGTTCATGGGCACATTTGATGCATAAACACCGATGATACTTGATTAACAGAGATTGAACTAAAGGGCTATCCGATACGGAGTTCCATACCTACATAGTCCAATGTACTGTGCCCTGAGATATATTTATGTCGCTATTAGATTAAAGTGTGGGTTGAATCACTGACAGGTATTTTGAAATTCATTTTGAATCAGTATATTTTTAACTATTTTGCTTGCGTACATCAATCGGGATAATCTCTGATGACCTGGATCGTTTATAGGGCGCAGACGTTTAACCCTTTCCGGCACAGACAAATTCTGTTCGTAAAATGAGAAATTACTGACTGACACCGGAATTTACAAACGACTTTTTTAGAAAATATGAACTTATTTTAAGCTTTCATCGTAGAAACAAAATTTTATTAAAATATTCTTGGTGCCGCATGAAAGTTTGGAATTAAAATTATGTGTGCCCGGAGTGGGACCACTGTGATGGAAAGGGTTAAGGGTCCTCTTCACTCACTTACAAACACCCGCTCGCTAATGTTAATCCTATGAGGCATTATTTTTCTAATATCTCGTTTGCATTTCGATATTTTTAAACGATTTTTTTTGCATTGGATAGCAGAGATCAATCTCTATTTCCGCCGTTGATTACTTTTTCGATTTTCTTTGCGGATTTTTTTTTTACGAAGATACTTTCACTTTTGAAACCGGTTCCGAAAGTAAAAGTATGTGCGTAAAAAAAAAAAAAAAAAAAAAAAAAAAAAAAAAAAAAAAAAAATCCGCAAAGAAAATCGAAAAAGTAATCAACGGCGGAAACGGAGATTGATCTCTGCTATCCAATGCAAAAAATCTTTTAAAAATCTTAAAATGCAAACGAGATATTAGGAAAATAATGCCCCATAGGATTAACATTAGCGAGCGGGTGTTTGCAAGTGAGTGAAGAGGACCCTTAACACGCTCGCTGCCAAGCTAAAAATACCGGAATTTTCATTTTATTTAGAAAGTTCAAATTCACACCAGAAAATACTAACAGCAATATTTACTTTGTTTTATTACAGACATTTCGTGATTACATAAAATAAAAATTCTTCTTTTAAAATTTCCGGTGCGAATAACTAATTTTAGATTGAAGAAACGTATATAGCACTACGCGTATACTCGTAGTTGGCAGCGGGCGTGTTAATGCTTTGTCGTATGAAACACCTTTGACCGCCAGTGTGCCATTTTTTAAATATGCTAACGGTAGTACGTGAATACCTGACTTTTGATACCGGTCAAAATGGACAGAAAATTTGGATTTCGAGTTGTAATCTTTGTCTTCCAGATCATCTTTCATCAATGTAGCTTATTTCAGCAGAATTTGTAATTACACATACGCTTATTTTAAATAAATCATGATTTATCATCGCATTCAGCCCTTAAATCACATTCCTAACAAGCCATCTGTTTCGTTCTAGCCGTATTCTCACTGTAAAAGTGTGTTCATAATTATTTTTGGGTACAGTGTATATCAGTCTTATGAAAAGGCCTTCACGTATTTTTCATCTCAACTGGACTGTAAATGTTCCTTGCTATTTTTCTCGTAAAATTTACGAAAATAAACCAAATTGTTTGAACTAAAGATTTCTTAATGGATATGTGTCGCAAAATTGTGTGTCTGTTCTCAAAATTGTTCAAAGTTTTATTAAATTAATGAAATCGTAAGTTTTTCGTATATCAAAAGGAATTCAGGATTAATTTAAACGTGCACAAATTTTAAAATGTAAAAATGAATATGGGTTATTTATTCTCCTAAAATCAATGATTTAAATTAAATCTGAATGTATTATGAAAAAGTTCGCATCAACGTACGTTTACTTGACATTTTAAAAATATTTTTCTTGGGAAAAGGCTGGATAGTAAAAGTATTTAAAAATGCTTAGTTTTAACAGTAAGCAAAAATGTTGTCTCAACATAAATTTCAAAATATATACTAGTATGAATTGAAAAGAGAAATAAACAGATTTTGGAAACACTTTATAAACGTCTGTAATTATTTGATTTTTGGATTTTCTTAATAAAGTCGCATGCTATATCACTCACAAATATATCACTAAATGCTATATCACTCACAAATATATCACTAAATGATACATCACTAAAATTTACTTATTATAAACTGTACGTATATAATATATAACAGATAAGCATATAACAGATAAGCATTTGCTGAATCAGTCACGCACAACAGCATATTAGTACTAATTTATAAAAGGGATGAGAAAATACACTATATCACTCACAAATATATCACTAAATGCTATATCACTCACAAATATATCACTAAATGATACATCACTAAAATTTACTTATTATAAACTGTACGTATATAATATATAACAGATAAGCATATAACAGATAAGCATTTGCTGAATCAGTCACGCACAACAGCATATTAGTACTAATTTATAAAAGGGATGAGAAAATACACTATATCACTCACAAATATATCACTAAATGCTATATCACTCACAAATATATCACTAAATGATACATCACTAAAATTTACTTATTATAAACTGTACGCATATAATATATAACAGATAAGCATATAACAGATAAGCATTTGCTGAATCAGTCACGCACAACAGCATATTAGTACTAATTTATAAAAGGGATGAGAAAATACACTATATCACTCACAAATATATCACTAAATGCTATATCACTCACAAATATATCACTAAATGATACATCACTAAAATTTACTTATTATAAACTGTACGTATATAATATATAACAGATAAGCATATAACAGATAAGCATTTGCTGAATCAGTCACGCACAGCAGCATATTAGTACTAATTTATAAAAGGGATGAGAAAATACACTATAAGTCTTACTCCGTAACATTTTAGGAAAATAATGGAAGCAAAAATGAGTTTTTATTTCAGAAACAAAAATTTAGTAAACCTTTAGTAAAACTTCAGTTAACCTTTTTGTTTTTGAAGTTTCAGATTGTTAGTTTTCTTTGGATTTTCAAAATAGATGAAAGGTTTTCAAAAGAGTAATTAACTTTAAAAAGGTTACAATAAATTTTCGTAAGTACTTGTGGTATATCTAGAAATATTTCTGAAAATTCTTACAATATATGTTCATTTTCCATTTTCAGCCAATTAAATATACATGAAACATTATGGTAGATCTGATAACTAGTTCTTAGTCGGTCATTATTGTTGACTAAAAACTTCCGCATTTTAGGTGTGGTAATAAGTTTCATATTATTACTAGGAAGTTTCAAAAACATCGAAGAAAATGACTCAAGTGTCAACTACGAAAAATGGCACAAGTTTTGGAGAATAAGCAGGTGAAAATGACTACCCGCCTTTTCAGAGAATTACCTTCGTAACCCATAAATAATTCCGAGGAGTTTCAAACGATATCATTGCTGTCTGGTGGCTCGATTCCAAGGAATTTCTTCAGAAATAAATAAACTACAAAAAGTATCTAACAAGGTTCGTTGTTTTTTGCAGTCACTTTATGCATATTTATGGTGAACTCTCTTTTCTATTGTCATAATATTCCATAATAGTCCATGAACTCCGACAACTAGTAACTTTCATAATATCTCCATGCAAAGCGTTAAAACAAAACTTTTGAGCTTTACATTAGTTCTGAAACAATATATTAGTTAAATCTCTTATGGATTATACGACAAAAGTTTCGTTTATGTGCCGAGATTATTTTTTAAAGACGAAAACCACAATAATCTGAGCTCCGAGACTTGTGGAAAAAAGTTTAAAGGCAACGCACAAGTCTACAAAATGTATTACGTAGTTTGAGTCTCAACCAATTAAAATTCCTCGTACGTGAAAAAAAATCGCGGATTAAAACAAGAAGGGAGTAAAATGGTTTCCAGAACACGGGAATAAAGTTTCTAGAAATATCCAGAAGACTTAGTCCACATAGAACATTTTTAATCGAATACATTGAAAGAATTGTAAGAGAAAAAATTACGGGCGTTAAAAAGGAAAATATTGCAATGCAGTAATAAAATTAATAAGAACAGACAGGAAAAAAATTAACCATTTAACAACCTCAGGAATGTAAAGGATGAAGTTTAAAGACAAGGAAGGAGCATATATAGGTATGACAAAACGGAAAATAGGGGAAAGGATTAAAGAACATGAAAGAGATATCAAATTAAATAAAGAAACCACAGCAATAGCTCGACTAAATAAAGAATCCCTAATACAGATAAATTTTAAAGAAGTACAGAAACTTGGAAATTACAACAACTTAAATTATGCTTTAATGCGGGAAGCCATTAAAATAGATACAGAAAAAACAGAAGCTTGCAATGATCTCATGCATGCGACATTAGACAATAGATGGCGTTATCTGTTACATTTTGGAAAAAAAACGGGAATGGTAGAATGACATCAAGAGGCAATGATTAAGATCTGAAAAACTGATGATGCCCAAGACGATGGGCGAAAATATTTTTTAGCACATATAAATGTTTTTAAAAGGACTGACTTCTGTTTGGAGGAAAGTAACATATGCCTTTGTAAATAACAACTACAATGGCTTTTTAATATGTGAAATTTTGTTGTTAATGTCTATGAATAGTAGTACAGTGTGAAAATATATGTATATAGTTGACTATGAAAATAACTTAAAAAACTATTGCAAAGGGATAAGAAGAAATTAAAAAAAGTGTGACGCGTTGCAAATGTTTAGAATTTTCTGAAAGGGAAACGGAATAAGTAAATTTAGTAAAATTAGGAAGAAATTTAGTAAAATTAGGAAGAAATTTAGTAAAATTAGGAAGAAATTTAGCAAAATTAAATTAGAAAAAATTAGAATAATTTTAAGATAGGTAAAAAATTAAAATACATTCTATACATATTTTTTTCCCAAAACAAAAAAAAACTACTATCGTTTTTCTAACTACAAAAACGATTGCAGCTCGAGTAAACTATTTCCCTTTTAGCATTCATTTTTCGTCTTTCTGAGATAATTTAGTTGATCCTTTTTATTACAAACAAAAAGACGTGAAATTATTTATTTAATCTGCTATGGAATGAAGAAATTGTTAAGTGTATTTCATATATTTTACAGTGGCATCAGTAGTAATGTTTTCGTTATTGTTTAATAAGATTGTTTTTCAATAAGGACATCATGTATTTGAAATACAAAGAATTAGAGGTTTTGTTTTTACGATGCAAATATACAGATTGGCCATAAATAAAGTACATGTTTTAAGAACTCATTTATAAAGAATGTACCATGGCAAATGAAACACAAATTTGTATACATACTAGATGAGACGGGCTCAGATAGAGCCCGAGTTCGAGTCCAAAACTAGGTCGTCCTCGGATTAAAACGAGTCTTCGTGACCAGTGAGTTCAGACTCAAACTAAAGCTTTTATTTATTCACAAATTTTAAAAGCCGGGGAAATCTTGTCAGATGCTATTTGAGAAACAAGAATATAATCTAAGTTTCTTAAATTGTTTACAAAATTCTCTAAAAATATATTTGAAAGGGATTTTAATTGTTATTCATAGGATATAACGAGAAATATTTGATTCTGAAACCTTTGCATGGTCAGTATTAGAAATATAAAGAAGATCTTGGCTATTCTCTCTTTCTGTACGAAGTATTTTTTGAGAATTACTGGGAAAAACGAACTCACGTCTTTCTGCCATAGTTGTACAATGCTATTTAAAAAGAGTAAGTATTGTGACTTTTGCAGATTTCTGGCAGATGTTGGGCCGTTACAGAGATTAAACTTAGTCCGGTTTCAACTGAGCCGCTAACAAATTCTAGATCTTGTCCAGATACTGTGTGGCAAAAAACCCACTGGTAGAAGAATTAAGTCTACCAAAGGCTAGGTGGTATTAAGAACATTTAAACAGATCTCTATGAATAGTTTCTAAATGTAGCGTGTTGTACTCTGCGTGAAATTGTATCGTGTACGTAAATAGATAGATGTGCGGTGTACTCTTCGTCATTCTCTTTTAAAGAATGCGTCACAATACGAAACACAACTCGGATAAAATACTTTTAGATAATATTAAAACTACTACAAAACAAATAAAAGGCGTTCCGTTCCTCACCAATAAACCAGGCAAATAAACATGGGTTATAGACAGTTGCAGCTTGTCACATATATAAAAATTCGAGAATATATTTGCTGGAATGAAATAAAATTAAAAAAACAAATGTAATTGTACCTAACGCCATTGGCAGTATGCTAACTACTTATAGCTGGGGAGATATAAAAATTTAAACCAAAACTTCCAAAAGGGAGATAAACAAAATTACATTGGAAAACATATTGTTCGTGCCCGAGAATAAGTCAAATCTGTTATCAGTAAGAAATCTACAGAGAATGTCTGCAAAATAATATTTGGAAAAGAAAATTACCTCTTCAAGCATGAAAGGAAATCTTTTTTCGAAGCAAAAATTAAGAATAATTTATTCCAGGTATTATTAAAGAAACCTAAACCCAGATGTTATGAAATCCTCGCACACCAATGGAGTAATATAAATTGCATCGACATTTGGTCTAAAAAAAATGATGCACAAGAACTGCGATTCAATTAAAGAAAGAATGTTAAAGCAGTTAGGCATAGACATAAACATTAACAAATGTAAACACGACGCCATGTGTAGAACATAGATAAAATTTAAATTAACTGACATGCCGTACCCTAAATTATCTCAACAAAGGGCAACTAAGGTACACTAGTGACGTAAGTGGGCTGATACAAACACCATTTACAGAATCGAAAAACCTATTTCCTAACTTTCATTGACGATTACAGTAGGTTTACCATGATTTATCTAATGTCTAAGAAAGGGAAATCAACCCAAAGAATACACAGCCATGATGAACAACAAATTAGGGAGAAAACCCTAAGTTCTCAGATCAGACAATGGTGATGAATGCACAGAGAAATAGTAAATTATCTAAAGGATATCACCAGCTCACAGCACCGCACTGTCCATATCAAACCGGCGTTGCAGAGCGTGAAAACTAATCTTTAATAGAAATGACACGCAGCATGCTATCTGAAGCAAATTTGCTTTAAACGTTTTGGCGAAAAGTTATGAGCAATGCAACATATCTACAAAATCAACTCTCTACCAAATCAAATGAAAGAACACAATTTTTTGATGTGGTCAAACAAAAAACCTAATTTGTTACACTTAAAGATATTTGGCTGAAAAGCCTATGCTTATGTCGATAAACAAAATAAGGTAAATTAGATTTTTAAAAGTTCAAAAGGATAGAACAACAGATCCAAAGGATACAGAATATTACAATTTTAAGAAGCATTAAGTTCTTAAAAGACAGAATTCCAGATTCAAATTCCAAAACTAAGGGAATCCTCATCTCAGGGGAGGGAAATTTAAATCAAAACACCACTTAGAATGAACACCCACAAACAGAAGAAAGCGCAATCAAAATTGAAATTTATACTCCAACAAAAAATAAACAATCACCATCTGTAGAGACAATAACAATCCAACCCAGAAAATCAGAAAGATGCACTAAAGGCGTACCACCTGATATACTTGCTTCACACAGCAGATGTCTATGAACCTAAAAAATGGAACGAATTGCAAAACATAAAACATTTGCAGGGAATATAAAATTGGTTCACAGCCACCGAATAAAAAATAAAATATCTGCGAGAAAGTAACGCATGAGCACAATAATCTCTCCACTGGGAAAGAAAATTGTATGCTGCAAGTGGACCTTTAAGACGAAATATAACTCTAAGGGTGAAATTTAAAAAAAAGCGCGTCTGCCGTCTCGTAGCCAAAGGATTTTTCCAGAAATGCGATGACGATTACAATGAAACATTCGCCCCCGTTGTGTCCTAGTGAAATGCAAAACATAAAAAAACTGCAGGGAAAAAATTGATTCACAACCACCGAATAAAAAATAAAATCTCTGCGAGAAAATAACACATGGGTCTCAATAATCCCTCCACCGGGAAAGAAAATTATAGGCTGCAAGTAGACCTTAAAGACGAATTAAGTAAAGAAAATAATGCTTGCAAACTCAATAAAACTGTCTGTGATCTTAAACAAACAGTTCAGCTTGGCATAAACAGATAGGAAACTCACTAAAAAAATATTTGGCGCAGCATGTCCCATAGGGGATTTTGTGTCATTAAACATCATTCAACTAACAAACCATTAAAAATATAAGTTTTGTGCAAAGCACCGCCGGTATTTGTTTGTTTTAACGACGCGACATAAAGACAAAAACAAATGTACATTATTGTTTATGTAGGCCCCTTACTAATTGCGAGAAAGGTAAAAAAAATACAAGAATCAACCTAAGAAAATAATATGGAGTGAAAGACCTAGTTAAATATTACCTTGGCATAAATGTAGAAAAAAATGAATAAAGAAAGGTACATCTTAAATCAAAAAAATTAAAATAGAAGAAATTGGAAATAAGTTTACCTTAAAGATTTTAAAACATTTGTATTATTTCAAAAACAATATTTCTAATAAAGAAGATGTAAGTTGTTAATCCTTCCACCACACCTGCAAAAGGAACAAGGAAGAAAAATCGTGTGTCAAGCATAGATTATATAACACTTTCCAACATATTCAGAATACTGTAACAAAACTTCATCGTTTAATAAGGTGAAATATGATGTCTAAGTAAACAATATGGAAAACGCATAACACATTTCAAAATTACAGCAATTACCATCTATAGTAGGAAAAATGCCAGAATTATTTTGTGAAGACATAAATATTATCTATATATCTGTATAGATACTACATAGTATGTAAAAATTTAGTTCATTTAGAACACGCAAAACAAAAATTGAAAATTTCCCTTCAGCAATTTTCGCCAATAAGCGGAAATGTACTCGAAATTTTTATGCAGCCCTGTATATGATCTATATAATATATACATGTCAAGTAATGTGCAAAAAATTAGTTAAATTTTAAAACGCATACCGCTTCACTTGCAAAAATTATCGCTCATAGACAGTACTACAACCAATTTCATGATGAATATGAATTTCAATAGGTTTGAAATAGTGTACCTTTACTAAAATACACTGCAAATGATTTTTTCCCATAGACCATAATGTAACGGAATTCTTTTGAGTGCCCCTGTTAACGAACTACAAATGCACTTCATTTTTTATATCTAACATGCCATTGTAAATATCAATAACATATATAAATTACGTGACAATTCGAGTACGTTACTATGTGTTAGAGTGTGGACAGACAGACAGTCGGCCAGATAAACGGAACTGATAAACACTTTACAACTATATTGAGATATGTTAAAAAGCATAAGGTACTCAAAACTCACGCATGGGCTTCACGATATCTGAACTTGTGCTACTTTTTTGCATCTAATGCTTTATCCTTGCTGGTGTGGCGATATTTAGGAACAATATTTTAGACCTTCACGTTGTGAATTGTACGTAAAGACACGTTGTTGAACTCTGTAATTTTCTTAGGAGTTTGTCCTACACTCAGTCCAGAAATTACGATTATTCTTTCTTCGTATTCTTTCGAATGTTGATTGCGAACGACGATATTTCAACATATAAAATTTAAATGTTAAAAACGATAATATTAAATCATGATCTCAGAAACAGTTTTTAACGCAATTTTTTTACTCGTGTTTGAGGAAAAAAAGTTTTCTAACTGTATTTTCTTTTATAGAAATGCGATAAATTACATCAAATACCAAGGTACTTTAAATATAGACTTTAAATTGTGTAACTATATTTTATTCCAGCACTGTAGTTTTTCACTTACAAGATCGAGAATACGCGTTCACTGAACTTCAATTTCAGTGTACAGAGCATAATTTTTCAGTGCAATATATGCATTATTTTTTTTCACATAATTCTGCAGTTTTAAAACGTTGAATAATGATTAATGCTCTTAATGTCTATACACATAATAAAGATTATTTTTGATATCATATTGCAATAACTTTTTAGCCATTAATAAAATAATAATAATAATAATAATAATAATAATAATAATAATAAAACAACATTGCACTTTGGCCTTTTCCTGGTCAGTAAGAGAGTTAAAATGCTGAAATTCACTATATTAAAAGTTAGTTACAACAAACATTGAAATATCTATTAACAATACATAGTCATTTTGGTGAGATTGCTTTAACTGGATCCGCACATGCAAATGCGATATCATATTTTCTCTGTGATTTTATCCTAACTTAATCTGGTGGAAATAGTATTTTAGCGAGTGGATTTGCTGTCAAAACATTATATCAAAGTATAAGTAAAATTATAATTAATAATTAAATATTTGTCCTCTAATATTTTTCTGGTACACTTATTTATTATAACAAAAAGTATTGTTTTCTTTACTAATTTTTTAAATAAATTATCTACTATATTATTAATGTTCGAAAACGACGCCTCTCTGTCTGCCTATTGTTTCTGTCTGTAACTCTAAAAACTTTTCTCACAGATGGAGTAGATAGGCACTAAAGTTATCAAAATACGCAGGAAAATTCGAGAATTCCATTCTTTCAGGTTTCGAAAAAATCCGCCCGTAATTAGAAATGATATTAATTAAAAACGTTAAAAACTCACTAGAAATTGCGCGAAAAGAACAATTTTTATCCAATTTGCAGCTGCGTTTGATAAAAATTATTTCCAAGCAAGAAAGAGACAAAGTGTCTGCGGCTAAAAATACTGAAGTAGGGTTTTAAAATGGGCATGCAAATTATAAGATCTAATTCACCTACAGTTTTGAAAATAACACCACGTGAATCATCTCTCTCCCCACATTAAAAGATTGTAAAAGTTAAAGAAATCCATCCATTAGAACCAAAGATATTAATTATTATTTCTTTAATTTGATTGCATAAAAATTATTCCTTTTAACTTGTTTCTTTCAGAGCCAGACATTGGGACGTCTAGCTGTCTAGAAGGATGAAAGATATGAAACCAGTTTAAGTGGGGTTATTATAGGCAATATAAAATTATTAAAAATATTGAATTTAAGGACTTGAAAATTACGTATCCCTTCGTAACATGAAATTCCCAGTCCAAAAAATTAATTTTCGTAAAAATCGGATAATAATTCCTGAAGATATCAATTAAAAAAGTTTTAATTTTGTGTGGAAAAAAGAACAGTTTTAATTTGAATACTGGGGATGTTTTTCTCGGTGACAGATCGTCTGGCAAATATTTTATTTCCGAAAGACAAGATAAACGCACTAGGGCTTTCAGACATCGTTATTTTTTTTTTAAATTATTGCATTTATCGATTTGAAATGTATGCATCCACGTGTATTTTTGAACAAGGATTCTAAATATGTAATTTTTGTTTTTCACCGATAATTAGGAAGGGAAATATCAATTAAAAACCCTTAACAAAGCAATTCATATCTAAACAATTGACAGGTGATCTGATATTTCAGAGAATGAAACATTTGGATAAAAAACCGCATTTTATTTATATTAAGAGATTTTGGCCCTGTTATTTTTTTAATTATTATTATTGGATTTCTCGATTTAAAATTTATGCATCCATGTTTAGATTTTTACGAGGATTCTAAATATGTAAATTTGGTTTTCCTCCGATAATTAGGAAGTAATTTACAAATAATTTTTTATTTAATTATCAGACAGCTTAAAATTCAATGCCAGATATTAAGGCCACTATATCCCCAGATTAAAAGAAATATAATAAGGTGATCTGTTTGAAACTTGAAGATAATTTATAACACATAACATAAATTTCAAAAATGAGGCCGCGTCGAACAATATGGGGAGAGGGGAGCGCCTTGCCCCCCCCCCCCCCAAGGAAGGTACTTTTCTAAATTTTGAACACACCCCTCATGTGATATATCGTTGGAAAAGTCTGTGACCGCTTAACCATATTATTTTACGGAATAAACTATGTTACGGATTTCCACCAAACTGATTCCAAACATTATAATTAAAGTAATAAGGACCCTCTATAACATTTTTTAAAGTTTCTGAGTTTATACCACTTCTTTCGAATAATATCAGATTTTTTTTGATTTCCTAATATCTCGAGTTCTACGAGTCCAATCGCAACGCGGTTAGCGCTTACCTGTTTTAGTTCCAAGTTTCACCACCAGGGGGGCGCTTCCGGAAATCGGGTTCTATGGTCCCGATTACGACGGGGTTTGGCTCTTTCGACTGGATTTCTATAGCTTTACAGATTTCGGTCATGTTCGTATAGAACAGATTGCGCCCCCTGGTGGTGGAACGTGTAATTAAAGGATTTTTCAGCCAACTCGGGTTCTATGAGACACATCACGACGCGGTATGTCTCAATCGACTCGACATCGATAGAGGATACAGAGCTTATCAATTTTAGTTCGTTTTTTCACCACCAAGGGCCGCTTTCCTATCTCCGGTTCTATGGGTACGAAGACGACGGAGTATGACTCATTCGACTCGAAATCGAAAGCCTTAGCGATTTCAGTTATGATCGTATAAACAGATTGCGCCACCTAGTGGTGGAAGATGGAACTAACGTATACTGCAGCGTTTGCGCATCATGACTGCTATATAGTGCCGCAGGCAGCGGGGACCCGAGCCGGAGGTTCGTTCAGTTAGAGGTTGATACTATTCGATGTGCAATTTAAGGGATTATCCTGTGCGTGCGTAGCACGACTGGTATACGGTGCCGAAGGCAGCGGGGACCGAAATCACCCACTCGTGTACAGCCACCCGTGAGGTATAGGAACAATAAGTCCACGAGGGGAAAAATAAACGCTACCCGGCACCGATAGCACCCATCCGTTCCAACCCCCACCGCAGGAGGCGCCTGTTTATTAGATTTGAAACAATGAATATAATTACATAACAATAATAAAATATAAAAGGTAAAAAATAACAATTTTTTGCAAATTGAAAGTTAAATATAAATTATTTTCGAAGTACTATAAGTTCATAATGTCCTAAATTTATGGTATTTTAGTTCAGAAAGTCAATGGTCAGTTCAGTCAATTTTTTTTTAAAAATTCTTTCGTAATGAAAGAGAAATTTTTATTGAGAATATTATAATTCTCTTTTAACTTTTGAGAGTTTGAAGGATTGAAAATGATATTACGGAGGTTATATCTGAGAGTTTCGTTCTTATCAAAAGGGAAGTGATGGATCATAAGAGGGCAGCATCCGAATATGTAGTGAACTGCATCTCCTTCTGCTTTATCGCATGGACATCTAGGTGAGGCTCTTTTTCTTATTTTATGTAAGTATTGTGGGAAACTGCCATGGTTACTCAGATAATACGGCAGTGTTGGCTGTTTGCAGAGATAATTTGGATCGACTTTATTTATAATTTTATAGGTATCTCTGCCCTTATTACATGAGTCCCAAATGGCTTGCCAGTCAGAGATGGTTTTCTTTTTAAAATACAATTTTGCTATTGAAATGGGGAACAACAGATCTTTTCTTGATTGATATTGGTCTTGTAAGATGGCTTGCTTTGCTAGGAGATCAGCTCTTTCGTTGCCAGTATCACCCACATGAGATTTAGTCCATGTTATTATAATGCATTTATCAGGAATTTGAAGTAATTGATTGTAAATGTTTTTGATAATGTAGTTTCTAGGAAAAGCAACTTTTAATACTTCCATAGAAGAGTAACTATCTGTAATAATTAGTAGTTTATTGTAGTCGGAGGTAGATAACCATTTTATTGCTTTATAAATTGCCATTAATTCTGCTTGATATATGTTATTCAGTGGATGATGTCGTATTGCTTCATCATGTATATTATTTCCATCTTTATATATGGTGAAAGCACTGGCTACACCCCCTGGCATGACAGAACCATCTGTGTAGGCTTCCACATCGTATTCTTTTGGATGGATGGATTTTCTATCTTCTATAATTCTCATATTTTGGACTCTGTAGTAATTGCGGAATCGATACGATTTTTCCTTCTGCATTATATTGTTAATGTTTAGCTGTGTGTTATTGATTAACAAATTTCTATTTCCTATTTTCAGTTGGTAGTACTGAAATTCATTCTGTATTTTTATTAGGATTGGTGGAGTTCCTGTAAGAAGATACAGAGCTTCGTGAGAGATAGTCCTATAGGTCCGTATTAAGTTTAATAATGCCAAACGCTGAGTTGAACGTAGTAATTTGCGGCCATCAGTATTCAAGTTTGGATACCAAATTTCGTAAGCATATAGTATTTGGCGTTCTATGACTGTTTGATACCATATTTTCAGGATGTCTGGTTTGATACCTTTATTAAAGAATCGAAATCCTCTAAATCCGTTTACAAAGTTTGCAATCTTTGTTCGAAGGTCTTTCATGTGATCTGTAAAATTGAATTTAGAATCTAACAATACGCCAAGATATTTAATATTTTTTACTACTTTTATTTTTATATTTTCTAATTTAAATCTCGGAAGTCTTCTTTCGAGGAGATTGCTACCGAAAAGCATTGATTGCGTTTTCTGAGTTGATATTTTTAAACCGAGTTCATCACAGATATTCTTAAAATGGACTATTTTGTTGTTGGTTGTAACTTCCAGGTCTATTACGGTATTTCCCTCTATTGGAATCAAAAAATCATCTGCGTAAACAATAATATCTTCATATAGATTTTTATAATTTTTTATTATGTAGTTAGCTGTAAGAAGCCATAAGAGTGGTCCAAGACAGGATCCCTGAGAGCATCCTTTAAATACCCTGAACCACTCTATATATTCATATTGATTTAAGCCTATACTTCTTTTGCTTATATAACTTTTTAATAAGGTTTTGAGGTATCTGGGTAACGGTGAGTCATCAATTATTTCTGATAATTGGTGCCAGTTTATTGAATCGAAAGCACCTGTAATATCAAATGATATGATGCCCACATAAGTATGTTTTTGTAATAATTGTGCAATTTTCTCTTTAAGTCTCTCCAGAGCTGATATAGTGCTTCTGTTTTCACGGAAGCCGAACTGTTCATCTTTTAGATAGTTTATTGCTTCAAGATAAGTTAAAGTTCTATTTTTTATTAATCTTTCTAGGATTTTACCAATCATGGGTAGTAGTGTAATTGGACGGTATGAATCAGGTTTTGATGGATCTTTGTTTTTCTTTCTAAAATAGATGACTACTCCTTTCTTCCACGTTTCTGGAAAGTGTCCAAGGTAGAGACATTTGTTATATAATAACTTTATAAGCTTCATATTATTTTTTATCAAATTTTCTAAAATTCTGCCATCTACCCGATCATATCCTGGGGCTTTCTTTTTATTTTGTTGGTTAATTGCATATTGAATTTCTCTATGGGTAAATTTAAAATTGTTATATTCTTTTATTGATAGTGTGTTTGTGTTTTGAAATGATGATTCGAATTCTGGGCTTGTATTGTAATGGTAATGAAGTAACGTTTCTTGAATCTCTTTGTATGTATCATTTTGAGTTGAAGATTCCATGACAGAGTGGATGAGATCTGTATTTTTTAAATATTTCTGCTTCAGAATTTTAAAAGCAGTACCATACTTACTGTTTGTTTCCGAACAAAATGTTATCCAAGAATCAATTTTAGCTTTTTTAATATCTAATTTGTATTTTGCTTTGGCTTTTTTATATTTAATCTTGAGTTCTACAGAATCTGGATTTCTTTTATGTAGTTTATATATAGCATTTAGGTGGCTTCGCTGTACTTTAAGTTTGTCAGTATACCAGGATACATTAATTTCATGAGACAACTTTTTCTTTTTAAGTGATTTTTGCATATTGTTTAAAAGGATAACATTAAATTCCTCTGTCCACTTCTCTAACTCTGGAACAGAATTGACTGCTTTAAGTGTTGAAAGTAATGTTTCTTCATGTTTTTGAAACAGTTTATTGAATTTTTTAAACGTTTCATATTTGGTTTTGAAACGGTATAAATTTCTTATTGTGGGTGTGACATTCAGAGTAAAAGTAATATATTGATGGTCACTTAGTGATTTAAATGTCGAGTCTATTTTCCATGAATCTATAATATTTTTTGAATGTTCACCGCAGAGGGTCAAATCTGGTTTGCCTTTAAACTTGTCTCGCGCAAAAGAACATTCTGAATCAGGATCATTAATAATAGTTAATCTGCTCATTGCTAGATAGTCAAGTAGGATATATCCTCTAGCATTATTTATTTTATAACCCCACGCCTGGAGGTGTGCATTGAAATCACCCCCAAGGATAAGGTTCGATGTATCTTCTATGACTCTGGTCCATTCTCGGAAGTCTTCATCAAGATTTCCACTCGGTTTTGAATATTGTGATCCGACTTTAATGAATTTTGATGACAGTGATAGGTTTATAAATACACTGTTATTTGTTTGTAGAGTCTGAATATGAATTAATAAGGGATTGGATACGAGTATTCCCGACGTCTGATTTATTGAATGGTAGAAAGAACATGAAATTGGGATTCCCGTGAAGGTGTTATTACTTTTGTGATAATCCTGAACTAAAGCTAAATCTACTTTATTTTCATGTATGTACTTCAGCAATTGGAGATTTGCAGCCTTACAATTATTAAGGTTTATTTGAACTATTTTTAAATGATTTGGTGGGGTCTTGGATTCTCCGAAATAATATCTATTGTCCAATGGGATAGTCTGATTTATTATATATGTAGCATTGGTTGGAGGTTCTACAGTTGAATCTTCTATACAGTCATCAGAGATATTGAGTGATTTTAGTTCTGAGAACATACTTTTGAAGGATCATAGGAGATAGTAATATTTTGTTTTCGTTGCAACAATCTTTGAAAAATTGGGCAGAATCTAGAATTTGCACTATGCCTTTCAATCTTTTCAGGTTTTACTGCGGTTTTATATTCTCTTTCACAGTTGATGCAACGATGACGTTCATAATTTTCTTTTATTTTGCATGTGTCTGTTTTGTGGTTACCTGTGCAATATGCGCATGTTAAGTAATAACTTCTACAATTATCAACTGTATGGCCATAACGTTGATATTTATTACACCTAACCACTGGATTGTAATATTCTATACGGCATAAATTAAAATGAATAGGTAATTTTCTTCTTGAAAATAATGCTTTCGCGTAATGTTCTTCTGAATCAAGTACTATTTGGTATGTTTTCATTTTTTGTTTTTTGAGAACTTTTGCTATTCCTAGAGGAAAATTCTGTCCCAGTTCTTGATGTATCTTATCAATTACTTCAGTCTCAGTCACATCTACTGGAATTCCCAGTATAATGACTTTTTTTCTTTTAGCATCTCTAAGATCTGCTTCGGCCAAGTCTCTGAAACCTTCTATTTGATTTATAAAATCAATTAAAAACGCTGTTTTTTCGTCCGATTCTGTTTGGACTATGAGCGAGTTTTTATCTCTTCCTAACGAACATGAGATGTATTTAAATTTTTTATTCCCTTTTATTTTGTCATTTAACATGTTTCGTATTACATTAATGGGAATATTCGTTGATTGACTTCTTCTTATTATTATTGCTGATTTAGAGTACTTAAAGCAAGGTGTTTTTATAGGTTGATCGGATGTAATTGCAGCAGCATAACTCTTGAGTTGTGCTCTTTTCGATATTTCGGAATCGATTCCATCTTCCAGATGGTCTTGATTATTAACTAAGTTTTGTTGATTTTTTATGGTATGAAACATTTCTTCTATAAGTGATGTTTGTTTAATTTTTTCGGTTATTTCAATCTCTTTGCTCTGAAGTTCTTTTTCCATTTTGTCAATTATTTTTGATTGTTGAGTGATTTGAGTTTTCATTTCCTTTATTTGATGCTCTTGTTCGTTTGTCGTAGTTTTCAGGACGTTATTTTCTTCTTGTTCAAAGTATAGATATTCTTTTATCTGCTGTATTGAGTTCGCTATTTGTGTTCGGATGTCTTCATCATAAATTTTTGAATTACTTTCAATTTGATTTAGGATATCTTCCAATTGATGTAGTGGAGATTTCTCTTGTGTTAAGCTCGTTAGTTCTTGCAGCTGTTTCCAACTCTTCCTGAATCATTTCTTTTCCACAGTCTTCCTTACTTAAAACACTTTTATCACCACCTTCATTTCCTTTGTCTTTATCTTGTATGGATTTTCCACTGTGTATCAGTTTTTCATCTTCAATATGTGTTAGACTGTAAGAGGCATTTTGTAATTCAGTTATATTTAATGCCATTTTTGGGGATATCTCTGAGGATGGTGCCTTTAGTATATAGATATTGGTGAAATCTGTCTGTATTAGTTTAAGTCGTCTTTTTAATTCGTCTAAGTATAGGTGGACTATTGCAGATGTTCCTTTAGTGCGTTTTCTTACACCCCTTGTCAAATGCGTAATTAGATCGATAACATCTTGTGAACAACTTGCCTCTTGGCTGTTATATTCTTGAAATTCTCCTTTGTCGGTAATTTCATCGATTATCATGTTGACTATACCTTTTGACAGATGGTCGTCCTCTGTGGCATAATGTTTTGAAATTGATTTTAGGTCTATTTCTAGGCATGAGAGTTTGTTTTTGATTCCTTTTGAGTTGGTGTAGTAGCTTATATAGCTTGTATATTTTTCTAGTTTTACTATAAACCATTCCAAAAATGCCATTGGTTGGATAGCACCTTTTTTGCTTTTCTTTATATGAATATAGTATTGTTGTGCTATATCGCTAAGATTTAAATTCTTCGTGAATGCATCATTGAAAGTCAACTTTTCAGTCTGATTTTTGTCTACAGTTCTAGAGATTGAACTGATTGGGACGACGTCAACACATGCATAAGTATGAGAGGTGTCGACATATGAGTTCATTTTTATCTCAGCATGGGATTGTTGTCTATCTGAATCCACCATTCTAACTTTTATTTGCAAACTGATTAATATACCTCTTTCTATGATTATAAAACTATGACTATCTTATAACTATTTTTATTTCCCTTTTAACTACTTATGCCTCTAATCAATCTAGAACCAGGAATACGGGCACCCCACATATGAGGAAGAATTTTGAATTTTGAAGAGAATTTTGTAGAAGAAAGATCAAAATAAAAGCCAAAAGAATAAGCCAAAGAAAAATGGTACCCCCACGTCCAAACCGGAAAGAACTCCCCGTGCTCATACCAGGAATTTTCATGCCAGAAATAATATTCAATAATTTACAATAATAAGGAAGGACAATGCTATAGGTGTTTGTACAATTTTTTTTTTCTTCTATACATGAATTACAAATTGCTATGATATGCAAAACTGTATAATAAGAATTACCCCTATAACAATAATTGAGAAATTGAGATGTATTATTGTTGTTATAATGTTGGACTTTTTATATATAATTATTTACATTATTTGTTATGAAGAGTTATCAAAATGCCCTAAACTAAAAGTAAAAATGATTGCTCCAGACCAAAGAATCACACAGGGTCACAACTTACCTATGTGGGCCTATGCTATAGATACTCCTCGCTGCGCTTGAACTACATAGAGCTATAAAATAGAGTATGGCAGTATGGCAATAACACCCCCCCCCCCCCAAAAAAAAAAAAAAAAAAAAAACACGCCCGCCTAAGCCGGAAGTGAAAATATCAGTGTAGTGCTTACAACCGAACCTACGAAATATGGTATTACTATTTTGCAATATGTTTACTATTGAATGAGTTCAGTGATGGGCTACCGGTGCCACAAGGGTTAAAACTTTATTAAAACCAAATGGCTAATAAACAACTGGTAGGACTAATTCTAAACATTATGACTAGAGGAATGATATATTACAACACTAGGACAGAAATTAAAGTAAAAAAGCTGTTAATGTTAGAGGGAAATAAAATGGGGGGAGGGAACTGCTGCCGGCGGGGACAGTGTAAGGGGGAGTCACTAGAAGGAATGTGCAGAAAGAAACTCTGTTATTTACTTAAGAACAGTGAAAAGTTTAATGAACATAATAAAGTGCCCCTCCCTGCCCCCAAAGCCGGTCCCCTATATGAGATAGAGAAAAACCGATGATGCCAAAAGATGCAGCGTAAAAAGTTCCCTAGGCGCTGGGGAGCTAATTTGGAAAAATTCTAAGCTCTATCTCCCATAGGAAGGGAGAAAAGTGGAGAAAACCGAATTCGATGTTGGTAAAAAAAAAAAAAAAAAAAAAATGCTGAAAATTGGATGTAAGACCCAAGTTACTGCGAGCAAACCAAGGGTAAAAACAGATTATGAGTACTACATTTCTTAATGATAAAGTACCTCACATAAGCCCCCCATTGTATTTCTATTTGCTATATGTTTTCTATTGAATGAGTCAGTGATGGGCTACCTGTGCAACAAGGGTTAAAACTTTAAAACCAAATGGCTAATAAACAGCTGGTAGGACTAATTCTAAACATTATGACTAGAAGAATGAAATATTACAACACTAGAACAGAAATTAAAGTAAAAAAGCTGTTAATGTTAGAGGGAAATAAAAATAGGGGGAGGGAACTGCTGCCGGCAGGGACAGTGTAAGGGGGAGTCACTAGAAGGAATGTGCAGAAAGAAACTCTATTATTACTTAAGAACAGTGAAAAGTTTAATGAAAATAATAAAGTGCCCCCCCCTGCCCCCATAGCCGGTCCCCTATATGAGATAGAGAAAAACTGATGATGCCAAAAGATGCAGCGTAAAAAGTTCCCTAGGCGCCGGGGAGCTAATTTTGGAAAAATATCTAAGCTCTATCTCCCATAGGAAGGGAGAAAATTGAAAAAAAAAAAAAAAAAAAAAAAATTCAAAATAGCTAAAAACGAGAAATACTATAAAACGATGTTAAACCTAAAATACTGTGCGCAAACCGAGGGTTAAATCAGATTATGATTACTACATTCTTGATGATAGAGTATTTCTCATAGACCCCCTTGCTATCCAAAAGTTTTACAAAAACAAAGTTTTTTCTTTCCCTTTCCTTTCAAGAAATATTCATTGCCCCCTTAATAAACATATTATTCAAGAACCCTTGTAATATATAACAACCATGTTTATACTCTTAATCAAACTCCATGTTACTTCAGTTATTAAATATATTAATCCATAACATTGTATATTTATTACTAAATACTGAACCTAGACCTTAACATATTAACAGAAACCTTTAAAATCCCATAATCCCTTATAATGAGTCCCAATTGGTCTACACCAAATTAACCAATGTGTAACTACTGTAATCTAGACCCCATGTCCACCCTAGAACTTAAAATTCATTATTTCTTATTGATCAAATGTTTATTTGTATCCTTTAATATATATTTTCCCACAATTCCACCTTGAAAACCAATCTCTGTTTTGAAACTGGGCTATATTTTTACCCAGAATCCTAACTTTATTTAGATGCTCCTTGGGTCTGTAAACAATGCTGTATATTAATAACTAAACTCCCTAATACCATAAGGCAAACTAACTCTACACTAAGGTCTGGAGCTAATCACTAGAGATATTTACAATTGAATACTGAGTGACAACTCAACACTACGGAACTTTATAAATGAACCGAAAGTAGTAGCCAAAAAGAAATGGCGTGATGATACTGCAAAGGCATCCATCTTGGATACCACAGAATTTCATAAAGAATTTTTTACTTTAAATATTTATAATACATTTCATATCCAACCAATTTCAAAAATGAAGACTTTTTTATGTACAGCATTTAATCCTACATTAAAATTCAACGTCAAATCTTAAATAATTTTACTAATTCCAATTGAAAAATACAAAATTCCATTTGTTATGAAAAAGTCTATGGGTGAATAGCATTATGACACATACTTAAGATTTACGATAGCACAGTTTACAAATTATATCATAAAACCACTAAAAATAAACATAAAATTTTTCGAAAAAGGAGACGGAGAACACCTTGTATGTCTATTTAATGAAAGAGAATAGTTTTATGAGATTTAAAGTAATTAATTATTAAATAAAAGCATTTTCAAAAAAGTAAACAGTGGCCAATCTCGGCAATGTAAATCTCAGAAGCCTGTACTAGGATACATTTTTAAGTACTTAAACAATGAAAAAACCTAACAAAAACAATCTCCAGACCTTTATAATTAAGTTTTAAAAGTCAAAAGACCAATTAAACGAGTCTGAACATTAATATTAATTAAAAAACTAGGACAAAATGATAGCACAGCTTACCAGCATTGTAGACCCGGAGCAAGTGTGCTCCAGAAAACAAACATTGAATTACTAAAATACTTAAAATTGTCCAATTGACTTGCAAAATTTTTTTTTTTTTTTTTTTTTTTTTTTTTTTTTTGCCTCCCCCCCCCTCGTTAAAAAGATCTGGGGACGGGAAGTATGTGAAAAAAAAAAAAAAAAAATTCAAATTAAAAATGACATGCCGATCATCCACACAGTGCACGTCAGCACTCAGAACCAGAAAACAAACTATGAAATTTTAAAAATAGTTAGAAATGTCCAAATGACTTACAAATTTTTATGTATATAGTATAAATATGCCTCCCGCCCTGGTAAAAAATTAAAAAGATCTGGAGACTGGAAGTATACTTTAAAAATTCACATAAAAATCAACATGTTAAAATCCCATACAATACATGTTAAAATTTCAAATTTTCAAATACCCTTTTAAGGGCCTATAACAATATAAAAACAGTGTAAATGGATCATTTCATTAAAATAATAAGATACATGTCATTTTTAAGCACATCTGAGCACGGGAAGCTGAGAAATTAAGCAATTAAAATCTGTAGTGAGTGAAAAAACATGGCTGCCTTATAGGCTGAAAACCAATGTTAAAATGCCATAGAAAGTGACTTTTAGAATTTTGCACATAACTCTTGATCTAATTAACCGATTTGGACGCGGTTTGTACCAAACAACTCAGAAAGAGTTTAGGGAAAGATATTTACCATAATTAGGGGTGCCACTCGCCTGGGTCCTGTAGAAAATTAGCCCTTCATGGGAGATCCTGGAAAGCACGTCTGCATCATCCGATCCGCAGGCAGCGGGGACCAGCGTCGGAGGTTCGTTCGGTTAGAGGTTTGTACTATTCAATGTGAAAATTAAGGGATTAACCGGTGCGTGCGCAGCACGATCGGTATACGGTGCCGAAGGCAGCGGGGACCCGGTTCGGAGGTTCATTCGGTTCGAGGTGGATGCGAGCCAGAGGGTCGTTCGTTTCAATGTTTTATAAAAAAAGAAGATTGAAAAATATTCGAGGGACCGATGTAAATTAGGGGCCCGCTAGCGGGCAAAGCCAGCTAGTAAAGTTAATAAAATACATAAAAAATCGTTTTATGTGAAAATTTTGAAAGTATATTTCAATGGCTGCCTACTCCCGGACTTGAAAAATACGCATACACCAATCGCTTGTACTAAGTTAGTACCAGTAAGTAGAGGTCTGCACGGGCATGGGACGGGCAGGCCCTTGCTTTACTTCTTTCTGCACACTCGGCTTGGGTCGGATCAGACTTATTTTCTACAGCACCCAACCGAGCCTATTTCTAAAGGTCGGCCCAGCCCGGCACAGATCGTACGAAAACCATTATTAGCCCGGCCCAACAATTTTGTCAAAAAATGCAGACATTTTTCAATCGTTATTATTTTAAAATTAAAAGTATTTTTGATGAATAGTACATAGTACATAGATTTCCAGGCAAAAAATTTAAAGTACAGTAAAATTTGATAAAAGAAACCTGTCTATAACTGAATCTTGTCTTAAACGTAAAAAATGTCTTGATCCGCGAGAGAAGAGTGCAATACATTTACAATAGATGATGTACTTGAATGATAAGACAGGAACCAGGCTGAACTTTTAACTTTTATACCATGTAGGACAGCCCCCCCAAAAAAATTTGTACAGGTCAGGCCGGAAATTTCGGCGCTTACAGAGCTCTACCGGTAAGTACCGGAAATTTTCTTTCGTGCTGCTTTAGGTGAAATGGGTTCGACATTGGATATTAATTTTTTGAGTAATTCTGAGCCATTTTGACTATCCGATATTGGCATAAAAGCCGCCTCTGCTCTGCGCTGTAGGTTACGCGCGCTAATACTTAGATAAATAAATATATATCATTCTGGCCATGAAAACACAATTAATATAATAATATAGGTAATTTCTTACCTTTATCTTTCTTCAGCAGCAGTATTCCTCGTACTTCAGGTTGGTGCACATTTTTAACTGCGGTAATCCATTTATTACGGAGCTACAGTGTTAAAAACAGAAAAGTGTTGTTTAAATGAATTATATTATTTATATTGAGTCCACACTTGAGACTTGATCACTTTTCTTATAGATAATTATATTAAAATTTTGACTTAATATTTTCAAGTAACATTTTACATACAGCTGCCTTTTGCAGCAACAGATTAAAATTATTACATCTTTCTCTATTGAGATAAAAAGGGCAACTAACTTAATAACAAAAAGAGTCCTTGAGTCAGAGTTCTTTTGATGACGTCAGACAGACGCAGCATGCGTGGGTTGATATTAAAACTAATTTCGCGAACATATTTCACATATTAATATCATTGTTTATCTTGAGTAGGATGATTTGGCTAAAATAGAAAAGTTTGTTCATTATAGAATGATTTATTATCACTTAATGTATTTATTTACGTGTTCAAATGTTTGTGTCCTTGAATTGCTTCCTGTTTTGAAATCAGTTAATGATATCTGAGATGGTTATAAATCCATCACCCTTCCTTAACCATCTCAGATGCATCATGTAATAGTTGCATCGAATCTCGATGTTTCACAAACTGTGGTTTGCCCAGTGGCTTGGTCAGGGCGTCTGCTGTCATGTCTTGTGTTGGGCAGTAACGAAGGTCTAGTATACCGTCTTCTTTCATTTCTTTTATCGCGTGATAGCGAACGTCTATGTGTTTGGTTCGCTTTGAGAATTTTTCGTTCTCCACCATCTTGATGCAGCTCTGGTTGTCTTCGTACAGTTTTACTGGTAAATTTTTTGTAAGTCCAGGTCTGCTAATAGTTTTATTAGCCATGCAATTTCCTGTCCTGCACTAGCTGCAGCAACGAATTCAGCTTCTGCCGATGAGTAGGCAATGCAATTTTGCCTTTTCGAGTACCATTGTATCGGACTATTTCCCAGCATGAAAAGGTTTCCAGTAGTCGATCTTCTGTTTTTTGTGTCTCCTGCCCAATCAGCGTCAGAAAAACCGATGAGTTGTGGTTCTTGATTTGTATTCAATGTGAGGTTCAGGTTTCTTGTGATGTTTAGATAACTAATTATGCGTTTCGCAGCGTTCCAATCTTTAAAACGTGGAGTTTCACATCTTCTGCTGAGGATGTTAACGGCGACTGATATATCTGGACGTGTAGTGGTTCCTATATATAACAATGATCCTATTGCTTGTCTGAATTTTGTGTTGTTAGGCATTAAATTTTCGTCGTCCTCTAATTTGTGAAAACCGGCATCCATGGGAGTGCTTATTGGTTTTGCGTTTTCTAAATTGAATTTTCTTGCGAGTTCTTCTATTTTTAACCTTTGATTTAATTTCCATTTTGTGTTTTTCTTATTTCCATGCCTAAATAGTGGGATACTTCCCCAAGGTCTTTTAATTCATATTCTTGCTTTAAAGCTTTTATTATTTTTTCAATTGATTCGTTTTCACCGCCTATTAAAATATCATCTACGTAAACTATTATATACGTTGTGATGTTGTTTTCTTTTCGTGTGTATAGACATGAGTCCGCTGTGCTTTGTTGGAAATTCAATTTTTTTAAAGATTGTTCTATTCTTTTATTCCAAGTTCTCGCTGCCTGCTTAAGTCCATAGATGGATTTTTTCAATTTGCAGACTTTGTTTTCTTTATTTTTCTCAATGTAACCCTCCGGTTGTTTCATATGGACTTCATCTTCTAACTCACCGTATAGAAAAGCTGTATCTAGGTCAATGTGTCTCACGTTCAACTTCTTATATGCGGCTGCTGCCAAAAAAGTTCGCACAGTTGTTTGTGACACTACTGGGGCGAAAGTCTCGTCATAGTTTTCCCCGTATTTTTGGCTAAACCCTTTGACTACCAAACGTGCTTTATACTTTTGAGTGTTTCCGTGACTGTCTAATTTCTTTTTGAATGTCCATTTGCAACCTATAACCTTTTTGTTAGGTGGAGGATCCACTAATTCCCATGTGTTGTGTTTTCTCAACGAATTTATTTCCGCTTGTGTGGCTTTAAGCCAATTTTTTTTTTCTCTGGGATTATTTATTTCCAGTATTTCATTCCAACTACTAGGTTCTATTGTATCATTATTTTTTACATAACAGACATATCTGTCTGGTGGTACCCCCCTGTTCATTCTTTCGGATCTTCTTGGTTCATTGGTCGGTTGTTTGGACGCGGTTGGTTCTTCGGTTGTGTTGTTTAGCTCTGTTTCAATGTAATTTTTGTCGTCATATGAGTTTTCTGTCTCTTTGCTTTCTTTTAGGTTAATTTTATTATTTTCCATGAATTTCACTGTTCTGCCAATTACAATTTTATTTTGTTTTGTGTATATGCGATATCCCTTTGAGTTGTTATCGTATCCTACAAAAATCCCTTCCTGAGCCCTGTCGTCCAATTTTCCTCGATGTTGTTTATTCACGTATACGTAAGCTTTGCACCCGAATGTTCGCAAATAGTATAAACTCGGTTTGCGATTAAACCATAGCTCAAATGGGGTTTTATTTGTCAATCTTGTTGGTAAGCGATTTTGTAAATGATTCGCGGTGTTAATTGCTTCTCCCCAAAATCTTTGTGGCAGATCTGCTTCTCTCAGTAGGCTTCTAGTCATGTCTGATAGCGACCTATTTTTCCTTTCTGCAATGCCATTTTGGCTCGGACAATACGGCACTGTTAATTGATGTTTAATGTCCCTTTTTCTTAAGTAATCCTCTATCCCTCTATTTATGTACTCTCCCCCGTTATCGGATCTTATTGCTTTCGGATATATCCCGAACTGGTTTCGAACCATAGCTATATAGTCGATTAGTTTATCCTGTACTTCATCTTTATGTTTTAATAAGTATATTACAGTAAATCTAGAGTAGTCGTCAATGAAAGTTACAAACATTGTTTTACCACCTATTGTGGGGGTTCCTATCGCTGTGCATACGTCCGTGTGCACTAGATCGAGTACTCTACCTGTTTTGTTTCTATACACTGTTTTGGGATAGGGAGCATCGCTTGTTTTTGTTTGTATGCATGTTTCGCATGTTGTTCCATGATTGCAATTATTTAATTTTATGCCATAGGCTAAGTCGTCTTTAACCATTTCCTTTATGGAATTATAATTTCTATGCCCTAGGCGTTTGTGCCAAAGTTCCAGGCAGTCTTTACTTTTGCATTCATGTGCCCTATTTACTATATTCCTATCTGCATTTTCTAATAATTCAACTTCGTATAGGTTATTTTTCATTTTTTCCTCCAAATAGATTTTTCCATTTCGTGACAGCGTGCATTTATCTTTATCAAATAATAATTTATATCCATTCTTTGTGGCTTTACTAACTGAAATTAAATTAGATTCTAGCTCCGGTACATATAACACTTCTTTTAACGTAATTTTATTTATGCCTCCATCGGATGTTTTTGTCGTGAATGTAGTTTCTCCGGTACCTAACGCGTTTAGAGTTTTTCCGTTGGCAATCATGACGGCTGTTTTTTCTGTGTCATTTAACTTAGTAAACTCATTTTTATTGTTTAGGATATGTGAAGATGAACCAGAATCAATAATCCAGGTTTGTTTTCCTGCTTTGTCTATTAGAAAGGCTGCGTCGCTGCCTTTATCTGGTTTTGTTTCCGTTCTATAATTTCTCGTGTTTACTGATTCGCGGTCAGTGTTTCCTATCTGGTTATCCGATTGTTGATAACACAACGATGATGAGTAATATTTATTCTTGTATGTTTGTTGTTTTTGTGTATTTGGGTGATTGATGTCGATTGGGTCGATTTTTCAAATGCCAACATTCTCTGTACGTGTGATTTCTCAATTTGCAATACGTGCACTGTTTATCTTTTTTAAAGTTATCATTAGGAAATCTTGTTAGGGGAACCGTCGGTAGCGTAATAAATTTTCTTATTTTTATAAATAGTTAAATCAGTCTTCAAATTTAATATACATTTTCATCTTTTGATATGTTAAAGAAGTTTGTTCAGCTTACCTGAAATTTTCCTTTTTGCGCCAAGTAATATTCACAGTAATCCAAAGTGTTGTAGCGATATTTATCTTATCCATTGATTCACTTATATTGGAATAATAAGAAGTAGTATTAGTAGAAAATAACAATTGTGTGAAATGAGCAGAAGATTCATTTTCCTTTGAATATAATATTATAATTCTTGGCTAGATGTACATGTTTAAAATCGCGTTTTGGAGGCTGCGTATAAGTGCTCCAATTTTACATTATATTAAAATATATTTACATCATATATATACAAGAGCGTCTTAACTGCTCGGATACATTTTGGAAACTGAAGGGAGATTGTTATTTGAGTTCTGTGTACACGCGCGGGACAAACAGCTGTATATTTAAGGAGGGAGATCTGCAGTATCTCTCCACTTAGTTAGTTTCGACAGTCTCTGGTTTTATTCACTGTTTTGCATCTGCGGTTGTCACTTAAAGTACTTATAGTTAATTGGGGTCTGGTTTTTAACATGTTTTTCAATCGTTCGCTGCACGTGGAGATTAATTAACTGCATATAAAAGGTTTCTCCGTCACTCCCCCGTAATCTCCTGTGTGGGGAATGGTTGAAGATTCTGTTTCTTACGGTGTTTTTCATACACAGGCTTGGGAGTGGGCTTCGTGAGAGTGTCGGCTATCATTTCTTCACTAGGGCAGTATTGTAGATCGATTTTTCCTTCTTCTTTCATAAGTTTGATGTTGTGGAAACGTATGTCGATATGCTTGGATCGCTTAGTATCTTTATCGTTTTCAGTCATTTTTATACAGGACATATTATCCTCAAATATCGTGATGGGTAGTTTTTGTGGAATGTTGAGGTCGCTTAGCAAGTTTGTTATCCAACTTAATTCTTGTGCTGCGTTGCTAGCTGAAACGTATTCAGCTTCGGCTGACGAAAGTGCAATGCAATTTTGCCTTTTTGTAATCCAGTAAATTGGCGATTTTCCTAGCATGAATAGATTTTCTGATGTTGATTTACGTGTTTTCAAGTCACCAGCCCAGTCTGCATCGGCGTATGCTGTTAGGATGGGCTTGCTGTTTGCGCTAAGAGTTAAATTCAAATTTTCTGTAGTTTTGAGGTATGAAATGATTCTTTTTACTGCTGACCAGTCCTTTTGGCGTGGTGTTTCGTTTCTACGACATAATATGTTTACTGCTGCAGATATGTCAGGACGCGTGATTGTTGATATGTAAAGTAATGTGCCTGTCGCTTGTCGATAGTTCGTGTTATTAGGTAAAAGATTATCGTCGTCTTCAAGTCTGTTGAATCCAGCAATCATGGGTGTGTATGAGGTTTCATGTCGTTTAAATTCAGTTTTTTCACTAGTTCCTGTATTTTATTGTTTTGATTTAGGTAATATGTATCGTTGATTTTATTAATGTTTATGCCTAGGTAATTATTCACTTCTCCTAAGTTTTTTAGTTCATATTCTTTCTTAAGTTGGTTTATTGTTTCTTCGATATCACTGTCCTTTCCTGCTATCAGGATATCATCTACATAAATGATGATGTATATCGGATTTTCTTGATTTGATTTAAAGTACAGACATGGATCATTTTTGCTCTGTAAGAAATTATTGTTTGTGAGTGTTTCCGATATTTTGGTGTACCAGGCCTTTGCTGCTTGCTTAAGACCGTAGATGGCTTTTTGAAGTTTACAAACTTTTCTTTCATCGCCGGGTTTAATATACCCGTCTGGTTGACTCATATAAACAGTTTCAGTTAATTCACCATGCAAGAATGCTGTGGTTATGTCAACATGCTTCACGTTCAAATTTTTGTGCAATGCAGAGATGAGAAATGCACGTATTGTAGCGTGCGAAACTACAGGTGCGAAAGTTTGATCATAGTCAATCCCGAATCTTTGACTATATCCTTGTGCTACTAAACGCGCTTTATAGCTTTGAACATTTCCTAAATTGTCCTTTTTTAGTTTAAAAGTCCATTTTGAGCCGATAATTTTTGTTCCGGGTGGTGGATCTGTTAAAGTCCAAGTGTTAGTTTTTCTTAGGCATTGTATTTCATTTTGTGTTGCTTTTATTCAATTTTGTTTATCATTAGTATTTTTCATTTTTTCGATATCTTCCCAATTTTCGGGAATGTTTTCAGATGAACTATTTATGAGACAAACATATCTGTCAGGAGGAACGCCTCTATTTGTCCTATTAGACCTTCTTGGTTCAATTGGTTGCTGTTTGGGCACGGATGGTGTCTCCTCACTGTCAAGTTTTATTTCTAAGTGATTTTCATGTCTATCCGGTAATTGTGTATTGTCATCTGATGTTTTTGTGGTGTTTTGTATCTCCTCAATGTTATCTGAGTGTACATTTTCATTTTCAAGAAATTTTACCGTTCTCGCTATTATAATTTGTTTTCCTTGTGTGTGAATTCTATAACCAGTCGATCGTGTGTCATAACCTACGAACGTTCCGGTTTGAGCCCTGTTATCGAGTTTTCCTCTATTTACTTTATCGACGTAAAATAGCGCTTTACAACCGAATGTTCTTAAGTGTTTTAAATTCGGTTTAACTCCTTTCCATAATTCGTAAGGTGTTCTGTTGTTGTTTGCTTTAGTTGGGAGTCGGTTTTGTAAATATGTTGCAGTGTTTATGGCGTCACCCCAAAAATGTTTGCTTAATTTTGCTTGTGATAGCATGCTTCTAGTCATATCTAATAAACTTTTATTTTTTCTCTCCGCAACTCCATTCTGGCTCGGATTATGCGGGACAGTCAATTGGTGTAAAATTCCGTTCTGTTTTAAGTATTCATCTATCTCTTGATTTACATATTCACGACCGTTATCCGATCTAATTTCGTTAGGTTTTTTACCGAACTGATTGTATATCATCGTTATATACTCTTTTATCTTTTCAGCAACTTCGCTCTTTTTAGATAATAAATATATCGTAGTATATCGGGAATAGTCATCAATAAGAGTCATAAAATAAATTTTTCCGCCTAAAGTCGGTGTATCTAAAGGACCACATACGTCACTATGGATCAAATCCACGATATTAGTAGCACGGTTTGTTGCTGATTTAGGATACGGCATGTTAGTTAATTTAGTTTCGATACAAGTTACGCATGTTTTATTTTGATGTTTACATTTTCCTATCTTTATTCCGTCCGCAAGTTGATTTGTTATTATAGATTTAATCGCGTCATAATCTCTGTGACCGAGTCTGCGATGCCAGAGATCTATGCATTGTTTGCTGTCACAGTTATACGTTATATTTACATAATTTTGTGGTTCTGCCACATCGTCCATTTCCTCAATAATGTATAAATTTTTCTCATTTTTCGTCCTAATATATATTTCTTCATCAAAGATCAAATCGCATTTATTGTCGTCGAAGATTAGTTTACACCCGTTTTTAGCGGCTTTACTAACCGAAATTAGGTTTGACTCTAAGTCTGGGACATAAAGCACTTCGCGTAATTTCGTTAGTTTTTCTTTTCCTTCGGGGGTTAATGTTTTTATAAAAACTTCTCCTGAACCTAACGCTGTCAGTTTATTACCATTCGCGATCGTTACTGAAGTTTTATTATAATCAATAAATTTACTAAATAGGCTTTTATCATTACAAATGTGCGAGGTAGATCCTGAATCGAGAATCCAGTTATTTTTGCCTACTTTTTTGGTGATTAATGCTTTATTTTGCGTTTGATCATTTGCGTATTTTCTTTCGTTTGGAATTTTATTTTCTCTACGAGTTTCGGTCTTTTCATAACATAATGAAGATGAGAAATTCTTTTTATTTTTGAATTGATTGTTACGAGGATTTCCGGATTGTACCGTATTTCTGTGCCAGCATTCGTACGTGGAATGATTTTTCATTTTACAGTTGTTACAATATTTTTGTTCTCTTCTATTTTCAGTGTGTGTATATCTCCTATTTGTTTTAAATGCTCTCTCTTTGTTGTTATATCCGCTATGTGATTGTTCTGACATTTCATGTCTACGATTATATTCATCCGTTAATTTGTTTTTGATAAAATCAGGGGTGAGCTCATTTTCTGGTCTCGCCTCCAACGCAGTTATCAAAGTATTGTAACTGGGGGGAAGAGAACACAGAAATAGCGCGGAAATATGTGAATCGCTAATATTTTCTCCAATGGCATTAAGTTTATCTATAAGTTGCAAGATATTAGTGATATGCGTGATCATGTTTGCACCCTCAGCTAATTTAGTACTGTATAGTTTCCGTAACAGGTAAAGCTTACTAGATAAATTGCTTCTCTCATGTATATTTTTCAGAGCTTCCCATGTTAATTTGGCAGTATCTAAGTTTTTTACATTTACGATTTGAGAATCATCGATGTTTAGGTTTATTAGAGCTCTGGTCTTGCGATCTTTTTTGTGCCATGCGGGATCGGCTGGATCCAGTGGATCTTGTACTATAATATCGTCGAGTTCCTCTTTAATCAGGAACATCTTCATCTTGAACTTCCATGTACTATAATTCGTAGAACTGAGTTTCTTAATAAATTGAGTATTTTCTTTTATCGCATTCATTATTACTTTTTTAGTGTTCTTTTATTTATTATTATATTTTTAGAAATTTGTTTATCGTTTTTTTTTTTTTTTTTTTTTTTTTTTTTTTTTTAATACTGGGATATTCTTTTTTCAGTCTTTCATAATGCTTGTTAGGGGAACCGTCGGTAGCGTAATAAATTTTCTTATTTTTATAAATAGTTAAATCAGTCTTCAAATTTAATATACATTTTCATCTTTTGATATGTTAAAGAAGTTTGTTCAGCTTACCTGAAATTTTCCTTTTTGCGCCAAGTAATATCCACAGTAATCCAAAGTGTTGTAGCGATATTTATCTTATCCATTGATTCACTTATATTGGAATAATAAGAAGTAGTATTAGTAGAAAATAACAATTGTGTGAAATGAGCAGAAGATTCATTTTCCTTTGAATATAATATTATAATTCTTGGCTAGATGTACATGTTTAAAATCGCGTTTTGGAGGCTGCGTATAAGTGCTCCAATTTTACATTATATTAAAATATATTTACATCATATATATACAAGAGCGTCTTAACTGCTCGGATACATTTTGGAAACTGAAGGGAGATTGTTATTTGAGTTCTGTGCACACGCGCGGGACAAACAGCTGTAGATTTAAGGAGGGAGATCTGCAGTATCTCTCCACTTAGTGAGTTTCGACAGTCTCTGGTTTTATTCACTGTTTTGCATCTGCGGTTGTCACTTAAAGTACTTATAGTTAATTGGGGTCTGGTTTTTAACATGTTTTTCAATCGTTCGCTGCACGTGGAGATTAATTAACTGCATATAAAAGGTTTCTCCGTCAAATCTTTTCTGCGTTTTAAACGCTTTTGATGAATTTTCACCCTGGTCTGTGTTTTCAACCCTTCTGTTGTACTCATCTGTTAATTTACTTCTAATAAATTGTGGTGTGAGCTCGTCCTCATTTCGCGATTCAAGGGCAGTAATTAACGTATTATAACTAGGGGGTAGCGAACACAGCAATAAAGCTGAAAGATGGGAGTCGCTAATTGTTTCCCTGATCGCTGAAAGTTTGTCAATTAATTCTAGAATGTATGTTATGTGTTTGATTAAGTTCCCGTTTTCTTGGAGCTTGGCTCCATAGAGCTTTCTTAACAAAAATAATTTACTAGAGAGGTTCTCCCGTTCGTGTATGGTTTTAAGTGCGTTCCAAGTGTCTCTAGCTGTGTTAAGCCCCTTAACATGTACGATTTGAGAATCGTCAATTGATAGGTTAATTATGGCTCTTGCCTTCCTGTCTTTCTTTTCCCAGTCAGTTGTGACTGGCGTGGGCCTATCTTCGGTTATTACGTTGAATAAGAGTTCTCTAATCAGTAACATTTCAGTTTTAAATTTCCAATTACTGTAGTTACTTGCGTTAAGTTTTTCTACAAGCTGTATCTCACGTGATGCGGCCATTTTACTAGTTATTTAAGTTTTGTTATTAAAGAAGAATTGCTCTTTTATTATTTTATATAAAACTTCTTATATATATCTAGTTTTCTTCAATTGTTTAACATTTCATATATATCAACAAAAAAAAAATGCACAATATTTATTTCATCATCAAATAACTAACTATATTTTCAATAATTTTCAATTTCTTTTTCATGTGCACACATGTATGGCCAGTAGTTTTTTTTTTTTTCACAAATATTATTTATCTACTAAAATATGAGACTTTCTCAGTCTCATAATCGACTGTTGGCATAAAAGCCGCCTCTGCTCTGCGCTGTAGGTTACGCGCGCTAATACTTAGATAAATAAATATATATCATTCTGGCCATGAAAACACAATTAATATAATAATATAGGTAATTTCTTACCTTTATCTTTCTTCAGCAGCAGTATTCCTCGTACTTCAGGTTGGTGCACATTTTTAACTGTGGTAATCCATTTATTACGGAGCTACAGTGTTAAAAACAGAAAAGTGTTGTTTAAATGAATTATATTATTTATATTGAGTCCACACTTGAGACTTGATCACTTTTGTTATAGATAATTATATTAAAATTTTGACTTAATATTTTCAAGTAACATTTTACATACAGCTGCCTTTTGCAGCAACAGATTAAAATTATTACATCTTTCTCTATTGAGATAAAAAGGGCAACTAACTTAACAACAAAAAGAGTCCTTGAGTCAGAGTTCTTTTGATGACGTCAGACAGACGCAGCATGCGTGGGTTGATATTAAAACTAATTTCGCGAACATATTTCACATATTAATATCATTGTTTATCTTGAGTAGGATGATTTGGCTAAAATAGAAAAGTTTGTTCATTATAGAATGATTTATTATCACTTAATGTATTTATTTACGTGTTCAAATGTTTGTGTCCTTGAATTGCTTCCTGTTTTGAAATCAGTTAATGATATCTAAGATGGTTATAAATCCATCATGCGACATACTCAGATTTGAGTATTTTTTGCTCAGTTTTGAAAATGTCGTTTTTAGAGTGAAGCGTGGATATTGAAAACAAAATCACACAATATCTAAATCTATACATAATAAACAAAAAAAAAACTTATAGAAAACGTAAACTGGAAATAAGATAGAGAATTCAAATCCACACAGACGCACAGAGACAGACGTATTCTACGCCTTAAAACAAACGCCCATGTCCCAACGTAATCCCGGCCCTTTTTTTTTTTTTTTTTTTTTTTTTTTTTTTTTTTTTTTTTTTAGATTGGTAAAGTTGGTAACTTATATTTTCTTTTGAGTAAAAATGAGCTTTTTCTTTCGGTATTCCCTTAAATCATTTAACATGAGAGCAATGTTGGAACCTTTCTTCTTCGTCCATTTTACAGAATATAAATATTGAAATACAATACATAACGTAAATCAAAAACGGCCTTTTTCAAACCTGGTTCTTAGTAAAAACAAAAGCGGAAAGTGAGCAATTTTAACGTCAATCCCCCGTCAATAATTTTTTATCAGCACCGTGTTGAAAACTTTTCTTTTTCACATATTTTTCTAAGTATATTCAACTATACGAGTATAATATATGAAAGATTAAAGTGTTTCATCGTTGAGTTCATAATAATAAAAATGAGTCGCTAGTACCCTCATGTGCCTATTTAAATCATTCAGGAATAAGTAATTGCGTTTCCGTAATGTCGAATTCACACCAGAATTTTTGAAAAGTTTTACTTGAAAAAAAAAAAAATGCAATTTTATAGTTTTTTTTTTTTTCATTTACGTTATAAAAGCAAAATTTGGTTCAAAAATTCTGGTACAAATCTTAATTAAAATTAAGTTGTATAAAATGCAGGGTGATTATAATTAAACTGGCGGTACACAGAGGCTCATAGCTCCGGTTCTACTGAACGGATCCGAATGAAACTTCAAATATATGTTATGTAGATCATGCGGCCGAGGTTTCCGTAAAAAAGTTTTAAATTTCGACACCAGATGGCGCTGCACTGCTAAAACCATAGGCAAATGAGTAGCTAATGTAATTTCGCTATAAAAGCGATACGTGTGGTTCAAAGAAATCATTCGTCCGCTGTGAACATGCTGCTGAACAAGATGGAACGCACATTAATCGTAAAACTTTTTTATGAGAATGAGAGCAACGCTTCGGCAGCACTTCGTGCTTATCATCTGATAAAAAAACTTAAGGAGAGGACCCATGCCCGTAAATGCAGTTAAAGGCATGATTCGTAAGTTTGAAGAAACCGGTTCTCTGGACGTTGCACCGGGAAGAGGAGGACGTGCAACTGAGCCAAATAGCGCAGGAAGTTGCAATTACAACAGCTGAAACATCTGCAAGTTCTTCAAATGCTATTGTAAGTGACCGTTCAGTAGCACAAACACTGGATATTCCATGGGCAACCGTGTGCATGATTTTACGTTCCCTTAAATCATTTAACATGAGAGCAATGTTGGAACCTTTCTTCTTCGTCCATTTTACAGAATATAAATATTGAAATACAATACATAACGTAAATCAAAAACGGCCTTTTTCAAACCTGGTTCTTAGTAAAAACAAAAGCGGAAAGTGAGCAATTTTAACGTCAATCCCCCGTCAATAATTTTTTATCAGCACCGTGTTGAAAACTTTTCTTTTTCACATATTTTTCTAAGTATATTCAACTATACGAGTATAATATATGAAAGATTAAAGTGTTTCATCGTTGAGTTCATAATAATAAAAATGAGTCGCTAGTACCCTCATGTGCCTATTTAAATCATTCAGGAATAAGTAATTGCGTTTCCGTAATGTCGAATTCACACCAGAATTTTTGAAAAGTTTTACTTGAAAAAAAAAAAAATGCAATTTTATAGTTTTTTTTTTTTCATTTACGTTATAAAAGCAAAATTTGGTTCAAAAATTCTGGTACAAATCTTAATTAAAATTAAGTTGTATAAAATGCAGGGTGATTATAATTAAACTGGCGGTACACAGAGGCTCATAGCTCCGGTTCTACTGAACGGATCCGAATGAAACTTCAAATATATGTTATGTAGATCATGCGGCCGAGGTTTCCGTAAAAAAGTTTTAAATTTCGACACCAGATGGCGCTGCACTGCTAAAACCATAGGCAAATGAGTAGCTAATGTAATTTCGCTATAAAAGCGATACGTGTGGTTCAAAGAAATCATTCGTCCGCTGTGAACATGCTGCTGAACAAGATGGAACGCACATTAATCGTAAAACTTTTTTATGAGAATGAGAGCAACGCTTCGGCAGCACTTCGTGCTTATCATCTGATAAAAAAACTTAAGGAGAGGACCCATGCCCGTAAATGCAGTTAAAGGCATGATTCGTAAGTTTGAAGAAACCGGTTCTCTGGACGTTGCACCGGGAAGAGGAGGACGTGCAACTGAGCCAAATAGCGCAGGAAGTTGCAATTACAACAGCTGAAACATCTGCAAGTTCTTCAAATGCTATTGTAAGTGACCGTTCAGTAGCACAAACACTGGATATTCCATGGGCAACCGTGTGCATGATTTTACGCAAACTTTTGAAGCTCTACCCTTACAACAGTTGAAACCACAAGATCACTCTGCATGTCTTGATTTTGCCTTGCGTTTTCTGGCGAGGATGCAAGTAGATGAGTACTGGCCATCGCATATCTTATGGACAGACGAGGCTCATTTTCACTTAGATTGTACTGTGAACACACAGAACTGCCGCATATAGCGTTCTATCATTCCTCATGCCGTGCAACAACAGCCGTCACTTTCTCCATATGTCAGGGCATGGTGTGACGGCGAATTTCATTTTGTTCTCGTACCTTCTTCGAGGAAGTCACAATGAACGGGTTTGTTAGATGTACATGTACAGTCACAAGTGACCGATACAGCAGACTCCTGGAGAATCATGTTGCCCCGGCGTTAAGAGCCTACGCTAGTCATCCGAAGAAACTCGAACGCTAATGTTAAGTCTGTGGGAAGTTCTTGGCAGATTTCTCGCTCGCATTTTAATATTCTAAAATGATTTTTTTTGCATAGGATAGCTGAGGCCGATCCCTAACGTTGTTAGTTTTTACTTTTTCGATTTTTGTTCCAGTTTTTTTTATATAATGGTACTTTCACTTTCAGAACCGATTGAAACCGGTTCTGAAATTGAAAATGTCCGCATTTAAAAAGAACAGTAACTAAAATTAAAAAAGTAAAACCTAACAACGTTAGGAATCGGCTTCAGCTATCCTGTGGAAAAAAAATCATTTAAACATATTAAAATGCGAGCGAGAAATCTGTCAAGAACCTTCCCATAGACTTAACATTAACTTGAGTGTTTCTTCACGTGACTGGTGTAGGCTCTTAAGACAAAGAGGCTGTTTGGCCACCACAATGTTCATGCAAGATGGTGCATGCAAGATGGTGCAAGATGGATGCTGCTGATATGGCGAGACGTACAAAGAATGTGATTCAAGCTAACTTCCCTGATGAACATGTCATCTAGTGTACTTTCCAAATCGGCTGGTAGCAAGAGCACCAGATCTGAATCCTTGTGAAATCTGGCTGTGGGGTTTTCTCAAAGATCGTGTTTATCAAGGACGTGTAACCAATGAAGCGGACTTGAAAGCTAGCATCGTACGCCATGGCTCATTCATTCCTACTGATATGTTGCGTGCGGCCGTTGATAACGCAGTGGCATGCTCTCAGCATATTGTTGACCGGCAGGGTATGCGCATAGAACACACAGGTGTATAAATAAATAATATATTCCATTATTCCTTGATATTTGAACTGTTATCTTTCTTTTTACGTCGTTAAAGCGCCATCTGGTGAAAAAATTACACGCTTTTTTTTTTTTGCTAAAACCTCGGCCGTATGATCTACATAACATATATTTGAAGTTTCATTCGGATCCGTTCAGTAGCACCGGAGTTATGAGCCTCTGAGTACCGTCAGTTTCATTTTAACCGGCCTGTATATTCCACTACCCTGCAAAGGAATAACAACATTCGAAGAGAAAGAATTTAAATATTTTAAGAAAAATATTTAAGCCTTGCATAATGATCTACAATAAAGTTTATTTACAAATGACAAAATATTTATTAATGACAAAATAAAGTCCTTTACGTGAGTTTTGTGGACTTTCATGGACAATTTATAACTATCTAGTATATCAAGGTTTTACCACATTATAATTGTAATATATAATAGCAATGAATGTTTTTTTTTATGAATCTAGTTATAACGTTTGTAAGTGATATTTTATCTTGTTGAGAATTAATTCGCACAACACTTTCATTGATTTTCATGCTTTTTGTGCTATACAATTTTTTGTTGTATGATACTATACTAATGTAATTTTTTTTTTTTACACAAATCTTTTATATTTTTCAATTAGGCACTATTTTACACGCAAATTAATAAAAACACATGTCCTCGGAGAAAAAATGTTACCTTATAGCATCTTATTCATTCTAGTTATTTTTTTTTTTCAAAAGTAAAACACATATCAAAATCTTCCAAATAATATTGAAATTCCGGTACGTCAGCATTCGTCACTAATAAACTGTAAAACATATTTTACTCCATTAATCAATCTAACATAACAAGAGAAACAGTTAACACGTATAATTGCTCCCTATGGGAATGCGTGAAGATTTTATCGGCGCACGCCCAAAAATAAGCATTTTCTCGTTCTTTTTTCTGTTCCCTCATCATTACGTCTTAGTAAAAGTCTGGTTTTGTAACGATTCGTGAAACTCTTTTATGAATAACATGAGATTTTTTTTTTTCAAAATTCCTTTTTTTTTTTTAAATGGTATGGTTTTGAATTTAAAGATTATATCCTGTTATGTGTCGGGAAAATATTATCGCGAATATTTATAAAATAAGCACTGATTTTGGTACATGTACTTTTAGTTTTGTTTCAATTTAAAAATTATTCCAATAAATCCAATTATTTATACAATTAATCGAGGATTTTAAAAAATATATATATTTTAACGCAAAAACATGTTCGTGAATCATAGCGACGATCACTTATTATAATATGTGCAATACTTTTGAATATATATTTTTTTTCGAATCCAGTCTATTTTTTTTAAATCCCCAGTATTTATGCTATCTTTGTATAAAATTTGTATAAAAATAACACAATGGGTGAAAAGATGGGTTATAAACTTACGTGATTAAAATGATTTATCGCTCGATAATCGGAAACGAATTCCTATTGTCACTTAACACTCTTAACATTTCTCACCCTTCAACAAAGTTACAAATATTTCAAAATCTACAGTCAAATGTTGAGAACTAAATTTTTCTAAAAAGGAAATTGAATAGTTTTCTTATGTAATATAACTCTTGCAATTTGATATAAGCAAAACTGAATGAGAAATAAATACTTTGTGAATGTAATTAAAAATTTCGTTTTAAAGAAATGGATATCTCAGTGTTTTATTAATCTTATTATGGTGTCTTTTTATTTAGAATTTGATTAAAATTAATTCTATCCTTATTACAGAATAACCATAAATCAAATAAGGATTTTATACCAAAAAAGAAACATAAAAATAATTCAACTGGAGAAAGGATACGTTACCCACTAATGCGATTAAAACGCTGTATTCTTCAATACTTGAAACAAATTCTTGTTATCACTTAACACTTTAATATTTCTCATTACTTAATTTTTCAAACTCGACAGCTAAATTTGTGTCAAAAAAGAACTAAGTTTTTTTTTGCAGGTCTGACGACAGGATCAACATCTTACATCTTCTTTATTAGAAATATTGTTTTTGAAATAATACAAATATTTTAGAATCTTTAAGGTAAACTTATTTCCAATTTCTTCTATTTTAATTTTTTGATTTAGGATGTAACTTTCATAATTTGATATAAGTAAAACTAAGAAACAACTATCTTTGTAAAAAGTACAATTAAATAATGCTTCTTAAGGAAATAGATAATAAGTGTTTTATCAAACATGTTATATGTTAGTGGATTTTTTTATTTAGAATTTAACTTACGTTAATTTTATCCTTATTATTGAACAATCACAAATCCAAGAACGTTTTTTCACTTCGAGAAAGAAGTCTTGTAAATAATTCAACTGGAGAAAAGATACGTTACTCACTTATGCGATTAAAACGCTTTATTCTTCAATATTTGAAACAAATTCTTATTATCAATTAACACTTTTAACATTTCTCATCACTTAATTTTTTTAACTCGACAGCTAAATTTGTGTCAAAAAAGAACTAAGTTTTTTTCGAATATAATATAACTTTCATAATTTGATATAAATAAAACTAAGAAACAACTATATTTGTAAAAAGTAAAATTAAATAATGCTTCTTAAGTAAATAGATAATAAGTGTTTTATTAAACATGTTATATATTAGTGTTTTTTAGGTAGCTTTCATTACAAAAAGCTACCTATTGCAGCCGTTCGGAAGAAAGCAATTCCAAAAAAATTTGGTATATTTTCACCGATCATGACCCCCAGACCCCAAAACCACCCTCCGTTCAAATGTTTATTTGTATATATATATATATATATGACATATGACATGCTATAACTCTCCTATTTATGAACCAATTTAGATGTGACTGAGTATGTGTATAGGACATACCAAGGTCTCGATCAAGTTCGTTGGCCAGCTTCATCCACCATCTTGTTTCAAAATGGCGTCCAGTTAAAAATTTTTACATTTTTAAAAATTCAAAAATATGTACAAAAAAACTATAAATTGAAAAAATTAGGTGTTAGAACGTGATACAAGGATTCCGGAACATTTTTTGTTTTGGCTTTATCTTAAAAAATCCCTGACGGCTCGGCCTACAGGCACAGGTAGATTTCGAAGACGCAGACCATGGGGCGCCTGTTTGTCGGGAATTGCGGAAGAAATGACCTTTTTACGATGATGCGGCAGTTGGAACCGCCTACTTCGAAACCTAACTTGTTTGCAGGCGGAATCGTCAGGGATTTTTTTGTTTTTAATTTTTTTTTGCTATAACGGTTGGTCCTATAAAAAACTTGTAAATATAAAAGTTTTAAGTAATATTAAGAGGGTTAATAATAAATTTAAGCGGATTTGAAATCTTGAGAATTGGCCAAGTTATGAATTTTTTTCTTCTAAAACCCCCCTTCCCCCCTTAAGGCAATTTTTAATTATAGCAAAAATCTGTCATACATACATTTTCGGCCCTTCTCCTAGAAGTAATAATAACTTCAAACGGATTCGATACGTATCATAAGTAAGAAATTATGGGTTTTTTTCTGTTTTCACAAAAAGCCCCCCCCCCATCCCCCCCTTGGTTCGATTTTGTCCATTAACGAACTTGACCGAGATTTTATGCCCCTTGATTTTATGTATCATTTTCGAAAAGATGCGGGAGTTGGAACCGCCTACTTCGAAAAATAACTTGTTTGCAGGCGGAGCCGGCAGGGATTTTTTTTGTTTTTAATTTTTTTTTGCTATAACGGTTGGTCCTATAAAAAACTTGTCAATATAAAAGTTTTAGATAATATTAATAGGATTAATAATAAATTTACGCGAATTTGATATCTTGTGAATTGACGAAGCTATGATTTTTTTTTCTCTTAAAACCCCCCTTTCCCCCCCCCCCCCTTGGGGCCATTTTTAATTATATCAAAAATCTGTCATACATACATTTTCGACCCTTCTCCTAGAAGTAATAATAACTTTAAACGGATTCGATACGTATCATAATTAAGAAATTATGGGGGTTTTTCTGTTTTCACAAAAAGCCCCCCCACCCACCCCCCCTTGGTTCGATTTTGCCCATTAACGAACTTGACCGAGATTTTATGCCCCTTGATTTTATGTATCAGTTTGTAAAAGATTAATGCAGAATTTTTCCAGTTATCGTGGTCAGAAAAAAGTGACATAGATAGATAGATAGATAGATAGATAGATAGATAGATAGATAGATAAAGTTTTGAACTGGGGGTGGTTTTGGGTTCTGGGAGTCATGATCGGCGTAGATCTGCAAAAATTTTTCAAAATTTCCAACTTAGGTGAGAATGTAATAGGTAGTATTTCTTACGAAATCTACCTAAAATGGCAGAGATATGGCAGTTTGAAATTCTAAGGTGGCTGACATTTTGAAACAATCTGATTTTTGTGATGCTGTAACTCTCATGCTGAAATGCGCTTTCAAATTCAGTATTAATGAAAACCGGGATTGAATTTTCTATAATCGGGTTCCAAGCAATTTAGCTTCGGGTGTTTGAGTAAAATGAGTTGAATTTTTAAAAACATGGACTACGAAAGCTACCTTTTCCTCCCGGTACAGGCCGGAAGGACTTTCTTTATTTAGAATTTAACTTACGTTAATTTTATCCATATTATATAACAATCACAAATCCAAGAACGTCTTATCACTTCGAGAAAGAAACCTTGTAAATAATTCAATTGGAGAAAAGATACGTTACCCACTTATGCGATTAAAATGATTTATTTGCCCGATATTAGAAACAAATTCCTATTATCACTTAACATTCTTAACAATTCTCATCACTTAACGAGATCCTAAATATTTTAAAATTCACGATGAAATATCGAGAACCAAATTTGTTTCAAACAAGAAGTGGATATTTTTCTTACGTAATATATCTCTTATAATTTGATGTAAACAGAGCTAAGAATTAAATATCTTTGTGAAATGTGTAACTAAATTATACGTTTTAAGAAAAGATATCTCAATATTTTATTAATTGTATTCCATAATAGGATGTTTTTATTTCACATTTAATTCAAGTTAATGATTCTGATTAAAAGGTAACTAATGACGATGGAATGATTTTTCAAATATTTAATTAGATATAATTTACTCATGAAAGTATTCGTTACTCCAAAATTTCTTTGGAAATAATTCAGAAAATATTCTTTCAATTAAGAAAATGTACTTTGATATAATTTAGGATGACAACTAAGATATAAACAAAGTTATTGTGAAATTTGCACACTTCAACAAAATATATCTAAGTGCTACATTTTAATAAATGCATAGCATTTTCCGGTATGTTTCTAATATATTTTGAAGCTTTTCAATTAATTGTTTCTTTTTTCAACATTTAACATCTAATTTATTAAATAATTACAATTTCTAATAACTTGAACTTTGACAAACACCACCTCATTATCAGATGTTAATTTCAAACTCAAATGTTCAGCATTTTATTTCCGTAAAATATGCCATTTTTTTCAGTATTCAGATACCGTTTCATACGTAATAATAATCATTTCAATGAATCGTATCTATAATTTGATTACTATATACATATAATCTTAATGCATGAATTTTCAGCCAAAGTTTCGTCGTTTTGATAAATACAAAAGGAAAACATAAAAAAAAATAATTAGCAATCGGAGAGTGACTTTTAATTTCGGAAAATAAACAATGTAACTGTAATATGATTGAAGAAAAGATACGTTATCTACCTGCGGGATTAAAATTATCTATTTCTCGATACTTGGAATAAATTTCTAATCATTACTTAACACCCTTAACATTTTTCATCACTTAACGAATATTTCAAAATCTAGGAGAGCCAAATTTATTTCCAACAAGAGCTTAATATCTTTGACTTGATGCATCTCACATAATTTGATGTAAGTAGAGCTGAGAAATGTAAATATTTGTAAAATGTTTAATTAAAATATGAATTTCAAGGAAATAGATGTATCAATGTTTTATCAACTTTATAATATATGCAATAGTATGTTTCTATTTCATATTTAATTCCCTTTAATTTGATCCTGATTATAAGTTAAATTAATAGAGATCAAATATTTGATTAGAAATAGCTTATGCATGGATATTTGCGGCTTTAAAATGTCTACGGAAATTATCCAGTTAGGACTTTATCCATCAAAAATATATAATCTGAGGGATTTTAATAAAACAACAAAGAAATAGATAAAAATCCTGTAACATTTTAGGTGCTTTCATAATTATATAAATACGTAGCACCTATAGTCATCGTCTGGTCCGTCCGTCTGCCTGTCCGTCCCTATGTCCGTCCGCCTGACCGTCCGTCCGCATATAACAGCACAAAAACTACCCAACCGAATGGTTTGAAATTTAATATATATATAATCGTTGCAGAATTTAGTCGAGTCATTTAAAATTTTATGAAAATCGAATAAAAACTTTAAAAGATATTAATAAAAGTTTTCTTCATTCTATTAAGTCCTATCATACGTAATCAGTATAATAAATGCGCAAGATATGTCACTCAGGAAAATACATAAGGGGTGGCTACTTCGCTTTTTATATGCTAAGCGGCCACTTTTACTCAAAATTATTTTTTCGAATAAAAGTTCATAAAAGTTACATTTTTCGAAATATCGTTCAAAAAAATTGTAGCTTTGAGAGATGAGTTTCAATGAAATGTGTATATATTCTGCGATAATTTCAGTTGAAATTAGATTGACAGGCCAAAATCTCACTTCATTAAAGAAAACAAACACAAGAGATTTGTTCCTCGTGAGTCATAACATATTAAACCATGAAGGTAGAGGAGAAAGCAAGTTCTCCATGATAAATTTTGCAGCGCTTTCTGGTGTCAAAAATAACAAGAACGAAAAATCATGCGTCAAGCATAGATTATGTAACACTTTCCAACGTTTCCAAAATAATTTTACAAATCATACCGTTTAATAAGCTGAAAGATAACATCTAAGTAAACAATTTGGAAAACGCATAACATATTTAAAAACGTAATTTCAAGAATTTCCAACGTATATAATATTCAGTAAAATATTCGAATACTTTTATTCAGCCCTGTATATGATCTATAGATTCGTATATACTACATAGGATGCTAAATTTGAGTTCAGTTAAGAAACGCGTAGCACAGTTCAAAATTCTCCTTCTGGAGTTTCTGTCAATAAACGGAAATGTGTTCGCGAACTTTTGTGTTTCCCTGTATATGATCTACAGAATTTATACACACCACGTTATAAACAAAAAGTGAGTTAAATTTAAAATCGCGTTCAGTAGCTTAAAACGCACTTCCAGGAATTATTGTTAACAGACAGTAAAGAATTATTTTGTGTGTCCCTGTAAATGAACGATGACTGCTATACACACAATATTCTGTAGTAAGCCTCTTGTAATGCACCTTAGTGATATATATAAATTTCAATGCGTTTAAAATAGTGAAACATTATTTAAATAAACCGCAGACGATATTTCTCCATAGACGTAATGTAACGGAATTATTTTGACTGTCCCTGTAAATTAACTATAAGTGCTATGCAAACCCTATTCCATATTAAGCTTCTTGTAATACACCTCAGTGATATATATCAATTACAATGTGTTTCCAATTATGTAACATCATTAAAATAAACCGCAAATGATTTTTCCCCATAGATCGTAATGTAACGGAATTCTTTTGAATGTCCCTGTAAAAAAACTATAAGTGCCACACACTTCAGTTGAAATAGGGAACGTGCTATAGATAACGACAATAACGTATAAAAATTGCAAGGCATTCCGAACATATTTACGGGAGTTAGAGCACGGACAGACGGCAGACGGCCAGACGCCAGACGGCCAGACGCCAGACGGCAGACGGCCAGACAAACCGAAGTCATAAACACTTTTCAACTAGGTTGGAAAGTGTTAAAAATGAAAAATCGCGCCTACAAGCGTGGCATACATAATAAGAGAAAAGCATGCTGAATTCGCCGAAAACAGCCGAAAAAGCGTAGCCGGATTCAGTGCAAATCCTGAACCAAAATTTTAATTGGATCAACATGATCTTTATAATAATAGATTTTAAAATCTCTGCATTAGCGAACGTGTTGCAACTGATAAGCAAACGGACATGAAGCATAAATGTCTAAGCGAGTTAATACGTTAGTTAACTTAAAATGTACTTATTTTATTACGGAAATTAATCATATCATAATGACAGACGATATAATCTATTTCACTGAAATAAAGATCACCAAAATCTAAATTGAATAGTTATCAAACTAGTTACAGTACGAATGCACCTCATTTGTCACGTTTGACGTACAATTTCCAACTTGTTATGTTTTAGCAGTGTGCCATACGGTGACTAATGCATAGGCATTTTTTGTTGTGTTTCGGAGGCTTTAAATATTTGTGAGTTTTACATATGCGTATTCTTTCTGCATTTTAAATGAACTTTCATCAATACACAACTGAATGCTTACAAGTGAAGATCAACAATCTTTATTCAATTCGCTGTTTAAAATATTGCAACGTTTGTAAGATGAAATGAACATAATAGGTAGAATTTTGTTTTAAGTCACTTTAACAAATGTTTAAGTTTGTATTTTTTTTTATTTTTTCGTTCTGTGAAACTCTTAACTTTCAAACGTAACTGAAGATTGCCGACTGAAATTATTTAAAGCTCCTTCAATTGCGAGTTTTATACAAATGTAAATTTAATTATCTGTCGTATATAAGAGTTGTGACAGGTTAAAGATGTTAATGGTTAAAGGGGTAGCGTGGAGCCTTTAAAATGAACCGCTCCAGTAAATCGTTGAAATGAATTTTGTTAAATTCAGCACTTAAATAAATAAAAATTACAGGTTCTTGATTTACTGAAATTGCACAACAAAAAATATAAAGGGTTCATTCAACTTCTGATTATTTGGCAGTCAAGAAAATGTGTCCAGCAACTAACAATGCCTCGTGATTTTCAATAGATTACGGAGTCAACATTTCCCCTTCGAAGACAGAAACGGGAAAGGTGTTCAGCTTTTGTCTGACCCTGCGCGAAAAGTTCAGGATTAAGAAGTCGGCCAGTCACCTTCGAAAATACGAGGATGGATTCATAAGTTCGTCTTTGTTCAAACAATATTCAATGAGGTTCTCGCTCGCTTTCCAAAGTTGTTCAGGCAACAAATTTCACAGTGTTTCAGAGAACGGGTGTCTCTGAGACATGATTCAATAATCACCTCAATATAAAATCCTTTCCCGGACTAATGAGTCCGTCTTTTAAGGTTGAGAGGAAAACTGCGTTCCCCCACGCGTATCAACCTACTCCTAACTTCGCTTTCAGCTAACTAACTGTATTTTTCTTTCCTCATCCTCTAAGTTCTCTTTCGAAACAATAGGATTCTCAATAGCCTAGCCTAGCCATACTCAACCTGCGGCCCGCGGGCCGCATGTGGCCCGGCGACCTTTTATGTGCGGCCCGAGACACATAATCATTAATCCATATTTATAAAATTAATTGAGACTTACATAAAAGTTATTTAAGACTGTTGATTTATATAGTTTCATAGGAAGACAAAATCTGTCATGTTATTTATAACTGATTTAAAACATCTTAAATGCTGTCTTTTTAGTCAAAAGTTCTTTTTATATGTATGTAGTCTTATTTATGCTAAGTGTTGTTTACATTTCTTAATCTTCAACACAAATCAAACATTGTTCCAAATTAATTAGATTTGCACTATATATTTCTACAATTAAAAGAAAATAAATATTTTGAATTCAGCAAAAGATTGATTTATTAGAGAAAATCTCATGATTTTTCTGTTTAGAACTTGACAATTTTGAATTGTTATATTATAATGTTTTATACTTATTATACAGCTAATACTGCTTTTTAATGTTGAACGTTTGTCTGAGAAAAAAATTGGCATCAAACATTTTTTACAGTACAACGAATTCCAAACAAAGAATTTCGCGGCCTATTTCTATAAAATTTATAGTAGAAATCTACCACAAAGTTTATTGTTTGGAAATGGTGGTGTTTAACGTTTTTTGTAATATTTCTTTCGAGACAAACTTTTAATCCTTCTGATGTTATATTGCTTTTTTATACTATTTTTGTTAGCTATTATTTTAATTACCCCTTTTTTACCCTTTGTTAAGAGTGTTGCGGCCCGCCTAACGTCGCAAATATGTGAATGCGGCCCGCGAAACAAAAAGGTTGAGTATGGCTGGAGCCACTAAAATGTCTTTCATATGTCGTCAGAGTAAAATGAGGTGGAGAAGGGATTGAGAGGTGGAGAAGGTATTTCCCCATAATATCCCCTTCTAGTCTGAAGTCAATCCCATTCCCACGTACACGTAATGTTCGGCTTCATCAGAGAGATTTCTTTCCGCACTGCCTATTGATCTCACTGTCTCCAAACCTTCAAGTAATAAGATTGGTGATGAATGCGCGAAACTTTTGTAATTCTCCGGCAGCTTAGTGGACTTAGTCTTATTTTGGAAGAAAATCCCAAACACATGGGAACATCCTATACCTGGTTTTTAGGCTTCGCTAGCAGGGCTTTGGGTGAGACATAGTGAATTTCTCACAGAGTATTCATTTATTAAAGTAGCGACATGCACGCAGGTTGTATACTTAAATTGAAAGTTTTTGCCCAAAAATAAGCATCCCACTTTATAAATAATATATATCAAAGTATAATGTATACCAATGAATTCTTGGCGGTACTCGACTGGTCTAGCTCGCTTATACGACTTAGACAAATAAATAAACATTAGCTTTTATATTGTAAAAAAAGACATTTTTCTTGATCTATCAAATAAAGTTTGTGAAAATACAATCTAACCTATTCCGAGTTATCCAAGATTCCAAAAACCATTCCATCATCTTCAGAAACCTCAGAAACTAACAGATTTTTGAGATTTAACCCTTTATCTATCACATTACGAATTAATAAAAGGAATTACATATAAATTTTATTTCATGCTATTATAGTATTAACTGAAAGATAAATGCCAAAAAAATAGTCACTTTACAAAAATTGCATTAAATACGCTTATTTAAATGAAATGGTACTTTTAAGCACCGTCAGTATTAATCATTTACAAAAATATTCAGACTTTGAAAATGAATTAAAGCATTTAGAAAATTATTATTTTTATTTTTATATATGATATAACAAGAAGAATGTTTTTAGCAAATCTATCCTAGATAATAATTAAAAATCTTTTTTTCTCGTTTACACACAGAAAAACATTACATGTGCTGCATTTTGAATGGGGCTTTGATTGTGTTTTGCTAAGTGAGCGAAGTTCCCAGCGGCCTCGATTCGATACAAATGTTGGCCAATGGCATCCTCTATTTTGCATGTGAATATCTTTGGAAACAGAACAGTATCTTTTTTTTTCTTTTTGAAGGCATTGTACGTGAAGAGGCTTTGGGTACTTTAACCGTTCTTGGCTTTCCTCTTCGTTTAGGTTCTGCCTTGGACTTGACGAACAAATCTTGTGTGACACAACGTTTATACTCCAGAAGAGTATATAGAAAATAAATAACTTCATTACCGCATTCACACAATTTTTAATGCTAATCTGAACTGGCGGTACTTATAAGTACAAACCAAAAACTGGTTTGGTAAATAAATTATAAATAGTACTTAACTAAAAGACTATGCTAAATCATATTCTAAGATTATAAAAAATGTGGAAAAAATTATCATTCACCAACCTTCAGTATTTTTGCGTGTATTTGAAATAATTTCAAGCAAGCAGGACATCCCAATATGGCTGACTAAAATGCATGAACAGACAAATAAAGATTTTGTTAATTATAGTTGCTGATATCATGTAGTGAGGTTAAAGGTAATTTAAAGCATTGATTCTTGAAGTTCTTGTCAGTATTATACGAATAGACGCTGTTCTACAGGACTGCAAAGCAACTGGTATTTAGAAGTACCGTCGGTAGATAAAGGGTTAAAAAAGCATTTTTTAAACAAAAGTATTTTTGTCTTCCCGTTGTCGGAAACGCATCTCAGTATTTTCCTTATCCCGATACCACCACAAAAGGTGGGTTTTTCGGATGCTGTCACTTGTCAAGTAAAGATTTTAGTGTTCAACAAAGACGTTCAACAGACAAACACGCTAAATTAACAGCATAAATGATTTTGTTACTCTTGCGTGTATAAATTCTGTTACGCAATTAAAAATGTTTACTTGAGAATTGATATCATCCTAAAAGTCGACATTTCGTGTTAATACCGGGTTGAGGAAACTGATTAATACACTGTAAAATCTATTTGGAAACGTTTATGAAAATTACTCAAACAAACATTTGTTCCAGAAAAACTTCTTTAAATCCGATGAATCTATAGGTTTCTGAAGGTAAAGGAACGCTTTTCGAAATTGTAGGTAACTCGGAACAATTTATTTTACATTTTCGTAAACCTTCTTGCTAGATCAAGAAACATTTCTCTTTTTTAGAGTGTAGATAATGAAAGGCCATCCATGTCTGTTTCTGTACAGAATCCTCTCGAGTAATAGAATTTTATAGTCATTATATCACTACTTTGATGATTAAAAGTGTGCTCACATTGAGTAGTTGGGAATTAATTTTACGATAACCATTGTCATTTAACTTTGTATGATTGTATTACGTATGTGTGAAAATATGTCTTAGTTTGATAATTTCTGTATAAAATGCAGTAAGTTGAAATCTGAAACCATTCAAAGCATTTTTAAACACGCTATATTCAACATGTATGTTCTTAAATACATATAGTTCTTATGTGCGGACTCCATTACACCAAGTTAAATTTCTATCTCGGCACTTTCGAGAAAAGTTAAATGTAAAATGTTGAATTAGGGATCATTGTGAATTATCGTACATATTATCAGCATTTATAAATGTTAACATAAAGAACAGGTAAATAATTCTCGCTCTCCATATGCACCCATTGTGTGTTAATGTCAAGGTGTATTATAACGAAAAACTGTCGAGCCTAAGAAGCTAAATGCTCGTCGGGTAATCAAGCCTCGTTGTTCATCTCCAAATGCAAACATGAAGAATAGGTAAGTAACTGAAGCTCCTCACCTACATTCAACGTTAATAATATCATGAATCTTATCATTTTTTTTTAAATTGCACTGATGAGAGAGTTTTTGAAAGTACGAAACAGCTCTCTGCTATCTACAACTTAAAAAAAGCGTGCTTTTTGTCACGTTGTTTATTTGTAATTTAATATATTGGCACAAAGTTCCATAATTTTTCTTTAAATCAAGAAATATTATACCCAACATTATCACAACGGCAGAACCACGAGTGACACCAACTGAAAGTTTCCAGCAGAGTTTGTTTATGTCTGAATCGGACAGCATACTACACTGTTATCCAAAAGTTCCACTGTTAATCAAGAAATATTATACCCAACATTATCACAACGGCAGAACCACGAGTGACACCAACTGAAAGTTTCCAGCAGAGTTTGTTTATGTCTGAATTGGACAGCATACTACACTGTTAAAAATAATCTGAAATTCACGGGTATTTTTTTCCTGAATTTCACAGAAAAAGTCCCTTTTCACGACAAAGGGGCATTTTCAGTTAAAAGGAGAAAATTTCCTCATATTTCCTGAAAATAACGGAACGGTCGGAGAAGAAAGCAGCCAACGGAGATATCCCATTATCTGCTGCATGTTCATTTTCAATGTTTCAAAGACTGACATGTTGCTGCACAGAAAAACTAAAAATTCAATAAATTAAAATTTCGAGTTTATTTAAAACAGCAACAAGAAAATAGTGCTTTCGAATTTAAAAAAAGCAAAAATTATTTTTTTTCCCATTCTTTTAATATTATTTGCAATTCATTTTTTAAAGTTATAAAAAAGTATTCGCACTTAAAATATATTCTAAACAAACAGATTAATATATATATATATAAAAAATAGCTAAATTAAGTGAAAAAAATCGATTTTATTTAAAAAGCAACAAACAAAAATAATGCTTTCGAATTAAACTCATTTTTTAAAAATTATTTGCAATTTATTTTTTAAAGTTATAAAAAACATTCATACTGAAAATATATTCTAAACGAACACATTTAAAAAATACATAATAGTTGATTAAAAATCGATTTTCGCAAAAAAGCAAAAAAACTTATCGAATTTAATTCAAAATATAATATTTATATTTTACATCTAACAATCAAATTAAGAATATATATAATTCATGTTTTTATCCTCTATTAATACTATAGTTTTCAACCATCATCTCATTACGAAATATCCCAAATATCAAAAATACTTCAAAATTACCAGTTTTCTAAACCCCAAATTGTTTAAGGCCCAAGCTGCGATTTGAAGAAATCTCGTATGATCGTTTCCTACTCTTACTCTAGCAAGAACCCGCTGGTCTTAAGGTAAAGCACTCGGCTCAAGCCACTAACATCCTCAGGTCGGGCAGAAAATTTTCTTGCATTATATCAAATATTAAATACTCCCGTAATAAACAACAGATGGCAGCACAAATAGAGATGACATTTTTTAAAACCGAGTTTATTTATAACGGAAACTTGCCAATTTTTCAAACGGAGTTTTCCCTTCCTTTATCTTTTAAAACGGAAAATGTACTAACGGAACGGAAAAATTCCGGCAGCTTAGCTGCCAGTAGTTTAACCGTGAATTAACGGATTTATTTTTAACAGTGTATTCTGTGTCCTAAGACATATCTAAGTTTAATAATTTAACCTCCTCCAACTTGTAAAGTCACTTGGAAGTTTTATTTTTTTTTCTTATTAAACCGTTTTAAAATTCACCTAGATTTGTTTTATTTAGATCCTACTACATTATTCATGAAAATGGAATTCTCTCAAACTCTTAGTCTTCATAAAAAGAGATTTATCGACAGAAACAGGGGGAAATTACGTTTCTAGTTTATAAAGAAAAATTAGCTGTAAAAGAAATTTACTACTGGATTGGTAAAATGAAAGGATTTGGCTTCTTGAATACAAGAATGAAATATAGACAATCTTATAGCAAAAGTTAATGTGGAAAAAAAGAGAGCTTAATGAACTGTGTTGCAGAGTGTATTAACAGTTTTAAACAAGAATTTGATTACACATATACAATTTATTTTCCAATTACTTGAAATTTCACATGAAATCATTCAAAACCATTAAGTACATTGAAGATGTTTTTTCACCTCTAATCTAGTCTTCCGTTTAGAAAACAACAACATAAATGTGTCTCGACTAAAACAGCAATAAAAGTAGCACTGGCAACACCTATTTGTTTTATTATTTTTTTAATTATAGCTTCTGTATCTCAGCATTTGGTTCGGGTAATACTCCATTTAATTCCTTACAAATTTATTGTTAGTAGTATTACTCAAGCTGTTTTTGTAGACAGCTTTTTCTCACGATGAGGATGCATGAAATCAAAATGTCTTGTGATTATAATGATGCATTTTTTCATATAAAAGTTTCCTGCAAATTATTTCCGGTGGAAATTTATTTTTATAATAAATATTTTGTTAAAATATAATGTGCTATGAAAGTATCTTTTCCCTTACAGAAAAACATTAACAAGAATAAAATAAGGATACACAATTGCAGTTTTCTGTATTTGAATAAAGAATATATAATTCTTAACAGTATTTAAAACATTTTAAAGTGTGCACAGCATTAATCGAAAGGAACACATTCAGAATCAGTAACAGATTTACAACCAGGTTTTTTGAAGCATTAGAACATCGATAGCCTCAACTCAATATCGCAGTAACTCGTCTTTTCAGTTCATCAGTGTCACGAATTCGAAATTGCTAAACAATGTCTTTCCTGTTTGTGGAAATATACTTTCCAACATAACTGTTGAAGTTGAAGATTTTGTTTCTTGTTCGTAATTGGGACGTAAGCCCAATAGGGGGACAATTTGACTTTTAAGAACCTTTCTTAAAAGTCAAATTGTGTCAAGAAGTCAAAAGTGAGCATTCAAGAATAGTTATTAACACATTGTCTGCAAACTTTTTTGTCCATTTTTAGGAAAAGTTTAATGTTGTAATATAAAAATAATAATAAAAGTAATACATAGAAAATGATAAAAATAATAAATAAAGTTTTTCATTCAATATTCAAAATATTCTCAACCAAAAATTCAAATACAAAACTATAATCTGAACACTTACATAGATCTCTAATGGAGAAGAGGTTTATGATGGAAAAAAATAATCGCTACTTTAAATTGTTATTTACAAAGATGGGAACCCCGAAATGCTTCTTGCGGATTGTATTATTCACAGAGATCTTATTGTTAAAAAATATCCCACTATTTATAATGATTAAAATCAATTATAAAATGTATCTATGCTATCATGCAATGTGAGCGTCTGTGCAAGAAATTTATGAAATTAAAAATTCAGATAATGTATATATATATTTTTTTAACTCTGATGCAAATTGAATAAGTAACAACAAAACTTTTCTGGATATAAATGTGAAGATATATGTCTTCGTCGTTTCTATAGAATTAAGTAAAAAATATTTTTGACAAACATTTTACTTTTACCGTGGGTTAAAAAAAAATGTGAAGTGACTGATGCTGCTTGTCATTCCCTTGAAGCTCCTTCCATGCGTATAAGACTTTACGTTTTAAATAATAAGAATTAATATACTGCTGATGGGCATCATGAATTTAGAGATTCCTAGCTGTCAAATAAAAGGGACCACTGGTTTAGAATATGGTTTGTTTTAGTAATGCTACAATCATCTTTTGCACATGACACGACTGTAAAGAAATCAGCACCTGTAGCTTAAGTGTCCTGTCCCCTCACGCAAAAACACTTTCTGTACCGAAAGTGAAAGTATCCTCATAAAAATAAATCTAAGAAAATCGAAAAAGTAAAAAACGACGTTTGTAGAGATTGATCTCAGCTATCCAATGCAAAAAAATCGTTTAAAAGTATTGAAATGCAAACGAGATTTTGTAAAATAACTGTCCCATAGGATGTATAATAGCGAGAGGGCGTTTTCGCGTGACGCAGGGCCCTTAATGTAGATAAATCTAAATTTATGTAAATATCCAAATACCAAACGTGGTTAAAATTTCGTAGATTTTCTGACAGAGCCTATTAAACAAGTAAATGACCTGAAAACGGAGAAATATTAGTGATCTTTCGAAATATATTTTATACCAAAACGAAACAAATTATACATGAGAATATGTGTACATACAATACGTATCAATTGAGGATTTCGGATGCATAACAGATTTTAACAGGTATTTCAATATAACAAAAGATTATTAATGTAATAAAATCTTGTAACGTTTTTCCTTTTGTTATAAAATAATTAACGTTAAATGAAATAATTTCACTATCTTTTTTTACCGAGAAAGTCTGTTTTCTTTTCTTTTCTGTTTTTCTTTTTTCTTTTTTTCTTTTTTCATGCACAAAACTTGTAAATTTTAACTTTGCCTTTTTTGCTTTCGTGGTATCATAATACATTTACATGGAAAACCTACACTGCAAATAAAATTATTGATTGCGCGGTAGCGTATTGCTACTTATTTTACTGTTTATTACTGTTAATTGTACGATATATAATACTGGCAGCTGGGAATGCCAGTATTATACCTTAAATCAACATTTTTTTTCAGTGTATTTTTAAACGATGCAAGTTAAGTGTAGTCGCTTTAAATTTTAATTTTGCAAAGAAATACCTTTAATAGAAAAAAATAATCTTAGCTATCACTCTTTAAGTTGCTTCTTTCCTTATATATTAACAAGAGCAAAAAATCATGCGTCAAGCATAAATTATGTAACACTTTCCAACGCTTCTAAAATAATTTTACAAATCATTACAGTTTAATAAGCTGAAAGACAACATCTAAGTAAACAATTTGGAAAACGCATAAAATATTTAAAAACGTAATTTCAGGAATTTCCAACATATATTTCAAACATATACAATATTCGGAAAAATATCCGAATACTTTTATTCAGCCCTGTATATGATCTATAGATTTGTATATATACTACATAGGATGCTAAATTTTAGTTTAGTTAGGAAACGCGTAGCACAGTTTAAAATTCTCCTTCTGGAGTTTCTGTCAATAAACGGAAATGTGTTCGCGAACTTTTGTGCTGCCCTGTATAGGATCTACAGAATTTATACACACCAAGTAATAGACAAAAAGTGAGTTAAATTTAAAATCGCTTTTAGCAACTTAAAACGCACTTCCAGGAATTATTGTTATCAGACAGTAGAGAATTATTTTGTGTGTCCCTGTAAATGAACGATGACTTCTATACACACAATATTCTGTAGTAAGCCTCTTGTAATGCACCTTAGTGATATATATAAATTTCAATGCGTTTAAAATAGTGAAACATTATTTAATTAAACCGCAAACGATTTTTCTCCATAGACGTAATGTAACGGAATTCTTTTGACTGTCCCTGTAAAGTAACTGTAAGTGCTATGCACACCCTATTCCATATTACGCTTCTTGTAATGCACGTTAGTGATCTATATCAATTGCAATGTATTTGAAATTGTGTAACATTATTAAAATAAACCCCAAATGATTTTTCCCCATAGACCGTAATGTAACGGAATTCTTTTGAGTGACCCTGTAAAAAAACTATAAGTGCTACACACTTCAGTTGAAATAGGGAACATGATATAGATAACGACAATAACATATATAAATTGCAACGCAATCCGAGCATATTTACGGAGTTAGAGCACGGACAAAGGGCAAACGGCAGACGGCCAGACGGCCAGACAAACCGAAGTCATAAACACTTTTTAACTAGGTTGGAAAGTGTTAAAAAATAGCAAAATTTTAATGTGTTTCAAACTTAAATTTAATAGTAAAAATCACAAAGAAATGAATTTTTCTTCATAGATAGGCTTGGCACTATCGTATATCTTAGCTTCACATTTGTTCATTTTTTCCTTTATGTTCTTTTTTATGTTCGTTAAATGTTCTTTTTTGCTTTTCATGTTACATATTTCATGAAGGTTCCTTTTAAAATAAGGGGTTGCGCGTAATAAGACCGAATATACCTAAAAACATAAAAATATCGTTTCAAATCGTCGGAGCGTGTTATACGCCGGACTATCCTCTTTAATAAAAAGCTATGCGTTGCTGACGACTGGAATTTTCGATAATCTTCGCCACAGATTAATCTCGGAAAATGAAACATTTGAAGTTGCTGAAAAAATTAATAGCTCGAAAAATATTTGTCAGAAAATTGTTAGACAAACTTCGTTAGAAAGGTAAAAAATTGTATTTTTCTTGATATAAATTTCAAATCTAATGATTATGTCGTTTTTCAAATACTGAATTTTAAAAATTACCAAATTTCACAATGGAGTACCATAGCGAAATCTTCACGCGTAAAAAGATAATGATATCGGCCATGTGTTCTGACGTATACTGGCCGTATACGTCGCACGAGTCACAAATTATAATAGCTTTACTATTCTGTTAAAATATAAAAGTGAATTATGATGCCACGAGTGCATGATTTTTATTTAATTTCAATATAATCATCTTAAAAACAAGGTTTTGGAATTTTTTTTTTCGAATGGGACTAATAATTGGCCAATAATGTATATTATTTTGAGTTTAAAAGAGGAAAGGTGGGGGGGAGCGCTTATATTATTTAGATTTCCTCAGGAACTTTTGGTCCGAATTGAAAGTTTATCATTTCAGCTAGTACGGTATATTTCCATTAAAGCTCAACTGCTAATATTATCTTCGTATTCTAAAATACATACAGGCATGAAAGTAAGGTTTAAAAGAAAGAGAATGCGATTTATGCAGAGTCAACTGTTATAACGCAAGCCAATGACGTGAGATAGTCAACATCTGGCAAAAAACGAATATTTTTATTCTAGTGCTGCCACTTTTTGAAAACAATATTCTTTGTGGTATATTTCTCTTGCAATTCTTGTAATAGTAAATAGAAAGGATTATAGTTTCAAAAAACTGATACGAACCTTTTAAAGTAGAATAAAGAAATAGTCGCTAATAGCAACTGTGGTTCTAAGTTAGAATGTGTGTGTAGAAACATTGTTCAAAGACATACCTTTTCAATGGGACCAAGTGATGCTAAATGGCTGGTTGAGATATAGTTTTCTGGCGACTATTTTCATCCCTCTGTATAACGCTCGACAAGTAAAAAATATTTGTTTTTAACTATTTGTCCATTAACACTAGAACCGCGAAAACTTTACTCAAGTTTTTAAAAAAACATTTTATACCAGGATAAACTATTTAAGTTATTTATTTAACTTATTTTTGTCCAATATATATTTAACTTATTTTATAAAAAAAATTCTGGATCGAATTAACATCTATTTATTTGGTACGGATCAAAATAACCCCTCATCGGTGTTCCAGTGTTAAATATATGTCTAAAAATATAATAACAGAATGAGTCTTTTATGTCTCCGAAATACACATGAGTTTTCTACGATATTTCATACGGCATATTTCAAAATTTATTAGGTCATTCGTAAACATTGCCTTCCGTGAAAAGAAAATGTAAAGAAAAAATACAAACGTTAGATAAACCATCCGAACAAAACATGTAGCAGAAATAAATTGAACAGAAAATCCATCATTCACTACAAATCTGTAAAAATGACAGCTTATCCCCAGGGATGTGGTAGAAAACAAAAGTTTTCCCCAACAGAACATCTTTGGCTTTTTTGAGGTCAGCTGGAGCTGAGATGAGAAACTTTTAAAAGGATGGAGAAGGTTGGGTTAAAGCAACTGATACAATTTCAGATATTTTTATTTTTAAGAGAAAGCAGTCTTGATATATTTATAGGAAACTGTCGTTCACTCAAATAAAATGAAGCCCTGTTTTTCCAAACATTGTAGCTAGAAAATCTTCATTAGCATAAATTTATTCGTCCGAAAGCAAGGTATATACAGAATGAATTAAGGCGTTGGTGGACTTTAAAAGGGCGGAAATTGAAGAAAATACAAATTTTTGTTTTTGTGTTATTAACTTGTTGAAAATTCAAAAATAAATTGCTTATTTTTAATAAAAAGTGGTTTTGATATACTTTTTAAACATAGGTAATGGAAATAACATGTAATCTATTGCAAATATATTTTTCTCAAAACATTTTTTTTTGACATCCTATACATATTTTAATGGTGCATAGCTTGCGTAGATGTATGTATATACTGTTCAGATTTATAAACCAGAGCATTTTAAATGCCGTTTCAATTTTTGTTGAAAACGCTGAATATGTCAAAGAGACATTCTTGATAGATACTACAACAAATCCTTGAACCCGTTTTGTAATGATGGTTTATTCAGTTTCTCAAATTAGTAATAGCGTATATTTACACGTGAAGTTTTAATGAAAATTGAATTTCGTGCCAGTTTTTTTTTCTTCTTCTTTAACAAGCAATTTTGAAAGCAAAAGGAAAGGTACTTCAAATTATGTTTAGCTTAAAAACAAATAAAAAAATAAAATAAAAAAACACTCACGTAATTATATATATATATATATATATTTATATATATATGTTTTTTTTTTTTTTTTTTTTTTTTTTTTGCGCACCAGTTGGCATATTTTAGCGAAAGTGATTTAGTGTTATTTCAGAATTCGGCATACATTAGGCGTAGTTTTTTTCTCAAAATGAACGTTGTTTTTCATCCACAGAAAGTGTTATTTTACATTTTTTTTTCCTTGTGACTCTAACAACCTTTTATTGTTATCCACATTCAATGAAATGAAGCTTGTTTTCAATAGAGAGACTTTATAAATAAAGTACTGGCCACATACAGAAAGGGCACATGCTCACATTAGAAGATTTACTTCAAACCACAACAATCCACTTTCCTGCACGTAGCAATACTTGCTTGGGCAAGATCGATAAAGCCAGTATTCACCATAATTACACCTCATAAACAGATAATAGATTTTAAGATTAGGCCAATAAAAATTCTGTACAGTTGTACTATTACTTATACGAATTTATAGCCTTTATAGCCTTCTAATATTTATCACACATAGGAACAGTTTCTTAATTAAGTTGTATTGTATAAATTTTACAATGCAATTTTTAAATTACATCTGGATTCAGAATGGAATAATATTACATAAATTTAAAGCATTTAATATTACATAACGTTAAAGCATTTAATATTACATAACGTTAAAGCATTTAAAACCTTTTTCTTATCATATTGGCATTTTTAACACTTTCCAACATAGTTGAAAAGTGTTTATGAATTCTGTTTGTCTGTTCGTCTGTCTGTCTGCCTGTATGCCCGTGCTCTAACTCGCGTAAATACAGTCGGATTGCCATGTAATTTATATATGTTATTGAGGGTGACCATAGCATGTTCGGTATTGAACATGAAATGTGTAGTATGTATGGTTAGATTACAGGAGTAATGAAAAGTATTCCAATATATTACGGTCATTGGGGAAAGATCGTTTTCCGTGCATTTTAATAATGTTGTACTACTTCAATCATAAAAAAATTGATATGCGTCACTGAGGTAGACGACAACATGTTTTCTATAGAGTGTAGAATAAGTAGCATTTATAATTTGCTGACAGGGACACTCAAAAGCATTCTGATTCATTACGGTCAATGAAGAAAAATTGTTTGCAGTAAATTTTATTGATGTTACACTATTTCAAACGCAAGGAAATTTATATGCGTCACTGAGGTGGCTGGCAACATGATTTATATATAGAGTATAGTAGAAGTAGAATTTACAGTTAGTTTACAGGGATTCACAAAAATATTTCATTGCGTTAATATATATGGGGAAAAATCGTTTACAATGTATTTTAATGAAATTGATATACATTACTGAGGTGCACTAGAGCATGTTTTCTGTAGATTCATTGAATGCATAGAATATTTCGTTTATTTACAGAGACACTTAAAAAATTTCGGTTACAGAATTGACTATGAGCTATTACTGCTGAATTTAAGTTTTAAGATATGATATGTATTTAAAATGTATATTTTTCGAGTAGTATGAGGTGTGTATTTCATGTATACTGTTGCACGATATAGAATTAACACACATTACCGGCTATGGACAGCAATTCCTGAAAATGACTTTTAATGCGTTGTGGTTATTTTTTAATGTTTAATTTACATATCTCATTTCATTGTATGAACATAAACGACATTTGAGGGTGTTAGAAAGACAGTGGAGTAAGTCAAAAATATTGAAAATCGAGATAATCATATATTTTCACTGAAAGTATGTTAATTTCTGTTCAATATGCCAGTCAAATAAATCATAGTTCACTTAGGAAGTCGCTAGAGCAATCATACTCAACCTGCAGCCCGCGGGCCGCATGTGACCCGTCGACCTTTAATTTGCGGGCCGCGACACATACTCATTAATCTCGATAAAATCAACTGGATGTGCATAAAATTTTGTTAAGACCTTCACTGATCTTTTATATATTTTCATGGGAAGATAAAATTTGCCCTGTTATTTATAATCACTGATTTAAAATTATCCTAAAACATGTTAAAGGCCGTTTCGTTAGTCAAAAGTTCTTTTTACATATAGTTCTATTTGTGCTGTGGTGTATATATATTTCTTAATCTTCAACACTGAACAAATATTATTTCAAATTAATTAAATTTGCACTATATATTTCTAAAAAAGATTTTGCATTGAGATAATGACTGTTTTATTAAAGAAAATCACCTGATTTTTTTTTTTTTTAGAAACTTGGAAATGCTGCATTGTTATATTATTACGCTTATTCTTATCATATAGCTAATAATGCCTATTAGGGACATTAGGGTTAAACGTTTGCCGCAGAAAAAAGTTTCATATCACTAATTCCAAACAAAAATCTTCGCGGCATATTTCTACATCATTATGAATAGAAATCTACTACGAAGTATATTGTTCGGAAATAGTGGTGTTAAATATTTTGGTAACATTTCTTCCGCGACAAACCTTCAATCCTACTAATTATTAACTTTATTATATAGCTTTGTCGTACTACTTTTGTTATCTTACCATTTTATTTACACCTTTTTTACATTATTATACAAATGTGTTGCGGCCCGCCTAACGTCGCAAACATGTGTTTGCGGCCCGCGAGAAAAAAAGGTTGAGTATGGCTGCGCTAGAGTGTAAAACAAGTTGGACCACTCAATGCAACGGTAATACAACAAGTTTCACAAAACCCTGAATTTCTCAATTTACTAAATTTTGACTTACTCCACTGTCATTCTAACCCCTTCATTTCCTAACAATATTCCGGTATTGTTGGAAAGTGTTTCATAATCTATGCCGTGGTGCATGATTTTTCTTTCTTGTTTTATTTTTTAAGTTATTAAAAACGTAAATTATACTTTACAAACAGATAATATGTTTTATAGTTTAGGTGAACAAATTGTACCATCATTCCCTTAATAGTCCTATGACATTCTTTTGAACGTAGAAATACAGGGTGTTTCACAAAGGACCCCTAACTTTAAAAATCAATAACCTAGAAACGGTGATAGATAGAAACATGAAACCAGTGGTATGTTTATTAAAAAAATCGTAAGAACCTTATACATAAATCTGAAAATTTAGTTAAAAATAGCACCGATAGATGGCACTGAGAGCGTTAAGAATCCTTTTAAAGCGAGTTCAGAAGCATAGAAAGAGTAGCCGTCCAAGATTTCGCCATTGAAATCTGATCGGCGAGCTCGAAGAGGCTATTTGTCAAGCATGTGTGTCGATTTCCGGTGACACACTACAGAGAGTCACTGACAATTTCATTCTGCGTTTGCAACATGTTTGTTGTGTAAAAGGGGCACATATTGAATAACTTTTTATGCGATGCGCCTTTTTATCACAGCGCCATCTATGCAGCGGTGCTATTTTTAACTAAATTTTGAGATTTATGTATAAGATTCTTACGATTTTTTTAATAAACATACCACTGGTTTCATGTTTCTATCTATCACCGTTTCCGGGTTATTGATTTTTAAAGTTAGGAGTCCTTTGTGAAACACCCTGTAGGTTCGTAATTTCATTTTATTGGGGTAACAATTTTACAGAGGACATTTTAAATATACGTAAATTGAAACTGAAATCATTTTATATACACTTTAAAATACATAATAAAACTTTTTTTTTTTTATACTAATATTATATAATTTTAAAAGTTATTGGAAAGTAAATTACACTTCATAAACAAATAATAGGTTTTACGATTAGGTGAATAAAACCCCTTCGCAGTTGTACTATCTCTAAATTTATAGCTAACGATATTTTATCTCGCATAGAAAGGATATTAATTTAATTTGTTGGTTTGATAATTATTAGATTATTTCTCTGCGTATATACAGCAGAATTTATACAAATTAAACAAATTTGTCTTACTCTGCCTATGTTGGTTATTTTGCCGAGAAAGATAATTTGCAGGTGGCATTTTAATTTGGCTTACCAAATGTAATTGAATGGATATGAGGTAATTATATAAAAAAAATTTGAAAAATTTGAAATCGCAGTTTAAAAATCGCTCATAGGCTGCAATATATTTCTGACGCTCTAATGAAGAGAACCCAAATCTTTTAAAGGATATATATATGAGGCCGAGAAAGATTATTCGATGGCCAGGTTTTGGTCAAAAGCGCTCGGGACTCCAACGAAAATTTTAACATCTATAGAAGGGCTTTAATGTTTTAAAACCTTAATTTCATTTTATACCTGTTTTAGTAATAGGTAATAAATTGTTATTCATTTTAAATATTTTCATGTTTTTAATTTGTATACGAAGGTGAATTTAATATTCCAACATTAGAAAAAAAATTCTGTATAATTAAAGATTACCTTTTATTAAACAAAATTCTTCGCAGTTGTACTATCACTTCCTTGATACTCTTATGACATTTTATCTCACATAAAAACAGATTATTACTTTAATTTCACGCGGGTAATAATTTCACAGTAGAAATTTCAAATAATTATCTCTAAACTCAAATATAATGGTGTATAAATTTTCATTTACACATGTAAAAGATTTCCTCATCATACAAATATTTTATTAACTTGAAATTTATTGAAAACTGAATTACATTTTATAAACAGAGAATAGCTTTTATGATTATGTGAACAAAATATTTTCGTACAACAAGGATTTTAAAACATTCCATAAACTTTATGATCTCCGCTCCACAATAGGTAAGTTATTCTCCAACAATTCCGGTTATTTTCTTTGGAAAGGTATTAAACTGATGGGCTCTATAGTTTATCCATTTTGTTTAAGGGAAACATATTTGTAATGACTGTACAATATATTATGCGTATGATGTCGTATGTTAGGCATGCACTGCACATGGTTTATTGAACATCTAAGTTCAGAAACAGACTATATATTTTTTATTGTTTAAATACTTGTAGATGTTAAAATCATAAAAAATGTTATGAAAAGTTTACAATGGGGAAAACTAAATTTCGAAAAATGCCGTAGGTAATGAATAATCTAGTTCTTAAATTTCTCCACAATTATGTAGCATTTCATGAACGGTGAGTATCAATGAAGCATTCGTTTTACAACACATACTATAAGTTAGTCTTAAGCATACGACACTCACAAGCTAATGTTATACAGGGTGTCCCAAAAGTATTAGACACATTTTAAAATTCAATAAAAGATCAGGCAATTGCCCTACGAGAGTGCGGTTTGGACAAAAATGCTTCTTATGATCTGAAATTTTGCTTAAGCTTTAAAAAGATTAGTTCAAAAATCTTCTCATAGATGGAGCTGCTTCTGGAAAATTATCGAATAGGTAGAATGCCCTTACACATAACAATGGCGAAATACACACAATGCCTTAGTCCAGTTTTTGTCCAAACTATGCCAACCCACATTCCAGAACTTAAAAATACTTTCCCTCCTGAGTTCGATTAGACAAGTGAGGATGGTTAGACGAGTATTGTTAACTTCTGGAATGTTTGTTGCCATAGTTTGGACAGAAACTGTGCATTTTGATTGATGTATATTCAATTACAATTGAATATAATATGCATTGTGCGTCTTTCGCCATTGTTATGTAAAAGGGCCTTCTACCTATGCAATAACTTTCAAGAAGCAGTGCCATCTATGAGAAATTTTTGGAACTAATTTTTTAATTGCTTAAACAAAATGTTCCATCATAAGAAACATTTTCATCCAAAGCCCACTCTCTCGTTCGCCAATAGCTTGATCTTTTATTGAATTTTAAAATGTGTACAGGACTTTCGGGACATTCTGTACAATGAAAACGCGTTTTCTACAAATTCCTCCTATATTTTCAAATGAGGATGCGGAATCTAATACATTCTTATATATCGACTAAAGTTTGCTTTTTCCCATCACTGATTTTTTTTTTTTTTTTTTTTTTTTTTTTTTTTTTATATATCTATTGGATACCTGAGATCAAACACGTTATAGTTTTGCACTTTTTCGATTTCTGTTGCAGCTTCATTCTGAGACAGGTGATCTTCACCGGCTAAGAAATTTAAAATGTACACAGAATTAAACTGCAATAAAAATCGAAAAAGTCCAAAACTACCTTTGGCGTCCAGTATCATATGCAAAAAGATTCATTTAAAAACATAGAAATGCATTTGAGAACGTTGCTATTAGTTTAACATTGGACTGCGAATGTCGTACGCAGACGCGTAAAGCCTCTTGCGTTCTCTTCAAAAGTTTTCTTTTTTTACTCTAAGTATAGTATACAATATAATAAGGATAATAACAAGCCCGGTTAAATCGAAGCATTAAATAAATCGTTATTTTTAGGTCGATATCTCACAGTCACTTCGTTTATATATAGCTTATTAAAAGTTTAATATAGCTTAATAATATAAGCTTTAGAAAAGAAAGATGTTAATCTATGTGTAATGAATGGCTATGGAAATCTATCGCCCGTGAAGGTCTGAATATTTTTATATGTGTAGCCGAAAACAGGTCCGAATACAAACAAGGATCCGATATTTAATTTTTGGATAATTAGACGAGATATTAATTAATAAACATAATAATAAACAAGCTTAAATTTTCGGCAGTTCACCGACATTAAGATAACTTACGCGCATGTCCCGAAAATCTTCTTTTTGTTTTTTTGAGGAGCCGAATGGAAAAAGGAAGTGGGGCCCCCAACACCCTCTCGGAGAAAAATGTTCAACACTGATTTTAGATGTTTTAGATATATTCCCGCGCCCAAGCAACACCGGGCAGGTCAGCTGGTATGTATATATAATGCGAAACTTTCATCAGATGACGCCAAAAATACAGAACCAATTCAAATCAAAATGGGACTGTGTATTAATCATGCAAATATTTTGGATGAGTTCATTAATCAAGAAAAAATGCGTTAACTCTTTAAATTAAAACAAACGAGCCTTTGAAAATCCGAGTTACGTTATGGTCAATCGGGTCTATATTTTTAGTTCATTATTAATACATGTTAAAATTCTTCGATTTCAATAAAATTTTTAGACATTTTTTTTTTACTTTATTAGGTGAGTCATATTAAAAAAAAATCGATGCCATCCTTTAAAATATTTGGGTTTACCTCATGAGAGCGTCATAAATATATTGTAGACCAAACTGTGATTTCAAAATTTTTAAGATTTTCAATATAATTACCACATATCCATTCAATTACATTTGGTAAGCCAAATTAAAATGTCCCTTGACACATTCCTACAAATTATCCTCCTCGGCAAAATAACCAACTTAGGCAGAGTAAGACACATTTGTTAAGACTTTTTCGTGGGGGGGCGGGGGGGGGTAGCCCCAGGATTTACGACCCTGATCCAAGGTGTGGACGACTCGTCAGGATAACCAAATATGGGAAGGCTAATTCCTTTCCACTAGGTCATGCATAATTTGTTTACGATTTGTGAACACTACTCTGGAATGAAGACTCTCTACAGATTGCCTTTGAGGCTCGGCTAAAGAGCCAGCAGCCGAAATGAAGTGATATGATTGAAAAGAGACAGACTCATGTTTTGGCGTGGAGAACTGGAGATGAGTGCAGCGAAACAAGATGTTCTTTTAAGACGCAGACGAACGACGTAGAATTACGAATTATGTTTTAAGCCGTTTATTTAACGGAATGTATATATATTTGTAAATATCTGTATTTAATTATAATACATATAATTAATTCATTCAAATGTTACTTCATTTAATTCCGAATTACATGCCCTGATCCTATATATATATATATTTCCAATTAACAAAATGCTTCAATGATATTGTTCTTCATTAAATGAAAAAACATTTACGTTAAAATAGCTACATTTTAAAAATTATGAAATTTAAATTTTATACGATTCCTGGTTCCTATAAACTATATTTAGGAAAACATCCTCAATGATCTAACAAGTATAAGAATAAAAAATAACTTTTTATAGGGCTAAAATTTACCAATTCATGGCACTTTGAATGTTTGTTTTTATTTCAGCATTTTTCCGCAAAAAATAAATAAATAAATAAATAAATAAATAAATAAATAAATAAATAATATATATATATATATATTATATACTTTTTTTAATTTCTAAATGGTGTAAAATAATAACATTATAAATAGTAAAATAACTTTTATAAGTCTGTTGACATATTTCGGCTCTGTCCGAGCCATTATCAAAACTTATATGAACATTCTATAATTCCACGGTCTTTAAAGTTATTGAAGTTAAAAAAAAAACTTTAAAGATCGTGCAATTATAGAATATTCTTATTTCTTTTGATAAAAGCTCGGATAGAGCCAAAACATGTCAACAGACTAATAAAAGTTATTTTACTATTTATAATGATTTTATTTTTCACCTTTTAGCAATTAAAATAAGTATATTACTACAATGTGCTACAATTTTTTATATTTATACGGAAGAAATGAGTTTTTAGTGCCAGAAAACGGTAAAAACTGATAAAATTCAAAGTACAGTGGAACTTCCATTTAACGAAGTCTCATCGTTACACTTAAAAACTTCGTTATGAAGAAAATTCGTTAAATAGAAATTAACTTAAATTCATGAAATTTTTTCTTGAGATATGACAAACAGGTGTTGGATTCAGAAGCATTTGATTCAGTTTTAATTATGAAGCCGTCTTTTACAAAACAGTTGTGTACGGTCGATGAAACCACGTCACATTCCCAAGTTTTGGCCCAAGCTTTTATCAGCTCTGATACACAGAATCTCAAACTAATGTTTTCACTACATCGGCTTTTTTCTGTCTTTTTCGATAATGTACTTCAAGATTTTTTATTATTCCTTCCTTAGACTAATGATTGAAGTTTAGCTGTATTGGCAGGAACAAAAATAACTTTGATGTTCTTCGATTTGTATTTTGAAGCACGTTCTTTTGGATGTACAAAGCAATTGTCTATCAGCAATGGAAGGTCAGAATGGTACCTGTCTGACTCTAATAGATATTTTTTTGTTTCAATGCATCTGACGCCATTGCAATACCTCATCTTCTATATCATTGAAGGTAAAAAGGGGATTTTGACATCCCCCAACTGTCAACGCAGGAGTCTCGGAGTGGGAGAATAGTGATAACAAGTGTTTTTCTTAGTGCGAAAAAAATTTGTTTTATTTAGCACCAAGAAGAATGGAAATTATTTAAATGTGTTCATTTTCATACAATCGAATGAAATAAATTTGCATATATCCTTCGAACAGCAATCGCTTAATTTGAATTCTGTACACGTACAAAAGTGGAATAAACTTCGTTATATGGAATATATTTTTCGTAATGTGGAGATTAATTTACATGTTAATGGTGTCCAAAGTCAAAGTTCTGCAGAAAATTTCGTTAAGTAGAAAACTTCGTTAAATAGGGACTTCATTAAAGGGAAGTTCCACTGTATTCTAATTCAGAAAATTTGAAAGTAAAAAATAAAATTTTCATTGTTGTACTTGTTAGAGCACGGGCAATGTGTTTCTAAATATAACTTACGGGGAACGTATAAATATTTGAATTTTGAAATTTTCACACAAAAGAAATAAATAATAAAAATAAATAAATAAATAAATAAATAAATAACTTTTTTGAAGTAAATGCAGCTTTTTAAATAACGAAATATAACATTTGAAATATTTTTTCAATATCTCAAAAGCTAATGACTTAGATATTGTACAATGATAACAGGGGATACCCTGTATGCTAAAAGATTAATGAGAATAGAAGTCTAATGAGAATAGTAAGATTGAGTCTAATGAGATTAATGAGAATAGAATGAGAATAGAAGCATTTTGCATAGCAACTATGCACTGTAAAAAAACATAAATGTTTCTTATTCTAAGAAAATATAATATAACTACGAACGAAAACTAGTCGTTGGGGGCCATCGTAATACTTACCCATCATGGATATGCATAATATAAAATATGAAAATAAAACATGTGTAAACTATTTATAAAATACATTACTATTCGAATAAAATCGTGGCTTGATGACGTCATAAACTTTAAATGCGCTATTACTGAATTTTAATATCTTTATAATTATATTTGAACGTTAGTGGAACATCTTTATAACTCCAAAATTGATAATCATATTAACTAACGATTTACTGCGTAGAATTAAGCGTCTCATTTCCAATTAAAATATATCTTTAAATTGAAATTTGAATGAGATACAGGGTCATGAAAAATCGAAGAATATGGAAAATAGGATTACAAATAGCTCGGCAACTCATTATCCGATTGACTTCGTTCTTTATGCAAAATTTATGTTGTTTTTTTATTGTTTTTTATATTTACTCCTTAAAATAAACAATTTCGAAAAATTTTAATACTTTTTATCAGAACGAATATTTTGAGAGTCCGAAAAAATTCCTTTCCATTATTCCAGAGTCCTTTCCATTATTACATACTAAGAACATACCAAATTTCTAGTCTCTATCTCAATTTGTTCGGGAGATAGAGCGTTTACACGCACACACACAGACAGACGGACGGCAATTTTTTTTTCTAAAAATAGTTTTTTGGAAGCGCCAGTGTCTGAAACGTGTAAATCCGTCAATTTTTTTTTTCGATTTTTTATACGATCACAAGACTTACCCTATACTATGTATGATGGGTAAGTAATGCACAAGAACCACTTCCGAGTTACCCATGATTCCGAAAAGCGGTCTTTATCTCTAGAAATCTCAGAAACTAATATATTTCCGAGATTTAAAGAAGCATTTATACAGACAAAGTTACTTTTGCTACCATTGATTTTCGGAAACGTTTCCGAATAGTTTTTTATTGTGTATGAGTAGGTGGGAAAAGCCGGTTTCACCCCATGAGGCGGCGTTGCGGCGGGTCATGAGGCGGTGCTGTGGTGCGGCGGCGGTGCTAAATTGTTGTAAAAGACTACGATGATAAAATTCAAACTTAAAATCGAGGGTGGGGCGAAAGGGTGTGCTATAGGAGAGGGGGTTTTAGCAGGGGGCAGCATGTTATAGTAGGGGGGATATTTTTTTTAAGGGGGGGCTTAATTTTAAAAAATTCAAAATTGTCTTATATTACCAGGTATCGGCTATGGTAGAGTGCGACTACTATCCCCTTGCCCCCCCCCTTACCCCATGCCCCCCCCCCCTTACCCCCCCCTTTTTTTATTTCTTTTTTATTTTAGGAGAGATAAAGTTTAAAGTGGTGTCGCCCTCTATCGGTAAGTATGAAAATTATGGAATTTAAAATGACTGCTTCTGAATTTTGAGTTATAGCATAGTATAAAATAAAATATTCTAAAGTATCTCATCATACTGCTTATAATGGAAATTTAAGTTATAGCATGGTGTAAAATAAAGTAACTTACCACTGCTTACAATGGAAATATATAGTTATAGCATAGCACTTAATAAATAATTTTAAAATGTGTTACCATAGTGCTCGCAAAGGAATTTGTAAAAGAATTTTATTATAGTATAAAATAAATCATTCTAAAGTATCTCACCAAACTGCTTACAATGGAAATTTAAGTTATAGCATGGTGTAAAATAAAGTAACTTACCACTGCTTACAATGGAAATATATAGTTATAGCATAGCACTTAATAAATAATTTTAAAATGTGTTACCATAGTGCTCGCAAAGGAATTTGTAAAAGAATTTTATTATAGTATAAAATAAATCATTCTAAAGTATCTCACCAAACTGCTTACAATGGAAATTTAAGTTATAGCATGGTGTAAAATAAAGTAACTTACCACTGCTTACAATGGAAATATATAGTTATAGAATAGCACTTAATAAATAATTTTAAAATGTGTTACCATAGTGCTCGCAAAGGAATTTGTAAAAGAATTTTATTATAGTATAAAATAAATCATTCTAAAGTATCTCACCAAACTGCTTACAATGGAAATTTAAGTTATAGCATGGTGTAAAATAAAGTAACTTACCACTGCTTACAATGGAAATATATAGTTATAGAATAGCACTTAATAAATAATTTTAAAATGTGTTACCATAGTGCTCGCAAAGGAATATGAAATAGAAATTTAAGTTCTAACATAACGCTAAATAAATAATTTTAAAGTTTCTTAGCAAACTGCTTACAATGAAAATATTTAGTTAAAGCATAGCACTTAATAAAATATTTTAAAGTTTCTTACCAAACTGCTTACAATGGAAATATTTAGTTATAGCGTAGCACTTAGCAAAAATTTTAAAGTGACACATGTAAATAATTATAGTTATAAACCGACATATAGGCAGATAGGCAGGCACACAGACAAGCAGGCAGGCAGATAGGCAGACAGACAGACACACTGTGAACTATTTGTTACGTACACAAGCATGCATATACGAAGTGAACTAATTGTAATAAAATACAAGACGTGCATACGTTTTAAAACATTTTTTTTCTTCACAGAAATTAAGAAAATATTAAATTTCGACTACAACTTTCACTTTGAAATAGCGTACTCCCTTGTTAAAAATTATTAGCTTTTAACAAACATGTAAATGAAGCGGGGTTCGAACCTCGAACTTGACAAAATGATCTCATGATGTGTTGATTTGCAGTAGGTTTAAACGAACACACCATGAGACCATGTTTATTAGACGCGATTTAAGATATATAAGAAAAGGTGTCACGTGACTGAACATATTGGATTATTACTGTACAGTACTAATGATATTATAAATTTTGTAAAATAATTTAAGCTTTACGATAAACTTTAATGTTTAAACTTACAAACACATTGGAATGTATTTATAACATATAAAATAATCTTATAAAAGGTTGGTTGGTTTGTTGGTTTTATAAACTTGCAAAGCAAAGCGTATCTTACCAATTTGCATACAAGAGATTTTGTAACATAAATTATATAATACAGCAAATTTTAACTTACCAAGTGAGGTTTAAGGATACTGTAATAGAATTTTTTTTTAATTGTATTCTTTAAAAAAGAAAGTTTAACATACCATTATGTTGGGCTGCGTGCTCCTCCGGGTGTTCCGGAATCAATCCGGTCCTTCGGGACGCGGAGGGATGACCTGGAGCCCGGCAGAAGACGCCGTGGCGTCCGGATTCCACTTTCAGGAGTTTGGGACAAAGCGGGGTCTCAGAGGGAGCAGTAACCGATGTAAGTCCACTTCCGGGAGGACTGGGCTGCCGGCTTTCGCTGGTATGCTCGGACAATCCTAAGTGCAGCCTGGGGATCCTGAACCGGGCACGAAATCGAGCGGCCTGGAACTCATCCTTTCTCAGCGTACGGCACTCCAGGGGATAGACAAGATGAGTGCCTCTCTTGTCCGTTCCCAGGGCCCTCGGCGGGGGCGCCGGAGACAGCTGTTGTTGAGATATGGAGCCACGGGTGGGAGCCACGTGGTTAAGGTTCTGGAAAGCTGGTGTTCGTGTCTAGTGATGGTGAGCTAGCGGACGCAGACGGTTACACAGGTCCGGCCGGACCACTGGGACGAAACTCTAGCACTACCTGTTTCGATCCCTTCACTTTTCGCTTTCAAACTAACGCTCTCCCGACCCTACGGCTCTGGCGGCCTGGTCACCCGACAGCGTGACGGGGGTCGGAACCCCTTCCTATTTTTTTAGTCTATCTGTGTTCACTAACTTAGTTTTTTAAGTTGTGTTTGTCCATTCCCGATAAGAGAGACAAGAGATTACTCGTGTGAGTTATTCTCGATCTCGAGTTGGGATACAGCAAATCATGAGAGGGAGCCCTTGACTAGTCGCTGGGCCCTGGTTGCTCCTGTGAGCTTTCCAGACAAGCCCGGCGTCGATGATGTTACGGACTGTCGCTCATGAACCGAGCCTGTCCGGCCACTCTCGCACCCATGTGTGGGGTTGCGAATCTCACCGATTCAGGCATCCATAGAGTGAAAAGGGGGCAATGTCCATGTTTGGATGGGTGCCGCGTTTTTTTTTAAACACCCGCATAAGTCTTACCATTATGTTTATGCTCGGATTCGAACTGTCAACCTTTTGGCTAGCTTTCCAATGCGCTCCCAATTACGTTACGATGGCTCCGTACAATTAATATAAATAATGAGACCTAACACAATGTTACTTTTTTTTCCTAAGCTTTTCAAGTTAATAAAACAGGATATGACGACATTTATAGAATAACATCCTGTTTTACAACGATAAGAATAGCAATATAAGAAGCTTGTACACCATAATGAATTTACTGTTTAAAGTTTTGACTTAAACGATTATTCTTCTAATTACTTAAAACCTTGCTGTATATTTGCTTGATCACCTATCTGTTTACCCTGCTTTTTGGATACTTCTAAAAATGACTAGTTCGCTTAACACATCTTACTATGAAATTTCAGAAATCAGCGAATTTAGTAGAATATTTCAGTATTTTGACGTTTTTACCCCATACCATTGGGACTTAGGGGAGGATACGATTGTCGAAGTGCAAATGAATAAGGACTGTGAGTTAAACGTTCACATTCAAAAATATAAAGAATTTGAGAATAGTGATAAAATGTACCCTACAAATGAAGGAATAACAATATCGTGCGCAACCTTTGATAAATTTGAAACGAGAATGACAAAATTTAATTTTGACTCTGCAGAAAAAGAAACATTCGTATCTAACAACGACTTACTAACGATTTATGTGGATAAGGAATCATGCATACTGCAAAAACTATTGAAACCTGATTGTTTACTACTTACAAAAGAACAATTTCTCAAACTAGAGAAAAACTGTATTGAAATTATCGAATGTCTTATTCAAACTTTTTAACAAAACTTTTACCTGTTTATGTTTTAAAAAACGTAAAAATATGTAAATGTTCTCCCTTTACAGAGGAAGAGGCGATGGACTACTTTTTAGAATGCTTCGATCATGAATTAGAGAGATCAGTATATCGCACGTTTGACTGTTATTTATGTTCAATCGGCCAACCAGTAGAAATGGATCATGAATGTATGAGATATAATTTAAGAAAACAGTTTAACTGGTGCGCAGATAGTGCTTTGTTAAATTTCAACATTAAGGAATTTGTGAAAAACCTGCTAGAGAAATGTACATGTAATTATACTTATTTATTTTTTGAATCTATGAATGTAGACTTTTATAATAAGCATTTGAGCAATGTATTTATAAATTAACGTAGAAATGTTTTATATTTAATAAATATTTGTTTAGTTTTTCATCATGTGTCTGTTTTTTATTTATGTATAAGGAATAAATAAGTTTAGTTTTACAATTTTTATTCAGAAAATGTAGAAACTTGTTTTATTTTTCTACAAAAATTAAGGATTTTATACTATTTCATTAAACATGTGTACCATTATTATAATATAACTTACATATTGTATACAAAATACTACCCTTTACTTGATAAATTATTTAAGATTTTAAACCAAAACTGAGCGAATATTATAAAGATTATCGAGTTTGAAAATAGATCTGTTGTCTACCAGAGCAAAAACAGGAAACTACTTATTTGCGGATAACATCCCTGTTTTCTTACTGATAACGATACTTCTTGTATAGTTTAAAGTATAAAAATTATTTCATTTACTTAATTAGCAATACCATATAATGAACGAGTATTTTCACACATTTAAATTTGCATTTTAAGCCACGATGAATACATAATAAAACATTACTTGTATACTTTTACATAAAAATTGAAAATACATTTATACTTAACGAAATCACCCACTGTATAATAAAAGATACTTTGCTAAATTACTTATGTTTAACATACAGACTAATTTCTGTATACGATATATAACACGTGACGCTATTTTTAATTATTTTAAGCATGCGCGCCCTCTACAATTAAATAAATATTCATGAAAAGTTTTATTTGAAATAATATTCATACTGTTTCTGTGCCGTTAAGACGTTCTAATTTTTTCTCCGTTTAAGTGATCTGCGATTTTAATTGATTTAAATTAAATAAGTACAATGCAAGACATGGTGTTAGACGAACCAACCAAGATAAGAAAAGCCTTGACATCGGAGTTTAAGAAGCAAATAGATAGTACTATTTTAATGAAACCTGTTTTGAATAAGGAACCGATTGCCTCTTCATCAGATCAAGTCGATCAAAAGTTACCTTTTACATGTGATACATGTAAAAAAGTATTTACTAAAAAATATATGTTATTAAGACATATGAACTTACATTTAGAAAAAAACCCCTCTAAGTGTGATAATCTGTTTACTACAAAGAGCGCTTTACAGGGTGATATGCTAATTAATCCCAAGACATCTGCCACATATAAATGTGAGAAATGCAGTAAGACTTTCTCACGAAAAAATGTGTTAGTTAGACACATGAAATTTCACTTAGAATAGAAACCTTTTAATTGTAAAATGTGTTCGAAATCATTTGTGCAGAAAAGCGACTTACAAAAGCATAACTTAGTACATTCTAAACAAGGCGTTATGCATAAATGTAATGATTGTGATAAAAAGTTTTTACGGGAAAAAAATTTAATAAATCATACTATGATTCATAACACCCCTCAGCAAAAGCAAAGGAATATTGAACCGTTTACCAGACACTATAAATGTGTCGATTGTTCTGAAATATTTAATCACAGATTTGACTTAAGCATAGAAAAATTCATCTCTCGCCCAAAGAACATATATCTGAACAGCGTACTGAACTTTTAAACCATTTACAGAATTTATTACTACGTATAGACACTTTACAAAATGCTATAAAAAATGAAACTATTCCTTTTTGAAATATTGACTTTACCAATTTATTTGAACTATACAACTTCTTGTATATACTAATGTATGTGTTTAAATAATGAAATAAATAATAGATAAGTGAAAAAGCTTTTGTGTTTTATTTTTCAATATGATTATATTATATCACTATTATGTGAATGGACTTGTAAATTTAAACCCTATGTATAAAAATAAATTTCTTGCACTTTTACAAGAAGTAAAAATTTAATACAAATATATTTCAGATTTTTTAAATATATTATTGATTCACATATGATAGTTAAATTAATATGCTATTAAACATATAATTTTGTATAATCTATATTATTAATTTTCTTTAACACATATTACTTTTTTACAATAAATCGATTTAACTAATTATACATTTGTGTAATTAAACAAACTTATTTTACTAAATATACGTATCGATAATTAATTTTTATTATTTACATACACATGATTATACTTTTTATCGTATGCGATTAACTATTTATACATTTAATAAGCGTTGCCATACCCGCTTTTATAAATAATTAGATATTATAAAGCATACGGATTTCACACAAACAAGCAATATACATTTTCGTTAAATGAACAACTTGAATCTTTAAGCTATAACGTCATATTTACTTTTAAACTTGCTTTTAACTGTAACCATCACTCTTTTTTTAACCTATGTTAGTAGCTGTTTAGATATAATATAATCAGTTTACTGTTGACTTTTGTCGTGACTGAACCTTTTACTGTTTGGTATTTAAAAAATGGCTTGTGAATTAGATGGGATTAAACAGTCGTGTGAAGAAATGGCTTCTTCAACAAAGTTTCAACGTTTAGATAAACCTATGGAAAATTCTGATTTTTATAATAATGAATTTTTACCCAAATCTAATATACAGGAGAACTATGAAACACTATCACCTACCATGGACTTGTATGCAGCAGAGCCTAAGATTACCAAGGATTCTACAACACCAATATTTACTAACTGTGATAATGACGAAACGTCTTTCCCCGGCACCTGTTGTGAGTCTACCTCTGCTAAAAGCTTTTTGGATACAATGTTTAAGGATCTAGATTTTAAAAATTTGGAAACATATCTTACCTCACAGCCTACAAGTGGTTTAATTTCTTCAAATGAACCATCAACTAGCATTACACATAGTATTGAACAATTATATAACATATCCCCTCCCATCGCATGTGTGAATAACATTTCCAAAACCAAACATGGTAAATCTCGCATTTTTGTCATGTTTCGGATTAAACTTGCTGATTTTATATTTTTAACTTTAAAACGACATTATAAACAGTATTATGTACATATTGAAGAGATCAAACACAATGTATTTACAAATGAAGAAATTTCATCAACAAATAGAATTTTTATGGATATTTCAACATGGTATGAATTCCAATATAAAATTTTTGGATTTAATTTAAAATATAAAAGTTCATCGTTTATTGCTAACAATACAGTATTAGTGTTAAATTATAATAATTCTATTATGCAAATAAAAAATTTAAAGAATTATACACATTGTGTTTTAAACGATTTTCAGTTAGAAAATTTAAAAGAAAAAGCTATTGATTTTAATAGCAATCTTATTAAACACTTGTATACAGTTCATCTACCGCAGTTAATTAAGCAAAAATGCACACTCGTTAATTTACCTTCTGAAATCGAGCGTGTTTTACTAACGAAACTTATCTCTTCTATTGAGGATAATGTACTCACAATATTAAACCAAATTTATGAATGTGTAGGATGTATATTTAGACACCAATCCCAAAGTCTACATACATGTTTCACCTTTAATAAACGTGAAAGATTTAACCACTTAGGGGATATGATTTTAATGCTTGTAAATTTTGATTATGTTATTTCAAGGTTTTTAAACGGAGTTGAATGTATCAGTGAAAACTTTTTACGTAACATTAATGTGGAATTTATTCGAAATGTATTATTTAAGTCCTGAAAATAAAATATTTTGCTTTAAATCTGTGTGTTTATTTAAACAAAATGTGTGTGTTTATTAATATTGTTTAACTTGCAATTTAAGATTAATAATTTCTCTTATATGTTTATAACAGAAACATGATAACATAGTATGTATACTAAATGTTAGTAACATACTACACATGTTAGTAAATGTATTTTTGAACTATTATAAAAGTTTTTAAAATTTTACAAGATAACAAAATTATTTTTCAGTTAAAAAAGTTTTACAAATTTACAATTTTAAATTTAAAACTTAATAAAAGTATTCCATACTTTATCAATGTTGATTCGTCTTGTATGTTAATATTATATAATGGTAACATACTATATAGTTGTTATGTTACTACATATACTTATAAAAATAATTTAAACATGTTATATTATTGTAAAAGTTTTTAAAAAAATTACAAAGTAACTTAATTAAATTAAAAAATTATAAGTAAACAAAATAATTATTTTTTTAATTAAAATAAATTAACAAAAATGAAAAGTTATCAAAATTATTTTATAAATGTTTTAAAATACTTAATTTTAATAAATTGTGTCTATGTATACATATATATATATATATATATATATATATATATATATATATATATATATATATATATATATATATATATATATATATACATATATATATATATGTACCTATATACATGTGGAACTTTAGTTAAGTAATCGAAATTCTCAAACTTTGTCATTAGAAACCCTATATTCTGATAATTAATAACAATTAGCTTTAAATTAAAGAAATAGATTAATTTATACTTACAAATATAACCCACTTATAATAGCACGTCCATCTTACATAGTTACTTCAGACATTATGCTTGTTACTATCCTAGCAACAGGATGTTTTTGTCGTACCACGTGATTTCCTTTAAAGTCACGTGATCATGAAGATAAGAATTAAACACAACGTGTTTGACATTTTCACTTCTGCTATAGAAGAGGCTTGTTTGGTAAGTTATAATGTCCTGTATTCTTTATTTTACACTTTATTTTAAAATTTATTAAGAAGATCTAATTTAAATAACGTTTATATTGCAAACATAAGGAAAAAGCACTAAATTATTGTTTTAAAAGCCTTTTATTTTGTAAAAGGCTAGTAATACATAGTATATAATACATAGTATATTTATATACCAAATCCATAAGTATACATATATACTTAAATAACATGTAAGTATACATATACTTATAGATACTTATAGTATAAAAATATACTATGTATTTACAAGTTATATTATATATAACTTAAAAATTTTGTAAACATGATATATTAATGAAGAAATATTATTTTCCGCTTGTGTAAGAAAATTAAGTTACTTCTAAAAGCAATAGCCAGTTGAATAAATATCGTTTATGCTAAAATAAAACCCAATAGTAAGATTTTAAATGTATTACATCATCTTATTGTCGATAGAATTACAAAATAAAAGGCTTTTAAAACAATAATTTAATGCTTTTTCCTTATGTTTGCAATATAAACGTTATTTAAATTAGATCTTCTTAATAAATTGTAAAATAAAGTGTAAAATAAAGAATACAGGACATTATAACTTACCAAACAAGCCTCTTCTATAGCAGAAGTGAAAATGTCAAACACGTTGTGTTTAATTCTTATCTTCATGATCACGTGACTTTAAAGGAAATCACGTGGTACGACAAAAACATCCTGTTGCTAGGATAGTAACAAGCATAATGTCTGAAGTAACTATGTAAGATGGACGTGCTATTATAAGTGGGTTATATTTGTAAGTATAAATTAATCTATTTCTTTAATTTAAAGCTAATTGTTATTAATTATCAGAATATAGGGTTTCTAATGACAAAGTTTGAGAATTTCGATTACTTAACTAAAGTTCCACATGTATATAGGTACATATATATATATATGTATATATATATATATATATATATATATATATATATATATATATATATATATATATATATATATATATATATATATATATATATGTATACATAGACACAATTTATTAAAATTAAGTATTTTAAAACATTTATAAAATAATTTTGATAACTTTTCATTTTTGTTAATTTATTTTAATTAAAAAAATAATTATTTTGTTTACTTATAATTTTTTAATTTAATTAAGTTACTTTGTAATTTTTTTAAAAACTTTTACAATAATATAACATGTTTAAATTATTTTTATAAGTATATGTAGTAACATAACAACTATATAGTATGTTACCATTATATAATATTAACATACAAGACGAATCAACATTGATAAAGTATGGAATACTTTTATTAAGTTTTAAATTTAAAATTGTAAATTTGTAAAACTTTTTTAACTGAAAAATAATTTTGTTATCTTGTAAAATTTTAAAAACTTTTATAATAGTTCAAAAATACATTTACTAACATGTGTAGTATGTTACTAACATTTAGTATACATACTATGTTATCATGTTTCTGTTATAAACATATAAGAGAAATTATTAATCTTAAATTGCAAGTTAAACAATATTAATAAACACACACATTTTGTTTAAATAAACACACAGATTTAAAGCAAAATATTTTATTTTCAGGACTTAAATAATACATTTCGAATAAATTCCACATTAATGTTACGTAAAAAGTTTTCACTGATACATTCAACTCCGTTTAAAAACCTTGAAATAACATAATCAAAATTTACAAGCATTAAAATCATATCCCCTAAGTGGTTAAATCTTTCACGTTTATTAAAGGTGAAACATGTATGTAGACTTTGGGATTGGTGTCTAAATATACATCCTACACATTCATAAATTTGGTTTAATATTGTCAGTACATTATCCTCAATAGAAGAGATAAGTTTCGTTAGTAAAACACGCTCGATTTCAGAAGGTAAATTAACGAGTGTGCATTTTTGCTTAATTAACTGCGGTAGATGAACTGTATACAAGTGTTTAATAAGATTGCTATTAAAATCAATAGCTTTTTCTTTTAAATTTTCTAACTGAAAATCGTTTAAAACACAATGTGTATAATTCTTTAAATTTTTTATTTGCATAATAGAATTATTATAATTTAACACTAATACTGTATTGTTAGCAATAAACGATGAACTTTTATATTTTAAATTAAATCCAAAAATTTTATATTGGAATTCATACCATGTTGAAATATCCATAAAAATTCTATTTGTTGATGAAATTTCTTCATTTGTAAATACATTGTGTTTGATCTCTTCAATATGTACATAATACTGTTTATAATGTCGTTTTAAAGTTAAAAATATAAAATCAGCAAGTTTAATCCGAAACATGACAAAAATGCGAGATTTACCATGTTTGGTTTTGGAAATGTTATTCACACATGCGATGGGAGGGGATATGTTATATAATTGTTCAATACTATGTGTAATGCTAGTTGATGGTTCATTTGAAGAAATTAAACCACTTGTAGGCTGTGAGGTAAGATATGTTTCCAAATTTTTAAAATCTAGATCCTTAAACATTGTATCCAAAAAGCTTTTAGCAGAGGTAGACTCACAACAGGTGCCGGGGAAAGACGTTTCGTCATTATCACAGTTAGTAAATATTGGTGTTGTAGAATCCTTGGTAATCTTAGGCTCTGCTGCATACAAGTCCATGGTAGGTGATAGTGTTTCATAGTTCTCCTGTATATTAGATTTGGGTAAAAATTCATTATTATAAAAATCAGAATTTTCCATAGGTTTATCTAAACGTTGAAACTTTGTTGAAGAAGCCATTTCTTCACACGACTGTTTAATCCCATCTAATTCACAAGCCATTTTTTAAATACCAAACAGTAAAAGGTTCAGTCACGACAAAAGTCAACAGTAAACTGATTATATTATATCTAAACAGCTACTAACATAGGTTAAAAAAAGAGTGATGGTTACAGTTAAAAGCAAGTTTAAAAGTAAATATGACGTTATAGCTTAAAGATTCAAGTTGTTCATTTAACGAAAATGTATATTGCTTGTTTGTGTGAAATCCGTATGCTTTATAATATCTAATTATTTATAAAAGCGGGTATGGCAACGCTTATTAAATGTATAAATAGTTAATCGCATACGATAAAAAGTATAATCATGTGTATGTAAATAATAAAAATTAATTATCGATACGTATATTTAGTAAAATAAGTTTGTTTAATTACACAAATGTATAATTAGTTAAATCGATTTATTGTAAAAAAGTAATATGTGTTAAAGAAAATTAATAATATAGATTATACAAAATTATATGTTTAATAGCATATTAATTTAACTATCATATGTGAATCAATAATATATTTAAAAAATCTGAAATATATTTGTATTAAATTTTTACTTCTTGTAAAAGTGCAAGAAATTTATTTTTATACATAGGGTTTAAATTTACAAGTCCATTCACATAATAGTGATATAATATAATCATATTGAAAAATAAAACACAAAAGCTTTTTCACTTATCTATTATTTATTTCATTATTTAAACACATACATTAGTATATACAAGAAGTTGTATAGTTCAAATAAATTGGTAAAGTCAATATTTCAAAAAGGAATAGTTTCATTTTTTATAGCATTTTGTAAAGTGTCTATACGTAGTAATAAATTCTGTAAATGGTTTAAAAGTTCAGTACGCTGTTCAGATATATGTTCTTTGGGCGAGAGATGAATTTTTCTATGCTTCACTAAGTCAAATCTGTGATTAAATATTTCAGAACAATCGACACATTTATAGTGTCTGGTAAACGGTTCAATATTCCTTTGCTTTTGCTGAGGGGTGTTATGAATCATAGTATGATTTATTAAATTTTTTTCCCGTAAAAACTTTTTATCACAATCATTACATTTATGCATAACGCCTTGTTTAGAATGTACTAAGTTATGCTTTTGTAAGTCGCTTTTCTGCACAAATGATTTCGAACACATTTTACAGTTAAAAGGTTTCTTTTCTAAGTGAAATTTCATGTGTCTAACTAACACATTTTTTCGTGAGAAAGTCTTACTGCATTTCTCACATTTATATGTGGCAGATGTCTTGGGATTAATTAGCATATCACCCTGTAAAGCGCTCTTTGTAGTAAACAGATTATCACACTTAGAGGGGTTTTTTTCTAAATGTAAGTTCATATGTCTTAATAACATATATTTTTTAGTAAATACTTTTTTACATGTATCACATGTAAAAGGTAACTTTTGATCGACTTGATCTGATGAAGAGGCCATCGGTTCCTTATTCAAAACAGGTTTCATTAAAATAGTACTATCTATTTGCTCCTTAAACTCCGATGTCAAGGCTTTTCTTATCTTGGTTGGTTCGTCTAACACCATGTCTTGCATTGTACTTATTTAATTTAAATCAATTAAAATCGCAGATCACTTAAACGGAGAAAAAATTAGAACGTCTTAACGGCACAGAAACAGTATGAATATTATTTCAAATAAAACTTTTCATGAATATTTATTTAATTGTAGAGGGCGCGCATGCTTAAAATAATTAAAAATAGCGTCACGTGTTATATATCGTATACAGAAATTAGTCTGTATGTTAAACATAAGTAATTTAGCAAAGTATCTTTTATTATACAGTGGGTGATTTCGTTAAGTATAAATGTATTTTCAATTTTTATGTAAAAGTATACAAGTAATGTTTTATTATGTATTCATCGTGGCTTAAAATGCAAATTTAAATGTGTGAAAATACTCGTTCATTATATGGTATTGCTAATTAAGTAAATGAAATAATTTTTATACTTTAAACTATACAAGAAGTATCGTTATCAGTAAGAAAACAGGCATGTTATCCGCAAATAAGTAGTTTCCTGTTTTTGCTCTGGTAGACAACAGATCTATTTTCAAACTCGATAATCTTTATAATATTCGCTCAGTTTTGGTTTAAAATCTTAAATAATTTATCAAGTAAAGGGTAGTATTTTGTATACAATATGTAAGTTATATTATAATAATGGTACACATGTTTAATGAAATAGTATAAAATCCTTAATTTTTGTAGAAAAATAAAACAAGTTTCTACATTTTCTGAATAAAAATTGTAAAACTAAACTTATTTATTCCTTATACATAAATAAAAAACAGACACATGATGAAAAACTAAACAAATATTTATTAAATATAAAACATTTCTACGTTAATTTATAAATACATTGCTCAAATGCTTATTATAAAAGTCTACATTCATAGATTCAAAAAATAAATAAGTATAATTACATGTACATTTCTCTAGCAGGTTTTTCACAAATTCCTTAATGTTGAAATTTAACAAAGCACTATCTGCGCACCAGTTAAACTGTTTTCTTAAATTATATCTCATACATTCATGATCCATTTCTACTGGTTGGCCGATTGAACATAAATAACAGTCAAACGTGCGATATAATGATCTCTCTAATTCATGATCGAAGCATTCTAAAAAGTAGTCCATCGCCTCTTCCTCTGTAAAGGGAGAACATTTACATATTTTTACGTTTTTTAAAACATAAACAGGTAAAAGTTTTGTTAAAAAAGTTTGAATAAGACATTCGCTAATTTCAATACAGTTTTTCTCTAGTTTGAGAAATTGTTCTTTTGTAAGTAGTAAACAATCAGGTTTCAATAGTTTTTGCAGTATGCATGATTCCTTATCCACATAAATCGTTAGTAAGTCGTTGTTAGATACGAATGTTTCTTTTTCTGCAGAGTCAAAATTAAATTTTGTCATTCTCGTTTCAAATTTATCAAAGGTTGCGCACGATATTGTTATTCCTTCATTTGTAGTGTACATTTTATCACTATTCTCAAATTCTTTATATTTTTGAATGTGAACGTTTAACTCACAGTCCTTATTCATTTGCACTTCGACAATCGTATCCTCCCCTAAGTCCCAATGGTATGGGGTAAAAACGTCAAAATACTGAAATATTCTACTAAATTCGCTGATTTCTGAAATTTCATAGTAAGATGTGTTAAGCGAACTAGTCATTTTTAGAAGTATCCAAAAAGCAGGGTAAACAGATAGGTGATCAAGCAAATATACAGCAAGGTTTTAAGTAATTAGAAGAATAATCGTTTAAGTCAAAACTTTAAACAGTAAATTCATTATGGTGTACAAGCTTCTTATATTGCTATTCTTATCGTTGTAAAACAAGATGTTATTCTATAAATGTCGTCATATCCTGTTTTATTAACTTGAAAAGCTTAGGAAAAAAAAGTAACATTGTGTTAGGTCTCATTATTTATATTAATTGTACGGAGCCATCGTAGCGTAATTGGGAGCGCATTGGAAAGCTAGCCAAAAGGTTGACAGTTCGAATCCGAGCATAAACATAATGGTAAGTTAAACTTTCTTTTTTAAAGAATACAATTAAAAAATTCTATTACAGTATCCTTAAACCTCACTTGGTAAGTTAAAATTTGCTGTATTATATAATTTATGTTACAAAATATCTTGTATGCAAATTGGTAAGATACGCTTTGCTTTGCAAGTTTATAAAACCAACAAACCAACCAACCTTTTATAAGGTTATTTTATATGTTATAAATACATTCCAATGTGTTTGTAAGTTTAAACATTAAAGTTTATCGTAAAGCTTAAATTATTTTACAAAATTTATAATATCATTAGTACTGTATAGTAATAATCCAATATGTTCAGTCACGTGACACCTTTTCTTATATATCTTAAATCGCGTCTAATAAACATGGTCTCATGGTGTGTTCGTTTAAACCTACTGCAAATCAACACATCATGAGATCATTTTGTCAAGTTCGAGGTTCGAACCCCGCTTCATTTACATGTTTGTTAAAAGCTAATAATTTTTAACAAGGGAGTACGCTATTTCAAAGTGAAAGTTGTAGTCGAAATTTAATATTTTCTTAATTTCTGTGAAGAAAAAAATGTTTCAAAACGTATGCACGTCTTGTATTTTATTACAATTAGTTCACTTCGTATATGCATGCTTGTGTACGTAACAAATAGTTCACAGTGTGTCTGTCTGTCTGCCTACCTGCCTGCCTGCTTGTCTGTGTGCCTGCCTATCTGCCTATATGTCGGTTTATAACTATAATTATTTACATGTGTCACTTTAAAATTTTTGCTAAGTGCTACGCTATAACTAAATATTTCCATTGTAAGCAGTTTGGTAAGAAACTTTAAAATATTTTATTAAGTGCTATGCTTTAACTAAATATTTTCATTGTAAGCAGTTTGCTAAGAAACTTTAAAATTATTTATTTAGCGTTATGTTAGAACTTAAATTTCTATTTCATATTCCTTTGCGAGCACTATGGTAACACATTTTAAAATTATTTATTAAGTGCTATTCTATAACTATATATTTCCATTGTAAGCAGTGGTAAGTTACTTTATTTTACACCATGCTATAACTTAAATTTCCATTGTAAGCAGTTTGGTGAGATACTTTAGAATGATTTATTTTATACTATAATAAAATTCTTTTACAAATTCCTTTGCGAGCACTATGGTAACACATTTTAAAATTATTTATTAAGTGCTATGCTATAACTATATATTTCCATTGTACGCAGTGGTAAGTTACTTTATTTTACACCATGCTATAACTTAAATTTCCATTGTAAGCAGTTTGGTGAGATACTTTAGAATGATTTATTTTATACTATAATAAAATTCTTTTACAAATTCCTTTGCGAGCACTATGGTAACACATTTTAAAATTATTTATTAAGTGCTATGCTATAACTATATATTTCCATTGTAAGCAGTGGTAAGTTACTTTATTTTACACCATGCTATAACTTAAATTTCCATTATAAGCAGTATGATGAGATACTTTAGAATATTTTATTTTATACTATGCTATAACTCAAAATTCAGAAGCAGTCATTTTAAATTCCATAATTTTCATACTTACCGATAGAGGGCGACACCACTTTAAACTTTATCTCTCCTAAAATAAAAAAAATAAAAAAAAAGGGGGGGGGGGGTAAGGGGGGGGCAAGGGGATAGTAGTCGTACTCTACCATAGCCGATACCTGGTAATATAAGACAATTTTAAATTTTTTAAAATTAAGCCCCCCCTAAAAAAAATATCCCCCCTACTATAACATGCTGCCCCCTGCTAAAACCCCCTCTCCTATAGCACACCCTTTCGCCCCACCCTCGATTTTAAGTTTGAATTTTATCATCGTAGTCTTTTACAACAATTTAGCACCGCCGCCGCACCACAGCACCGCCTCATGACCCGCCGCAACGCCGCCTCATGGGGTGAAACCGGCTTTTCCCACCTACTTGTATGAATCAGTTTTCTTAAAACGAAATATCAGTTTTCCGGATGCTATCAATTCTCAAGTAAACATTTTCATGTTCAACAACTATGTTTTACAGGCAAACTTGATAAATTAACAGTAGCAAATGTTAATAAATGTTATTTTAATCAAAGTTTTAATTGCTTAATAGGCGTATAGCCAACACAGTGAAAAAGTACCCAAATGTTGGCTATACGCCTATTAAGCAATTAAAAATTTGATTATTATGAATGCAAGGCGTGTGAAATTTTCTATGAAAAATTTCCAAAGTATTAAATGTTATTTTGTTACTCTTGCATGTTTGAACTCAGTTGTACAGACGGAAATATTTAATTAAAAATTGATAGCATCCGAAAAACCGATATTCCGGTTTGAGAAAACCGATTCATACGTTGGTCACCATAAAAACTACTCGGAAACGTTTCCGAAAATTACTGGCAGCGGAAGAAACTTTGTCTTTATAAATGCTTTTTTAATACTCGAAAATATTTTGATTTTGGGAGGGGGAGGGGTTCTAAATATATAAAACGCTTTTCGGAATCGTGCGTGATTTAGAGGTCTGCACGGGCCTGAGGCTCGCACCCGGCCGGCAAAATGAAGGCAAGTTTTCAAACGGGTAAGCTAGGCAGACAAAAAAAATTAAGCGGGCCGACCGGCCCGATACAACAAATTTTAAAAAATCAAACGAAGCTGATAAAATATAAACCATTTTCAATGGACGAGAATATCGAACGAGAATATGTATTTAAATGTGCTGGATGCTAGCTGGACAACATCAATAGAGAAATATAACATGTCCAGCGTAGAAATCGACATTGTGTCTGATCCCGGGCTTATTTCTTTTTTCAGCAGACTCGGGCAGGGCGAGATCAAGATTGCATTTTATTCTATATACTCGGACCGGGCCGGAACTAGACTTAATTGTTCCCAGCACGTGTCGAGCAAGTAATTTGTTTTGTAAAAATAGTAATAACGATAATGAACGCTAACGAAATCTATGGAAATATTCTTTAATAAATTATAGAGAAACTTTTTCAATAATCTACTTTTTTCATTATATAGCAACAAAAGTTACAATCTTTTTTCTTTTCTTTTATTCTAACTTACATTATTTTTTAAATGTCTTTGTTTGAATGTAATAGTCTAAGAGTCTAAGTGATCATTAATGTTGCTTGTTATTCTGTATTCTATGGCTTGTGAATACATACAAATCTAAAATATACTGTAAAAATTTCCCGTAAATATATATGCAGTATTCATTAAGATAATCTTAAATGCATGTTAAGAAAAATCGGAATTTTTTATAGAATGAGTCGGGCCGGGCTGGGCCGTGAACTGCAAAATTATTCCAGCCATGCAGAGGTTATTGTATAATTTCGTTCGTTTTATGTTATATTTTTGCAGATTAATAAATACAGGGTGATTCAAAACTTATCGTTCAAATTCCGTGGGGAAGTAGGGAATACGTCAGGAAACCGATTTCACATAGGAAAGTATGTCCGCAAATGTACACATGTTTATGTAGAGGGCGCTGTGTGTACCCTACCTTCCATTGCGCCCCATTCATCGTTTTGACCTTTCTAAGACTAGTATTATTTCTTCTCCCATTTCCACTTCTCATTTAGACTTCCACGAAGCCTTTTACATCTTTAAAAACTCCAAAAATCTCGTTAATGATCTTTATTCAACGTAACAAACACCATCAAATCTAGAAATTTGAAACAATTGTTTCGGGTCGAAATAACGAACAAAACTGGTAAGCACGAGTGCAGTAAATACTGCAAAACGTACAAAATCGTTGATAATTGCAGCAGAAATATCGATTAGAAAGATTTTTAAAGATTTCTGACGTGAAACGAAAAATTAAAACTTCATGAACGAAGAAAGCTAAAAACAAAAAATAAATAAAATAAAAATGGAAACAAAAAGTAAAAAACAAACCAATTAAAAAAATAAATAAAGGTTAAAAGAACCAGAAAATACAAAATTAAACCAGAAGTTTCCAGGCTTCAGATAATGAAGGCGTTGAATAAAGGTCATTAATGAAAATTTTGGAGTTCTTAAAGATTTAAAAAGCTTTGTGGAAGTCCAAATGAGAAGTGGAAATACGAGAAGAAATAATACTAGCTTTAAGAAAGCCAAAACAATGATTGGGACGCAATGGAAGGTTGGGTACACATAGCGCCCTCTACATACTCATGCGTACATTTGCGGACATACTTTCCTATGTGAAATCGGTTTCTTGACGTATTCCCTACCTCCCCACAAAATTTGAACGATAAGTTTTGAATCACCCTGTATATATATATATATATATTTTACAATGTTAATTTTTGACATGTTACTTATACATACGTTTTACATGTTACATGTGTTTTACATTAATGTTTTTTTTACAATGTTTTTACAATGTGTCTGTAGATTTCCTCAAGACAAATACAGTAAACGGCTTTATTGGTAACACGGTAACATCGGTAACGATAACACGAGATACTCCAGTTTAACATTAAACGACTCATTTGGTGGTTTTATGTAAACTGATTTTGTGTTGAGCATAAAAATGGATTTTAAATTTCATTCTACAAAAATAACAATTTTACCGTGGAAATTTTAAATTATTTTCCGTAAGTTAAAAATAAAATAATGTTATATAAATTTTCGTTTTCAAATTTAAAACATTTTCTTATCACATAAATATGCCATTATTTCGAAATTTATTGGAAAACTAAATTACACTTTGGAAACAGAAAATAGATTTTATGATTATGTGAACAAAAATTGTTCGCACTTCAAGGATTTTAAAAGATTCCATAAATTTTACGATCACCATTTTCGGCAAGCTTCAGATTGTTTTCATTGAAAAGGTAGTAAAATAAAGAGCTCCAGAGTTGAATATTTCGTATAAACGAAACGCACTTTTTATAGAATTAAGTATGTTATGCAGGTATTGCACGTCGTTTATTGAATATCTAGCCCAGTTATCAATTTTTATGATTACTTTATTTTAATTGGTTTTGAAAATCATATTATAATCTGGCTTCTACAAAAAAAAAAAAAAAAAAAAAAGCGAGATAATATCGTTTGTTTAACCCCTTGCGTAAAAGATTGCGTAAAGCGTAATCTGTGTATAATAGGCCAAAATAAATAAATAAATGAATAAATTGTCAGATCTCAGTAGCGCATTATAATTAATTTAATAATAAGTTGTCTCTTTGTTTAATTATCCGGTTTCGTAATAAATTTCTAATAAACATGCAGGCCTTACCTTGATTTATCTTCCATTTGCTGAGCCCAAAAATATCCATAATTGGAATGCTTTTATATCCATCAATTACCACAAATCACTTATTTATAATCGAAGTAGATATATAGCTGATGATGCTAGGGGGGGGGGGGTTATATTGATTAATAAATAATGAAGGATTGCACTGAATGAACTGACGATCCATTTTGTAGTTGAACATGAAGATATTTATCCAAGATGCAGTAGAATATTTGAGTATTTACAATATTGCTCATACATTGTAGATTCTGGATTATATACTTGAAGATTATGAAAAATAATTATGGAGACTGCTTAAAAATGCTTCATTTCTCTAGACTATTAGTTACATATACAATAATTTCGAAATCTTTATACATATGCTCCATCATAGACGGATTACGTTTTAACACTGCAGAAAATAATAATAAAAAAGCGCTAGAAGAGAGCTGTATAGTTCCAAGTTATAAATCACATCACGAGAAGGTTTTTTCCGATGAGACGTTTCCCGTGACGTCATACATTCAGCTGTATAGGGAATCTCACTTCGTAGAGCACGTGTGGTCATATGATCTTGAAATGATTCAGAGTTTTATTTATGATAAAGTTAATTTGTTTACTGTTTCAACACTTAATGTTCTTTCGATGCAATGTAATTTGAATCAGTAGATAATTGCGTATAATTTCATTGTGGTTTTTTCACATCTTTCAACACACGCGGAGATTACTTTTTTAGGGGTAATAAATTTTGCGGTTTCTCTGTCATAAATAAAAAGATAAACCTATATATTTAACTCATCAAATTGTCTCACAAAACGGAAATAGCCGAACTACTAGAAATTATTTATTCTTTCAATTTATGTTAAAAAAATAAGCTCAGGGGTCATCTCCATACTGAAATTGCGTGTCAAACTCATGCACATTTAAGGGGTCCAGGGGTAAAAAATTTAGTTTCTTTATTTATAGTCATTTTTTATTGATTATTTTTCGCCCTGAAATGCGTCTTCCTATAAAAATTAATTTTCAAACACAAAAGTTTTGAAATTTTTGAACTTTCCTTTTAAAAATTTTCAATTTATTTAATCTTATAAACTAATGAACCAGTTGTCCGATTTCATTGCTTTTTTCACTGTTGTGTGCAAAATAGGTTTCTTGTTAATTTGTCTTCAGGATTTATAAAACACAAATTTACAAAATTTATAATAAATATAAAAGTAAAAAAAAAAAGAAACATTTTTGAGAGTGATTTTAACTTTGAGGAATATAATTTCAAAATTTTCACACGAAATTCAAAATACTGAAGACAATTAAAAAATTATTAAAAATATTTCCTAAAAACTTTGTACAAAATCTCATACACAGGTCTTGCAAGAAAGTTTTTATATATCCTTTCAAACATGACAAATTAAGAAAAAAATTTATTCTGAGATAAATGGACTTAAATTTTTAATTACGGCACGAAAAAGTCTGATAGAACAACATAAAAATTGTTATATATCTGCTGATGTAATATTCGTAAAAATACGTGTTTTGCTTTATTTCATTTATTTAACTTTGTCGTATACTATTAGCTAAAAGCTTTTTTTTTTTTTTTTTTTTTCAGAATTTTTATCTCCGGACCCAGTTAAAATTTTGAACTCGTAATGTTAAATTCACTATTAATAGTTGCAAAACAAATTTTAATGCGTGACGTTTTTAAGGGTAACTCAAAAACTGCTTAGTGGAATGGGGTGGTATTTCAAATTCGCATATTTAAAACTTCTAGAAATCAATTTCAGTTTAAACATTTTTAGATTACGATACATATTTTTGTTGAATATTAATTTCATTTTAATGAAAAATTGGAAAAATATTGGAAACCTGCAGTTTTCACGCTTTTACATATAAAAATGCGTCAGAAAGTATCAGATTTTTGAGTGAGGAAATGATTTTTTTTCTCCCTTGAGAAACGCCTTAAAAAGATTGTTGCATAAACAATGAAGATAAACACTTCGTTTAAAACAGGATGCTTGTGACCATAAAAGATAGCAGCAACAGCGCAATGAGCAATAAAATACCGGTGACGAAAGAAACAGGTGGAAAGCAAAGAAATAAGGAAGAACGATAATTAAACGTAAAAGGAACAGTAGATTTTTAACGCAGATGGTAATAAAAACGTCAAAGTACACCTCAGCAGTAACATAACATACCTATATATGTTTTAGTGTTTCAAGGACTTCATATCTGAGTTAAAAGGCTGAGAAAAATCAGTAAATCAAATAAACCAGTGAGTTTTTACGAAATCGCTAGCATTTTTACACTGTAAAAGAAGACGAATGTTTTTATATCAACGACAAATGTTTCCTAAATGTTAATCTAATGCTTCATTTTTATATGTAAAAGCGTGAAAACTGCAGGTTTGACTATTAAAGTGATTTAAAATCAAATAGCGTTTTCCATTTTTTAATATATATATTTCATCTTGAGTTATAACTGATTGGTCAGCTAATGGTTAATCCTTACTGAACTGCCGTGTCTCGTAAATCGGCTTAAAACACTAGATTTGACAGCATTTTCTTTTAATTTTATAAGAAAAAGAAAAATGCTATTCGATATCATAGTACCCGAGTAACAAAAAAAAATGAACATTTTGAACATTTAAAAATAAAAATGACTTTAGGAACGTGTCAGAAAGTAGCAAGTCTAGATTGGAGTATAGCCTTAAATGTTGTTTTCCTGATGACTGTATTTTTAAACTTTTGTGACTTTTTTTGTTATTAATTCATTTCTGAAATTATTACGTTTAAGGTTATAAAATATGATGATTGTATTTTTAATATAATATAACCACCTACAAAAACATATAATGAACTCTTCAGAGTTTCCTACAATTCTGAAAAGTGGTCTTTATCACAGAAACCTCAGAAACCTATATATTTTCGAGGTTTAAAAAAGCATTTATAAAGGTTTAAAAAAGCATTCATAAAATCAGAGTTTATTTTGCTGTCACAAATTTTCGGAAACATTTCCGAGTAGTTTTTATAGTATATTAATCAGTTTTCTCAAAAAGGAATATCGTTTTTTAAGATGCTATCAATCTTCAATTAAACATTTCCACCTACTTAACTGAATTTATACATGACAGAGTAACAAAATAATATTAATTTTCATGTTAATGTTAATGTTAAAGCATTTAGTTAATGATGCTTATCTCTAAAACATGTTTGTTGAACATGAAAATGTTTATTTGAAAATTTATATTATCCGAATAAGTTCGAAAAAACTGATTAATAACACTATTAAAACTACTCGGAATCGTTTGGGAAAATCAGTGGCAGCAAAAGAAACTTCCTTTTAATAAATGCTTCTTTAAATTTTGGAAATATATTAGTTTCTGATATTTTTAAAGATAACGCTTTTTCGAATCATGGATAACTTCGACGAGGTTATTGTATATTTTCGTTTGTGGTTATATTATATTTTTTTATATTAAGAAATATTTGTCAGAATTCAAAATACAATAAGTCGCAATCTAGCTTTTTTTTTTTTTAAATCTTCCACATCATATTACAATTACGAAATAACTATTCAAATAACTATCTATCGGAACAACCATTTAACTGCGTCGGATGAATGTTTATCACGGTTTGAATGTTTCTGAAATAGATTCTCATATTAACCCTTTCAGGGGCAAGCACTTGTGCTCCTGTAACATTGAATTCCCACCGGAATTTGAAAAGAATTTAGTTCAAAATAAGAATAAGCAATTTTTCAACTTTTTCTCGTCAAAGTTAAAAAAGTAAAATTTAATTAAAAGATTCTGGTTTGAATCGGATTAAAATTAGGTGGTATATAATATATACCACCGCCCTTCAAAGGGTTAAAGTAGGCTCATAGGCTATCAAAGCCCGAGAGCTAATGTACCCGCCGATTCTGTGTGTACGTATGTAATGTATGTGCGTAACGCGATAACTCTTGATAGAAATAACCGTTTTGTTTCAAATTTTGTTTATAGGTTCATTGTGATAAAGCACTGCCCTCATTAGTTTTGGGGGGTTCATTGGTTAAGTATAAAGGGGAGAACGGTGGTTAACCCCCTCCCCTTTAATTAAGATAAATGGGTTTTTCAAGCAGAATTATCCGATTTTCTTCAAATTTTGTATATATGTTCATTGTAATAAGGCGCTTCCCTGATTAGTTTTGGGGGTTCATTGGTTAATTATAAGAGGGTGAACAGGGAGATGATCTCCTTCTTAATATATTGTCGATTTCTTTATTTTTTGAGGGCTTATTTCAAATTCCTCGAAATAAGAGTACAACATACGATTAGTGTGAATAGCCTGTGGGCTCAATGCCCTCGGTTTAACTGGGCAGTTTTCTTTTTATTTCATTTTGTACAATGCTTTTATATTTTTAGCTCACAGGCTATCAAAGCCTGAGAGCTTATGTGCCCGCCGGTTCTGTATGTATGTATGTATGTATGTACGTAACGCGATAACTCTTGATAGAACTAACCGTTTTACTTTAAATTTTGTTTATAGGTTCCTTGTGATAATGCGCTTCCCTGATTAGTTTTGGAGGTTCATTGGTTAAGTATAAAGGGGGAAAGGGGGAGGCTAATCTCCCCTTAATTTAGATAAATGGGTTTTTCATGCAGAATTATCCCATTTTCTTCAAATTTTGTATATAGGTTCATTTTGATAATGCGCTTCTCTGAATAGTTTTGGGGGTTCATTGGTTAAGTATAAAGGGGGAAAGGGGGGATAACCCCCCTAATTTAGATAAATGGGTTTTTCATGCAGAATTATCCGATTTTCTTCAAATTTTGTATATAGGTTCACTGTGATAATGCGCTTCTCTGAATAGTTTTGGGGGTTCATTGGTTAAGTATAAAGGAGGAAAGGGGGGCTAATACCCCCTTAATTTAGATAAATGTGTTTTTCATGCAGCATTATCCGATTTTCTTCAAATTTTGTATATATATTCATTGTAATTAGAGACTTCCCTGATTAGTTTAAGGGGTTCATTAGTTAACTATGAGGGGGGTAACGGGGGGATGACCCCCCCTCTTAATATATTGTTGATTTCTTTATTTTTCGAGGGGCATATTTCAAATTCTTTGAAATAAGAGTATAATATACAATTAGTGTGAATAGCCTGTGAGCTCAATGCCCTCAGTTTAACTGGGCAGTTTTCTTTTTATTTATATCTTTAGAAGGTCGCACACATACGTTATGTAGGCAGCACCAGCAAGGTGTCCCAAATTAAACTACACATTTCTGTAGGGGTCTATAGGAAACTCCATTCATTAGAAATCATGAAATTTGAGTAATGTCGTAAGGAGTAGTTATGGATTTTTTTCTAGAGCGGTCTAAAACGGTCTAAAAGATTTAATCTGCCGTAATCTCGTAAGATCACTGTCCGAGTTTAAAGTCAACATAGCACGCCATGTCGTAACATTAAACTGCAGTGAACTAGTGTTCAGATGTTAAGAGACAATGGGGACCATCATATTGAACATGTTTTGTTCTCATTAGACGGAAAATTGTGTAATTCATGACGTATATTTTGTATAAAGATATTATACGCCCTCTGTTTATAGTTGTGGAACTTTTTTGTTGTTGTTGTCAAAGTTTTTTTTTCTTTTTTTGTTCAGTACTTACGATACTCTCTTGACTTTTTTATGTTTTTCTATAGCTTACTCAAAAATTTGTAGTTTAACTTAAAAAAAAAAAAAAAAAAAAAAACATGTACTCTATTGCAAAAAGAAAAAAAGACAGACTCATATGCAAAATAAAAAATTAGCCTAATCGTGCTCATGCACGCATAGTTCAAGCTGCATATTTAAGCTTGAAGCTGATTGAGTATGGTAAATCTGTTACCTTGAAAAATTCCGTCATTAAAACAGTCACTATAACTGAATATCGATGTTTTAGACAACTTGTATGTCGATTTAAGATATTATTGTTTGCTTTATTTTCTGAATAAAAAATTATTTATTTTATTAAAATGTTTATTAATTTTATTTATTTTACTTATTTAACCCTGCCTATAAAGTATACACTTTACAGTATTTTCTCGTACTTTTTTTACTATTTACATTAGGTTTATAGTTAACTGATCTTTATGTTGTTTTTCAGTTATTACTTACCCATCATACGTAGTATAGGGTAAATCTTGTAATCGTTTTGAATTTTTTTTTTTTTTTTTTTTTTTTTTTGATGGATTTACACGTTTTAGACACTGGAGATTGTGAAAAACATATTTTTCGAAAAAAAAAAAAAATTGCCGTCCGTCTGTGTGTGTGTCTGTAAACGCTCTATCTCCCGAACAAATTGAAATAGAGACTTGAAATTTGGTATGCACTTAGTATGTAATAATGGGAAGAAGCTTATTTTCAGTATCCTCGATTATCCGGAACTATTTTTTTCGGACTCTCGAAATATTCGTTCTGATAAAAAGTATTACAAATTTTCGAAATTGTTAATTTTAAGGAGTAAATATAAAAAACAATAAAAAAAAATTGCATAAAGAATGAAGTTCGGATAATGAGTTGCCGAGATATTTGTAATTATATTATTGACCCTGTATTTCATTCAAATTTCAATTCAAAGATATATTTTAATTGAAACTGATACGCTTAATCCGACGCAGTAAACCGTTAGTTAATATGATTATCAATTTTGGAGTTATAAGGATGTTTCTTTTACGCAATTCAGTAATAGAGGTTTTAAAGTTTATGACGTCATCAAGCCACGATTTTGTTCGAATTGCAACGCATTTTATAAATAGTTTACACACGTTTTATTTTCATATTTCATATTATGCATATCCATGATGGGTAAGTATTACGGTGGCCCCTAACGACTAGTCTTATTGTAATTATTGTTAATATGAGTTAAAGTCAGTTCTGTTGTATACTACCAATTTTAAAATGATTATTTTCTACGAATTTTTTCAAACTTTTAAAGATTTTTCTATTGCATTAATTTCAAGTCAAAAATATAAATTTTAAATTAATTAAAATTTAATCTTTAAAATTTCTGTATAAGGTTTAAAAGAATGAATTTAAAATGTACATTAAATTTTCGTTTGTATTTCTATAAAGTAGCTTTAATGCAATAATAATTTTCAATACACTCCCCCCCCCCCAAAAAAAAAAATAAAAAAAAATAAATAAATAAATAAACAAATAAATAAATAAATAAAAATAAATAAATAAATAAATAAATAAATAAATAAATAAAAATAAAAATAAAAATAAAAATAAAATAAATAATAATAATAATGATAATGATAATAAATAAATAAATAAATAAAAATCCAACCCGAACGATGGTCATTACTCAAATTCTAAAAGTCGCAGAGAAAAACGAAAATAACCATAAGATTGGAAATTATGCCTTTTCTTAATTTTTATGTTAAAAAAAATAAGCTTAAAGAGACGTCTTCATGCAGAAAATGTATCAAACTCTAAAATTGTGAATACAAACGCCGAATTTTGACATCATATTTAAAATTTCAGGTAAATTGTACCTTCATATACTAAATGCGAAGTTATTTGGCCAAACAGTTTAGGAATTTTGTAAGTTTAAAATAAATTTTTAATCGTTGCAGAACAGATTGCAATGCTAGTAGTTTTTTAAATATAACTGTAAACTACTAGGCAATATATATATATATATAGATTAAAGATGTTGAAAGTTATGTGTACCTTGGACAAGAAATATCATCAGACAACAGTATCATGAATGAAATCAATAGAAGAATAAGAAATGGATGGAGTGCTTTTTCGAAGAACAATATTATTCTGAAGAGTAACATGCCTCTTTGTTTGAAAAGAAAGGTGTTTAACCAATGTGTTTTGCCTCCACTAACTTATGGAGCAGAAACTTGGACACTAACAAAACGGATGGTACAAAGATTACAAACAACACAGCGAAGTATGGAAAGATGTATGCTAGGCATAACCAGAAGAGACAGAAAGAGAATAACGTGGATAAGAAGTCAGACGAAAGTTTTTGACACCATCGAGAGAATTAAACGGCTAAAATGGAAATGGGCTGGGCACATTGAAAGAAGACAAGACAATAGATGGAGCACAAACACCCTACAGTGGTATCCCAGAGATGTTAAACGACCAAGAAGACGACCTCAAGTAAGATGGAGTGACGAAATCAGAAAAGTTGCCGGTGTTAATTGGATGACTAAAGCACTAGACAGGCAACAATGGAAAAATCTGGGGGAGACCTACATCCAGCAGTGGATTGAAAACGGTTGTTGATGATGATATATATATATATATATATATATATATATATATATATATATATATATATATATATATATATATATATATACATATTCTATATATGGACATTTTAATAGTGTGGTGATTTTAAAAATGAAGAATGAAAATGAAAAATTAATTAAAAATTAATGCTTCAGCTCAATATAAAATATAAAAGAAAGTCAAATATGTGTAATATATTTACATGTATACGTCTACAAAATATTCATTTAAAATACCACAACATATCTATAATTTATTCTGTAACTCTTTTGAAAAAAAAAATAAAATTTCCCTAAAAATTAAAGAAGATTATTTATACTTTTGCCATTTTTATTGATTTTACTATTATTACTTTTCACGAAATCTAATTTTTCCTCTAATGACCAGATAAGCATTGTGTATTTTCACTTATAGAAACATAATTAATTAAAATTTAATAATTTTCTAGAAAGTTATAGAATTTAGTAAAAAAATTATATAATAAATTTATATTAGTGCTTTTATAAAATATTTCTTAAAAATACAGCATTGTTTTGTTTTTTTGTTTTTTGTTTTTTTACAAATTAAAAATGATTAAAGTTTTATCTCGAAAAAAAAAAAAAAACAACGAAAGATAACTTTCTGAAACGTATGAAAATTTGCATATATGGAGACACAATTAATTAAGTTTTTATGCTTCAATATTTTAGTTGAATTTTAAGAATTTTAATAAAAAATATTATATCTATGTGGTCGCAAGAGTTCTTTGTCTGAACTTCGGACTGCAAGGCACGGCAAAAATTTTAACTGAGGCTTGTGATCAGGAATCAAAGTTCTAAGCTTCCGGTACAACAGAATTTTGATGAGATGTACTTTTCATCATGAGAAGATAGCATATTAACCAGATTTCCGTAGCAGTCAGACCTCAGACGGACTGCGAGAGAGTCTTCTTTTGTAATTTTTATGCCGGTCAGTGACATTTCTCAACGACTTAACAGAATCATTAAAAAAAAATTGTTTTTATTTAGTTTTTCATTTTTATTATTAACTTAGTAGATAGCGTATGAACAATTACAATATCTTGAATAATTACTAAATCTATTTAAGCTTTAGGGTGTTACAGAAATTTAGAACAAAATCTTCAGTATAAGATATTCGGATTAAAACAATTCTAAAGATAATTAAATAATAAATTGTGAAAACACTTCTTAAACTGGGTGTTTTTAAACTTCATTTTTATACATTAAATAATATTTTTTTAAAAGTTCTTTACCTAGAATCACCACTCATTTTTATTTATTTATTTCGCATTTGCCGTACAAAAGAAGATAGGTAGATAAGCATTGATTTTCGTCCCCCCCCCCTACCCCCACTGGCAATCTATTTTTTTTTTTTCAAAAGTGTTTTTATTGTTTTAGTGTAATTTAGGATCGATATTTTCTGCGTGTCTGATTGATTTGAAGATTATTTGAATGTCTTATACAACTTCAGTAACATAGGTTTATTTAACACAAATGTGTTTCAATTATATCAGTTTTTTTTTTCTGATATAAAGCACTCATAAAAACATCGCAGTTTTTACATGAATAAAGAAATGAATACAAAAAATAAAGGTTCGACTCCTGACAGACATTTTTCATTCAATTGGAATTAAAGTTCTGCATCGGGTTGGGAAATCCGATTTTACTCGAACCCGACCCGACCTCACCTAACAAAATTTTTTCGTTGTGGCTCGGATTTACTTTAAATGTTCAGATTTCGGGTTGTCTTTGGACTTTTCCTGGTCGGGTTCGTCTTGAAACGATTTTTCAAAAAAAAGAAAAGCCCTTAATATTTTTCAATTGAAAAGCTAAGATAAAGCCAGGAGAGATGGCGCGGTCGGAGAGATTGCGCACATAGAGGTTCGGGGGGAGGAGTAGAGTTAGAGCGCTGCGACTCCTGGTAGTTGTACAACAACAGTAGTCCAGTGTCTACTTGAAAGTGCACGTTGGTTGTTTTGAGCGTGTAAGATAAAACATTGCTGATTTGTTTTGTTTTCCGAAAGTAAGTGCTTGAATTTTCATAGCTATTCATCAGAATTTCTATACAATGTCAATAGTACAAAATATTTTCAACTTAAACGATTTCACATAAGCTACTAATCTAGACTAACAATGTGAACATCAACGGTTCGTTTTAGTAGCGGCCATCTTTAAATAAAAGGCCGCGCAATCTCTCCTACCGAAATTGAAGAGTTTGCCCATCTGCTACTTAGGAGAGATGGCGCATTGTTCCCATTAGTTTCTATGCTAGGAGAGATTACGCAGCTGATTGGTAAATTTGCACAAAAAAAAAAAGAAAATGGACTAATTTTAAGTTAAACGTGTTATTAAGTTACATAATTTTATTTTGTAATCTTATCTGGACTTGCTTTTTCTGATTCTTTATTTTTTTCCTTTAATTAAAATTTTTTAATCGTTTTTAAAATTATTTCCTTTTTCTGATTCTTTAAGCAATAGGTTGAAATATTCACTCCTAATACAATAATATTCGTTCACAAAAACCTTACAACAATGTCATTTAAGTGTAATTATTATTGTTAACAATTTACTTGCAGTTATTTTTAGTAACAATCCCTCCTACCCATGTGCGCAATCACACCAACCCTGTAAGGACAGATTGCGCAAAATAACTTTCTTGGTTTTATTACAACTGTTCTATTAAATTGCAACATAACAACAAAATAGCAATGAAAATGCATACAAAACAAATGAAGGAAAATTTATTCATGGATAGTTTAGCAAAAAATTAATATTTAGATTTTTTATTGTTATTCTTTTGAATTGTGCGCAGACTCTCCTAGCTTTACCTTATATATTTGAATATTAATGAGTGTATGAGTGTTCATTTTTATACAAATAAGATAAAATTGATATTAGAGATATAATTTTAGACTAATTTTCTCTAATTGTATTAAAATATGGATTAACTTTTTTTTTTCACTTCGGGATCGGGTTTGGGTTGAAGTGAATCCCCTTTCGAATTATTCTGTAGTTCAAAATTTTTTTTTAATTCTCCTTCGATTTCTTCAGTATATATGATTCAGACAAAATGAATCTCGTAAATAAAACTATTCAGATATGTATGTGGAGCAATTGTTTTCAATCACTGTGCCGCGTCCCACTAGTGTGCCTCAGAAAATCTTAGGTATGAAGCAAAAAAAAAATTAAAAATTGTTAATGAAATGTTAGATATTTGTGTAGAATAAACTCTCAAATTTTTCTTAAAAAAAAAAAAAGTTGTAATAACGGAACAAATGTAAGTAAAGTTACTTGTTCCGAAATCAACTACGCGCACATAAATATTTGTACGAATTGGGGGTTCTCTGCGATTAAATTACCAAAGACAGAAATCAATCACAGCTAGAAATCCTGAAAAAATATTTAAGAGTGTGTCGGTCTTTTTGAAAGGCGACTTACAATCAAAATTTAAAGAAAAAATAAAATACTAAAATCATCTATTGCATTACATCTTAAATTGTAATAAACAGAAAAATAAATTCAGATACGCTTTTAAATTCTTTAATTGCAGAAGTTTTCCAAATAATAATAATAATAAATGCTATCTTTTTTTTTTTTTACAAAATATCATAAATGGCTTTCTTTTTTATCGTGATGTGCATTTTATTGTTATTGTTTATTTATATGTATTTCTTTTTTCCTACATTTTTTATCATATTGAAATTGTACCGTGAAAATTTAATCGTGCGTTCAACTGTGTTGTGAAAATTTAACTGTACGTTCAACTCTGCCGTGGAAATTTAATTATGTGCTCATGTATCCAACGAGACCACACATTTTCAAAAAAAAATTTCGCCAAAAAAACGCATAAGGTACAGGCAGCAACACCCCTGACTAAACAAAACTGTAACGAAACTTCACCGTTAAATAAGGTGAAAGAAGATATGTATAAGTAAACAGTTTAGAAAACATATACTACATTTGTGACTGGAAGAGATTTTTCTATTATCGGAAGAAATTTCCGTTTTTTGACAAGAGAATTTCAGGAAATTTTAAGCTTAGATTTACGAATTTTTTAGTGTTGAAAAACAGGACATACGTAAAAATTCAATTTATAATACAACAAGAACGAAAAATCATGTGTCAAACATAGATTATGAAACACTTTCCAACGCAGCCAGAAAAGTGTAACGAAACTTCACCGTTAAATAAGGTGAAAGAAGATATGTAAGTAAACAGTTTAGAAAACATATACCACATTTAAAAAATACAGTTTTCGAAATCACCTTCCAGTGTCAAAAAAGTAGTCGAATTATTTTTTGCAGCCCAGTATATGATCAATAGATGTGGATACATACTATGATAAAAATGAGTCAAGTTAGAATATTCACATTCAGAAATTTTCGCCAATCGATGGAAATGTACTCGAAATATTTTGTACAGCCCTGTATATTATTTGAAGACTTTTGTACACACCACCTATTAAGCTAAAGGCAACTTAAAACTCACTTGCAGCAATTGCCAAACGTAAACGACAATGTATCTTTTTGCACAGCTCTGTATATCAATTTACTTATATTCCGCAAACTTCTATTATTAAAATATTCTATTTAATATTCTATTTATTATTATATTCTATTATAATAGTCTACTAAATATAGTTCAGCAGGAAAATACGTAAACACAATTAAAAACTACCCTTAAGCAATTCACTCTCATAGTCTGTAATACTTACGAATTACCTTGTGTAGCCCTGTATATGAGCAACCGAGTTTATAAACACACACTTATATGAAAAAAATAGTTAAACTTAAGAACGCAAACCAAAGTTGAAAACGCACTTATCACACATAGACTGTAAATATCGCACATGTACTGTAACCAATATCTTTTGTGTATCCCTGTAAATAAACACAATGCACACAAGAGAGCAATTTATAGTGCACCTCAGTGATGATATAATTTCCATTATGTTTGAAATAGTGAAATATCACTAAATTACACTGCAAACGATTTTTCCCATAGAACGATGTGTAACAAAATTCTTTTGTTTGACCCTGTAAATGAATAATAAATACTTTGCACCCTATACTCTACAAAAAAGCATGTTTTAATGCGCTTCATAATTATATATCAATTTCATTATGTTTTAAATGACGTAGCGTGATCAAAATGCACTTAAATCGATTATTCCCCATTGACTGTAATGTCTTTGACGGAATACTTTTGACTGTCCCTGTAAAAAAACTATAAGTGCTACACACTTCAGTTGAAATAGGGAACATACTATAGATAACGACAATAACGTATAAAAATTTCAGGGCAATCCGAGCATATTTACGGGAGTTAGACCACGGACAGACGGCCAGACAAATCGAAGTCATAAACACTTTTCAACTAGGTTGGAAAGTGTTAAAAAAAGACCAAGCAGCATAGCTGCCTTGTGACGAAAATGCAGCTTTAGATTGCACGATTTCAGGTAATTTTTTACCTTAGATTGGAGATTTTTTGTATTTTGGGGAGATAATTGCGAAACAAAGCGAACTTTTTTTCTGTTTCAACGAAATATAATCATTGAAAAAATTCGTTTAATACACCGATTTAAAGTTGAAACATAATGCTATAGATGTTGTAAAATGCCATTGTTCTTTTCCACCAATTTTTTCTTCTACTTTTTACTTTTGTTGTATCGATTAGAAACTGAAAAATATTGCATGCGTTTGGATTTCACTTTTAATATTCAGTACAATTTTTCATTCTACTTTTTCTCCTTCTGGCATTACTGTATACATTAATCTCCCTTGTCATGATTTCAGTTAGAACATAAGTAGTTACTCTATCGGGTGCCTAGTCAGGTGAGGGTCTCGTCACCTGATCAAGGTTCTAAATTACGAGACCTATTAAATCTGTCAATTCAACAAAGTTAAACAAAAACCTTGAACCGGCAAACAAAGATAACGGTAGCAAATCACAAGAGAGCAAGCACAGCAGCGATGTGAACAAATCAATAGTCAGGTGGATCACAGCCATGCTGTGATCAGGCGATTTCCGCCCCGCACCCAGGTACTAACCCGTTAAGCTAGGCATTCATGCCGAGCAGGTAGGGGCCTGGTTAGCGGTATAAAAAAAAAAAAAAAAAAAAAAAAAAAAAAAAGTAGTTACTCTATCGAATAAAAATCCCAAACATTGAAACCATGCATAACTAATGTTTCATCTTTTTATTTTTTCTCGAATTAATGCTATGCTTCTTTTAAAAAGAAAATTCATTTTTTCTTCTTTCTCGAAGAATTTTAATTTGTTAGTTATTTATGTTTTTCTCAATACTTATTTCAGCTGTGGTAAGAAAGGACGAAATTTGAAAAAGCAGCAAAAATATACTTCTTGTCAATTAACATTAGTTCTGTATCTAATGAACTGACATACATATTATACAAAATGTCGATTCTTTTCACATAGATTTGGGATTTATCAGACGAAATAGAACAAGATAAATTATATTTTTTAACACTTTCCAACATAGTGGAAAAGTGTTTATGAATTCGGTTTGTTTTTCTGTCTTTCTGTCTGTGCTCTAACTCGCGTAAGTATATTCAGATTGTCATGTAATTGATATATGTTATAGGTTTACTATGGTATGTTCGGTTTTGAAAATGAAGTGTGTAGCACTTATAGTTTTTTTTACAGAGGCACTCAAAAGAATTCCGTTAGATTACGGTCAATGAGGAAAAATCATTTGCGGTTTATTTTAATGATGTTACACAATTTCAAACACAATGAAATTGATTTACCGTATTTTTGGGTGTATAGCCCGCGGGTTATACAAGAAAAAAACATTTGGAATAGCCGCTGCGGCTTATACACGGTGCGGGTTATACAAAGATTTTTTCTTTAAAGAAATGGAAATCGTGTGATTTTTCTACAATTTTTAAACCCCAAAAATTTTTAAAAATCGTCAAAAAAATTTTTCGCTATGCCGCAAAATGTAAAGAATTTTCCCATATTTGTAATGTTTTTGTAACTGTTTAAATACTATTATTATTTATTTCTGGGTTTGAAAGAATTGTTGCAACTATCGCCAAGTATTGCACTAACAATAATAGCTACCTGGCCTCCGCTTCAAAATAATATAACATTTGACCTAACAGGTTTCAGTGACCAATTAGGCGGGTTAGGACAAAAGTCGAAGAATTAACACCCATCGTTCGTCTCATTTCCGATTCTGGTCGACTAACACGTGCTAGTACTAAGAGGATTATTTTTTTTTTTTTCGTTTTTTCGATGCCTGAAAGACGTGCAATTTATTCGACCGCATATAAACTGCAAGAGGTGCAGAAAGCCGAAATTTCGGGCAATAGAGCTGTTGCCCGAGAATTAGGCATTGATGAGAAAAGTATTTGGCAATGGCGGAAAGATAAAACGGCTATGATGTCATACACTCACGCACAGTTTTTTTTTTTAATCGGTTATAAAAGGGAAAAAAGTCGCCAAATTTAGGGGATTTTTTCCTTTAATGGCAACCTAGCAATTGTATTAAGTTATTGGTTTGGCGCGGGCTTGAAAGCCAACCAAAAAAATCGCCAACCAACTCTGCGTGAGTGTAAAGCATCAGTTCCGATAAAACAATCCTAGAGAAAATGCCGAAGTGCAAAAGATCAAGGAGGGGAAAAATAGCGCAATGGCCTCATTTAGAAGAAAAACATAGATTGATTCCGAGAGATCGGAGGGCAAACCAATTTCAACGACCATTATTAGAATGAAAGCCAAAAGTTTTGCAGCAAAGTTAAATTTAGAAGAATTTAGGAAAATGCATCGTGGTGTAACAGATTTATGAGAAGGAAAGGACTATTCAATCGAGTCCGGACAACTATATACCAAGATATTCCAAAGGATTCGGAAGAGAAGATTCTAATGTTCAAAAATTACGTGGAGGAAATCATCAAGTAACATAAATTTATGCCTGAAAGTATCGTAAATATGGACGAAGTATCCATGGCTTTTGATATATCTCCCAGTAGGACCGTAAATGTTATCGGTAAGTAATGTTTTATACATATTTCCTTTCATACAATTAATCTTTTATTTATGAAATTTGTTCAAAATAATTTATAAAAATTTTCAATTAATTATTTTTTAGGTCAAAACACTTTATTCATTTCGACTACTGGGAATGAAAGAAACTGCTTTACGATTGTATTGACCAGCTGTGCAGATGGCACAAAATTAAATCCTTTAGTAAGTTTTAAAAGAAAAACGCTACCCAACGGACCATTTTCTTCAGGAATCATTGTAACAGCGAATAAAAAAGGCTGGATGAATGAGAAAGTGATGAAGTTGTGGCTGAACCAAGTCTTGAGAAAAAGACCCGGTGCATTTTTCATTCTTTTTCCTTTAAAAACATAAATTGTTTGATTTTTTTTTTTTTTTTTTTTTGGGGGGGGGGGGGGGGTTTAACAATATTTATTTTTTTAATAATTTGTTATCAACAAAACAATAATAAGTATTGTGATATCCAAAAACGGAACTTGCAAATTTTCAACATTTATTTTTGGTGATTCTTGTATTAAAAAGTTTAATTTTTAATATATTGCGGAAAATTTAAAATAAATAATGAAATAATTACAAAATTAGTAAGCCACTAGTAATGTCTCCAGTTATTCAACTGAAGAAAGGACAAAAAGCACCCGGTAAAACGGAGTGCTCCAACTGCTGTGCAGAGAAAAGAACTGAGCCCTATTTGCCGTGGAGAAAAATAGAGATATTTGGCTGCCTATAGTTCCATGGCCTAAAAGGGTGGTGTCCCTTTTGCGCTTGTAAAGGAAGCACTAGGTATTTCCGGCAATGAAATTCTTTACGTGAATGCGTATCACCTGAAATAAAATGCGAATAAAAATTAGAATTCCTGCAGTAGCTTCGAATTTATCCGCACCGGCAAATTTTATGTACACCCGCAGCCGTTACTCGCACAAAAACAAACAAAAAAATAACTTTTATATAAAAATAATAATCATTATTACACAAAAAAACATTCATAAGAAAAAAATCCATCCTTCCAGGGTTTTAAAAATAACGAAAACAATTGCATAGTATGATTAGCAAGATTAGAAAAGAACTTTTAAACCAAATTTTGCGAGTTTACCCGCAACCTAATCTGCGGGTAGTAAATTTATGTCCGCACCACAAAGCGGGAACCTCTTTGGGTATGCAGGACTCTAATTAAGATCGATTACAAATTTAAATAGTTACAACTACGGTAGTTATTGAAATTAAATTTTATTTTATACTAGCTGACCCGCCCGGCCTTGCCAGAGCCCGTGTAATAACTAAACTCTGGCCACGGTCTCCTGAAAATCTTTTACTTCCCCCGTCCCCCGCCAGGGGAGCCTTCTGTTTTAAACAAACCTCTTTCCGTATGAACCTCTGAGACAGGTCCCCGCTGCCTATAGCACTATATAGTAGGCGTGCTAGAAAATTGAGCTGGTTTGGAGAAGATGGGAACATTATTAGTCAAGTTATTAAAATAAGGCCCCGTTAGAGAAAATAACTTTGAGGGAGGTGCCGAGGAGGGATGTTCAAGGGTTCTTCAGAAAATGACTAATTAGGAGGACCACTATGCATATTTAAAAATTCGTTCGTTTGGTTAAACTAGGAAATTAATTACAAATTTGGCTTAAACTATTTTTCGTAAATAGTGCTAACTGTTACTCATTAATTTACTTTAATGTTATAGAGTGTGACTATTAAGTTAATTATAATGTTTGGAATCAGTTGCGTTGAAATCGGAAAGATAGTTGATGAGTTACGGAAATGGGCCATAGTTACAGAAAAATCCTTGAAAGAGGGCGAGGGATGTTCAAGTGCCCTAGGAAAGCACCCCTGGTGGTGAAACTCCGAGCTAAAATTGGTAAGGTCTATCGATGTCGAGTCGAATGAGCCATATCCCATGTAGGGATTTTTGAATGCTGTTTTTTTTTTTGTCTCGAATCAAAAAAGATGTTAAATATTCCCTAATTTTTCAAATTTTTAATTTTGAGATCGCACATATTTTTTATTTTAATTTTAAAAATAAATACATTTTTAAAAGTAACATAAGTTTTTAAAATTAAAATAAAAAATACTTACGATCTCAAAATTGAAAATTCGAAAAATTCGGGAATATTCAACATCTTTTCTGATTCTATTCGACAGGGAAAAAAGCACTCAAAATTTTTTGTAAGTTTCTTGTCAATTTGGATAACAGAAGGATCGATCCTTAAAGCGCATACTCAGAATATTTTGAAAAAAATGCTAATGAGGGTACTCATGTACGTAATAAGAGATCAGTCAAATTTAGCTGCGGAATCCCAGCAGAAAATCTGTAAAATAATAAGATACTTTCGAGTATTTGACGCAAAAAGACGCGATTTGGCGAGCAAAACTTTTTCGTCGCCAAATGCAAGCGATTTTATAGTTTTTGAAAATTTCTGGTTAAATGAGTGTTTAAATGCGTAGCACTTTATGAATTTAAACTTCAACGATTAAATAGTTTATTATTTTTTTTTCTATAAAGTTATGTAATACATATACAAATTAACTATTGCTGAACTTATTTAATTTTACATAGTTTTGAAGGCTGGTTAAGTTTTAAGTGTATTTTAATAGTAAATGTCCGATTAAACAATCTTTCATTATACATTTCGACTTTGAATAAGTCATTGTTTCCACGGCAACAAGACTTTTCTCCAGTTGTCTAACAATATCGATGACAAATTGACAGTGCTCAGAATCACACAATTAATTTTTAGTTTAAAGCAATTTTAATCAATTCAAATTTTGTTCTAAACAGTAGAATGCGATCATTAATTTTCTTTTAGATGTACATATAAATATATATGGCAAAACCGTAGTTATAAAGTGAAATTATTTAAGTTAAACTTACGTTAACTAGTTCAGTATAAAGAGTAGAAAACGTTTTTCCTAGAAGAGAATTTATCGTAAATGAATGTTTTTTTTTTTAAATTTCATTGTGTCGCCAACCCAGCGATAAATCGCCAAAACACGAAATTTTCATAATTTTTTTACGGACGTTATATCGAGGTTTCGCAGCAAATTTTTTTGTAAACGTATATATCCTCTTGAGAAGAATATTCTGTAATTTTTTCAAAATTTTCTGAGTATGCGCTTATGGAGACCTTCCTTGTGAGTTACTGCTGTTTAATTACTTACTCAAGATACTTCAATACCATACTTTTTTATTACAAAAATATACATGTTATATAAAAATAAAAATAATAATTTTTTTTTGTATTTGCATAATTTTTATAGTGATGTCCTTAATTATTAACCGAATTGCTGTAGGCATTATGCATCACGAAAAAATTTGGTAAATTTCTGTTGCAAATTATGACTAATGACCTCTAATTTCGAACACTGATCGAAATATATATTCGTGTATAGCCCGCGGGCTATACACCGATGCAGCTCCGCGGATTATACACGAACTTTTTTACTGTACTGTTCAATTTCGGGGTGCGGGCTATACACCCGAAAATACGGTATATTACTGATATGTACTACAAGAGACTTGCTATGGAATATGGTGTGCATAGCACTTCTAATTCCTTTATTGGAACACTCAAAAGAATTCCATTACACTACCGTCTATAGAGAAAAGTCGATTGCGGTTTATTTTAATAATGTTTCACCATTTAAAACATATTGAAATTGATATATAGTACTAATATGCATTACAAGAGGCTTGCTATAGAATATTGTGCGCATAGCATCTATCGTTCATTTACAGGGACACACAAAATAATTCAGTACTGTCTGTTAACAATATTTGCTGTAAGTGCGTTTTCAGTTGCTGAAAGCGTTTTCAGATTTAACTCATTTTTTGTCTATTACTTCGTGTGTGTAAATTTTATAGATCAAATACAGGACATCACAAAAGTTGTCGAGTACATTTCCGTTTACTGACGGAAATTGCAGAAGGGGAACTTTAAACTGTGCTACGCGTTTCCTAACTGAACAAAATTTAGCATTCTATGTTTAAATCAAATCTATAGCTCATATACAGTGCTGCACAAAATAATTCGGATATTTTTCCGAATATTGTTGGTAATTTCTGAAATTGTTTTTTTAAATATGCTACGCTTTTTCCAAATTGTTTTCTTAAATATGATCTTTTACCATATTAAACGGTAAAGATTTGTAACATCATTTCGGAAGTGTTGGAAAATGTTACATAATCTATGCTTGACGCATGCTATTTCGTTCTTGTTTAATTTAACTCTACAACGCAAATAGGCAAACTTTTATTATTTTTTCAAACTAATAGGTTGTATTGTATTGTTTTCACTAAAAAAGAGAATAAAAAACATATTTTATCAAAAAGTACATGCTATCATGTGACAGGCAATTTCAAGATCACACCACAGCAACAAAAATTAATCAAATATTCGAAATACTACAAATATCAGTTCAACATTCAGCTAAAACAAATATAAGACTTATTGATTTTTTGATATTTTCATTCCAAAAAAGAAGACTAACTCAAGTTCTTGCTTGTTCGGAGGAGGTACAAAACTTTAGAAGGTAATCATATCAGAAAATCCGATAGACATGGGACTTTTTTCTATGATATGATAAACTCTTCTAAATCCCAATAAAGGCAAAACGGTACATATTCACTTAAAATCCAAGTCTAGACGTCCTTTCAAAGACATGTCACCTGGAGGTAACAATGGTTGTTGGCTAGTTTACTAAATTTCATTTACAGACGAAAATCAGAGGTTGTTTCAGAACTCAAAGGAAAATCTAAAGAAGATAATATTAGAAATTGTGAACTACCGCATTTGGAACTTCTCTTAAATATTAAATAAATCCTTTTCTTTCATAACAGTTAGTATAGGTAAGGAAATTTCTCATACCTGTTAAGTCCACGGCGAACATCAGTTATCCAGTGCGTATCGGAGTAATGAGTAATCCATTTTATATGGTTCGAAATGTCCATAAATACCGGTGTATTTCACTCACTGAATGAAAACACAATTCTATAGGAACACACTAAATTTAATGAAGAAAAGAAAAAAGAATTAAATTTACATTAAATTATTATTAGTTAGAACAATTAATTTTCAGAGAATTTTTCTGCAGTTCTTTAGTCAAAGAGAGCTAGGTAGAGACTGTTTTTATTTAGTTCTGAGATGAGAAAACATCAGAGTCAAGTATGACGTCACTGAGCCTTGAACTTTAGAGTTCACACAAAGTCATCAGTTTTTAACGAGTATTTCACAAATGTAGAAAAATACTTTTGCCCGGCACACGTGTTCAATTTCATCTCCTCGTTGCAGTCACTTATTTATTTTATCGGAGGATAATTAGGTTGATTCATGATAAAATGTTTATAGTTCTGAAATTACTTTTCTATCAGATAAAGTAACCAAACGCCCCCGAATTTCGCTAAAATTTGTGGATAAAACTTACGCAGCTGATGCAAGTTTTAATTTTAGAAAATGATTAATTTTTCAAAAGTTGCTAAATTTGATACATTTAAATTCTTTTTTTAATTTAAAAAGTTGTGAAATCTTTAAATTTGAATCCGGTTCTAAAATTTGGTATCCTTAAACAAACCTTCTATACATGCAGGGCCCCACCAGTGACTGAGAGGTTCTGCTCTCAAAGCTGGTAGACGGGAGGGGCTGGGTTCATTCCCCTGTCGCGCTCGTCGACCTAACCGTTCGGAGTTTTCCGTGGTTTTCTTCGAACCTTGCCGTAAATCCCTTAGAAAGAGCCCCACGTAGGGTACTCCCCCTAGAGCCTATATCTCTCGAAGTAGATAATCGGCCGTCATAAATCAACCGACCAACCTATGCATGCAGGGGAAAATGAATGATTGCAAGTTTAAAGGAAACAATCAAAATCCTTGTGAGATAAAACAATCTCAAATGAAACCGCTCAAACATGAATCTCTGTCTATTTTATTCTTGATTCTCCATTTTATCCTTATTCGTATACAAAGTAAGAAAAAATAAAAATAAAATTAGCAAATCATAACTCAAATCCAAGTTAGAAAATTAAGCAGAAAATAAAACTTTACATAGATTTTATATATATGACTATATTGTAAATAAAACTACCAAATTATTCTATTGTTTTCTGTTACTCTAGAATTACCCAATTAGGAGATAACATATTTATGTGAAATATTTTCTCAATAAACAACAAAGGAAATTACTATTTTTTATGAAGCAATAATAACATCAATAATGATAATTGGTACAGTGTATGTAATGAGCTAAACATAATCTGCTTTAACTTTCATCCTTTTTCTGTTTTCTTTCTTTCAATCTTCTTCTTCCTTTTTTTTTTTTTTTTTTTTTTTTTTTTTAATCTAAAACTGACACAGTCTCTTTGAAATAATTATATCATTTATTTATTTATTTATATTTTAGAAAATCATTTGATAATGTTTTTGAAATGTTTAAAACAACATTTGTTTCTTCTTAACTTATTTCTACTTGGGAAACTGGTACTACTACATGGTAGTTAATAATAATAATAATAATAACAAACATACAAAATATGATATACACTTTCACACAAAAATTAAATATAAACATTAAAAGAAAATATATAAAATAATTTGTCGTTTTTTTGCCCTTTGAATACCGACAATACTGTTGTTTAAAATACTACCTTTTTCCCCCTTTTTTCATTTTTAGCTTGAAATACAATTTCTAAATAAATAAATAAAAATAAAATAAAATAATTTAAAAAATGTTGTAAAATACTCTTTATCAGAACTCCCAGATGAAAATAGAGAAAAAATGAATAATTGAAAAAAAAATATTATTACTCAAGGAAAAAAAAAAATATTTTTTTTAAAAGGATTATATTTAATAAAAGGATTATATTACGAGAATTTTTTTTTTTTTTTCAAAGAAAAAAAATGAAAAGGGCGTTTTTATAACTCTTCAAGCATTATTTGTTTGTACTTTTAATTTATAAAAAATGCGGGGATATATTTTCTTTATAAAAGTGGAAAATTAACCGTAAAAAATAGCATGTCCCCTTAAAAATGAGGGAGTCTGGTCAAGAGAGTGCCAAGTCACATTTTTGAACCTTCAATTTGAAAATTTGATCAAATATTCAAATCAAGATATATAACATAAAGTTTTTTCGCCAATGTCTTAGTAACATTTGAGATATTCTGAGTAACAATATGACATTACTTTAATGATATTACTATTACTTTTTTTGTAAATTAGCTATCTTCATATGGGGCATAAACATCTAGGGCAAAAATGAAACCTGTCACATACGCTGCCACCAAGTGACATTAGAAGCAAATTATATGTTGGATATTATAATTTACAATATTAAGCAACAGATTACAGTGTTAGATTTATTTCATCAAAAATGTGGCTTGGTACTTTCCCGGTTTGTCCCGACCCCCTCAAGTGCTACTTAAATAACGATTTATTTATTTTTTAAAATAAATTGATGCCATGCATTTGAACAATGTTTCAAACCTTCTTTCTTTATCCTTTATACTTTTTTTTAACTGAGAGTTCATTAGACTATAATATAAAATGTGAATATAAGAAATGTGTAAGATGACCATGGCGTTCCGATTTTCCCGGAACAGTCCCGGATTTAGACTCACCACCTCATGGCCCTATTAGCATTTTCCTGAAATGTCTTCGTTTTTACAAATTCAATTTTAAAACAAGAAAAATAAATTGCGTTTCAAGCATAGATTATGAAATACGGTCCAACAATTCTAGTATACTGTAACGAAACCTCACCATTTAATAAGATAAAGGGAAATGTCTAAGTAAACAATTTACAAAAAGTCTAACGTATTTGAAAACCCAATTGCAGAAATATCGTCCTTAATCAGAAAAGTACTCGATTTTTTTTTTTTTTTTTTTTTTTTTTTTTGTATGTGTGTGTGTAATCATATATATCAGCTACAGATTTATATTTATATGCAGACATAGTATGCTAAAACTTAGTTCAGTTTGAAAACGCGTAATAGGTTGAAAATTCACCTCCAGCAATTTCCGCCCATGGGCGGAAATGTACTCAAATTCTTTAGTACAGCTCTGTATATTATCTACAGATTTTTATACGCACCACAGATTATCTAAAATTTAAATCATTTAAAAACGCTTAACATAATTAAAAACGCACTTCAAGGAATTCTCACCCATAGATGGCAATGTATCCAGTTTTTTGCATAACCCTATATATGAATTTATTTATATTCAACAAACACACACACACATTTCTTAGAATACTTTTTAGGTTTCTGACTTTAACAGAACCTATATTGTATATTTCTTATTAATTTAATTAATTATATTTAATAATTATTACATATTACTGTATTCTGATATATATTTTTCTTTTTCTGTAAAACTTCCGTATGTGATTGACAATGGAATTTCCCTGATCCAATTATATATTTGTGGGAGGTTCACGAGATCATTGTGAAAGTAAATAATCCGGCTTTGGAAGGAGAATACAATGAGCACTGGATTCCTAGCGAGCTGGGTTCAGAGAATAATAGAGGGGTGAAATGTTCGAGAAGAAATGCTTTTACGGGTATGGGGACTCCATGAAATAAGAAACACAACCCCGTTGATTTTGGAGAGTGGCGTGAAGTGTGAGAGACGTGTGAATCACTGGTGTACCGCAGAGAGTGTTGGACGTGATACTCGTTGATGTGTAGCGGAGAGTGTAGGACGGCAGAGTCGCCAGTGCGCAGCGTAGAGGGTAGACGTGCGGAGCCAAGAGTGCAGAGGAGTGTGTAGAATTTTAGAGAGAACGTACATTGGACAGCTTGGTCCAGGGTGAATTAATAGCAGCGTAGACGGAACGATGTGTACGAGTGGTATATAACGAAATAGAGTAAAACGTGCGATCAGGGAGATTGTCATTCGACAGTTGAATACGGCAAGTGATAATAATCTGTATTGACAAAAAGAACTACCACTGTAACATTTTTTTCATGCGAATTTAATCAATAAATTATTAGTTGATTATATACGTGAGAACTTCTTTCCCAACGTGTCTGGTATCAGTCTAATACCGGTGGTGGCAGCAAATACCATAAGACTAAGGTCTCAGGTCTAGGAGAAGTACTACGGTGACCGCAAAAGGCGACAAGACTATAACAATAGTAATTATAGCTTAGGTGGAAAATGCATAACATAATTAGAAACTATCCTTAAGAAATTCACGCCTATTGGCAGTAATGCTTACGAATTCTTTTGTACACTCCTGCATTTGATCTATATAATTTATACACATAACGTAATGGACAAAAATTAGTTAAACTTATAAATCCATACCACAACAGAAAACTCACTTCCAACAATTAACGCTCTATATACAATACTGTAACCTAATTATTTTGTGTGTCTCTGTAAATGATCGATAAAGGTTATGTATACCATATTTTACAGTAATCATCTTGTAGTGTGCCTCAGTAACTGATGTCAATTTCATTACTTTTGAAATAGTGTAACATCATTAAAATACATTGAAAATGATTTTTCTCAGTAGACCGTTATGTAACAGATTTTTTTTGTGTGACCCTGTAAATGATATATAAATTCCTTGCACTTTATTTTATACAGAAACATGTTTTAGTACACATTAGAAACGATATTCATTTCATTATATTTGAAATAGTGTAGCATCATTAAAATACATTGCAAACGATTTTTCGCTATAGATCAGAATGTAACGGAATTATTTTGAGTGTACCTGGAAAAGAATTATAAAGGTGGAACACTTCATTTTCACTAGAGAACATGCTATAATAAGCTTCAATGACATGCGTCAATTACATGGTAATCCGAGTACATTTACGGCAGTTAGAGCACGGACAGACTGTAGACGATAGACGACAGACGCAGACAGATGGCAGAGAGACAAATCGAAGTCATAATGATTTTCAACTATGTTGGAAAGTGTTAAAAATGAACGAAACGAGCTTTAAAAATTTTAAATGTAAAAAGACAACAAATTCTGTTTCTTTGAGCGAAGAAAAAAACTCCAATGACAGCAAATTAGTAATGAATGAATGTTAAATAAACTGAATCTTTGTTTTATTTGTTTAATTTAGATTAAATCAGCTCAAAATTTAGCGAGGAAGTTTTTGGAAATCCTTACTATCAATTTCAAAATCCTTCCATTACTCAAAAACTTTAAAAAGCTTTCTTTTCTTTGAGAGAGGAAGAGAAATTGTACATCTCTGGCCATGGAGGGAAGGGGGGGGGCGGCATTTTAATTTTTGTCTCAGTTTTTGGTCACTAAGCTCTTAAGAGCCTACACTAGTCACGGGAAAAAACGCTCAAGCTAATGTTAAGTCTATGGGAAGGTTCTTGGCAGATTTCTCACTCGCATTTTAATATTTTTAAATGCTTTCTTTTGCATGGGATAACTGAGGTCAATCTCCAACGTTGTTAGTTTTTATTTTTTCGATTGTGGTTGCAGTTTTTTTTTTTTATATAAGCGGGCATTTTCAATTTTGGAACCGGTTGGAACCGGTTCTGAAAGTGAAAGTACCCTTATATAAAATAACTGGAACCAAAAGCGAAACAGTAAAAACTAACAACGTTGGAGATTGACCTCAACTATCCTATGAAAAAAAAAGCATTTAAAAATATTGATATGCGAGTGAGAAATCGTGCTAGAACCTTCCCATCGACTTAACATTAGCTGGAGCGTTTTTCCGCATGGCTGATGTAAGCTCTTAAGGCCTAATCTCAGAACGCTAGTAAGATATCATCAGTGAAATATGACGTCATAATCATACATTTTCATTCATAAAACTAAAACAAGTTACTATAATTGCGCCAAAATGCCGTAAATTTTCATTAACTTTCCATTCCATCGTTCTGTGTTTAAGATCCATGATCCGTTTAGAAGATATTGCATTTGCATACTAATATAGAAATATGCAATATTATTTAAATAACTAATAAATGAAAAACACTTGATATATATATATATATATATATATATATATATATATATATATATATATATATATATATAATTATAATATCTATGAATTTCAAAAAACATATCTAGTTCTTGTATCATTCTACTTAAATCTCCAAAGAGATAATTAATGATAATGTGTAGACAGAATACCACATAGCTAATAGATTAACAAGTGCAATCATAATATTACCATAGCTTGTGCTTCAATGGTAATTGGCCAAAAATACTGAAAACATGAAGAAAATTTAAAAAGAGAGAGAGAGAAAAAAAAATAATAATTTGGAGTTGCTATCAAGTGAATACAAATGGATTAAGAAATGAAATATGAACCATATACAATGGAAAATTGGACAACAAGAGAATTAAATCAGAATTGGATATGAAAAAACACATGTAGATATAATCATCAGCCTGGATGTACCCACATATGTTTTAAAAAATAATTCAGTATTTCATAATTCTACTGGCATATATGCTAAGATCAGTAGAATCACCCAGGTATACTGAATTATTACCAGAAAACAATTGGAAATATTAAAATTTGAAATAATAAAATTGGAAATAAAAAACCCGTAAAGAATAGACAAAATATTTCACTCACATCAATTATCCTAAAATCTGTATACAACAACTCACTGAATTACTACCTGATATCAGTTTGAAATAATAAAATTGGAAATAAAAACCCGTAAAGAGTAGATAAAATATTTTACTCACAATAATTATCGAGAATCCTTAAACATCACAAGTTCTTAATGATACCACACGTCCACATGGCACACATCATGAAATATTTTATACTTGTTGACATAGTCGAGTTGAGAGAAATTATTTGAAAGTCAAGTTGAGAGCACATCTTTCGAAATATTACCCTAACTATGACACCCCAACACAAATTGATTCAAAAACACACAAATTTATTCCTGTGATAATACACTAATAACAAAATTATATCCATGAATATACAAATACTCCATTCAATTTTAATCCCTAAAAGTAAAATTAATATACAAGCGATAGATTTATAAATTAAATATAATATTAACAATATTATCAACATCTACCTGACAAGTAAGGTGCCTCCATCTATTGGTATGATAATTATTTAAAATTAAGATTGAGTTACATATCCACTATATTAGATTTAATTATAAACAGTAAAAAACAATAATACCTTGTAGTTTTACATAAAAATCGCACAAAATCCCACTATATGAATAAATTTACCCAGAATTAAATCCATCTTATACAGCATTTCAAATATTCTTAACAAGAGTTTGTATTATTTAAAAGAGATATTTTTAATACAAAGTGCTGGTGCTGCCATCTGTGTTAATCCACTTATATATATATATTATAGAATTTATATAAAATAATTAATGTTTTATTTTTTAATGTTTTATTTTACTTCTACATAAATATATTAATGTTTTATTTTTTATTTTACTTCTTAAATATATTATAGAATTTAGAGATTGATTTAAATATCAAATTAAATATATCATAAACAATTTAAAATATCTCAAAATTTATAAAAAAAAAAATTAAATTAATAGTATTACTACTGTGTTATATATATATATATATATATATATATATATATATATATATATGAAAGGATATAATTAAACCCTTTTTAAAATGCAAAATTAAAATTTAAAATCCCAAAACATTTTTTCTAACTTATAAATCTAATGCTTAAATCTAATCTGCCCCTGTGATCTTTGTTTCTCAGCCTCACAAATATTACTTTCATCTATCAATTTCGACATCTCTTTAAGTTTTAAAAGTGATGAGTTTGCATTTCTTGCAGCTGTCTGTTGGGTGCGGTTCCCAGGCCCGGCCAAGCCTTGGTGTCGGCATAAGACCCCAGACATCAATCAAAAGCTAATTGACCAATTAAAATAAATGATCCTCCCAATTTGACTCTTTCTCCCTCTGCTGGAAAATATCCTAAATTCTGATTAAAACCTCATGCAAGGTCGAAGAAGACAGTTTTTTGGCACATTTGAGCGGTCAGCCAAACCCTCGGCCATGTAGTTCTCAAAATTTAACGTAAATGGCTCGCGGGACCTCCGACTGAACGCGCGAAGATGTCTGTACTAAGAAATGCTTCAATAAACGAGTTCGATCTGTCCAGAGGTCCCGAGTGCAACTTATTTGTATGTTTCTGTAAAGTATTAGTCTCCCAAGTCGTCCCCGGATAATTCCTTACATATATATATATATATATATATATATATATATATATATTAAGCATTCTTTCTTTAATACTAATGTTTCTAGCATTATTTGTTTTGTCTTTCTTAACTTTCTCTATTCAAAAATAATTTGTGGGTAATCTAAAATTTAGAAAACATAAAAACATGTAATGAAGCACCTTAAGACATTAAAATCCAAAATAAATTATAACATTATTTATCAAAAGTCAGATTTTAGACAAGGAAAACGGGTTTTTTGTTTATTTTGTATTATTTTCTCTTTAAAAAATTATAATAAGTTACTCTTTTCTAACGTTTCAAACTATATATATATTTTTTTCTTCTTCAAATTTTGTTAAAAAAAAATAATCAATCCTTTATTTCATTCTTTCTCTATCTTCTTTTCCCATAGAAAACAAACAACAACAACAAAAAAAAAAAAAAAAGGCTGAAAGTTAAATTGATAAGAATGTAATAGATTCGCCTCAAATAAAGAAAGAAAGAAAGAGAAAATGAAAGAAAAAAACGGAAAAATAATTAATAACATTAATTCTTTTTTTTTTTTTTTTTTTTTTTTTTTTTTTTTTAGCAGAACGTCTATTTAAATCTGTTTAAATTTTAAATTAGGAAAATGTACTATTTTTGTAATGTTACAAACATTCTCTCTCTCTCTGTTTTATTTATTTATGTACTTTTTTGCTTTGTTTTTTTCAAAACTGAAAGATTTCTTAGACTATCACATAAGAAATGTGATATCACAATTGCATCTTAAACTTAAAAAAAAAAAAAAAAATGTAAAATTAAAAGAATGTAAATAACTAATAATTAAAGAAACATTGAAATAAAATTTTTAAAATTTGGTTTTAAGCATAGATATTGTTCCAAGCACTGTTTGTTTCGTTTTCCTTCATTTTCTCTATTCAAAATTTTTTGAGAGTAATTTAAATTTTAGAAAACATAAATAATATAATAAAGAAGTTTCACCTTAAACCAAATAAATTCAAAATAAATTTTATTATTATGTATCAAAAGTAAATTTTTATAGAAGGAAAGCTGTTTATTTATTTATTTCATTTTATTGTTTCTTTAAAAATCGTGGTGAGTGTTTTTATTTTTATTTATTTTTTTTTTTTCCTCTTTAACAACGTATTAAGCTATAATATGTATCTTTCTTCAATTTGCATTTGAAAGAACAAAGAATTCTTGATTGCTTTCCCCCTTTTTCCTTTAAAAAAAGACTAAAGAAACCTCTTTAAAAAGGAAATATAAGGATTTTCTCAAAAAGAAAATAAAAAAGAAAGAAAATAAAAAAAGAAAGAAAAAAAGAAGAAGAGGAAAGAAATGGAAAAATAAAGAATTACATTATTTTTCAGAATTGTTTTTCATATTAAAAGAAAAACTGTTTTTCAATGAGGAAAAAATTCTGAGAAATGTTTTTTTGTATTAAAAAAGAATTTTTCTTTTTCTTTTTCTTTTTCTTTTTTTTTTTTTTTTAAAGAAAATAATGCTGTTTTTCTAATGTTACAAACACAATTATTTCTTCTATCATCACACTCTCCTTTTCTTCTTTTCCAAAACTAAAAACTTCTTAAATAAATTTTAAAAAAATCATTGAAAATGCAATAATGCATTTTCTTCCTAAAGTAGAAAATGTACTATTTATAGATACAATTTTCCCTAGAAAACAAATGATACACTAGGGAATTTATATTTTTATTTCTTTTAGAAAATATAATGGATTTAACACATTTGTAATGTTTCTAACATTATTCGTATCTTCTCTTTTCATTCTTCTATCTCAAAAATTTTCTTTTCATTATTTTTTAAGCTGTATATATTGTTCGTATAAATGATTTTTGTGATGTTTCAGACGTTATTTATTTATTTTTCTTTTTCCAAAACTGATAATATCTCAAATTTTGAAAAACATAAAAAATAATTGATCCTTAATTCTCCGCTTTTCGCCAAGTTACACATGTACAAACTGCCCGGTACCACAGCTCATTATCGTGACGCAATGTTACAACCTCACTATTTCTCCAAAACAAAACATCCCCCTCTCGCACAGACGGTGCCTTTCCCTTCCTCATCTGACAATCGGATCGTCCGCATAGTAGTAGGTCTGCCGGCAAACCGAGCGGTGAGCAGTGCATGCTGGGAGAGCGGACAAGACGCCGCGGCTCCTGCTCAGCTACTAAGCGCGTGAACGATACAAATAGTGATAAGTTTTGTTTAGTATTTTCACTATGCTGGATAATGCGGAAACGTTCACCTGGACATTGACATAACTTGGGACAAATACGAACCAGGTAAGATTGCATATTTCGGCCGTTTATTTTGCCATTGTTTTCCTTTTGTATCACGTGGGAAGATAACATTGATGCACATTTACCAAGCTAACGCCCGCATATGTAGTGATATTTGATCGCCAAACGTGAACTGTTCGCCAAATGTGAACCGTTACTAAGCCGTGCTTCGGGGTAATTGGTACTAAATAGCGGCATTCTTAAGACGGCAAGCTTACGGTGTGACTGATAGGAGAGTGTATTATTTCTGTGTACCAATTCCGGTGCGAATTATGCAAGCAGTTGCGTTTATTTGCATAGTACAACTGCGCGTGTTGAGGTAGCAGCGAAATGAATAGATTTATTTTCGGACCGCTGAAGCTTCAACGCTTCGAAACATTGATCAGAGCCTTGAGGTTTTTATTTTACGGAGCAAGGCGCATTTCTTGACGTGGCTTGTTTTTGAGCCTCTTGACAGCTTTTGGAACATATTTATTCAAAACTTATCCTGACATTTTTCTTTTAAAATGTTGTTCCAGAAAAATAATTAAAATAAAACAAAAAATAAAATATATACGTTACATAACAATGTTTCACAAGTTGTAGATGTGTATTATTCCACTTAATACTTACATTATATCCATTTGTTTATTATCCATACTGCGTTTTTCGTTAGATGTAATTTTATTTTCGTCGAATCGATTAAATTTCTCAAATGTATAACATAATTGGCAATTGACGATTATTTCAAAGTCTACGTTGGCAAGAAATTTCATTGTATTTTAAAAATAACTTTACAAAAATGGTCTTAGAAATACAACAATGTCTCATTCTTCGTTTTAAATTCAATACTTCACGTCTCATTGTACTCTGATGTAAAACAGTTATTTATTCATTATACAAGGACCAATTGAGAAATTTAAAGCTAGCATTATTAAATTCTGTGTAGCTGTATGAAATCTATTTCATGTCCTATACAGCTGTACTGTTTCAATATGAAATCAATTGCAAATTTTTAAAGGAGTCTTGCATGCACACTGTTATGCAATAAAGTTACTTACAAATCCATTTGTGACTAAAGATGTTTTGCGTACGCGTTTAAATGTTTAGATATGCTCTGTTACACAAGAGTAATTAACAATTATGAAGACTCGCAGCGTTTCTAAAATTTTATCACTTTGCTACCATTATTTTGAAACGATATCTTTATTGTAGACTTCGGTTGCGGGTATTAAAGGAATTTATCACGAAGATTTTATATTTAAATTAGTGGTAAGAAATATAGAAAAAATTAGGAATGCTGCAAGCCCTGAATTATATTAAAACGTTACACTAACAAATCCATATGTAATTAAGGTATTTTGCACACGCGCTGTTACACAATAAGTAATTAACAATTACATTCAAAAGATATGCTAACAAATCCAGTTGGGATTAAGATATTTTGCAGCCGTTGCAAATGTTTAACTGATTCGTTGTAAAAACAAGGTTTTTTTTTTTTTTTTTTTTTTTTTTTTTTTTTTTTTTTTTTTTACATGTTTTAAAATTAAAATTGATTTGTAGAATTAAAGTTTTATTATGATAGACTTTTTAAGTGAATACTATTTTTTAGTTATTAGGCAAATAGCTTGGTTACGTAATTATTTTTATTAGAGAATAATAAATGAACACCTGAATATGGAAAAAGAACAAGAATGTTATTATATACTTTTAACTAATTTTTTAGTAAAAATAATTTGTAACGATAATGTATTTATTACATTCGCCAGGGGTATCAAGCTTTCACCTATATAATGAAGTAACTTAAGTTAAACAGTGTTGTTTTATTGTATTTAGATATTTAACAAAATACAGTTGAGAAAAAAAGCGTGACTAATATACTTGACAGTAATTATACTATTCTTTAAAAAATAGCTACCGTTTATCTGAATAGTAAAGTTTTTTTTTTTTTTTTTTTTTTTTTTTTAACTAAATAATTTATAACGAGAGTTAAATATTTCTTCGTGATAGTCTAAGATTTGACAGCAATCACTTTCGTAATTTACTATTGAGATTTCAAATTATAAAGTAACATTTTGTTGCATTTTAGAAAATTTTAACATTAATTAAAAATAATTCGACACGCTAATTCCAGTTTTTTTTTTAGTAACACAACATTTTCATGTCTTTACTATATTATCGTCATCATTTTTAACTATTTTGAGTACAATTTATTATTATTTATTTATTTCAATTTGGGGGGGGGGGGGGATATTTTTACATTAATAAAATTAAAAGTAGTATATATCCAAATAAAAAAGTTAAGGTTTACTGCAATTTAACGAAAATCTAATTGTATTTTGCTTTCCATTCGTATAACAATAGGCTAAGGATGAATTTTTTAAGACGTTTGGAAAATGTCATATTACAACAGGATTAAACTGACACAACATCTATCTGTTATGTTTTATCATAAATTATTTGCTCAGAAAAGTAGCTCCTATTTTAAATTTAAAAAGTGAAACATATGATTCAAAAATAAAAGAATCGGCAACAGTGTAAAGCGATTTAAGCAGACTTTTATTATTATTATTATTATTACTAAATGCTGAAATATAAATGAAGTCATAATACTAATAAATGTAAACTGTAAATATTCAGATATTAACAAAAATAATTGTTAAAACAAAATAATAGTCAATGAAAATGCATGTCCTATTAATATGATGCCAGACCCGAAAGGGTTAATATAGATAATACTAGAAACTTCTTTCATGGCATATAAAATAATAATAATAATAATAAAACAGAGAAAGAAAAAACAGACAAATCGCACTCTATTTTGTAAGCTAAAATAACTAGAAATGTAGGTATGATATATTAATGCTAATAAATTACTTAAAATGCATTATTTTCAAACTTTTTATTGAAAACACGTTTGAATACCTTTTAAAAATGAGTGAGTTAGAGTTTTTATAATTTTTCACATTTAGCGTTATACCCTGTTACCTATAAATGTGGTGGAATGTTTATCGCGGAAAAAATGGTCCAAAATTCGTGCAAAATTGCGAAATTTTCGGGTGAGAAAAAGTACGCTTATAACATTTAATTTTACCCGTTATAAGCTTGTAAGTACACAAAATATCTATATAAATGGGGAAAAAAATGTAACTGCCTTAACAATTCTATTTTACATTTTGTTTACTTTTTTTTTTCTTTAATTAGTGAATAGAATTTTGATTTTAAATATTCTTCTTTGGTTTCCCCTATTTCAGCCAATTCTTTCATTCCGTAGGGCATTTTCATTAAGAAAATAATCGTTCAGTATCCAAACAAATTTGTTTAACCTATGTCAATCAATTTGATTGCTGCCTTCGTCATTTTGGGACAGGACAACATTCCATTTTCGATTCCCCAAATGCTACTAATTTATTATTTTTAACACTGCATTTATTATTAACTATTGCTTTATAATCTTTGTTTTTTTTCTTTCATTTTTTTGTCCACAGATATTGAAGTGTCAGACAGAATTATTTTTCTGGTTGATTCCATTTTCCTTAGATTATCTTATTTTTCTCAATATTTTGACATTATCTAAATTCGAAAATTGCTGACTTTCATTTATAAAATTTCATTGGTCATCAAAATATCAAAAACTATATTTATAAGCAAAAAATTAGAAGCAAAAAATTGAATTTAAAACCATTTTCTCGAACTACCATTTACAAAATAGAAGAAAAAATAGCAAAATTTACGGGAATCATCGCGAAAATTCTCGCAGCGACAAACGCTCAACCCTAGCTATAAATAAGTCTTCAGACAATTGTTTGCAACATGACTTATATCCGTATAAGTAAATTACTTTAAGCAAACGTAGTTATAAAAGTTGTGAATATCTATACAAATTTGAAAATTGCTGGCTTTCATTTATAAAACATCATTGGCCATCAAAATATCAAAAACTGTATTTATAAGCAAAAAATTGAATTTAAAACCATTTTCTCGAACTGCCATTTACAAAATAGAAGAAAAAATAGCAAAATTTACGGGAATCATCGCGAAAATTCGCGCCGCGACAAACGCTCAACCCTAGCTATAAATAAGTCTTCAGACAATTGTTTGCAACTTGACTTATATCAGTATAAGTAAATTACTTTACGCAAGCGTAGTTATAAAAGTTGTGAATTAACTCCTGATCCAGTTTGCATAAAAGAATAATTTACATTCGTGCTCAAAAGCGTTTTACTCTCCTTTTCTGAAAGCTTCATTTTTTTAGTTGTATCAATTTACGAATAGTAAGTGTACGAAATGCTATCCCCAAATCCAAAGACAGTGTATAAAAAAAATCAGCTGTAAAATTGGAGCACGAGAATGTATGCATGCTTAGAAAAAACATTTTAAAAATGCACTTTCGTAAGAATATCGTAACCGTCAATGAAAAAGAGAGGGAAAAAAAACACACTTTTCAGGAAATAAGTATTTACTCATTGATAAGATTTATTTGTATTTCATTCTTAACTTTATATGGTACTCGGTGTTATCTTCAGTTTTGATAAGATTTTACTTTCATTTCAAAACAAATAAAAAACTTTTATTTCTTATGGATCATGATACATTGTTCAGAATTTTTATAACATGTACTTTCAAATATTGTGACTATAAATTCTGTTTGGCAGTTTTGTTTCAATTATCTGTACCTGTAGAATTCCTAAAACGACTTCTTTTAAATCGCCTTATGAAAATCAACTGACTGCACCGTTCATAATGCATTTGCGACATTAAATATATATCATGTTCAAATTATGATACTGTTTAAAGTTTCTAGAATTTACTGTTTAAACTTTCCTAAATAACACATAAAAATTTCATTGAATTTATGTCATTATCATATCACTATCAATCAACTTATATGTAGCCGCTGCTAATAGACAATGAATAATACATTTAAGTACTTTGTTGCGATTTTTTTTATAAAAGAAAAAAAAAAAGAGGAAGTTGAATCGTTAAGTTCATGGTTAAGACTTAAGATCACAATCTAGAGGTTTTTTCCCCCCTAATTATGTACAAATTTCTTCGTTCCTTCATTCATATTTTCGCATCGTGCACATATTGTATTTAATGCATAAAAGTCCTTTTACCGCCACTTAAAATTCGTCAATCTTTTTCCCCTGTTTTTCTCTTTTTTGTTTTCAATTATTTTTATTGAATTTCTCTCACATACGGAAAAGGATTATCGTAACATACATTGCATACTCATTCCTAAAGTGACACAATTAAAAAAATGTAATTTTTGAGGTAATTATATATGTGTGAATCATAAGCATGCTTCTTTTATCTGTCATTATAAGCACTGTATGATACAGTTACGGAAGGGCATTTACAAAAATTATATATTATTTCTGCCTTGTAAACAATTATTTAATGTTAAATTGACAAATACTTTTTTTTAGCTTTAAAGACCCTAACTCATAAAATAATAAACAAGTATTGCTCCAAAAATATACTCACTATTATTTATTTAAGTGATTTTTTGCAATGTGGTAACGGAAGGACATTTTACGACATGTGTTTTTATAATGTTACATTCTGTTGAATAATTCAGTTAATTTATTTGCTAAATATTCATAAATAAGAACACACTCGCTCAATAAAAAACTCAATTCAATGTACTATTACATTTAATTTATTTACAAACAACAAAAAGTGCCACTGATGGCTACCTCTGAAAAACCAATCCATCCTAGGACTCGTAAACAGAACGCAGACGATAAAACACATTGTCAAAACACAAGGCATAAATATGACCGAACATAATTCATGCCAGTGATATTTCACTTACTAAAATATAGTTTTAAAATACTTATCTAAATATTCTGATCAGTTATATAAATAATAATTTAAAAAAAATGGTTTGTGGTATAAATTAAACATAAAATTTCTGATATTGGTAACAGAGGGCTAGTAATGGAGAGACAAAAAATGATATGTAATTCAATTCAGAAAATGTGATTACTTTATAAAGTATATCTGTATTATGCTTAAAAAAGTAGTATATAGAAACAGTAGGAAATATAAACATGTTTAATTTGCAACTATAGAATTCTTTAACTGAAGCACAAGATTTGTATACATGTGCAAGTGCCGTTAGTCAAATGTTTTTATGCAGGATGTTTTTGTTAGAGCTGACATTTTATTGACTCAAAATCTGTTTCATTCAATTTCATAAAAAAAAAAAAAAAAATCCAGACAATTCTGAAAATTTTGCTGCATTACACTTACAGACAATATAGATGATTCAATTTTTTAATTTTTCAACTGTCTACCACTTAAATATAATATAGAAATCACCGAATTAGAGCAATTTTATCATTTTTCAATTATGATGTTATAAAACGCTTACTGTCTACAAATCTTCAAATAATTGGTTGTAATGTGGATCACATTGAAGTAAATAAGTAACTTTTGACTCTAGTTATAAAAATGTAGAATTATTTACTGATCCATTTAAAAATATGTTTTTTTCCAATGCTGAAAACATTTTTCGCCTTTTAAGAGCCTACATCAGTCACGCGAAAAAACGCTCAAGCTAATGTTAAGTCTATGGGAAGGTTCTAGCGCGATTTCTCGCTCGCATTTTAATATTTTTAAATGTTTTTTGCATAGAATAGCTGAGGTCAATCTCCAATGTTGTTAGTTTTTACTTTTTCAATTTTGGTTCTAGTTATTTTATATAAGGGTACTTTAACTTTCAGAACCGGTTCCAACCGGTTTCAAAATTAAAAATTCCCGCTTATAAAAAAACTGCAACAAAAATCGAAAAAGTAAAAACTAACAACGTTTTGGAGATTGACCTCAGCTATCCTATGCAAAAAAAGCTTTGAAAAATATAAAAATGCGAGCGAGAAATCGCTCTAGAATCTTCCCATAGACCTAACATTAGCTTGAGCGTTTCGTCGCGTGACTAGCATAGGCTCTTAAGCTTCATATTTTGAGTTGTGTCACTTTAGGAATAAGCGTGCGTTACATTAATCACCATAGAATGTAGGAAATCTTACATAAAACATTCTTTCCCATTTAAGAGATAAGACAAATAAAATCAAAGTTAATTTTGATATTTTTATATATTTGTATTCAGATCCGAATTTTAAAAGCATGTGGCCATTTTATTATCTTCAAAGACTGTGGGCCAATAAAGCTATTAACCTGTATTTTTACTTATTTATTTTTCTAAAAGTATTTCGCTTGGAATTTGTGTACTTTCGCGTGGTAACAAAATAGAATATGTTAAGGCTTATTTTCTAAATACATATTATTAAAATTTATCACTGAAAGCGTAATTAATAAATAATATGCGATAGGAAGAGCTGAACATAATACTACTGAGAATAACTAACTTCATGCAGTTAAATATGTACCACTGAGGTTAATATTTTTCATACATGTTGGAAAGAAAGAAAGACTTTTTTTGTGCCAGTTTTAACTGACTTTAACTTTTAAAAGTAAATTAAGGGAGTAGAGAAATTAAAGAACTATAATATAACCGCATACACTAGTGCGCTAGTTAACGATTTTTCAATTTAATGATAAATTTGAATGGTCTGGATTCAGCTTTATTTATTTCTATGTAATATAATCCTCGTTTTAATGATAATTTTCGTCTATTATACGATACTTTTCTGAATTTCAAATATTTTAAACGTCCTTTCTGTAAGTAAAAACGTCAGATTTTTTTTTCCCTTCCGTCATTTTTCTCTATTCATATGAACGAAACATTTTGGTATGTTCAGTTGATACGTGGAGGAATATTTACAATGTTTTTCAAACAATTAAAAAAGGTCACGTAACAGGTACAAAGTTTAGGAAAAACAAAGCTATTGCCTGCCAATAAAAGATTTTTTTTTTTTTTAAAGTAAAATGTATAATATTAATACGCTAAAAGGAATGCCTAGTTAAAAACTACTAGTATTTATTTATTTATTTATTTACTTATTATTATTATTTTTTCAAAATTCAATCACTAACTTTTATGTAGTTTCGATTTGTCTAATGACCTTACTCGATATAAGGGTAACCATTATTAAGCGATAAATTTCAACAAACCCTTTGTAATCGTTAAATAGAGGTTTGACTGTTTATCAAAGGAACGTCTCCGTAAAATGATTGTTTCTTGTTTCCCATACGAGGAAGTGGAGCGGGAAAATGGATTTTTCCCGCAATTGTATTATGATACTATGGAAAAAGGAGAGCGAGCTCAAATTGTCGAGTTTTGCTCATTAAAACTAAAACTAAAAAAAAGGAAAAAAAAACGTATTCCCGTAAGAAAAAGAAAAGTTGAATTGCCATTTTATTTTACGATTTTTAAAAAGTGTAAATAGAACTCACTTTTGAAAATTGTAAAAGTTACACAATGGATTTATTTATTAATTATAGTTATTTAACTTTATCATAAACCATATTTGTTTCGGAGAGCATAAATAGCGCATAAGTTTTTATCCAAATTCATCGTGTAATGAACCGCGCTACTACGGACTTTCCGTAATATTTAATTTGGCTTAATCTGATAACGAAACTTAGAACAAGAAGGAACCGAAAAGCTAGTTGGCAAACTAAAATCTCAAATACTTTGCCGACAAGTTTAAAAGTCTCGAAGATAACACAACTTCCAGTTTTTTATTGAAAAATGTTACATTATTTGACCGTTAAAGAATTTTCAAAGTTTCATTGTTAAGTTTGTTATAGAGAGAAACTATCAGAAGTTCTTAACATTGTTGTTAATTATTTATTTAAATTTTTTTCTTAGAATGATATTCCTTTTTCAAAAATTTCTGCGTGGAATTTAGAACAAAAGTAGTTGTTTTTAAAAAGACAAAATACACTGACAAACTAAAATCACAAATACTTTTCCTCCATGTTTGATAGTTGCGAAAATAGCACAATTCCAGTTTTTTATTGGGAAACATAAATATTATTTGGCCGTTAAATATTTTTCAAAGTTTAGTTGTTAAGCTTATTATACGGAGAAACTATCAGAAGTTGTCCATAATGTTTTATTTATTTGAAAGTTTTTTCCTTCAACGTGATTTCTTTTTTACGGGAAATTAAGAACTGAAAGAGTTGCTTTTAAAAAGACAAAATGCTCTGACAAACGAAAGTCACAAATGCTTTTCATCCATGTTTGATAGTTGCGAAAATAACACAATTCCAGTTTTTTATTGGGAAATATAAATATTATTTGACCGTTAAAGATTTTTCAAAGTTTAGTTGTTAAGCTTATTATACGGAGAAACTATCAGAAGTTGTTCATAATGTTTTATTTATTTGAAAGTTTTTTCCTAGAAAGTTTTTTTTTTTTTTTTTTTTACTTGGAATTAAGAATTAAAATATTTGCTTTTAAAAAGACAAAATGCTCTGACAAACTAAAGTCACAAATATTTTTCATCCATGTTTGATAGTTGCGAAAATAACACAATTCCAGTTTTTTATTGGGAAATATAAATATTATTTGACCGTTAAAGATTTTTCAAAGTTTAGTTAAGTTTGTTATAGGGAGAAACTATCATAAGTTCTTAACATTGTTGTTAATTATTTATTTAAAAAAATTCTTAGAATGAGATTCCTTTTCCAAAAATTTCTGAGTGGAATTTAGAACGAAAATAGTTGTTTTTAAAAAGACAAAATACACTGACAAACTAAAATCACAAATATTTTTCATCCATGTTTGATAGTTGCGAAAATAACACAATTCCAGTTTTTTATTGGGAAATATAAATATTATTTGACCGTTAAAGATTTTTCAAAGTTTCATTGTTAAGTTTGTTATAGGGAGAAACTATCAGAAGTTCTTAACATTGTTGTTAATTATTTATTAAAAAAAAAAATTCTTAGAATGAGATTCCTTTTTCAAAACTTTCTGCGTGGAATTTAGAACAAAAATAGTTGTTTTTAAAAAGACAAAATACATTGACAAACTAAAATCACAAATACTTTTCATCCATGTTTGATAGTTGCGAAAATAACACAATTCGAGTTTTTTATTGGGAAATGTAAATATTATTTGACCGTTAAAGATTTTTAAAGTTTAGTTGTTAAGCTTATTATACGGAGAAATTATCAGAAGTTGTTCATAATGTTTTATTTATTTGAAAGTTTTTTCTTAGAATGTGATTATTTCTTTTTTACGTGGAATTAAGAACTAAAAGAGTTGCTTTTAAACAGACAAAATATTCTGACAAACTAAAGTCACAAATACTTTTCATCCATGTTTGAAAGTTTCGAAAATAACTCCAATTTTTTATTGGGAAATGTAACATTATTTACTGTTAAATGTTTTTCGAAATTTAATTGTTAAGCTTATTATAGGAAGAAACTATCAGAAGTCGTTCACAATGTTTTATTTATTTGAAAGTTTTCCTTAGAATGGGATTTCTTTTTCAAAAATTTCTATCTGGAATTAAGAACTGAAATAGTTGATTCTAAAAATGACTTTCTTTCTCTTATTCGTTGCTATGTGTAATTGCGGTTGCTTTTATGCATTGAAATTAATATACTTATCTCTTTTTTTTTCTGTTTTTTTTCTTGAGACACGTTAAATGTAAAGAACATATAGCACGTAAACTTTTAGAAAGTCACTAATAAATAAGTTATTAAACTTGTCCTGAAAATAACACAACTTCAAATTTTTATTGGAAAATATAACATTATTTGGCCGTTAAAGAGTTGACAAATTTTTATTGTTAAGTTTATTACAAGGAGAAACTACATGAAGTTGTTAACATTGTTGATAATTATTTATTTGAAAGTTTTTCTTCGAATGAGATTTCTTTTTAAAAAATATCTACGTGGAATTGGGAACTAGAAAAGTTTATTGTAAAAATGGTATTTTTTTTTTTTCGTTCTATGTTGTACAATTTTACGATTGCTCTTATGCATGGAAATTATTTTACCTGTCTCATTTTTTACGAAACTCATTAAACGTAAAAAGGTGCAAAAGGTGTAAAGTTCGTTACAAGGAGAAACTACCAGAAGCAGAAGTTGTTAACATTGTTGATAATTATTTATTTGAAAGTTTTTCTTCGAATGAGATTTTTTTTAAAAATTCTACGTGGAATTGGGAATTAAAAAAGTCGATTGTAAAAATGATATATATATATATATATTTTTTTTTCGGCTCGATGTTGTACAATTTTACGATTGCTCTTATGCATGGAAATTATTTTACTTGTCTCATTTTTTACGAAACTCATTAAACGTAAAAAGGTGCAGCAAGTTTCATTTTTTAAACTCTTTTGTATTTTCATTGTAGTTCACTGTAACAACTTTTAGAATACAACTTTATATCGCTGGAATGGTACTTAAAGTTATTGTCAACATTTTAAAAAACATTATCACCCTAACTAATAATAAGACATTAAATGCGTCACTAACATCATGTTGTCTCATCCATGTTGGAAAATTTCGAAAGAAACAAACACATCACCGATTTTTTCAATCAGAAAATTTAACATTATTTGACCAATAAAGGACTTAAAGTTTCATTGTTAAGCTTGTTACAGAGATAAACTCTCAAAAATGTTAAGCTTTATTGTTAATTATTTATTTGAAGCTTTTTTTTTTTTTTTTTTCCTGAAAATGAGATTTCTTTTTCAAAACATTCTGCGTGGAATTTGCAACAAAAATAATGTTTTATACAAATGAATTTTTTCCTTTCCATGTTGTATGGAATAAGATTGTCTTTATCTATTGAAATTGTTTTATTTATCTTATTTTTTATGAAACATTTAAATGGAAAGAACATGTAACACATGTTTAATTTTATAAACTGTTTTATGTTTCCATTGTAGTTTCGTAATTTCATTGTAGTTGTGTAAAATTTTAGAATGCAATTTTGTGACACTGTAATACTACTTAAAATTTTTCTATTTAACCTTTTAAAAAATATTAACATTGCACATGTAACAACAGTATTTGATATTTTAAAGATTTTTTTAAATTTCATTGTTAAGCTTCTTATGAGAGATAAACTATCAGTTGTTATTGTTAACATTTTTTATTTAAAAAAATTTCTAAGTTTTTCTTAAAATGATATATTATTATTATTATTATTATTATTATTATTATTTTTTGGCAATCGTTTTGGAACTAAAATAGATGATTTTAAAAATGAACATTTAACACCCGTTTGATGTTCATTAGATTTACGATTGCTTTTATGCATTAAAATTATTTTATTTATTTTTGTGTTTTTAAAGACATATTAAACAGAAATAATTTTGCCATATTCTTTGTTCCATTTTTTAAAATTCTTATTATTATACTTTTTTTCCAGTACAATAAAAATTCATATTAATAAAATGCTTCTTAAAAGTATTGCCAGAACATTTTAAAATACATTAATTCGTCACTAATAATAAAAGTAACTAAACTGGTTATAATACTTTAGAAAATTTCGACGATAGCGCAATATCATTTTTTTTTTAATGTTAAAATGTAACTTTTCTAGAGTTTTTCAAAGTTTCATCGCTAAGCTCGTTATAAAGAGAAACTATCAGAAGTTGTTAAAGCATTGTTGATAATTATTTATTTCAAAGTTTTTTCGGAGTGGGATTTCTTTTTCGAAACTTTCTACTACGAATTCGAGAACTAAAATAGTTGTTTTTTTAACATGACATTTTAAAAAAATTTGATACTGTTTGGATTTACAATTGCTTTTATTTAGTGAAATTATTTTATTCATGTCATAGTGATCTTACTTTTTAAGAGACACACATTAAACTGAAATAATTTGTATCATTTTCATTGGTTAATTTTTTTAAACATTTTTATGTTTTATTTGTATTATACTAGAATAAAAACACAAGAAAAGTTTACCGTAGTATACCGTAAAACTTTTAAATGAAACTTCGTTTTATTGAAATACTACTTAAAATTATTGTACCAATAATAATAATAATAATAATAATAATAATAATAATAATAATAGCATTATCACTAATAATAAGTCGTTGAATTTGTCACTAATATTTTTTATTCACATTTGGAAAGTTTCAAAGATAATAACACCAAAATCTTATTGGGAAAACGTAACAATTTTTTACCTTTAAAGAGTTCTCAAAGTTTCAGTGTTAAGTTTGTTATAGAGAGAAACTATCAAAAGCTCTTAATATTGTTGATATGTTATTTATTTATCTATTTACTTTTTCTAGAACACATTTTCGTTTTCAAAAACTTTTGCAAGGAATTGGCATTTAAAATAAATGGTTTTGAAAATATCTTTCACTTTACTTTTATGTTCCTTGGATTTATGTTTGCTTTTATGCATTGGAATTATTTTGTTTATTTTAATTATTTTATTTTTGAATGACACACTAAACAAATATAATTTGATTGTATTTTTTGTTACATTTTTTAAATTCTTTATGTTTGTATTCTAGAACGGTAAAGCATTTAGAATCCGAAATAATATCATTAATCATTCCCGGTCCGAATTTTTCAATTTTGTGAAAACATTACTTTTATGTTAATTAATCTTAAAAGTAGCTATTCAAATTAAAAAATAAATAAATAAGGTTTACTGAAATTTAACGAATGTGTCATTTACTGAAATCTGAGCATTATAGTTATTTTACATGCTTTTTAATGATAATAAGGTAAGGAAGCATTTTTGAAGACATTCGGAAAATGACTTATTAGGGATATAAATAATAGTGATTTGGCCGAATACCGAAAATGCTTTCAAATTTTACGCCGAACACAGAATATTCGGCGATCAAATATCAACATTTTTTCTTTAAATATATATTTTTTTTTTATTATTTTTTTTTAAGTTAAATAACAGAAATAAATACAAATGAAAATTGACTTCTTATTTATTTTATGTTTAAAATGTACTTTTTTAATATTACTAACACTTTGATGCTAATAATAAAACATGACTTTTGCTAAATCTAAATTACCAATAGCATAATTTTATCTATAGATTCTTATAATTCATATATACATTTTATCCAAACTAAGAACGCATCGCTGTTAAATGTTCTTTTTAAATTTACTAAATTTACTTAAGTTCATCACAACAAATTTAGAAATTGCATTTTTTTCTTTTTAAACTTAGACATATCAAATTGACTTGCAGCCAGTAAGGATGGTACTTTATCGCCATAAAAATATAAAGAATATTCTTCACCTTCACAGTTCAGTAATACTTTTATCCTTCCTCGCATTCAAAATTAACAAGCCCCTTATAATGCTTACTTCACCGCTTCACCCCATAATTTCCAATTGAGATACTTCCTAAAATAGCCCTTGGTAAGTAAATATTTATTGGGAGGAATTTGTGTCCATATTTATCAACACATTTGTAAAAAAAATTATTTTTATGAAATAAGCTCCCAGTCTTAAATTACTTTGTTTAATTTAAATTGCGAATTAAATTAAAATACATACTTAACAAAACCTTTTGGCAGTTGAACCAGTGTAGACAACGACGCAGAAAACCACTTACTCCTCACAAATTGAAAATACACACATAAACTGAGAAAAACAATATGAATGATTTTGAACCTACTGTAATGCTTTGTCTTAAACATATTTAGAGCTGACATTCATGCACAAAGCCATTTTCATATATGCGTGAAATTTGCAAACATTAATATTCAAGTACTTTAGAATCGAATGGTGTTTTTAAGTTTTCTATAAACATATTATATCTTTTGTAATCGATTGTTAATCAATGAAGAGTTTTACCACAAAGGGCAAAACTGAGAAATTTTATTAGTGGCCTGTGGCCTTTATTAGCAGTTTAATAAGTGCCCCCCTCTTTTTTTTAAACTAGTGGCCACTTTTTTATTTAAAAGTTCTAAACAGTGAACTTTTATTAAAATTTCAATTAGTATTAATCTAAAATAGTTGAAATAAATATGCTTAATATAAACATATTTCAAGCAGCAAAAGTAAAATCCTTAATGAAATGCAAAAAAAAAAAAAAATGTACTCATTCTTTTTAAGAAAGTGACCATAAGACGGCCATGGCCACTGACAGACAATTTTTTAATAGGCACAATTTTTCATTTATTGGCCCAGTGGCCGGTGGCTAGTGATATTTTTGCTCTTTACTTTACCTCATAGTTGTCTCTAAAATTGTCTGAAATCTCAAACTTTGATTTTCTGAAAAAAAAAAAAAAAAAAAACCTTAGTCTTCATAGGAAATGTTATTTTATTTCTTAACTAGCTGAGTTCTTATTATTCTGGAGTGGCCTTTTGAAAAATGCACGACGAACTTTTAGAACTCCTGGAGAACAGGTTCGGAACCGCTGACATGGAATATCCAATTTTGGCATAAATAAATTTGCGTTATAATCCGCATATTCACCACAAATAAAATTGCAAGCAAATAGCCCTGCATAGTAACATTAACTTTTCCAATTTCTAATTGGGTAGTAAGAGGAATTGGAGATTAAAATGTCCGTTTTTAAAAATTCCACTTTGCTTATTTTTTGTTTCTGGTTCAGTTTATATAATAATAATAATAATAATAATAATAATAATAATAATAAAATTGTTGTTTTTTGACTCTATACCATTCATCTGGAGCCATCATCTATACCATTCAAATACCTGCAAAAAATAAACTTTTATATATTTGTTTCGTATTTCTTATCAAAACAAACAAAAATCAGTCCGCAATTTTTAATATGAGCATGAAGTTTTCTCAGCCTTTTCAGCAATGTATAAAATAACGATAGTTGAAAGTCTGATATAACAAACATGTAAGCTTTATTATAGTATAGCAATTCTTTGAGACCAGAAAAAACATCTACGCATAATCGATAACAACTTAAATATAACAAAAAATGTATTAAGGTGCTTACTGTAAGTATTTGATTTATGTTGGTTTGATCGTTTTATTTTTAAATAAATGAACGAGTATATTATAGAAATAGTTGGAATAAGATGTCTAAAGTAAAATTTAAAATGCATTTTTCTTGAAAGGAAGCAAAAGCTGAAAAAAGTAAGATCTTATTTCGTTCTGTAAAATAGATAACATTCAACAAACTTGCTATCTTGTTTTCAGCACATTACATAATTTTTGTGAATGAGTTTTCATTGAAACAAAAGTTTAACCGAAATTACTATCTTTTTAAATTGCCCTGCTTTTCTATTTTCATGCAGTGAAAATTCAAATACAATTTCTTTCTGTTGGACGTGGTGTACAAATTGCAAACATTGAGAAAACACTTCATATCATACTGTAAAATCAATCTCATCAATCAAATATCCTTTTAATTCTTGCTATGTTATGTATATTCCGACATAATACAAAATGCAAACATATATATGTATGCATGAGTTACATATTATTAATTTTAAGTAAAAAAATTATTTTCCCCATTTGGGGAAAAAGAACCCAAGTTTTCTATACCAATTATAATTGTTGGGTATTTTAAATTAAACCCGCCCGTGCTTGGTTTTTATTACAACCCCGTTTTTATAACCATGAAATTTTTAGAGTCCACCTTCGTCTCAGTGAAATGTTATTTAAAATTATTGTACCAACATTTGAAAAACATTAACAGAGCCATATAATATACTTACGAAGATCTGTTTTGCAGTCTATATTTATTTTCTTCGTTTTAACGCTTTATAAACACGCGAAAATTTTAATACTTTATTTACGCATTTTAAACAATTTTCCTAGTTTGTTTAACTTTTATAAATTTAGAACTTTATCCTGAGAAATTAAATTTTTCCTTCATATATTATTTTAATTTTAATTTATATTTTATGCAAGAAAATATTTCGAAGACAAATAATTTTAGAATAATTTATGCATGAATAACTTCATTCTGTTGATCTAAATGCAACGTTTTTCCAATTTTGTTTTGTTTTTTAAACGTTCATTGTAATATTAAAAGTAATGTTTTATTTCTGATCCTCTAGAGAAAATCTTGTCAAAAGTATTATTGTTTACTAACTTTTGTTATCGTATATTTAACTTATTATTGCATGCCCTTTTTGTATTAACTAGATTTAACACCGTGAGATTTAATTTTCTATATTTTATGCGCCTCTTTCGATTTTAAGGAAAAAATATATTTAAAAATATACAGATATGAATAACTGTATTTTGTTGTTTTCAGGCTTTTTACTGTCGAAGAAATTTAGCATGTTTAGTATTTTCTGTCTAGTTTTCTAGCCTACTCTTAATCTAGATTCTTAGCAGAATTATCGTATGTTGCGGCGCATAGTGTGCATTTTTAAACAAAAAAAAATTAGTCGAATTTTAAAGGTGCGCGTTATATACCGGGTGTAAAAATAAAAGCTTAAAAATTAAGCAAAAGAATTGAGATTTCTATATTAATGAACAAGAGACGAAAACGCGATTATTTTTAAATGAACGAGAGTACGATTCCAAACGTTTTGTGGGGATTCATGAAGAGATACATGGCTTTAGCATATGTTCTTACTTTGCATTTGCTTATTATTTTTATGTTTGTACTAGTTATTATAAGTTTTATACTATTTATTGTACCGGGCGTTATAAAATAGACAGACTGATTTTAAAATTCAATAACTTACAAACGGTGACAGATATTTAAAAAATTCTTGCAGGAGAGTAATGTAAGATGTCAGAAGTTTTTTTTTTTTTCTGCGAATTCTGATTTTAGTTCGAATTACCAGCAATAGATGGCGCTGCGAGCGATAGGATCCATTTACATTTTTTTCAATTGTAAAATCATCGAGCATTAATGCGAAGGAAGGAGGTTCAATACATAGATAGGGTCTCATTCGCTAATACAATCTTGTGCTTATGGTCTGATTCTGAATAAGATTTTATTGGTGAATGAGACCCACTCCATGTATTCAATCTCCTTCCTTCACATGAATGCTGTGTGATTTTTGCTTTTGTCTCGATTGGATGTCTGTTGCTCGTAGCGCCATCTATTGCTCATAATTCGAACTAAAAGCAGGAATATCAGTTTAAAAAAAAAAAAAAAAAAAAAAAAAAACTCCTGACATCATACATTTAGTCTCCCGCAAGAATTTTTTAATACCTGTCACCGTTTGGAAGTTATTGAATTTTAAAATCGGCCATTCCATTTTAGGATACCCAGTATATTCATGCTACATCTCTCATGAAGGTTTCTTTGCAAAAAAAGGAATGCGCTTAATATGAGCGAATATAAAGCTAAATAATAATAATAATAATAATCTCAAATCGTAGGTATGTGCGTTATATGCCAGAATATACAATATATTGTTTAATTTATTTTTGTAATTGCTAACCATACTATTGTTTAACTTTTATAAGAAATTAAATTTAACACAGGAAAATTTAATTTATGTTTCAGTTTCCTTAGCGCTTTAGGTATAAATGTGCTTACATCTTTTTTATGTAAACTTTCAAGAAAAATAAATAAATAAATAAAAAAATCTATAAAAATATATGCATGAATAATTTCATACTGATGATTTCAATGCGCAATTTTTACTCCTGAAGAACTTTTCTACATTTTTTTTTCTGTTTTCTAAATGTTTATTGTGCTGTTAGAAAGTAAGGCATTGTCTCTTTCTCTAATCAACTAAAGAAAATCCTTATTAAAATTTCATTGTGTATTTACTTTTGTTATGGGAAACTTACTTTTGTTTAACTAAGGATTTAACACCGGAAAATTAAATTTTCTATATTTATTCTTTAGTGCTTGGGGTGTAGATACGTTCACATCCTTTTTTTCCCCTTTTGTGTGTGTAAACATTTTAAGGAAAAAACAAAAACAAAAACATACAACGCACGAATTCCTTATTGATGATTTGAAAGCAAAATTTCCCTTTCAGACACGGTCTTCATTTTGTCCACATTTTTGTTAATGTCCCCACTTTGTCCACATGGATTGTGGACAAAATGTTAAAAATGGACAAAACTGGAAGAAATGGACAAAATAAAAATCTACTGAATTTGTATAATTTTGGCATATAAAATATAAATTGTTGTTATGATGTAATAAAATTATGTTTCTACATTTTTATAGCAATAAAAATACTTTTAAACTTTATTCTTTAATTAAAAATAGTGATTGCGTATTAATCATAATTTGATAAATACAGGAAGAAAATGTTAATTACATGGTAGTACAATTCATTTTATGGAATACTTTGCTGCAAATTTGATCAAATTTAACAAAATAAATCAGCTGTTGAATATATAGTAACAGAAAAAAAGAGTTTATTTTCACAGTATAACGTATAACTTAACAAGAGGAGGAAAAAAAAAAGTTTACTTATATTACAGTTTTTTAGAAATCATATAGCAATTTAATACTAAATTGTAAACAATTGCGTATTTATATGTTTAAATCTTTTCGTTAAAATTATTTTTTTTGTTTGTTTTTGAACTGTTTATTTTTCTATAGTTTATTTATTATGTTCTTGTTATTATGTAGTTTTAAATTTATAACTAATGGAAAATTTTGATTATATAAACAATCAGCGTATGAATGTTGTATGGATATATAGTATCCATAAGTCATTTCATGCACAACTTTCATTTCCATATGGTTAGGGCATTTCACATATAAGAGATATTACGTCTGTAATACCTATTTGTTACGTCCGTTGCAAATATATTAATTTGTGTCATAAATTACACAAGTAAAATCTACAAAAGCTTTACGATTTTAGAAAGCTTAAAGTCTCTAGAACAAGTATCCAAAAGGAATTTTTTTAAAATATTGAATAGTTCATAGAAATATTTGCAATTATATACTAGTAGTGTAGAATTTTGCCTGTTTTCTGAGTTACGTCCGTAACAGGCAGTTTTTATTTTTTGTAATCCAGGAATCAATACCCAAAGTTAGGATGTCATAAATAACCTCAAATTGTACATCAGAAAAAAAATTACATATTTTTATCAAACCAAATTGTAATTATGTGTGTTTGAAGTCTGCAATTGTTACGTCAGTAACGGTAAAATTCACCCCCCCCCCCCCAACAACAACAAAAAAAAAATCACTTGCATCAACTTTGACGTGTAGCAATCCAAAAAATGCATAAAATTCGTTAAAGCCGCGATCACCAACACATGTATGAGCGCTCCGTACATGCATGAAAATCGTTAAAGCCGCTATCACTATAAGGCGTATGAGCGATTCGCGCCCATTAAATAACAAACACAAATCTAAGTAGATTCGGCTAATTCGTAGTATTGAATTCTCTAAATACAGGAAATTCGTTAAAACCACAATCACTATAACGAATATTAAAAAAAAAAAAAAATCACATTTTTATAAATTGTTAATATTGTTTCAAATTATTTTTTATAACTTAATTAAATATTGAAAAATATGCATTTTTTCAAACTTTCCGCTGCTGGGTTTCGAACTGTTCTATACAAAACCGAGACTAGCGACTTACCGCATAACTACTACGCACTCATTCCGAAACAACTTAGAATAAAATTTTAATTCACCGATCACCGCTTCCCAGACTTTAAAAATCTGTATGGTCTGGATATCTGAATCTCGCAAGCCAATGAGGAAGGTTCTAAAGTACATTAGATCTGAACCGAATATGTACTGTGAATATGCAATGCATGGCAGACTGGGCAGTTCTAAAATGTGACACAAAGACCACTCAAATTATATAGCACGTCCCCCCCCCCCCCCTGGGAGAACGCTGGGGTACACATAACATTTTGTGAATCTGACGAGAAAAAATTACAAAATAATAAAATAAACCTTTGACATTCCTGGTAATCCAACTTCAAAAGTAGTGAAAAATTATGCAACTTGTAAAATTTTTGGTGTGGTATAGTTTGCTGACAACAAAGATCTTTACTGTTACTGATTTGCTGACAACAACGATGCTTTGGGCAAACGTAACTCGTAAGACGCCACTCAATGGTGATTTTCTTGAGTGAGGGGGGGTGGGGAATCCTTAAACATATTTTTTAGGGGGAAAAAGCTCTTATTAAGGCTAATATATTTATCTAGCCAATTTTCAATTTGCTTAGTTTATATATTTATGCATTATGAATTAGAGAGCGGGAAAAAATCACCAACGTTTTGATTTTCGCTTTTTTTTCTTTAATAAATGCAGCAATTAACGTGGCTTATCAAGTAAACCAAATTGCTTGTCATTTAATAATCTGATATCTCTCGATAGATGTGTAACTTGTAATAGATGTGGAACATGTAATATATGTGGAATATGTAAGCATCTATTAAACTGGTATTTATTATTATAGCATACGGTGCAGCAAAGAGATTTTGAGTGATGTGAGTTTTGAAGTTTGAACTATTACAACTTTAAGAGATTTAGTTTTAATTTCCAATAAATTTTCATTGTTACTCATAAATTCGAGATGAAAATATGCGTAAGTAAACAGTCAAAAATATTTTATGGTAGGTTTAAAAGAGGAAAAAAAGTTTAACAAATTTAGTTATAATTTTTATTATTGTTTCATTTATTATATTCACAAATTCTAGATGAAAGCCTGCATAAATAAACAATGTAATATTGACATAGATTTTGCTCAAAGGAATAAAAAAAAAAAGGAACAAACATTACCTTATAACATTGCAATACGATAAACGCTTCTAAAATCAGAAAAAATATACTCCAGTTCTGTATAACTGCACTACATTCGACAGAAAATAGAAGATATACGCATCCAAATAATCAGCGATTTGAAATTATTCACTCGTAAATTTACCAATTTCCTAAATATTCGTTTTTTATATCCTAAAATGTTTACATAAATATTAAAATATATGCATCTAAAACATTTATTGGAAAAAAATATTTATTGTAGCGCTAACCTGAAGAGTGAAACAATAAAAAATAAACAGTACAATTTTAACAAAGATTTTATTTAAAGGAATATAAATAAAGCCTTATTTTTTAACACTAAAATAAGCATTTAGAAAACTAAATCTGAAAAAAAAAAATAATAAACGCATTAGAGTTTTTTTAGAAGCAAAACTTTCACATTCAAATCATCAATATGAAATTAATCATGCATATTTTTATACATTTGTGTATTTCTTTCTCTGTTAAAAGTTTACAAAAGAAACAGATGTAAATGCATCTACATCTGAATTTGCATTTAATTTTCCGGCGTTAAATGCGATTTCGCAAAAGATTATTAGTAAAGTTTAGCAATAACAAAATTAACTAAACCATGAAATTTGATAAAGATTTTCTCTAAAAGATTACACAGAGACAAAGCATTACTTTCTAATACTATAATAAAAATATATAAAATGAAAAAGTAAATGTGCTAAAGTTTCTTGGAGTAAAAACTGCACGTTAAATCATGAAAATAAAGTTATCCAGGTAAATATTTGTTTCTTTAAAAACAAACAACAAATGTAAATAAACTAATAAACAATAGAATTTTAACAAAGATTTTCTTGAAAGAAATTGAAACAGAAATAAAGCATTACTTGACACTACAGTAAACATTAGGTGGGTGTGGGGATATACTACAGTTCTTCAAGAGGGAAAATTGTACTTTCAAAAAATAAATATAAAAATAAAAATACATATTTTTATTATATTTTCTCTCTCTCAAAAGATTTATACAAAAAGAAAATATATGAACGTACCTACATCTGATGCACTAAGGGAATTTAAATATAGAAAATTAAATTTTCTGGTGTCATAACCAAAGTTAAACAACAGAACATTTACAAAGAAATTTTGATACGGATTTACTTTAGTAGATCTGGAAAAAAAAAAAAAAGAAAAAAAGAAAAAAAAATACAATGCGTTACTCTTTAAAACTGCAAAATTCATTTAGAAAATAGGGGATTTTTTTTTTTTTTTCGCAATTAAAAAATACACATTCAAATCGTCAAAATGAAATTATTCATGCATATTTTTGTAAAATTTTTTTATTCATTTTTCTCTAAAAAGTTTACATAAGGGAAAGATATGACATCTATATCTGAGGAGCTAAGGAGATTTAAATATAGACAATTAAATTTTCAGGAGTTAAAATTTTTTTATACGGATTTTCTCTAAAAAATTTACTTTTTAATACTGGATAATAAAAAAAAAAAAGCGTAAATGTGTTAAAATTTTTCTGGAGTTAAAATTGAACATTAAAATAGTCAAAAGGAAATTATCCATTCATATATATGTATTTGTTTTCATTAAAAACTGGAAAAAAAAAACATGCGCATACATACATGCGTCAGTAATCCGGTACATGATTTAAAAAATTATATTAATTTATAAAGTTTGCAAACCCTTGCACAATCAATACTGACATTCGTTTATTATATTTATAGAAATTGAAAAAAATATATATTTGATAAATGTCGTAAATTATTTATGTACATATTTTTTTAATTATTCAAAATCATCATTAAATTATGTGTTAATTTGTGTGCATCAAAAATACGCGTTTTGTGATGCAGCCGATCACCGCTTCCAAGATATTAAAAGTCAGTATGTTCTGTATATCTGAATCTGACGAGCCAATCAGAACGGTTCTGAAGTATGCTAGATCTGAATCGAATAGGTATTGTGAATATGCGCGCGGCACTTACGCGCACAATAGTGCCCTAAATTCTTATTACAATTCATTTTTTAAAGATAATTCTTAATTTGAGATTAATTCAATAAATACAAATTTCCCCACTCATCTATCTGCGCGAGTATAATGAATTGCTCGCCGTTAACGAGCTTTTCTTGACTGTTTTTGCCTCGAAAATCTGCTTGAAATGCATGTATGATGAAATGATTTTATAAAGGATATTTCGCCATTATAAGGAAAAGGGAAACCCTATTCGATTTCTCAGTATCTCTATAAAATTTTACAAATTTTATACATTTAAGACAAAAGTGACTTCAGGAATGTGTCAGAAAATAGTGAATTTGTATTTAAGAACTATCTTAAGAGAGTGAGGTTATCAGAATTGCATTTAATCCCGAAGAACTGTTAGAAAATTCCTTTTAGCATCAATACTTAACTGAACTCTGTAACAAGCTTTGCCTTTAGTTTAAACTGTATTCAAGTTTTACAAACTTTCTCAGTTGCTTTACACCGTTCAAAATGTCACTTCAATTTTCCTGTAACTTTCGAAATTAGAAAAGGTTAAACTATAATTTCTGAAGCTGCAGTTTAAAACTATATAAAGTGCTACAAACGCTTTTATCAAAACCATTCGCTGTCATTTCAAATGAGTGGATAATTTGGATTTCTTTACAAAAATTCAATATCAGGTTCTTATTAACATTTTTTAGCTCACAGGCTGTAAAAGCCTGAGCCCGCCGGTTCTGTATGTACTTATGTAATGTGCCCGCCGGTTCTGTATGTACTTATGTAATGTGCCCGCCGGTTCTGTATGTACTTATGTAATGTGCCCGCCGGTTCTGTATGTACTTATACGTATGAGGTACGTAACGCGATAACCCTTCATAGAAATAACCGTTTTGCTTCAAATTTTGTTTATAGGTTCATTGTGATAAGGATCTTCCCTGATTAGTTTTTGGGGTTTATTGGTTAAGTATAAAAGGAGGAACGGGGAGCTAACCCCTCTTCAATTTAGATAAATGGGTTTTTTATGCAGAATTATCCGATTATCTTCAAATTTTGTATATAGGTTCATTGTGATAAGGCGCTTCCCTGATTAGTTTTGGGGGTTCATTGATTAAGTATAAAGAGGGAAAGGGGGCTAATCCCCCCTTAATTTTGATAAATGGGTTTTTCATGCAGAATTATCCGATTAGCTTCAAATTTTGTATATATGTTCATTGCAATATGCGCTTTCCTAATTAGTTTTGGGATTCATTGGTTAATTATAAAGGGGGGGGGGGATGATCCCCTTAATATATTGCCGATTTCTTTATTTTTTGAGGGGTTTATTTCAAATTCTTTGAAATAACAGTATAATATACAATTAGTGTGAATAGCCTGTTAGCTAAATGTCCTCAGTTTAACTAGGCAGTTTTCTTTTTTTTTTATTTAAAATGATTTTTCATAATTCGATAATGTATTTTTCTTCAATCTGCCGTGGAACTTCTATAAACTGGGTCTCTATTGATCGAGGCCTCCGTTGACCTAACCGGCAAAAAATTTAATCTTTACAGACACGGACGGCGGGCGTTCTGAGTCCGCCACTCAGGAATAAAACAGTTGCTAATTCCTAAATAATTACGTGATTAACATCTGAACTTCACTTACCCTCTTCACAAAGACCCTTCAGTGTTCAACCAATGTTTAAAGTTCTCATTTTTTTTCGGGCTGCCTTTCATTATTTTTATTGGTAAGCCGCTACTAGCGTACGGAATAAACTGGGCGTGTGTTTTTCTAATTTATTCTATTTACTATCTTAATTAAATTATTTTTTTATGTATAAATGTGATGTCTATTACTTTTATACTACTTGTAGACATTAGACGCTATTCTTCTTTAGCATGAAAAGTTGATGTATAGGCTTTAAAAGGCATTGGCGCATGGAGTATGCCGCCTGTGTATTTAAGTTACTAGAAACCGTTCATGTTATATTAATTCTAATTAGTCTTTTTTTAACAATTTGATGCTTATTACTTTTATTAATACTATTGGAGATTGCATTAAACAAGGGTATAATTAAAAGTTGATATTTAGGCTTTAAAAGGCATTGGAGCATGGAGTATGCCGCCTGTGTATTGAAGTTACTAGAAACCGTTCATGTTATATTAATTCTAATTAAATTAGTCGTTTTTTAACAATTTGATGTTTATTACTTTTATTAATACTATTGGAGATTGCATTAAACAAGGGTATAATTAAAAGATGATATTTAGGCTTTAAAAGGCATTGGAGCATTGAGTATGCCGCCTGTGTATTAAAGTTACTAGAAACCGTTCATGTTATATTAATTCTAATTAAATTAGTCGTTTTTTAACAATTTGATGTTTATTACTTTTATTAATACTATTGGAGATTGCATTAAACAAGGGTATAATTAAAAGATGATATTTAGGCTTTAAAAGGCATTGGAGCATTGAGTATGCCGCCTGTGTATTAAAGTTACTAGAAACCGTTCATATTATATTAATTCTAATTAAATTAGTCGTTTTTTAACAATTTGATGTTTATTACTTTTATTAATACTATTGGAGATTGCATTAAACAAGGGTATAATTAAAAGATGATATTTAGGCTTTAAAAGGCATTGGAGCATTGAGTATGCCGCCTGTGTATTAAAGTTACTAGAAACCGTTCATATTATATTAATTCTAATTAAATTAGTCGTTTTTTAACAATTTGATGTTTATTACTTTTATTAATACTATTGGAGATTGCATTAAACAAGGGTATAATTAAAAGTTGATATTTAGGCTTTAAAAGGCATTGGCGCGTGGAGTATGCCGCCTGTGTATTGAAGTTACTAGAAACCGTTCATGTTATATTAATTCTAATTAAATTAGTCGTTTTTTAACAATTTGATGTTTATTACTTTTATTAATACTATTGGAGATTGCATTAAACAAGGGTATAATTAAAATATGATATTTAGGCTTTAAAAGGCATTGGCGCGTGGAGTATGCCGCCTGTGTATTTAAGTTACTAGAAACCGTTCGTGCTATATTAATTCTAATTAAATTAGTCGTTTTTTTAACAATTTGATGTTTATTGCTTTTATACTACTACTGGATATTGCATTGAACAAGGATATGATTAAAAGTTGTTATTTAGACTTTAAAATACTCTGGCGCATATAGTGCACTGTTCGTGTCTTTATGTTTCTAAAAACAGTCCGTGTTGTTTTTAAGTGTCAAATAAAGCATTGGGAAAGTGTGTTTCAGCCGCTAATAAAATCACTCTTTGATAAAATCCGACGACTAATATTAAAATAAATTTGTGCCGAAGTACTTTTTTTGTTATTTTGATTTTTAATAAAAAAATATTTAAAACGTTTTAAATCTACTATTTGCTGTATTTATTTATCCGAAGAAAAGTTAGAATATTAATCTATACTTTAGCAGTGCAAAATATTAAAATAATTGTTAATATCTTTTTTTTTTTCCTCTGGTACACAAATTTCTAAATTCGGTAATATTGTAGACGAATATGAAGCGAAAAAATGGTCTCAAAAACAAAACAAAACAAAAAGCAACAACAAAGTGCACTGCTGTATAAAATTAGCATTTATAAAACTTTTTTTATTAATCTAGTAATCATGCCAAAAAAATTTAAATGAATTATTTATATATATATATATATATATATATATATATATATATATATAGCACGTCTTTGGTGGTAAGAATAGTTGATTGATCCGTAATCGACATACTGCAGTATATCTATGCATAACATTCAAATGGATGCTCCATTTTTGACCATTCACTTTTATTTTAAAAGATTCGCATTCTTTTTGGCCTCATATGAATTTTTTAAAGATAAAAAATTGAATGTTTGTCTGTTTTCTGGTGAGTTTGCACAAGCTACCCGCTTTGATTTTCGTAAAAATAGGTTGATTATTACAAAATTTATAACTGCCGTTAAGGTAAACCGTAGGCTTTATGTGTTTTCTTTTGAATTTGGCTGTCGTATCCTGTAGTTTTTTTGTGTGTGTGTGTGCGTTTTTTTCAAAGACACATAAAGTGTTTAGAATACATAATCTATGGTTTTCATAACAATCCTCTAATATTCTACGAAATTTCAAAATGTTCGAGTGTAGCACTGTATTCCTCCATTTAAAATTGGTCACTGTATCATACATACTTATTTCATAAAAACACCTTCTTGAAAATTCAAATATGTTTTTGTATATTCAAATATATGTATTATTCAAATATATTGTTATTATTTAACTTGAAAGTTTATTGCGTAGAGAACATGTATAGTATTTCAAACAATAACTTGTCTATACCATAATATCATGGCAGAAAGATTATAAGATTATGCCATTATGGGATAAGCATACTGTGTATTTTGGAGAAATGTGTACCATTTGATTTAACTCAAATATTTTTGGCATCACTATAGTACCTCCTTGCCCAATCTCGTAGCACTGGCCTTATCCATCACAGCGTGAGAACGCACACACACAGACAGAGTCCTGCTTCGTGTCGGGTTGGCGTTATACTTTTTCGTTGCGGTTCGAGTTGACTTCTACTGTTTTGCTGCGGGTCGGGTTTGGGTCTGGTTGACCCGCTTTTTCAAAATAATGTTCACAATATTTTTTTAGATTAAAATATATACTATAAGACCTCCATAATGGACACTTCCGAAAAGCGGACACCTCTATTTAGCTAACACTTTTTCAATTCCTGACACTTATGCCACTGTACAATAAAACCTTGGAATTGTGGGCACCTCCAAATCTACGCACACGTGGCATGTGTATGTGTGCATAAAATATCACAAATACTATACATGTGCTTTTGTGTGTATCATAAACGAAATGCTAGTAATGTTTTTCATATTCCGAAAAAGAAAAAAAAAATGGCTCATAAAATGCACCGTAAAGAAAGAATAATCTATGATTACATTTCTTATATACATTTTATTTTTTCTCAAAATTGAATATATACTCATTCATATTAAAATGCGTATTTATTTTCATCTGAAACATAGTTCTGTTCAAACTTTTTGTGAAAATCCCAACAATTCGACTTGCAAAAAGCCTAAATATGACCCTGAAGAATTATTCTAGGATGAACCCGATACGCAGAAAGAAAATTAGTCATCCCGACCCGATGCAAGACTCTGTTCAACGATCTCGAGATGTCCGCTTTTCAGATGTTTCACTATATTTGAATATTAAAGAACATGATTTGTCCATTTTTCTATATAAAATATAAAATTGGTATTAGAGATATAATTGTACATTACTTTTCATAATAGCATGAAGCATTATTGTCCTTTCATTGCGGGTTCCGATCGAGTTGCTGGTTGAACTACTTCGGGTTCGGGTCGAGTGCGGGTTGAAATATGTTGTGTTCGGGTCGGCGAAAAATATTTTTTGCGGGTTCGGATCGGGTTGCGGATTGACTTCAAATTGAAATTGCGGATTCGGGTCGGGTACAACCCGACTCGTGCAGGACTTTAAGACGACACAAACTCTGACTCACAAACTCTTTGTTTTGTTAATGTAGATATGTTAAAATCTTACTCAGAGCTCGGGTTAGATTTTAACACTTCAAATAAAATTTAGTATATATTTTAGAAATATTTTGTCAATTCAAAAAGAAAGGTGCGTCCATTAAGAAGAATATATGGAAAAATACGTTACAAATACTTATTTTTTGATGAGACATTTCAAAAGTGAATGCATTTTATGACCACAAGTTTAACATTCAACAGAGTAAACTAAGATCTGACTGACCAATTGCCTTAAAACTAGATCAGACAAGGGTGAACCTACCTAGTGAAAATTGCCTCAGGCGCTGAGCCCGAGAGGCACAAAATCTATAAATAATCATTTTTTTTTTCTCAATCAGTTATTCGTATATTTTATAACTCGTTATATATTGCTGCAGAGGATTGAAGATTCTATTCTTCTGATATTTGATTTAAAATTGATTTTTTTGAGGAGACGCGATGTCGCTGAATTAAATTTTGGCTTCATCGTCGAAATAGCTTTAAGGCTAACACTTGATCGTATATGAAAAAGCAAAACTAAGTCACTTTTAATAGATTCAGTAAAAAAAAAAACTTTTGAAATTTCTTTGAAAACAAAATTACAGTTCTGAGAACAATTAGATGAATTTTATTTATTTTTTCGTGAGATTCGAGAGGTTTTTATATAAGAATCTTGCGATTCAATATTTTTGTCATCACTATAGTTCAAACAATTATTTATTTTATTGTTATCTCGGCTTTGAATGAAATGAAATGAAAAGAACAGAATGCGTACAAAAGGAAAACATAAATTTAACTCAAAGCATCAAATAACTCGCATTATTAGACTAGTATAGCAGCAAAATATTTTCTGGTAATATTTGTTGCTGATTTAATATGATGTTTGGGTATATTTTTATTAAGCTCCATATTTATGAAACAAAAGGCGACATTAAATATCAGAACCTGATTCAGATTTTCTTCGGTCCTAGGCGCAACATTCTTTCGGGCTTACTTGTTTTCTATAATTTTCTTTTTTCAAATTGCACATACAAAAATTAAAATAGTACATTTTTCGCAGCATTGTTTTATGCCTGTTAAAACATAAATATTTAGGTCATATTTTAGTATAATTAACTATAAATCGACAGAGTTTGTTTCTGCGTGGGTTAGTTTTTTTAAATTTATTATTATTTTTTAAAGTAAATTTTGCGATATTTAGAAGTGATGTATGAGCGATAAAGCCGAAAGCGATTACGCAAATCGATGCCACAATCATTATACATTTTGAAAAATAGCAAACTGTTTTTGGCAGCCGTACTTTTTTTTCTTTTATTTACGACGACAAAAACAAGTCTGATTTGTCAATCCCAAAACTTTCTTATATCTCATACATGTTAATACTTCAAAAAGTGTAATTTTTTTTAAATTATGCATTTTAGAATCTAAAAATGCAGAGCCACTTGTTATATGATTTACACGAAAACCTAATCAGTACCAACTCATATCAAGATCTAACAGAATATGTAATTTGATGAAATTCTGTGCATTAATTCTTGAGATATGACTATCGCTAAAATCCTGAAAAACACAGTTTAGCAACGCTGGTCTAAATAGCCCTGTTGGGCTGTTTAGACTAAAACGCAATCGGCAACAACTTATGACAATGTCTAACTGGAATAACTTTTATAATAAAAGGAAATTCGAAACGAAAGATTCGCCTTTGCTTGTCCACAATAAGAAAAACATGTTTATGAAAAATGATTTATCTTACGCATTCTAAAATAGACGTCTGATAAATAAACATATGTACAAATGTCTTAAAAACTTTAAAACACAAGCTATTAGTAGTATATAACACTTTCCTACATATAACACTTTGTTTTTACCAGACGTCTATTTTAGTAATGTGTAAAATAAATAATTTTTCATAAACATGTTTTTCTTAATGTCTAACTGAATCTGAAGTTTCATATGAAAATCCGTGCATTATTTCTTGAGATAGAGCTATTACGGAAATCGTGAAAAATGTAGCATAGAAACGCCAACTGTTACGATTTACATCAAAAACGAATCAGAACCAATTTATATCAAAGTCTAACTGAATCTAATGTTTTGTTAAATTCCGTGTAATAGTTGTTGAAATATGACTATAGTTAAATTCGTGCAAGTCCTCAAAAATGTAGCATAGCATCTGTTGGGAGATTTACTCCAAACCCAATCAACAACAACTTATGTCTGTGCATTAGTGGGCACATTCTATGCATTAGTTCTTGAGATATACCTATCGTAAACATCATGAAAAATGCAGCATAGTAGCCCCTATTGTCGGGCGATATTAAATATTGTTATTTTTTCAAAATATTGGGACTGTGGTAAATAAAATTTAACAACCGACAACTTTAATTACTTATTGTATATTAAAAATATTTAAATTAAAAGATTTTGCTTGTAGTTATCGATAAAATAAAGTGATCTAAACTTTTATCTGTATTTTGTATGACCATTAGAAGATATCAAGAAGATATATTTGTATAACTAAGAAAAGTATATGATTATTGTCCTTAAAAAAGAAAGAGAAAAAAAAAAGAAGCAAAAATATTAATATAAGAATTCTAAAAGAAATCACATTGATATCCATGGTTTTGTTTAATATATAAATAAAGTATGAAAGTGTAAAATAAAATTAAAGTAATTAAAAAAATATATATATTATAAATCGTTAGCTGCAAATTTTAAGTTCTGGGTTTTAGAATCAGGCTGAAAAAATAAAATTAATGAAACATTTTAAAAGTCGCGCAATTAAAAAAAATAAAATAAAATTCTAAATATTACTATTAAAAAAAAAAAGAAAAGACTGTAGTAAGTAAAAATAAATCAAATAAATCATTCAATTAATATTTAATATTTTTAGTTAAATTCTTGCTAAATTAATTCAAGCCTAATAGGATGTAAATTAGAAGCTTAAAATTATTTCACTTCATTAGTTGAGTAAGGCTGGATTGACAACACCATCTATCGTTTTATATCTATTGGAATCACTTACACAATATAACAATTCTTCAAATTTCCAATACCTAATTAACTAAAAAGCAACTAATTAAAAATAAAAGCATATTTCTAAAGGAACTTTCAAGTTATTTACCGTCAAATCTTGACGCGGGTACCATCTAGTATTATTATATAGAGAATTTATATTTCGAAAATTTGTCAGTATTATGCATAGGCATAGAAAAATTTGATTCGTCTGAATATTGTGAGAAAACTTCAAACTCTTATAGTTGAATGAGTGCCAATACTGAATGTCAGATGGAATAAGCATTATGGTAAATAGCTGAAATCTACTATTTCTACATTTCTGAATCTTTCTTTAGGATTTCTTTAGATTTTTTTTCCTACGTAAAGTTTTGTCTTAGAATTAACGCATTGCGAAGAGGAAAAACAAGGAAAGAAGAAAAGATTAATGTTAAGGATAAAATTTATGTAGAGATGAAGAGTACAATAAATTTGCTACTGCTACTTCTGCTATTTTATATTTTCTCTAAGCTTTGGCGTTTACTTTATGATTTTTTATTCCGAAAATCCACATCTTGTTAGGCTAATCTAGAAAAGAGACTTACTTTTGGCCTGTTATTATGAAAGTCTAATTATCAATTTTTTTTATATATTATGTTAAAATAGATAGAATTTTCGTTTTTAAAATTAGATATCGTCTTTTTAAAGATGGGTCCGGCTTTCTTTGGGGGTTTGGATAGTGGATATCGCCGCTCAGCGGGGCTTGTAGAGCTTTAGACAATCGGTAGGCCACCCCGCTCAGCTGAACCTGAACCTGTAATCCCCCCCTTTTTTTTTACATATAAAGAAATAAAAGAAAATTAAAAAGAAAAAAATCGAAAAGTAAGTGAAAAAGATAAATTCCTCCACAGTGTTCTCAAATTCCTGCGGAATTAGAATATTGCAGAAATTCTATTCACTATATTTACACTTTAAAAAATGTTCACCTTGTCGTGTGGAGCCTTTTTACAAAGGTGTGTGAAAAATTCTGTGTAATATCATCGTATGCAACTATTGTTTGAATAATTCGCACAGTATTTGTTATTGTATTATCTGTGTATCATAATAGTTATACTTGCGTTGGCAGTACGATGCAATAGTAAAATATTATCCTATGATGATTATCCATGGTGGACAGGTATGAACTTCAAACAATTCGAATTGTTTCTGATTTAGATTTTTAACCTTTTGGTAAATCATGTAGCATAAATTAAATTGTTTATCTTTTTTTTTTTTTTTTTTCACTATTTTTTTTCACTGTATTTTTATTTTTATTTTTTTTTTCAACCTTTCTGTTTACAAAGAAAAATGCATTATGTTAGGGCGGGAAGAAAGGGGAGAGTAAATTCTTATTTTTTGTATAATTCAACGAAAAGAGCAGATGTATGCCTGGATAAATATTTCCTATTATACATAAACATTTTTAAATCAATATTTTATTAGTGCTTTTCAGATTGATTTCTTTAGAAATCAATCTATTGCAATCATTTCTTTTTGTATATACAGTCGAATCCAGTTAATACGAAAAGAAATTAACATTTCTGATGTAGTTACCTCTTATTCTCTAGCCAAAATAGTGAACTTAAAAAGAGTAAGACCAATTTATTTAATTTGTATTAAATCTGATGTATGCACCTAAAAACAACGAAATCAATCTACACAGACGACTGAGCCGGAATGACTTTTTTTTTTTTTTTTTCTTGAGCTTGAAATTCAAAATATGTTGCATGTATTGGTATGGTGTATGTAAATATATAAGATATACGTAAGTATGAAAGAAAGGATATATGTGTGTAAGTATATAGAAGGAATGCAATAGAGTATTAAAAATAGAGATAATTTAAAAACAGAGTTTATTGATGATTGAGCCACTCAGGAACATAAATAAAAATGTGCCAATAAGGCAATTTTTATTAATTTTCTTTATATATTTTTCTCTTATTATATTACTTTTTTTTAAAGCTATCTAGGAAGACAGCTTTATACTTGAATGATTTGCTGAAGTAGATGATGACGATGCACTAAGCTTACTACTTCATAGAGATCTGCACGGGCCGGGCCAAGGCCCGAAGCCCGTACTCGGCCCGGCCCGCGGGCCGGGCTCGGGCCTATTTTTGTTCACGGCACTCGGGCCGGGCCGGGCCCGGGCCATATTTTTTTCTGAATACTCGGGCCGGGCCGGGCCGAGTAATTACTCTTTACGGGCCGGGCCGGGCCTTACTTTTTCCTTGAAGTATAAGGCCGTGCCTTAAATTATTTTTTCCGTACAGAGCCGGGACTGGTTTCATTTTTCCTAGTCTTCACGCCTCAAAATTTTTAGTCCTGGTTTTGATCCGTATGAAAGTCATTATCTCGGCGGGCCTGGTCCTTTCGAAGGTCAGTAAAATAAGATCTGGCATAAAAATCATTGCAAAACATGCATACAGTTTTAAATCGCCATTATTTTATAATTAAACATTAAAATTTATTCTTTTTAAAGAATAGTAGATTTATACACTTATTAAAATATGGCTAAATTAAAATATAGTAAAACGTGTGAAAAAGAACCTGCTTATGGCGGAATCCTGTCTTAAATTGAAAAATGTGTTGATCCATTAAAAATGAATATACTAATACGTAAGAAAAGAATATATAATACATTTACACCTGATAAAAAGGCAAATTGTCTATAACTCATTTTTTTCTTCCCTATGCAATTCCATTTCAGAAGATTTTACTGCATAGCATTTTTCTGATTTTTAACACTTCAATAAATGGAATATGTATTAACAATATTGATGATAACTTAAACACATACATACAACAAATAGAGATTTATTAAAAAAATAAACATTCCAGCTTGCGGCACCTCGATAAAAATGAAGATTATAAACATGAAAAAAAAAAAAGGCTAAGATAGAAATTTTTATTTAGATCTCCTCCTACGAGGCAAATTTTTAACCAAATTGACGTAAAAATTATGTTTTGTAGAAATTTACTCGGGCCGAGATTTTAACTTTTTTTCGGGCCGGGCCGGATTCGGGCCGAACTTTTAACTTTTAAATCGGGCCGGGCCGGGCCAATATTTTTTTTGTTCGGGCCGGGCCGGGCTCGGGCCGAACTTTTAATTTTTGTATCGGGCCGGGCCGGGCCAAATTTTTTTTTGTATGGGTCGGGCCGGGCTCGGGCCTGGAAATTTCGGCCCGTGCAGACCTCTACTACTTCATATTAAATATAAATATTCTTTAAATATTTTTTCCGGTAATTGTTTTAATTTTATTTGAATCTGAAGCTCAAACCACAAGGACATCCCCTCCTCTATTTGATAAAATAAATTGAAGTCTGTTTTACATTTAAAAAAAAAATATTTTTCTATTAATTATGATAATTGATGGCTATTTTTGACTTAGTTTGTTTAGATGATTAGTTTTTTAAATTAGAAATCACGTGAAATAAATTGTCTATATTTTCTTTGATGTGTTTTAAAAATTGTTTTTTTAACATGCCTAATTAAAATAGAAAAAAAAAATTGCATTGCATGGTAGGAAAAAAAAAAAAGTTAAATTGACTCAAAGTTGTATCGGACCACTCACTTAAACTCGGTAAACTTACTGGAATCCCCATTCATTGTTATAAACTACATAAAACATCTTAAAATCGATACTAGGAATGAATAGTTGCTCCAAATAATATCATACTAAACTTTATCTTGGAAAAAAAAAAATCGATAATTTATTCTGTCCAAAATATATCCTTCTTTTTTATGTTTAGTTATGTTGCCTGAAAATATGCTATCAGATAAGGGAAAAAATGAAAGAATGATGCTTTTTTTAAAAAGTTAATTGCGAATAAAGATGCTGCTGGTATTTTTTTTTAAATAAGATTTTTTTTAACATTTATTACAATCAGGCTAAAGCTTTTAAAAAATGATTTAGCCAGTGTATGTCATGTTTATTTAGTATCATTATTTTGCAATTTGTTCTTGTTCGAAAAAAAAGTAAAATCCGATCTTAAAATGTTTCCTGTAACATATCCACTTTAAATATTTATTGATGACTTTATTTTCTTTTATCGGACGAAAAAAAATTAATGCCGAAAATTAATAAAAATAAGAACATATTTATACCTTTAAAGATCTGTGAACGTTTAAACATTAAAGATAAAGCATACGTTATGCTTCGATTATGGTATATTTATTAATATTAACCATTTACATATGTGTTGATAAATTGGATAATTGCAGCAAAATGATATGAACTCGAATTTCACTGTCTTTGATATGATTATTCTTTATCATGGAAGAATGTTATATTAGAGGATTAGTAATTTAAAGAAGAAGTATTTTGTAATATCTCTTATAATAATCTTAGTTACAGATTATATTGACTTTAATAATATGAAATATTCTTTAACACAGAAATATATTACTATTTAGCAATTGAAAGATAAAGAAAAATAAGCTTGTAATTGATAATGCTCTTAAAATATTCCTTTTTCATATTTATTCATAAACATTTAAGTTTTGAACAAAAATTTGCTTCGACTTTATCTGCAATAATTTGTACTTAAATATACCTTGTATAAAAGTTGACTTTAAAATAATTTTTTGTCGGAAAAGTGACCATCAAACAATGATAACGAAACAATCTATTCACGTAACGTATTCTGCTTCTAATGTTATCCGAGATAGATAATATTGTTATTAATATGATTATTTAAGTAATAGCCAAACATAGCATTTGGATTTCATCTGAATTCAGCAATTTTTACATTATTTAGAGTGTAAGTCGGACGAATTTCTAAATAAGAGTTTTAAAACTCTTTTCAGCAGCTTTTTTAAGTGTTCCTATGTCTTTTTATACCCATGTCTTGGAAAATTCACTTTATATTTTTTTCTGAATGCGTTTCCGTGGTTTACTTCAAAATATTTAGTAATCAACGATAACATTTGATTTCGAAGAGAAAAGAAAGTAGAAGAAAACTCTAAAAATTGCATTTCCATATATAATATAGTAATTTTCTATGCTTATTTATCGCTAATTAAAAAAAAAAGAAAACTCTTAATTTAAACTGAGGCATGAAATAATCCCTAAAAGGGTGAAATCCACGTTTTTTGAAAATAGTTTTGGATGTTCTCTGTATTACTTCAAAAATGCAAAGAACATATTGGTTGCATATTTGGAAGAAAGAGGGGGGGGGGGGCTGATAAATTTAAATTTCAACCATTTTATCTATTCAAATCTCAAACTGTTACGTTGTTTTTGTTCTCTCTTGAAAGATCAGCTTTTTGTTATGAATATTTGAAAATCATATAAATGAAGTTTTTAAAAATGTCTGACTTTAAACGAAATAAAGTTTGCATATGGTTCTTTGTTTGGTGGATAATATTTTGCTCCATGCATATCTAAATACTTATGGACACTTTCAGTGTAATGAAAATGTATTGCTGGGATACAGACAAAATCTATATGAAAGGACCTAAAAAAACCCTTTTATATTTTACTAAAAAAGAGAATAAAATCTAAAAACCGTCAAGCAACCCAGAGTAAAATTTGGCATGAAAGATTTATTACCCTTTTTTACATAAATTCATCATTTAAATTTGAACTTAACCCTTCACAAGCTGTCTTTCATTGTCTTTTGATTCACTGATCTGCTTTCATTGTTAGTTTAAATTTGATTTTCATTTTTAGAATTTTCTAAATTAAGAAGAAAAAAAAAACTAAAACATTCTTGCATTTTATTTTATTTTATAAATACATCCACTAAAATGTGGAATTTATCACTACATAAGTGGAGAAATTTTTCCACCTTTTTTTCTTCGGATCACTTTCATGTCTGTAAAAGATTACATGTTCCAATTTTTCCATTCTTTGAACTGTAAATTCTTCATAAAAAAGGACAAATATTTTTGAACATTTTAAGCCTTGATAAAGATAAATATTTATAACTTATAATCAATATAAGACTTATATTTAAGCTGGCATATTTAATGGACTACATTTTTCCATTCTTCTATTCTGTAAAGTCCTTGTAAAAGGGAAATTAAAAAACAAAATAGTCCGAAATCATTACAAATTTTGCCTGTTTTTATAATGTTTACATAGATGCAGACACACAAAGAAACTTTCATGTTTTCAAGCAGATTAAATTTATTATAAGCTGTTTGCTTATATATGTGATTAAATGAAAGAAAAAGAAAGGATTTCGTTCACTGAAAACAATTAGCATGTTTATTTTGGACTATTTAACGCGCCACAGCGCCGTTCGATTTTTCGTGTGCGCAGCTATAATATTTTCTAGAATTAGACACGATCCGTAAGGATATCATATTTCATATGGATTGACTGGGTTTAAAAAATAGATTTTGTGTAATTGAATATGTTACACCTAGGAACTGTGTATCGAGGATTGTACTTTGCACGAATATTTGCATGTTAAAAGGTACTTTGATTGCCTGACAATTGTTGAAAGTGTAGCAACAGACTTTATGCTTATTTCTTGTATTGTTTTTTTCTTGAATGTATTTGTAATTTTCAAATGAAGTTGTTACTACATATTATTAAAGCTTATTATTATCAGCGTTTTAATTATTATTTGCCCTCTTTTTAATAAAATTGAAAGATAAATACTAAAATATAAATACTGCTAAATTACAACATACAAGATTCTTATAAAAACTTTATTCAATAAACAAAAGTAGAAAAACCTTTTCATTTTTTTTTCAATTTTGAATGTTGACCATCGTTATATTTAATTTCTAAATTTAAATTTAAGAACTTTGGTTCACTTTAAATATTTTTTCAATCTAGGCGAACTATTTAGAAGATTGTGGTTAACATATTTTATTTTAAAACATTTTTAGGATTTTAATACCATCCTAAAAAATATTCGTAATGTAGAATATCTAGAAAAAACTCATGTGCCATAAATGTAGTATATGCAATTTTATTTATTATAGGATATTTTTGTAAAGCTTGCACCAAGTTTTATCCAAAGTATATATATTATATGCGTAATAACAATATTACCCAAATAAATTGTATAAGAATTATCGGAATCAGTTTTAATTTCTTAATGTTACAATGTCATACTTAACTTTAATCTCTATTACTTCTGCAATTCCAAAGTTTTATACACGTTGGTTTCAATATTCCCCTTCCCTCAACTTTTAAGATATTCTCTTCATGAGATTAAAATGTATATATGGGATTTAATTTGAAATTTTACTTATTATATGATATTTTTATAAAGAGTGTACCAAGCTTCATCCAAAGTATTAATAACCATAATATTTCGTAAATAAATTGTATATAAGTTATCGGAATCAGTTTTTAATTTTTTAATGGTATAAAGCTATTAGTTACTGCTTTCAACCTCTACAGGTCATCGCAAAGTTTTTCCTGCTGAAGCAGGTCGCTGCGGTAGTTGCACCTTCACTTGGGCCAGTATGTCTCAGCCTAACATGTCAGTTCTGCTTTCTTAGATGGAATATGAGAATCTCAGAATTCTCACAGGAAGGAGTGCCGAACTCTCGCCCCACCCAGGATTTGTACCTCTGCACTTTATTAGATCTGCATTTACATGAATTGTTCTGCAATTAAGTAGCTACATCTAGAAATTTGCTATTTTCTACATCCATTGGAGTGTTTAGGTCGCCAGACGAGATCGGCTTTTATTACACATGTTAGACTCAAATAGGAATTACAATTAGTTATGATAAAACATCAATATTTACAATATTTACATTTGCCATTTTCATTTTCTTCATTCTGTTCATTCTTCTCCTTTAGCCCAAACTTCATACTTAATTTCCCTTTCTCTTCATCTTTCTCTTCATTCTTCATCTTTCTCTTCGCTCTTCATCTTTCTCTTCACTCTTCGCTTCCTTCTTTCGCCCCCTCTTTTCAGTACCGGCCGAGAAAGCTCTTGTTTGTTTTTCCCGCCTTAAGTCGGAATTCATGATGTCAGACCACGTGATCTTCGACCGACCGAATCGGCTGAGAAAACTCTTATTTGTTTCCCTCCTCCCTAGGACAGCTTTCTCGGCCGATTGGTTCGGCGGAGATCACGCGATCTGGCGTCATGAACTCCGTCCTAAGGCGGGAGAAACAAACAAGAGCTTTCTTGGCCGGTACTGAAGTTGGCTGTGCTTGAACCCACCGTAGCAGATTCACATGAGAGGGACTGCCCATTAATGGCGCCTATCTGAGATGCGGCTCCATTTCTTTGAGGAAGGCCGTGAGGGCCTTCCTCCCCTTCGGAACCACAAAATAGTTCCGGCCGGTTAAACTCGTAAGTTTAGGCAGAAACTGTCTCTGAGAGGTTGCGTTCCAATGCACGCCACGAGCAGATGTTCACTTGTGGCGGGATCTGGGTCTGTGCAAAATGGACATCCTCGCGTGAGAGTGACTCTGAAACGACTGTAGTATTCCGGGAAGCAAATTCACAATCGCTCAACATCCTACGCACTTGACGCCAACCTCTACCGCCAAGCGCTTTGGCGAGAAAATAAACTTCGCGCATGCGTGGCATTTGGCCGGCAAACTCAAAATCGTACAAGTACCATTGAATAGATATATGTTTTATTACAATTGTACACCCTACAGCATTCCTTTTACCTTTTTACCTCGAGTTTTATCTCCAGCATTAAAATGCTTTAAAAATAAATGAAAGCTTTCCTTTTTTAAAGATATTTCAAAGATTCAGTAGCTACTGAAGTAACTACTTGGTAGCTTAGGCTTCTAAGCTCATGAAAATGAATCATTTCCTGTTTTGTAAACAGTTACATTAAATAAACAATAATTGTTTTTATAAAATAAGCTTAGAAAGAAGTAAAAATACATTTTATAATACATGTTATTATTTACATTTTTTACCTTTTATACTACTTTATTTAATCTCTAATAAACACGGATATTTATTTATTATATTTAGTTAAACGCTTTTTCACTTTTAAATTATCCCCCCCCCCACCCCAAAAAAAAATCTTATACAGTTTGTTAAGCATTGGTAGAATTGGATACATTCTAAAGGGATAATACAGCACTGCAATAATACCAAATTCAATAAAATAATTAGAATCGTTAGGTTTTAACTTTTTAAATTCATCCTAATTAAGTATATATATATATATATATATATATATATATATATTATTTAAATAAATTTGTTAGTAGATTAGAGAAGAAACCTAATTGAGCATTCCAGTAATGGATACTAAATCTTAAAAATAAATGAAATTTTGTAAATGACCATTAGTGTAATAAAAAATCCAGTTTTCTATCACTGAAAAAAAAAAAAAAACATGCAATTTTTGTAAGAAAACAAAGAAGATATAAATGAATTTAAGTAAAACCATCTCTTAGTTTGTTCAGTAAAAATTTCACTGAAAGACAGTGGAACTGTGAAGCAATATTTTATGCTTGAGTAATTCAATAAGATATATTGAATATCAGATATTGAGATCAGATATATTGTATATTCAATAAGATATATTGAATATTATTCTCTATCCCTGTGTTTGAGTCTCGAATTGGTTTATCTAATGCAATACGAGATAGCAGCACCATACACTGATTAAATGAAAAGATATACAATTTACCTCCTTCTTACGGAAATGTATTTTGAGCAGCTGTAACTTTGAGGTGTGAGTGTGTCGAATGGTTTACAAAAGCAAAATGAATAAAAGGTTGTTGAGTTTTATATGATTTTCACTTATCTTATTGAAATATATCATTTTCACGTGTTCTGAATGGCGATAATATAAGATCGGGTTTCGGGTAAATTTTTGTTTATCGAATCGCCGTCTGCGATACCACATTATAAAACATGCAAGGAAGAGTTCTGAAAAAAAAAAAAAATAAAAGATTAATTTTTATTGGATATTTTTTATAAAGCAAAAACTTTGAGGGGGAGAGGTCCATTACTGTTATGTCACATTTACCCTATTATCCATCAGCAACAAAACACTTATGTTAGAATTTCCTCAACAAGTAATTAAGGTAAATATAATAAACTTTCATCTATTTAATGTGATCATTTTAAGAAAGGTAAAGTTATAAAGCGGATCTAAAACCTAAAATAATGCACATGTTCACAATATATATGCATACATATGTATTATAATTAGTCAGAAATACTTCTTACATAAACAAGAAATGAGCGGTCGAAATGTCGAAGTAGTTTCACGCGAATGCGTGCCAGTTCATTTTTCTCGCCAAACCATTTGGCGTCAAGTGCGTAGGATGTTGAGTGATTGTGAATTTGCTTCCGGGAATGGTCCATGCCCTGTAATCGCCCAGTTAATGAGAGGGGGGGGGGGGGTCCACGTCAAACTCTCTGCAACGCCAAAGTTTTATATACAGTGGTTTCAATATCCCCTTCCCCAACTTTGAGATGAAGATCACGCTTCGTAAGATTAAAATGTATATGGGGATTTCAAAACATACATTTTCATATGCATATGAAACATATGCTTTAGCATACAGTCTAGCAGTACAGTTCTATATGCAGTGCAGTACATTCTGCATGTCATACCTTCAACCCTTAGTTTTACGGAAGTGAATTGAAGTGAAGAGATACTAGCGGAAGGCAGTTAGGGTTGTAGTGATGCCTGAACGACGTCCGAGAAAATGTTTTGATTTCAAATAATTCTGAGGAATGGTTGTGTGAAATTATTTAGTTCGAAGTAATCACGAATGAGTGATTGATTTAATAGGTTTTTTTTCCCCTTGTAAATATTAATTGGTGTATTTAAATACACATTGGATGCCTTTATCGGCCGTTAAGACACATGCCAGAGGTATTTGAATTTATAGTCCTGGCGCCTTTGAAACGCCAGGAAATTAGAAAAATACTTAGTATATGTGTTGGAAAACAACGTTCATTTTCTCCTCTCCGCACATATGGCGCATGCGCGTACAGTTACGATGATGATGCTCCGAAAGCGAGAGCAGTTGTTACTTTAAGAAAGATGTCGGCGCTCAGTCGCATACGAGCTGTATATATTTTGTCTTCGTTTAATTGTAAATAAATGTCTTTTGTCGTGCTATTCTGCAAACTCTGCTTGCCTCATACACCTACAAATGGTTATGGGCCCAGAGACGCTACTTCACTGCGCTATAATTAGCAGAAATTATTTTTAATTCGAACATTCGGATTTGGAACTCTTAAGCCTAATCGAAAGTAAGAATTGTTCTTCATTCTGTTTATCATTTGCATTATTTCTGGCTGTGAGAGACTCTGCATAATTATGTCTCATGTAACGACAATTGAAAAGCTCGGAAAAGATAATTTTGATAGCTGGAAGCTTCAAATCGAAGCTGTATTAATCAAAAATGATCATTGGGATTACGTAATTGGTAAAGAAATTAAACCGGCTGAAGGAACCACCGAAGAAAAAAAGTGGCTCCAAGCTGATCAAAAAGCTCGTGCAGATATAATTCTTTCTATAAATCCTAGTGAACTGAGTCATATAAAGCATTGTACGACTTCAAGTGCTGTATGGAATAAGCTGAAAGATGTTTATGAATCGAGGGGACCCGCAAAGAAAGCAACTCTGTTAAAACAACTTCTGTTTAGAAAAATGTCCATAAATGAAACGATGGCTGATCATTTAAATATTTTCTTCGAAATAGTTGATAAACTGAAAAATATGGAAATAGAAATCGCGGATGATTTATTATCAATTCTACTTCTATATAGTGTTCCTGAGAACTTCGAAAATTTTAGATGCGCTATAGAATCCAGAGATGAGTTACCTAAACCCGAATCTTTGAAAATTAAGATGCTGGAAGAATGGGATGCAAGAAAAGGAAAATCCACTCAGGATTCACAAAACGCATATTATATAGAAAATAAAAGAAATAATCAAGAACAGAAGAAGAATGAAAAATGGAAAATGAATCCAAACAAAAATTTTTCCTCGGAAAGGTGTTACCGAAATTTCAAGTGCAATTATTGTTCGAAAATGGGGCACAAAGCTTCCGAATGTAGAAAGAAAATAGCTGATAAAAAGCTTACATCTTTAAATAAAGGAAATCAAGGATCGATGATAGCCACTAATTGTGAAAAACCGACTAGTATGGCATTTAATGACGCATATCAAGAACCTTCTGCATGGTGTTTAGACAGTGGATGTACATCTCACATGTGTAAAGATAGAAATTTGTTTACAGAATTTCATCCTCGTACGAATTCTACTATACAGCTTGCAGTTGATCAAACAGCGAAAATTACAGGAATAGGAACAGTTTGCATTACAGTACCTAACGGTGGTGGAATTACTAATCTCACACTCAAGAACGTTCTATGTGTTCCAGAATTAAAGTGTAATTTGCTCTCAACATCTAAAGCAACAGCCAATAATCGTTCAGTGATTTTTAAAGAACGATTTGCTAAAATCATCGAACCAAATGGTTCTACATTAGTACATGCTGTCCGTCATGGGGATTTGTATTACGTATACCCAAGCATCGAGAGAGCTACGATAGCAGAGGTAAGTGAATTTCTAAAATGGCATCTTAAATTAGGTCATTTAAATGAGTCTGATTTAAAAAGACTTAAATCAAAGAATATGGTTAGAAATCTAAATTTCAGTGATAATGAGTCTCTTAAAGACTGTAAAATTTGTATTCAAGGTAAACAAACTGTGCGTTCTTTTCCTAAAGAATCAAACTTTAAAAGTGACGATTTATTGACTCTTATACATTCAGATTTGTGTGGTCCTATGAGAGTTCCATCCCACGGAGGATCGCGATATTTCGTTACTTTTATAGACGACAAATCACGTTACATTGAAGTCAGTTTTCTTAAAACCAAAGATGAGGTTAAAAATGCATTTGTTAAATACAAAGCAGCAGTTGAAAATCGTGTAGGAAAGAAAATAAAAATTCTTCGTACGGATAATGGCAAAGAATATTTCGGAGAAGAATTTAATAAATATATCGAAGAAAGCGGTATAAAACGAGAATTTTCATCACCACTAACTCCGCAACAGAACGGAACATCAGAGAGGGCCAATAGGACTTTAGCTGAAATGGCGAGGTGTTTACTATTACAAAGCAATCTTCCACAATCTTTTTGGGCTGAAGCTATTAATTGTGCGGTATACATACGTAATCGCTGTCCTTCGCGACGTTTAAATGAAAACAAAACACCCTACGAAGTATTTTTTGGCATCAAGCCAACTTTATCATATTTTAAAATATTTGGGCAAAAATGTTTTGTACTAAATAAAAGACAAAGTAAAGGAAAATTTGATCCTAGGTCAGAAGAGCATATTTTTGTTGGATATTCAAATGAATCAAAAGCGTACAGGCTGTGGAATAAGAATTCCAGAAAAATTGTTATAAGCCGAGACGTCCGATTTATTAACGAATTTGAAAACGATTTACCTTCAAACAGTGAAATAAAATTAATTTTTCCCTTTTCTCAAAATAATGAAAATAAAACAATTACGCAAGAATCAGAAACATCTTCTCCTCCCGTCAAAAATGAACCAGACAGCTGTGGCGACAGTGATGTTGATATGCAATCGGATGAAATTTCCGACCCCCTTTCTTCCTCTACAAGAGCGCGCGGGCGGCCGAGAAAATTAAAAACTGGTAAAAGAGGTAGACCCAGAAAAGAATTTAAAATGATAATTCCAAAAGATGAAAAATCTCAAGCTGTAATGGAAAATTTATTTTCTGACCCATGTCCGGAATTTTCTGAAGCTTTAAACGGACCTTTTAAACAGGAATGGATAGATGCAATGGAATTAGAATTTAATTCTTTAATGCAAGAAAATGCATGGCAAATAGTTGATAGGCCAAAACATAAGAAAATTATAGGAAGTAAATGGGTTTTAAAAACTAAATATAAACAAGACGGGTCAATCGAAAAGTTTAAGGCGAGAATAGTTGCAAAGGGGTGTTCTCAAAAACCAGGAATTTATTTTGAAGAAAATTTTTCGCCTGTAGCCAGATTAAGTTCGATCAGAACTGCGATCGCTTATGGTATTCAAAATGGTTTTACAGCTTATCAATTAGATTTTATTATGGCTTATGTAAATGGTGATTTAACTGAAGAAGTATACATGGAGTTACCTGAAGGTTTTAAATATGAATCTAATGTTGACAAAGTTTGTTTATTAAAAAAATCCCTCTACGGATTAAAACAATCAGGTCGACAATGGTTCAATAAATTAGATGAAAAATTAAAACAAATGAAGTTTAAATCACTAAATGCTGATAAATGTGTTTATTTTTCTAAATCTCCAATTGAAGCAATTATCATTGTTTATGTTGATGATCTCATAATTCTTACTAAATGTAAACAAGATTATGAATATATTAGAGATGAATTATCCAAATCTTTTAAAATGAAAGATTTAGGTTTGTTACACTATTGTTTGGGCATAGAATTTATGCAAAACGGGGACAGTATTAAAATTACTCAAAAGAAGTATATTGAAGATATTCTGAGCAAATTTAATATGCAAGAATCAAAATCAATATCTACACCTTTTGATAACAATGTGAAGCTTACTAAAGATATGTGTCCCAAAACTGAAGAAGAAAAGTCTGAAATGAATAATATTCCTTATCGTCAACTAATTGGTTCTCTTATGTATTTATCAGTAGCAACTAGACCTGATATAACTCATGCTGTGAATTTCCTAAGTCAATTCAACAACAATCCAGGCAAACCTCATTGGATAGCTGCAAAAAGAGTTTTAAGATATCTAAGAGGTACTCAAGATCAAGGACTGATTTTTAAACGTGATACTAAGTCCTTAGTTGCATTTGTTGATGCTGATTGGGCTTCAGATGTCAATGATAGAAAGTCCTATACTGGATACATTTTTAAATATGCTGGTGGTGCTATATCTTGGGAATCGAGAAAGCAACGAACTGTTGCATTATCCACAACTGAAGCAGAATATATGGCTTTATCAGAGGTTGCTAAAGAGACTTTACATCTCAGACGGTTCTTAAATGAACTTTCTCCTGAAATAGTGTCTGCACCTACTTTAATATTCTGCGATAACCAGTCTGCTCAAAAATTAGTAAGAAATCCAATTTATCATTCTCGCACAAAACATATTGACATTCGTCATCACTTTGTGCGCGAAATATATGAGAATGGAGATATAGAAGTTAAATATCTAGAAACTGAAAATATGGCAGCTGACATTTTAACAAAAGCTTTAAGTGCCTATAAACATAAGAAATGTTGTGATTTAATAGGACTAAGTGTTTAAAAACATTCAATGTTATTCTGTATCCTTTTTCCATATAAGTTTAAAGTATATACTGTTTGTAATTGTAATTTTATATTTTGTTTCTCTGTAATTTGCATAATAGGAGAGTAATTAATGCCTTGTTAAGAAAATGCACGTTGTAAGGGGGGAATTGTTGGAAAACAACGTTCATTTTCTCCTCTCCGCACATATGGCGCATGCGCGTACAGTTACGATGATGATGCTCCGAAAGCGAGAGCAGTTGTTACTTTAAGAAAGATGTCGGCGCTCAGTCGCATACGAGCTGTATATATTTTGTCTTCGTTTAATTGTAAATAAATGTCTTTTGTCGTGCTATTCTGCAAACTCTGCTTGCCTCATACACCTACAATATGCCCACAAGATTTTTTAAATACACTTTGGGACCTATACGATTAAAGTATTTAACGTTAGAAAGGTGGACCTAGAAATTGAAGGGGCTCTAAAAACCTGTCTCCTAATTTAATGATTTCTCCCCATAGTTCCGACCCTAACCCTGTAAATTAGAAGTCGTTGCGCCGTTTCGTTGTGTAGTATAAATCGACCAAGTCTCCAATTTTATGTGGGGAAAAAGCGGGCGGACTACATTTGATCTTAAAATGTCGATGCGTTTGGAATAAGTCAACGCGTTCAACTTCAATGTTTTTTCCTATAGCATAATTACCTTTAAAAATGTAAACCTTATAAGTAATGCATTTTGTTTCCAGTTATCATAATTTTCAATTACTTTTATTCTATAAAATCTAACGATATTTATTTTATTTAATTAATTAAAATAAAAGAAGCGGTATCGCGCTCTTGGGCGTTTTTCGGCATGAAATAAGGTAAGCGTTATAGTGCTACTTGGTACTTGTCGACAAGATATTTTAAATACACCTTAGTACTTATACGATTAAGGTCTTTAACAAAAGTTAGGATGAGGCAACCAACTGTTTGAGCACAGGCGGAACAAAAGACAGCCGGATTTAATTTTAAAACATTACCTACGGTTGAATTCTATCTGAGGTCGCCTTCTACTATCAAAACACGAAATTTCAAGCCTAATAGCTACCATTTTTTTACGAAAGTAATGAATGCCTTGTTTTCAAATGGAAAATTCTTTTTCCTTTTTAAAAAGAGGCGTGTGTTAAATGCCAATGTTTATCCCCCCCCCCCCCTTGAAAAAAAAAACTTTTATTTAATTCCAATTTGACTATCAATGAATAAATGAACACATTTTTGTATTTAGTGCGTTGGTGTGATTGATCTTTTCAGCTTGATTCCATCAAGGTTATTTTTCGTAAGCAGTCTTGATTTTGAAGTAGATGTTGCCATTTCTATTGAAATTAGTGCTATAATTTTATCTATTGAAATGTGAAAGTATCAATGCTATTTTTCTTTACTTTTGATCCTTTTTCTTTATCTGTTGTTAATACATGTTTAAACTAATTACTGTGGCAATTACGTTTAACTGTGAGAATTCGGGTCAGAGATTCAGTTATTCAACTATTCCAGTTTTAAAAAATAATAATTTATTTGAACATCAGAAAACTAATTTCGAGCACATATAAAAATATTAAAGAATCCATTCATTTGGCAAAAAATGACATATATATAAATTTTCCCCCCTTTTTTTTTTGCTTGAAATGTATTTAGGTAAATTCCCTCGTATAGGCGAAGTTACGTAAAGAACCGATTGTTATAAATATATGTAAAAGACTTTTTATTGCAAACATTTTTTTTTTTTTTTTTAATGACTCAGAGTTGCAATCTTTAAATTCTTTTTCTCACTTTGAGGATACTGATTACATTGAAAAACACAAAGTGACAAAACTATATATATATTTCACTTAACTCGCTATTTATTTTATTATTTTATTTATTTATTTGACGATTTCATAAAATCAAGGATAGGATTTTCAGTATTCTAAATAGTTTATTTTTAAAAACCAAAAAATTTAAGTAAATAGCCATTTTTAAAGTACTTTTATAGATGTTATGAAATTTTATTTTTTCTTAAACTAAATGCCTTTTTGGAAATTTGATCCTTACCATTACAGAACACACTTGTAAAAAAGAAAAAAAAAACATGAAAAAAATATCAAAGTAAAAAAGAAAAAAAAAATTTTTTAAATGTAGGAAAAATAGGATTTTCAGATTTACTTTTTTCAAATTTTACTACAAGAATTTTATTTTTTCTTGATTAAATTATTTTCTTTCATAAACCATTTAATAATATGTCAAGACCGCATTATGAAATGCTCAAAAATAAAATAAAATAAATAGCTCAATGAGTACCAAGTCACCTTAATATTATACTACCTATACCACCTACCAGTGATATGAACCAGTGATTTCAAATCTTATTACGTATTATCCTTCATGCCGGTTGGATTCTTCAGTCACGTCACGGCAGAAAATTCTGAAATACGATTATATAGAGTTTTTGCTAAGTTTAACATATATTTTGTCTCATCTAAATAACACCCTTTTAAGATAATCTCCTAAAATAAATTACAACATCTAAAAAAAAAAAAAAAAAAAAAAAAAAAAACATTTAAAATTAAAATAGTTTTGTCTAGGATTTTGAGTTTTAGTCGGCCGTAACTAATGACTGAAAACACACACTGTGGATTATTTTTTCCTAAATCCTGTTCGTATTTTACAAACGCGTTAATGCTCTTATTTCTCTTAAAATGGTGCATTTTTTTCTTTCTTTTTTCTTTTCTTTTCTTTTATTTCTTTTTTTTTTTTCTACATCCATGTGTACTAAAACACGTGTTTTGTCCTATTGTGTGGCGTGTAGTGTACCCAAGATTTCTCTTAGTAGTTTCATTTGATACCGATGAAACAGAAAACACTTTAAAATATATGTAATTTATCTTGTCTTTGGCCGACGGTATTTTTAAATTTAGCATTTTAAAAAAAATGGTAGGCATAAACTTAATGTCTCAATTTTCAGAAAAAAAAAGACTTTCATTTATACGAATTGGCATGTTTGCAACTGTATGAAAAAGTATCCAGGCCGGGATTCGAACCTAAGACCTCTGGCTTAAATTACAAATGTTCTGTCAATTGAGTTACCTAGACCGACAATCAGCCGACACAATTCACTCGTACAATCTTATTAGCAATAGCATCTGGTCTGCCATGTAGACAGCTTAGGCGCTTGTATGCCGCAGGTAATAGAACTCCAGGTAGTAATAGAACTCCATAAAACGCGATCCATGGGTACGCAGTTACACTTTATTATTTTTAACTCAATTATATTGATAATGATATCGTACGAATTGAATTTTTTTCCAATTGAGTGAGAAAGTGCCAGCCCTTAAATCAAACCCAAGACCTCCAGTTTTAATTGCCAACGCATCTCCCTATTGAGCTTACCTGGACCGACAAACGGCAGACACATTTCTCTCAGGCAACCTTATTAGCAATATAAACTAGTCTGTCATGAAACAACACAATAGAATACACCGCAGGTAAATAAGCTGCAATAGACAATGGATACGTAATACAATTTATTCTTTTTAACACAACCATACTGATTGTTAGAGGAAGTAACTGAGTAAAGTAGGAAAATATTGCCGCGGAGACAACAGAAAATACCGCAGGTAATTTAACTCCATTAAACAATGTATACGTAGATAAACTTTATTACTTTTAACTCAATCATACCGATTGGTAAAAATATCATACGAATTGACATTTGCCCAATTGAGTGAGAAAGGGCCCAGATCTGGAGTCCAACTCAAAGACCTTTGGCATAAATTGGAAACGATTTGTCCATTGAGAAACACTTTCTCATTCAGTTGGGAAAATGTCGTTTCGTATAATATCTTTACAAATCAATGTGATTGAGTTAAAAATAATAAAGTGACTTTCATTTATACATCATTAATTGTTAAAAGGTGTTAAATAAAAACTACCAGTTGGGAAGACCGAGCTATACTCGGTTAAAATTCTATGTGCCCTGATTGGTTGAATTCTGTTTTCGAAAACGTTCTATGGACTGATTGGTTGAATCATGTATCTGAGCTCCTATTGGGAATTTCTAGAAAATTCCTGATTCTGAAAGCCAATTTTTTTTGCCACACATCGCCAAATTTGGCGATATATTTTCTTTTTGCGCCAAGCATTGGTAATTTTGACATTTGGCATTGTTCCCGCAAAATCTTGCAAATGTCGCGAACATATCTCCAAATTTGGAGAAATCTTTCCAACTGTCCAACAAAATAGCTGCTTCAACCTTCATTCCCGTTGAAATGCCTTTATCCGTAGTGATCCCATAATGACCCACTAATCGAATTTTCTCGAACATGTAACCTAGCCCAATGGTCTTGTCGTACTCTAAAACGGTAGAATGCAAGATTTAGTCAAAATCGTTAGAGCTGCTTTTTAGATAAAATTTGCATTCACACACACATAGGCACAAGATTTGTTCGTATTATAATATATGATAAAAGCAGTCTAGGCAGTCAGGTTTTAATAAACCTGTTCAGACTGAATTGATCATTAAAACCTTTCAAACTGTTTTATAGTTTTTATTTAATACTTTTAGCAGTTAATAACGTATATTATCTCTGGGTGTTGTGATTTGTTACAGTTTTGATATTGTTTGTGATAGGTTTTCATTAAAAAAAATAATAATAAATTAAAAAAAGTAATAAAAAACATTGTTAAACGACTGGAAAAATATATAAGCTTTCATTTAAAATAAGCAAGGAAATCGGTTCATTCATCGTCGAGATTTTTTTGGGGCCGACTTAAAAAACATTGTTTCGAAATCATGTTTAAAATTTTGCAACAACTATTGCTCGTTCGTGCACTGTGCGATAAAAATGGCTGTATTTTCTATACGCGTTTAAAGTTTTCAAAACGACTTCAAGGGAACATTTATAAAATGTCAGTCATTTAGAAAATGCAAATATATAAATAAAATAAAATAAAAATTCATATGTTGAAGCCAAACCTTCTCATAAGTAAAATTGTGAAATTTTCTTTCGGTATTTTCATTATATGTATGCCCTTTTAATATTTTCCCAATCAATTTAATAATAATAATAATAGTAATAATAATAATAATAATAAGATTATTATTATCATTAACTTATCGTTAACTTATACTTTTTTTTCTTTTATCTTGTACTGGATAGGTTTTCATCTACTATTATAGATACAAATTTTAGTAAGTAAACCATTTGTGTAGATCTTTTTGTTTTCCTGTTTAACCGCTTATCTTGACATAGATGTTATCATGATGTATGTAGGTGACGAAAAATATCTGTGTGTGTTCAATTTATTTTGCTACAGATAGCGATTTCTTTGTTAGGAATTACTTTGCCGCAAAGTTTTTGTGTAGTTAGATTATCCTATAACCACGTAAAACTGTACATAACTTTTGTTATCTGATTTTATTTCACTAACTTGGAGATATATTTTCGTCTGTTTAACGCTTAGCTAAATTTTAGCTTTTAATTAACTTTATAATTTTAATTAACTTATTTTTAAATATATTTTATCATCCCTTATACTTGACAGGGTTTTATGTAATATTAAAAATAACTCTTTCTAAATAGACATTCAGTCTTTATTAAAATCGTCTTTTTATTTTCTTGTTTAACCGCTTATCTTGACATAGATGTTATCATGATGGATGTAGGTGACGAAAGAGATCTATGTGTGTTCAATTTATTTTGCTACAGATAGCGATTTCTTTGTTAGGAATTGCTTTGCCGCAAAGTTTTTGTGTAGTTAGATTATCCTATAACCACGTAAAACTGTACATAACTTTTGTTATCTGATTTTATTTCACTAACTTGGAGATATATTTTCGTCTGTTTAACGCTTAACTAAATTTTGGCTTTTATTTAACTTTATAACTTTTAACTAAATTATTTTTAACTATATTTTTTCATCTCTCATATACTTTACAGAGTTTTGTGGAATATTAAAAATAAGTCTTTGTAAATAGACATTTACACAAGGTTTTCATTAAAATCTTTTTTTTATTATTATTTTCTTGTTTAACCGCTTATCTTTATACAGATTTTTATCAGGAACGCTATGGACGACGAAAGAAATTCGTAGGTTTTTAGTTTATTTTGCTACAGAGATTTCTTTATTATGGCTTATTTTGCCTTATTTGCTGCTAGATTATCCTATAACCACGCAAAAATATTGTACGTTTCTTTTAACTTTATTTCGCAAATTTAAAGGCGTGTTTTCATCTCTTAGCTTTTAAAATAGTATATTTTTTTTCCTTTCAAAATAATCCTTTCTTGAGCCCAATACCATGCGCGCGCCGTTAGAAAAATGGAGTTTAAAACAAAAGTTTCAGATTAGCAAAGGCAGTCTTTTATAGGGAAGAATAGAAAGGATAAGGTGTCGGATAAGAGTTTTTTTTTTTTTTTAAGCTACATTGCAACTGTTATAATTTTAATTTATTTGTATTGCATAAATTATATTTCGGTTAAACTGGAAACACATCGGTTTTAGTACGATTTGTACGAATAAAGTGGCTGCTTGCATGAAAAAAATAGTTGGACAGTATTATTTTTGATTAAAAATCCAGGGCTGTTATTTTCAATCATATTTCAATAGTTCAAAACTAAATTTAATCAGGACAGTGATCAAAACTGGTTTTTACCGTCTAAAACTGGTCAAAATTTAATTTTAAACACTCAAAAATTGATCGAAACTCTATTAAATACTTAAGCTTACCTAAATTGCTCAAACTGTGCTGTGCATTTATGTAAAATATTAATGTCATATATATAATTAATACTTTAATAAATATAGATAGACATTTTTGCCTTATGTAATAGTATTTCCAACAGAAACATATTTAATAAATCTAAAAGTGTAACTACACTACATTTCGTGGACAGTAATGAGAAACTGGAAAATCTTGATTTGGAATTTGCATATTTTATAATACATCTGATGAATGGGAGTTGTGCAAACTCTTCATCAGTAAAAAAGTTATTTTCCAAAATTGATCTTACGCAGAATAAGCTATGAAACCATCTTAGCTTAATGCAGCAACACTTGTTACTGGTAATCATTTTTTGAGTTCTAAATACAAATTTTAAAAATGCTTGTTTTGTTTACTTTGATTTAGTTTTCTTCACTTTTCAAAATTAGATATGTAATGAAATTCTTAAAAATATTTCAATACTTGTGATAATTGCTTATCTTCAGAGACTTTTGATGCTGTGTTAAATATCGCTAAATATTATTTTGACAAACCCTTCTAAATGTTTACTGAATTTATCATATAACAAATTAAATTTTAATTTATTTTCCATGTCAAGAATACTTTTGACCAGGACGGTTAAAACGGGTTTTTCTATAACTACCCTCCCCCCCCACCCTGGTTAAAATCAATACAACCCTGTTTTAAACACACCAACTCAAAAACATACAGAAAAAATAGTCTACTTTCTTCTTACTCGTTCTAACCTGCTTTATGTTAACGAGAAATTATTTTAATTAAAGTTATAATTAGCTTAAGCTCGAATAAATGTAACTGAAAAGTTAAAGTTACAAATTATTTTCTGCTGTATTCATATGTTTATATGTCCACAGTACGTTATGACTTTTGTACACTAGTTAATTCATACTGTTAGCTTATTTCAAAGTAAAACATGAGATATATTAGTTTATTAAATAGTTAGTTCTTCATTTAATGGTCTCTAGGACTTATGAAATATTTAGTTTCTGCAATGTCGTAGTTATATATATTTACTGTCATGTGATATGCATTTACCATGCTTTTATAACATACCCCCTTTTGTATAATTATCTAATGCTTTAATATAAATACGAATTTCGGCTTCATGTAATGAGTCTGCGTTCTGTTAAATGTACATGTTTCTAATTCTCTGCTGACACAATAGTAATTCTCCTAATAGTTGACTTAATCATAATCATAGACTAATTTTCTAGCAACTAAATAGAAGGTAACGAATTTTGTAGTAGGTGTTATGTTGCATTAACCTCAAGAGAATAATAATTAATGTTCTGCTATTAACCTGTGTAATAATGTACTGATGAATTTTGCAGTTTTTGTTAAAATATTTCCAGCCTTCTTTTTGTTATGAAAATGCATTTTTTGACTGTATATAATATGTCTATAGGATAAGATATAATATTTAAAATGCAAGCATATTTCATTCGATAAATCACTTGCATGTTTTGCTGAACGGTTTTTAATTAAACAGATTCTCCATCCCCTCCCCCCCCCCCTCCCTGAAACTGGTAACGGTCGTTTGCAAATGTTTAAGTTTTTTTTCCTTGCTACTGTTGTGATTTATTGATACTTTATAACTGTTGTCTCTTTAATGATAATATATGTATAATATCTAATTTTAATGGAATTTCTGTAATGAATTTAAATGTGCGGAATTGGGTTATTCCATTGCGAAAAAAAAAAGGACAAAAAGGGAAATAACAAACATACTTTATATCGCTATTGATGCGATTTTGCTACTAAAATTAAAAAGGAAAAATGTTTTAATTTGAATAGATGGTGTTTTGTGACAATAGAACAAGGGAGAGAGGAATAACCTGAAGTAGAAAAACACTTCCGTGTATGAAAATGACACCATTTTTTTAAAAAAATCTTTAAGCATGCATTTTAACACTTAACTGTTACTATCGGTCTCACGGATCGCTGTTTTTTTTTCACCTTTCACAGTTTAACTTGTAAATTTCAGTTTAATTATGGATACTAGTGAAGTTTTGTTTCGTTTGAAGACCTAGTACTATCGCTAGAGATTCCTGAATAGGTGAATTTTAGTTATAATGGTCATGTACATAAAATTTAATGCAAAAGCGGCTTCCTATGAATTAATCGAGGCTTTTGTTCATCTTTCGATTGGGCAGTTTCAGAGACCGCTCGCAGTAGCTATGCGATATTTTTTGTTACAACTATTAAGGGTTAATTTATCAAACTTTTTTTTTTTTTTTCTATAGTTGTGTTAAAATAACGTTAGTTTCAGACTCTCCATGGCACCAGCTTCGGAACTGAGGCTAAATACAATTATGTTATATGTAATAGAAACACTATCTTGACAACTAAAGCTTAAACACTGAAGAAAAAAAAATGTTGATTTTACGGTATAATACTAGCAGCTGAGATGCCAGTATTATACCGTAAAGTCAACCCTTTTTTTTTTTTCAAGTAAATTTGTAATTATATTTGGAGCTAGACAGGCCAATGTATTGTATTTTGCTATAAAATTTTCTGTTCCTGTGTTTCATATCCCAAAATTATTCTCGGTTATTTATGAATATATATACTTATTTTTTTCAAATAGCTCCACTTAATTAGAGCTGGGTTTGATTAATTTTCATGCCCGATCTATTTTTTAGAGGGAAGGGGACGGGGTTTGGATGATTTTGTACATAATACTGGAAACATTCCTCAATGTTCCCCTCCTTTCATCCCTTCTCTATTCTATTTTTTTATTCTATAAAGAAAAGTAGACATTCTTCAATATTTTATTTCAATATTTAAATTTTTTGCTGGTGTTATATACATATATTTCTTAATACAAATTGTGCAAATAACACCAAGTAACTGTAACTCAGTGATTAATTTTTGATAATTATTTTGTGCATAATTTTTCATGATGCTTTTGTATCATTCATTATAATTTTATCTCATTTAATTTTATTTCCTTAATTTTTTGTAGGTATGTTTCTTTCTGAAGACATCGTTGTATGAAGAATGAAAATTGGTGATTTATATTAATATTTAAAAAAATTTTATGAATGGCCCCAAAGAATCGGAGTTAACTTTAATCATCTTTAATGAACAATCCCATAATAATTATTTTTCAAATTTCCCTTTTTTAGCTTATTATTTTACTAATATTTTGGATTTTTTTTAATGAAGACAAGAGATACGTAAGAAACAGCATTTTTATGAATTCTGAATTTAATAAATGGCTCAAAATAACTGGTAATCATTTGTATTTAGTTTGTTTTCTTTTTCTTTTACTTGAAAAAAAAAATCTTTCTTAAAAATGTTTTGCAAATTGCTTATAGTTAGTTTCTTCGCTGGTAAAACAGCCTAAGTATGCCCTCAACTCACGGATTCCAAATTACAAAATCTACACTATGAAATATTTTGGTGTTCTTTATTATATAGTATGCAGAAAATCATTATTAATTTTCGTAAGTTAATTCAGTGTTCTTTTCAACTTAATCTTAAACTACCCTAACTTTTTTTACTTAATGAAATTATGCTCAGCATTATGATTTTCTTTTTCTTTTTTTAACCTTTTTATGGAAATTTTGAATATTTGCTGTATTTGTTGGCCGTTTCACTTATTTTTCTGTTTTCAATAAAGTCAGGTTTCAATATGAAACAAAATTTACATAACTTTTCGACATATTTTCTTTCAAACTATTGGTCCTGGCTGGTACTAGCTGGATTGGTCCTAACTTGTTTTAAACTACTGCAGAGCCAAACAAAACTTTACAAATAGATCAAATTTGTTTCAAGATCGACAAATGTTACATTTTCATTATCTTAGTAGAGACGAAGAATTATATGTGTACGCTGAAATTTGTCTTATTTTTGTCTTTTAGATTCTCGTTATTGATGATATAAATATATTTTATAGCGAAAGTTTACGAACTGAAAAATTCGTAACATTCCTAAAGAAGAAAAATGTTCCAAAAAGCAACTACTGTTTCTTTTGTAGACCAAACATTTTTGAAAATTGTGTAAAAATTTATCTTATTGAATTTCAACTGTATGGCGCTTTCAGCATATTTACATTTATCATGTCTTTTTGAAAATTCATTCTTTGAATGATGTTTTCAATGACAGCAGGTCGATATTAAATTTATAAAACAAGTGATGTTATATATATATATATATATATAATCTTATTCGTATTTGACTTTCCTAAAAGTTTACTAAAATACGCCTTTTCCTTTATTGTATTTAATATACTAAGAGATAATAGCAGACGAAGTAGAATATAAATAAATTCATATACAGGGCTACGCAAAGAACTGGATAATTTACCTTCCGTGGACGGTTATTTCTGAAAGTAGGTTTTCAGTTGTTATGCGTTTTCTAAATTGTTTACTTAAGATAATCTTCTTTAACCTTATTAAAAGGCGAAGTTTCATTACAGCATTCTGAAAATGCTGGAAAGTGTTTCATAATCTATGCTTGACGCATGATTTTTCTTTCTAGTTTTAAGTATGATTTTTTTCCCCTAGCAATCATTCTTTACTATTTTCCCCCTTCATTACTTTATTTATTTATTTATTTTTTTATTTTATTTTATTTTATTTTATTTTATTTTTATTTTTTTTTTTTTTTTTTTTTGGGGGGGGGGGGGTGTTTTGTTTTTAAGACGAGCAGTATGAAAATCCAAGAATTTGAAGTCAATTTAATTAGTTTCATGAATTTTTAGCATGGTGTTATAAATGAAATTTAAAATTACTACTGTAATTTTATAGAATCTTTTCACCGCAGTTTTTTTTAATAAAATGTACTATAGCACATATTGCAGATGCCTTTATTTTTCATTTCTATCATTTCTTTCTACATTAAATATGCTTTATAAAGCTGTGAAACAATGCTTTTTCAGAAACTTAAAAAAAAAAAAAAAATTTAAATGAAAATTTTAAATATTTGCTGTATTTGTGGGACATGTCATTTTTTTTTTTTTTTTTCTGTTTTCAATAATGTCATTTTTACGAAACGAAATTTACATAACTTTCCGAGATCTTTTTTGTCAAGTTATTACTTTTTAAACGGTAATTAGTTTGTATTGATCCTATCTTGTCTTACTCTCTTAAAACGAATGAGTGGATTTTGCTTCTCAGAAAAGAGCTCTAATTTATTGGATCGTGAATGAGTTGATTTTTAAATGTTTCACTCATCATGATTTGAATTTTTATTTTCCTAATGCACTCCAGAAGGGCGAATACTAAACAACTCATCTCGATAAAAAAGCACTCATTGGCGAGCGGAAATCCAGTAAGCTGACGCAGTTGACGTGACCTCACTGTCCCCATATCCGCTGAGCAGACGACAGACGTGTGGTGTGTAGTACGCGGCTAACACCACGTTGTTAAAATTTTAAAGAAAGAATACTTGAAAAGGTAAGAATTTCTGCTGATTTAAATACTCTAATTATGTTTTTTATAATGATTCTGTTTTATATTAATTGTTATTTTATATATGGCGTGATATTTTTCAGTTTATATCAATATTTTTATTAAATATGTCTTAACCCTAACATTTAGGACTATTTATACGAGCGAACATTTAGAGATATTTTAAGTTGGAAGGATAAATATTAAAAAATACTCTAAAATATAATGAAATAAATCCTTTGCCTCTCCTTTATGCTTTTTTTTAATGTTGTTTCAATAAATATGATTTATATAAATAGCATTTAGTAGCAATTTAAACTTTTAAAGAAAATATCTTGGCGGTACGTTTGTTTATATAGTCAGGGGTCGATGCAAGTTTTTTATCTTGGGGCCCATTTTGTGAAAAGTAAAGGTTATTTTTGTGAAATTTATTATATTTTTGTGAAAAATAACATTTTGTAACGAAAGTTGAAATCCAGCTAATCAAATTCGAACCAAGCATTTATAAACAAAAAGTTTTTAAAATCCTTTTGCTGAAGTTTTTCTCTTTTTTGAACTTGTTTGTTTACAAATTACACATTTTAAAACATCATAAAATAATGAAGAATAAGTTTTTATGGAATAGAATTTTGTGAAAGGATCAATTTTAGTAAAAGGAATTTTGTGAAGGGGCCCATTTTATCAAATTGATTTTTGTGAAGGGTTTACCTTTTTATTAAATTTATTTTTGTGAAGGGTTCCTAAATAGGCCCAAAATTTTGTCTGGATCGAGCCCTGATAGTATATATTTTTAGCGATGTTTCAGAACTCTAACTTTTATAATACTATAAATTGAAAATTGACATGTCTGATTGTTTTAAAGTAAACAAATTATATTTCTTATTTTATTCTCAGTCTGAATTCTAATATTTTAAAATATACTTGATTTATGAAACTGTATAAATCCCGTATTTTTTATCGTATGTTGTTAAAAATGAGGTAAATATCTACATTCCCGGATATTCACGGTGTGAATATTCCTAAATAGTATTAGGATTAAAACATATTTAATGATAATATTGATATAAACTGAAAAATATCATGCAATGTATCGAATAATATTGCATAGAAAACATAATCATTATAACAAAAAAAAAAAAAAAAAAAAAAAAAAAAAGATTAAAATATTTAAATCAGCAGAAATTCTTATCTTTTCAAATATTCCTTTTAAAATTCTCTTTTTGGGTCGGGAGGTGGGGGGGGGGTATATATTTCAAGCAGCTCAGAAACAACAACAACAACAAAAAAAGATACTTTTCACTTAATTGTTGGATATGTACATATATGTAAACATAAATATGTATACATTCAATATGCAAATTACTTTTTTTTTTCTAAAATAATAATCTACCTGTTCATGAAATTTATTATTTTACAATGAATTATTACATTTTACCATGAATTTTAATTCTCCTTCCCCTCCTCAAGTATGAGTTAGTTATAAATCACTCAAGTGCTACTGGATTTAACCTTCATTGATTTGATTTCACTCAAGTATGAGTAAAATAGAGATAACTCAATCATGAGTTGCTTAAAAACAACTCGTTCACTCGAGTTGTTTCAACTCTTCATGAGAAGCTCACTTTCAAATCGTGAGATGAGTGGATTTCGGCTCAACTTGAGTTATTTTGGCTCTTTCGTTTTAAGAGAGTAATCAACTGCAGAGCCAAACAAAACATTACAAATACATCAAATTTGCTTCAAGATAATTTCGTGAAACACTTGATTTTAATATAAAGAAAAACTAAATAAACAAATGATAATCTTATACATACAAATTTTACATTTTCATTATCTTAGTATACAGGGTGATGTCCCCTGAACATAAGCATAGACATATATTATAAATTACAAAGTTACGTAAAAAAAAAATTACAGAATTTTATGAAATCAATTAAAATTGTCAGGGGATTGAATTTGAAAAAAACAAAAACAAAATTTAAATTTTCATACGGTTTTTGTACAAAAAATTTCACAATTAGTAAAATGTGCCCCATAGACTAATAAGGTCATGTACAAAATTTCAACATTTTATCATAAAAAGTTGCAGAGGTATGAAAATACATAAATGCTGACATAAACCACTTTTCGGTGCCTGGATATGAGTTCGCAAAGCTGAAAAATCATGTCGGATGATCGCGTTTCAATGATCATACACAAATTACGAAAGAAAACAATGGCGGTATAAATAAAAAATTGTGCTATTTATTGGTACAAAAGTATCTAAACTGGATAGAAATAATACCTTTCCGCAAAGATTACAAAGCACAAACAACTTTCTCATGTATTGACGCGTCTGTTGCGATTGTGTGACGCACCGATCTGAGGCAGATATTTGCATCATATTTAAACATTTCTAAGCTATTTTAATGTTCATTGACTGTGCCTTTCCAAATTTTATCCTGTAAGTTATCATGTAAAATTTTAAGTTATTTTTCAGGAAGCATAGTTTTGTAAATTTGTAAGTAAAACTTTTTTATTTAAATTTTATTTGCTTATGTTGTATTTCTGCGTTGCGTCATCTGCACTCTAGCTATAAACATTTACATTTTAATTTATGATTAACCTCTCACCAACTTTGTTTAAACATATCTCTGCGACTTTTTATGATAAAATGCTGAAATTTTGTACATGACCTTATTAGTGTATGGGGCACGTTTTACTCACTGGGAAATTTTTTTGTACGGGGGCCATATAAAAATTTAAATTTTTTAATTCTTCAAATTTAATCCCCTGAAACTTTTAATTTATTTTATAAAATTCTGTATCTATTTTTGCGTAACTTTGTAATTTATAATATATATATCTATGATCAATATTTAAGGAATAAAAGCCGAGGTCAATGTTTTAGGGATACCCTGTATAGACAAAAAATTATATGTATACGCTGAAATTTTTGTTTTATTTTTGTCTTTTAGGTTCTCTTTATTGATGATATAAATATATTTTACAGATAACTATTTCTTACGAAAGTTTACGAACTGAAAAAATCGTACATTCTTAAAGAAGAAAATGTGTTTTCTTTTGTAGGCAAAACATTTTTGAAAAATGTGTACAAATTTATCTTATTGAATTTCAATTCTATGGCGCTTTCAGCATATTTACATTTATCATGTCTTTTTAAAAGCCTTTCTATGAATGACATCACATTTCTTTTTGAATGACATCGGGTCGATATAAAATTTTTGAAACAAGTGATGTTATGTGTAAAATTATATTTTACTTTTTAATAGTTATTCGTTTATTTGACTTTCCAAAAAGTGTACTAAAATATTCTTTTTACTTTATTGCATTTAGTAATGGTTGTAGATTATCGTGCTTCACCATAACCAAGTGAGCTTTTTCTAACTCTTTACTTTTTCTGCGATTGTTTTTCTTTCTTTTTTTTTTTTTCTCTGATGAAAGAACTACTAATGCCGTATATTCTGGCGTATATACCACGACTAAAATAAGTCTGTTTCCTACCAGAAGTTTTATTTAATAAAACAGTAACTTATTTTAACTTGGTACATATTTTGCTTCATTTATTAAATAAAATTTCTGCTTTGAAAGCGACTTTTATGCCTGAAATTATGGTAGCCATTATTTATACATGTTATTTTTGACGTTAACATCCCTTTCCTGTTCATATGTAAAAACGCACAACAATGAATGGAGTATCGTATAAAACGTTTTTGAACAGGCTTTTGACATAATACATTCACATTTCGTTAAAACACGTTGTTTGATTAAAAATTGGAGTTAATTAAAAATTTATGAAAAGACGTATCAGTAAATAATCTCGTAGATTGCTGCGCAAAAACCTCGCACGGATTCCCAATTTATGGAGAATATTATTATAATATAATATTATTTTGTATTATTTATAAAAAAATTTCGTTTATTTTTTATTTATTTTTATTTTATTGGATACAGTCAAATTTAATCATAAAAATATTTATCGTACCTCTGCCTATTTAATTTCTTTCTCAAAATTTCAGAATTTTTAAAGCAGTCATGCAAACACATCTGAAAAGCGTATAGAGCATGTGTGCGGAAAAATTTCAAATAAATGAGTCTCCTTTTAAAAAATCCTGAAAAAAAAAAAATTACTTTTCGTGAGAAACATGGTGTTAATATCATAAATGCCAATAACTTAGTAAACAAATTCATGTTTTTTTTTTTTTTTTTTTTTTTTTTAAGTGTTATATACTTTATTAGTAGTATACATATAAATATAAATTTTAAATAAAATAAATCTTGAAAAAAAAAATCCGCCTTTTGAATTCTTAAATGAAAACTTTTATATATTACTCTTGGCCAATGGTATATATTACTTCTCATGTATGAAGTATCATACGAAAGGTTTTATATACAGGCTTTTGACGTAGTACGCTCAAATTTGGTTAAAAGACGTTGCTTGATTAAACATTGCAGTTAATTTAAAATTAATGAACAAACCTATCAGCAAATAATATCAAAGATTGCAGGACGAAAACCTCGCACGAGTCCAGTGGTATTGTAATTAATTTGTTAGACAAATGGGGGGGGGGGGGGGGGGGTTATTAAGCTGAAAAAATATCAAACATTTAAGATGATAGGTGTCTGGCGTCTGGATTTTTAGATGATCTTTCCTAAAAATCTTCCGAATGAAATGTTGTTTTTGTAATGATTTCCAATAAATGGACCAAAATGTAATTTAGACCTTTTTTTTTTTTTTTTAAATATATTTTTTATTATGAAAATTATTAATAAATTCGTATTTAAAATATTTAGAATTATAACGTAGATTATTTTTTGCATAAACAAAATGTGCGCCATCAAAAAGATGTATGTGTGAGCTTACTGTTTGTTCATTCTAATCATCATTTTTCGAGATATAGATAATTTTTACTTTTCGACGACCTAAAACGACCTATTGTAGTATCGTTCAACCACGTGTAAGAAACCTGGTACATATATATATATTTAAATAAAATTAATTTATTTTATATTTAAATTTTTCATATAATTTTCTGGTGTGACTCTGGAAGTTTTTATTAAAAGATTTTAATTTAATTTTCTAAATTTATGAATCAACCTTTAACACATCTTCTTTCATAACTGTATGAAAAATTAAGGAAAACTACATAAGCTATACATTTTTCCGGACTGCTTTGATCCAAGGAATTCAAATTGTATTAAAAGTGGCTGACCCCTATTTCAAAAACTGCTTTCATATTATGAAAGAAGACATTATTTCGAGTCTAATGACATGTTTGTTTCTTTTTATTGTAATTGATCAGCGAATAAAAGTCGATGTTTTTTCTTCTTCTTTTACACATATACACTGTACGAAATTGCCCAGATTTCACCATTTGTTGGCTAATGTATTTTTTGATTTCATGATTTTTTCTTTTTAATTATTTTTCACAGACTGGTAAGAGAAACTACTGTATTATAAATATTTAATATGTATCTATGGTAATTCATCCGCATTTATATTTTTTATAAAACTTTTTAGTGTATTTTAGGTAGATTTCGTAAGAAATACTACCAATTACATTCTCCCCTATGTTGGAATTTCTGAAATTTTTTTGCACATCTACGCCGATCATGACTCCCAGAACCTAAAACCACCCCCAGTTCAAAAGTTTATCTATCTATCTATATCCCTTTTTTATGGACACGATGACTTCAATAATTCTGCACAAATCTCTTCCAAACTGATAAATAAAATCAAGGGGCATAAAATCTCGGTCAAGTTCGTTAATGGGCAAAATCGAACCAAAGGAAGAGGGGAGGGGGTGGCTTTTTGTGAAAACAGAAAAAAAACCGTAACTTCTTAATTATGATACGTACCGAATCCGTTGAAAGTTATTATTACTTCTAGGAAAAGTGCCAAAAATGTATCTATGACAGATTTTTGATATCATTAAAAATGATCTCAAAGGGGGCGATAGGGGTTTCAGAAGAAAAAAAATTATAACTTCGTCAATTCGCAAGATATCAAATCCGCTTAAATTTATTATAAATCCTCTTAATATTATCTACAACTTTTATAGTGACAAGTTTTGTATAAAATCAACCCTTACAGCACAAAAAAAAAAAAAAAAAAAAAAAAAAAAAAATTCTGCCGGCTCTGCCTACAGACACAGGTAGATTTCGAAGTGGTCTATCCCAACTGCCGCATCATGGCAAAATGGTCATTTATTTTGCAATTCTAAATAAACAGGTTCCCCACAGTCTGCGTCTTCGAAATCTACCTGTGCCTGTAGGCCGAGCCATCAGGGACTTTTATTAGTTGCAGTCAAATTTAATAAAATAAATATTTATCGTACTTATTTATTTTCTTTCTCATAATTTCAGAATTTTTAAAGCTATCTTGCAAACACACCTGAAAAGCGTATTGAACATATGTGCGGAAAAAATTCAATCCTTTTAGAAAATCCTGAAAATATATATTCGTGAGCAACATGATCTCAATATCACAAGTGCTAGTAACTTAGTAAACAAATTCATGTTTACATTCTTATTTCAGTGTTATATAATTTACTAACATATAAATTTTTATTAAAATAAGTCTTGAAAAAAAATCCGCCTTTTGAATTCTGAAAAGAAAACTTTTGATAGTAGCTTAATTATATTAATGAAACAGTATCGCAATATTCCAGATATGCTTACTGCAATTTCTAGGTCGGTGCTTTGTAATGAAATAAAAGTTCTTACAAAAAAAAAAAAAAAAAAAGCGAAATTTTAAATAAAAGTGATAAAAAAAAATATTCTTATTTTTTAAAATTATAAGTAATGTTTTAGACAAAGGATGGCTATTGTCGAAACAGTATGCTAAAAGCACATTTCTCAATATTATTTATTTAATCTCGTGTAATATCGTGATTTCAAACAATGCAAAATTTAAAGTAAAATGTCATCTTATTTAAAATTATTCTGAAACAGTTTATTAATATGCTAAGAAATGTGATGACGGTAAAGTAATTAATAGTGAATCTTAAGTATATCCTAATTACAAATGTCTGTCTTTTTTTTTATTTATAATGACGTAAAATTGCGTATAAATAATAAATTTTTAGATAAAAAACTATTTTTTTATAGATTTATTTATATATGTTATGTGCAAATTATAAAGCAGATATCTTAAGCATAAAACAGATTTCTTAAAATGTATATTATAAAACAGATTCCTTAACTAATTTGGTGACAATAACAAATTTATCCACTCGTTGAACGTAACGCTATTGTAAAATTTTAAACTTGTTTTTCTCGGAACCATATGTTTTTCAAACTGGGAGACCATTTTTCTCGAAAACTCTTCGACAAATTTCCTTTATTATTTTTTAAAGAATAAAGGCAGAGTTGCCAAGTCTCCGGCTTTTTGGACACCAGTATTTTAGTACAGAAAATGTTGTTTTATGTAATCGGAACATTCGGCGATTTAAAAGAACAACATTTTCTCTAAGATAATACTGGTGTTCAAAAAGCCGGAGACTTGGCAAGTCTGATAAAGGTAATCGTTTTTTCTGGAGCTTATACCACCGTCAAGTATAGATTGATTATATTTTTTTTCCGAGCTCGGAAAAAGTAAAACAAAAGACGAAAAAATGACATTTTTTTCCCAATGTCTGCCATATTGTCAAAAATCAAAATTTTAAACTAAATATCTGTATAAGCTCCAGAGAATTTAATGTCCTTTCATAATTTGGCGACCAAATTTAATTTGTGACCAGAGATAAACGGTCGCCCGATTGGAAGTTCACGGCGCGACCCGCAGGTACTCCCCGCCTCACAAGCTGTATTATTATTATTATTATTATTATTATTTTTGTTACACACAAAAATTTAAACGTATAGGTGAAATATCAATAAATATAATGCAAAAAGTTCAAAGGTGATATCTCTTTTCTTTGTAACCAAAAGAATCATAAAAATCACGTGAATTTTAGGCGAAAGAATCAGAACCTCCTCTTATGTATCAGTTAATTTTCTTTTTCATCGAAATGTAGGCTATATTCTATTGTCTTAAATGAATATAACTTGAACTTTAAGTTAATGCTACAAGCTTTTTTTTAAGAGGCTCTTCAACCCCGTGATTTTCTACAAATCGAGCAACACACCTCTGCTGTTACGGTATCATTATTGTGTCGTCAATGATAAATTATATGTTAGTTTATCATTCAACGAAATTAAAGCACAACTGATTATGGGTATTTCTGATTTCATTGTTTAACTTCTCAATGAAAGGTAAGTTATTTTCATATGAGAAGCCAGTTTAAAATGCAGAAAAAAAAATCGAGAATTTGAGAGAGGATTTTTATAAAAACATGGTTGAAAGAATTTTTTCTGACAAATTTGTATTTCTTAGGATGATTAAGAAGATTAATTTAGTTGCTGTTTATTGTTAGTATCTGTTATCTTGTTTTAAAGATGGTTAATTTTTAATTGCGTATTTATGTTGTTCTTGTGTACTTTTTAATTTATTATCTACATATTTTTTTAATATATGGTCAGTTCACGCATGGCGTACTTTTTGAACGAATGCTCCGATTTGGATTATTATTCTATTGTTGAAACGGGCTTACTTTTGTGTTGGTTCCATAATATATATATATAACCATAACACCAACTTAAACAATGAAATAATGATTAAGTATGTAATAATTAGTTGTAAATGAAAGATTCCCCAACACACTGAATATGGATACAAAAACATATTAAAAGAATAAGAAATTAAATTAAAAATTGAATAAATGGAATTAAATGAATGAAATGAAATGAAATTTGTGGATTTTAGACAAAATTATCAAGTCACAAATGCCTAAATACCACAAATAAAATGAAATGAGAGGTTTCATCTGACGGAAATTCCAATTAAAGGGTAATCTTCTATTCGGAATCAACTACTCTTCAATCGTCAGATAATAATAAAGTACTTTAAATTTGCAGTAAACAACTTTAATTATCTCGTCGGATATACCAACTCATAAACTGTTTTCAACTCAGCTAAGTACATGGAATAAACGCCCACGTGAAAGAATGATTATCACGTGCTATCATGTGCTTTTTCCCAGTGACGTCATCCAAGGCTACCAAGGACATGAAAAAACTCTTTAGATTTTAGTTAGTTGTTGTGTGAATTTCTTTTAAAATGTAGCGTGTGAAAATGTCAGAGCGATGTAAATGCTCTGTTAACTTGTAATCAAGATACCGTTAAATGTTTAAATATAATATAAATATAAAAGTGAAGGATGCTTAATTTAATTAAAACACATGTTAATAAACATTTTAATTTCAGCAAAGTAATAAAGTTTCAGATCGATGGATTACGATAATGTGCGACTACACAAAGGAATACAACTGTGTGTGAATTAACGGAGACGTAGCGCTCGATTCGGATATACATTTCTTTACGAAGGTTTCACCTTATAATCAGGTAAGCGAATGCATGCTTACTTAACTCTATTTATGAAGTATTGGTTTTATACAATTAAAGAAACTATTTTACACATTCAATTAACTGCGCCGCCGACAGATTATGAAAGACTGATAGTATGTATTAAATAAAAATTTTAAGCACATTAGCTATATGCTGAAAAAACTCGCTTTATAGAAAATAAAAAACGAACGCAAAGAAAAGCGATTCGTATAAAATTAAATTGAATATCTTTAAAAATAATTAAAGATAGAAAATAAAAATGGCTACATTTAAAGAAAGCCAATTCATCGAGAAACTAAATTCGAGCAATTATTCCAACTGGAAATTTAAGCTCGAAATGCTTCTCATTAAAGAAGATTTATTTGAAGTAATAAGTGATCAACCACCAACTCCTTTAAATGAGGATTGGAACAAAAAAGATAGAAAGGCGAGAGCTTTAATTAATCTAAGCATAGATGATGCACAAATTGTGCATGTAAAAAATTCTACCACAGCCAGGCAAACCTGGGAAGTTCTCAAACGTACGCATGAAAGAGCAAATCTGAGTAGCAAACTGTATTTATTACGAAAACTGTACAGTACTAAACTGCCCGAAAACGGCAATATGATTACTCATATTACAAATATTCTACAAATAGTAGATAAATTATCCGCCATAGGCGAGAATATAAATGACTCACACATATCTGCACTATTTCTATGCTCATTACCGCCCAGCTACAACACGCTTATCACAGCATTAGAGGCAAGGCCCGAAGCCGAATTATCCCCAGATTTTATCAGAAGTAAACTCATAGATGAGTATAATCGCAGACAAGAAATGTCTGAACAAAACAACAGCTCTGAAAAGGCATTTAAAACACAAAGAAAACACACTTATAACGACTACAAAAGAAATTCAAAATATTGCAGTCACTGTAAGATGACAAATCATAATAATAGCGAGTGCTATCACCTCAAGAGCAGATACACACAGCACAACAAAAACAAACACACATATCAAAATGTGAATAACTTTAATAATAAAAATAAAGCTAAACCTTTTTCATCATCACTATGCTATGAAAACACAGATAATTATAAAGAGAATACTGACTGTCACGATAACGCGAATGATCAGAAAATAAACTCAAAAACTAATCAATCAGAAGATCGCGTACTAATAACAGAAAAATTAGGAAAACAGAACTGGATACTCGACAGTGGCAGTACCTCACACATTGCAAATGATAAAAGGTTATTTGATAAATTTAACAATTTTGAAAAATCATCAGTCACCATCGCAAACGGCAACAAACTCGAAGCATTCGGTTCAGGCGACGTTTTAATAAAAACGAAATCCCCAAATGGAGAAATAAAACTCACAAGACTACAGGAAGTCCTATACGTCCCAGAACTAGAATCCAATTTAATATCCGTAAGCAAAGCAACTAAAAATGGATGCAAATTAATCTTTGAAAATGACAAGTGCGACTTAACGTTCGACGGTGAAATTTATATAAGAGCGAAGAACAAAAATAATTTATACATAATCGAACAAACAAACCACTCAGAAAATGCAGAAAACTATGCAAACGTCACACTAAGCTGTAATAATAACAAAGAATGTTTAGAAGTATGGCATCGAAGACTAGGACACCGTGATTATGAAGCAATCAAAACAATTGTTAACAAACAGCTAGCTACCGGAATAAAAATTAAAAACTGCAGACACAATAATAAATTATGCGAAACCTGCATCAAATCTAAATTAAACGACGCGCCATATCCAAAATCGGCTACAAATAGAGCAAACAAAGTTCTCGATTTAATACACAGCGACGTCTGTGGACCTATAAGTACACCAACACTAGGAGAAAAACAATATTTTCTCACATTCATCGACGATTACTCGAGATATACAACTATATACTTACTATCTAAGAAAAGCGAAGTAATTGATAAATTAAAAGAATACATTGCAATGGTAAATAATCAATTCGGTAGAAAACCAAAAGAAATAAGATCAGATAATGGAGGAGAATATAATAGCAACGAAATAGACAATTATCTAAAGGAAAACGGGATATTACACCAATTCACAATTCCACACAACCCGAGCCAGAACGGCGTGGCAGAAAGGAAGAATAAAAGCCTACTCGATATGACACGTAGCATGCTTTTAGAAGCAAATTTAAATAAACAATTTTGGGGAGAGGCAATACACACAGCGACATATTTACAAAACAGATTGCCAACAAGAGCGAACGACAAAACTCCATACGAACTATGGAAAGGTATCAAACCCGATCTCAAACATTTAAGAACCTTTGGATGTAAAGCATTTGTTTACATTAATAAAATACATCGAGGAAAACTAGATAATAGAGCGCAAGAAGGTATTTTTCTAGGTTACGACACACGTTCCAAAGGATATCGCATACACACAAAAGACAAACAAATAATAATTGCCAGGACTGTAAAATTCATAGAAAATGAAATAAAACACTCAAACAACATTGAGGAAGATTCAAATCTCGAAGAAATCTCCACTGATGATAGAAATCAAGAAGAGAAGAATAAAAATTACATTGAAATTGACATTAATGATAATGAAAAACAACCATGCGAGTCCAAACAAACACAAATAGAACCAAGAAGGTCAAATAGATCTAACAGAGGAGTACCACCAGATAGATTTGTCTGTTTAGTTAAAGACACACAATCAAATGAACCAAAGAATTGGAACGATATCATGGAAATGAAAAATCCACACGATAGGGAAAATTGGCTCAAAGCCACCGAAAACGAAATCAAGTGCCTAGCTAAAAATAAAACTTGGACATTAGTCGATCCGCCACCAGGCAAGAAAGTGATAGGTTCAAAATGGACTTTTAAATTAAAACGCGACAACCTAAACCAAGTGCAAACCTATAAAGCACGACTCGTGGCACAGGGATACAGTCAGAAATTCGGAGTAGATTATGACGAGACCTTTGCTCCAGTTGTCTCTCATACCACAATCCGTGCATTTCTCATAGCAGCATTAAATCATAACCTTAAAGTTAATCATATCGACGTGAATACAGCGTTTTTACACGGAAACCTACAAGAAGAGGTATACATGAAACAGCCGGAAGGCTATATAGCTCCAAATCAACAAAACAAAGTATGTAAATTACAAAAAGCAATATACGGGCTCAAACAAGCCGCCAGAGCATGGCACACGAAAATCTCTGAAAGTCTTAAAGCATTAAATTTTATACAAAGTACATCTGACTCATGTCTTTTTATACGCGAAAATGGTGAAAACTCGACATACATTATAGTATATGTGGATGATTTGTTAATCGCCGGAAAAAACGAAGATATAATTGAATTAATAAACAATCTCAAAAGGGAATATGAATTGAAAGATTTGGGAGAAGTCAATAACTATCTCGGAATAAATATAAAAAGAGACGATAAAAATTTCTACTTAAACCAAAATTCAAAAATTGAAGAATTGGTAGATAAACTCAATCTTCAAAACGCAAAACCTTACAGCACACCTATGGAAGCAGGTTACAATCGACTCAACGATGATGAAAATCTATTACCTAACAATATCAAATTCAGACAAGCAACGGGAACATTACTCTACATCTCAACATTAACCAGGCCAGATATTTCAGCAGCGGTCAACATACTCAGCCGTAGAAATGAAACCCCTCGAGAAAAAGACTGGAAAGCAGTCAAAAGAATCGTAACATACTTAAACAACACAAAACACCTCAACCTGACGCTAAGTTCGAAAAATAAGCCTATTCTCGAAGTTTACGCAGATGCAGATTGGGGAGGTGATCCAGAAACTAGACGATCCACCAGCGGAAATATATTTATGTTAGGAAAATGTCCCATACATTGGACAACGAAAAGACAGACATGCGTTGCTCTGTCATCAGCAGAAGCTGAATACATTTCTGTAAGTAACGCAGCACAGGAAATACTATGGATGATAAAACTCCTGGAAGATTTAAAATTACCACAACAGAAACCCATAACAATATACGAGGACAATCAGCCATGTATAAAAATGGTTGAAAGTGAAAAACATACTCGAAAAAGTAAACATATAGATATCAGATTCCACGCGATAAGACAACTCAAGGAAGATGGAATAATAGATTTAAAGTATTGTCCCACAGAATTTATGACCGCAGATTCACTCACCAAGCCCAACCCCAAACCTGAATTCATTAAACACCGAAACAATCTGAACTTACTTCCTTATCCTACATAGAAGATTAAGGGGGAGTGACGGAAATTCCAATTAAAGGGTAATCTTCTATTCGGAATCAACTACTCTTCAATCGTCAGATAATAATAAAGTACTTTAAATTTGCAGTAAACAACTTTAATTATCTCGTCGGATATACCAACTCATAAACTGTTTTCAACTCAGCTAAGTACATGGAATAAACGCCCACGTGAAAGAATGATTATCACGTGCTATCATGTGCTTTTTCCCAGTGACGTCATCCAAGGCTACCAAGGACATGAAAAAACTCTTTAGATTTTAGTTAGTTGTTGTGTGAATTTCTTTTAAAATGTAGCGTGTGAAAATGTCAGAGCGATGTAAATGCTCTGTTAACTTGTAATCAAGATACCGTTAAATGTTTAAATATAATATAAATATAAAAGTGAAGGATGCTTAATTTAATTAAAACACATGTTAATAAACATTTTAATTTCAGCAAAGTAATAAAGTTTCAGATCGATGGATTACGATAATGTGCGACTACACAAAGGAATACAACTGTGTGTGAATTAACGGAGACGTAGCGCTCGATTCGGATATACATTTCTTTACGAAGGTTTCACCTTATAATCAGGTAAGCGAATGCATGCTTACTTAACTCTATTTATGAAGTATTGGTTTTATACAATTAAAGAAACTATTTTACACATTCAATTAACTGCGCCGCCGACATCATCATCATATTAGCCATAACATTGCTTAAGAATATGATTTTGGGACTACCTGCTCATAAACATTGAATCAAACCTGTGAAAAAATAAAAAATAAATACAATATTAAAAAGGAAAGAAGCCATACCTATAATATACAGAGAAAACATGAAATAGTCAGAAAGTATACAATCCATTTTGATTAAAAAAGATACCTATGCACCACATGAACACAACCAAAACTAGGGAATGAATTGCAAAAAATCATTACATGTTGCCAAATTTAAAAATAGAAGATGATTTACTATGTTGCCAGAAAAGATTTTAGAATAATATGAATATTGTAAAGCAACAGGAACATTAGTGCTGCCATTTATAATGGTAAAAAGTGAATATACTCTGAATAAAAAGAGTATTGGATGAAAAATAATGTTTAATAATTAAAACAAATTACTATCTGAAATGATAGCAATTAGTTAAATAATAAATAATTGAAATGAATTAATAAATAGAAAATCTAATTACATTAAAGTAATGGATGTATTAATGCATAATTCTATGTTAAACATAAGATGTAAGATGGAAAAATTAATAATTAAAGCAACATAAAAATATATGTACCATGAAATGACATCAACTATTAAATAGCTGTGCCAAAAATGCAACATCACATAAATTAAATTAAAATAAAATACTAAATAGTTGAATTAAGATACAAAGGATTTAAAATTAATATTAATTAAATATTGAAATGAATTAGTAACATATAATGTTTCTTCATACAAAGTTAAAAAATTATAAACACTTAATATATGTGGTAAGGGTAGAACGTTTAATAATAATAAAAACATATTATATTAACACTTTAGAAAAGTAAACATTATATTAGAAGTTAATATGATATTGTCCACCGTAGGTATTATCCAAATCATTAGATCAAAAACATTCTTAATATTAATGAATATAAATTCATTTAAATTAAATAATGAATATGTAAATATAACTAAATTAATATACATATAATAATATCACATCACAGTCCATTATAAAATGTGCGATATCAAACATGTGTAAATCAAAATGCCCCCCCCCCTTTTTTTTTAATAATATAAATTAACCATGCGTTTTTTCCATACAACTCCGCCACACACCTCCTCAATCCAACATCTACCCACCCAACCGTCCTGTTATAATTTCTTTTTTTACTATTTTCTAAGATTATATGATTTTTTTATACATTTTTTAACGCATGTGTTAATTTGGTTGCAAAGATCATATAAGAACTAACTATATATTAAGGAATATATGAATTTTTTTGGAAAACCATGTTGTAATGCATCATAGATAAGTTTTTTAATATTGTTGTTAATTAGTTGAGAAGAACACAAACTTTTTATTCTATAAATATGATTAAGGAGTATATTACGATATACAGAATTATGAAGACATGATTTAAAATTGGCAAATGAATTAACTTTAAATTTAAATTCTTTACGTTTATCAAATAGATCAATTATTGTTTTGTTTTCTTTAAGTGTAATTTTAAGATCTAAAAAGTTAATAGTATTGTTAGAAAGGAGGTTTTCCGTTAATTCTAAATTAGTAGGATAATCAACTGGAAATATAGAAATATTAGTGTGATCAGTGGCAATTAAAATTATGTCATCAATATAACGATATAAATGTATATTACTGTTAATAAAAGTACGTTCATAATGATACAAGTATAAGTCTGAAAGTATACTAGATGTACACCCCCCTTGTGGTATACCGACTTTCTGTAAATATAACGTGTTATCGTGCATTATATAATTATTATATATAATAAAATTTGTTAAAGTTTTAAAATAATCTGTATCTATATGAATTGGTAAATTAAGTGAATGATGATACTTATTAAATAATGCATTTATAATATTATGTAGATCTAATAAATCTATATTATTTAATAGATCTTTGAAATCATATGTCATTATATTGTTAACACATTTAAGATTTTTCAAAATATTGACGAGTTGATAGCTATTTTTTATACAATGTATATTATCAGTGGATGTTGTCAGTGTATAAATTTGATTGAGAATTTTTAATAGATGTTTATTGGCTATATTATTATATGTATTGCATCCTATAGCTGCAGTCCTAAATTTAATTGGATTTTTATGAAATTTGGGTATAAGAACTAAATAAGGATAATTAAAGTTAGTAGAAGAAATATTTAATAATTTATAATAACTGTGAATTTTACGATTGTTTACAATTACATTTTCATTAGTTTTTTTTAAAAGAATTGTTAGTAGAATTACAGGATGTTAGTAGTTGGTGATAATAAGCTTTACATATGATTGCATAATTATTAGGAGATTTGTCAATATATGTTATTACATAGTTTTTTTGTAGTTTAGTAATTTGCTGGAACAAATGTTTTGTGTTAATTTTAACCATATACGATAAATTATGTTTTAAAGACGAACTTAATTTTTCAATAACAAGTATTTTCCATTGATTAAAATATTCAATAGGTTTACTATATCAGATTGAAATTTTATAAATAAAAATGTCTATATCGTACTTAAACTGTTTTATAATAGAATTTACATTAAATTTAGAAGGAAATCTATATTTACTACCATAACCCATTAGTTTTTGTAGTTTATAATCATTCACAATATTAAGATTACCAGTGATTATATGTCCATGATCATTATTAATGAATTTTTTTAGAGTGGGGTCATTGCATTTACACGGAAAAGTACTAGCATCAGATGTATTTTTTGAAAATGCATTATAGTTAAAAATCTTTCTTCCGATTGTATTAGGATATTTAAATGTTTTTGAAATTTGAAGATTATTAATAGGAAAATAACAGTTTTTATGATTAATTATAGAATTAATATTAATTTTATTAAAGATTTGATTTGAAAAAGTTATAATCATTTGAGTATTAGTGTTTTGAATTTTTTGTTTTTTATGTAAATTAATGTTGAAAGGATTAGCTCTTGTCATAATTAGATCATAAAAAATATCAGAGAAATGATTTGAGTAAGATTTACTAAGAAGTACATTTAAATATTGTACTATCTGTTTCTTTTTAATAGCAAAAATGTATTTTCGTATTAAAAACCAGTTGTAATTCTTAATGTAGTTATGATGAAGAGTATTTATTTGTTTAACAATAAATTTTTTGGAAATGACAACTGTAGCAGTACACTTTCCTCGCTTGTTACGTGTTGTTTTATTATTTAAATTATGATTTAGAGTAGGATAAATAGGAGAATAATCAGTAGTATTGTTTGTTGAAAAAACTTTAACTGGTCTGTTAAATAATTCACTATTAAGTCCATAAGGATAAATAGTGTTATAATATTTCATATATGAAGACTCCATAAACAAACGTTCTGATTTAGTTTTTATTATTTGTATAATTTCAATTGTAGTATTGATAAATTTATGTTTATGAAAATGTTGTATTTCTGCTGTAGACTGTAAATTTTTTGCTTTGTTCTTGTTAATGTCTGAACGATGTTGATTAATACGTTTATGTAATGGACCTGATGTTTCACCAACATATTTTAAACCACATATAAGTTACATTTAATACTATAAATAACATTAAATGCTTTACAAAAAGTTGATAAATTAGGATCTGATACAATTTGTTTCTGAGAAGCAAATGGACAAGCCTTGCATCTAGCATCATTACACAATCTAAAAAATAATGGAGGAGGAGGAGAGTAAAAATGGTCACTGGATGTCGATCCAGGAACAACCCATTTATTGCCCCTGTACCGGGCACTACACTGCATTGATGCAAGGTGTATTTGCCATTAAAAATTTTTTTATGATGCAATGAAAATGCAATTTCAAAAAGAAAATGAAAATATAAATAAATAAAATTATATATATATTTGGCAACAAAAATAAAATTTTTGCCCGTCGGCCAAAGGTAAGCATGTCAATTCTGTATTTTTTAAAACAATTCTCTTTTTATATATTTTAGCATACTGTATAAGACATAAGATATTGCATAATTAAACAGTTTTCACATAAAATACAGAAATTGGCAGAATCTATTGATAGGCATTGATCATTATTTCATCATTAACTTTAGAATTATTCTTAAGGTAATCTATTAGCAGAAATGCAGCGTTTACACGAACAATTCTTTACTGTTACGCTTTTTAATCTTTTAAATTTTAATAATGCACAATAAAACAAAATTTCACACAAATGCAATAAAATTTAAAATAACATTACTGTTTAAAAGTCTGCATTTTTTCTTCTTTTTCAGATTTTAATTTTAATGCCTAACTATCAAACAATATTCAGCAGAAATACGAGACACCGTGAATAAAATTAGCTTATTATGCTTTTTGGCACGAAAAGTTTATCAAGTTGCTCCACATCTTAAGTATCAGTTAATTTTCCTTTCTGTCTTAGAAAGGCGATCATTTTATTGTCTTAATAGAATATAACCGGACTCTTATCCTAAAGTTAATGCTAGAAGCTTTTTTTAGAGGCTATTCCACCTCGTAATTTTCTACAAATCGAGCTACCCACCTCCGCTGTTACGGTATGATTATAGTGCCGTCAAAGATAAATTAGATGCGAGTCTCGTATTCTAAAAAAAGTTACTGAACAACTGATTATAGGTATTTCTGATTTCATTGTCTAACTGCAGAATGACGGATAAGTTGTTATCATGTGAGAAGCTATGATAAAGGGGAAAATTGTGTTTCTAACAGTTTCGAAAATAATTGTGATAAAAATATATTTAACAGAATAAATTCACGAAAAACTAGTGATTCTGTGGGTGACTGAGAAGATATTTTTAATTGTTTTGTATTGTTAATAATCGTTATCTTGTTTAGTTTTAAAAATTGTTTTTTTTTTTTAATTGCTCATTTATATTGTGCATGAAGTTTTAATTTACTGTTCAGACATAATCTTGAAGAAAATAAAGTAATTCGTGTAACATAATAAATTTAATGTAATTTGTGTTTGATATTAGAAAAAAAAAAATGTTATAATTAGGTAAATGGAAGGTAACTAAACCAGTAATAGACACTTTAAGAACACTTTTAACCTCTTTTCAGTATACAATTCTTAGTTTTAGTGACTGTGACCACAGTGAGTGTTCGAAATCTCATTTACCCCTTTATTCACACGACTGTGCTGCAAAATTTTATGCTTTAAACATTTTCTCGCACTTTTTACTTACCGATCATACGTAGTATAGGGTAAGTCTTGTAATCGTTTTGAAAATCGAAAAAAAAAATTTTGACGGATTTACACGTTTCAGACACTGGAGATTCCGAAAAACATATTTTTAGAAAAAAAAATTTGCCGTCCGTCTGTGTGTCTGTGTGTCTGTGTGTGTGTCTGTAAACGCTCTATCTCCCGAAAAAATTGAGATAGAGACTTGCAATTTGGTATGTACTTAGTATGTAATAATGGGAAGAAGCCTATTTCATTTCAATAACCTCGATTAACCGGAACTATTTTTTTCGGACTCTCGAAATATTCGTTCTGATAAAAGATATATAAAAATTTTCGAAATTGTTTAGTTTTAGAAATGAATATAAAAGACAATAAAAAAACAAATTTTACATAAAGCATGAAGTCGATCGGATAATGAGTTGCCGAGATATTTGGAATCCTATTTTCCACACTCTTCGATTTTTCATGACCCTGTATTTCATCCAAATTTCACTTTAAAGATATATTTTAATTGGAAATTTGACGCTTAATCAGATGCAATAAACCGCTAGTTAATAGGATTATTATTTTTGGAGTTATAAGGAAAAACCTCTTTCAAACAATTCAGTAACCGAGCCTTTAAAGTTTATGACGTCATCAAGCCACGATTTTATTTGAATTGCAATGCATTTTATAAGTAGTTTACACATTTTTATTTTAATATTTTACATTATGCATATCCATGATGGGTAAGTATTACGGTGGCCCCCAACGACTAGTTTTTTTTTTCGAAGAGCTTAAAATGCACCAGTAGTGGATGCACAAAAACCGACAGTGGACACCCGTCTGTTTCAGTAGTGGACACGTTTGAATTCTTGTGCAGAAAACTTCTGTAAATATATATTTAATTAACAAAAATGTATTTGTTGTTGTATTATCAGTTAATACAATATAGAAAAGTATATAAAAATGTTTAACAAATTAAACTTCGTAGAATAGCGCATTTCAATAACAACGGTTTAGTTACAGAATTTGCATTCTATTAAATCGTAATGTGTAAATGGAATGAATTTTAATCAGAGAATTGTGCAGTAACCATAACAAGGCTTACTAACTACTAAGCCTACGCGTTAACAGTGGCGCAGCCAAGGGGGGGGGGTTAAAACCCTCCCCAGAGCTAAAAAAAATTACTATAATTGCCGCTTATATGAATCAAAACTACTAAAGTTAAAATTAAGTTTTTTGGCCTTTCCGCCTTGGCAGAATCCACCGCTTTCTTAAATCAAATTCTATTCAACAATGTGATTCAATTAAACGGCGAAAATTCTACTTAAAACTGTGAAAGCGCATGTTACACGCATAGGTTATGTCAAAACTTGATTTTTGGACTGCGTCAATTTGTCGAGACGTCTTATAGCAAAAGATGGGTCATATACTCTCACACAGATGCTTTGAGTTATATAGTATACAGTTGTCTGTTTCTTAATTGCATTTCTGTCTTTGTTCCACGTTCGAAACAATAACAGATCATCGAATTCCAGAGAAAAAAAAAAACATACACTTTGTAAGTCTCTCTCAGTTTCAAGTGGCTTTTTTTGCGTTTTTTGCTCTCAGTTATAGCTAAGACCAAGATATGTGCGTACCCAGGAAAAAAAATCTTTGCAAAAGTAAGAATTTAAAAAAGGTACTTAAAGTTATAAAAAGCTATTTTTCGATTATGAGCAGATTTTTGCAATCTGTGTTTCTTTCGAATCATTTGTTTCGTAGGGGGTCTGTACACAAATTTAAAGACTATATTTCATTTGTTGGTAATGTAGCAACGACGTCTTGCTTATGATGGAGATTCATATATTTATCGTTAAAATTTTATAAATTAGTTGTGGTTCCTCTTTTAGCTATTTTTAATTCTATCGCGCTTCTGTGAAAAGAAAATCTCTTTCCTTACTATTTAAAATTCAATAATTCTTAAACTCTTTTATCGCAGCTTGAAGTGATCCTTTTTCAATTAATGCACATGTCTAAATACTTTCTTTCGTATGTGCTTGCGGTTTTCATATGAGAAATGAAATCATTTTCAGTTTGGCATCTGCGTGGCTTCCTAATGCATACATTTTGAATCACAGAATAAATAAAGAAAGATAAAATGCAACGTCTATTTCTCGATACATCTGCATGCTAAAATTCCTGCCGGTGTTAAGTTTGGACAGTTAGTTTTATGTTGTTATAAAGATGCTGATATGGTAATTTCCTCGTAAGGGTCTCTCGTTTCATAGTTTAAAAAAAAACCCAGCTATCTGAATTCTATAAATTTTTCATCCGTTATAAACAGGTCTTGACAAATGCAGTCACCAAGTTGCCACTGGCGACCTAGTTTTTCTATCTAGCCACCAAGTTATTTAACCCGATTTTTTTATATTATTATTATAATTTTTTGTACAAAAATTAACCTAAGAAATGACCATAAATGGCATTTTTAATTAGGTAAAAATAAGTTTAACAAATGCAAATTTTAAATTAATAGAAAATAATTATTTGACTGACTTCGACACGAAAATAGGCAGAAATTGCTTCACTGTTTCATCCATGCCTCCCTCATCAGATATAGATTTTGCAGCACTCACTTATCCAGACATTTGAAACCTTCGGCAATCAGCATTTCCTGAACATACCGGTTAATGCAGCCTTTACATTTTTTTTTCATAGATAAATAATTTTGATAAATTTCATTAGAAAACTTTGTTTATACCATTTTTTAAATGATATAACTGTTCTAAACTATGTAACTAATAATCCTACAATAGGCTTATTATTTTTCTCAATTGATTGATAAAAAACTTTTGTGCTTTTGAAAATTAGTGACTTCGGAGGGGAGCAGGTTATATTTTTTTACTGGCTACCAGATTTTATCAAATTTGTAAAGCCATGGTTATAAATATAATGGTTTTACAGACCGTGGAAAAATATTGATATCTAGCTGTAAAAGAAATGCTTTCTTCTCGCGTCTTTTTTTTTTTGCCTACTTTTTGAGTGATTAATGCTTTATTTTGCGTCTGATCATTTGCGTATTTTCTTTCGTTTGGAACTTTGTTTTCCCTATGAGTTTCGTTTTTTTCATAACATAATGAAGATGAGAAATTCTTTTTATTTTTGAATTGATTGTTACGAGGATTTCCGGATTGTACCGTGTTTCTGCTCTTGTAGTGCCAGCATTCGTAAGTCGAATGATTTTTCATTTTGCAGTTGTTACAATATTTTTGTTCTCTTCTATTTTCAGTGTGTGTATATCTCCTATTTGTTTTAAATGCTCTCTCATTGTTGTTATATCCGCTATGTGATTGTTCTGACATTTCATGTCTACGATTATATTCATCAGTTAATTTGTTTTTGATAAAATCAGGGGTGAGCTCATTTTCCGGTCTCGCCTCCAACGCAGTTATCAAAGTATTGTAACTGGGGGGAAGAGAACACAGAAATAGCGCGGAAATATGTGAATCGCTAATATTTTCTCCAATGGCATTAAGTTTATCTATAATTTGCAAGATATTAGTGATATGTGAGATCATGTTTCCGCCCTCCGCTAATTTAGTACTGTATAATTTTCGTAACAGGTAAAGCTTACTAGATAAATTGCTTCTCTCATGTATATTTTTCAGAGCTTCCCATGTTAATTTGGCAGTATCTAAGTTTTTTACATTTACGATTTGAGAATCATCGATGCTTAGGTTAATTAAAGCTCTAGTCTTGCGATCTTTTTTGTGCCATGCGGGATCGGGTGGAGCTGGTGGATCTTGTACTATAATATCGTCGAGTTCCTCTTTAATCAGGAACATCTGCATCTTGAACTTCCATGTACTATAATTTGTAGAATTGAGTTTTTCAATAAATTGAGTATTTTCTTTTATCGCATTCATTTTTTTCTTTTTTTAGTGTTCTTTTATTTATTATTATATTTTTAGAAATTTGTTAAATTATCGTTTTTGATACTGGGATAATATTCTTTTTTCAGAATCAGTCTTTCATAATCTTTGTTAGGGGAACCGTCGGTAGCGTAAAAAATTTTCTTATTTTTATAAATAGTTAAATCAGTCTTCAAATTTAATATACATTTTCATCTTTTGATATGTTAAAGAAGTTTGTTCAGCTTACCTGAGATTTTCCTTTTTGCGCTGAATATACCCACAGTAGTAATCCAAAGTGTTGTAGCGATATTTATCTGATCCATTGATTCACTTATATTGGAAGAATAATAAATAGTATTAGTAGAAAATGACAATTGTGTAAAATAAACAGAAGATTCATTTTCCTTTGAATATAATATAATTCTTGGCTAGATGTACATGTTTTAAGTCGCGTTTGGAGGCTGCGTATAAGTGCTCCAATTTTACATTATATTAAATATATTTACATCATATATGTACAAGAGCGTCTTAACTGCTCAGAAACATTTTGGAAACTGAAGGGAATGTTTTTAAGTTCTGTGCACACGCGCGGGATAAGACAGCTGTAGTTTGAAGGAGGGAGGTCTGCAGAGTTTCTCCAATTAGTTAGTTTCGACAGTCTCTGGTTTTGTTCACTATGTTTTTCAGCTGCGGCACTTGAAGTACTTATTGGTAATTGGGGTCTGGTTTTTAACATGTTCTTATTTCAATCGTTCGCTGCACGTGGAGATTATTCACTGCATAAAAAAGGTTTCTCCGTCACTCCCCCGTAATCTCCTGTGTGGGGAATGGTTGAAGATTCAGTTTCTTACGGTGTTTCTCGTACACAGGTTTGGGAGTGGGCTTCGTGAGAGTGTCGGCTGTCATTTCTTCAGTGGGGCAGTATTGTAAATCAATTTTTCCTTCTTCTTTCATAAGTTTGATGTTGTGGAAACGTATGTCGATGTGTTTGGATCGCTTAGTATCTTTATCGTTTTCAGTCATTTTTATACAGGACATATTATCCTCAAAAATCGTGATGGGTAATTTTTGTGGAATGTTGAGATCGTTAAGCAAGTTTGTTATCCAAGTTAATTCTTGTGCTGCGTTGCTAGCTGAAACGTATTCAGCTTCGGCTGACGAAAGTGCAATGCAATTTTGCCTTTTTGTAATCCAGTAAATCGGTGATTTTCCTAGCATGAATAGATTTCCTGATGTTGATTTACGTGTTTTCAAGTCACCTGCCCAGTCTGCACCGGCGTATGCTGTTAGGATGGGCTTGCTGTTTGCGCTAAGAGTTAAATTCAAATTTTCTGTAGTTTTAAGGTATGAAATGATTCTTTTCACTGCTGTCCAGTCCTTTTGGCGTGGTGTTTCATTTCTACGACATAATATGTTGACTGCTGCGGATATGTCAGGACGCGTGATTGTTGATATGTAAAGTAATGTGCCTGTGGCTTGTCGATATTTCGTGTTATTAGGTAAAAGATTATCATCGTCTTCAAGTCTGTTGAATCCAGCAATCATTGGTGTGTAATGAGGTTTCATGTCGTTTAAATTCAGTTTTTTCACTAGTTCCTGTATTTTATTGTTTTGATTTAGGTAATATGTATCATTGATTTTATTAATGTTTATTCCTAGGTAATTATTCACTTCTCCTAAGTTTTTTAGTTCATATTCTTTCTTAAGTTGGTTTATTGTTTCTTCGATGTCACTGTCCTTTCCTGCTATCAGGATATCATCTACATAAATGATGATGTATATCGGATTTTCTTGATTTGATTTAAAGTACAGACATGGATCATTTTTGCTCTGTATGAAATTATTGTTTGTGAGTGTTTCCGATATTTTGGTGTACCAGGCCTTTGCGGCTTGCTTAAGACCGTAGATGGCTTTTTGAAGTTTACAAACTTTTCTTTCATCGCCGGGTTTAATATACCCGTCTGGTTGACTCATATAAACAGTTTCAGTTAATTCACCGTGCAAAAATGCTGTGGTTATGTCAATATGTTTCACGTTCAAATTTTTGTGCAATGCAGAGATGAGAAATGCACGTATTGTAGCGTGCGAAACTACAGCTGCGAAGGTTTGATCATAGTCAATCCCGAATCTTTGACTATATCCTTGTGCTACTAGACGCGCTTTATAGCTTTGAATATTTCCTAAATTGTCCTTTTTTAGTTTAAAAGTCCATTTTGAGCCGATAATTTTTGTTCCGGGTGGTGGATCTGTTAAAGTCCAAGTGTTATTTTTTCTTAGGCATTGGATTTCATTTTGTGTTGCTTTTATCCAATTTTGTTTATCATTAGGATTTTTCATTTTTTCGATATCTTCCCAATTTTCGGGAATGTTTTCAGATGAACTATTTATGAGACAAACATATCTGTCAGGAGGAACGCCTCTATTTGTCCTATTAGACCTTCTTGGTTCAATTGGTTGCTGTTTGGGCACGGATGGTGTCTCTTCGCTGTCAAGTTTTATTTCTAAGTGATTTTCATGTCTATCCGGTAATTGTGTATTGTCATCGGATGTTTTTGTGGTGATTTGTATCTCCTCAATGTTATCTGAGTGTACATTTTCATTCTCAAGAAATTTCACCGTTCTCGCTATTATAATTTGTTTTCCTTGTGTGTGAATTCTATAACCAGTCGATCGTGTATCATAACCTACAAACGTTCCGGTTTGAGCCCTGTTATCGAGTTTTCCTCTATTTACTTTATCGACGTAAAATAGCGCTTTACAACCGAATGTTCTTAAGTGTTTTAAATTCGGTTTAATTCCTTTCCATAATTCGTAAGGTGTTCTGTTGTTGTTTGCTTTAGTTGGGAGTCGGTTTTGTAAATATGTTGCAGTGTTTATGGCTTCACCCCAAAAATGTTTGCTTAATTTTGCTTGTGATAGCATACTTCTAGTCATATCTAATAAACTTTTATTTTTTCTCTCCGCAACTCCATTCTGGCTCGGATTATGCGGGACAGTCAATTGGTGTAAAATTCCGTTCTGTTTTAGGTATTCATCGATCTCTTGATTTACATACTCACGACCGTTATCCGATCTAATTTCCTTAGGTTTTTTACCGAACTGATTGTATATCATCGTTACGTACTCTTTTATCTTTTCAGCAACTTCGCTCTTTTTAGATAATAAATATATCGTAGTATATCGGGAATAGTCATCAATAAGAGTCATAAAATAAATTTTTCCGCCTAAAGTCGGTGTATCTAGAGGTCCACACACGTCACTGTGGATCAAATCCGCAATATTAGTAGCTCGATTTGTTGCTGATTTAGGATACGGCATGTTAGTTAATTTAGTTTCGATACAAGTTACGCATGTTTTATTTTGATGTTTACATTTTCCTATCTTTATTCCGTCCGCAATTTGATTTGTTATCATTGATTTAATCGCGTCATAATCTCTGTGACCTAGTCTGCGATGCCAGAGATCTATGCATTGTTTGCTGTCACAGTTATACGTTATGTTTACATAATTTTGTGGTTCTTCCACATCGTCCATTTCCTCAATAATGTATAAGTTTTTCTCATTTTTCGCCCTAATATATATTTCTTCATCAAAGATCAAATCGCATTTATTATCGTCGAAGATTAGTTTACACCCGTTTTTAGCGGCTTTTCTAACCGAAATTAGGTTCGACTCTAAGTCTGGGACATAAAGCACTTCGCGTAATTTCGTTAGTTTTTCTTTTCCTTCGGGGGTTAATGTTTTTATAAAAACTTCTCCTGAACCTAACGCTGTCAGTTTATTACCATTCGCGATCGTTACTGAAGTTTTATTATAATCAATAAATTTACTAAATAGGCTTTTATCATTACAAATGTGCGAGGTAGATCCTGAATCGAGAATCCAGTTATTTTTGCCTACTTTTTGAGTGATTAATGCTTTATTTTGCGTCTGATCATTTGCGTATTTTCTTTCGTTTGGAACTTTGTTTTCCCTATGAGTTTCGTTTTTTTCATAACATAATGAAGATGAGAAATTCTTTTTATTTTTGAATTGATTGTTACGAGGATTTCCGGATTGTACCGTGTTTCTGCTCTTGCAGTGCCAGCATTCGTAAGTCGAATGATTTTTCATTTTGCAGTTGTTACAATATTTTTGTTCTCTTCTATTTTCAGTGTGTGTATATCTCCTATTTGTTTTAAATGCTCTCTCATTGTTGTTATATCCGCTATGTGATTGTTCTGACATTTCATGTCTACGATTATATTCATCAGTTAATTTGTTTTTGATAAAATCAGGGGTGAGCTCATTTTCCGGTCTCGCCTCCAACGCAGTTATCAAAGTATTGTAACTGGGGGGAAGAGAACACAGAAATAGCGCGGAAATATGTGAATCGCTAATATTTTCTCCAATGGCATTAAGTTTATCTATAATTTGCAAGATATTAGTGATATGTGAGATCATGTTTCCGCCCTCCGCTAATTTAGTACTGTATAATTTTCGTAACAGGTAAAGCTTACTAGATAAATTGCTTCTCTCATGTATATTTTTCAGAGCTTCCCATGTTAATTTGGCAGTATCTAAGTTTTTTACATTTACGATTTGAGAATCATCGATGCTTAGGTTAATTAAAGCTCTAGTCTTGCGATCTTTTTTGTGCCATGCGGGATCGGGTGGAGCTGGTGGATCTTGTACTATAATATCGTCGAGTTCCTCTTTAATCAGGAACATCTGCATCTTGAACTTCCATGTACTATAATTTGTAGAATTGAGTTTTTCAATAAATTGAGTATTTTCTTTTATCGCATTCATTTTTTTCTTTTTTTAGTGTTCTTTTATTTATTATTATATTTTTAGAAATTTGTTAAATTATCGTTTTTGATACTGGGATAATATTCTTTTTTCAGAATCAGTCTTTCATAATCTTTGTTAGGGGAACCGTCGGTAGCGTAAAAAATTTTCTTATTTTTATAAATAGTTAAATCAGTCTTCAAATTTAATATACATTTTCATCTTTTGATATGTTAAAGAAGTTTGTTCAGCTTACCTGAGATTTTCCTTTTTGCGCTGAATATACCCACAGTAGTAATCCAAAGTGTTGTAGCGATATTTATCTGATCCATTGATTCACTTATATTGGAAGAATAATAAATAGTATTAGTAGAAAATGACAATTGTGTAAAATAAACAGAAGATTCATTTTCCTTTGAATATAATATAATTCTTGGCTAGATGTACATGTTTTAAGTCGCGTTTGGAGGCTGCGTATAAGTGCTCCAATTTTACATTATATTAAATATATTTACATCATATATGTACAAGAGCGTCTTAACTGCTCAGAAACATTTTGGAAACTGAAGGGAATGTTTTTAAGTTCTGTGCACACGCGCGGGATAAGACAGCTGTAGTTTGAAGGAGGGAGGTCTGCAGAGTTTCTCCAATTAGTTAGTTTCGACAGTCTCTGGTTTTGTTCACTATGTTTTTCAGCTGCGGCACTTGAAGTACTTATTGGTAATTGGGGTCTGGTTTTTAACATGTTCTTATTTCAATCGTTCGCTGCACGTGGAGATTATTCACTGCATAAAAAAGGTTTCTCCGTCAGAAAAGATAGTCTTCGAAAGGCCTGATATGACGTGCGGTTCTAAATAAATCGTAATTTAAAATGCTTTCAGCTGTTTCACACTTTTAAATTTCCATTTATAATAAATTCTTTATGCCAAGCATTTCCATCTTAAAAGTAATCTCTATACTAAATTTCAAGTTTCTAACACTAACGTAACAGTTGCAACTAAATCATAATTTAGAACACTTTTAGAAAGTTTTCAGCTCATTTCGTCCTTTTAAATATTTAAATGTTTTTAAAAATGTTATAAGGAAGCATTTACTACATAAAAGTAATCATCATGCCAAATTCCAAGTTTTCATACCATTTGTGTCACATAAATCGCAATTTTAGAATGCTTCTTTTCTTACTCTTGCATTCTTTTAAATTTCGAATTGAAAAATAAATTCTGGGGAGCATTTACGTCTTTTAAGTAACATTCATATAAAATTTCAAGACTCTAGCCCTAAAAGTTCTAAATGACTTGTTACATTTGGCAAAAGCAAGGTAAGTAAGTCTATTGAAAATTTTGTTAAAATTGCTTCATTATTATTAAAGTTAGGAATAGGAATTCGTGATTCTCTTGTAATGAAACCTTGTGTATTTTTGATTGAACAAATGGATTCCAACTCTGTTATTTTGTATGTAAAAATTATTTGCTGTCCTGTGCTCTTCCATCTTTAAGTTTTCCCCTCATCATTTTTAAACACTTTATAAATCTAACCTAGTTTTGTGTTATTTCATTGGTGCATTTTATAGTTTGTAACTCTAATATTGTAAACGCTGTTTAAATGAATCATAACCAACGTAATTGCGGAGAAAAGCATTATGATTTCATTCATTTAAAAGACTGATTTCATTAACAGATGATTCATATAACCGGCGACCATCTTTATTATAAACTCAAAACCCCCCCTAGAACCGAATTCTGGCTGCGCCACTGCGCGTTGACTATAGAAAAATTACGGCTGTCATAAGCTTAATATTCGCAACGTTACAGCGGTTCTTTGAATTTGGCTACCACAATATCGGTATAGTAATCTTCGTCTTATCTTACTGCGATTAAATAAGGCAAAGATTTCTATTTGGAAGTCGCAAAGTTGGGTAAACAGTTTTACCTCTTTTAAGCGAGGACATCACTGGCTTTAGATTTAGAAAAAAAATGATGTCTTGCCGGCGCTAAACACTGCCTAAATCGTCAAGTATCGAGTGAAGGCCCTTTTTGTCAAATAACTGTAGATTAACAATTACCTTCATTGTTTAACATTTTTATGACTCAAGATGAGCGAATCTCTTGTGTTTATTTACTTTAATGGATTGAGATACTAGGCTGTCAATCAAATTTCAAATGAAGTTAACTCATAATCTACATATTTGAATGTAACCCCTCTCTCAAACAAACAATTTTTTTTAACGATCTTTCCAATAATGCAACTTTTATGCAATTTTATTTGAAAAAATAATTTTGAATAAAAATGGCTGCCTGGCATATGAAAAAAGAAGGTCAGCCCTTTTTGTTTTCCTCCATCATATGACTTGCGCTTTTATTATATACAGATTACGTATGGTAGGATTTATTAGAATTTATAAAACTTTTATTAATATCTTTTTAAGTTTTGATTCGATTTTCATAAAATTTAAAGTGACTCGACAAAATTCTGCAACGATTATCTGTATTAAATTTCAAACCATTCGGTTGGGTAGTTTTTACGCTGTTATATGCGAACGGACGGACCAGACGACGACTATAGGTGCCACGTATTTATATAATTACGAACGCACCTAAAATCGCATTGTATGTATGTTGCATATACTCCAGTTGAGAATTTCTTTTTTTTTTTTTTCTTAATGATTAAAAATTTCATTTGTTACACTTCTAATGTTTAATAAAAGCATAGGAAACCACGATTTCCTAAAAAATAACAGAAAACAGTCTAAAACCTATATTTCAACATATATAAAACATATATTTCAAGAGTTCGAAAAGTTCTTTCAAATCATACAGAAATAAATAAAACTTTATATTTTAGATTTCTTACATAATTTTCCGGTTTTTATTTTATTTTAAATTTTGTATACAATTTTTCTTGTTATTTATGGAATGTGCTTTTTATGTCTTCTAATAAACTTCATTGTTCGTTATATCTTTGTTCCAACAAAATAAAGAAAACGGAAAAATTAAACTTTCTATTTCCCCGTTATGGGAATTAAAAGAAAATATTTTACTGCAACATCTTCTCTTAACTTCATCTTACATCACTCTCTCATTAACTTGGATTTCATATCATGCTGGGCACTGACATAATAAATCGCCTTAGTAGCAGCTTAGATAAGAAACGTGACTTAGAAGGCTGCAAGAACACGCACGCTAGCTTAAACGTATTCGTAAAACGATACTGACAGTGTTGTTGGTTATTGGTGCCAAATGTAAAATAGTTTGTATTAAGAAAAATAAAATATTAACACGCAAATTGGAAAAATAATTATGGCTTTCTGCTACTTCAACCCGGTTGTGTCTTTCAGTTAATGCAGATGAAGATAATGTGTTAGGTCCTGTAAAATAGACCATTTTGTTTAATGCGTATCATACCATATGTCGCTAACAATTGCGTGCCAAACGATCATCATCACTCACTTTAAGTTTTTTTAAATAACCTAATTATAATTTTTTTTAAAATAAATATATTTCAATTTCTGTTAAACCAACTTACTTAAAAATACTATGAAGTGGAATTATTAATCCTCATATTCTTCTGGTATCAGGTGATAAAAAAAATATTTATCTGTAACATCTTCTCCTAACATCATCTTACATTATATTCCCCTTATTATATTCCCCTTATTATATTTCATATCACGCTGGAGACTGCATTGATGTAATAAATTCCTGTAGAAGCTTCTCTAATAAGAAACATTGACGTAAAGAAACGTGACTTAGAAGGTTGCAAAAACCCGCACGCGAGCTGTAACTTTCTCATAAGCGTTAGAGACAGGATTCTTGGCAGTTGGTAACAAATGTAAAATAATTTAATTTTAGGAAACTTAGATTTCGTTATCACGCAAATTAGAAATATAATGACGGGTTTTCTGCTACTTTAAAGCCAACTGTGCTTCTCAATTAGACAATTAATTTGGTTGAAGATGATGTTAGGTTCTATAACAAAGATCGCCTCTTTTAATGTACCTACTTAGCACATGATGTTTCCAACGATCGCGTGAAAAATTATCATTAATTAGGCATTTTTGAAAGTAAAAATATCTTTAAACAGTAAGTATTTTGAAAGTTAATTAAACCAGCTTATTCCATAAACAAAGAAGTGAAAATATTAATCCATCCGCTGTTGTGATATCTGAGGATAAGAAATATTTCGCTGCAACATCTTCTCTTAACTTTAACTTGCATCATAAGTCTCCTTATTACCTTGTGTTTCATATCACTGTGGGAACTTCATCACAGTCAACAATAAATCGTCGCAGAGCAGCTTAGATAAGAAACGTCATGACATAAAGAAACGTGACTTAGAAGGTTGCAAGAACACGCACGCGAGCTCAAACTTATTCATGAATGTTATAGAGACAGAAGTGCTGGCCATTGATTCCAAATGTAAAACAATTTGGATTTAGTAAAAATAAGACTTTTGTTATTACGCACATTGGAAAAATAATGATGGTTTTTTGCTGCTTTAAAACCAACTGTGCTTCTCAATTAGACAATTAATTTGGTTGAAGATGATGTTAGGCTCTATAACAAAGATCGTCTGTGTTATGTGCCTACTTTGCACATTATGTTTCTAACCATCGCGTGAAAAATATCATTAATTAGGCATTTTTTAAAGTAAAAAATATTTAAAAAGTAAGTATTTTGAAAGTTAATTAAACCAGCTTATTCCATAAACAAAGAAGTGAAAAATATTAATCCATCCGCTGTCTGATATCTGAGGATAAGAAATATTTCGCTGCAACATCTTCTCTTAACTTTAACTTGCATCATAAGTCTCCTTATTACCTTGTGTTTCATATCACTGTGGGAACTTCATCACAGTCGACAATAAATCGTCGCAGAGCAGCTTAGATAAGAAACGTCATGACATAAAGAAACGTGACTTAGAAGGTTGCAAGAACACGCACGCGAGCTGAAACTTATTCGTGAATGTTAGAGACAGGAGTGCTGGCCATTGATTCCAAATGTAAAATAATTTGGATTTAGTAAAAATAAGACTTTTGTTATCACGCAAATTGGAAAAATAATGATGGTTTTCTGCTACTTTGAAACCGACTGTGTTAATTCGATTGAGGAGAATGTGTTAGGTACACAGATCGTTTCATTTAATGTACTTCACACATTATGTTTCTAACCATGCATCGCGTGAAAAGCGATCATATGTTTTGAGTATGATATGCATTAATCGGAAAACATTTTTCTTTCATTTTTCTCAAGGCGTCAAAATTAGAGCGAAAGGGAAATGTAATTAATTCTGCTGTTTTGTTTTATGTTTTTATTTTATTTGTTAACCCTTTGCTGGGGAGGAGGATATTACTTACCCCACTCAATTTTAATTCCAAATGCCTCAGTGGCACCAGAATTTTGGAATAAAATTTTGCTTTTTGTAATAAACGTGAAGAAAAGCTTTAATTTTATCTTTCGAATAAATTTATTCGTAAATCCCGGTGTCATTAAATCATTTCGACATTTTAGCAGATGTAGTACTTTGCCCCTGAAATGGTTAATATTCAAACTGAAAAAATGTTACGTATAGTTATTTTATTATTATTATTTTATTTTTAATTTTTAATAGAATTGTTTTTGTTGTTGTTATATTCGCGTATGTTGTATTTATATTCACATGTTAAATTTCATCGTAAGTATTTTCAATTTTAGAAAATATGAATATCTTTTAATATACCAATTCTGTATTCAAGTTATTTCGTGCATCAATAATGCTCTAACATTTATTATTATTATTATTATTATTGCTTGCTACAAAAATTATGATTAAATTAACAAAGTCTATTAACTATTTGAAAAATTGTTACTAGAATTGTTACTAGAAAAATTGTTACTAATTTGAAAAATTGTTACCACACAAAATAAATAAATTTAAAAAAATGCGCAAGTTCTTTAATTATTACAAAAAAATGTTATTATATGAGTCGCTTCTTAAAAGTTTGAAGAAGTGTTATATTTGCAGTAAAACCTGCTAACACGGTATCACTAAGGTCCGAATAAAAGTTTCGTTTTATATATGTTTTCGTCTAAGCAAGTGTAATTTCATGGTGTGCATCCCGTTTAGATTATAACCTTTTTTTTTTTTTTTTTGTAGTTGTTTAAGATTAATTCCGTTTTAAGCTGGTTCCATTTTAACAGGTTTTACTGTATAACAATAGTACGATCAAATTTATAAATTATCTCCATACACAAAAATACATCTTGCATTTGAAAAATTGCTACATAACATTTTATTTTACAATTAATCAACCAGGGAGTTTTAAGATATATTTTTAAAAGTAAATTACTCGTTTTATTTAAATATCAATTTTTCAGTGGCATATTATAATTATGCTCTATTTAAGAAATCGAAGAAAGCCATCCTTGTTGGTTTTTGTTATATTGTTTTTATGAAAATATTACTCTTTCTATCTATTAAGCGGAAATTAATTCATAATAGAACATGCGACTATACTTGTTTTTGCCAAATGACCCTCCTTTTCCTGGCACCACTCCATTGAAACCGATTACATGATAGCGCTGACAAAGTATATTTTGACACATTTGGTCCAGTTTGATTTATTGTAATTAGATACTGTGTCTTGCTTTATCTTTTTTAACAGCTTAAAGTACATCACATTATATGCATATACAAGTAGTTGTTAATAAATGAGAATTTTTTATTACGTAATTTTTTTATACCTAATCGATTTCAAAAAGCGAAAATTTCCAGTTTGTCGATTATATATTGCTTTTTGATGAATTTCCGTACACATATATACTTTTGATTTGAATAACTTATATAGTACAGAGCAAAAAAATTGGCAAAATAGAGAGCAGTTTTCTTCATTGACTATTTTGATTTGTTTTGTTAGTTTATTTTGCAAGTTCATTACATTTCGTTAATATTTATTTGAGTATATTTTTGACATAAAGATTTTTTCATTTTAACCGTTAGCATCGTCATCGTAATGCTTGATCGTAAATACATTATATAATACATTGTTACATCTAATAATTTGAATCGTTTGTGCATAACTTAATAGTAGCTTAATAGTCATATTCGCGTAGAGCAGACACTGCGAACCCTTTCACATCCATATGCCAATTTTTTTCGAAAAAAAAAATATATATACATATTTTGTATGATTATGACTTGTACATTAGAGTGATGTGCATTGAAGGATTATAAAATCGGGAAATTTCTTTTTCAAGTCAACCCGGAACCCGACAGAAGAAAAGAAAAAGACGTTTACCCCGAAACCCGGCCCGAGCCCGAAATGGAAGAAACTAAATCCATATTTTAATATAATTATGAAAAACAGTCTCGATATCAATTTTATATTTTATGTAGAAAAATAAACTATATATTCATTAGTGTTCAAAGATTTTTTTTTTCCGATCTGAAAAGATATTCTAGATTTTCTCTTGAAAAATCGAATCAACTCGAACCTGACCCACAAGAATCAAATTCCAACCCAAAACAGACTCTAATCCGAAAAACAAATAAATAAATAAATAAAGTCAACCCGACCGAACTGCGGGTTGGTTTCGGATAAAACCTGGTTATCCGGCCGATGCAGGACTACAGTGTAAATAACCCACAATTTTATCTGATCAATTAAAAATGAATCAAAATTACTTAAAATTTTATTTTAGCATTAGAAAAATATGGCTAACATTTAGTATTATAATTTTGAAAGTTATTTAATATATATATATATATAATATATAATTTCAAGGTATTTAAAAAGAATCAATATTCTCCACATTTTTGTGATATATTTTATGATATTCTACATTATAGAGCAAACCTATTAAATACAAGTCTTTCTAATAAACCTAAATATAAAACTAATAATACACAATTAATTATAAATTTTTCTAATCATGTATTTAATAATATAAATTTACACAATATAATAAACAACATTAATAATAATTTACACATGCAGCTTTTAAAAACATAAATAAACATATATCAGAATTACAAAACAAATTTATAATTACTTATGTAGATAAATCTCCAAATAATTATGCTATCATTTCTAAAGAATACTATAAAGTGTTAATTCACAATGCAATCAACACAAGTAATATTTTTAATAAAACTAAATTAAATATTGAAATAAATAACGGAAAATTATTAAATTATCATAAATTACTAAAAATCAAATGTAATAATTTTAATTATCCTTATCTTGTTATAATTCCAAAATTTCATAAAAATCCTATTAAATTTCGCACTGTTACCATCGGTTGTAACACATATAATAAAAATGCAAGCAATTTACTACTTAATATTTTAAAGCAGATATATGATATAACGTTAAAACATAATAACCAACATTGCCTAAAAAATAGTTTTCAACTCATTAATAAAATACATAATATCAATCCGGTAAAATTCATAAAAACATTGGATTTTAATGATTTATTTAATAACATTGATATAAAAGACTTACATAAAACAATGTGTATATTATTTAAAGAATTTAAATCTCAATTAAAATTAAAAGAACATATTTCAGTAAATTTTTTTAAAACTTTACTAAATTTTACATTGCATAATAATTACATTATGTATGACAATATTATCTATAAACAATGCCAGGGAATTCCGCAGGGCGGAACCGCATCTAGTATTCTCTCTGACCTTTACTTATATTATTATGAAAGAAATATAAGTCCGAACAATGATTATGTATTTTATCGTTATATTGATGACATTATCATATTTTATTTCAATGAAAAAAATTGCACATCACCACTCAATTTTTATCCTACTCAGCTTAAATTAAGCGAAAATGATTTAATTAATAATAATATAAACTTTCTTGACTTAAAAATTAATATTACAAATAATTATAAATTAATTTTTGATATTTATGATAAGAGATTTGATTTCCCATTTAAAGTAAATATTTTTACCAATTTTGCTTCATGTTTACGTAAATCTGTTTATAAAAATATAATTATCAATTATCTACATCGTATAAAATACTTATGCTCAGATATAAATAAAAACAAAAATATTAGATATATTCGAGATCAAGCAAAAATACATGGTTATCCAATTTTTATGATAAATTCAATCATCAACTCTTTTAAATAACATTTATTATATAATTTAAATATAAACATGGTATGTAATAAATTATTGTTTTAGTGTGCGATAACATATAACAAAAGATATAGAAAATAATAATTATAACATACATTATTACAATTATAACATATTAGGAAATTTAATATTTAATATTTGTTTGAACATTATATACACTTTATACAGAAAATTACAATTATAACATACATAATTACAATTATAACATTTTAGGAAATTTAATATTTGATTAAACATTATATACACTTTGTATAGTTGTGATTGTGCGTTGCCGATCACCTCTGTTTAAGGTGTTATTGATGTGCAGTTTTCATACATTTATAAATTAACTTATACAATAACAAATTAAATTATACATGGATAACATTGGTGATTATAACTCATAAACATATCTATTTGCAATATATATAAATATAAATATATATAGTTTTTATTTTTTATTTTTGTTTATGAATAATTAAATTTAACAAGTATTTTAATTACTGCATTGCATTAATTTGATTGAAAAACAGTAGTAATACTATTAATTATCAATTTTATAAATTTTGAGATATTTTGAATTGTTTATGAATTATTTAATTAGATATTTAAATTAATATATGAAATATAAAATATATTTACAATGTAGTATAAATTAAACATTAATTATTTAATAACAAGTCTAATATATATTTAAGTAGTGGTAAAAATAAAACATTAATTATTTAATAATATGTCTATAATATCAGTGGATTAACACAGCTGGCAGCAAAAACAATTTGAATTAAAATAATATCTCTTTTACATAATATATTCTTGTTAAGAATATCTGAAATGCTGTGCAAGTTGAATTAATTCTGTGTAGATTTATTCATATAGTAGTATTATATTTTATTTTAATTTAAAGTAAAACTACAAGTTAGTATTGTTTTTTAAAGTTTATTTATATAATTAAATCTAATGAAGTGAGTATGTAACTAATAAAGTGGATATCTAACTAAATATTAATTATGAATTATTATAATACCAATAGATGGCGACACTTTACCTTTCAGGTAGTTGTTGATAATATTGTTAATATTATATTTAATTTAACTATAGAGGGAGCTATTGATTGTATATTAATTTTACTTTCAGGAATTAAAATTGGATGGAGTAATATATATTCACGGATATAATTTTGTTATAAGTGTATTATACCAGAATTATTTTGTGTGTTTTTGAATCATTTTGTGTTTGGGTGTCATCGATGGGGTTGTGTTTTAAAAAAACTGTGCTCTCAACTTGTCTTTCAAATCATTTCTCTCAACTCGACTTAGTCAACATGTATGATGCATTGCCATGTGGATGTGAATATTATGCAGAAGTTGTAACATTTTAACGATTCTGTATAATTATTGTGAGTAAAATATTTTGTCTACACTTTACGCGTTCAACTTTCCAATTTTATTATTTCAAAACTGTTATCTCGTGGTAATTTCGTGAGGTGTTAAATACAGTTTTTGGGATAATCGATGTGAGTGAAATATATTGTATATTGTGTATTTCTTATTTCCTATTTAAATATTTCCAAATATTAATATTTCCAATTGTTGTCTGGTAATAATTCAGTGTACCTGGATGATTCTACTGATCTTAGCATTATGCCAGTAGAATTATGAAACACTGAATTATTATTTAAAACACATGTGGGTGCATCCAGGCTGATGAGTACATGTGCATGTGTTTTTTCATATCCAATTCATATTTAATTCTCATGTGGTCCAATTTTCCATTGTATATGGTTCATATTTAATTTATTAATCCATTTGTATTTACTTAATTGCAACTCCAATTTATAATTTTTTTTTCCTTTCTTTCTATTTCTTTTTTCTTTTTTCAATATTCTTTAGGTATGTGTAAAATTTGGCCAATTACCATTGAAGCACAAGCTATGGTAATATTATGTTTGCACATGTTAATTATTAGCTATGTGGTATTCTGTATACACAATATCATTAATTATCTCTTTGGAGATTTAAGTAGAATGATAATAGAACTTGATATGTTTTTTGAAATTCATAGATATTATAATTATATATATATATATATATATACTATTTTTGATGTTCTGTCTTAGATGCCAAATAAATGATATCAGCTTCGTGTTTAGTTATTTTTAAAAGAATATAAGCTGAACTGGAGTCGTTTAACAAGTTGTTTCTACTTTATATTATTCATTTCTTAAGATAATGGAAAACTTATCAAAATAGTAAACATCATCTTATTTAAACAGTTCTTCGTGTCTGGAATTGAATTCCAAGTAGTCATAAATTAAAATCGGCATTTTACATATAATGACTTATAATCTTTCCTTTTTAATAATCTCTTAATCCTATCATAATTAGAACAAAAAATAAAAATAATCCAATATTGAGCTAGATTAGGTTCCATTAAGTTGCATTTCAGTTTCTGAAATCTGTATGACAACATCAACCAATCGAACCAATAGATTTGGAGTAATTTCGCTATTGTCTGATTTAAAGCTTGAATATATCACGTGCCAAGAATAATCTGACGCGTGCCATCTATGGCACACGCGGTCATATCGCCGCCCCTGGCCTAGAGCTTTCAGTTTGTATTCTACGTAAACCATGGATTTAAAGAAAAGAACACTGCCATACTTTGTTTGGTTAGTGATGTTTATTTTGCATTTTTTTTTCTCTCATATGGTTAATTATTTCTGCATAGCTCTAAAAATATAAAATTACAGGAATAAAAACTCGAAAATAGAGTAAATTAATATCGACAACAAACAGCTTAATATTTTTGTTCTCAAATACATTCAGATTTTTAAGTAACAGTCGTGGGAAAAAAAGGATATAAAATGATTTTTATAACTTAAAAAAAAAAAAAATTTTTTAATTATTCATTTAGAAATTTTACGTTGAACTCAGAGTGAATGTGTCGTTTTCTTCGGCTTACAGAATATTTTCACCATGTACCGTCTATTAAAAAAATACAAAGCTAATTTTTGTAAATTTTTGGGAGCCTAGTCTTCTTTTGAGCAGTTATGTAGCTTAACTTTGATGTTCAATATTTGGAATGTAATGTTTGTCTGCCAGCAACTAATCGTGGTGAAACGAATTCACTGTGCCAGTTAAAAAGTTTGTTTCGTATATGAGACAATGAATCTAAGATTCTTCGTAATTGATTACATTTAATCTATTGCGGCTATTGTGCTGTCAGATATAGTCTTAAATTAAACATGCTTAATTGTACTATTGTGAATGCAAATTGTTATGGCAGCATAAATGTTAATGATAGCAAGAAGTATTTCTTAATTATTTTATTCTTTCTTTTTAGAAAATTGTTTTTTTAACATTATTATTTTTTTCTTTTTACTATTCATTTATATTTTTTTACACTGGGACTTATAGACTTATACACTGGGGCCACAGATTATTTTCCATCGCGTATTACAAAATAAATACAAAGGTAATGTTTGTAAATTTTTAGGTATTAATATTTACGTATTATCCGGGCCTGGTCAGATACAACTGAGCCAAGCGTGGCGCTAGTTATACTAATTACAGTAGCCCTTATTTTTTGACAAGTGTATAGTTTATCTATTTATTATAGTATATAATTTATAGTTTATTTTTTTATTATAGTTTACAGTTTTTTGTTATTTATTTATTATTGTTTATTTATTATAGTTTATTTACCGTTTTAAACAATTTTATGTATCTAACAATGTTAAATTACTGGTTTGCACATTATTAGCAACGATAAACAAGATTGGCAATTGACAACCATTTTTGGCGATCTATCTCCTGGCTCGGATAAATACGTATATGTACCAATTTTTATCATCCTAGGTTTCTTTTAAGCATTTAATTTATTTTGATTGTGAAGTTTTGTATTCTTTACGTCATGTTTATTTGCCAACAACCCTTGTGTTTAAGGAAATTCGCTGTCCCAGTTAAGATCTAACGAGCTTCAAGATTCTTCGGAATTGATTACTTTTAATTCATAGTGCTGTCAGATATTCTTAAATTAAACATATTTAATTGTGAATGTAAATTGATAAGACAGCATAAATGTTGATGTCTTGTTAATCACAAGCAGTATACTTCTTGAGTTGGTTTTAATCTAAATTATTTTGTTTTACAGTTCCAATTTTATTTATGCTGTTAGTTTAGGAATAAAGTTCTACCTATCCCGTTTAGTTAATGTGAATCACGATAATATCAAATAATCGAAAATTTGAGTAAACAAATAAAGAAAAAGCTGAAAAACATGTCAAATATGGATTATTTAAAGAAAAAAAACTTATTTATATTAATAGGTTTATATACATGTTTTTTTTTTTTTTTTTTTTTTTTTTTTTTTTTAGCAAAATAAAAAAGAAAGACGCGCCTCATAAAATTATTGCACTATAATTTAAAAATATACTACACTTGAAAATATTAAAGTCTGAACGATGTGCATAGGCAGAAACTTTTTTGAAAAACAGCAAAAAAACATCAATCTGAAAGACGGATTATTAAAAAAAAAACTTCTTTTTTATGTTAATAGGTTTGTATACATTTTTTTAGCAAATAAAAAAGAAAGGCGCGACTCATAAAATTACTGCACTAGAATTTCAAAACATATTACACTTGAAAATATTAAAGTCTACGCATGTGCAAAGTAAAAAATCTTTTGAAAAACTTCTTTTTGGGGTTTTTTGGACCCTTCACTGTAAAAAATGACCAATGTTTCTTATTTTATGAAAATATACTATAACCACGAACGAAAATATAATATAATCTTCTAAGTTATCCGAAATTCCGAATAGCGCGTTTCATTGTCTTTTGTATCCCCAGAAACCAATACATTTCCAAAATGTAAAGAATTGTTTATAAAAACAAAGTATTTTTCGCTGCCCGTATTTTTCAGAAACGTTTCCGAAGGATTTTTATAGTGTATTAATTAGTGTCCTCAGCCTGGAATACTTGTTTTTCGGATGTCATCAATTCTCAAGTAAACGTTTTCAGACGCATAAATTAATTTATACATGAAAGAGTAAAGAAATAATCTTAACTTTAATGTTATTGTTAACGCTGTTAATTTTGCATGTTTGTCTGTTAAACATATTTTTTGAGCATGAAAATATTTACTTGAAAATTGATAGCATTCGAAAAACAGATATTCCACACTGGGGATACTAATTAATACACTATAAAAACCCTTCGGAAACGTTTCTGAAAAATACGGGCAGCGGAAAAAACTTTGTTTTTATAAATAATTCTTTAAATTTTGGAAATGTATTGGTTTCTGGGGATTCAAAAGGCAATGGAACACGCTATTCGGAATTTCGGATAACTCTGAAGATTATATTATATTTTTGTTCGTGGTTATAGTATATTTTCATAAAATAAGAAACATTGGTCATTTTTTACAGTGTTCCCCTTAGCACTTAATAAACTAGTAAATCTGCAGATCAGGAGCCTCAACGTCAGCTCAAGTCACTGTTTTTTAATCTCACTTTTCATATTATTTAGCATCTTACAATCCGCAATTTAATTTTTTTCTATTGCATACATATTTACAGGCATATACAAGTCTTCGGAGGTTTCAGAAATTAGAAACGTTAAATTAAACACGGTTCATGCAATGATATTCTGAAATTCTTATGAACTTCTTATTCTTGTAACTTTTTAGATTAAAAAAAAAAAAAACTTGCATTAAAATAAATTCTTCATTTATGTCAATAGAATACAAAATAATTTATTTTGCTAATAAATTATTGAAACAAAATAGTGCGAGTTACTTCAAGTTTATTATTTTTATCTTCTTTGAAATATCGTTGCTAGGCAACTGATAAATTAAAGAGCAAAGTAAAAAGAAAAAATGCATTTTAAAATTTGTAAAAAACATGAAAATAAAAGTTTTATATTTCCGTAACAGATGAAAAAAAAATGCCAATAATTTAAACAATTAATATCTCAATTCTAATAAATGTATCGTCAATTTTTCAAAATTATTGGATATATTTAAAACCTCCATATCGAAAATCAACATCCATAATTTTACGTCGCAATCCATTATTCAAATATGCGATTTCCATTTCAGTTAAAAATGAAATTTGAAAATCGTCTGCGGTCCCATAGGAAAGCATTATGATTTAAAAAGAAATGTTCTCTATTTTTCGAACGAATGAACCAAATTTATCCAAAAACTATACAGCTAATTCCGGGTATCTCACCAACATACCCACCAAAAATCAACCTAATCGGATCATTTTTACGGCAGTTATCGCGGAACAGACAGACAGACAAACAGACAGACATAAACCAAAAACTTTTCGGGTCTCAACAGTAATCCTTCACTGACGTTTCGGCAAAAAGAAAAAATTCCATTCAATGGAGAATCATGTCTTTTTAAAAGTATATTTCAATAAAATAAGTTTAAAGGCTGTCTTTATATTCAAATAAGAATAAACTTTAAAATCTCCAATAATAACACTTAATTTTGACTCTAAAAACACACCTACACTTAAAGATTAACTTATATCGAAATTTTCACGAATTTCGTAATATATATAATAATGAACGTAAATATAATTAAGTATAGGAGATATTCAATATTAAAAAATAAGCTGATCTGAGAAATGAAATAAATCTTACTATAAGATATTGTAAGGCTCTTCACGTGTCGTGTATAATTTACGCTTTTAAATATGCGGTAGTAATGTGCGCTAGAGGTCTGCACAGGCTGAATTTTCCAGACCTCTGTCCGACCTGGAAAGAACACTTAATTGCTCAAGGCCTATAAAAAAGCTAAAGTCCCGTTCAATCTCTGTCCCACTTAATTTCTACAAAAAATAATGTCTATGGTTTCTCAAAATTATACTTAAAATTCTATTAAAAGAATATTGAATACATATGTGAAAATTTTAAAGTGCAAAATTTTTCAGATCATATGTATGAATTCCATCGAATACGGAATAGCAATATTAATGATGACTTAGACAATTACATGCATAAACACTCATTAAAACAAAATGTTGTAATTTAGAATGAAAAAAAAAAGAAGATGCTTAAAGAAAATTGCAATTTTAAACACCTAATAATTTAAAGAGATTTATTAAGGGGAAAAAAATTACATTTTTGACAACATCTCTCTCTAATTTATTAAACTAAATTAAAATTATACAGATATTTCGTTAAAAAATGTACAATATCAATATTAAAAAAAAAATGCCAGTCCGACACGCACTTGAGCAGGGCTGGGTTGGGCTTAGAAAGAATGAAGTCCAGGCCCGGCTTGGTTCGGTAGGAAAGGAAGTCCGTATTCCTGCTTTAGGCCAAAGGCTGGGACCATGCAGCCTAAAGGATAAGTTTGGGCTCTTTTAGGGTATCTGAGGCCCGTAAAATTGTGTATCTTCAGAGCCTGAATCCGATACTGAGAGTACACAGTAAAAAAAATGTTGATAACATTTTAAAATTGTGTCAAGACTAATTTTTTCCTTTTAAAAATCTCTTCTTACGTAGATATAAGTATTAATCATAAATACTTCTTCAGGACAACTTTTCAGGATTTCTGTGTCTCTGAAAATCTGTTTAAAATAGAAAATGTGTTATTTATGTCTAACCATTGGCAGGAATCCTTAAAAGTAACAATTCTTATTATTTTAAAATACCATTGTACATCTATGGCAGAAATACGTGAGTTCTGTTTCCAGTAATTCTTGAAAAAGGACTTCAAACAAAAAGTGACGATAGATAAGGAATATGCCACATCTTCTTTATGGTAATTACACTGACCGTGCAAAGGCTTCAGAATCAGATAGAATATTTCTATTTATATTCCATCAATAACAATTCAAATATCTCATAAATTGATTTTTAAAGGATTGTAAAACACTTCAAGAAACTTAGACTGCATTCTTGTCTCGTAAACATTTTTTTTTTTTTCATTTTTCTATTTGTGAATACATAAAATTTTCATTTTGATCCCAAGCCTGGCCGAGCTTAAAAATTGTTATAAACATCGAGCTCGGACAAGGCTCGGGTTGAGCTTATCTCATCTCTAGTGCAGACCTCTAGTGTGCGCTATCCTCGTGCTATCTTTGTGTTTTCTTAGAGTCTACATGATTATCTTAAAAAAAAGTATCCATTATCTAAGTTTTTCTTGGTAAATGATTTAAATTAACAAGCGGCTGTAAAAAAAACCTAAACATCCAGTTAGTTTTGAAGATATTTTACTTCACACATGGTAAAAACACATCGTAAAAATTTAAGAATAATAAAATATTAAAAACATATGGTAAGACACATGGTTTAAATTTGAAACACATGGTAAAAATTCTTAATTGTTGCGAGCAAGTAAATGTCAGTTATCTTTAAAACACTTAAGATAAAACACATTAAGATTGTGGTAATCACATAATTATAGAGTTATTTTAATCGAAGTATATTTCTTGTCAGTAGATTCTTTGGTTTCTTTGACCTGCTGCGGAGGATCATAAATCATATTGCTGAACCTCCTTTTAAATCGATTTTTGTCTGATAATTATAATTTCGCTGTAAAAGTTTTGTAATGTTTCATTCATATCGTTTTAATTGCTGCTTATATAAATGACATTGAAACTTTCATGATAATCTTAATTTCTTTTTAATACCAGGGTGCTGTTAATTTCACCCGTTGAAAACGCATTAAATTAGGGAGAAAGTAGCAGAAAAAGAAAGTTAAATCGCACTTTTCGGGTTCATCACGATATATTGTCCCACGACAGCGTTTTGAAGAAATGGCGAAGTAATATAATGAGAAAATTTAAAAGATTAATTGCATGTTAATGCGTAAGCACACGTTAATTAGGATTGAACGCGTTATCTAATTCATAAATGTTACACGATCATTTATTAGGTTAATTAATTTATTATCATGGTGCTGTCGATGAAAGAAAAAACGAAACCTCCATACTATTTTAGCACCAAATCATTGCAAAGATGTGACAGGTGTATAGTATGCATATAGCTTGCACAATGCAAAAATAGGGCCACTCCAAAACACATGTGATTTATAGATGTGAGGCTACATAAAATCACGTGTTAATAGAGGAAATTCCTAACCTCTACCAGCAAGGAAAATCACCACATTGCATGAAATAGTTATTTTCGATGATGTGCTATATCAAGCCTAATACCACGACTGAAATCAGTACGTGAATGTGGCGGTGAAAATATTCAGCGCTTGTAGCTGTAAATTATCCTGAAAAATATCTATTATATCAAAATTATATCATTTCCTTGTTTTCTTTGCAACAAAGCCTTCTACTGTCGAGAGATTGAATTAATTAAATTTTCTCATGACGTACAAAATGCCGTATCACGTGAATATAAGAGCCAAAGGTTGATCCTGGCGAAATTCGGGGCATATTTAGGCACAAAAATCTATTTAATAAAATGAGCCCCTTCACTAAAATCATTTTGATAAAATGAAGCCCTTCAATTTTTTTTTTTTTTAATAAAATAGGCCCTTTCACAAAATTCTATTCCATAACAACTTACTATTTACCAACTATTTATTATTTTGTGACGTTTTAAATTGCGTAATTTGTAAACAAACAAGTTCACCAGAGAGGAAAACTTCAGCAAAAGGATTTAAAAAAGTTTTCGTTAATAAATGCTTGGTTTGAATTTAAGTAACTGGATTTTAACTTTCGTTACAAAATGTTATTTTTCACAAAATTATAATAAATTTCACAAAAATAACCTTTACTTTTCACAAAATGAGCCCTAAGAAAAAAAAACCTACATCGACCCATGAGAGCTGAAAACCGCAATTCTCTCCGACCGTTAGGTGTATAATATTTTCTAGTCGAGTTTACTTTCCGCTAAATACATCATGATTAATACGCAATCCAGGATTTATCTTTCCTTTTTTTAACAGAACATTTCCCTATTTTAAATATCGCTTATTTAATCTATACCGCATATTTTCTTTATTTTATATATTCCAACCATTTAACTTCTTGTCATTACTTTCTTTAAAAATAAGCAGTCAAGTACTTATTTGTCGCGATCTAGAAAAATGTAAACGCTTCCTTTTAAATATTTAAATTTCTTACGATATGGCACATTAAGATTGCCGTAATTGCGTAATTGCGGAGTTGTTTTAATCACATTATGTTTCTCTACATTTCTTTGGTTTTTCTGACCTGTCGGGGATGATCATCAATCATGTCCCCAAACCCCCTCTTTAAATCGATTTGTGTTTAATAATTATATTGTCGGTGTAAAAATCTTGTAACATTTAGTTCATATCTTCTTAATTGTTGCTTTTAAATATAAATGATATCAAAACTGTCTGGGTGTTTTAAGAAAAGTGTGTATTTAAATTCGGTTAAAGTTGACACTTTAAGATCTGATTTTTTTTTTTTTTTTTTTCAAAATCTGTGTAAAAAGTCCTTCCGACCTGTACCGGGAGGAAAAGGTAGCTTTCCTATATTTTCGTTTTAAAATTTTAGCTAATGTTACTCGAAAACAGCAAGCTAAAATGCAAAGAAACCGTTTACAAAAGATTCGTTAATACTGAATTTGAATAAGAAATTCGCCAAATTATTGAGCTATAGCCAAATTGGCTTCATTTATGAAGACTTATTTTGGTCGCCAAATTTGGCTATATTTCGCCAAATGTCGCCACGTTTGGCGAGAATTTGGCGCTAACGGATATGAATATATAGTTTTATGCGTATGATTTGGAAAAAGCTTACAACAATGAAAGAAAATAATTTGCGAGAAATCGCGTTCACTAAAACTGTGCTGTCTTGTAATGTATTCAAAATGTCAGCCACCCTAGAATTTCAAACTGCTCTATCTCAGCCATTTTTTAAGATAGAGATAAAACAAAAAATGCCCCGGAATCCTTGTACCAAGGCCTAACACGTAAGCAAAAAATAAATTTGAATTATAAACTTTTTTGTAAATTTATTTTAGTTTTAAATCTTTAAGTGACCGCCATCTTGAAACAAGATGGCGGACCAAGCTGGCCAACGAACTTGGTCGAGACATTGGTGACCTTAATACACACAATTAGTTTCATCCAAATTGATTTATAAATACGAGTGTTATCGTATGACATAGGTCAGATATATATATATATATATATATATATATATATATATATATATATATATATATATAAATCAACATTTGAACGGAGGGTGGTTTTGGGGTCTGGCGGTCATGATCGGTGAAAATATACTAAAATTTTCCGGAATTGCTTTCCTCCGAACGGCTGCAATAGGTAGCTTTATACTTTTTTGTATTGAAAGTTACCTAAAAATTACTTTTAGATTAAAAGAAAAAAATGAAAGTAGCTATGCAAACGAGGAAAATTATTTTGCGCACTATTATTGTTCCGGCTAATTCGCAAAGCACATTTAGCCAGCGCAAGCTCAATTTGAAGTCCGCCTTTAATCTGAACTGAAAACAAATAATTTGTTGATATGTAGATGCCTAGATGTGTTGCGTCGATAAATGGCGCTAATATTTTTTATGTGTTTTTCTATGCTAATAAATGTTATTTTGTGCCGTAAAAGTGATTTATTCTTTTTAGATTAGTTCACTGAACCACCAACGTAAGATTTTAGAATGGGTTTCTCAAAATATTTAGATTAAGTTGATTCGAATTTGAATGAAACAGAACAGTGATCGAACAATTATGATGACAATAGTATATGTACGAATTTTTGAAGACATTTGGAAAATGTCATATTACGACGGCATTAGATAGACGTAACGTGTTCCTTTTACTTTTTATCATAAATTATTTATTCGGTCAAGTAGCCCCTATTTTCAAAATTAAAGAATGAATCGCATTAAATTCGGTTAAAATTGACACTTTAAGATCCATTTTTTTTTTTTTTTTTTTTTTTGAAAAAAAAAAAAAAAAATACTTTTTGGTTAAAAATAAAAAATAAAGTAGCTATGCAAAAGAGATTTATATTTCTTTTTGTGTACTGTTAATCTGACAATAGTCGAAATTTATAGGCGACGAATAAACTATTTGTTTGGTCAAGTGTAGTTTTATAAATAAAAAATGAATTTAGTTTAAATTGACACTTTAAGGTCCCTTTTTTTTCCGTTTGGGAAAAAAATACTTTTAGATTTTAAAGAAATTAAAAGTAGCTATTTAAATGAAAAAAAAAAAAATGCATACTATTAATATGACAACAGGTTATGGAAGAATTTTTGAAGACTTTTAAAAAATGTATTACGATGGCGTTAAACAGACATAACTTGTTTCAAGCACATTTTCTTTCTTTTTTTTTTTTTTTTTTCAATCATAAATTACTTGTTCGGTCTATTTTAAAAATTAAAGAATGAATCACAGTTCTGTTAAAGTTGACAATTTAAGGGCGGATTTTTTTTATTAATTTTGTGAAAGATTAATTTTGCTTTTAGATTTTAAAAAGTTAAAAATAACTATGCAAATGAGATTTTTTTTTTTTTTTTTTTTTTTTTTTTTTTGTATTATTAATATGACAATAAGCTATAAAAGGATTTTTGAAGACACTTAGAAAATGTCATATTACGACAAGATAAAAAATAACATAACATGTTTATAGCACATTTTATCTTTATTTATCCTAAATTATTTGTTAGGTCAAGCATTTTTAGTCCCTTATTTTTAAAATTAAAGAATGAATCACATTAAATTCGGATAAAATTGAGTCCGTTTTTTCATTTTATCTTTTAATTTGCGGGAAAATAAAATACTTTTACATGTAAAAAATATGAAAGTAGCAGGTAAAAAATGAGAAAAATTGTCTTGCGTGCTATTAATATGACAATAGGCTACGGAAGAATTTTTGAAGACATTTGGAAAATATTACGACAGGATTAAATAGGTACAGCATGTTTCTAGCTTATTTTCTTTCTTTCTTTTTTTTATCATAAATTATTAGTTCGTAAGTAGTCCCTATTTTTAAAATTAAAGAATCACGTTAAATTCGATTAAAGTTGGCACTTTATTATTATTATTGTTATTTTTTAAAGAAAATAATAAAATAAAAGTAGCTATGCAAATGAGAAAAATATTTTGTGTACTATTAACATGACAACAGGCTATGGAAGAATTTTTAAGGGCATTCGAAAAATGTCATTTATGACAGGATTAAGTAGACTTAACATGTTTCTAGCACGTTTTTTTTTTTTTTTTTTTTCTTCCTCCTTCATCATAAATTATTTGTTCGGTCAAGTAGCCCCCTATTTTCAAAATTAAAGAATGAATCACATTAAATTGGGTTAAAATTGACGCTTTAAAGTCCGATTTTTTTTTTTGTGGGGGGATGAGGAAGGAGGGATATTTTTAGATTAAAAAAAATACACTTAGCTATGCAAATGAGAAAAAAATATTTTGCCTACTGTTAATAGGATGTCACCCACCTTGAGGACCCGCTTGTGGCATATGGTCGGGACAAGCCCCGAGCTCAAGGCAACTGTTAATAGGACAATAGGCTATGGAAGAATTTTTGAAGATATTTGAAAAATGTCGTGTTACGACAAGATTGCATAGACAGAACATATTTCTAGCACATACATTTCTTTTTTTAATCATAAATTATTTGTTTGTTCAATTACCCCAATTTTAGAAATTAAAGAATGATAAACATATTTGAAATAAAAATTGGGAACAGTGTATAGAGATGCGATCTTTTTATTATTTTTTATTACAAAATACTGAAACATAAATGAAGTAATAATAGTAAAAATAAAGACATATCATATCATACTACTACATACAGATAATCATAAAATTAATGAACTGAAAAGACAAAATAACAGTAGATGTCCTATTACTAGGACACCAGATCCGAGAAGATTAAGTTTACCGAAAAAAACTCGCATAAAGTTGTGAGGAAGTATAGTAATAAAGGGAAGATAAATAATATTCCAGGAATTAGTTGTGTTTCAACAGTTCTGTAACAACTTTCTGACAAAATGCGATTTCGATAAGGAAATGCTTCAAATATTTGTTCGTATATTAATTTTTAAATAAATGTATGTGTTTTACCGATAGAAGTAAGCGACTAAATCTAATATATAGTTTCCAATGATACGTACTTTCAAACTAAGAAGAAACGTGAGTCATGATGAAGAATTATTCAGCAGACTTATTTGGATATTATTTACATAAATATTACGCAAGTGTGTTAACAAATAACTCAGGAAAAGACAAATCATATTGTAAATATTGATTACTATATACAGGGTGTTCCAAAATACGACCGACAAATGAAGAGGGGTGATAGAAGGCATCAAGAGTATGAAAACTTACCATAGGAACATGGGGTCGCAAACCACGTTTAGCGGGAGAAAATCGCAAAAATATTTATGAGGGGTGTGACGTCCAGTGGAACAAATAGGGCAAAAAATAAATAAAAATACATTTATTTGACGTAAAGCATGATTACAATGCATTACAGTTCAGAAAGGAGACGACGAGACATTTTTATAGGAATATGTTTTAACGCGTCCGGCAATCCTCCGTCCGGCGGTGTCGGCTGTGCAATGACCTTCCTGCGCGCAACTTCAAACAATTTCTATAAAAATACGTCGTTGTCTCCTTTTTGACGTTAAACTGCAATGTATTGTAATCATGCTTGACGTCACATAAAATGTTTTTTCTACTTATTATTGGCCCTTTTTGTTCCACTCGACGTCACACCCTTCATAACTATTTTTGCGATTTTCTCCCGCTAATGTGGTTTGCCACCCCATGTTCTATAGTAAGTTTTCATCTTCTTGATGGCTTCTATCATCCCTCTTAATTTGTCGGTCGAATTTTGGAACACCCTGTATATCTTTAGGGGTGTCAATTGATATGAACCAGTGGTACTCGAGCTCACCTAATTTTCTTTGTTCTACTTTTAGTTTAATCGCAGAAACAAAATTTCCTTCTTTTGAAGTTCAAAATATTATTTTGTTTGAATCACAGTCAGGACAGTAGTAGCAGAGGATTTGTTTTCATTTATTTATTTATTTATTTTGTTATCGCCCCATCTCTATTGGTATGAATCATATTTTGTAGCTTGTTTTTACCTTTTTGGTAATCTTATTGTTTGTGCTCTTTTGTGTTTGGATTATTAGTATACTACCTGTTACCCGTGACGCCGTTCACGTAACATTAAAAGAAAAATAAATGCAGTAATTGAGGAAAACATTTCACCCCCGCTAATTAAAAACATATGTAATTAAGCAACTCCTTATAATATTTTATAGGAGACAATATACGGTATTTACTTGTTATAAGGGCCTTGACATAACTCGGTCTTAAAAATGTAAAATTTTGTGCTAAATAATATTAAAAAAATCGTAAAAATGAAAGTACAACCAATGAAAAAAGGAGTCAAAGGTGAGCGAGGAAATGATAATTACAAAAACCAAAAAGTGGTTACTTACTACAGTCATTTTAGTATTTTTGTTTATAAATAGCAGAAAAAAATCGAACAAAGCTGGATATTTTGCAAAGATGTTCATTCGTGTATGTAGTTTAACATACTGTTCGAACGCGATATACCAACCTTAGCGTCCTAACATTGCTAACTAATATTTCGAGATTTAGCGCAAAAACCCCATTCCTTGTATGCATTTTTATTTTTATAAAAACAACCACGCACTCAAAAATGAAGCTGTAAAGACTGTTGCAACCGTGAAAGACACGAGTTCAATAAGTTATAACTATTAATTTGGACACATTAACTAGTTCGTGTCAATTAACAATAATGAGTGAAACCACGAACATTTTACGCATAAAAGTCAGGGCAACAGTGGCCCGAGATTTATACAAGACAGACTGTTATCACCTAAATTGGCATTGTCAAATAATAGGATGGCAGATAAATTTATAACTGCAATTTACAACCGTCACCTCTTGACCTATGTTCCACCTGCGCAATCTTCCCACATCAGACAGACAGAAGGTGGTCCATAACATGCAAATTTAAGCTATGTCTGGACGTCTGGAGGACTTTTGATATAAGGAAGAACTCGTAAGAATATAATTTAATGAGATCTCAATTTCATACTTTAAAAAACTGTACTTCATTTAAAGTTATTTTTCTCCATCCAACCCCCAATCCCCTTACCTACAAAGGAAAAAAAATGGTCATTTTACCCAAAACTTTTTAATGCCGCCCAATATTATCAAAAGTTGGCGCTACTATAGATCATCTTGCTATTTAACTTACTTATAAAAAAGATGAGAAATATATTTTTCTAGAAACTAAACAAAACATTATTTTTATATTAGCCTGTTTCAGTAGTTTAATTCGTGCATTGCATGGCAACTTTTATTAATATAAAATTTTTTTTATTCTAATCACTATTTCTCACTCTAAATCGTAATAAAATTATTTAAACATTCTGTCAATTATAAATATTAAAAAAAAAAAAAAAAACTTTTCTAGCACGGGGTACCTACTATTCTAATTTGTGCGAGAAAGGAAAAAAAATCTTACATAAATGTCTCCTTCTTTTTAAATATTTAATTTTCCTAACATGAAACACATTAAAATTCTTGTAATTGCATAATTTAAGAGTTCGTTTAATCAAATTATGTTTCTCTTCATTTTTTTATTAGTTTCTTTGACCTGTCTCCGATGCTCATCAATCATGTCATTAAATCCCCTTGTAAAATCGATTTGCGCCTGTTAATTATAATTTCGGCGTAGAAATTTAGTTACATTTATTTCAAATCTTTTTAATTGTTGCCAGTAAGATATAGGAATTATCGGGATGCCGTAATTTTAATCTCTTTTTAGTTCCAGAGTATGTGCTGTTAATTTCAATCGGCTGAATATGTTTGCATAAGATTGTGAAGAATTAGCAGAAAATAGAAAATGGAAAGGGCGTTCTAGAAATAAACAGGTTATAAAATCATATTTAATTTAAAAAATGTAAGTATTGCAAAAAACCCCTTTCTTTCTTTCCTTACTCCTTTTTTTCTCTTTTTTATTATATTCCTTTCACGGGTATCCAGCATTTTGACTTTTTCGGCCCATATTTGCTGAGGAAAATTTGTCTCGGATCGCACCGTGGCTACCTCTGTAGGTTTTCACACCCCTCGAGTTGTGGTAGAGCAAGTACGGGTTGGAGCATCCGACTTAAGGCCTAGGGCTTGGTTCCCTTTTGGGTTTCCAGCTCCGAAGCTGTTGGGGGACGCCGGACAGTCAAAAGTATTGCGTTACATTACAGTCAATGGGAAATAATCGTTTAAAGTGCATTTTGATGATGCTACGTCATTTAAAACATAATAAGATTGATATATAATTAAGAAGCGCATTAAAACATGCTCTTTGTAGAATATCGGTTACAAAGCATTAATTATTCATTTACAGGGTCAAACAAAAGAATTCTGTTACACATTGTTCTATGGGGGGAAAATCGTTTGCAGTGTAATTTAGTGATATTTCACTATTTATAACATAATGAAAATTATATGCATTACTGAGGTTCACCATAAATGGCTCTCTCAAAAGTGTGGTGTGCATTGCGTTTATTTACAGGGACACACAAAAGATATCGGTTACAGTACTTCTGCGATAGTTACAGTCTAAGTGTGATAAGGGCGTTTCCTCCTTTTGGTTTGCGTTTTTAAGTTTAACTAAGTTTTTTCATAAGTACGTGCGTGTTTATAAACTCGGTTGTTCATATACAGGGCTACACAAGGAAATCCGTAAGTATTACAGACTATGGGAGTGAATTTCTTAAGGGTAGTGTTTAATTGTGTTACGCATTTTCTTGCTGAACTATAATATATTTAGTATACTAATATAAGTTTGTAGAAAATAAATAAATTCATATACAGGGCTACGCAAAGAAAAGGATACATTGTCGGTTACGGTTGGTAATTGCTGCGAGTGAGTTTTATGTTGCCTTTATGTTGCTTAATATGTGGTGTGTACAAAAGGCTTCAGATAATATACAGGGTTATACAAAGGATTGCGTGTGCATTTCCATCGATAGGAGAAAATTGCTAAATGTGAATATTCTAACTGAACTACATTTTATCCTGCTATATATCCACATCTATTGATCATATACAGGGCTGCACAAAATAATTCAACTACTTTTTTCACACTGGAAGATAATTTTGAAAACTCTATTTTTCAATTTGTTATATGTTTTCTAAACAATTTACTTACGTATCTACTTTCACTTTATTTAACGGTGAAGTTTCGTTACCAGTTTTCTGGCTATGTTGGAAAGTGTTTATTAAACTATGCTTGGCGCATGATTTTTCGTTCTTGTTATAAGATGATTTGCAGCAGAGTTAGTAAGAGGGCGATAAATTTTATTTTTCCATGACTGTATATTTTGCCACTTTTAAGGAATTTTCATTTCCAAGAAGTACTGCAATCCTAAGTTACATCACATTATTATGTGACTAATCCTAATGTTCTTGATTGCGTACTTAATAATTTTAAAAGCATTTCCATTGAAAAGGAAATAAAAGATTAAAAGAAATTCTTGCCTAAGGTGTTCTCAAATTCCCTGCTCAACAACGCGAAGCATTCTGACTCATTTTTAAATGTAAAGGCACAAAATTGGTAGGCTTGACTATTGAAGCAATTTGGAATCGAATAGCGTTGTCCATGTTTTCATAAATAAATTACTTATCGAGTTATAAGCAATTCTTGTCATGTGACGACACGCTTTCTCCTCTTTCTTGTGGTGCTGTCGCGTCAGGAGTTAGGTTCAAAACACCCACTTTGACAGTATGATCGCTGCCTTTACTAAAAAATCCCTGACGGCTCGGCCTACAGGCACAGGTAGATTTCGAAGACGCAGACTGTGGGGCACCTGTTTGTTGGGAATTGCAGAAGAAATGACCTGAAATGACCTTTTTGCCATGATGCAGCAGTTGGGACCGCCCACTTCGAAATCTACCTAGTCTGTAGGCGGAGCCGGCAGGGATTTTTTTGTTTTTATTTTTATCTGTTTATTTATTTTTTTTTTTTTTGCTATAAGGGTTGGTCCTATAAAAAACTTGTCAACATAAAAGATTTAGATAATATTAAGAGGATTTATAATAAATTTAAGCGGATTTGATGTCTTGTGAATGGACGAAGTTATGAATTTTTTTCTTCTGAAACCCCTATTTTTCTCCCCTTGGGGCCTTTTTTATTGATATAAAAAAAATCTGTCATACATAAATTTTTGGCCCTTTTCCTAGAAGTAATAACTTTAAACGGATTCGATACGCATCATAGTTAAGAAGTTATGGATTTTTTCTCTGTTTTCACAAAAAGCCCCCCATTTCCCGTCCCCCCCCCTTTGTTCGATTTTCCCCATTAACGAACTTGACCGAGATTTTACGCCGCTTGATTTTATGCATCAGTTTGGAAGAAATTTGCGCAGAATTATTGAAGTTATCGTGTCCATAAAAAGTGACATAGATAGATAGATATACATATAAAGTTTTGAACTGGGGGTAGTTTTGGGTTCTGGGAGTACTAATCGGGGTAGATCTGCAAAAAATTTTCAAAAATTCCAACTTAGGGGAGAATGTAATAGGTGGTATTTCTTACGAAATCTACCTAAAAATGGATAACGCAATTCGATTACATAGTTTCTGAATAAGATCGTCTTCCAATTTCATTCATGCGCTTCCCAACAAAAATGAATTCAGAAATCTGTCAAAGTTGCTTATTTGAATTTGAGAATAGCCTTAACAGGGTATAAAAGGTATATAAAAGTAGGGTATAAAAAACAGGGTGTAAAAGTAAGCTGCGCCGCAGGCGCCCTGAGGGAGCGCCCTGCGCGTCAGACGACCACCGAACCCAAGTCCTGAGGGACTTATATCGCACCAGCAGGTTTATCTCCCTACGGCGCTTCGGACGGTCAGAGGACCGCCAGCTGCGGACCCTCTAACCTTGAACCCACGTGTCGACGACGTAGGCCGTTGCGATACGCGGTGAAACCATGGGGAGTCACTTGGAGACGGGCCGGCGCTGTCGTCCGTGTAAAAAAACTATTAGTGTTACACACTTCATTTGAAATAGGGAACATTCTATAGTAAATGACAATAACGTACAAAAATTTCAGGGCGATCCGGGTATTTTTACACGCGTTAGAGCACGGCCAGACAAACAGAAGTCATAAACACTTTTCTTCTAGGTTGGAAAGTGTTAAAAATGTGACTAGCATCAATCAATTCACAATAACGTCTACTAATTACTGTTATGCTTAAATTTTGTTTAGGAAGTTATCTGCATAAAGAAATTGTAACAAACTTTCAAATTTTAAATCTCCATAAATCCTAAACTACTTGACCGAATGACTTTCTGTTTGGTATGCGAATGTAAATTTTACCACAAAATCCAAATATGATGTCAAAATTAAATGTTATAAATTGAGAATTTTAAAGTTTCTTGCAGTTTCTATAAGTAGACGGAGGTTGTGCTCTCGAAGCTGGTAGACGGGAGGTGCTGGGTTTGCGCCCGTCGGCCTAATCGTTCGGAGTTTTCGTGGTTTTCTTCGAGCCGTGGATTTATCCATGCGTAAATACGGATTAGGTTCCCTTAGAAAGACCCCCACGAAGGGCACTCCCCCCGGGCCTATATCCCTAGTGTAGATAATTTGCCGTCAATAATCAACCCAATCAACCCAACTCTATAAGTAGACGACCCCTAAGCAATATTTAAGTGTGAATCACCCCCCCCTCTCCCCCAAGACTGTGCATTTGAATACTTTTAAATAATTTTAATTTCCAAGAAGGAATGCACGCCTAAGTTGAATCTTCACAATATATGTTTTTGCGTATGTATGCAATAATTCTAAAAACATTTCTATGAGAAAGGAAATGAAAGATTATAAGACATTTTTGGATTTCAAAATTAATAATTATTTTCGATTTACTGTTCATAAATGTTCGTTTATAAAAGAAACACTGTATTTTTGCCGTACATGATATTATGCACTCCTTCATCTCTTTGTTTAATTGAAATATAAAGTTAGAAAAACGCATTATAAAAAAAAGAAATAAAAATAATTACTATGTATTATGATTATCACACATACATCATTTTAGTCTGATTATGTTTATGTCACACAATTATTACCCACCGAAAAAAAGAATGTTGCATAGCTTAATTTTCTCTATCAGATTTTAATCCTTGCCATACTAAAAGAACTAAAATATGTTGGCAAAAGTATTATTTGTTGTATTAAATATGTGACATCACTACGCGGCCTTCGAGCGGCCCCACGAGTTGGGAATAGAGTCCTGCATCTGGTCGGGTCGGGTTGGCGCTATATTTTTTCGTTGTGGTTCGGGTTCGAGTCGGGTTGACTTTTACTTTTTTGTTGCGGGTTGGGGTTGACCCGCTTTTCCAAAAGAATGTACACAATATTTTTGCAGGTTAAAAATATGTATACAACAAGACCTCCATAATGGACACTCTCGAAAATCGAACTTATACGCTATTAGGAAAGGAGAAAAAATGCCATTCTTCTAAACACTTGATCATAACTAGCTTTTTTTTTTACAAAATGTGTTCTGTTCAAGAATTTGTGAATGTCAGCGACAAATCTCAGTTTCAGTGTCATAGATTTTTCCATTGACTCTTGCTGATAAAACAAAACAAATTGCTAACTCACGAAAAGAATAAATTTTCTTGCGGTTAACGCTTTATCTACTAACGCATTATTATATCTCATGTTTTAATATGGGGTATCTTCTTTGTGGAGTACTTTTTCATAATTGTATTGAAATATGGATTAATGTTTTGCTCTTTCGGATTCGGGTATAAATATTTTGGGGTTCGGGTCGTTTTCGAGTTGACTTTAAGCAGAATTTTCAAGTTCGGGTCGGATACACATGTTGTGGTGTTTTGGGGTTCTTTCTAAAACACAACTTACTTAAACTTAAAAAGCTCATTTATTACTCAATCTTCACTTGACAATTAAATATTTAGAAAAAAATAAGTATACCCTAATTAGCTCCACTGAAATCTGTTGCCATGGAAAAGGTAGCAAATTATATTAAACTAATCAAAATATCAAAACTTAAGAATCCGAATAGGTTAATACAACAATGATAATTTTGAACTCATCATTTTAAGACAATATTAAATGTAGTAAGGGGCAACAGATTTCTAAATCAAGTAGCATACTGGATTGCATAAAGAACACCCAACTCCACTCCAACCCGATCAAGCTCAAATCTCCATACACATTAAATTAACAAAAGTGTAATCATCATATAATTTGGAAAAATGCAGACAACCTGAAATTCCTCCAATATGAGGACCAAAAGGGGAAAGAGTTAAATCCGTTAATAGAATAGGGATATGATGATGTACTAAAATTTTAGAACAACCATAGAGATTCTGAACAAGATCCGATCGGTTAACCAAGAATCGTATAGTGGTGTATAATGACTGGATATTTTTTTTTTTTTTTTTTTTTTTTTTTTTTTTACTTTTTAAAATAAAACAATTTTGGTGTATATTTTAGAAAAACAATGTTTCTGAAAGAGGAGAGTTAAAGCTTAATTTAACATTTTATGAAATTAAATTTAATATTACTGTTTCACTTATTAATCTATCCATCCTTAAATCAAGATCAAAAATACGATTGTATAACATTGAGTGAACTTCAATTTATGTTCATTAAAACAGTCAGTTATGAATTTAAACTTAAGAAATTTTAAAGTCCTAATTTAATAAAGTTGAATTTTCTCTCCCTTTTTTTTTTTTTTTAATTAATCACAGAAAGGTTAGGCCATTCTTATAGGTCTACTGTGAATATAAAAAATTAATTATTTAGAGATTTATACAAAGAAAAACATACCAACTTTGATAATAAACAAAAAAAAAACACAATTTATTTGAACATTTAAAATAATGAAGCAACTAAGTTATCAAAAATAATCTTAATAAAACAATATAACAGCTGATCTTTTAAGTTGAAACCACTCACTGGTTACTTTTAAATTACACATCATATTTTTAAAATTACCATCATATTACCATTTAATGGTCGTTCAAACATACAAACATTATATATTAACCTACAGACTATTTCTGTTCATAATGTTTATTCTTATTGAAATTATCCAAAGATATTCATTTCACTTTTAAACTCTGGTATAGCAAACATATTTTTTTTTTTTTTTTTTTTTTTTTTTTTTTTTTAAAGAGGTACAAATAAATAAAAAGAAAAACTATGCAAATAGTACTTACAACAGGTAGAGAGTTCTACAATTTTAGTCAATGGGCACTTAGGAGCATTTCCTCCTTTTTCAAAATCTGATGAAACACTTAAGCTGGAGTATTCAGGCTGGGGAAAAATTCAGACGTGGTTTCAAGCTAACATTCATCAATCCTCTCATCTCACTGCATCACTTGCCATCAACTACTAGGTCCATCATCTAGTCCGGAGGGGAAAATCGTTCTACGGTCCAGAACTTCACCGTCGGAGTCAGTAATTTCACCTTCCTGAAGCATGTGTTTTATTCGAAGATAGCCATCACCGTAACTCAGAACACTACGACTTCTAACGACCGGTTTAGTTCAATATCTATGATCACTTCTGATGGTTAAGAAGTCATAATCTTGGAGCGCCACTACGCCAAAAAAAAATAGGCTACACATATCTTCTTCTTAATTTCTCGTTAACAGTTATAGATCCGCAATTCGAAAATGCCCTTATAGCCTCTTTTCATCATAACATCATGATTTAGGATGGTTAATGTAGGGCCATCAATGCCCCACTCTCAAAAAAAAAAATCTTCCAGAAACCTGTCCGCCTTCAACAACTTCGCGATCCAGCCCACAGGCCAATCTTCGAGCCCCGTAATTGTAGAAAACTAATCCATTCATTTCAACCACTTAATATTTTCCACTCAAAGTAAAATAAATAAATAAAGAAAATGATGAAGCACGCAGATAAAAACCCAACGATAATTTTTTCTCTCATCTCTTAAAACAAGTGACCTAATTTATGACTCTTAAGTTTCAAGTTTATCAAGCAATAGAGATTTATTACCTCGTTATAATCGTTCTCTTCTAATAATGTGAAATATGTTTATAATTTGTTATTTGTGATTATGCCATTATAAACTTATTACAGAACTAAAACATTTAAAAGGACAATTATTCAACGTCAATTTGTTTCAAAGAAATGATGCAACTTTACTCGTAACTTTCCAAACTTTGTGAAAATGAGTCAGTGTATTACTATCCTTCATTCTGTAAAGTCACAGGAAAAAATGTTTCCTGATGTTAAAATTAATCTAAATGTAAACCTTTTAAAATTTTAAGTAATGTAAAATATAATTTTTAAAATCAATCCAAACGTGAACTTATTTATTCAATGTGAATTGTGCATTAATATAATTTTTTTTTACAAGTCTTATTTCAGCAGTGGTACATCTACACGATTATTCAAGAAGTGTTTATAATAAATTCTCAAATAGTTGAAATATATAAACCAGTGGATATTTCATAAATTGGATAGACCTTAGAAAAGGTAAGCAATTCCTTTTCTTTCTGCATGTTGAAGACCAGAGTTAATTTTAATTCCAAGAATTTAATATTCTGATGTTACGCGCTTACCTCGTTGGCCTCGCCCCTTCAACAGTGATCATGAGCCTGATGAATATATGAACTCAGAATTTATTCTTAAGGATTAATAATTGACTCTAATTAATAAAAATAATACTCAGCTCTTATGCTAGATTAAAAATTCAAGAAAACATAATTGAATTTAATAAACTATTTAAACTAATAAAACTTTAAAAACTGTATAAACAAGTTCTCCGAGATGGCGACAATAAAGGAAATGCAAATAGTAGATAAATTAAACAATAATAATTATTCTATATGGAAGTTTAAAATTAATATGTTGTTAATTAAGGAAGATTTGTACGAACTCGTAACTCAGGAACCCCCTACACCAATTAACGAAGATTGGAGAAAAAAGGATGCAAAAGCTCGCGCTTTAATAAACCTGAGTATAGACGATACGCAAATAGTTCATGTAAAACATTTAGAAACAGCAAAACAGACATGGGATAGTTTAAAAAACATTCACGAGAGAGCCAATTTGTCCAGTAAATTGTATTTGTTACGAAAATTGTATAGTGCAAAACTTCCCGAAATGGGAACATGCACAAACACATTACTAATATACTGGAAATAAAAGATAAGCTCTCCGCAATAGGAGAGAACATAACCGACTCGCATTTATCTGCACTTCTATTGTGCTCGTTACCTGCGAGTTATAATACTCTAATAACAGCTCTCGAAGCCCGAAATGAAATTGAATTAACTCCCGAATTCATCAAGAGCAAACTTACTGATGAATTTAATAAACGGGTAGAAAATAGTGAGCAAGTTGAAAACTCACAAAAGGTGTTTAAAACACAAAAGAAATACACTCAAGATTATAAAGGGCAAAACAAATATTGTACCTACTGTAAACAATCAAATCACACTTACAAACAATGCTGGCATCTCAAGAACAGAAACACACAGACCACTACACCTAAAACACAATACAAATACAAAAAGTACACATCGTTGTGTTTTGAAAATACAAAAGGTGATAGTAAAAATAAAATGAATGAATCAAAAACAGATGAACAGGTACAAATAAATAAAAGTGAACATAAAGATGCAGCATTCATAATTGTCAATCCCGCTAATAAAGCCTGGTTAATTGACTCAGGAGCGTCTTCGCATATAGCGAACGATAGGGATATATTTACAAAATTCAACGATACTGAAAAAACTACAGTAACAATTGCTAATGGGAATACATTAAATTCTTACGGAACCGGCGAAACACAAATAATGACAAAAACATCTGATGGATGTATAAATAGAATTACACTTAAAAATGTGTTATTTGTTCCACAATTGGAATCAAATTTAATTTCCGTAAGTAAAGCCACAGAACATGGCTACAAAGTATTTTTCGAAAATGAAAAATGCATACTATCGTGCAATGGAAAAATATACTTAGAAGCATTAAAGAAACATAACTTATATCAAGTTGAAACACTAGAAGAAAGTTCTCAAAATAAAATAAACATTGCACATGATTGCAGAAATAAAGATTGCCTCGAAATTTGGCATAAACGCCTTGGCCACAGAAATAATGAAAGTATAAAAGAATTAGTCAAAAATGACTTGGCCAGTGGGATAAAAATAAATAACTGTAATCATAAAACAAACTGTGAAACCTGTATAAAAACAAAGTCAACAAATGCACCGTACTCTAAATCTATCGATAATAAAACAACAAAAGTATTAGATTTAGTACATACTGATTTATGTGGGCCCTTTAAAACACCCACAATAGGAGGAAAAAATTACTTCCTTACATTCATAGATGACAGTTCTAGATTCACAGTTATTTACTTATTAAAAAGTAAAGATGAAGTTTATGAAAAAATAAAAGACTATGTACAAATGGTCAAAACCAGACAAGGAAAATATCCGACGGCGATTAGATCGGATAACGGTGGGGAATATATAGGAAATAATACAGAAGCCTTTCTAAGGGAACATGGTATAAAACATGAATACACAGTTCCATTTTGTCCCAGCCAGAATGGCATTGCTGAGAGAAAAAACAGAAGTTTAATTGAAATGACACGAAGCCTATTATCCGAAGCAAATTTACCTCATAGGTTCTGGGGTGAAGCGATAAATACTGCTAATCACCTCCAAAATAGGCTCCCCACTAAATTGACAAATAAAACGCCATATGAAATTTGGTTCAAAAGAAAACCAAATCTCTATTATTTACGTGTATTTGGCTGTAAAGTATACACTTACATAAACAAACACAAAAGATCTAAACTAGATGACACAGCAGAAGAGGGTATCTTCATGGGCTATGATAATAATACAAAGGGATACCGCGTTTTCACTAAAAATGGTGAAATAATAATTTCCAGATCTGTAAAATTTCTGGAAGAAAAACTGAACAATTTAAACGAGAAAATTAATGATCACGAACAATTAATTGAAGATAAAAAATACATTGAAATAGAAATAGGTGACACACCCTGTACACCTGACGCGCCCAAACAATCAGAAACACATCAACCTCGTAGATCTGAAAGACAAAACAGAGGAGTACCACCTCAAAGATATACTTCCGACAATTTTATTGCAAATGATTGCGATACAACAGAACCTGAAAACTGGAAACAGCTTATCAAAATAAACAATCCACTAGAAAAGAAAAACTGGCTTAAAGCCACTGAAAACGATATACAATCGTTGATGAAAAATAATACATGGGATCTAGTCGATCCACCTCTTAATAAAAGAATCATAGGAAGTAGATGGATTTTCAAACGAAAAATTGATAGTTCAGGAAATACACAAAAATATAAAGCACGTTTTGTTGCCAAAGGTTTCAGTCAAAAATATGGGGAAGATTATCAAGAAACATTTTCACCAGTAGCACAACATTGTACCATCAAAACACTTCTTTTAGCAGCAGCTTATAATAATTTGAATGTGCGACATGTAGATATTGACACCGCTTTTCTTCATGGGAACTTAAATGAAGAAATATATATAAATCAACCTGAAGGCTATGTAAACGAACAATTTCCTGAAAAAGTTTGCAAGCTCAAAAAGGCGATCTATGGCCTCAAACAGGCCGCCAGAGCTTGGCATATTAAAATCGCTGAAACACTAGACAACTTGAACTTTATCCAAAGTACAGCAGACACATGTCTTTTCACTAGAAAAGAAAAAGATCATACATCGTACATAATAATATATGTTGATGATATACTCATCGCCAGCAAAGATGAAATAATAGAAGAAATCGTAAATTCTCTAAAACAAGAATACGAATTAAAGGATCTAGGCAATATTAGTAACTATTTAGGTACTCAAATTCAGAAATTACCTAACGGTTATTCTCTTGATCAAAAAATTAAGATTGAAAATTTAGCGAAAAAGTTCAATCTTGAAAACTCCAAACCGTGCAAAACTCCAATGGAACCAGGATATAACAAATTAAATGATGATGATAATTTAATGCCAAATAATATTAAATATCGCCAGGCACTTGGTTCATTGCTTTATATAACAACCATAACGAGACCTGACATTTCAGCAGCAGTAAACATTTTAAGCAGAAGAAATGAGAATCCTCGCGAAAAAGACTGGCAAGCCGTAAAAAGAATAATAAGATATCTATATCATACTAAAGAACTAAAATTAATAATTAACACTAATGAAGAACCAATATTAAAGGTATTCGCTGATGCCGATTGGGCAGATGATACCAAAACCCGCAGATCAACATCGGGAATATTATATATGTTGGGCAACAACCCAATTCAGTGGACGACGAAAAGGCAAAGTTGCATTGCCTTATCTTCAGCAGAGGCTGAATATGTGTCCGCAGCACATGCTAGCCAAGAAATAATTTGGTTATTGAAGTTACTTGACGATCTAGGCTTTCCACAGCAAAAACCAATCACTTTATATGAAGACAATCAAAGTACCATAAAAATGGTTGAATCAGAAAAATTCACGAAAAGATCAAAGCACATCGACGTCAAATTTAATGCCATTAAACAATATAGCGAAGAAGGCATTATTGAATTGAAGTATCTTCCAACAGAAAAAATGATAGCTGATGCACTTACCAAACCTTTACCCAAGCCTCGATTCATCGAACACAGAAATTCAATGAAAATATTAGTTAATCCCCATGAATGGATTAAGGGGGAAATTGTAGAAAACTAATCCATTCATTTCAATCACTTAATATTTTCCACTCAAAGTAAAATAAATAAATAAAGAAAATAATGAAGCACGCAGATAAAAACCCAACGATAATTTTTTCTCTCATCTCTTAAAACAAGTGACCTAATTTATGACTCTTAAGTTTCAAGTTTATCAAGCAATAGAGATTTATTACCTCGTTATAATCGTTCTCTTCTAATAATGTGAAATATGTTTATAATTTGTTATTTGTGATTATGCCATTATAAACTTATTACAGAACTAAAACATTTAAAAGGACAATTATTCAACGTCAATTTGTTTCAAAGAAATGATGCAACTTTACTCGTAACTTTCCAAACTTTGTGAAAATGAGTCAGTGTATTACTATCCTTCATTCTGTAAAGTCACAGGAAAAAATGTTTCCTGATGTTAAAATTAATCTAAATGTAAACCTTTTAAAATTTTAAGTAATGTAAAATATAATTTTTAAAATCAATCCAAACGTGAACTTATTTATTCAATGTGAATTGTGCATTAATATAATTTTTTTTTACAAGTCTTATTTCAGCAGTGGTACATCTACACGATTATTCAAGAAGTGTTTATAATAAATTCTCAAATAGTTGAAATATATAAACCAGTGGATATTTCATAAATTGGATAGACCTTAGAAAAGGTAAGCAATTCCTTTTCTTTCTGCATGTTGAAGACCAGAGTTAATTTTAATTCCAAGAATTTAATATTCTGATGTTACGCGCTTACCTCGTTGGCCTCGCCCCTTCAACAGTAATAAGTCGAATTTTTTTTACGAGTCAAACGACAGGTCTCTTGGCCAAGCAACAAGTGTCGTAAACCTTCATTCTCCCGCGCTCCTTGAGAAACGGGACCGATCCACTCTGCCAGGGGTACGGGAATGGAAACAAAAGGAAAAATGGACTCATCGTGAAGACTACAGCTTGCCGCTCCACTCTGCCGGCCGCTTCATGGGGGAAGGAAACCATGCATCACCCCCATGGCGTGTGCTGAAGGGGGTCCTGTTAGCCTCTGTTTACATGGGCGCCAGCTATCCGCCTGATAGCAGAGCCAATTGAAGCCTGACGTAAACTTACAAAGCCTAATTGCGTGTATAGTACACTCATAAGATAACGTAATTCTTATACAGGGCGGTCGGTCATTCTTATATCAAAGTCAGACTAGATGACTCCAAATTTTCCACCTGTGCAGTCTACTGACAAAACATCCCTCCCTTGCTGTCTGCTTTTCGTATTTGAAAAACAGGAAGCTACGTTAGACTATAAACGTTGAAATTACTTTGCAAAAAGAAAAAGAAAGAAGAAAAAATAAAAACTGATTTTATTATAATTATTACAATTACTTTTATTTATTTAAATTTTTATTAGAAACAGAAAAAAAGAGTGCTTTTAAATAAATGTTGAGAAAGTGATTTAAATAATTAATGTAGATTAAAAAAAAAAATTGTTGAAACCAACCGTAACGATGAAACACTTAAGCTGGAGTATTCAGGCTGGGGAAAAATTCAGACGTGGTTTCAAGCTAACATTCATCAATCCTCTCATCTCACTGCATCACTTGCCATCAACTACTAGGTCCATCATCTAGTCCGGAGGGGAAAATCGTTCTACGGTCCAGAACTTCACCGTCGGAGTCAGTAATTTCACCTTCCTGAAGCATGTGTTTTATTCGAAGATAGCCATCACCGTAACTCAGAACACTACGACTTCTAACGACCGGTTTAGTTCAATATCTATGATCACTTCTGATGGTTAAGAAGTCATAATCTTGGAGCGGCACTACGCCAAAAAAAATAGGCTACACATATCTTCTTCTTAATTTCTCGTTAACAGTTATAGATCCGCAATTCGAAAATGCCCTTATAGCCTCTTTTCATCATAACATCATGATTTAGGATGGTTAATGTAGGGCCATCAATGCCCCACTCTCAAAAAAAAAAATCTTCCAGAAACCTGTCCGCCTTCAACAACTTCGCGATCCAGCCCACAGGCCAATCTTCGAGCCCCGTAATAAGTCGAATTTTTTTTACGAGTCAAACGACAGGTCTCTTGGCCAAGCAACAAGTGTCGTAAACCTTCATTCTCCCGCGCTGCTTGAAAAACGGGACCGATCCACTCTGCCAGGGGTACGGGAATGGAAACAAAAGGAAAAATGGACTCATCGTGAAGACTACAGCTTGCCGCTCCACTCTGCCGGCCGCTTCATGGGGGAAGGAAACCATGCATCACCCCCATGGCGTGTGCTGAAGGGGGTCCTGTTAGCCTCTGTTTACATGGGCGCCAGCTATCCGCCTGATAGCAGAGCCAATTGAAGCCTGACGTAAACTTACAAAGCCTAATTGCGTGTATAGTACACTCATAAGATAACGTAATTCTTATACAGGGCGGTCGGTCATTCTTATATCAAAGTCAGACTAGATGACTCCAAATTTTCCACCTGTGCAGTCTACTGACAAAACATCCCTCCCTTGCTGTCTGCTTTTCGTATTTGAAAAACAGGAAGCTACGTTAGACTATAAACGTTGAAATTACTTTGCAAAAAGAAAAAGAAAGAAGAAAAAATAAAAACTGATTTTATTATAATTATTACAATTACTTTTATTTATTTAAATTTTTATTAGAAACAGAAAAAAAGAGTGCTTTTAAATAAATGTTGAGAAAGTGATTTAAATAATTAATGTAGATTAAAAAAAAAAATTTGTTGAAACCAACCGTAACACACAACCCGATCCGTGCAGAATTCTAATCCCTTGTCCTCAATTTCGAGTGTAGATTAATTCTTTCGACAAAATCTAAAAGTAGTGAAATAGTGACAACTTTTAAAAGGTAGTTTGTAGTCGCTACTTTTTAAAACAAGTAGTTGTAGTGAACTACATTTTTGATAAAGTAGTTGTATTTGTAGTTTCTACTTAAAACAGTTTTCAGACCCCTGAGTTATTCACATTCAAATACGTATTTATTTTCATAGTTCTGTTCAAACTTTTTGTGAAAATCCCAACAATCGGACAAGCGAAAACCTTAATATGAGCCGGAAGGCAGGTTTTCAAGGTTGAACCTGACTCGCAGAAAGAAAATAAATCATCCCGACCCGAAAAAATAAATAAAAGCAATCCGACCCGCTGCAGGACTCTATTCAACGATCTCGAGGTGTCCGCTACTCCGAGGTTTCACTATATTTGAATATTAAAGAATATAGATTTGTCCATTTTTCTATATAAAATTGGTATTAGAGATTATAATTGTACATTACTTTTCATTATAGCATTAAAACATAATTTATTGTCCTTTCATTGCGGGTGCGGGTCGGCGAATTTTATTTTTGCGGGTTCGGGTCGGGTTGCGGGTCCAGAAATTTTTTTTGTCGGATTCGATTCGGGTTGCGGGTTGACTTCAAGTGGAATTTGCGGGTACACGACCCGTACAGGACTCTAGTTGGGAACATAATTAAAAATATGTAAAAATAGACACAGATACAATTTTTTTTTAAAATGTGTTTTTTAAAGTCTGATACAATAAGATAAAGATTAGGCTTCTATAATTTTCTTTTTGAAAAGTATTTCATCTTACTTTCGGGAACATCCTATATTAGCTAGCTGACCTTATTCTTGCAGTTAATATAAAATTGTCAACATTGGTTAAAATTAATATTTATGTATTAATAATTATTACTACATATAAAGTATTTCATTATAATAGACATTAACTGCAAAACGTAAGTGAAGTCGTTGAGCTTACTTCTTTGGTAGATTTTGGCTTTTAGAGAAACCTTAATGAGTACCATTGAATTAAATCAATAAAATTATGATTTTTATCTCTTTTCACTAATCATTTATAACGTTTTAAATGACGTTCCGTTAGAAATTTTATGCTTAAAACAATTGCATACATAATAATATTGTTACATACATAATAACATTGTTAAAGATTTCTCGAAAGAGTCTTACTTGCTATGCTGAATTATGCATGCATATTTTTTCTTTCTATTCATTTATAACGTTTTATCTGATTCATGTTACATATATAAAACTTGACCACTGATTCTGTGTCCTGTAATAAATCAAACCCATAATGGAGCTAATTACATGAATCGCTCAGAATCTGGAATTTATGCTCATCAAAGTTATGTATCATCAAGCTCATTATAAATGATCAATCTCAAAATCCTGAGCACATTGTTAGGTTGGTAGAATTTCGTATTTGGGGTACTTCATAATATCATCTATCTGCGTACGCTCTTCAGTAATTAGGGAATCTCTTGCATAGTGCCTGATGATGACGCGATATCGGATTGATTCATGGGATGTTCGTTGGACGAACTCTGATACAGAAGGCTTTTAGTAGATTTCCGATAATTTTATTCCTACTTGTAATAGAGAATATGACGGCGAATATTACTGATTTTACTGTCGCTGATAAATTAAAGGATGATTTTCATTTTTCGGAATTTGTAAGTAGTTCTGTATTAAATATATCTAAATTTTTAATTATTTCTAAGCAAATGATAAATAAATGCTAATGAGAGAATTAGGTTAAATATAGGGTTATCGAAATTAAAATTTCTCAGACTGTTGTTTAAGAAGGCTATTGTTTGTATTATAATGACATGAAATTTTTATAACAGACATTTCGGATCATATGCTTGAGATTTTGTTTAAAAATCAAGGGTTGATCCAGGCTAAATTTGGGGCCTATTTAGGGTCCCTTCACAAAAATCTATTTAATAAAATGGGACCCTTCACAAAATTCTTTATAACAAAACAGGACCCTTCACAAAATTCCTTTTAATAAAATAGGTACTTTCACAAAATTCTATTCCATAAAAACTTACTATTTATTAATTATTTGTTATTTTGTGACTTTTTAAAATGTGTAATTTGTAAACAAGTTCATCAGAGAGGAAAATTTCAGCAAAATAATTTTAGAAAGTTTTTGTTAATAGATGCTTGGTTCGAATTTGAGTAACTGGGTTTCAACTTTCGTTACAAAATATTATATTTCACAAAAATATAACAAATTTCACAAAAATAACTTTCACTTGTTATAAAAATAGGCCCCCCCAAAAAAAAAAAAAAAAAAAAAAAAAAAAAAAAAACCCTGCATCGACCCCTGAAACTATTGTACAAAAAAAAGCTACGCGTAAATTCTTCTGCACTCATAATGTTCTAATTGCAATGTTCTCACGTCAAAAAAGTTCTGCTACAAGAACTTTGTCTTTCAAAGTCGTTAATAGCATCAGCGAACTCCAAACTCCTGTTGTGAAGTCTCTCTTGTTACATTTATCATTTTAATAGATTGCATATTGTTTAATGCTCTGTTTAAGCAAGTCATGTTTCATAAGATGTTGGTGAATTTTTGTACAAAAGAAGAAAAAAAAAATGAGCGCATAATCTGGAGTTTATATTGTCGAAATCTCATGACATTATGATCCATACAACACGCATCTGAGACGGGGAAGTTTAATTTCCACAATCCTATATATTACGTCCAAGGCTGTCTTCACTTTTATTACGAGTCTTTTATGAACTCAAATTCAGTTACATGCGTTATTTTAAAGGAATTCATGAAAGCTAAATTCGATCATTATTCTGGCGGAGGATAATATAACGCGACGGAAAGGGGAAACATATTGGGTAAAATTATTAATATGTCAAGCTTGAGCCCAGTCCCAAATTAAAATGGCTGTTGTAACCCAAATAATAATACGTATATATTTTAGCTTTACATCATGTAATGTAAGGAAAGTACATTATCGGGACTTTCCCATAAGTCGCCTCAGTTGAAAGATTTAGGATGGCAAATTTATGACCAGAGACTCGCTGGCGACAATTTTAAGCCATAAAAGTCAAATAAGAAGAACTTTGATTTAAGTTGGTCTGGGAGATAATATCAAAGAACACACACGTCGTTCCGAGAAAAAAAACAACACGCTACAGCAACAACTGATGCATAGCCATTGGTTGGGGTTGGTAAGGAGGAGGTGAAACTGACCCTCTGTTATGCAAATTTCAGTTAAAACGGGAGATCAACTACCCAATGAAAAAAAAGAAGGATGGGCTTAAAGCACTGTCATGCAAATTTTGGGCAGAACAAAGTACGGCCCACCGTGGTCATGAAAAAGCAGTTGTGAAAAAGAATGAAAACAGAACATCACATCGATATCAGAAGCGAAAGTGAGAGGTGAAATAAAATGACGCGATGAATTTTGTGCGGTCCGAAAGAGGAAAATATATGTAAGTGGCAATTCTGATGGTAAGAAAGCAGCGAACCCGAACAACATATATGGAGAGTGGTGAAGTTGCGCTAAGTTTTGTGAAATGAACATTTTCAATAAGTGCAGCGCTATTTAGTTAGCGGAAAGTGTGCTCTGATACAAAGAGAAACCTTCTTCAATCAATGTGTATAGGTAAATATGACTCTGACCTAAGTAATTCCCCAGTTGATTTGATTTTATCAAAATATTATAAGAGAAGCTGGTAGTGTGACCTTAGTCACAAATGGAAGTCAGTATTTTAATTGTAAACAAATAATGTTGTCAAAGATCAATTTAAATATAAATACAGACAAATATAAGTATCCTTTGCAAGGATCAAAGTGTTAATGCCAATATTATAGGAGAAATTTTGTTAGGAAATTAAATCAGATGTGTTCTGATAAATCTTTTTTTTTTCTTGAAATAACTGTAAATATTGTAAATAAATAATAGTGTTAATTATTTGGAGTCTTCTCATTTAAATTATCTAGTATGTGTTTGTTTATTTAGATTTCCATTTTAAAAGTCAGCTAGGGGCAAGAATGATCATTCTCAAAAAGGGTAATGGGCTACTACGAAATTACACAACGCGATGGGGGAACATATCCAAAATTTAATCTCTAAGGATTCCTTTTATTATTATTATCTTGGTAAATTAATTTATTCTATTAGCCAACCCCAGAGAAACCTTTATGTATTTAATTCTAAGCTGTAATTTTGATCAACTTGTCCCAGCAAAAGGGTTATGTTGGAATGGGCAGCAATTAGAAGGGAAATTAAAGAATAAAAAAATCTTAAATAAATAATATAACTGAGCCATGCATATTTCTCTTCAACATCATGCAGTGTTTTAGCTAACCGATATAGAAGAAGTCTAAAACGTGTAACAAAAATTAAAACATATATATTGGAGGAATTCCTTTAACCCTTTCGGGACGGGTGATGCATATATGCATCGTCAAAAGTTATATGTGGAATATGTTTTTGGCACCACTAATAAATATTTGTAATATTTGTCTTTTTCAATTAGAGTATTTGTTGGTATTTTACAAGTACAGGGAACTGTTTAAAAAAAGTGGTACTGTGATGTGAAATCACATATAGTTTTAAATCAGCTATTTTTTTTTTACTTAAATAAATTTCCCTTTCTATAATTCATTTATTAAAGTTTTGATACATTTTATTTAAGCTCTTTGCGCTCTTATTCAGAACAAATAGGAGAATTTGATCAGCTTTTCTGCTCCCACGCAAATTCTCATGTTTAGTCTTGACGTGCGATCGAACGCTTAAATCAGATAAAAACAAAAACTAAAAGAAATATTTCGGCCTCCAATTTAACTCTGCTCTTTTCATGTATATTATGTCTTTCTCAATATGCAGCTGTTCTTTCTGAATCATAAAGACTATGCAACAGTCACTACGCCAGTATTGTGTCTATCCCTGATCTTCTCACGGGATCTGAAATTCTTCTGTAACGTAATTATTGGCGGTGTTTAATTTTGCTAAATTGCTATTTTGGCTATAAGTTAAAACTGTTATCCATATGTTACTTATTAACGGATACTTTTGATTCATGCACTCTCGCCAAATTTATGATGCCACAAAATGTAAACGAAGAAATTTTCAGCGTATGTGTATGAGCATTCCTTCTCTGATTGCCGGCCTGAAAACATGTAGATTGTAAATCTATTGTACGAACATTAAGGCACCACCCACTCGCCTATTTTATGCTGCTGTGCTTGTGCTTTTTATTAAAAGTTCTTCAAAATCTTCATGGATGTATTCGACTCAATCTTTCTTCCAGAAAGGGATTATTTTATTTTTTTCTAAAAGAACCTGCATTAAATATTTCCCACTATATATTTTCAAGATCACTTTTCACGGCTAACTCAAGTCTACAACATCTTTACAGGTACCAACCAAATAAAATTTCTGTAAGGGATGCCGTCGCAAAAGGGTTAATATTCCGAGGAAAGGGATTGGGTTTCGACACTCAAAAATGACACTGGCCTCATCTCTACTACAAAATGTTTAAAAAATTAAAGTACCTATCCAAATGTATAGCTGCCAACTTCAACGATTTTTTTAGCTGAGACCGAGGCAAGTTGTCACAAAAATCAAACTTTTTAATTTTCAAAAAATTAGGTACTCTCTTATTAAAAAGGAATTTTTCTAGTCGAAACTTTTATATTTAGTGCACATTTTTAGTTTTGTCAATTGCCAAATTTATTAATAGAAATTTACTTTTTATAGTTTTGAAAATATTAGAAATATTTTAAGAACTTTCCCAGTCATAAGTTGGATGTTTCATAGAATATCGATGAAGTTTTGAAATAAAGACTCAATTTGATGTAAAAATGTAGCATAAATGTCTTTTTTTTTTTTCCACATCATCTACGAAAAAATTATGCACTTGAAACAGATGCCAACTGCTACGGTTTTTTGCCACCATTTTTTCTGAATAGTTGTATTTGCCTTATTTAATCTCTGATTTCTGCGATTAAATAATGCGAAGATTACTATAAGTGGCGACAAAAAGTAGCAGTCAGAATCTGGCAGTTCTGGAAGAATATATTGAAAATAAAAAGTTAACCCCATTAGGGTTTTAATTTATTTTAAAATTTGGGAAAAAATACTTTTATGTTTAAAAAATTAAGAGTACCTATCCAACCTTCTACGATTTCTTGACACCCAGTATAATCATATTTAATCGCAGATTTCTGTGATTAAATAAGGCAATACTGTTCTGCGGCATGTTTAGTTTATTTGCTTCTCCTACTTTATATGCGATCTTTCTCAGCTATTTTAGATTTAAATCAAAATTCGATGCTTGCAGCAAATAATTTACAAATTTATTTCCTGCCTCCTCTGAAATTATTTGTCGATTTTTACATATTTTATTTATGGAACATCAACATTGCCATTTATGTTCACTTCCATAAGGTTTATGCCCATATCTAGTTAACGTGCAATAATTGATGCTAAAACCGTTGGGCTGCTTGACGAATTCCAATATGCTCAATGAGTCCCACATTACTGCTCTCAGAACAGCATCAGGCAGAATTTCCTCGCTTAGTATGGTTTTTTTAATTATTCATCATTTTAAGGTGGTTCTGAATCTGAAATTCCCTGTTCAACAACACGAACCTTTCTGACTCATTTGTAAAAGTAAAGGCATAACATTGTCATGTCTAACTAAAAGCGATTTGGAATCGAATAGTGCTTTCCATTTTTTGATAAATAAGTTACTTATCGAGTTACTAGATATTGTTGTCAAGATTGTTGCCATGTGTTCTCCGTTCCCGCACGGTCGCGTCCGGAAATTCGATTCAAAACGCCAACTTTGACCGTATCTTCTGAAAAATATTTTGTTTTTATCAAAATATAGAAAACACCATTCGGTTACACAATTTCATAATAAGAACACCTACCAATTTCAAGCGTTTCTAAAATAAAATGAATTCAGAAATGTGTCCGAAAGTTCTTTGTATTTGAGAACAGCCCTATGAAGTGAATTTACTTCCTCAACTATAAAGTGCTTTCTGCGACTGGGACTAATTGTCACATATGAGATAATTTGCCTCGTTCATACTATGACATCCAACCTCGTTCGAAAACACGCCACCTTTTTCTTTTTTTCTTAAAAAAAATCCTCAAAGCGTTATCTATTTTTTTTTTCATGCCGCATAAAAATATAAGCTAATAGTGCACTATTAATAATATGGCATCACAATTTATAATGATATAAAAGAAAAATACACAGAATAAAAACAATCACTATTAATATATATATATACATATATTTACTTACAATAACGTTTATTAAAAACAGAAATCGAACTAACCAAATAATGTCAAATTATATTCATTGAATTACATCATCACATATGCTGATGAATTATATGAGTTCATTCAGCTTATAGAATGGAAGAAATGAGCTTTTGACAAACAATCCATGTGACAACCAGCCCTGATGGTCTCCTCTCTTTTACTATGCAAATGACGTTGGTATATATTGGGATAAATGATAACAATAAAAAAGCTTTTGACAAACAATCCATGTGACAACCAGCCCTGGTCTCCTCTCTTTTACTATGCAAATGACGTTGGTGTATATTGGGATAAATGATAACAATAAAAAAGAGCCTGCATTCTAGAGATCTTCTTTTGCAGAAGGTTATCGTGTTAATAAGGGTGTATTTATTAGTGGATAATAATTACATATTATGTATATATTTTTATGTTTCTCCTAAACATAGCATTGCCGGTTCGTTTTTTATTATTTATTTTCTTGTCACGCAACCTTTTTTCTTCTTTTTTTTAAAAAATGTACTATCAAAGCCTTTATACGTACTTAAAAATTTTCTTCCGAAAAAAAAATATTTCTTATGTACTAATTAGTAGTTTTGGGATGCTGTTTTTTCGAATAAAAAAATAAGCACGAACTTCAAAATTCATGGTTTAATGAAAGGGTTCAAAAAATTTCCCCGTTTTTTAAACTTTTCTCTTTTGCTGTTTTCCTGAAAGATTGCCAAGCAAACACTGTCATCAGTATAATTTTTCTGCATAACATCCATCTATCAAAATGTCAGATGTAGTATAGTATCGGCTCCAGTGATTTAACTTTTTTCAACTGTAGTTTGTATTACTTCTTGTCGTTATAACGATGTTACATTCAAATTGTGTATTCTTTGCACGTTCTACACAGAACGTGACTCCACAGTTTTTGCTGTTCCGCAAAAAAGAACACGATATGTTAAAACATCCTTCAATTTTGTCGCAAATGTCTGGATACATGATGCATGAGTTGTTTGAAACAAAAGAGTTGTATTATCTTCTCTGCTTCTAAAAACACAATTCTTGTGCAAAGAATTTCGTAATTTGATTTCTATTGCGGAAAATTTAAATCAACGGCTTACTTGAAATTTCAATTGCGACTTTTTTAGTTAAGCATGTAGGAATATCAACCAAGTGATCACAACAATGGTAAGAACTTCTTGAAAACGTCATAAAAATTAGAAAAGCATAATGCGTTTTGAGAAAACTTACTTATTCTTCATCAGGCGAACAGAAGGCTATTTCTGCAGAAGCAGGAGGTTTTCTCCCTTAAGACCGCTGATCAGGATCCTACCTGCCAGTGTCCATCTGAACAGGTTTGATTCTTGGCAACGGGGCGGAAATTTGCTTGTTTGCCGCATGCCGGTGATCTACTTGACAAGCTTCGTGGCCGTCGTGGCTGCAGTGCTTTTTGTTGTCTTAGTTGTTTTTCCAAAGTTTGTCGGTTGCTAATTGAAGTTTAGCTGAGTCGATTCGGTACTGCACAGCGCAGCGAAGTCATGCTCCACGGATGTGAGATACTGGAGTATTTGATGACTTTATTTTGGTATCTACTATTGTTCTTAGCTCCCAGTTGGATTTATAATTTGCACTTATCTTGCTTTCTTAAGTGATTGAATCTATTCTTGGGGTTGATTCACTTTTATCACGATGTGTTGTCACTAATCGTAGCTATGCAACAGCAAGATTTCAGTCTTGACCGGGAAAGAGCTTATCCAAAAATCGACTGTGCTTAAGAAAACAATTGATTAGCACTTGTGAAAAATTCTACTTGTGCAATTCTGTGAAAAATTCGTTATAAAAGTAAGCTGCGCCGCCAGACGCCATGAGGAGCGCCCAGCGCGTAGACGACCACCGAACCCAAGTCCTGAGGGACTTTTAGCGCGCCAGCAAGTTTGTGTCCCAGCGGAACAATTTTGTAATATTTGTCACTGTACACTCTTTTTAAGCCCTTATTAAGCTTACACTGATAAAGTTTAATAAATCTTTAATGAGCTGTAATTAGTCTCTGATTTCAGATTTTATGTGTTTGCATCTTGACGATCGATTAATAAATAAATATTTTTTCCCCCTCGTTATTCCAAATTATATAGATAATAATATATACATGACTTTTCTTTAAGTTGTTCATCGTTGTAAAAAAAAAAAAATATATATATCATGTTAATGATTTCGAAACAGATTTATCAATCTTTTTTTTTTTTTTTTTATAAACTATCTAAACATTTGCTTTATTTTGTACAATGCGCGTATTTTGTTCGCAATGCACTAATATATGCATGATTTCTATTGAAATCTCGTAAATGTAAATGATACAGACTTAATCGTTTAGAGAATTAGTAGATTATGCATATTTATAAAGAAAAACTATTCTTAACATTTTTCTTAATTCTGTTAGAATAACTCTCTTATTTTAATCTGATGATATTTGACAGCTTATTGAAAGATACGGGAAAATTGCCAATTCAGTTATCGGAATCAGAAATGAAAAAGTTTGTTCTGTTTTATGTTTTCTTTTATATGCATGATATTTTTTATCGTGGATCTTTGTGATACAGCTTAACGCAACTGTTAGACATTCTATAAAACTTTGTTCAAGAGTTGTAACAATTTTATTGCGTTTGTTATAACTAAAGTGTAGTAAAAAATATCTATCGTGATGCTGTGTCTTAGCTTTTACATCTACGAGATATTTTAGAAAAATTCAGTGATTATTCGAATTTTTATTTCGTTTCTTATGCTGTGATCGCCGTTTATGTTATTAGTCAATGTTATTGGAATCACAAATAACGGTCTGTTTCAATTGCTTATTCTTAGCATTTCCTTTGCTTTAGTGATCACCCGTTTGTGTTATTACTCACATAATGTTACCATGATCGCGAAGAAACTTTATATCTATGATGTTAATTCTATATCCATTTCTTTTAATCAAAATTATTATTTTTCCAAACTTAATCTTGGTATTAATTAATAAACTTGATTGAAAAAGATTTCTTTTATCTTTAACTTCAAAATATAGTTCCTTTTCTCATATCAATTGCTGCGTCTCGCCTTTGCCTGAACCATAAACAAAAGCGCAGTTTAATGCAATTTCCCCAGCTGCTAGTTATGATTTTCCTTTATCTGAAACTCATTCCCATAGCGTTGCTGTCAATTCACTAAATTATCAGTCGCCAAATATGGAAAACCTGTTGGCAAGTCTCTCACTCAAATGTTTATATGTAGATCTTCCCAACGGTAAAATTCTCTTTGGCATTTTGGCATCATACATTACTCATTTCATTTGAGTGTGAATTATGAGTCTAAATTTATTTTTCAAAATTTTATCAAGTGTTGATCTAGGCAAATTGTGAGGCCTGTTTAGGGGCCCTTCACAAAATCCATTTAAAAAAACAGGTTCCTTCACAAAATTTTCGTAATAAAACAAGCCCCTTGAAGAAATTATTTTTAATAAAACAGGCCCTTTCACAAAATTCTTCTTAATAAAATAGGCCCTTTCAGAAAAACTCCCTTCACAAAATTCCATTCTATAAAAACAAATTCTTCATTAATTATTTTTATTTTGTTAGGTTTTTTAATGTGTAATTTGCAAACAAAACAAGTTCGCCAGAAAGAAAAACTTTAGCAGAAGGATTTACAGAAGTGTTATTAATAAATTCTTGGTTCGAATTTGAGTAATTGGATTTCATCTTTCATTACAAAATGTTATTTTTTCACAAAAATAACTCTTACTTCACAAAATGAGCCTCAAGAGGAAAAAAAAAAAAAAAAACCCTGCACCGACCCCTGTTGATGGAATGTGTTTTTGAAAGTCTGTCTTCAAGCTCTTTTAATGATCAGTTAGAACTTTTAGAATTAATTCTTTGGAAAATATATTTTTAGTTATGAAAACATCTATAACTCTAAATATTTCTAAAGGATTTTTTGCAACTCTATTTTCCTTTGTTTACTTTTTAAAGTAATAACATAGTTTAACGTAAATATGTTACAATTATATTCTTGAGATATCATACAATTTAAAAAAATATATCTTGACAATTTTGAAATGCGTTATTCATTCTAAAATAATCAACAAAATCTGAGATCTTGCTCGGTTAAAATATAACTTCATATATCAACTGTAACAAATTAGCATATTTTTTTCCCTCTTGAGAGTAGCAATGAGATTTGGTAATCAGAATTCATATCTTTGCAAAGAAGTTCAAATATGCAACTGTGAATGTATCACAGCTTTAAATGAAATATCATCGTACACATATAAAGCACGTATAACAACAACGTAAATTTGTTGATACTTTTTGTTTTCCCAAGTACTTCTCAGTGGATCATGCGATGTGTAAAACTTTTGTTCACTGTCATTATATTTATCTTTTGATACAAATCAAAAATTGTCTCCCAGTATTATTTCAGCAACGTGTGTTCAGACACCAACGCAATTACTTTTTTGTAAACCTTAAGTTAAGAAAAATGTATCATTTTAACATAAATACCTTCCGCTTTTGTACACATTTCTAAGGTAAGGAAAAATTTTCTGATGCACATCTCCTTTATCTGTATACCTCACATAAAGTAATAATTGTGCAGAAATATGAAAAAGTCAGAAATATCATTTGCTTTATACAGCATTCAACTGAATCGCAAACATTGGGCTGATCTTAAGTTTGGTAATAAGTTCCTAAAAATGGCCATTACGAATTTCATAATTTCTTAAAGAAAGTATATCATTCGATGAAAGATTTTCAGCTCATACATTTTTTTTTTCCTGGAACGATTTCCGATATTTTTATTGAGACAGGCAATACGGGAGTTTCTTTAAAAAGAAATTTTCAACTTCGCTACATTTTCTACGACCCTATATGGGGTCGCGATGACCACACTTTCAGAAGAACTGCTATAGACAGATAAATTTGAAATACACGATGAATATTTGCGGATAATAATTTACCCCACAAAATTGTAATAGGGACGAAACTAACTTTTCTTTAAGTAATTTTTTTTTACCGTAATATTTCAAAGCACCTATGATTTGAAACTGCATTTTTCTATTTTTACATATATTCACCGTATTCCCCCCCCCCCCCCGCCTTCTCAAAGAAACCTTTATAAGATATTTAGCATCGAAATACAATAAAGAGCATTGAAAAATATAATAACGATAGTACACTGTAAAAAATTTGGTGTAAAGTTCCTGTGAAAACCTGTGGCACCCTTCTGCCACAGGTTTTCCAAGGAATTTCACCGAAGAAATTACAGGAAACTTACACATGTCAGTTACACACAAAACATATGGAACTTTACACAGATCACCGATCACTCTTTTACCGAAAAGTTACACAAAAGTTCAAAAGTATACCTGAGAAAACTAAGGAATGTTACACACAAAGCATACGGAACGTTTCACAATTGATCAGTAAATTCCACTTTCTCAAGTATTCCGAAAAGTTACACAACATTGTGGAAGATGTTACACCAGATTTCTCGGTATTCTCGGATCAGCAGAAATAACCCGAGAAAACCCAAGGAATGTTACACAGTAAACGTCAGGAACATTATACGCAGATTTTTTACAGCGTACAAACATAATGAAAATAAAAAAAATGAAAAGCAAGGATATATGCTACTGCCAAGTCTATCTGCTTGAATCCTCACAAAGCATTTGAAATCGTACTCTCATTCATTCAAATAATCACGTCTTCATCTCTTGCTCATTAATATAGAAATCTCATTTCTTATGCTTAATTTTTAAGCTTTCATTTTTATACCCAATGTACAACACGCACTTTCAAATTTGATCTTTTTTTTTTTTAAGTTTGCGTTATAAGCCAGAACGGTAATTACTTTTATAAATATAGCGTTATTTAGCGTTTCATCGCCAAGTAAGATTTAATTCTTACAGTGTTATCATTCTTCTATTGTTATCCGTAGTTAGCAGGAGTGTAATCACATTAATTGTCGATTGAGAATATGAAAAATTTTAAATTTCCTTTTAACAGCTTAATCGTTTTAATATTTCAGCATGTACTCTTAAATAACGAAAATATTTTTCTGAATACTAAGCGAACCTCCTTAATTCGCTCGTTATATTTTGTCTGTTCGTATGGCTTCTTAGATAACGAAACTTTCGGTTATTTGTTTATATACATCGCGGCTATTTTTATTCAGCTTATTTCATTAAACCTTTTAGTAAATTATTTCCCTTTTATAAAAGCTCATTATCGACTATTTAGATAATTAGTCTGCTCTCTTTCATTTTCATCAATTTGCTAAATGTTCAATTAAAGTCATCTCCTATAATCCTTCGATGATTGAAAGGAATTTCCTAAGTCATATAGTCTTAATTATCTTCAACATGGTTACGTCTCATCATTTCTTAGCCGAACCTTAAATAATTATGGATAACTCCTTTTTCATTAACGGTCTTTCTCTTAAATTGACAGCAATGATTGATTAATGCAAACGGTTTGTAAATCCAATCGCCGTATTCTTCGCTCTAGATACAGGAAAATATACTGCGAGGAGTGGGGGATTTTCCGTGGGTGCTTATGATTGGGAATTTTTAATTTTCTTTTTCATAATCTGCGTAGGTTTATCAGAAGCTGTATTATATATTTTCCTGTTTTTTATGTTTAAATGTACGCTTTTTTAGTTAGCAGCGTTGGATAATCAAGCTCCTTAATTATTTAGGAGGCATATTTGCTTTTTTAATAATAAGGGAACTTATATATATATATTTTATGCTATTGGGATAAAATTCGAATCTTGCACAATAATATATTCTTGTAATATATGTATAAATTATAATCATGCTATGTATTTCAAGTGTATCCGTAATTTAGTGAGCAGCGTTGTATAACTACGCTCATTAAATATTTAAGAGACATGTCTGCGTTTTTAATAAAAAGTGAACTATTGGATATTCCGTGGGTGGTTACGATTGGGAATTTTTAATTTTCTTTTTCATAATCTGCGTAGGTTTATCAGAACTCATTAGCTGTATTATATATTTTCCTGGGGTTTTTTTTGTTTTTGTTTTTTTATGTTTAAATGTACGCGTAATTAGTTAGCAGCGTTGGATAATCAAGCTCCTTAATTATTTAGGAGGCATATTTGCTATTTTAATAATAAGGGAACTTATATTTTTTTATGCTATTGGGATAAAATTCGAAGCTTGCACAATAATATATTCTTGTATAAATTATAATTATGCTATGTATGTATTTCAAGTGTATCCGTAATTTGGTGAGCAGCGTTGTATAACTAAGCTCTTTAAATATTTAAGAGACATGTCTGCATTTTTAAGGAAAAGTAAACTCATAAAATTCTATGTAACTGTGAATGTGATATGATACGAAGTTTGCACAGCTATGTACATTAGGTATGTAAATTATAAATAACATTGCATATTTCATACGTATCCATTTCATATTAAATTGATTACACATTTGTAGTGAATAATTATCCTTTTATGTAAGAGTTTAAGCGGTTGTTATTTTTATGCCGACATAAATATTTTTAATGTCAGTAAAATAACATGCTTTACTTTTCAACAGTAAGATCCACAATAGTTTTTACTTACCTTAATTGTTTTGTTGTTGTTGTTTTTTACGTTTGCAAACGAAATATATTGAAAGCGCTGCTTTCCAAGATTTTTCATTCCGAATATTCTCAAATGGCTATCTCAGATCGTCAAAAAATTTCCTATCTCAAGACATTCAGCTACTGGAGGAATCTTGATCTTTCTTTTTATAAAAAAACATAGTAGGATGCCTTGAGAATTCTAATAATTCTGATTAATTGAAATTCTATAGAAATGCGAAATTATTCAAAACTTAATCAGTTATGTATGTTGTATATGTGCAATATGATAGTACAAAGAGTTCTAATATACAGGGTGTCCCTTGATATTGTCGGCTAATAGCTAATCCCTAAACTTTTAATTTTAGAAGTATATTTCCAACTGCAAAAGTTTTTATACGGTTCCCGAGTTCCATAACTTAAAATAATAATAATAATAATAATAATAAATCTTCCCCTATACTGTAACAAGTAAAACAATAAAAATTTCCTTTTTGTACAATCAAAACTTACCGAGTTAGGATATTGTGAATTTTATGCATTTCAGCGATTTTTGGCACTAAAAACGAAAAAATGCCGAAACGACATTGTAATACTGTTAATCATTAACACTGGAATTTATTATAATAACTGTAATGTATAATTACTGTACATTTACAGTTTTTCTTTTCCGTACTTTTATGCAATTTTAGCTATTTTGACTGAAAATGAAAATATTAAGTAACCGTAATAGTTAAATCATATGTAATAATTTAACTCTTCGACATCGTTTTGAAATTTTATTTATTTTGGCTGCAAAAATTGTGTAATTTCAAAAATTGTATTACATAATAAAATAACTTAATTCGTCGTACCTTTGTGCAGTTTTGGTTATTTTGATTGAAGATGAAAAATTTTATCTTTTTTGATAGAAACGCTCATGGCGAAGCTTAATACTTTTAACTGTTGATTATCAATCGAAAATGTAAACTTTTATTTATCTGTAAAAATCTACAAGATATGAGATTTTTGAACCATTTATAGATCTTTGGGACAATAGTGTCCCATCATAGGTTCCATGGCTCACGCTCACACACCCAAACACATATTCACACACACAAAAGAAAAAAAAAAAGAAATCTAATAACACTTTGAAGAGGAGAAAGTAAGGATTGAGACTAATTAGTGGATGTGTCAACGGAACCTCATGTAGCCTAATTAGAAACAACTTTTCTTCGTATAGATGTAAAAACAAGTTAATGATTACCTTATGTGAAAAACAAGGCGAATAGAATCTTTCTATACATTAGTTTCTCATACAATAAACTAAAAATAAGCAGCTCTCGGAAACAACCTTTGTAAGATCAGTTCACTTAAATTACTGTGAACATACAGAAGAGCGTCAAAGCAAATAATTTCGGGGTGTCACGCTTTAACTCAAATGTAATCTCAAAATGTCACATGATATTGCGTTTCTAGATGCATCACTTTAACTTGCATGTGGTTTTAATACTTTGAATTTGTGTTATCACCGACAAAAGACCTAACAGAAAATATTAAACGCGTTAAGTTTACGAAATTTCTAGTCATAAATTAACATTAATAGTTCCAAATTCTACTGCGTCTAAATTTTTCAATAAAAGGCGTCAGAAAATATCATTGTGAGAAATCATTGTGTCACTGACGCGTATTATAATTATATGTGGGGGACGTCGAATAAAGTTACTTTGAAATGTTTCGAAAATTTACTGATTTTCACATGTATTTCGTGTTAGGTATCGCTCATTCAAAAGCGACAAAACTCCAAAAAATTCATTTTGCTGTTAACGCACTAATAGGTCTGACTTAGATGCATCTTGCTACAGAAAAAGTGTCATAGTTGTACGAGGGTGGTTTGATAAGTTCTCGGCCTAACAGTGAAAGCACAAGATTTTTGACATAATTTCATATTATTTTTCAATGTAGTCCCCTTGGAACTTAATACATTGAAGACACACTTTTGTGTGCGAATTCTTTAGTGCAGCCCTGTACGAGGGTAGTTCGAAAAGTTATCGGTCTGAAAAAGATAATACAAGATTTTTGACAATATATCATTTTATTTTTGAACTTACAACACCATGCATTTCAAAAGACTCTAGAGAAATGTTCAATCTTTGGCGTTTTTAGTCGACATTCAACAAACGCGGCACGCATCATCGAAAAGCTTTTTCATGCCCAAACCATCGTGTTAAATGTAGTGGACACGGTCTACCGAGATATTTTCGCAGTGTCAGCAAGTTCGCGTACCTTCAATCGGCGATAATTCAATAAGGCATTGTGAATTTTCGTGACGAATTCGTTGTTCGTGGCAGTTTTTGGGCGTCCTGAGGGTTTTTCATCGTGAATTTATTTCCTACCATGTTTTAATTCAGCACCCCACTTTTTTATCGTCGAATATGAAGAACGAGAATCCCTTAAGCTGGAATGCAACTCTTTTTATATATCCCTGGATGTTAATTTTTTTTAACAACGTATTTTATGACAACTCGAACTTAAATGTTTTCCATTTTTAGAAAATATCAAAGCTTGTTTACTTTATTATATCTCCCAGCAATAACCAATAAACTTACGCGTCTGAAACTCGATAGCATGCTATCTAAAGTATCATACTTTACAAACATCATTGTCATTTGGTCATACTTGTTAAATCTCTATGTCAGGCCGAGAACTTATCAAATTACCGTCGTAGTTGTCCGGGAAAACAATGTCACTTTACAACCACAGAAAGTGTGTGTGTGTGTGTGGGGGGGGGGGGTCTAATTGTGCGGAGGGAGTAAATTTACTCGATCTTATTTTTCTACTCTACGTCTGATTTTAAGAGATTTTACAATTTTATGTACGTTTTTACAGCTGCATGCAGAGCTAAGTGTTATACTTTTTTGTTGCAGTAAAAAATACAAATATTTTGCCTCTTCTGTGAAATATAATATTTTCAGGTTCTGTCACTTTTCATGCAAGTGTGCGATATAAATTATTGTAGTTTGTGTTCTCTCAAGGTCATTTCTTTAAAGATGCAGCAGCTTGCTTTTTTTTTAAATTGGTAGAAGGCACCCTACTTTTCTTTAAAAAAGAGTAAAATGCACCCTTAATTGTTCTCAGAAAACCCTTGTAAAAACTTTCCCCATACCAAAATATTTCTATACTCACGTTCTCGAAATCTTACAAAAATTATAGAACTTCCTCATTTTTTTTAGTAAAAACACGGGAAATTATTAAATGATGTATCATTTTAATTATACGTTTTTGGTTTTAATTCATAAAATCACTTCAAAATCAGTATTATTTTATTTATCATATCTAAAAATTACATTTTTTCTTTAAAAATCTGTGTTTCAACACAATAATACATTTTCTCTTGCTTTTGTCTACCCAACTAATACCCTTTTTAGTGACTTAGCTCCCTATTCTTTTTGTTTCTAGAGTGAAATTTACTTGTAGTAGTAGTTTAATATGATAATGCGTGGTGTTATAAATTTCTTATTTAATAGATTATTTATATGTTCTTTTGTTATAGGTAAAATATTCAAACAGGCTGCAAAAACTCCGATGAGCCTGAAAATAGGTGAGTTGATTTCTTATATACCCAAAATAAATTGTATCATTTTTTGTTACATCGCATGACACAATTCTAAAATCATAGCTGATAACCCCCCCCCCCCCCCACCCTTTTTTTTTTCCAAGTCAAAAAATATATTTTGAACTAAAACTTCGTAAGATGTGCTTTCAGGGTTGTTAACTTGAAATGAGGACGTGGAGACAATTTAACAACGCTCATGTAATAAAAAGAACAGTTTATTAAATCACTTTAAAAGGAAGAAGAACATTAGAGTAACAAGTTTGCTTTTAAACGTAATAATACTCCTTCCAATTCGTTTAAAGTCCAACACTAAAATTCACAATGCTTCAAAAACGCTTATCTTTCCTAGAAACACAATCCTTACTTAATATAAAAAACTAGCTAGGCTCAGTCAGCATAAAAATTACTTTTTTCTGAGTTGATGAAAACACTATTTCTTAACACCACACCCTCAGCCTTGCAGAAAATCTATCGACCACGTGCCAAGCGAGATGATTCGTTAAAATTAAGTCCAACACTAAAATTCACAATGTCTCTAAGACACTTCTCTTTCCTAGAAACACAATTTTTACTTAATATGAACAACTAAGTAGGCTCCATCAGTATAAAAATTACTTTTTCTGAGTTGATGAAAACACTATTTCTTAACAACACACCTGCAGCCTTGCAGAAAATCTATCGATCACGTGCCAAGCGAGACATTCAGAGTACTTCGATCATGGGAAACCTCCAGGTAGAGCGAGAGTACCTTATCAGCGAGATCCGCTATGAATCCGAAGTTTCATACTGACACCTCACCAGTGGCTGCTCCTCTGTTGGATCACATGAGTACGTGCATCCCCAAAGAAAAACGAAGAAATAAATTAACAAATTAAACCAAATAATATTAATCACATAAAATAATATTAATCACATTTTTGTCTATTTTCATCAGGAGTTTAAATACGTACCCCCCCCCCCCCACACACACACACACTTTCATCTATTTTAAAATACATACATGGCAAAACGTTACTTTAATAATGTAAATTTCGAAAAATATCAATAGCGAGCGCCGGTCTTGCCAGTATCACGCACATACGATCAAAGAAATTCCCTTCGAAACCATCTTATGCGGACGAAAGAGGCGAGAAGAGTGTGAGGCAAAGACACCGCTCGTATATTTCCATTCGCACAACCTTCATGTGCGAAAGCTGGAATATTTCTCTGTCTCTTTCTTGATAGTTGTTTATCCGAAATCCTCTTTGGTTTCCTAGATTTTTGTGAATTTTTATTTGTTTGGTTGTATGATCTTCCTTCATAGAAAGTAAAAAGTCGACTTTTGTTAAGTGCTTGCTATTTTGTTTAGTTGCATTGTTTTCATTTACCTTTTGAAAATTAAAATGTATTTCAACCTGTACATTAAATCGTACTGGCCAATTTTATTTTCGCAATATGCATATTGTCACCAATATTTAAATAACCCGTGAACCGCCACTGCACCTCACTATAGTCACTACCCATATTTGCCAACTTTTACACCTTAGGTGTAAAATTTACACTTTTTGACCATTTTTTACACTTTTACACTTAAGATGTTTAGTTTTACACTTTCTTGCAAAGTTTCTTCTAAGCTCTATTTTACTCCCTAAAATTGGGAAATACTTTTTATCTTCGTTTATTTAATGATAGTTGCTGAATGTAAAGGAATATTTCATATAGTTTAAATCATGAATCTGGGGTTCATATTCAAAATATAACATACAAAATCTTTTAATTCTCATTGTATTTAAATGGAAGTCGTGTTTTGGGTAATGTTTTTGCTTAGACTTTCTTAAAAAGAACAACAAAGAAGCTGTCTGTATATGTTTCATATCAAACTATCAGTATATTATTTAACAACATTCATCTGTTACATGCTTAAATGCTGTTTATATCTTTTTTATATAATGTATTTATATGTATAATATGCTCTTATGAAAGAAAAAACTTCACGCGTTATTTTACACTTTGCCATTTTGAAAAGTTGGCAGGTATGCTACACAACCACATACACATAATTAATATATCTGTGCAAAATAACCGTGACAAACCGGAGATTCATACCCACTTTGTGAAACCCTAAGAAGGCAGAAAAGATATTTCATTTACACACAAATGTTAGCTATTCAGGACAACACGCTTGCACGCAAAATCACAAAGACTCACTCGTGCATAGAGTAATCCTTATAGAAGAGTAGCCAGACATCCTGCGACAACTTTACCTAATAAACAAAATAGAAAGAGTACCACATAGAAACAACGCGCATTTTATTATTTAAATTTTCTGGTTCGAAACATTTTTATTTAACTTGGAAAAAACTATGTATCGAAGCTTAGCAACTATGCAAAAAGATAGAGCATTCTGCTGCTATAGAAGATGCTTCTGAAATATCTTGTAAAAAAAAAAAAAAAAACGACAAATCAGACATACGGAAATAAACAAAAGGGTCACCTATTTAGTCAAAAATACACGGTGTCTCATGTCGCAATTATTCATTCCAAATTTTAAAATTTAGATAACGTATTTTTCAACAGGCATACCTTGTTTTATGAGAAATGTCATGAGATATTAATAAATGCTTTAGCCCTTTATGCACTGGCGGTATTCTTAAGTATAAACAAATCCAATGTAAAATTTATTTGAATCGTCTATTAATAAAAGTAGATTTTACTTTTCATACAAAACACTTTGCTTGATCACATTTCAGAAACCACGGCGAAACAGTCGAGGCTAAATAAAGTGGTAATTTTCTCGACCATTTAACTATTTCAACCTTTTTCCTCATTAAAATAGGTTATATGAAAAATTTGCAACACAAATACCATCCGATTTAACAGATAGGATCACAATACATTTATTTGCATTGGGTTTATAAGAATTGTGAGATTTCCATTACAAAATTTTTTGTTAATTAATCTAATTATTGTTGTAAATATTAAACTAAAAGAGCTGAAACTACCGATTTACTAAATCAGTTTTAATGAAAAAACATCTAAATTTCCTATTATTATAATCTAAATTTTCTAATATATCATCAGACATTAAGGAAGATAATTATTGAGGTGAAGCAATTTATTGTTCATAATTTGGTATGTGAAGAGTTAAATGTTCAATTCCTCTGTCCAAGCTGTGATCCAGATGGCCGTTTTTCGAAATTTCTCAGTCTTTCGTCACTGACCGAATTACTGCGTACTTACAGCACTTCTGATGATTTCATCAAATTTCACACAAAGCAAAGTAAACTTGTTAAAAATATCTATACGAATATTCGTGATCAGCTTTCTATAAAATACTATGTATATTTATATTGCATCTTGCTACAGAAAAAGTGTCATAGTTGTACGAGGGTGGTTTGATAAGTTCTCGGCCTGACAGTGAAAGCACAAGATTTTTGACGTAATTTCATATTATTTTTCAATGTAGTCCCCTTGGAACTTAATACATTGAAGACACACTTTTGTGTGCGAATTCTTTAGTGCAGCCCTGTACGAGGGTAGTTCGAAAAGTTATCGGTCTGAAAAAGAAAATACAAGATTTTTGACAATATATCATTTTATTTTTGAACTTACAACACCATGCATTTCAAAAGACTCTAGAGAAATGTTCAATCTTTGGCGTTTTTAGTCGACATTCAACAAACGCGGCACGCATCATCGAAAAGCTTTTTCATGCCCAAACCATCGTGTTAAATGTAGTGGACACGGTCTACCGAGATATTTTCGCAGTGTCAGCAAGTTCGCGTACCTTCAATCGGCGATAATTCAATAAGGTATTGTGAATTTTCGTGAAGAATTCGTTGTTCGTGGCGTCCTGAGGGTTTTTCATCGTGAATTTGTTTCCTACCATGTTTTAATTCAGCACCCCACTTTTTTATCGTCGAATATGAAGAACAAGAATCCCTTAAGCTGGAATGCAACTCTTTTTATATATCCGTGGATGTTAATTTTTTTTAACAACGTATTTTATGACAACTCGAACTTAAATGTTTTCCATTTTTAGAAAATATCAAAACTTGTTTACTTTACTATATCTCCCAGCAATAACCAATAAACTTACGCGTCTGAAACTCGGTAGCATGCTATCTAAAGTATCATACTTTACAAACATCATTGTCATTTGGTCATACTTGTTAAATCTCTATGTCAGGCCGAGAACTTATCAAATTACCGTCGTAGTTGTCCGGGAAAACAATGTCACTTTACAACCACAGAAAGTGTGTGTGTGTGTGGGGGGGGGGGGGTCTAATTGTGTGGAGGGAGTAAATTTACTCGATCTTATTTTTCTACTCTACGTCTGATTTTAAGAGATTTTACAATTTTATGTACGTTTTTACAGCTGCATGCAGAGCTAAGTGTTATACTTTTTTGTTGCAGTAAGAAATAGAAATATTTTGCCTCTTCTGTGAAATATAATATTTTCAGGTTGTGTCACTTTTCATGCAAGTGTGCGATATAAATTATTGTAGTTTGTGTTCTCTCAAGGTCATTTCTTTAAAGATGCAGCAGCTTGCTTTTTTTTTAAATTGGTAGAAGGCACCCTACTTTTCTTTAAAAAAGAGTAAAATGCACCCTTAATTGTTCTCAGAAAACCCTTGTAAAAACTTTCCCCATACCAAAATATTTCTATACTCACGTTCTCGAAATCTTACAAAAATTATAGAACTTCCTCATTTTTTTTAGTAAAAACACGGGAAATTATTAAATGATGTATCATTTTAATTATACGTTTTTGGTTTTAATTCATAAAATCACTTCAAAATCAGTGTTATTTTATTTATCATATCTAAAAATTACATTTTTTTTTTTTAAATCTGTGTTTCAACACAATAATACATTTTCTCTTGCTTTTGTCTACCCAACTAATACCCTTTTTAGTGACTTAGCTCCCTATTCTTTTTGTTTCTAGAGTGAAATTTACTTGTAGTAGTAGTTTAATATGATAATGCGTGGTGTTATAAATTTCTTATTTAATAGGTTATTTATATGTTCTTTTGTTATAGGTAAAATATTCAAACAGGCTGCAAAAACTCCGATGAGCCTGAAAATAGGTGAGTTGATTTCTTATATACCCAAAATAAATTGTATCATTTTTTGTTACATCGCATGACACAATTCTAAAATCATAGCTGATAACCCCCCCCCTTTTTTTTTTCCAAGTCAAAAAATATATTTTGAACTAAAACTTCGTAAGATGTGCTTTCAGGGTTGTTAACTTGAAATGAGGACGTGGAGACAATTTAACAACGCTCATGTAATAAAAAGAACAGTTTATTAAATCACTTTAAAAGGAAGAAGAACATTAGAGTAACAAGTTTGCTTTTACACGTAATAATACTCCTTCCGATTCGTTTAAAGTCCAACACTAAAATTCACAATGCTTCAAAAACGCTTATCTTTCCTAGAAACACAATCCTTACTTAATATAAAAAACTAGCTAGGCTCAGTCAGCATAAAAATTACTTTTTTCTGAGTTGATGAAAACACTATTTCTTAACACCACACCCTCAGCCTTGCAGAAAATCTATCGACCACGTGCCAAGCGAGATGATTCGTTAAAATTAAGTCCAACACTAAAATTCACAATGTCTCTAAGACACTTCTCTTTCCTAGAAACACAATTTTTACTTAATATGAACAACTAAGTAGGCTCCATCAGTATAAAAATTACTTATTCTGAGTTGATGAAAACACTATTTCTTAACAACACACCCGCAGCCTTGCAGAAAATCTATCGATCACGTGCCAAGCGAGACATTCAGAGTACTTCGATCATGGGAAACCGAGAGTACCTTATCAGCGAGATCCGCTATGAATCCGAAGTTTCATACTGACACCTCACCAGTGGCTGCTCCTCTGTTGGATCACATGAGTACGTGCATCCCCAAAGAAAAACGAAGAAATAAATTAACAAATTAAACCAAATAATATTAATCACATAAAATAATATTAATCACATTTTTGTCTATTTTCATCAGGAGTTTAAATACGTACCCCCCCCCCCCCCACACACACACACTTTCATCTATTTTAAAATACATACATGGCAAAACGTTACTTTAATAATGTAAATTTCGAAAAATATCAATAGCGAGCGCCGGTCTTGCCAGTATCACGCACATACGATCAAAGAAATTCCCTTCGAAACCATCTTATGCGGACGAAAGAGGCGAGAAGAGTGTGAGGCAAAGACACCGCTCGTATATTTCCATTCGCACAACCTTCATGTGCGAAAGCTGGAATATTTCTCTGTCTCTTTCTTGATAGTTGTTTATCCGAAATCCTCTTTGGTTTCCTAGATTTTTGTGAATTTTTATTTGTTTGGTTGTATGATCTTCCTTCATAGAAAGTAAAAAGTCGACTTTTGTTAAGTGCTTGCTATTTTGTTTAGTTGCATTGTTTTCATTTACCTTTTGAAAATTAAAATGTATTTCAACCTGTACATTAAATCGTACTGGCCAATTTTATTTTCGCAATATGCATATTGTCACCAATATTTAAATAACCCGTGAACCGCCACTGCACCTCACTATAGTCACTACCCATATTTGCCAACTTTTACACCTTAGGTGTAAAATTTACACTTTTTGACCATTTTTTACACTTTTACACTTAAGATGTTTAGTTTTACACTTTCTTGCAAAGTTTCTTCTAAGCTCTATTTTACTCCCTAAAATTGGGAAATACTTTTTATCTTCGTTTATTTAATGATAGTTGCTGAATGTAAAGGAATATTTCATATAGTTTAAATCATGAATCTGGGGTTCATATTCAAAATATAACATACAAAATCTTTTAATTCTCATTGTATTTAAATGGAAGTCGTGTTTTGGGTAATGTTTTTGCTTAGACTTTCTTAAAAAGAACAACAAAGAAGCTGTCTGTATATGTTTCATATCAAACTATCAGTATATTATTTAACAACATTCATCTGTTACATGCTTAAATGCTGTTTATATCTTTTTTATATAATGTATTTATATGTATAATATGCTCTTATGAAAGAAAAAACTTCACGCGTTATTTTACACTTTGCCATTTTGAAAAGTTGGCAGGTATGCTACACAACCACATACACATAATTAATATATCTGTGCAAAATAACCGTGACAAACCGGAGATTCATACCCACTTTGTGAAACCCTAAGAAGGCAGAAAAGATATTTCATTTACACACAAATGTTAGCTATTCAGGACAACACGCTTGCACGCAAAATCACAAAGACTCACTCGTGCATAGAGTAATCCTTATAGAAGAGTAGCCAGACATCCTGCGACAACTTTACCTAATAAACAAAATAGAAAGAGTACCACATAGAAACAACGCGCATTTTATTATTTAAATTTTCTGGTTCGAAACATTTTTATTTAACTTGGAAAAAACTATGTATCGAAGCTTAGCAACTATGCAAAAAGATAGAGCATTCTGCTGCTATAGAAGATGCTTCTGAAATATCTTCTAAAAAAAAAAAAAACGACAAATCAGACATACGGAAATAAACAAAAGGGTCACCTATTTAGTCAAAAATACACGGTGTCTCACGTCGCAATTATTCATTCCAAATTTTAAAATTTAGATAACGTATTTTTCAACAGGCATACCTTGTTTTATGAGAAATGTCATGAGATATTAATAAATGCTTTAGCCCTTTATGCACTGGCGGTATTCTTAAGTATAAACAAATCCAATGTAAAATTTATTTGAATCGTCTATTAATAAAAGTAGATTTTACTTTTCATACAAAACACTTTGCTTGATCACATTTCAGAAACCACGGCGAAACAGTCGAGGCTAAATAAAGTGGTAATTTTCTCGACCATTTAACTATTTCAACCTTTTTCCTCATTAAAATAGGTTATATGAAAAATTTGCAACACAAATACCATCCGATTTAACAGATAGGATCACAATACATTTATTTGCATTGGGTTTATAAGAATTGTGAGATTTCCATTACAAAATTTTTTGTTAATTAATCTAATTATTGTTGTAAATATTAAACTAAAAGAGCTGAAACTACCGATTTACTAAATCAGTTTTAATGAAAAAACATCTAAATTTCCTATTATTATAATCTAAATTTTCTAATATATCATCAGACATTAAGGAAGATAATTATTGAGGTGAAGCAATTTATTGTTCATAATTTGGTATGTGAAGAGTTAAATGTTCAATTCCTCTGTCCAAGCTGTGATCCAGATGGCCGTTTTTCGAAATTTCTCAGTCTTTCGTCACTTACCGAATTACTGCGTACTTACAGCACTTCTGATGATTTCATCAAATTTCACACAAAGCAAAGTAAACTTGTTAAAAATATCTATACGAATATTCGTGATCAGCTTTGTATCAAACACTATGTATATTTATATAAATGAAAAAAAAAGTTACAACCTTATGTTCCTAAGTGATTTTTTCTTTGTTTCCGCTCACCATGTTTGATTTTTCATTTTTTTTTACCATATATTTTGGAATCCCCCTGTATAAATACAATGCTCATCTTAAATGGAAATCCTTCTATTATATAATAATTTAAAAAATCTTTCTTTAATTTAAAAAAATCGAAACCCAATAAAAACCTATTAGAAAAATTGTTCAGCCACCTATTAATGCAGAAACTGTAAAAATGCTTGATAAAAAAAAAAAAAAGATTACTTATAATTTTTATTATTTTGTAGCTTGTTAAACTAAAAATTCCCAAAATGCTTAGTCGAAAAAAATATCCTTTTTAATTTTTATTTACATCCGAAGCAAATGTAGCTGAAGAGGGGAAGGCTATATAAACAAATTTTTTGTGTCGCAAAATTTGTCTTTAGAATTTAATAACATAAGATTAGATTTGTTTAAGTAATTAATATTGTTTTTTCTATCGAACGTCTTATTTAAAATAAACTTAGCCCTTTTTTTTTTTTTTTTTTTTTTTTTTTTTTTAATAAAATAAAAATTTATTTCTCGACTGTTTTTTGTTCTATAAATATTTTTTAAATTATCTCTCCCATGTATTTATTTAGCAATAAGTGCTGGAGAAATTGTTTCGACCGTTATTACTTTTCACCACATATACAGGGTGTCCTAGAATGGTTGTGAAACATCCTTTTTTTTTTTCCCTGTTTGAGATGCGTGGGCAACGTAAATGGCAAAATTGTTTAAAATAAGATAAAAATTAAGATCATGTTTATGAAATAGTCTTAATTAAAATAATAATAATAATAAAAATAAAACCCTTACATGGTTCGTTGGTTTTATAAGTTAGGCCTGTCCAAGCTTTCAGAAAGTAAGGGCATATTTAAGCTGGTGGCGAAATATGAAGGACGTCATTATTCACATAGTAGAAAGCATGAAATATATCGTCTTACTATTTCAGTTATAGCAATACATTTTGGGTGCAAGATTTCAATATCAGGACTGATTTCAGTCTTGGAGAGATTTTTGACTGATAGTAAATTCTGCTTTATACACTTAAATAATAGCAATTTTACTATCAAGAATTTTTAATCACTTTCATTTATTGTTAGATATCAATTTTTAGCCATAACAGGGATCTGTTTAGGAAAAAAATGTGTCCTTTAAAGGACTCTTCACAAAATTTTTCATTTCAAAACAGGATCCTTCACAAAATTATTTTCCCTAAAACAGGATCCTTCACAAAATTATTTGTCTGAAAAATAGGTTTTTCACAAATTTTTTCCATTTTTAAACCGAACATTTCACAAATTAATCATTTAAAAGTAAAGTCTGACATGTCACTTTTACATTTATAAAGAAAATATATGTATTTTACATCCACATATCTCCTTAAAAATGTATAAAGAAGAACCTGAATATAACGATCATTTCAAATTCACAAAATTAGGATTAGATTTTTCACAAATATAAAAAGTTGTTCACAATTTCACAAAAACAGGACCCTAGGGAAAAAGTCGGACAGACCCTTGCATAATGCAATGCATAAATCTTGTAGTATTATTTCTATTCGGTTATTCCTAATACTCATAAAACTTTTCAGTCTTGGCTTGGATGGACTTCTTGCACCCATGAATACACATACGTCTTGCACGATGCACATACATCACACAGTGGTAGCTGTAAGTCGTCTGCGATTCAGGAACTCCATGTAAAAATATTATGCAGAAAAAGTACAATAAAGAAAACTGCCCAGTTAAACTGAGGGCATTGAGCTCACAGGCTATTCACACTAATTGTATATTATGCTATTTTTTCAAAGAATAATGCCACTCGAAAAATTAAGAAATCGACAATATATTAAGGGGGGGGGGGGTAAGCACCCGTTTCCACCCTTTATACTTAACCAATAAACCCCCAAAATCTAATCAGGCAAGCGCCTTACCACAATGAATTTATACACAAAATTTGAAAAAAAAATCGGATAATTTTGCTTGAAAAACCCATTTATCTAAATTAAGGGAGGTGAGCCACCCCCCCCCCCCGTTCCCCCCTTTATACTTAACAAATGAAAACAAAAAACTATTCTGGCAAGCGCCTTACCACAATGAATCTATATACAAAATTTGAAGAAAATCGGATAATTTTGCATGAAAAACCTATTTATCTAAATTAAGGGGGATAGCCCCTCGTTTCCCCCGTTATACTTATCCAATGAACCCCCAAAACTAATTAGGGAAGTGCCTTATCACAATGAGCCTATATATACAAAATTTGAAGAAAATCGGATAATTTTGCATGAAAAACCCATTTATCTAATTTAAGGGAGGTGAGCCCCCTCCCGTTCCCCCCTTTATACTTAACAAATGAAAACCCAAAACTATTCAGGCAAGCGCCTTACCGCAATGAATCTATATACAAAATTTGAAGAAAATCGGATAATTCTGCATGAAAAACCCATTTTTCTAAATTAAGGGGGGGGGGGTAGCCCCCCGTTTACCCCCCTTTATACTTAACCAATGAACCCCCAAAACTAATCAGGGAAGCGCCTTACCGCAATGAATCTAGATACAAAATTTGAAGAAAATCGGATAATTCTGCATGAAAAACCCATTTATCTAAATTAAGGGGGGTAGCCCCCCGTTTCCCCCCTTTATACTTATCCAATGAACCCCCAAAACTAATCAGGGAAGTACCTTATCACAATGAGCCTATATACGAAATTTGAAGAAAAACGGATACTTCTGCATAAAAAACCCATTTATCTAAATTAAGGGGAGTTACCCCCCCCTTTCCCCCCTTTATACTTAACCAATGAACTCCCAAAACTAATCAGGGAAGCGCCTCATTAGAATGAACCTGTAAACAAAATTTGAAGCAAAACGGATAATTCTATCACGAGTTATCGCGTTACGTACATACATACATACGTACATACAGAACGGGCGGGCACATTAGCTCTGAGGCTTTGATAGCCTGTGAGCTAAAAAAAATCATAGTATATTGGACATTACATTTTTCTCCAGAAGATTGGTGAGAAGGGGGCTATTTCAAAAATGTTTGAAGGGGTAAGGAACCGGAAACCTTAATCGCGTCTATAATGAAGAAAAACGCAAATATTGTTAAATTTAAAGAAATCATCCTTTAAAATAAATTTTATTTTATTTAAAAAAGGTTAGTAACTTTTGAAAGGGTGCCGCCTATACAGTTGGACACTTACGTTGGACAATCCTACTATAAGTTATATTTTGGAAAAAATCCTCCATTATCTTACAAGTACCGTAGTAAAAATGCCATTCTTCTACGATTAAAACTGACAGAGTTTCTCACCGAACAATCTTGATACTTTGAAAGTTGTGGGATTTCGGAGCTTTTCGGCACAAAAAACGCGTTTCGCTGTTTTTAGTGCCAGAAAGCTCCGAAATTCCACAAATTTCAAAATATAATACCTCGGTGATGGGTTTTGTTCGCAGAAGAATGGAATTTTTACAGTCAGAGCATGGCAGAAAAAAAAAATTCTAAATATAATTTATAAGTCCCAGGGACCTTATAAAATTTTAAAATGTGTAACTTCTTGGAAATTAATGGCAGGTCAATTTCCTCCATATTATCTGAATTCTTTTTTCTTTTGCAATTTACATTACATATGTATGCGTATCTCCAACAGGTCAAAAATAAAAGCGCGTTTCAATCTTTTAGGGGCACCTTGTATTTTTACTTGACAGAAATATTTTTTATTGAACTCTAATAGTTTGTCAAACAAGTGTTTCGTATTTAATGAAAATAAAAAAAATCAAATGATTTAAAAAAATATGAAAGCTAAATTCGTTTTTGTTACTTTTGAAAATCGAAAGTTTTAAATGACTGGCTGATAAAAAATAAAATATCTTACGTACCGTAACCTGGGTGATACAAGAATTAAAGTATTTACATGCTGTAAAAACTGCTTTTAAAAAAATACACATACCTGTCCTCTCTCTTTTTTTTTAAATGGTCTCTTATATTTTATAATATGAACTTGTTAAGTATTTTTTTGCTAAGAGATTTCATGTTCGTAGGCTTTATTACATTATAATCTTTGTCATAAAGTTTAATGTATTGAATTGTTTTCCTTTATTTTTCCACCTTTTGCTTTTAAGTGTGTAGTTTCAATATTTTTTTATTATTTATTCTTAAGAACATAAATTTATGCTTATATAAAATTTAATTTTCGTTTATTTACACTGATGTTCAGAAATTAAGGGGCAGTGACCAATTTCAGACGTTTCGAAACTAGAGATCGACTGTTCGAGATCTACTGAAACTTGCGAGGAAATGCTCGAAATGCCCTTGAAGTTTGAGGATGTAAAGAACATGTTTGACTTCATGTTTTTCAGCGTGGGGGGGGGGTGTGCAATAATAATTTTAATAATAAAATAATATTTTCGATCACCCAAGTAACAGGAAATGCTAAACATGGTCTACCACTGAAGCAAATGACTATGTAGGTCCTGTTCAATATTTGTGTGCATTTGTGTAAGCATCGCACGTAAATTCGTGAGGATGTTAACGTTTCTGTGAAAAATTCAAAAAGTTATTTTAAACAGCATGCAGATTTCAACTGAATTTAACACCGCTTTCCAAAAAATTATAGTATACTGCAATTAAAATATTAATATGTCTAATATTTGATGAGATATGGGTATTTGTATGAAATAAATTTTAATTGCGCATGCGTGAACGACAGCAAAAATTTTTTGTCATGATTTGATAGTCAATACTATAGGGCAACTCATATAAAAAGACCAGTGAAATATTGTGAAAACTCAAAAACTTAGAGCAATAATTGATAAATTGAAGAGGAAATCCCATTGGATTATATGGCAACCCTGCTCCACCCTTCTTTATTCAGACAATCTGAAATCATACCAGAAATTTCGAATAGTAATTTTACTTTAATTAATGACAGGCATTTCAGGATTACTGAAAGTAAAAAAAATCTTCTTTCGGAATTTCCGGTATGAATTCAGGAATTTCTGAATAAAAAAGGCCAATCTGGCAACTCTGCCCCTTACTATAATGAAATATTGTTCTTGGTTTTCAGACATCTGAATAATGGCGCCCTTCAACGATTGCCACTAAAATGAGGTGCGCCGGTACTTACTAACAGTCCCTGTTATACAGCCCTGTTATTGATCAAACTTTTGAAGCAGTTTGCAAAAGTATCCCAGGAAACTGAAAGTTGATTATTAGATACCCAAAATCAACTGCATAATTTATAGATCACATTAATCCGTTGTAAAATTTTTGAAGCAGTTTCAAAAAATTATCCGTGAATCTGAAAGCTGATACCCAAAATCAACTGGATAATTTATAGATAACATTATTTAGTTCCATTTATATAGAGCATTATCCTATGATATAAAAATGGTACCTATGTGTCTACTCACATTTAATGAAAATACTCATATTAAATAAAAGGGGTAAATCATTCTTTACTTTAAAAAATCGAAACGTAATAAATAAAAAAAGACTGATTAAAAAACTGTCTCTGACAGCAAAAAATGTAAAAACATTTGATTTACAAAAAAAAAAACTTTTAATTATTTTGTTGCGTTGCTTGTTAAACGAGAAATTTCAAAAAATGCTTAATCAAAAAATATTCCTTTTGTAATTTTTATTTTCATCGGAAATTAATGTAGCTGAAGCAAAAAAAAGTTGCATATGTTAAAAAAAAAATGTGTTGTAAGATTTATTTTAGGTATTTAATAATATATGATTAGATTTCTTTAAGTAATTAATATTGCTTTTTCTACTGAACGACTTATTTAGAATAATCTTAGATTTTTATAAAACATCAATTAATTTTTGGCTGTTTTTTGCTGTTGTATAAATATTTTTATAATCATATCTCCTACTATTTATTTAGTCACAAGTGCTTCAGATAGTTTCGACTATTATAATTATTTTTCGCTGCAAATATTTCTACTTGACTGCAATCTTTTTTATTTGACTTTCATAGTTTGTCAGATATTTTTTTATTACTAATAATGGCAAAAAAAGTCAAATTCTTACAAAAATTATGAAAGCTAAATTTATTGTGGTTGCTTTGGAAAATCATACAACATGCTGATAAAGTGTCAACGTGTTTTAAAAGCTTACTATGCATCCCGTACTTTTTTTTTTTTTTTTTTTTTTTATCTCTACCGTCTTTTATATTTTATGATATATACACTGTAAAAATAAATTCTGGGAGAAAACACAAAGAGTACATGGCAGAAAAGTTGCCGTGATTTCTCAGATTTTTTTTTTTTCCAACAAAACTTCCATTTTTATATTCATTCAATACATTCATTACATTCATTCATATATTTTCAATTGGGAAATTTTCGGCTTTCACGACGTAAATATCTCTTTTTAGAAGTAAATATGAGCAATACCGCAATATGGACAGAATCTATATAATAATTATATATGCTGATGCATAAGGTAAGTGATGCAAATATGGCCAATGCAGGTAATATGGCCAACCCGCAATAATGTTATTAACTGCAGTGAAATTCAAAAGATGGCGCTTGAATCAAATCGCTGGATGTTCGACAAACAAAGTCTAGTACCGTGTTGCTCGCAATCTTTGATCACGTGCTAAGGAGGGCAGCCATTAGTGATTTGTTGTTAGTTGCGTTGGCGTATTATAAATTTATCTCTTGGAAATTTGTTATTTTTCTTATTTAAGCAAAGTGTTTGTAATTAGTGTTATACATAATATTTTAGCTGGTTTAATGGTCTTTTAAACAGTGTACGTAAATTTCAATATCTGATTGTTCAGACAGACATACGCATGCTTTTTCAAAATTCATTATTGTTTGCAATATGCCCAATGGGCATATTACCTGCACGTATGGCCATATTACCTGCACCTATGGCCATTCCCTAATTCTTTATTTACTTATTTATTTATTTATTTTATTTATGTACTAACCAGTTAAATAGTACACTACTGGCATTAAATAACAAATCAATAAACTTTTAAAAATATATATTACTATCTAGAGACACGGCAGTGTGTCAGCCAATGGCATACTAGTGTGTTATATTACGCGAACCATTTCGAGATGATATCGCCAAAGATCCTGCCAGAGCGGCAAAGCTCAATAAATATATTGTTGATGATTTTTTAGTAAATTACGAAAGGTTCTAATTGACAATAGTCTCATGACCTCCCCAGAACGAATATTTAATATGGATGAAAAAGGCTGCCGTCTCAATTTGCATAAAGATCTAACTGTTTATGCTCAAAACCGCTCAAAAAGAGTGCATTTTGTTGCTCAAGAGCATGGTGAAAGTGTAACAATTGTGGCTTGCGGTAATGCAACTGGGGCTACTATCCCCCCTATGATTTTGTATAAAGGTAAGAGAATGAAACCAGAGTGGGTTGATAATTTGCCTGCAGGTTCTGTATGTGAAATGACGCCAAAAGGAAGCAATGACAACACAGACCTTTGTTGAATGAATCAGTCATTTTTCAAAATTTAAACCACAAAGACGCTGTCTGCTCATCTTTTATGGAATCACGTCCCATCTTGATTACTCAATTGTGGATGAGGCTGAAAAAAATTACATTCTCCTACTTTGTTTACCTTTTAATACAACTCATGACCTTTGGATATATCCTGTTTTGGGCCATTCGAACACTTTTGGGACCAAGAAGTTGTTCTATTTTTGGAACAAACCAACCATGACAACATTACAAAGGCACGATTTAGAAGAATATTTTCTTCAGTTTGTGACAAAGCTATGACACCTGCCAACGTTAAAGGTGGCTTCAAAGGGACAGGTATCTATCCTTTCAACCCAAATGTAATTCCCGAGGAAGCTTTTGCTCCATGTTTTGTTTCTGAAAACGCATGTCCGGCAAAGGATAATGCTAAAAGCGGAAAAGAAATTTCTACTCCAGGGACATCTTCTGAAAAATAAGGTCGTCATATTTCTCCTCCCTCAAGAACGCCTGACCTTTCTTCGGACTCCAGCTGTGATTCTTCATCTTCTGAATATAATGACAGAAATTGTACCACTGTTCATGACTCACCATTTCAAGAATTACTGCCATCGCCACATAAAAAGCATAAAACAACTCGTGTCATAAAACCTACAATGAACTATCGTGCTCTAATTTTGAAAAAAGGCCTCTTTCCCAAAGCTCCTCAAAATAATACTAAAGGCACTCAAGCATCACAACAGCGATTAAACAAACAAAAACGTCAGTCTGCGAAGACTATAGCGGAAAAGGATCCCGAGCAAAAGAAAAGTGATAAAGACAGTTGGTTTTTCGGTATTTGCAACAAAGAAAAGGTTATGGATATGCAATTATGTGTTGTGTGTCGTAATTATGTGCACGAGGAATGTGACGGACTTACCAAGAATGATAAGGAAGTTTTTACTTGCCCTACATGTGATGTTCAAAAAAATTAAAAACATTTTTTACTGTAAAACTTTAAAATTGCTTAAAATTTTGCTTAAATTGCTTAATATTGTTTTCTAATTTTTCTTCTTCCTTATTTCCTCATTATTTTTTGTTGAATTTCAAATATTAAATTTGGTTTTTTTAATAATTGATGTCTTTCATGCGTTAAATCTGAATCATTTCATTATATTTCACCTATGGGCATATTACCTGCATATGGGCATATTACCTTCATTAACTAGACATTTAAAAAAAATTACTGCGGGTTTAAATTTTGACTAATTTAAGTTTTGAATTTTTTTTTCAAGTAGTAAAAAGAGTCTACTCTTTAGACAATTTTTATTTTTATTTTAAATCAGTTTTTACTATCTCTAAAAAATTTCTGTTCTTAAGGTGGCCATATTACCTGCACTTACCTTAGTTACGAAACAGGTATTATGTTTACATGTAAACACAGTATTATGTTTAATTTTTGCAGCATCATTTCCGTTGATTTTTATATCTCTTCCTTTGATTTTCACACATGTGATTTCATTTTAAATATAGAGGAAACTGTCCCAAAATAACATACTTATAGGTAAAATGACATACCTTATGTTTCTTAATATCGTCGCTACGCTAGAGGCCAGCACTTAAACGATACGCAGTTATGTTCTGGAATCGATCGGCAACGACAAGCATTTAATGGCGAAGGTTTCAAGTTTGTATTTTTCATTGTTTACAAAGAAACTATGTATACCTTCATCAGAAATTCCTTGGGACTATTTTTTGGTGCTGATTCACGTCTGATTGCATATCTGAAGTATAAGGCGAGTGCTTATTTCTTTTTAGATTATTTTCCGTGTATGCGAAAATTTATAAATGCATGTCTTCTCGAATACTGCCTCTGTATGTACAATACGGTAATTGCAGGTAAAATGACATGCCGCTAGACGTAATTCCCGATCATGTTTTATGTGCTTTAGTTGTGACAGAAAGTCCACTGGAACATAAGGAAAGCAATGACAGCAACACACATTCTACAGATAACAGTCTATCTAGACCTAATCCGTCAATTTTCACAATTTCAATGTCACCTCCTCCAATTCCAGCACCGACAACATTTGTTTCCGATACTCCGAAGTCATGTGTATTTTTTCAGTTGGCAGCATCTTCAAGTTCACCATCATTTATCAGACAGTTTGATGTATCTCCACTTCCTTATGCATCTCATGTTAGCTCATCCTCCAAAAAGAGGAAGCATGAAGGTGCAGAAGTTCTGACTAGCAGTCCTAAAATTGCCGAAGCGAAAGCAAAAGCTGCTGAGAAACATAATATACACTCAAAACGCTACAGGCAACGGAGAAAAATTGCTTTGTTACATCTAAAGATGACGACCAAGACTATCTTTCTGCCGATGATGATGATGAAGCCTGTCTTTATTGCAATGATTTATTCAGTCGCTCAAAATCGAAGGAGAAGTGGATGAATGTGTTAAGTGTTCAAAGTGGACACATAGTGAATGTTCTGTCGTTTCTTGGTGTGGAAAAAAAAAAAAAAAAACTTAATTGGTTTGTCGTTTTACGACAGCACTGTAGATAAGATGACATAGTGCGGCATTTTATGTAAATCTTTATTATGACGTTGTGACTTTATTTGTCACTTTTTAAAAGGCACCATTGCATTTTGCATACTTCACAAAATTAGTTTGTAAAAAATAAAGGTCGTCAGGAAAAATTTGTATGAATAGAAGCATTTTTAACTTTGGGTATGTCATTTTAGGACAGTTTCCCCTACAAATATGCGATTTTTTTTATAGTGCATTTGTTTGATAATTTTTTGCTATGAGCTTTCATGTTTGTACAAGCTTTAACATTATAATCTCTGTCATGAAGTGTAATGTGTCGAATTTAGATTTCGTGTTCCACCTTTTCTATTATGTGTTTATTTGCTAAAATTCCTTATTATGTATTCTTCCGAACATAAATTTATGCCTATGTATATTTTGTTCCACAGATTTATTTACTAATTAATTTTGCGTGTGGGGGTAAGTGTTTCTTTCTTCTTATTAATTTTTTTCTAAAAGGTAAAATGTTTATTTTATCTTTCTTGTTACACTACGAGAGGGAACTATGACTACCTTTGTAAGTTTTCATATCCCTCGAGTTCTGGTAAAGCAAGTACGGATCGGAAAAACCCAACTTAAGGCCTAGGGCCTGGTACCTATCTGGGTGTCCAGCTCCGAAGCTGTTTGCTGGGTTTCACCGCGTATTTCAACGACTTACGTCGTCGACACGTGGGTTTAAGGTTGGAGGGTCCGCAGGTGGCGGTCCTCTGGCCGGCCGTGGGAGGTAGATCTTACTGGTGCGATAAAAGTCCCTCAGGACTTGGGTTCGGTGGTCGCCTACGCGCCGGGCGCACTCTGGCGGCTGGCGGCGCAGCTTTCTTTTATCGTTCTTGTTACACGAGCTCAATTTAGTTTTTAAAACGAATTCAATCATCTATAACTGTTTGACATAAATTTGAGCCAGTACTATAATTTCGAAACATATGCTCCATCAAAAGTTTGCAAAAATTATCACGTGAGCTTGAAAATGAAAGAGTGATCCTTTTTTTTTTTTTTTTTAGTACATACAATTATCTGCATAATCTTTAAATCACAGTTATTTGTTCTAATAATATACAACATTCTACACTTATATAAGTATAGTATTTAATCATGTTATATGAAAATAATCATATTAAATGAAATAAAAAATGTTTCTTTAAAAAATCGAAACGTAATAAAAATTATTAAAAAAAGAAACAAAACTGTAAAACAGAAATTATAAAAATATTTGATAAAGAAAATAACTTATATTGTAGTTTTTTAGACCAGAAATTGCAAAAATATTTAATCAAAAATCATCCTTTTTTATTTTTTATTTATCCGAAGCAAATGTAGCTGAAGAAGAAAAAGACTAAAAAAAAAAATGTGTTGCGAAATTTGTTTCGGGAATTTAATAGCATGCGATCAGATTTCTTTCAGTAATTAATATTTTTTTCCACCAAAGTGCTTCTTTAGAATGAACTTAGGCAGATTTGTATAAAAATATCAAATTATTTACTGACATTTTTTCTTTGCCGGATAAATATTTTTAAAGTTATCTATTACTCTTACGTATTTATTTAGTCAAAAGTGCTTGAGAAATTGTTTCGCCCATAATTATTTTTCACCGCAAATATTTTACTTTACTGCAATCTTTTTTATTGGATTTAACATAGTTTGTCAAACAATTTTTTATGACCAATAACGACAAAAAGTCAAATGCTTGGAAAATTATGAAAGCTAAATTCATTTTTGTTGCTTTCGAAAACCTTAAGAGTAGCTAGCTGATAAAAAATAAAGTATCTACGTACCGTAAAAAACTGCTTTTTAAGAACTATCCATGTCATACCTTTTTTATGGTCTGTAACGTCTTTTGTATTTGATAATATTAACTTGTTTTATAATTTTTTTCTAAGAGATTTCATGTTTGTAGGTTTTATTACATTATAATCTTCGTCGTAAAGTTTTATGTTTCGATGTTGCGATTTTTTTTTCCTTTCCATTTTTTTATGTGTGCATTTATAATAACTTCTTATCTACCTTTCGAAATATAAATTTATCTACATGTATATTTTAAGTTTCAATTCTATTGTCTTATATCTAGTACTTGAATTGTATTTCTAAAAATCTAGAAGAACGTGTTTTTATATATTTTTTTATTAAACTGGTTGAATTTGGCTTCTAAATCTGAATAAAACCCAGGGGTCGATGCAGATTTTTTTTTTTTTTTTTTTTTTTTTTTTTTTTTTGGGGTGGGGGGGGGGGGTTGTGAAAGGTTATTTTTGTGAAAAATAACATTTTGTAACGAAAGTTGAAATCCAGTTACTCAAATTCAAACCAAGCATTTATTAACTAAAACTTTTTTAAATCCATTTGCTGAAGTTTTTCTCTGCGGTGAACTTGTTTGTTTACAAATTACACATTTTAAAACGTCATAAAAAATAAATAATTAATAAATAGTAAGTTTTTATGGAATAGAATTTTGTGAAAGGGCCTATTTTATTAAAAGGAATTTTATGAAAGAGCCTGTTTTATTATAAAGAATTTTGTGAAATGGACAATTTTATCAAATTTATTTTTTTGTGAAGGGACTCATTTTATTAAATTAATTTTTGTGAAGAGGACTGTTTTATTAAATAGATTTTGGTGAAGAGGCCCTAAATAGGCCCCAAATTTTGCCTGGTTCGGCCTTTGCAGCCATCTGCCGTATTTCTTCGCATAATTTGAGCTCCTGCGTAATTTAGGCAACTCCTACTCTTCTCAAGAAAATTTTGGCCAAAAATTTTCGCATAATGTCCGTACCTCCAATTAAAAAAAAACAAACATTAATTTTCTGATTGAGCATCATCTAATATGGGAAAGTTTAAAATAATAAAACAGGATTTCAATTTACTCTAACCACAACGTATATATCCTAGAAATTTTGATTCCACAATCAGATTTAAAGTCAATTTTGAGTATATAGTTCTGTGTATTCAAAGGAGGATATTCTGTTCTTTTTCTTTATATCCTGCTATTTCGTATTTTTATCTGATCCAAGAGTACGTGGGATTTTATGACCAATAATGTTGCATCAACAGACGTGTGCTAAATTGATACTTCCTGTCGAAAATTAATCAGTTTAAGTTAAGACATTTGATCGTATTGTATTGTTCGTGCTGTGAAATTATAATGGGTGAAAAAAAATAAGTTTTGTCACAGACTTTAAATTTAGAGCGGTCCACTTTGCAGAAAAATATAGCAATGGATTTTTTTTTTATTATTTACTAATACTTCCTCGCTCATTTAGTTATTATTATTATTATTATCCAAGTATACTTCTAAAAACAAATAATATTTTTTTAATAATTTTTATTAATAATTTTTGCAAACTTTTGATGGAGCATATGTTTCGAAATTGTAGTACAGGCTTAAATTTATGTCAAACAGTTATAGATGATTGAATTCGTTTTAAAAACTAAATTGAGCTCATGTGACAAGAACGATAAAAGAAAGCTGCGCCACCATGCGCCAGAGTGCGCCCGTCGCGTAGGCGACCACCGAACCCAAGTCCTGAGGGACTTTTATCGCACCAGTAAGATCTACCTCCCACGGCGAATGAATTTTTTAAAAATGTGAGAAATCAAGCATTTTTCGCACTTTACTTTTGACGTTGAAAAAATTGTAAAAAAGTGCGCAAAATACCCGAGTAAATATGGTACATCCCTTTAAGAGCCACAATAGTCGCGCGAAGAAACGGGCAAGCTAATGTTAAACCCATGGGAGCGTTCTTTTGAACTTGCTCGCTTGCATTTCAATATTTTTAAATAATTTTCTTTGCATAGGACAACTGAGGTCGATGTCTAACGTTGCTCGTTTATATTTTTCAATTTTAGTTGCAGATTTTTTTTTTTTAAGTTGTTTTTGTTCCGAAAGTGAAAGCAACTTTTTAAAAATTTAACATGAGCAATAAATTATCAAAAAATTTTACATGACTAAAACTATACCAGGCAGTTTCATCCTTCCAGTAAGCTATTGCGCACTTCAACTATCGGCAAACAACAAAATTCGTTATTTTTCACATGAATAGTGACATGCAACACTTTTATATCCCCATTGTAGTTATAGCTTATATTGACACGGTATATGTATGCAGGGGTAGTACTTGTCCTGAAATTCCTGATATTCCTGAAAAAAATAAAAACATCCTGAAATGTCCTGAAATATGGTAGTCTGTCCTAATATTCCTGAAATTTTGTGAGTTTTGTGCTATATTGGCATTTGAAATCGTCAAATAGGGGGTAGGTGTACCTTTTTACTGATGCAAAATGATCACGAAAGTCACAATTTTCTTCAATCTATCGTTAAAAATAGTCATTTTCATCAATTTGCACAAAAAAAAGGGGGGGGGGGAAATCTCAATTTTTGGTGATTAATTACCAAAATTCGCAATTTTTATTGATTAGTCATTTAAAAATTTTGCTGTTTTCGTCTCTCAGTCATAAAAAAAAAAAAAAAAAAAAAAACTCCCAATTTCTACCAATTAGTTATAAAAAAGAAAATCTTTTGCAATTTTCGTTAATCAGTGAAGAAAAAATCGAGATTTTCGTCCTTCAGTAATGCAAAAATTGCAATTTTTTAGCAGCTTAGTCAAAGGGTTCTGGTAAAATGACTTTTCTTTTAAATGTATACTTTTACAACAAAAAAAACTGTATGTAGTGTACTATTTATGATAATAAAATGTATTTAAGAGGGAGTTAAGGGTTTTTTCGGTTAGTATGCCAAGCAAATGTGTCCTGAAATTGTCCTGAAATATCGAAAAAAGTATGTCCTGAAATATCATCTAGGGCTAGTACTACCCCTGTGTATGTCTCACGAAAGTAAGCGAAAACCCCATCCCCCAAAGATACATGGATCCTACTTAAAAATAAAATGCAGTAAAAACATAAATCATACAAATATTAGCATTTGTTTTTGGAGGGGAAGGTCTATCTCCAAATTTTTGACGGTGACAGAGCTAAAAATCTTACACAGTCAGTAATTTATAAAGACATGTAAACTTTAATGATTTTAAGCAAAACATTTTTAAATGGATTTTAATTTTTTTCTAATCTGGTAACAGAACACCAAAGAAAAGAAAAAGGTGCCAAGAAAGCCTTTAAATAAAGACGCGTTGGACAAACCTTGCATAAGACACTATCGCAACGTGGATTGCTACATTGACAGAACTTCAAAAACTAGTGCTAACTTGAATATTTCCTTTACATTCTTATAATATTCTTAATAATTAAATTTAATTGTTCAATTTTAGTTTTCATGTATATTTTACTCGGTGCCTTTCGATATCTGAACACGATTTTTAATCGTTAACTTCAAAGTAAAAAGGGATTACTTTAAATTAAAAAGATGAAAAAGATTTTCTTTGATATTTTCCTTGTTGGCTGCGGGGAAAATCAAATAAAACTTGATGCAGCAAAATTTTAATTTTCTGAACTTAATCCATTTCCTCCTGATTCAAGTTTGTTTGCTTCGGGTCTACAGGCCATATTTATTTTCTTTTCAAGTTTGAGTTTTTAAACTTTTTTGAGTTCATTTTCCCCAAATACGTGATATTTTGATCGTAAGGTATTACATGATTATATAAGCTTTTTTTCGGTCGGTTATAAATTCTTGGAAATAAAATAATAATAACAATTATTGTATATCTTAAGTAAGATGACTTTATGACTTTTTTTTATGTTCAAGCCTGAAATGATTTACCGAAACAGAAACTATTTGCTTAGTAGCACGGGGAAAAAAAAAAAAAAAAAAAAGTGCAAAATTAATTTATGGATTTAAATCATCTGAATTGCAGATTTGTTGTAAGACGCGAACATTATTCTCTTCATTAGGAAATCAATGTTGGTGCAATATTGATAAAGACTTGGCCAAGTACGATGCCAATATTACAGCAGATTGCACCGGTATTGGTACATTACTTTTCTTCTATATGCTTATGATGGTACAGAACAGATTGCCCAATGTTATACAAAACTGAACAATATAAAGATGTTTACATTTTCAAAATTCCGAATCAATATTTCTTTCTAAATTTTACTTAATATCGGTAAACTGTGGGTAAATATTGCAAACATTTATGATAAATATCGATAAAATACCAATATTGATATCGCATTAGGAGTATTTCCGGAGTAGAGCCTATGATTTCGAAATATTGGCAGGGGGTGGGGCGTAGAATGGGTTTTTAGTGCCTGGGCAAATTTTAAATATTGCGTCTCTTCTTTTAATGGATATTATAATTTTCATGCTATGATTTTATGCCTCAATTTTTCGGCGACCTGAGCAATTGTCCTCCTGCCCCTTCCCTCTGTTACCGCACTGAACACATGTAGCATTAACATATATGATTATTTGACTTTGGTAGAGCTACCAAAGCTTTGGCGTTGGTTAATAAGTCGTTGAAGATTTTAATTTTATTTTATTTATTGGAAAGTAGGGTAAAATCGTACAGTTGGCTGAAACTGGATATCTCAATTTTGAGCAGTCCACTAGCGGGGTAATGGTTAAAATTCCTATCTCTGTGCAAGAAGAAGAAGCGACCGTTACGGTATCTAGATACCACAATTTATGTATTTTCTAAGTTGAAAAGTTTATTTTATGCCTTTTTTTGTTTTAATGTTTGCTAGTATTCAAAATTCTTAAATATGAACAAATTTAATGTTACTGAAACATTTTATGTTATTGTGTGTAGCATATTTAATAAGGATTTATGTCTTCTTTATCTATTTAGCTTTTAACTTATTACCTACATTTATATTTTCATATTATTTAATACTATTAACTACTTACTTTCTAATATTAATTATTGTTTACTACCATATTTTCCCCTTTTAATCTTTATCTCTATTAAAATCTAGATTTATAATAATAACTTCATTGTCTGTAATTTATCTTTAGCTTATTGCTCCTCTTTTTAAAGATAGATGGCAGCACTAGCCCCCTCTCTTTTTTATTGTTATTTTTCTCTGTCTGCCATGATTCAGTATTTCCTAGTGCAGAGCATTGGACTTGCACATGGATCACATTTTTGCATCTTAATTAATCCTTACCGCACTTTATTTTACTGATAAGTTTTGTCTTATTTTTTAGATTTGGCATAATGCAGATGAATAATAATTTATTTTCTTTATCTCTTATTATTTTCATAGTTATTGGGCCTTTTCGATAAGTTATAAGGAGTTTAATATTGTAATTTTTAAGCTTAATGCTGACAATATTCAACGAAAAAACATATTTTTTCTATGAATTATTCTTATAAAGTTCCTCTGACGAATCCATAAGATATTCATAGTCTTTCATATTTACATTTTCATTTTATTGTGTTTAAATTTTGCAATACCTTTTCCTTTAATTTTTATATTATATTTTCCTATGATTTTCACATAATGTGATTTCATTTTGATACATACATACATACATTATATATATATATATATAATTTGTGTGTGTGTGTCTAATATATATTAAAAAACTTCTTCTTTTATACAAAATGATATATATATATATATATATATATATATATATATATATATATATGTATGTATGTATGTGTGTACGTATGTACACACACGTACACACATCTTTTCCTTTTAAGTACAATGCAGCATTTAATAACAAGCCTGTTCGGTAAAATTTTAAAACCAAATGTTATCTAAATTTTTAATTTAAAAAAAATGTCAACATTATGTAATGAATATTATCTGAAAAAAAAATTATATTATGCATTTGTAACTTTGGTGTAAAAAAAAAAAAATGGAAAAATTCATGCGATTAGTACACAAGTAAAAACATACTTTTACATATTTTTCATATATATACATTTTCTAATAAAATACGTTAATACCATGAAATCTTTTAGTGTATAGTTTTTTTCTTAATTAGATTGTTATTTTAATTCTTGTGAACTAATTTGTTAATGTAATTAATTTTTACATTGAGGTTCTCACAAATAGATTTTATTAATTGCGTAAGAATATTATTTTAACCTTTTTGAATGTCTAGTTTTTTTCCCCCCAGATCACTTATAGGGAATTAAAAATGAAACACTTTTGTTTAATTATTACTTTATTACATAAGTGTGATATTTTGCTGTATTGATTTTTTCTTATCATAACAACACATAATCATATGTATTTTTAAACTACTTGTGTGCTTACATTTAATAGTGATATCGTTTATTATTATTATTATCTTACTCTTTATTTAAACTAGTTTGGAAATGTGATCCGCTTTCCATTAGAAAATAATCTTTTGTAAAAATAAAGTATTATTTTCTCTTTCTTTTGATAAGTTTATTTCATTAACTTTGTTCGACTTATTAAAATAAACGAATAAATATGTAAGCGCATTTACTAATATTTCTTACATCGATACATTTTTATTTATGTGACAAAATTTAATACTTAAGGGAATTAAAAATAATCTCTTTCATCTAGATGTTTATGTAACTATTTCGTTTGAAATTTTTCATTTCTCCAATATTTTTTCCGAAATTTTTCTTTGAGTAAGATACAATACTTTAATACGTTTGTCTTTTATACGTCGTTATCGAGTGATCATCGATCATTCACAATTGTTTATATGTAGAATTCATAATACAATATAATAATAGCTTTTATTCTTTTAGTTTAGACTTTCTCTTTTTAATTAGATTGTTATTGTAATTAGATTAATTATAATAGTTTCATTTTCTTACTATGTCTCATGTGAATAGATTTAATAACTGAATTAAAGATATATTATTTGAGCATTGTAAATAATTTATTTTGCACCAGTTCACTTATTGGTAATAGGAATTAAAAGTTAAAAATTATTCTTTAATTGCTTTATTAAGTAAACGGTAGCATTTTTTGCTCTTTTTAGCACTTTCCAACCTAGTTGAAAAGTGCTTATGACTTCGGTTTGTCTGGCCGTCTGCCGTCTGCCGTCTGTCCGTGCTCTAACTCTCGTAAATAGGCTCGGATTGCTCTGCAATTTTTATATGTTATTGTCGTTATCTATAGCATGTTCCCTATTTCAACGTAAGTGTGTAGCACTTATAGTTTTTTTACAGGGACACTCAAAAGAATTCCGTTACATTGCGGTCTATGGGGAAAAATCATTTGCGGTTTATTTTAATAATGTTTCACTATTTTAAACGCATTGAAATTTATATATATCACTAAGGTGCATTAGAAGAAGTTTAATATGGAATAGGGTGTGCATAGCACTTAGAGTTACTTTACAGGGACAGTCAAAAGAATTCCGTTACATTACGTCTATGGAGAAAAATCGTCTGCGGTTTATTTAAATAATGTTTCACTATTTTAAACGCATTGAAATTTATATATATTACTAAGGTGCATTACAAGAGGCTTACTACAGAATAGTGTGTGTATAGCAGTCATCGTTCATTTACAGGGACACTCAAAAGAATTCTCTACTGTCTGTTAACAATAATTCCTGGAAGTGCGTTTTAAGTTACTGAAGGCGATTTTAATTATAACTCGCTTTTTGTCTATTGCGTGGTGTGTATAAATTATGTAGATCCTATACAGGGCAGCACAAAAGTTCGCGAACACATTTCCGTTTATTGACAGAAACTCCAGAAGGATAATTTTAAACTGTGCTACGTGTTTCCTAACTAAACTAAAATTTAGCATCCTATATAGTATATATACAAATCTATAGATCATATACAGGGCTGAATAAAAGTATTCGGATATTTTTCCGAATATTGTATATGTTGGAAATTCTTGAAATTATGTTTTTAAATATGTTATGCGTTTTCCAAATTGTTTACTTAGATGTTATCTTTCAGCTTATTAAACGGTATGTTTTGTAAAATTATTTTGGAAGCGTTGGAAAGTGCTACATAATCTATGCTTGACGCATGATTTTTCGTTCTTGTTTAAACTATTTTCGAAAATAATATGTATAATATCATTAAACTATATATAATAATATATATCAGTGAACTACTTGAGAGTAAAGTTCTGCAGCGGGTCGAGTCAGGTTTTTTTCTTCGTTCCGCGTCGGGCTCGGTCGGATTGAATCTGATTGTTTCGGGCTTGGGTTAACCCGGTTTATCAAAAGAATGTCCAAAATACCTTTGCATGCGAAAAAACACATATTTAGATATGAATGAGTTGCATGTGTATTTATTTACTAACATGGATTGTAAAATTGATATTAGAGAAGAAATTGCAGACTATTGTTTCATAATTGAACCCTCCCTCCTCCCACACGCATATCACCACCGCCACCACCACAAAAAAAAAACAAGAAAAAAAAAACAGTTGAATTGTGTCGCGTTCCGATTGGATTTCAGGTCGTCAAAAATTATTTTGCCGAGTTCGGTTCCAGTTGCGGTTTGACAAAAAAATCTTCCGAGTTCAGAGGTCCTGTTTCGAATGCACTTCAAATAGAATTTTTCGATTATGAACGAGCGTCATCCGGCCCATGCTGGTATGGTATCTATTCGAGTGCTGTAATTGTTTATTTAAAAACATAAAAATGAGATCAGAAAAAATACCAACTATATTGTGTAAATAATATTAATAAAAACAAAATATTGTTTTCCTGTGCTTTGTAATAAATATTTTATTGAACCTTGTTTGCTTATTTTTAAGAGAAGTAAATAGATGTATGAACGCTTATATTAAAGTTACAACTTTCCATAGATAAAATTTTTATTTATGAGTTTTAATCTTAGGATAACTAAAAATAATATTTTTTAATGTCTCGGCATTTATATATTTATTCCAATTTAGAATCTTTACTTTCTCAATATATATTTTTTTTTAAATAAAGAAATATATTTATGTAATCGCTACAAAATAACCGGTTAAAACTTGATTTAAATATTATATAAACTCTGCTGATAGTATTGAGAGCTTTAATGAGCTTTTCTTTTTATACTTCAGTTTCTTCATGTAAATTATATCTTTGAGTAGGAAGTATTATTAATTATAATAATTTTTCACATTCAGCAAATAAAATGTTTGTCTTGTAATTTGAAAAATCATATTTGTAACAACAACGGAAAAAACAATAATATATTTCTATAACTGATGTTATTGGAAACTTTTTAAAATTTATTTTGGTTTAATTTTCACAAGTAATTAAAAAATGCTATGTAAAATTGCATCCATATCGATACTAATAAAGTCTCTCTCTCTCTATCTCTATCTCTCTCTCTATCTCTCTATCTCTCTATCTCTCTCTCTCTCTCTATCTCTCTGTGTGTGTGTGCGCGCGCGCGATGGCTAGAAAAATCTAGCGCACCTACAAGTCGGAAAATTTAGGTGAGGATAGTCCAAGACCTCTCCTGGTGCACCTGAGTCTCAAATTTTTATTATTATGAAACTTAGAGTAGTTATTAATTAAAAACTGATCAAAGATCACAAACAAAAGAGCTCTCTTCCGAAATCCCCACGCGCATGCTCAGAAACGCTTTTTCCGCACCTTCCATGAAGAGAAGAACAAAGCGATAGTCAGCGCGTTTCTTTTTCGGTTTTTCTAAATTCGCCGAACGGCCGGAAATACGGAAAAACCATCTACATATTCTCGAAGAACGAACTTTTACGTCTCGAACGATCCGGTCGGTTCGAAAAGATTTCACATTTAACCCTTTCAAAATAATAATAATAATAATAATCAAGAAGTGTCGAATTCATGTTCTTTATTTTCTCCCATTTTTCGAGTCTCGCATTCGCCGGACTACAAGAGATACGGAAAAACGAAGTTCACCAAATTAAAGATCTGACTTTGCCCTTTTCAAAAACCCTTAGGAAAAAAAAAAAAAAAAAAAAAAAAAAAAAGTTAACTTTTTGAAAAAGTATATATTTTGTACGCCGCCGTTTCGCGATTTTCGGGATATTGCCGATTTTCAAAAATTCGCATCTGCTGTTCTGCGCCAGTTACGACAAACTGCAAATACCAGACAATATCTACATTTGTTCCCTTTTCGACATCTTCAACCGTTTTCTAAAAATACGAATATTAACCCTTCGAAAAAAATTCTCGCGCAGGACTCTTTTTTGCGAATTACTACTTCATGCGATATATAAAATCGCGACCTCGGGTTCTATGGGCCCGATTACGATGGGGGTTTTCCTCATTCGACTTGATTTCGATAGTCTTACAGATTTCAGTCATGTTCGTATAGAACAGATTGTTATTATCACGGGCCCGGGCAACGCCGGGCGGGTCAGCTAGTTATATATAAATTAAATAAAAATAAATTTATATGCGCAATAAATCATTTGCTTATTATTTAGAATTCATGATAAAATAGAATAATACATCTTTTAGTTTAGAATTTCTGTTCTTAATTAGATTTATATTGTAATCAGTTTATATTAATGATTAATTATAAAAAAATTCAAATTGAGTCTCTTATGAACTGTTTTTAATAGCAATATTCAAGATTATTATTTGAGTGTTTTTAATACACTTTTTGCTCTCCATAGACCACTCATTGACACACAGACAGACGGACGGCAATTTTTCTTTTCTAAAAATATGTTTTTCGGAATCTTCAGTATCTGAAACGTGTAAATCCGTCAAAAAAATTTTCCGATCTTCAAAACGATTACAAGATTTACCCTATACTGCGTATGATGGGTAATTAATATACTATACGTATGATGGGTAAGTAATATAACATGAAATATTATTCTTTAATTGCTTTATGACGTAAGCTGTGACATTTTTCGGCTATGGTTTTTCTTTCACGAAAACTCATATGTATTCTGAAAGTCTTTGAGAACTTACGGCGATACGATTTTTTTAATGTGTCACTGCATTATTTTAACAGTTTATTTCAACTAGTCGTTGGAGGCCACCGTAATACTTACCTATCATGGATATGCATAATAGGAAATATAAAAATAAAACATGTGTAACCTATTTGTAAAATGCATTGCAATTCGAATAAAATCGTGGCTTGATGACGTCATAAACTTTAAATGCTCTATTACTGAATTGCGTAAAAGAAACATCCCCATAACTCCAAAAATGTTGATCATATTAACTATCTGTTTACTGCGTCGGATTAAGCGTCTCATTTCCAATTAATATATATCTTTGAATTGAAATTTGAATTAAATACAGGGTAATGAAAAATCGAAGAGTGTGGAAAATAGGATTTCAAATATATCAGCAACTAATTATCCGATCGACTTCATTCTTTATGCAAAATTTATGTTTTTTATTGTCTTTTATATTCACTCCTTAAAATAAATAATTTCGAAATTTTTTATATATCTTTTATTGGAACGAATATTTCGAGAGTCCGAAAAATATAGTTCCGGATAATCGAATATACTGAAATTCATTGAGCTTCCTCCCATTATTACATACTAAGTTACATACCAAATTTCAAGTCTGTCTCAATTTGTTCGGAAGATAGAGCGTTCGCAGATTCACACACAGACAGACGGACGGCAATTTTTTTTTTTCTTCTAAAAATATGTTTTTTGGAATCTTTAGTGTCTGAAACGTGTAAATCCCTCAAAATTTTTTTTCGATTTTCAAAACGATTAAAAGATTTACCCTATACTACGTATGATGGGTAAGTAAAATACAAACATGATCTTGGAAACAAAACATTGTTTCCTTTGTCTTATATTGTTGATGTTTATCTTAATTATTTTAATAAATTTTATATATTTTTAGTTTCATTTAGAGAAGTGAATGGATTTATGAATGCCTTTAATAATTCTTTTTCAATTTTACTTAAGAGATATATAGGTGCAGATGGTTACGTATTTGTAACACCACTATTTCCAGATAATGATCTTCGCATTATAAAATCACGGAAATGTACGATTAAATAAGATGAAAATAAATATTCGAAATTAGTTCTATTAAAAATGAAATATGTATTCTCTATCGATTTTTTAATCAAATCTTGCACTAAACTGTTATATAAATGCTGTTTACTGCTTATTCTATTGAAAACCTTAGATATTTTTCGAAACTCGATATTTCAATTTCTTTACATAAACAATATTTTTGTATGTGAAATATTATTAATTATAGCCATTTTAAACATTCGCCAAACAATAAAATATAGATATATATTCTAGTTTGAAAAATAAAGAAATAAAATAAAGTCTGCCGTTTTAAGTACAATCCGCATTAGTTGAAATATTTTTTTACTTATCTTAATTTAATTTATATAACTACTTAAAACAGGGCACGAAATTTCACGTCTAAAGGCAGTCGCCAAACTAAAAACTCAGTTCACCACAATCCTATACCAGTTGAAAATCTTTCACTTATCGTTTAAAGATGTAGTACGGACTTTATTTTTTCATTTGTTATTTATGTGTTGTAGAATACTTATCTTTATAATAACAGTTATGGAATTCAGATAAAATACAACAAGAACGAAAAATCATGCGTCAAGCATTGATTATGTAGCACTTTCCAACGCTTCTAAAATAATTTTACAAATCATTACCGTTTAATAAGCTGAAAGATGACATCTAAGTAAACAATTTGGAAAACGCATAACATATTTAAAAACGTAATTTCAGGAATTTTCAATATATACAATATTCGGAAAAATATCCGAATACTTTTATGTAGCCCTGTATATCATCTATAGATTTGTGTATATACATAGGATGCTAAATTTTAGTTTAGTTAGGAAACGCGTAGCACAGTTTAAATTCTCCTTCTGGAGTTTCTGTCAATAAACGGAAATGTGTTTGCGAACTTTTGTGCTGCCCTGTATAGGATCTACAGAATTTATACACACCACGTAATAGACAAAAAGCTAGTTAAGATTAAAATCGCGTTCAGTAACTTAAAACGCACTTCCAGGAATTATTGTTAACATACAGTACAGAATTCTTTTGTGTGTCCCTGTAAATGAACGATGACTGCTATACACACACTATTCTGTAGTAAGCCTCTTGTAATGCACCTTAGTAATATATATAAACTTCAATGCGTTTAAAATAGTGGAACATTATTTAAATAAGCCGCAGACGATTTTTCTCCATAGACGTAATGTAACGGAATTATTTTGACTGTCCCTGTAAAGTAACTCTAAGTGCTATACACCTACTATTCCATATTAAGCTTCTTATAATGCATCTTAGTGATCTATATAAATTTCAATGCGTTTACAATAGTGAAACATTTTTAAAATAAACCGCAAATGATTTTTCCCCATAGACCGCAATGTAACGGAATTCTTTTGAGTGTCCCTGTAAGAAAACTATAAGTGCTACACACTTCAGTTGAAATAGGGAACGTGCCATAGATAACGACAATAACATATAAAAATTGCAGAGCAATCCGAGCATATTTACGGGAGTTAGAGCACGGACAGACGGCCAGACGGCCATACGGCCAGACAAACCGAAGTCATAAGCACTTTTCAACTAGGTTGGAAAGTGCTAAAAACGATGTCTATCAATAACTAGTCGGATGTGTCAATCCTAAAACTTTCTTCTATCACACACAGGTTTCGCATACACTAAAAAGAATCAGCACCAATTTATATCAAGGTCTAAACTGAATCTAAAGTTTTATTAAATTCCGTGCATTAGTTCTTGACCTATGACTGTTGCTAAAATCGTGTAAATCCTGCAAAATACAGCGTAGCAGCGCCACTTTTTGGGAGATTTAGATCAAAACCTAATCAATAACAACTTATGTCAACGTGTTTAACTGAATCTGAAGTTAACTGAACTGAACTGAATCCGTGCATTAGTTCTCGAGATATAGTTATCGTGTTAAAAATGAAAAAAGTAGCATAACAGCGCTACCTGTTGGGCTATTTACACCAAAACGTAAGCAGCATCTATTTATGTCATGGTCTAACAGAATCTGAAGTTTGATGAAATTCCGTGCATTAGTTCTTGAGATATAGCTTTCGTAAAAATCATGAGAAAAGTGGTTTAGCAGCGCCACCTGTAGGGATATCTACACCAAAACGTAACCACCATCTTTTTATGTCAAGGTCTAACTGAATCTGAAGTTTGATGAAAATTAGTGCATTAGTTCTTGAGATAGAGCTATTGAGGAAATTCTGAAAAATGCAGCATAGCTGCGTCATCTGTTGGGCGATTTTCACCAAAAACTAATCAGCACCAATTTATATCAGGGACTAACTGAATAAAAAGTTTTATTAAATTTCGTCCATTAGTTCTTGAAATAGAGCGCCCACAAAATTTGTGTCACATACAGACAGACAGACATTTTCTAAAAACAGTCAAATCGTGTTCAGGACCTTCTAAAACGTATAAATCCGTCGAAAATTTTCATGAATCCAATACTTTCTTCTTGTAAAGATAGAAGAAAGTAAAAAAATATCCAAATTATATTTATGATTTGATTAAAATATTGTAAAAGGTTTCATTAAATCTTGTATACAGACATGAGCAACATGCCATTGCAAAATAATTAATAAGCAAGTTTGAATTGAATATAGCATTGAATTAAAGTAGCATTTCATTCTAATATATGAAATATCTTTATTATTCTAATATAATTAGAAATATAATCCCACATGCTTAGGTGGCTATAGGGTCATTTACGGAATCCAAGGATACTAGAAATGAAAAGTTACTTTCGGTGGAGAAGTAGAAAAGGGAGGGGGATGTGGGGAGTGATGTTTAACTAATTTTTGGGCAAGAATTAGTAAAATGTTGCTCTGATGTGAAATCTGAAAACGATAGTTTGCTTACATACTTTGGCTTTTAGACGCCAGCCTCAAACTTCAGATCGACAATGGCGACCTAGTGACCGGAAGTTTCGCGTTCTGATTTAAAAGATACAATAATATAAAAATGCACAAGAGGAATGCCTGAGTATAAACAAATGTCTATGCATAGTAAATCGGGTGATTATTTGTTTGTATTTAGAATGAAACATAATCTTTATTTATTTTATTTTATATTTTTTTAGATTGTTATTGTAATTAGCTTAGATTAATTGTTTAATTTTTGCATTGACTCTCTAATAAATAGTTTTTATTATTACATTCAGGATTATCATTTAAAGATTTTGAATATATCTCTCTCTCTCTCTCTCTCTCTTTTTTTTTTTTTTTTTCTTCTTGCAGATCATTTACTGAGAATGAGAATTAAAAATGAAACATTATTCTGTAATTGTTTTATTACGCAAGCTATGTCATTTTTTTTCGCTATAATTTCCTATTTCGCGAAAACACACAACCATATGTACTCTTAAACTCCTCGAAAGCTCATGGTGACATCAATTTTTTGAGTTTTTGACTGAGTTATCTTAAATATTTGTTTAAAAATGTAAACATGAGCTCGAAAAAATTATCAGCTTCCATTAGTAAATAAGTTTTTTTTTTTTTTTATCTTTAAATAAAGTATTGTTTCCTTTGTCTTGTGTTGTGTACATTTCACTTATTAAATTTTATTTATTTATTGTTTGAAGGGATAATGCTGATGAAGATTTATGAATGTCTTTATTAATTTTCTTTTTAATTGATAATGTTTTACTTCAGAGATATTCTTTCAAGTTTATCAGAATTAAAAAATAATGTGATAATAATACTACTAATAATAAAACTGGTTATGAAAAAATACAGAAGTATTTTTTTTTTTTTTTTTTTTTTATAATTGGTGAGTAAAAACACATGAAATAACTGCAGATGAGAAAATGTACAAGTAGATCTTTTTTCTTCAGATGATTTGACTTTACCTAGAAGTAGGTCTTTATTTTAAAGAAGATATATAACCTATTTTACGTTTCAATGCTTATGTAGCTGTTCCATCTAAAATTCTTTACTTTCTCTATAAAAATATTTCTTAATATATATATATATATATATATATATATATAAGGTATGCATTGTCAATACACTGTTTAATTAAATCTTGTATGAAATGTCCTGTTCTAACTACGATTTACTACTTATACAACTGAAATCTACAGGAACGTTTCTTAACTGGACATTTCAATTTCTTTACATAAAAAAATATTTTAGGTGTGAAATATTATTTATTATAGCCATTTTCAACTTTCAATAAATGATACAATATTTACATCTTCTAATTTGAAAAATAAAGAAATAAATAAAATAAACCCACTCACTACTTTTTCCCTATGTTGGCTATACGCCTAATAAGCAATTAAAATTTGAATAGTTATGAATGCAAGGCGTGTAAAATTTTCTCTCTGGAAAAATTTCCAAGTATTAAATATGAATTTCTTTCAATTGTCGATGCTGGATTTTCTTTGATTTCGTATTTGTCCCAGGGTTGGCGGCTCACGGAAAATATTCCATCTTGTGCTGCGTTTGTAGCCTTGCCAACATGTTATGGTGAAAACGTTCCAGGCTGAGTATCGTTCCCAAGTGGTTCAGCTGGTAGAACGTCAGTGCGCTAATCTGATGACCCGGGTTCGAGTCCCGGCTTGCGTACTTTTTCACTATGTTGGCTATACGCCTATTAAGTAATTAAAATTTGAATAATTATGAATGCAAGGCGTGAGAAATTTCCAAGTATTAAATATGAATTTCTTTCAATTGTCGATGCTGGATTTTCTTTGATTTCGTGTTTGCCCCTGGGTTGGCGGCTCACGGAAAATATTCCATCTTGTGCTGCGTTTGTAGCCTTGCCAACATGTTATGGTGAAAAAGTTCCAGGCTGAGTATCGTAAGCTCATTTTAATTGTATTCCTCATTATATGAAACTGTGTTTACTTGTCTTTATTTAATTTATATAACTAGTTAAATGATACAGTAATATAAAAATTAAAAGGTTTTGCCTAACTATAAACAAATTTATTAGCACAATAAATCATTTGCTTAAGTTTTTGTATACATAATTCGTAATAGAATATAATAATACATTTCATTCTTTTAGTTTAGAGTTTCTTTTCTTAATTAGATTGTTCTTGCAATTAGTTTAGATTAATTATCTAATTTTCGTACTGAGTCTCTAATGGACCATTTTTATTCATTGCATTCAAGATTATTATTTCAGCATTTTAAATCTCTCCCCCTTTTTTTTTTCTCGTTCATTTACTGAGAATGTGAATTAAAAATGAAACATTATTCTTTAATTACTTTATTACGTAAACTGTGACATTTTTCTGCTGTAATTTTTCTTTTTTCCGCGAAGGCACATAACCATGTGTATTCTTAAACTAAACTCTTTGAAAGCTTATGGTGACATCGATTTTTTGGGTTTTTTGACTGCATTATCCTGTTTATTTAAAAACGTAAACATGAGCTTGGAAAAATTATCAGCTTACATTAGTAAATATTCTTTTTAAAAATAAAGTATTGTCTCCTAAGTCTTGTGTTGTTTATGTTTGTCTTACTTGTTTTATTAAATTTTGTTTATTTTATTGGAGAAAATGAATAGATTTATAAACGCTTTTACTAATTTTCTTGTTTAATCGATAAATTTATTAATTGAAAAATATAATTTTAAATCTAAGGAAATTAAAAGTAATCTATCTTTTGTCTTGATGCTTTCGTACCTATTCCCTAAGAAATTCTTAACTGTCTCTAAAATTTTATTTATTTATTTATTTATTTTTTGTCAAGTAAAATAAAGATATGTATTTTCTATAATAACTAGTGTTTACTACTCACTGCTTTAAAAGATATTTTTCTTAACTAGACATTTAAATTTTTGTCATATAAAATATATTTTTGTGTATGAAATATTTTTAATGAGGATCATTTTCAAAATTCAGTAAATAATAAAATTTTTATGCATTCTAATTTGTAAAATAAATAAATAAATAAATAAAATAAAAAAGTCCTGCATTTTAATTATAATCCACGTTACTTGAAACTCTTTTTTATTTATCTTAATTTAGATTAACTAATTAATGGGTACAATACTATCAAAATGTAAAGGTTTTGTCTGGTTTTAGCAAATTTCTAAGCATAATAAGTCATGTGCTTATTTGTTTGTATATTTAATTCGTAATGCAATACAATAGCATATTTTTTTTTTTTTTTTTTTTTTTTTTTTTTAATTCAGAAGTACTTTTTTTAATTACATTGTTGTAATTAGTTTATTATTTTTATATTGAATCTCTAGTGAATAGCTTTTATTGATTACATTCAAGGTTATTATTTGAGTATTTTAAAATCTTCTCTTTTTTATGCAAATAATTTGTTGAGACGGAGAATTAAGCGTAAAATAATAATATTCATTTATTCACTGTAGCACGTGCGCTGTAACATTTTTCTGGTTTAGGTTTTCTGTTTTCGTGAAAACATTATTTAAAAGTGTGAAAAATGATCTAGGAAAATATTATCAGCTTACACAAATAACCTTTATAAATATAAAGTGTTGTTTCTTTGTCTTAATAATAAATATGTTTTATTCAATTCTATTTAATTTATTGATACAATGAATATATATACTTGAGTTTAAAAATACTTTATCAATTTTATGTTAACTACTATTATTTTTTCTATTCCTCAGATGTAATTTAAATTTTAAGAGAATTAAAAAGAAAGCTCATTTTTAACATTTTTCCAACATAGTTGAAAAGTGTTTATAAATTCGGTTTGCCTGCTGTCTGTCCGTACTCTAACTCTCATAAATATACTTGAATCGTCATGAAATTTGTATATGTCATTGATGTTTACTATACAATGTTTGGTGTTGAAAATGAAGTGGGTAAAGTATCGCAATTGTAGTTCGTTTACAGAGATACACAAAATAATTCCATTAAATTATTATATATGGGGGAAATTCGTTTGTGGTGCATTTTATTGTTGTCACGATAGTTCAAACATAATGAGATGGGCTACAACATGCTTTCTCATAGTGGTATAGGATAAGTAGCATCGTATTTATAATTCGTTTACAGGGACGCACAAAGTAATCACATTACATTAAGATCTATCGAGAAAAATCGTTTGTGGACAATTTTAATGATATCATTCTTCAGACATGATGAAAATTATGCTTATAATTGTTACAAATGTTTGCTTTGTTTCTCCCCCCCCTCCCTTTCTCTTCACCATACGCACGGTTGGTTGGGTTTTTTTTTTTTTTTTTTTTTTTTTTTTTCGCTCATCTTTTGGACAGTAGAGAGCTAAGCCGAATGGGATTAGCGCATTTTTAATATGAGAGTGACCGCATATGGACACAGCGCATACTCTCATTGGTTCTTGTTTTCACTAAGGCATCGGTTTCTGAGAATGGTTTTGCGCCATTTGTAACCGACAATTTAATTTTTCTAATCAATCAATGTACCTCCACTTTATTTAATAACCTGTTAAATTAAGTTTTCAACCATAACAGTGCAGATTTAAGGAAACAATTTTTTTGACACTTTTCTGAATCAGTACAAATATGAATAGTAGAGAATATTAAACTAATAAATTTTAATCTCAAAATTTGCATTATGTAGGACTCCTCTTCGTTAATATCCCCTTTAATAAAGTGTAGTTGTACAAGTTCCTATTCATTTTATACTTATACATGGTGCGTTTCATTTGTTTCAATGCAAAATATTCACAAGCATAATTCATATTATTAAAAGAAATTTACTAAGTAATTACATTTCTGATGAAAACGGGGACTGAATAACCGGCGGCGCTACTTTCGCACGATTTCTCCTGTAATATTGATTCAGCTAATTATGTTCTTGTTATAAAGAGCAACCATGCTTCAACCTCCCCTATTTTATTTATTCTTATTTGGAGATAATCCGCCTAACAAATCATAAATATCTGTCAAATCCAATAGCATATCTGGCGAACTTTCATATATTTGAGAATTAGCTTGGAGCAAAATTCCTATGACTTTACCTGTAGCTCATGCTCGAGATCTTAGCTACAGTTTGTACTATGGCTTCAACGTTTGAAACTTTACAGAAAAGAATTTGGCGAAATTTATCCATTCTCCGGATACCAAAACGTAATATATATCTTAATTCCAATATACAATCTAATAAATATCTAAATGTTGTCGCCGAGGTCCGTACCGGCATTTTCTCGAGCAATGTTCCAGCAATGACAGAATAGGCACAACGAAACTATTTTTCGGGCATTTTATAATCTGAACAAGAAAGTAATTAATTTCGCCCCCAAAAAAACAATTAACTGGTCGGATGTACCAATCCCAAAACTTTCTTCTGTGTCAAACAAGTTAATACTCGAAATTAAACTTAGTCAAAGTCGAAAATGAAACCTAGATTGCACAGTTGGGTGATGCAGTATGTTTTTTGTCTATCTTTTCTGGTTAGTCGAATCTTATATCATCTCCTCACGCACGCACGGCTCCCCGGTATCCCGCTCCCGTGAAGGCCGAAGCTGGTATAAAACAGAACCAACAGCTTGGTCTACCCCTATCCCGTACCGAAAATGGAACAATATTCGCCATCATAATGCCACGTTTAGGCCGATTTTCTCCAAAATTTAATACAAACCTCGGCCTATGACTTTACATCTAAATATAAAATTTTGTCGAAAAATATTTATAAATGCTACACTTAAAATTGCAAAACATCGAGAAAATCGCTACCACAGCGCCTTCTTCCGGCGGAATATCTCCAAATTCAACTGAGATCTGCTGGCCATATGAAATTTTAATTCCATTCATAACTTTATACACTTTTCGATCATACAATAATGAAAGTGGCACAAAAATCGTTATCACAGCGTCCCCTTTTCTTCGAAATATCCACAAATTCAAGTAGGATCTGCTGGCCATACCCAAAAAACATATGCAACGGATTTGGCTCAATTCTATGTATAACATCATACACTTTTCGATGGTACAAAGAGGAAACACACACATGGACAGACAGACATTTTGTAAAAACGTGCTTTTGGGATATCTGACCCTTAAAACATGTAAATCCGTCGAAAACAGGAAGTCGAAAAAAAATTTCTATTACAATACTTTCTTCTGTTATAGAATGAAGACAGTAAAAATGCGCTGTTTGATGTGAACCCCGGTTATGAAAGATTTTCAGTGTTGATCAATATCGTATTTGAATGGGAACTTCCTGAAATAATTCCTGTGTAATAGCCATATTGAGCCACTGTTGCCATATTGAGATTGATTTTAATTGTTAAATATGCTAAATAGAAGTTAATTTTATTTCAGTATTGATTCTGCATTTTTAAACTCTTTTCTAATACACACCGCCACATTACCACCTAGCGGTGACTTTTGCAACTAAACTTTTTTCGTGGAATCCTTCATCCCCCGTCCTGTTTAATCATAATACAAAATTTGGCTCCATTTTCGCAATTAGATTGCTCTACAGAGCACGCTGAGTACTGTCACTTTAATTATGGCCACCTTGTGATTAAAATATACGGTATTCTGCTGCGTAATATAATCATATTTGTCCCGGCACCACGTAAAATCATATTATAATTAACGTGGTGCCATATATAATCCCGTGGCACCGAAAGTGTGACCGAAACTTCCGACTTTTTAGTGTCTTATTATAATAAATAAAAATACCCTTAAAATCCCAAACTTCCGACTTTTTGGTGTTTTATTATAATAAATAAAAATACCCTTAAAATCTAATATTTAAGTAAAATTTATAGCTCTGAGTTTTCTTACGGTGGCATTTTATTTTTCTTTACTTTAGTTTTGCTGCACAAGCTCCTGTTCATACTTTACCGATAATTTGCTTCAATACAAAATATTTACGAGCGTAGTTCGCATCATTAACAGAAATTTACTAGATAAGTACATTTCTGCCGAACAAAAGTGATTGAATAACCAGCGCTATTTCCGAACGGTTAAATCTCCTGTAATATTGATTCGGCTAATTCTGTTCTTGTTCTAAAGAGCATCCATGCTTCATTCTCCCCTACTTTATCTCTGTTCTCGTTTGAAGTTAATCCACCTAATGTAAATGTTTTAAGATAAAATGATTCCGAAAACTCATGGGAATTTCGCTTTCTTTGAAACTAAATGTATCATATGTCATTCGGAGAATAATTTGGGCTATTTAAATAATAACTGATGTAATAATTCTTTTTATACCACGAATGTTTCTTGAACATTACGATAAGATACAATTCAAAATCTTAACTTTCTTTTTCTTGTTGTTTTTTCTTTGTGTAAAAAATATAACCTGCTAAAAGAAAATTACTTTTATTTTATTTTATTTATTTATTTATTTATTTATTTATTGCGATTGTTTTCCTCTTATAAATATGCCGCATATTAATTAGTTCATTTTTAGTTGCAGATTTGGAATTATTGTTAATTTAAATTGTTTAAACTAGTACAAAGTAAGCCCAGTTCGTCAAAATAGAAAATATATATATATTAAATACACCAGGTATTGTTTTATCAAAAGACCCGACGCCCTTTCTTTCTTTTTAACTCAAGATTTGTTTGTTTTTTCTAATCGTATTTCTGTATGTTATTACTGGGAACATGCAATTTTATGCCTACAATTTTTCATATAAAATTAAGGTAACCCGTTAGAATCAGTTTGTTTGCGAGGGGGGGGGGGGGAGGGGGGAGGTGGAGGGATTTTATTTTTGCTTTAAATATAGATAAAAATAATTTTATTTTTGCTTTAAGTATAGTTAAAAACAGTTCTCTGTAAGATAAAAAAAAAAATCTAATCGCAGATTGATCAGAGATTTTTTAACGTAGTATTGCAAACAAGGAGCTACGATCTTTTCGTAAGTTTTAATCAAATTTCTTTTACGTTTTTTTTTCTTCAGCGCATTGTTAGTCTTTCCCCGTCAAATGATTCGAATACGTTAATGAAGGGCATTTAAGACAAAGTCCTTGTTTGTTTCTTTTTTAAGAATTTCCGAATTAATAACAAGTCATTACAAATCGAGAATTTTTGCATCACAATGTGTTATTGTTTTCAGTAATTTGAACGACTAATTATTTTTTTTTACTTATTATTGAAAACGTTTATTGTATATTGTATTTAATGCTCCACCATGAAATTCAAGAGCGAATACAGATCTCACTAGAATGGTGGAAGATCCATTTCCTGCTATTGCGAGTGCAGTTAGAGATTTCGATTCATTTAGAAAATTGCTTGAAATGGATCAATTAAACTATTCATTCTCTAGTATACTTACATTTATTCAGCCCGTTTGCGAGCGCAGTTACGAATTTAGACTCAATCCGTTTGGCAAATTGCTACAAATGGATTCTGTAAGCTACTTATTCTCTAGCTTATTTACAAGATTCATTCCCACTATTACGGGTGCAGTTAGGTTTTTAGTTTCAATTGGTTTGGCAAATTAATGGAAATGGATTTATTATAAGCTTTCAGTTCATCGTGAACTTTGCAAACTTTTGCACTGAGACTGCTGGAAACGGATTCATTATAAACTTTCAGTTCATTGTGAACTTTGCAAACTTTCGCATTGAGACTTCTCTAAGCATGATATCATGATCAGCTACACATTAAATATTTAAAAAATAATTTTCGCTTATATGCAAGGAAATGAAAAGAAATTACGGACACCCGAGAAGAAATTTTACGGAATATTTAGAACGGAAGAATATTTAGCCTTAATAATTTATATAAAATGCCGAAGGACAAGATTTTTTATAGTTTATTTTTTCCCTGTTACTTGCCCCTAGTTAAGGCCTGAGTTCCCAGTCTTCAACCCCAGAAAACACCACTTCCCCTAATCAGGCATGCTTATAGGACAGCTATTTTTTAAAGTATTTTTTTATGATATTCAGACGTATCTATTTTTTAAAAATTAAACTTATTGTCTAGAAAGATTATTGGACAGAAAATAAATGTTTATATTTACAAATTTAAATAATTTAATCTAGAAATATATACGTTAGGTGCGTAGTTGACTGTTGGGAATTTTAAAGATTAAAGACGACGGTGCGCTTTATTTAAAACTAAAAACTACGTTCCAGGTTAAAGATTTGAGGCAATTGCCAGCAGATGATAACTATCATTTTTTAACACTTTGTGCCCCTAATGTATACTTTAAAGTACCATTAAAAACTCGTTACAAAATCCATTTAACACATTAACTGGTAGCAGTGAGATGGGATCCTTATATTTGTGCATTTTCTAATTCAACAATACACTATAAATAAGATTTTAAAGAAATGATTTAAAAAGGAGCGTCAGATAATATGAAAATCGCCTTTACTCAATAGATGGCGCTGACTTTCGCATGGGCGAAAAACCTCTTTTTCTAGCAGCCCCACTTTCTTGTAAACGTCTCTTCCTGTTTGAAGCCGATAACGGATAAACACAGACACGCTGTGCCAAGTAAATGTAAGTTAGAAGATTAGAGATTAGCTTTTGCTTGGGAACCATCTGTATAGACTATAAAAAGATGGGTTAGAGGATGAGGTTTGGTTTTGGATTTTACTTTCTGGGGGACTCGGAACAAGATGGCTTCATTCGGGACGGCCCCGGGCGTGAAATTTTCAGCTCATGCAGACCTCCAGCGCGGTTAAAGCCAGTTTTTTTTTTTTTTTTTTTTTTTTTTTTTTTTTTTAATAGTTATTGATTAGTCAATTGTAATCTCCTGTTATTGAGAGAAACACATGGTTTAGCTATAGTAATTAGAAAGGGATTTTGTAGTGTTACAGGAGGTAAATAGCTGCGCTAAATAACGCTTTTAAATTAAATGATCTATTTTAGATTAAGAATTTCCGCAATATTGATATGTTTTAATTATATTTCCTCAAATTTGGAGTTACATTGCTAATGTATTTAGCTATCCAAATTAATGGATCGATTTTTTTTTTTTTGGGGGGGGGGGGGGGAGCATTGTACATCAATATTTCTGCTTATCCATATCAGTAGAAACCCAGTAATCTGAACCGAAATTGAAAAAAAAAATAATAATAATTAAGATTAAGCGAAGCTTCGTAAGATAAATTTAATTAAACCGAAAGAATATTTAGAATTTTAAATATATGATAATTAACAGTAAATATATTTAATAAAATTGTATTACATAATTCATTTGTTTTATTTACGGACTTAAATTTTTTGCATATATATTTTATTTATTTAAGGCTGTTCTGAAATCTAAACTGTGCACTTTCTGACACATTTTTTAATTAATTTTTATTCACAAACTTATTAAGAAACTATGTATTTTTTTTTTTTTCGTTTTTCTGTAAAGGCAAAAGATTTTCAAATAATGCTGTCAAAGTTGTCATTTTTAACTGAAATTTACGACGTGACAGCGCAGGAAAGGAACAAATTGCCGTCCTGAGACAATAATAGCCTATAGCTCAAGATGTAATTCCTTTATTTGAAAATAAAGAACTTTTCGATTCCAAATTATTTCAATAAACATGCTTGCAAGTATTGTTCTTTTATGCTTAAAAATGAATCAGAAAATCGCTAGCAACAATACATTTACTAACAGTACCATTTGTACACGTTAAAGCTACATCTACGATGTTTGCATAGCTGCCAACATTTACGCTGTTTTCCTTCTACTATTTTTGAACATCAAAATCACCTTAAAGTGATAAAAAATTAAAGCACAGTTTGATTTATTACACGAATTATATAAACTAAAAATAAATTACAAAATAACTGTAATAAGAGACCATTTTTTTTTTAAATATATATATATATATATAATATATATATATATATATATATATATATTACTTGAGTTGCAATTATACCAAATTGCATGTAATTTAAATGTTTTAAATAGGCTTTCATTTTAAGAATAAAAATTTATTTATGTATTTTTTCATATTTGGAGTTTTAGATTTATCATACAATAAGTTATAATTTCTGACTTCCTTGTACTTACATATGCTTTAAAATTTTACATTAGTTAATCATATGTATTGTTTCTGTTGCGAACATCCCTTTTTCTATGCATTTACAAAATGCACAAAAATGAATGAACTATCATTCGAAAGGTTTTTGAACCGGCTTCTGAAATAGTATATATACTCACATTTCTTTAAAACATGTTTTTTGATTAAAAATTAAAATCAGCATTGTCTTTTTCAGTGAAATGATTTTTTTTTTTCTCTAATCATTGTTGCCACAAAAATAAAATACTACATTATATCGTGCTCAGCAATAATTATAAAAAAATAAATAAATAGCACAATAAAAAACAAAGTGGGACGCACGGGTTTATTTTATATTTATGATTAAAAAGCAAAATTCAAATTCAAATGTTTGGAGAAAAAGACACCATCGAATCGATCGATCGCAGCAGTGGTATTTTACATGTAGTCTAAAATGTACGCTATGTTATATTATATTAAATTCTATTTTATATGTGCTCATTTTTTTTTTTTTTTTTTTTTTTTTTTTGTCCGTGTTTTTCACGAGGCGGGTGACGTCATCTTCTAATGAAGTTAAAATACGATTGTTATTATTTTTTTTTTTCGTGCGTGGCTCTTGCTATCTTTGATCAGTTTATTTTAACTTTGATGGAATGAATGACATGATATTCTGGCTTGACTAATGTTGTTTGCAGATATTTTCGTCCTTAATTTTTCTTTAGAAGTTTAAATCTGCATCTAAAAAAAAATCCCTGATGGCTCGGCCTACAGGCACAGGTAGATTTCAAAGCTGCAGACCGTGGAGCGCTTGTTTATAGAGAATTCCAGAAGAAATGACCTTCTTGTCATGATGCTACAGTTGGGACCGCCCACTTCGAATTCTAAATTTGTTTGTAGCCGGAGCCGGCAGGGATTTTTTTGTTTTTATTTTTTATTTATTTTTTATTTTATTTATTTATTTTGCTGTAAGGGTTGGTTTTCTAAAAAACTTGTCAATATAAAAGTTTTAGATAATATTAAGAGGATTTATCATAAATTTCAGCGGATTTGATATCTTGTGAATTGACGAAGTTATGAATTTTTTTCTTCTTAAACCCCTAGCTCCCCCCCCCCTCCTCCCAGAGGCTATTTTTAATGATATAAAAAATCTACATAAATTTTCGGCCTTTTTACTAGAAGTAATAATAACTTTAAACGGATTCGATACGTATCCTAATTAAGAAGTTATGGGTTTTTTTTCACAAAAAGCCTCCAACCCCCCCCCCCCCTTGTTCGCTTTTGCCCATTCACGAACTGGACCGAGATTTCATGCCCCTTGATTTTATGTATCAGTTTGGAAGAGATTTGTATACAATTATTAAAGTTATCGTGTCAATAAAAAAGTGATATAGATAGATAGAGATATAAAGTTTTGAACTGGGGGTGTTTTTGGGTTCTGTGAGTCATGATCGGCGTAGATCTGCAAAAATTTTTCAGAAATTCCAACATAGGGGAGAATGTAATAGGTGGTATTTTTTACGAAATCTACCTAAAATATTAGACTGCAGTGCGAAATCATCGCACAAGTGTACTGGTAAATTTATATTTGAAGGTTTGATATTTTTACAATTATTCCGTATGCGTGAATATTGGTATTTTTTTCGTTTTCAGACCATCGGTGTCCTTTTATGGTATTTTTATGATGATGCCTGTATGTATTTGTATATGTGAATGTGAGTGAACACAATAGGCGTTTAAACTTTGCTTTGGATTGAGCTCGCATTTGGCGCATATGATATCAACTGTCGTAAGAACTATACTCATTTTTATCGGACAACGTGTTTAGTGTTTTTTTCATTTTTTATTTATTTTGTGAAAAAGAAGACGATGTAAGTGTTCTTTTTTGACTCAGTTAAATAGTTTTATTGGTCACGCTCACTTCATGTTAATATTTTTATCTTTGCTATTAGGTTGATTTCGTAATAGATCTACCTATTACATTCTCCCCTATGTTGGAATTTCTTCAAAATTTTTGCAGATCTACACCTATCGTGAATCCCAGAACCCAAAACCACCCACAGTTCAAAACTTTATCTATCTAGCTATGTAACTTTTTTATGGACACGATAACTCCAATAATTCTGCACAAATCTTTTCCAAACTGATACATAAAATCAAGGGGCATAAAATCTCGGTCAAGTTCGTGAATGGGCAAAAGCGAACCAGAGGGGTGGGGGGCTTTTTGTGAAAAAGAACCCCATAACTTCTTGATTATGATACGTATCGAATCCGTTTAAAGTTATTATTACTTCTAGGAAAAGGGCCGAAAATGTATCTATGACATATTTTTGATATCATTAAAAATGGCCTCAAGGGGGAGGGGGGGATAGGTGTTTCCGAAGAAAAATATTCATAACTTTGCCAATTCACAACATATCAAATCCGCTTAAATTTATTGTAAAGCCTCTTAATATTAGCTACAACTTTTATATTGACAAGCTTTTTATTGAACCAACCCTTACAGGGAAAAAAAAAAATCTACCGGTTTTGCCTACTTGACACTGGTAGATTTCGAAGTGGGCGGTTTCAACTGCCGCATCATGGCAAAAATGTAATTTCTTCTGAGATTCCCAATAAACAGGCGCTCCACGGTCTGCGTCTTCGAAATGTACCTGTGCTTGTAGGCCGAGCCGTCAGGGATTTTTTTTAATACGTATTGTAGCAAGTTGCAACGGTGCAAGACGTCGGTTTATCTTTATAATACTTCCTCAATAATAGCAAAACAATCATCTGTGTGGAAATAAAGGAAGGAACGTTTTAGACAATTCTAACACTTTTCTGTTCTGTGCATGAATTCTGGAGAATGATTATCTGCAATTTCCACCGCCGGCCAGTTCCTAGTAGAAGTGGGGACATGATGTTATATCTCAATTACCCCCGCGGCGAACTAGCCTTTTCTGTATCTATAGTCCTGGCCTGGGTCAGTAAATGTAATTCGACCATTGATCATACTACGGAGAATGACACGAGAAAGAAAGAGAGAGAGATTGGACATATTGTATATACACATATACCGGAAGAAAGCCTTCTGAACAATTTCTTTTACTTCCACTATTTTGCAAAATGATACAACAGTAGCCGCTTTCCGGTATTTAGAGGTAGATATTTGATGAAAAGAATGAAATTGTTTGGAAACTAATGCTCCCGATATGAGTATTTCAAGAATTACATGAATGGAAGAAAGAAACCACGTATATTTTACAGAAGTCAAAACAAACAAGAACGAAAAATCATGCGTCAAGCATAGATTATGTAACACTTTCCAACGCTTCCAAAATAATTTTCATATCATACCGTTTAATAAGCTAAAAGATAACATCTAAGTAATCCGAATACTTTTATTCAGCCCTGTATAGGATCTATAGATTTGTATATATACTACATAGGATGCTAAATTTTAGTTCAGTTAGGAAACGCGTAGCACAGTTTAAAATTCTCCGTCTGGAGTTAAATAATACGGAAATGTGTTCGCGAACTTTTGTGCTTCCCTGTATAGGATCTACAGAATTTATACACACCACGTAATACACAAAAAGCGAGTTAAAATTAAAATCGCGTTCAGTAACTTAAAACGCACTTCCAGGAATTATTTTTAACAGACAGTAGAGAATTCTTTTGTGTGTCCCTGTAAATGAACGATGACTGCTATACACACAATATTATGTAGTAAGCCTCTTGTAATGCACCTTATATAAATTTCAATGCGTTTAAAATAGGGAAACATTATTTAAATAAACCGCAGACGATTTTTCTACATAGACGTAATGTAACGGAATTCTTTTGACTGTCCCTGTAAAGTAACTATAAGTGCTATGCACACACTATTCCATATTAAGCTTCTTCTAATGCACCTTAGTGATATATATCAATTTCAATGCGTTTAAAATAGTGAAACATTATTTAAATAAACCACAAATGATTTTTCCCCATAGACCGCAATGTAATGGAATTCTTTTGAGTGTCCCTCTAAAAAAACTATAAGTGCTACACACTTCCGTTGAAATAGGGAACATGCTATAGATAACGACTATAACATATAAAAATTGCAGAGCAATCCGAGCATATTTACGGGAGTTAGAGCACGGACAGACGGCAGACGGCCATCCGGCCAGACAAACCGAAGTCATAAACACTTTTCAACTAGGTTGGAAAGTGTTAAAAAGATTTTAGGAACGAAGCTTATAAATCTTCATTCAGGGTCGTATAGAAGTAAATAAATATATATATTTTACTGAATTTGGGTATTCTAATCATTTGGTACTAAAAAATGGTGATAATGCATTTGATAATCATTTGTTTATTTCAGTTGGAATATGAAAATTTTTAGACTTTGATGTTATGAATTGTTTTCTTTTTTTCTTCTTTAGTGATGATAAACAAAAATAATTTCATCAACCCGACCCGACTCAAACTGTGGGCCGAGTCTACGGCGGTTTTTTTTATAAAGTATATAATCAAAACACAGCCGAATACGCCCGGTGTACGCTGCCGAAGGCAGTGGGACCCCAGCTCTAAGTTTGTTTGGATATATTTTCATTTGACAATATAAAATCATACAATTCGAAGGTGTGCGCTGTCGAAGGCAATAAGGTCCCCAGCATTAAGAACGTTTAGAAAGATTTTTGTTTAAAAAATTTAAAAATATTCAACATTGATTTTAGGTATATTTAAAGTTATCATGAGTACGGGCAATGCTTTCTGGGTCAGATAATTCAAAATAATAGATATTAAAAAATGAAACAATTAAAATAACATGGAAAAAAATGAAGCAATGAAAGTAATGGAAAATGGGCGAAATGAAGAAAATTTAAAACAAATGCTGAGCACCCGACAAATTTAAACTCTTATAACTCGTGATCAAACTGTCACAGCGTGCTCAAATTTTGTGTGCGTGAACAAAGTGACATAGTTTTACAGGGGACATTATAGGTTTTTTTTTTTACAGAAGCCCCTGAATTTTAGTATGGTGCAAATATAAGGGCTCAATAACCATAAACACTTATAACTCGGACCCAAATTGCCATTTATAATACCCTAAAATATCGATATCAGAACCTTGATACAAAATTGACAGAGCCAGGGATTTCACGGTTGGTTTGTTGGCTAGCGGAAAGATTTTTATTTCAAAGTCGATACAATTTTTAATATGTAGATGACTCCTCTCCCAAAATTGTATTTAAATTCGAAAAATATACACAATTCGCAGTAAATCAGTACTTTTCGCATCACTCTGTGTAAATATCAAGATTAAAAAGTATTAGGACGTTCTCTCTCTCTCTCTCTTTTAACGATTGTACATTATTACTAATTTCCTCTCCCCCCCCCCCCCAAGAAAAAAAAGAAAAGAAAGAAAAAAAAAACCGTCCCAACATGAGACGGTCAGAATGAATTCACCGCCCGTTCCAAAACTGCTGAAAAAAAAGGAATAGACTGAGCCCGGTCCGAGTACTATAAAAGGAAATTGGTCTAGTCTCTATAAACCTCTACTAAAACATACTACCCTCCCCCACACCCCCTAAAAAAAAGAATCTTTGCTGAGAACTGTGTATGTCATGCGAGCGCGAGCTTTTTCTAAAGACGAAAGACGTTGTGAGAAGTAGTATTGCCAATTTAGAGATTTTTTTAAATTCAAAGAATCTACCAGAATTTCCGAAATAGATGCCTTAATTTTTTTTTTTTCACACATAATATCTGTCTTTAAATAAAGCAAAAATTACAATTAAAAATTTCCGGTAGATTAATAAAAAACAGCTCAATTGGCAACATTGATCGGAATGGAAGGGCCTCGCAAAAGTTCTTGCACCGGCCTCGCTTTCGCTAAGGACGGCTCTGCACATTAGAAAAAATGATCAGAAGTTTCCCTTTCACAGATTAAATAAACATTCTCTACAAAGCAAAGAAAAATTTCCTTTTACAGAAAGAAAACCAAATGACCACAACTGTTTACCCTATTCCCCCCCCTCCCCGTCTCCTTCCCTTTAAAAGGCAACGGTAGAGAAAAAAAAAGTCAAAAGTGATATCGGAGATCTCTTCCCAACGCACCCCTGATTTGACCGACCGGAACTCTTAGGGTTACTGCAAATTTGAAAGAATTTTCTTTTTTTCTTTCAAATATGGCAGATGATAATAAAATTACTACTGCAAAGACAAAAAAGGCTTGTTGAACGACGTATTTTATGTAGTATCGTGTAAAAAATACCCCTTATTAAATTTATAACAAGATAATGATGACAATTAACAAGAAAATATATAAAAACTAGCAGAAAAAGTAGTTTTGTTAGCTATGCGGAAAATCTACAGCACTGGTAGAGCCATCTGGTGAAATCTATTGGAAACAAATTAATTTTTTTTTAATTTAAATTAAAAAAAGGGTAATTACATCTCACTTGTAAAATTTGTGTCATTTCAAAGAAATAAGTCATATCTATCACCAAAATTTTTTTAAAATAAATCAGTTCAATAGTAAATGCGCAGTATTGATTTTAAAAATATAACATTAGCAGTATACGGAAAATATAAGTGATGATCACCCTTAAGTATAATTCTAAGTATTCTACAAAACATCTGTAAATACCGATTTAGCTTATCAGTTTCAATAAACTAAATCTTTTCTTCTGGATGTCAACTGTTAATATTTTTCTATTTGTTGTTATTATTATTTTTTTAATTGTCTGTCTTTTTGCATAACTGTGACTGTAGAGTAGAGATGAGTTCGCCCTCTGTTTTCGAAGTTCCAGTCTGACGATCTGCAATCCGATCCTCCCCGGAGCCCGAAAAATTTTGCATCATCAGAGGCCGAGGCCGATAACGAGGGAACGCAATAGAAAAATTTTAATAATTTAAAATTGTTTTAAGATTAATTTTCAATTTTCAAAATCCATTACTACTTAGAAATAAGTATTAATCCTAAATACTCCCTCATGACGGGGGTTCGGGATTTTCATATCCCTGAAAATCTATTTAAAATAGCAAATTTTCTTTTCATATCCAACCTCTGGTAGAAATCTGCAAAACCAACAATTCTTTTAAAATATCATTATACAATTATAGTAGAAAGACACGATTTCTGTTTTCTAGTAATTCTGGAAAGGGGTTTTAAACAGAAAAAAAGGGGATAGATAAAGGATATTCCCGCGATTTCTTTACGTTATTAACACTGACTTGAGAATCAGATAGAATATTTATCTTTGTATCTAGACTTCATTCTTGTTTTTCATATAGCAAGTTTTTTTTCCTTTTTTTCAATTTGTGAATAAATAAAATTGGTGCTTTGACCCGGGGTTCGGGAACGGGCTTACTGGCTTGGGTTGAGTCTGTCTCATCGCTACTGTAGAGTACTTGTCTTACAACAACGATGTTTTAGATAAATATAGCTATATAATAAAATCTATAAATAACTAATGGATTTTTCAGACAAGGTAAAATCCTTTGGAAGATGAAATTTTATTAGATCCTAATTTGAGGCATTAAAAGTTTCTATAAAGGAAGTGAAAATTAGTGTTCTAACTGACTTTTTACGATGTCAAATGCTATTAATTATTATCATTATTGTTTTAATTTCTTGTGAGTTTATGTATTTTTTTAATTGTCTTTTTCTATAACTGTTACTGTAGAGCCCTTATCTTGCAACAACAATTTTAGATGAATAAAGCAATTTTTTTCTAAAATCTGTGCATAATTAACGATTTTTTTACTTCTTTAGAATATTATTGATTATTACTGTTATTTTTCTGTACGCTGGGACAGGCATTTGAAAGCAATTTTTGTGTATTTTCTTTACCTTACATTTAATCTTAATCTTTGCACTTATGAGGCGTGTTCAAGTGAAACCCGTTCGACAGTTCTAGTAAACGGAACATGAATAAAGAAAACACAAAAATGAATGACATAGAAATAATAGTATATATTTGAACTGACAGCATACACATTTGTTTAGAAAAAGTCACCCATGGCATTTAGATACGCACCCCATTGTTTGGGAAGGGATCGAATTCAGTTAGCGGAGAAAAATTTCAGTTGTTGCTTGAATGTTTAATTCACTTTCGAAGTCACGAATGTTTCGTCGACAGTTTATCTTGACCTCAATGTCAATATCCGCAATCAGTGTCTCGGTAACAACTTCGAACGCTTGACCGGGACGTGGCAAATCCATGGTTTCCTCATGGTCGTTGCGGAACATTCGCGACCAATTCTTAACAATTATTTGTGATAAGCATACTCTCTTCCATACACAGCAATCATTTTCCGATGAGTCTCAACAGGCTTTTACCCCTCTGCCGATAAAAATGTATTATTGCAGATTGGTCTTGTTTGGACGGATTCGTAATCACTCCAGCCATCTTTACTGCCACCTTCAAACAATGAAATCAGAATGACTGTTTCGCAACGCAATGCATGCTGCATACATGAGACGTTGCTTGTTCATGCACATTTCCCACCTTAAGCACCAACTCTTCAATTAGCACACTTCGAACGGGTTTCATTTGAATAAACGCCTTAATACTATTCTGTAATTTTTTTTCTTTTAAGATACATATTTTTTGTTTAATGTAGTGAGATTTAACCAAATCATCTGGGTTTTTTTTTCCCTCGATAATTTAAAAAAGTAATTCGCAACTTAACCTTTTAAGGGTCTATTCAAATCCAAACTGCTTATTTTGAGACTCATTCGTAAATTCATTTTTGCTCTAAAATGCATCCAATTGGCAGGTTCTCTTATTCAGAAACTTTATAATGTCCGTATTGTCTCGATTTTTTGATAAAGGCAGAATATATTTCAAAAACTGCTATCAAAGTGGACATTTTGAACCGAATTTCCCGAAGCAATAGCGCTGGAAAAAAAAAAAGAAAAAAAAATCGTACTGTGAGAATAATTGTCTGTAAATCAATTTCTAATTAATTCAACGAAAAATAAAAACATGGGGCCCTTATAAATGTATTTATAAATCCCGCCGCCAAGTTTCCTGTTGTTACTTTTTAAAATGAGTCTGAAAATGTCGCTCAAAATTTTGAGTTGTTGAGCGTGGAAAAATATTTTTTTTGAATACCGCCTTAAGGGGCAAAGTACTTTCAGTACTAAAATGTTGAAAAAAATGACTGGCACCGGAATTTACAAAAACATTTATTTGTAAATAAAAAAAGGCTATATTTCACATACATATTAGATTTTAGCAAAATTCTGGTGTCTTTGTGGAGTTTGGGAATTAAAGTTAAGTGGTTTCATAAACATACCACTGTCCCTGAAAGGGTTAACGGGATAGTGGACGCCCCGATTAAACATGTTCTTTTTCTTTAAAAGCGTTATCTGCGCCCAGGTGCGACTAGGCAGTTAGCTGTGTTTGGTTGAAAAAAAGTCCACGTAGAAAATAAATTTAATTAAAAAACATGCTTTTGCACCAAATTCATTAAAAATAATACATTTTTGAATTAGAAATGTATAAAATAAATCCTTTGTATAAAATTAACAAAATTACATAACGAGGCATATTGCAACATAAGTTTGAGCTTTCACACATCGTATACGGTCAATGTCTTCAACAAAAGGGAAAAAAAAACTCTTCGTCACAGTGTGCGCCGTGCAGCAGCACACCGGTGGAGAATCACTGATCTGGATAATAAATAAAAACACAATATATTTTTTTCCCGCATGAAAATGAAAAAAATATCATCATGGGTTATATCACACACAGACTGATTTAAGGTGAATCGAGATAAGAATGAAAGAACATTTTTTAATCCAACACTGATTTTTGTTAGCGTTTTTTTTTTTTTTAATTGAATAATTTTAGTTTTGCTCATTTTCAAAATTGACCGCCTCCTTAATATAGCATCATTAAGCTAAATTTCATCAGTTTAATACTCCACATTTGATTGGATAAACTAGGCTCTTTCTACATGGCTGAACCTTCACTAATCTATCGGGACCTGTTAATGACCTTCTTGTTCATAAGACGTGATGTGCTTCATTTTCTCTGATTTAATCTCGAGTTTCAGTTAAACTTAATCCTTTGATTATCGATTCATGATATTAAGTGATTCGAGAATATTAAGGAGATAACGATCTAATATTAAAATGTATGGCATATGTTTTGTTGAAGTTGTAGTTGGTCGGTTCTGAAATATTTTTAAAAATATATGTAATTGCTTAAAACTGATAGTCAGACACAAGTAAAAAAATAGTATATATACAGGGCGTCCCTTCTTATCATTTACCAATTACTAATTCATAAGCCGTTTGTTTTACAGATATAGTCCCAATTTCAAAACTGCTTCATATGTTGTTTTTCAGCATAACATTAGTAAATTTAAATTTCTGTATACGGTCTTTATGCGCTATAAATAATATATATATATATATATATATATATATATATATATATATATATATATATATATATATATATATATATATATATATATATATATATAAAACCATTAATGAAACATTACCGAAACACCAACAGAAACTGTGAAATTATGATTTAGTAAATGATAATTTATTGACAACGAAATTGTAACCCCAACGCACTGAATATAGATATCAAATACTTATTTAAAAGAAGAAGAAATTAAATTAAAAATTGAATGAAAGAAATTGAATGAATGAAATTTGTGGAATTTATACAGAATTATCAAGTCCCAAATGCATAAATACCACAAATAAATGAGTGGTTTCATCATCATATTAGCCATAAAATTGCTAAAGAATATCATTTTGGGACGACCACTCATAAACAAAGAATGAAACCTGCGAAAAAATCTTAAAGTTCAAAAAATAAATACAATATTAATACAATATTAAAAAGGAGAGAGACCTTACCCATAATTATGAGAAAAAAACATGAAATTAAATCTTAAAGTGCTAAAAACAATGAGATTAAGAAGGATGTTGGTGCACATCATTGACCAGATATATGAAGCTAACTATACCGAGGCAATGAATTGCAAAGAAAATTTCTAAATGTTGCTAAAAACAGTTTTAGAAGATGATAAACCATGCTGCCAAAATAATTTTTAGGAAATGAATTACTTGGATATACGGAATATTTTAAAGCAACACAAACCATGGTTCTGCCATCTATGATATAAAAAGTAAATTTGCCGAGGAAGAAAATCAATATTAAAAATTGAAACCATATTGATAAAAAATGATGATAAATTTGGCTGATGGAAAAAGGCTTCATGGTGCAAAATAAAAATAAACTAAAGGGGGACACGATTAAATGTTAAACCTGATCGAAATAGTGATTTCGTACCAATAAATGTTGGCCACAATAACAAACCACCTTAGCATCCCGAGCAACAACCTGAAATAGCTGAAAACTAAAAGTACATATTATAAAACACTTCATGCTAATTAAACAAAAAATAATAATACTTTAGAGATTATTCTCGATTAATTTATTTATATATAAAACATAAGTTAATCACTACACAATTAAATTAATATTAACTTTAAAGAAATGCATTCAAATTAATTTGTGATCCTAAAGATTACATTTTTTTGCACGTGGATGCTCCATATTACGTTTGATTTATAATTACTTCTATCCAACAGCATCCACTGATAAATATTATTGATTTTAAATAAAAATACTTATTTTTGATACTGAAACATCTCTTGGATTCACTGAAAGGCACATTTTAACACTAATGTTAGTCTACACTCACAAAAAGAATTTTTGAAGTTCACTATTTCGCAGATGTCGAAATCATACTGGAGATTGTAGACAGACATTTCACAACAAATCACTTTATAACTTGTGAACACATTCTTGAGACTAAAAGATGAATTTTTACTGCACTGATATGCATATAATCGGATGCTACATAGTAGAACTTCGTAGCACTGGATTCTGGAACCTCATTCGTCGAATTTGTCACGTGATCAATGCTAACAACCCTAAACTGCACCCCGTATTTTCGCCAACAGCCAAGGGATTACGTTGTGGATTTGGATTATTATTCACTATTCTGATTCTCTTTACGGTCGTTCGTTCACCGGATAATTTCAAATTGAAACGGAGTGCAGTAATGTTCATTAATTTTTTCGATTGAAAATACATGATGTCATAGAAGAGTTGTCATGGATTATAGGCAACTAACGTGTATTCTGAATTTGGGAAACCTTTGGTTCGGCTGTGTAATATAAGAGCCTTCCTTAGTGATTTCAATTTCGGACAAAAACACGTTTATCAGTCAGTGTTATTAAGTCCATATAATTTATCAGAACGTAGGACATTGTTTAAATATTTCTTTATGTCTAAGATTTTATCATTCCAGAGCTAGATCAAATAACTATAACATAGTGTTTATATTTTAATAATTATATTATAGATAGGGAATAAGCACGTTATTGTTTGATGTAAACATTTACTGTTGCATCTTTAACTATCTTTTCTGTAACTGCATAGCATCTAAAAAACTTCTTTTTCTCATTAATTGTTGTACCTGTACACAGTTGTAAATTCAGATATTTTTTCTAGTTCCAACATCTGATCTGCATACACTACAAGACATTAATTTTAAAGGCATTAATAATTTCATAATTCTATGTGCGTTACAGTAAAAAAAAAAAAAAAAAAAAGTATTTTATTTAAATAAATATCAATGTGCCAGTACTGGTTACCCTCCAAAGATTTTATTTTAGTTTATAAAATAAATAACCTATAAAAATTATCCTTGTATTATTTTTTGTCATAATTCTCCCTTTCATGTTTTATTATCTGTGTTGACAACTTTAATCAAACCAATTAGGAAGCAGAAAATAATGTTTTACCTTTCCACTGTTTTTCAGTGAAAATTAAAAAAAAAAAAAAAAAAAAAAAAGCTAATAGCTGGTTTTATTTACTTAATTTATATATTTTTTATTTTCTTGCAAAAATTTGCATGGAGTATTGATAGTAATAGGAAACTTTGAATTTTATATAATAATGTTCATTTACAAAATTTATTTTTAAGGTTTTAGGACCATTGTCCATTCAGGGCCCGACAAGTTTTCCGGAAAATTGGAAAACGGTTCCGGAAATAAAAATAAAATATTTCTTCCATCATTTATAGAAATGTGCTTTTAACCATAGATTCAGATATATTTTTGTCATTTCATTGTATTAATATATCAAATAAGGCGATTCCACCGTTACGTGTGTGACTTTTAGAGAGTGTTTTTTTGCAAATTGAGACAAATTTGGAAGTGAAATTATTTAGATAACGTTTTACTTTTTTATTGCTATTACAGGACACATGCAGAATCATTTTTGTAGTGACACCTGTAGTCTAAAGTAACAACAATAAAAAAAAAAATAGTAAAGTCGTTATGTGTGTGACTAAAAAAAATCACACACGTAACGACGACTTTACTACTTTAAAAAAAAAATTGTTATTACTTTAGATTAAAGGTGTCACTACAAAAATGATTCTGTGTGTGTCCTGTAATAGCAATAAAAAAAGTAAAATGTTATCTAAATAATTTCCCTTTCAAATTTGTCCCAATTTGCAAAAAAACACTCTCTAAAAGTCATACACGTAACGGTAGAATCGCCCAATATCACATTTTACTTACCCATCATACGTAGTATAGGGTAAGTCTTGTAATCGTTTTGAAAATCGAAAAATTTTTTTTGACGGATTTACACGTTTCAGACACTGGAGATTCCGAAAAACATATTTTTAGAAAAAAATTTTTGCCGTCCGTCTGTGTGTGTGTGTGTCTGTAAACGCTCTATCTCCCGAAAAAATTGAGATAGAGACTTGCTATTTGGTATGTACTTAGTATGTAATAATGGGAAGAAGCCTATTTCATTTCAATAACCTCGATTAACCGGAACAATTTTTTTCGGACTCTCGAAATATTCGTTCTGATGAAAGGTATATAAAAATTTTCGAAATTGCATATTTTAAGAAATGAATATAAAAGACAATAAAAAAACATAAATTTTGAATAAAGCATGAAGTCGATCGGATAATGAGTTGCCGAGATATTTGGAATCCTGTTTTCCACACTCTTCGATTTTTCATGACCCTGTATTTCATCCAAATTTCACTTCAAAGATATATTTTAATTAGAAATTTGACGCCTAATCAGATGCAATAAACCGCTAGTTAATAGGATTATTATTTTTGGAGTTATAAGGAAAAACCTCTTTCAAGCAATTCAGTAATCGAGCCTTTAAAGTTTGTGACGTCATCAAGCCACGATTTTATTTGAATTGCAATGCATTTTATAAGTAGTTTACACGTTTTTATTTTAATATTTTACATTATGCATATCCATGATGGGTAAGTATTACGGTGGCCCCCAACGACTAGTTTTCAGTTTTGTCACTTTTTGAATAAATATGCAATATGATAAAATTGAATGACTTGACAAATACAATACATCAATGACTAGAAAATAATGATAAAAAGTCTACTTATTAATGATGTTACTGATTTTAAATGATAAAATCAAACTGATACTGAGTGCAAACAAAAGTCCTAAAAGTATTAAAACAACTTCTATTTTAAACATAATTATGAACTTTTTGTTTTCTTCTGAAACTACAGACAAATAATAAAAAAAATCTTTTTTTAGAACGCATTTAATTTTTAGTGTTAAAAATAACTTAATCAATTTGGATGTTTACTCAAAGCTAGAAATTTTGAAAATACAAAATTTTACTTCCATACTTTAATCCCCTGCAAGCACATTGCATTACATGTATTTTTAATTTGTTTATAATAATCAGTTTTTTGTACAATTTCAGATTTCAAGTAAGATGAGCCTGAAATGAGAAAAGTTTAAATAAAAAAGAAAACTGCCCAGTTAAAGTGAGGGCATTGAGCTCACAGGCTATTCACACTAATTGTATATTATACTCTTATTTCAAAGACTTTGAAATAAGCCCCTTGAAAAATAAAGAAATTGACAATATATTAAGGGGGGGGGGCATCCTCCCGTTTCCCTCTTATAATTAACTAATGAACCCCCAAAACTAATCAGGGAAGTGCCTTATTACAATGAACCTATATACATAATTTGAAGCAAATCGGATAATTCTGCATGAAAAACTCATAAATTAAGGGGGTTACCCCCCCCCCCGTATCCCCCTTTATACTTAACCAATGAACCCCCAAACTAATCAGGGAAGCACCTTATCACAGTGAACTTATATACAAAATTTGAAAAAAATCTGATAATTCTGCATAAAAAAACCATTTATCTCGATTAAGGGGGGGTTAGCCCCCCATTCCCCTCCCTTTATACTTAACCAATGAACCTCCAAAACTAATCAGGTAAGCGCCTTATCACAATGAAACTATAAACAAAATTTGAAGCAAAACGGTTATTTCTGTTAAGACTTATCGCGTTACACACATACAGAACCGGCAGACACATTAGCTCTCAGGCTTTGATAGCCTGTGAGCTAAAAAGTGTAGTCTCAAAACAACCGTTAGATTTATTATGCTTAATTTTTCCAAAATAAAAACGTTGGCACAATTATGATTATTTTTTAATGGAAATTTAGATGAAATTATGAAAAAATTTGTGCCTAGGGCACGGACCCCGGGTGTCGTGTGATAGTCAGGGCCTGTGTCCATTACTGGAATGCTTAATTAGTCAATTTCCAGGAGTGGTCATTTTATTGAAAGTGCCATTTCATCAATTTTCATAGTGCATAAAATATTTTGATTTAACTCAAAAGTTAAATAACCAAATTTAATTTTTTAAATTGCACTTTCCATAATGTAATAAATACATTTTTATAAGCAGCAGCTTTTAATTAATTTCATGTAGTTAAATAAATTTTTAATACTAAATGGGATTATTTTTTTTTACTGCAACTCTGCTTTTCATATTTTATAATTAGGGAAATCAATCAAACCAATTAGGAAGCAGAGAATAATGTTTAAAGATGTAGGAAAAGTCACATTTGTTAAAAATCTTTTACTTTATGTCTTCAATGTTTGATTATGCATCTCTGACAAAACAATTTTGTACATTAAAAAATAGGCACCTCTTTGTTAGACAGACCCTTACAATTATGATTATGACAAAATTGATTTTTTTTTTCATCCATTTGTCGAAATTAGCAATATATATTTTACCGCGACCGATTGATGAAATTTGCTATTTGTTTCAGATGTCTTTTGACAAAATTCGTCATTCTTTTCCAGGATTGTTTATCGAAATTTGTGATTTTCTTTTCATGATTGATTGATAAAATTCTTCGTTTCTTGCACACTCTATTGGATTAAATTATCAATTTTTTTCAGCGATTGTTTGACTAAATTCGTGGTCTTTCTGTCGCGAAAGTTTGGTGAAATTCACATTTTTTTTTTCCTTGCGATCGATTATTGAAATGTGCAATTTTTTCTGCAGCCAATTGACAAAATTATCAATATTTTTTTGCCGATCGATTCATAAATTCATATTGCAAGTTCCTCAAAAAAGAAAAAGAAAGAAATCGAGGTTTTCATGAAAATTACAAAACATTTGCAGACGAATGCCTGTGAAAAGAACTAAAGGTGGATGATACCACAAAATTTTTTTATTATGCCGTATTTTTCTATTTTGTGTGGGATTTATGACATTGTACATTATTTCTCGAATTCTTCGATTATTTTCCCTGCCCTCGAAGAAAATTTTACTCTCCCAAGAAACTCTTGAAATGGAAGGCCTGATGGAAAGTTGTGTTGGGGAGGATTTGTAAGGAATTTTTACTCCTATGATTCTTGTACCTGATAATTTTCATCTTAGAAGAACCAAGCTTACTTATTTCATAACTGAAGTCTTATTTTCAGGATAAATTGCTTTCTGATTTGAAGAAACCACCATACTTGCACCCCTGAGCTAAAAAAGCTGTTACAAAAGCTAAAAGTTCAACCCAGACCCTTACAAAAGCTTTATAGACCATAGTTGGACTGTTATAAAAGCTAAAAAATTACCTGGGCCATTTATTTTTGTGTATCTTATGAGACTGGCCAGACCAAATTTCTAAAAAAAAAAAAAAAAAGCCAATATTTCTTTACCAACATTATCCTATAATTAAAAGTTTCAAAAAGAATATTCCATACATATTTGTGAAAAATTTTTAATGTACAGCAGATTATATGTCCATAATTTATGGAATACGGAATAACAGTATTAATGGTTAATTATATGAACACTCATTCAAAAATATGCGTAGTTTACCATGCAGAATTTTTTTTTTAAAGATGTTCATAATTTTATGGCTCTATAAAGAAAAAAGTATATATTTGAAAAATGTCTTTAATTTATTAAACCAAATTAATTTTTTAAAGATTTAACGAAACAAATGTACAAGTGTTATTTTTTTTAAAAAAAGTGCCATACACTGATTTAGGATTGGGTTGACTATTTTCAATAGACTCCGGCCAAAAGAATGAGGTTTAATCCTCTGCCTGAGTCGGCAGAAAAAAGTAATAACTAGTCTCAGTCTAAATGTGCCTGGGCCCTGCCAGCCCAAGTTTAATGAATTTTTTTTCTTCTAGATTTATACCTATAATAACGGTTTACAATTTATTTAATTATACAGTAAATCTTTCAAAATGGAATCATTGGGGACAAGAAAAATTCCATTTTAAATAAATTTCTATCTTAGAAAGCGTAATAGTATTATTTCCTTCTGCAAAGAGCATAAAATATTTTGGTTGAAGACAGGATTCCATTATAGGCAAGTTCCATTTTCACAGGTTTATTGTATTTAGCTTTATTCCAATTTTAACAAGTTAAACAGTAAAAATAAAATTTTTGTAGGCTATGATTAATATTGTCCACTGTCAGAAAAAGCGGGACAGTGACTTCTATACCAGAACATACAAATGAATAAAATCCTATGAAAACTCTATAACACAACCATGTCTTAAACATTAAAATTCCACGGTCCTGACAGAAAGAGTACCATACAAATCTACCTTTTAAGAACCTCTCTAAAACGGAATTTGTCTGGTCACTTGAGATTCTGTCTTAGTAGGTTTTACTGTATTAAATAACACAATAATCTTAGTGAGTAAAATTTGTGAAAGCAGAATCACTAGTGAATGAAACAAAATTCTGTTTGGAAAAGTTTTTGATTGAGCAATTGTAATTACCCAACTAATGTGATTAACCAATGATTCACATAAGTGGCAGTAATTGTAACTGTTGCATTGTTTTTGTGTCCGTGCATTTATTTTCCATTCAGCACGTATGCACTGCGATCGGCACAGTGGTTACTCCCGGCGTTAATTTGTATTTGCTAACCCTACCTCAGCGATGCATTTTGATGTTGTTCTTGCTTTGGCAAAGTAACTTGTCCTTTTGCATAATGTGCCATTTGGAAAGCCTCTTTATATTGATGTATTCACTGCTGACGGTGCTCCTAAGAGGCATGCTTTGATCGCACTTATGCAATCTTGTTTCAATTTGGTTCTCAATTGTGTTCTTAAATTCTGTATTTGTTTTTTTAACTAATCACTTCAAATTTATCATTTAGGTATTTTTGGTGTCCCTGTTTTACAAGTATATAGCCTGCTGTCCGCTATGAGGAGATCATAGATTAACATACAAGGTAGGACAGTTACAGCAAAATCTGTAATGGCAGCAATAACAGTGTCACTAGTGAAAGGGGGGAAAACTAACAAGCTTCCAAAATTTACCCATTTATATGAAATCTGTTTATGCTCTATGTTTTTAATATCTATTCTTTTCGCTTCGAGGCAGACGATTCTCTTCAAATTGGCCACTCGCTGGTGTGTTAAGTTTCTTTTTGAAGGACATTATTTTATTTTTTATTATTGAAACAACAGCTCATTTCAGAACTTTTTTAGTATGGTTAAATGTTAAAATATGTCATGTAGAATCATGCCTGCATACAAATCAGAATTTAAAAATTTTTGCTTTTCCTACAAAGTTGAAAATGTAAACATGTAGCATTTTAAAAAGATCATAATAAGATAGACATTCAAAAGGAGAAATATTCCGTCTATGAGACGTTTCTTCCCCCTTGTCACTACAGGCGCTGCGTTCATCATTGCATTACCATTATGCCCTATGATAGTGTCCTATCTGGTGTATTAATCTATAGAGGAGATTAGGCAAATTTTGTCCCTCGTCTAGGTACACAACTTGTTACGGGGCTACTTCACTCAGTCAAAAACGCCCGCTCGCTAATGTTAATCCTATGGGAAAATTTATGATATCTCGTTCACATTTCAATATTTTAAAATGATTTTTTTTTTGCATTGGATAGCTGAGGTCAATCTTTATCCAGGCGCTGTTGCATTTTTTTTATTTTGATCACAAGTTTTTATTATTATGATACTTTCACTTTTGGAACCGGTTTTGAAAGTGAAAGTATTCTCAATATAAAAAACTGCAACCAAAATCGAAAAACTAAAAAAGAGCCTTCATAGAGATCGACCTCAGCTATTCAATGAAAAAAAAATCATTTTAAAATATTGAAATGCGAATGATATTGTAAAATATTTCCCTCAAAGGATTAACATTAGCGAACAGGTGTTTTAGACTGAGTGAAGTAGCCTTTTAAGCTAGGCATAATGCCTGGCAGGTAGGGGCCTGGTTTGCAGTTTAATAATAATAATGCCTGCTGTCACTCAAAATTAAATTCAGAAATGAATTTTATGACACTGAATTCAGCTAATGGGTTGGCACTGAAATAAGTTGTGTCCTGGCGCAAGGTTTCTAGCATGGAGCCAGCTTGGATATGCCATTGCAGATTTTTTTTTTTTTTTCATGGTTTCTTTAAAGATTCCATTCTTTTGGGGTGATGTGTTGCCTAGCCATGAAGTGTTGCTGTAATTTTAATTAGCTAAGATTTTTGAAGAGCCTGTCATTATTTTTAAATTTAATATTTTAAAAATTGTTCGAAATAAAGTCCTATTGTCAAGTTAATCTTTTTCAAATTTAAGATGATTTCCAGTGGAGCAGGAATTTTTACAACAGTGACCAAGATGTAACGGTTGATTCTTTTCCTTTTTGAGTTTTTAAATAAACAGATTCACCTATTATTGTAGTCCATCTCAAAAGTTTAAGCACTCTGCAAATCTAGTTAAAAAATTGAAAACGAAAACATATGAAGCTAATTTATAATAAATACTCCACATTTATTCAAAATCAAACAAAATAAACAACTTTTTTTTGGTTAAAATAAAAATTAGATTAATTTTTATTTAATTTACTTTTTTTTGAAGAAAGACTGTCTCAAAAGTTTAAGCACTTTATGTAATTCTTTTTTAGAAACACTTGATTGGATGGGTGTAATGATGTATGACATTGAATTCCAGTTTTATAAAAGTAATGGCATGAACTACGAAAGGAACCAAGGGCATTCTGCAGCAAGCCTGTTATGGTTTGGGGGGCACTCGACTTCAACAGCCAAACCTCTCTGGCTTTTCAAAAATTAAGACAAAATTTCCCAGAGACACCGAACCAACATTTGCTTTCAATCGGTGACATTTTTTGGAAGGGGGGGGGGCTTCAAAATGGATCTTTCAACAACATAATGCCTCAATCCACATATAACATTCTACAAAACTGGGACTTTCATAGAAAAATGTTAAAATTCTTGACTGGTCAGCTTTAAGTCCAGACATAAACTCATCTGGGAATGTCTGGGCATTTTATCCTGTCATTTTTACAGCAATGGAAAGCAGTATGACTCACTTGAAGAACTCCAAGAACCCTCTTGGAGTTCTGTCATACTGCATTGAGAAAGCATGGTACTCCTTGCCACCAGAAACCCTACAAAAACTAATAATTTTGATGGTTGCATGTTTATTTGAACTAATCCGAAATTAAGGAAAAATAATTTGTAATAGCTTTGTAAAAATGATAAATGTAGTTGTTTTTGCTATTGTGCATAAACTTTTGAGACAGTTTTGTTTGAAGATATTTTAAATTATATTTTTTACAATTACGTAATTTATTTTTTCTACTTTTGATATCATTTACTTAAATGAAGTTGCGAAATCTGCAAATTAAAAAATGCTATTTATTTATTGTAACTTTTTATTATTCTTTAAAAATCAACATTTTATTCTGGTGCTTAAACTTTTGAGATAGACCTTATAAGTTTCTTTCTTCCTACCTTCTGCTTCAATGACTTCATAGTTCCTTAAGTAAGATAAATTTAATTCATTCTATTTTCTCTTCAGTTTTTATGATCTCAAAGAATCATGCATTTCATGCTAGGATTATTGCTTTGAAATATGCATTAAACGTACGTATTTGAAATATGCCTATAACGTACCCTACCCACCGACAATCTATTTTAAATATCATACCTCCCCCCCCCCCATCAGAAGTGGGGAATTAAATCTATTCACCACACGGGAGAGAATTTTTATGCAGTCTATAAAAGATATACCAAAAACTTTCTTATATTTTTATCCATTGACCATTTTTCGTGTTTTTTTCCTAATTTCTGTATTGTAAACACGACACTTAGCTTTCTTCAGTTGCATATATTTTTTTAATTTTATACAAAAGTTAATATGGCAATGTAGAATTATAGTCTTCTATAAATGCTACTCATTAATTTGTAATGTTACATGTTTATATAAAAATAATTAGTACTTTGTTATAAAATTACTACGTTAAAGTGAAACAGATTCACAAATAAGGAAAACTTTAGCAGACTGAGTTATAAATGTTATTAATAAATGCTTGATTTGAATTTGAGTAATTGGCTTTCATCTTTCATAAAAAATATAATTTTCACAAAATAAGCCCCAAGAGAAAAAACCTGCACCAACCCCCGATTTTATTAACATATTCATTCCTACTTTATTTTTAACACTTTTTTCAAATTTACTGCCAACAAATATCAAAACAGGCAAAAAAACTTGTTTCAATTTTTCTGGGACACCCTGTATATATGAATTATTAAAAATAGAAAATATTAGCAAAAAATTTTTTGTATGCATGTACATATAAATAAGAAGTAATTTACTAGACAGAAAATATTGGTGAAAAAAAGTAAAAATAATTTAATTGTATACAGACTACAATGATATATATTTTAAGATAATTAAGGCTGTTCTCAAATCCAAACTGGTTATTTTCTGATACATTTTTTGTCATTTTTGTTCTCAAATATATCAAAATTGACAAATGTTTTTCAAAAAAGGCAGATTTTTTAGAAAATATTGTCAAGGTAGGCATTTTGAACTAATTTCCAGATGCATCAGTGCAGGAAAGGGAAAAAAAATCTGCTATCCTGGGACAATAACTGCTTAACTCAAGATCACATTCATTTATCAAAAAATGGAAAAAACTGCTTAATTACAAACCGTTTCAAGAATCATCATTTTACTTTTAAAATGTGCTAGAAAACCTGTCAGAAAGTTTTACGTTCAGCATGAAAAATCTTTTTTTTTTAGAATCACATTAATGGTGAATGTAAAAAGAAATTCTAAAATATTTTTTGTACAAGTTATTTTCATTTATGCAAATTATTTGTTTTCATATATAGATATTGTTTATATATTTTTTTTTAGAAATAAGATACATTTTAATCACAAAATTGTCACAAGAAAAAAAAATGAAATAAGCATTCAACCATTTGAAAATTGATATATTTTTTTAATTAAAAATTTATATATACATTGCAACCTATAAATTTAACAGAAATTGATTACTAGAAGCTACAAATATGGAAAACCAAAATTAAAACCTGCTTACTTCTTAAACTATATAACGAACATAACTCGATCGAATGACTTCCTGTTTGATACCCTAAGTAAAAATTTACCAAAAATAGAACTCTCATATGTTCAGTTACAAAAAGAGTATTGCTACAATATCGAATTATACCTGGAAATTTCTATGTAAAGTCAACCCAAAGAAAAGACAACAAAAACAGTTTTATCAACCCGAAATTTAAGAAAATTAGTCCATATTTTAATAAAATTATGGAAAAATTGCCTATATACCTAATATCATTTTTTTAAATACATATACACTCATTAATATTAAAATATATTGTTTTTTAATTTGAAAAATATTCAGAACTTTCACTTGAAAAATCAAATCATAACCCAAAATATTTAAAGCCAAGCCAACACACAATGAAAAAAAATTAGTATTAATTTTACCTGATCAGAATTATAGATTGGGTAAAATCAGTTTACCCAACCATGCTCTATAATATCAAATTTGCCAATTCAATTGTATTGTAACAGCCAGAGTTATTCTGTATTGAAAGTGTGCAACGAAATATAAATTGCTGTCAAAATATGAATGCAAAGAGTATTAAATTTTCCCTTACATGATAAGTTTTCGATGAGCAGAGAATGTTTTGCATGGTTCTTTACTGATTTGATCATGTTTTTGTACTATTCTGTTTCAAACATAATATGAATAATATATATTTTATTTATTCTATACTCTGGCATTCAATTAAAGTCTTAAAGAAATCAGAAAATTTTTCCTGAATTTTTCTCAGGAGTTTCAAATTTCTCCAACTTTTCCCAGCTTATAAAAATTCCCTGATTTTCCCAGGTGGCTAGATACCCTGATGATAGAAGATCATTTTCCTGGTAGAATTAAATCATTAAACAACACAAGTTTCATTTTACCACATTAAAATTTATTGAATAAAGTTACATAAACAGGCAAATAATCTGATATATAAATAGAAAAGAAATTTGCTATATGCAAGAAAGATGACACTATCGAGGCACTAGGAACGAATTTTCCATCATTGGAAAATTTGTAATAATCCTTTCCATGCTCAAGGAGATCTATTTTTATGCAGTGTAATGCTGATGCCGGATCATGGCTTTGATGAAACAGTGATAGCAGTTTTCTTTCGTTTCTGAACTCACATCACGATATTGAAGTGTAGCAGGAACATTGAGTGGGTGGTCATGAAAATCTTTCAGTCTATTGGTTGTTGGCCCCTCTCCTTGTTTCTTTACTCTGAAAAATAAATGATAAAATATAGAAATGAATGTAGCATTAAAATAAAATATAAGGATGTAATGAATATTCGGTAACAATTTGGTATTTGACCTCTACTGATTATTCAATTGCCCAAATACTGAACATTAGTCGACTAAATACTTCAGTCAAATGAAAATGAGACAGACTAAATAACGATCATGGTGCGGAAGTTTGTAAAGCAGGTAGGTGTGTCTATAGTAGTGCCCTCTTTAGGGAATCAGGAAGGAACAGCGTGAGCAGTGACCACTCGCACTGTTCCCTCCCCCTCCCAAAAACAAAAAATTATCACTGATGTATAACAGCATATTACTCATGCAAAAATGTGGAAAGATTGCATTAAAAAATTGTGATGGAACTCTTATGAAACATAATTTTCTTTTTTGGAAGGAGTATTTTTTTTTTTTTAGAACTAATAAGGGTACATGTTGAAATTGTTACATTACTATAAAGAGAAACTACTAATGGTAAAAAGAAAAGATTTTTTAGAATTACCCAGGACAAAGGTTCTATAAATTTTAAAAAATACAGTACTCAGCAAAGCATTTCAGTCACCAGTAAATTTTTTTTACCTTCCACCCCCCCCCCTTTTTTTTTCTTAGTTGTTTTAAATTTAAACAAAAAGTTTTTATAAATGAACTGAGAAAGAATAATTACAAGCATTGTTTAAAATTATTAGTAACTCAAATAGTATATAATTAAAAAAAATTATATAACTATAATTATAACACAATAACTATAATTACATACTGCTACTTATGTCCATATAGTTGAACGTTACAAAATATTAAAAAAAAAATGATGGAATTTCATAGACAACATATACTGGAAAAATACTACACCACCAGAAAGCAGTATCTATATAATAAAAGCCTAAGTCATACGACTGTCATCAACAGTTCTGAGAAGTTCGCTTCACTTTTACATTTGCCAGGTAGACATTTTTATTCAAAATCATTTTTTCGAATAAAACTGCATAAAAGTTACATTTTTAGAACTATCGAGCAAAATAAATTAATATTTGAGCGATGACTTACGTTCAATTATGCATATATTCTGCAACTTCTGTTGAATTTGGATTGACAGTCCAATATCTCATTCCATCAAAATAAACGAACACATCGTGAACGTGGCAAGATCACTATATTCCTGGAGTCACTTCTAGAAAAGAAATATTCTTTTAACAGCAAATGAAAGATTTAAACTTAATAAAATGTGATTATAACGGATTATAATCTAAATAAATGGTAACTTTCTTATTTATCAATCAAATATAATGAAATATTTATTAACAATTAATATTTTGCATTGTTATAACAAAAAAATAATATTATAATGCAGGATAAAAGTTTAATTTTAGGCTTATCATATCAAAACAGGTAAATTTACTATTTTTTTAAAAATAATCTTAGAATATTTTCAAATGCAACTAGTCTAATTAATTTAAGTGTTATTCTAACACAAGCTGATTAAAAATAAATGTAATTTAATAAATTATGATATTGTAGATTTAACCTATAGTATAGTGATAAAAATAATTTATACACATGGCGAGTTTATATTACTGTAATTAAACAACTTTAAATTTATGAATGAAACAGTTTGTTTATGGAAGGTAAGCTGTAAATAAATGTCAACTTTCTTATTTGTCAATCAAATAGAATGAAATATTTATTAAAAATGATTATTTTGCATTTTTAAAACAAAATAATAATAAAAAAATGCAGGATAAAAGTTTAATTTTAGGCTTATTGTATAAAAACAGGTACATTTTTTATCCCTTTTTTAAATCATCTTAGAATATTTTCAAATGCAACTAGTCTAATTAATTTATGTGTTATTCTAACACTACTTTTTTCACCCAAGCTGATCAAAAATAAATGTAATTTAATAAATTAGGATATTGTAGATTTAACTTATGGTATAGTGATAAAAATAATTTATACACATGGCGAGTTTATATTACTGTAAACAAACAACTTTAAATTTTTGAATGAAACAGTTTGTTTATGGAAGGTAAAAAAATTTTTACTGTAAATAAATGTCAGCTTTCTTATTTATCAATCAAATATGATGAAATATTTAATAACAATTAATATTTTGCATTGTTATAATAAAGAAATAATAATATAATGCAGGATAAAAGTTTAATTTTAGGCTTATCATATAAAAACAGGTAAATTTACTATCTTTTTTTAAAATCATCTTAGAATATATTTTCAAATGCAACTAGTCTAATTAATTTAAGTGTTATTCTAATACTACTTTCTTAACACAAGCTGATTAAAAATAAATGTAATTTAATAAATTGGGATATTCTAGATTTAACTTATGGTATAGTGATAAAAATAATTAATACACATGGCAAGTTTACATTACTGTAAACAAACAACTTTAATTCATGAATGAAACAGTTTGTTTATGGAAGGTAAGCTGTAAATAAATGTCAACTTTCTTATTTATCAATCAAATAGAATGAAATATTTATTAACAATTAATATTTTGCATTGTTATAACAAAAAAATAATAATAATATAATGCAGTATAAAAGTTCAATTTTAGGCTTATCATATCAAAACAGGTAAATTTACTATTTTTTTAAAAATCATCTTAGAATATTTTTAAATGCAACTAGTCTAATTAAAGTGTTATTCTAACACAAGCTGATTAAAAATAAATGTAATTTAATAAATTGTGATATTGTAGATTTAACTTATAGTATAGTGATACAAATAATTTATACACATGGCGAGTTTATATTACTGTAAACAAACAACTTTAAATTTATGAATGAAACAGTTTGTTTATGGAAGGTAAGCTGTAAATAAATGTCAACTTTCTTATTTATCAATCAAATAGAATGAAATATTTATTAAAAATGAATATTTTGCATTTTTAAAACAAAATAATAATAATAAAATGCAGGATAAAAGTTTAATTTTAGGCTTATTGTATAAAAACAGGTACATTTACTATCTTTTTTTAAAATCATCTTAGAATATATTTTCAAATGCAACTAGTCTAATTAATTTAAGTGTTATTCTAATACTACTTTCTTAACACAAGCTGATTAAAAATAAATGTAATTTAATAAATTGGGATATTCTAGATTTAACTTATGGTATAGTGATAAAAATAATTAATACACATGGCAAGTTTACATTACTGTAAACAAACAACTTTAATTCATGAATGAAACAGTTTGTTTATGGAAGGTAAGCTGTAAATAAATGTCAACTTTCTTATTTATCAATCAAATAGAATGAAATATTTACTAAAAATGAATATTTTGCATTTTTAAAACAAAATAATAATAATAAAATGCAGGATAAAAGTTTAATTTTAGGCTTATTGTATAAAAACAGGTACATTTTTTTATCCTTTTTTAAAAATCATCTTAGAATATTTTCAAATGCAACTAGTCTAATTAATTGTTATTCACTACACTTCTTTTCTCACACAAGCTGATTAAAAATAAATGTAATTTAATAAATTAGGATATTGTAGATTTAACTTATGGTATAGTGATAAAAATAATTTATACACATGGCGAGTTTATATTACTGTAAACAAACAACTGTAAATTTTTGAATGAAACAGCTTGTTTATGGAAGGTATGAAAATGTTTACTGTAAATAAATGTCAGCTTTCTTATTTATCAATCAAATATGATGAAATATTTAATAACAATTAATATTTTGCATTGTTATAACAAAGAAATAATAATATAATGCAGGATAAAAGTTTAATTTTAGGCTTATCATATAAAAACAGGTAAATTTACTATCTTTTTTTAAAATCATCTTAGAATATATTTTCAAATGCAACTAGTCTAATTAATTTAAGTGTTATTCTAATACAACTTTCTTAACACAAGCTGATTAAAAATAAATGTAATTTAATAAATTGGGATATTCTAGATTTAACTTATGGTATAGTGATAAAAATAATTAATACACATGGCAAGTTTACATTACTGTAAACAAACAACTTTAAATTCATGAATGAAACAGTTTGTTTATGGAAGGTAAGCTGTAAATAAATGTCAACTTTCTTATTTGTCAATCAAATAGAATGAAATATTTATTAAAAATGAATATTTTGCATTTTTAAAACAAAATAATAATAAAAAAATGCAGGATAAAAGTTTAATTTTAGGCTTATTGTATAAAAACAGGTACATTTTTTATCCTTTTTTTAAATCATCTTAGAATATTTTCAAATGCAACTAGTCTAATTAATTTATGTGTTATTCTAACACTACTTTTTTCACACAAGCTGATTAAAAATAAATGTAATTTAATAAATTAGGATATTGTAGATTTAACTTATGGTAGGATTGATAAAAATCATTCATACACATGATCAGTTTATATTACTGTAAACTGATCAATTACCCTAATTTATATTACTGTAAATCTTTAAATTTATTAATGAAATTGTTTGTTTGTGATGGTAAGAAATTAACTTTACTGTAAATAAATGGTAACCTTTTTGTCATTTATCAAATAGAATGAAACATTTATTAATAATTTGGTTTTTTATAACAAATTTAACTTTTTAGATTAAAAAAAAAAATGCAGGATAAAACCATAGAAGTAATAAAATAGCTGAAAGTTTAGGCTTATCACATAAAAAGCGTCACATTTCTTAACATTTTTAAAATAATCTTTGAGAGTGTTCCAATATAATTTGTGTGATCTTTAATTTATTCATTACTCTAAAACTACTCCCTTCATATAAGCTGATAATAAATTAGGATATTGTATATTTTAAATTATGGTATAGTGATAAAAATCATTCATACACATGGCCAGTTTATATTACTGTAAACAAACATCTTAAAATTTATGAATGAGCTTGTTGCTGAAAGTAGGGAAAACTGTACTGTAAATAACTGGTAACTTTATTCTAATTTAGCAATTAAATAGAATGAAACATTTTTTTTAAAGTTAATATTTTTTATTTTTATAACAAAATTAAGAATTTCCTTTTCAAACAAAAAGAAAATAATAATCATAAACTGTAGGATAAAACAGTTGCAATTTTAGGTTAATCCCATAAAAACAGTTAAATTTCTTATCCTTTTCGAAATCATGTTAGAATATTTTTAAATGCATCTAGTCTAATATTTAATTTATATGTTACTATCAAAAAATATTACAATTACTCTTTAAAAATAAAAATATTATGAAGTAAACAACTTTATATTAATTATGAAACGGTAAGATAGAAAAAAAAAACTGAACAATAAATATTTAGTAAAAATTCATTCAATATGCACATTACTTCTTGATATATAATATAGTTTATGGGTGAATTAATAATAGGGGCGCGGGGGGGGGGGGGTTGTATTATAATGACCAAATTTTTATATTAGTTAAAAGCGTGAAATACAAACTTAAAAAAGAAATACTAAAAGAAAAAAAGGAGAAAAAAAATAGACGAGATTAGCAATGTTTTTCGATTGAATAAGAAATTTCAGAATTGCAATTAAAAATCATAATTTTTTTTTATGCATTTGATGGAGTTAGATTCATAAAAAGCTGAAAGTAATCTTTATTCTCATCTTTTTGCAGTAATGCAATATATAATAATGCAACTGATATTGAAAAAAAAAAAAAAAAAAAACTGATTTATTTTGTTAAATTCGATAAACTTTACAGCAAAGTTTTCCAAAAAATTAATTACTAATTTTAATTATACCATTTTACAATTATATAATATTAACTTAAATATATATATGTATATATATATATTAATGTTATTTACTGCTATTACTAATTTAAATTTACTTTGTCGATTAATTAGATTATGATTAAAAAGCAATCGTCCTGTTTAATTAAATGATTCATCTTTATTTTGTTAACAAGGGGAAAAAAATAATACAATTAATTTTTTACATCGCAGCTGAATTTTCATCTTTCTGTCCACTAAAACCGAAGAACTTAAATTATTAAAAATAACCAAATGATTATCTAAGTTCTTCCTATTGCACTATATTCTTCAATACTTAATAGCTAAATAAATATACTGAATATTTAATATATATTTATTTATACACAATTATCCGATTTAAATATTATCAAACTTGTCTTACTTTTGTTGAAAGCTCATTTGTCACTTCTTTTATAAAAAGCAAATAAGTCCCATCAGACTGTAATTCGTCTTTATATGTATAATTTTTCGGTAATGTATCCATTTCTTCTATTATTATAACCGTGAACCTCTATACAGGTATATAGGTTCATGATTATAACTATATAGGTTCATGATTATAACATCACACTAATGCGAACTAGGTTATACTTTTCTAGCGAAAACACGTGCAATCTCTGAGCTCAGACACATACAAGACATTGCAGCTACAAACCTAATCTGTGAATCTATTAAACACATCATCGCCAAATTGCCAAGCAAGCAATTATGCGCCAAAACTTATAATATCTACGCACCGACTTTCGACGAATAGGAATGGAGAATACAGTGCTACGAGTTTCTACTATGTAGCATCCGATTATATGCCACTGATATATAATACAAAACATTCACTTTTCACAAACATAGAAACTCACTAGGGTGGCTCCTCACACGAGAAAAAATCTCGAATATGAATGGAAACCACCCTTCTTTCGCTTGAGACTTTATACCATCCAACACACCGCTCGTTGAAAAAACCACTAGTCATTCAGATGCGTTGCCATTCCGAGTGAAGGAAGCTTGGTCGAAAAATATCCGGTATTACCACTACCTTGCGCGCCGATGGAAGAAGATACAGCGAGAGAAATTCTTCGTATGCAGGCGTTCGCCAGCTGCTGCGAGTTTAGTAGCGATGTTGCGAGATGTTTGTTGGTGCGTTCGCTGATTTATAAAGGCAGATGCGCTGACACGGAAAGACAGTTCTTTTTGCATATTGCGCTGAACTTTAAAGGCTTTTTTGATGACTTGACTGAGTTGTGAAAGGGGTTTTTTAACATCTCCCCCCACCAACAGCAAAAAAAGAGGCGAACACTGTTCTGAAGAATAGTTGATAATTGTTGAAAATTGATGTGAAATGTCCTGGAGTATGCGAAAAAGTCAAAGTTTCACAAATGCATACAGATGAAGAAATGTTCGTGAAAAAATTTTGCAAAAAGTCACTGAAAGTTTCACAAATGCACACAGATGAAGAAATGATGAAGAAATGTTCGTGAGAATTTTGCGAAAAAGTCACTGAAATTTTCACAGCTGCATACAGACTTAAAGAAATGTTCGTGAAAAAAATAAAAAATTTTATACACAATGCTACTGTAATCATTAGACTTGTATACACCACACATTATATGATACAAAAATTCAATAATTATATTTAACCAGCATGAATATGAAAATATTTACAAAAATACACACACACCAATAAATTTAAACTACAGAAATACCTAGATTGCTTTAACTTTCTGCAATATATTTTGAGTTGTCACATTCAACATTTTCAAACTACTTTTTATTGTACCATATATTATTCAATTTTCTGAATTAAGTTCAATGAATATTGAAATTTACTTTGTAACTTAAAAAAGATTTCACAGATATTCTAAACAATTATGAAAATACATATGAGGAAATCATTCACATATTTTCCTTTTTGACTCAAATACAAAATTAAAAAGGTAAAGTTTAAAAAAAAATATTTCAATAAATGTTATTCACTAGCAAAGTGATCAATTCTACCAGTATATTGAAAACAAACATTGAGAGAGAAGAAATAGAAAAAAAAAATTTTAAAAATAGAATTTTGACTTGAGCATAGTATATATATACTTTGAAGTTTCCGAACATACACATATTTCACAAAAATATTAGAATCACTACTCAATTCTTATTTACCTCAGTTTTGTTACAAATATTATCATTTAATGGTATTTTTGGAAAAATTTTACTGACATGAACTTTTTTTACATATTCATGACCATCTTCATTAATTTTTATCAAATAATTATCATTTCTCAATTTTTTGTCAATTACATGTGGTCCATTATATCTAGGTTGTAATGCAGTATGATGTTTAAAATCTACAAGAAAAACTTCATCACCAGGATTTAAGGAAGGTTTACTTCTGCCCTTCACATATTGTTGGTGATAATTAAAATAACTAGTTTCATTTTCCTTAACTAATTTTCTAGTTTCCTGAAAATGACTTTGTAATTTTGTTAGATATTTACTATATTCTTCAGCAACTTTTGGTTTTTCAAAAATATTTAGAGGTATATTGAGTTCTCTGCCCAAGAATAGTTCAGCCGGTGAAAATTGAGTTACTGCATGCTTAGAGGAATTATAATGAAGTTTAAAAAATAATAGTCTATCTGACCACTCGAATACTTGATCAGAAAGTGCTGCTATGCTGTTTTTCATAGAAAGATGAATTTTCTCGATTAAACCATTACTCTGCGGATAATAGATTGAACTCTTTCTATGCTTAATATCCATAGTCTTAAGATAATCTTCAAATTCATCTGAACGGAAATATGGTCCATTATCAGTCAAAACAGTCCTAGCGATCCCGAATTTGGAAAAATATATATTAAGTTGATTAATTATAGTTTTAGAAGTGGTATTGCTTAATGGGATAGCCTCAAGATACCTGGAATAATGATCAACTATTGTTAAAATAAAAAATTTGTTGTCATGAGATCTAGGAAGTTTGCCTACAATATCTAAAGCTATTATCTCACCTGGAGCTAAATCAGCTTTTGGAATCATTTTAGTGACAGTATTTTTAGGTTTAGGTTTAACTTTTAAACATCTTTCACAATTGCTACAAAAATTTTTAGTGTCCTTAAACATTCCTTTCCAAGAATAGATTTTGCGAACAAAATTGTAGGTTTTTTGAGTGCCAAAATGAGGAGCATGAGCAACTTCCAAACAATCCTTAATTAAAGATTTTGGAATTAAAATTCTACTGAGATACTTTTTTTTCTTTAACGGCTTCTTGGGGAAAATTTTTACCATTACAATTTTAGTTTCTGAATCAATATAATAGTTATTTGCAGTTTCCTCATCATTATCATTTAATTTTTGAATAATTTCCCTAATAAATTCATCATTTTGTTGATTATTTACAATATTATTATGATCTAAATTTGAATTACTTTGAAAAATATTTATATTATTTACATTTAAGGTTTCATCTTTATATGCTCTAGATAAATAATCAGCAGGGTTAATAACACCAGGAATGTGATCTATCTCATAATGAAATTGATCCAGATACAGAAGCCACCTAGCTACAATCTCACTCTGATTGTCCAGTTCCATGTGATATGTTAATGATTTTGCATCGGTATATATGGTAAATTTTTTTCCATATAATTCTTCACGAAAATGCTTGACAGATGCAAATATTGCGTACAATTCTCTTTGGATGGAAGGATAACTAGACTGAGCTGGATTGAATTGTTTTGAAAAAAATTCAACAGGATAAAATTTCTCATTGTATTTTTGCATTAAAATTCCACAAAATGCAACTTTAGAAGCATCAGTTACTAAATACAATGGAAGATCAGAATTAATGTTTTTAAGAAGGGGTTTATTTAGAATTTGATCTTGTAAAATATCAAAAGCTTCCTGACACTCTGAAGTCCAGACAAATGGAACATTTTTACGGGTTAAATTAATAATTGGCTTAGCAATTTCAGCATATTTATAAACCATGTGCCTAAAATAATTTAAACAACCAATATACTGTTGAACTTGCTTTACATTTTTGGGTATGGGAAATTTTGAAACTTTGTTTACATTATCCTCTGAAGGAGAAAAACCATCAGCACTGACATTAAATCCTAAATAAGTTATTTCTTTCTGACAAATCTGAAGCTTTGCAGGGTCTAAAGTTAAGTTGAATTGGATGAGCTTATCGAATACCTTCTGTAACCAGGCTTTAATTTCAGATATGCTGTCTGCAGCGACAATAATGTCATCAAGAAAGAATTGTAAATTTGGTCCTTTTAAGCTAGATAAACATTTAGAAATTAGTGTATGAAAATATGAAGTTGAGTTGCGACTTCCAAAAGGTAGGACTTTTGGCTGGTAGTTACCAATCTCGCAGCAAAATGCTAATTTTTCCCTATCTTTTTCCTGCAATCTTATCTGAAAAAATGCAGACTTCAAATCAAGCACATATACTATCTAAAGTGATAATAATTAGTTAAATAATATATGAATGAAAGTAAATAATAAATAAAATATCCAATTACATTAAAGTAAAAATGGATGTATTAATGATTAATTCTATGTTATAAAATAAGATGTAAGTGGTAAAATTAATAATTAATGATTAATACTACATAAAAATACATGTACCAAGAAATGACCTAGCCACTATTAAATAGCTTTGCCAAAAAAAGCAACATCATAAAAATTAAATTAAAATCAAATTAAAATACTAAATTATTTGAATTAAGATGCTGTGGATTTAAAATTAATATTAATTAAATATTGAAATTAATAGTTACATATTAAGTTTTTGCATACAAAGTTAAAAATTAAATACACATGATAAAAGTGGTTAGGGAAGAACATTTATTAAAATTAATACATATATTATATTAGAGTTTAAGAAAATATACATTGTATTAGAATTTAATATGATACTAGCTGGCTTCGCCCGCTAGCGGGCCCCTAATTTACATCGGTGCCTCGAATTTTTTGAATTCTCCTTTTTTTAAAAAAAACATCGAAACGAACGACCCTCTGGCTCGCATCCACCTCGAAACGAACGAATCTCCGACTCGGGTCCCCGCTGCCTTCGGTACCGGATAATCCCTTAATTTGCACAATGATTAGTATAAACCTCTAACCGAACGAACCTCCTACCCTGGTCCCCGCTGCCTTCGGCACCGTATACCGGTCGTGCTACGCACGCACCGGATAATCCCTTAAATTGCACGTCGAATAGTATAAACCTCTAACTGAACGAACGTCCGGCTCGGGTCCCCGCTCCCTGCGGCACCGTATAGCAGTCGTGCTGCGCACGCGCTGCAATATACGTTAGTTCCATCTTCCACCATCAGGTGGCGCAATCTGTTTATACGATCATAACTGAAATCGTTAAGGCTTTCGATGTCGAGTCCAATGAGCCATACCCCGTCGTTCTCATGCCCGTAGAGCCGGAGATAGGAAAGCGCCCCTGGTGGTGAAAAAACGAACTAAAATCGGTAAGCTATAACGATGTCGAGTCGAATGAGCCATACCCCGTCGTGATCCTTCCCTGATATTGTCCACCGTGGGCATAAAAGTAAATACAATTAATCAAAAACATTCTTAATAGTAATGAATAATTCATTTAAATTAATTAATGAATATTTAAATATAACTACATTAATTCGCATATAAAAGTATCATTTCATAGTCCATTATAAAATGTGTATTAGCAAACGTATGTGTAAATCAAAGTGCCCCCCCCCCTTTTTTTTTGTAAATATAAATTAACCATGCGTTTTTTTCATACAACTCCGCCACACACCTCCTCAATCCAACATCTACCCACCTATATATATATATATATATATATATGTTGTATGATGTTTCTGTGTTGTTATTTAATGGTTTTATATATATATATCCATCAAATCACATAAATAAAAGACAATATAGGAACCGATGGTTATAATAAAATACAAAGAAATATGTCCAAAAATGTGAGATTCTGAAAATTAAATAAATAGAAAAAATAAAGTTAAATGAAGAAAAAATCCAAGGTGCATACGGTAAAAAAATTTCATATATATTTAAAATGAAAACACGCGGGAAAAACAAGGGATGAGATATTGTAAAAATCAATGGAAAGGATACTGCAATAATTAAACTTAATAAAGGAAAAATCAAAAATCAAAAACTATGAATATCTTATGGATATATATACACTGCTCAAAACAATTAAAGGATATTGCAGTTTTAGGTGGATTTTGCATCTGGGAAACTTTTTAGCTGATTGATACATGGTCGACAGACATAGTAGGTTATATGAGAATAAATTACACATGTTTGGCAGAAAAAAATGCATTTTATTGCGCATTTGTGTACAAAAGGAAAAAAACACAATTTGTGCATATGAGAAAAAAAGAATAAGAAAAGGTGTTTTCTTCAAAGAAAATCATTTTCAGTAGGGGGTATGGTTTCCACGGGCGGCCAGCAACGTTGAACACCTTTGAGGCATGGACTCAATGAGGCTATTAATGACGAGTTGGGGTATTCTGCCCCACTCTTCCAGAAGAGCTCTTTCCAGTTCTTGGAGAGTTTGTGGGGGGTTGTTGGCGGCCAGAAACTCGTCTTCCTAGAGCATCCCAAACGTGCTCGATTGGATTCATGTCTGGAGAACACGCTGGCCATTCCATTCGAACGATTCCTTCCTCGAAAAGGAAATCCTCCCCCAGGTTTGCACGATGTGGCCTGCAGTTATCGTCCATTAAAATGAAGTTATCTCCGATTGCTGCAGCGTAAGGGACTACAATAGGTCTGAGGATCTCATCCCTATATCGGCGACCAGTCAGAGCTCCATCTCGAATGATGTAGAGGTCAGTGCGCCCGTCAATGGAGATGCCACCATACACCAACACTCCTCCACCGCCAAATCTGACACTTTCGTGCACGAACGCAGGATTATTCCTACTGCCATGGTCCCTCCAGATGAAAATACGCCTATTATCCGGATGCACAGAAAAACGGGACTCGTCAGAAAACAGAATATTGCTCCATTCATTTCTCCTCCAGTTGACATGCTCGGTTGCCCACTCCCTGCGGTCGCGAGGATGCCTTGAAGTTAATCTAACACATACCATCGGTCGGCGTGCATACAGACCTACAGCATGGAGCCGGTTTCGGACAGTCTGAGTTAAAATCGTGGTGCCTGTAGCCGAGCGAAGGTGTTGTTGGAGAAGAGTAGCGTTCATGTTTCGGTGTCTCCGAGCTGTTAACGCTAAATACCGATCTTCATTGGGAATTGTTGCCCGTCTACGACCTTGCCCTGGTCTTCGGCCTGCACATCCACTCTCCAAAAAACGGTTCCAGATCCTGGAAATGACATTTTGTGACACTCCAATGGCTTGCGCTACTTCGGCTTGAGTTTGGCCCCCTTCTAACCTACCAACAATTCTCCAAGCTTCTGAATCTGTCAAATGACTTCGCTGAGACATCGTACTCATCGAAACAAAGCAATCACTGAATGCCGATCATCCTTGACTTCATTCTCTTTTATCCAGTTGAAAGTCAAGTTTCATTCGCTGCCGCTGAAGCGACGTTTTTGACGTCGAACTCAAAATTTGCATACTCCACAGTTTGAAAACCAGAAAAATTTGCATTTGTGATTCTCTTCTTCTATTTCCGGCAAAAAAATTTCGTTTATATCTTTATTTTATATAAAACTGCAAATATCCTTTAATTGTTTTGAGCAGTGTATATAAACTCCTAATACTTCATAAATGCTTTAACAAATAAAACAACAAAACTTCATTTTTGTATGACGAAAACTTACCGACTTATAATAGTTTGCATTTTACGTATTTTTTGACGTTGTCTGGCACTAAAAATAAAAAATAAAACGCATTTTTAGTGAAAGAAAACGATAATGTTCATAAAATTTGAAGTATCATAACTCGGTAAATTTTGGACGTACACTGTTAAAAATCTGCTGCAAATTGTCCATTCGTTCAACCGTTTTTATTGAAAAAGGTTACATAACCGTAAATTATATCTATTCAGACCAATGAGAACGCTTCATAATAGGGTCAAGTAACCGTCATCTAATAGGAACAATTACTGGACAGTGTGCAGCAAATTTTTAGCAGGGCAGAAGAATGGAATTTCTGCACATTTCTTACTTGCTAGAGAAAGAGTTATATATATATATATATATATATATATATATATATAAATGATTTATAGGACCCAGGGACCGTATTAAAAGTTTTAATTTCGTAATATATTTTTTAATATGTATTTTGACGTAAACGGATTTTTATATGATGAAGAACAAATGTGAAACTTTTTTTTCAGGGGAACTATACTTTTAAATCTAACATTTTAAGAATTAACTGCTGATCAGAATAAAAAACAAAACCATTTCTTGAATAAAGATATTTTCATTTATTTCTATTTAGTAAGAAAATTACATTTAGAATCCTGCAGAAACTGCATCAACGTATTTTTAAAGCTGTGATTGTTAATTTATTTTTTCACACTTATTATTATTATTATTATTTTTTTATTATTATTAGTATGGAAATGTATGATGTACAAATAGTGAATATTTATAGCTTGTATGTCTTGCCCAACTCTATCGAATTCTGTCTGCGTTGCAACAAAGTATTCTCTATGTAAAAATTATCAATACAAAAACAAACTAGAATATAATATATTTTATATTTTGATCTTGATTTCAAACTTAGGGTTAGATAAATTATCTGATCTAGCTTTTTTGTAGTTTTATTTATGTGGTCTAATTCAATAACATAATCAAAAAATGTATTAATAAATAAAATGTTTTTTTTTTGGGCCACAAAAGTACAAAATATGGTAAAAATCAAAGAATTTTTTAATTTTTGCTACCTATGTCTTTTTTTGAAATAATTGCCAGAATGGTTTAGACCTAATACTAATTTCGATGTTTTGTTGAAGCCGATTATTCGGCAAATAGGTATATTAATGAATTGTAACCGAATATTCATTGCATTGCTAGCGTATACACGTGCTTCGTTATAATTATTTAATATTAAATATATATGTTTATTTATTTAATTTCAATACAATAATTTCTAAATAACCTTAAAAATCTGTAATTTTCTAAAGCCAAGCACTTACTCAGTCTATTCTTTCATTTGCAATATTCTATTTCTCACTGTATCTCTTTTCTTCCATCTAAATGAAATTATTTTTCTAAAATCGCTTACTATATGTTATCAAAAGAAGAATTTCTTACTGTATCATTGGCTGGCATTTCTTCATCCTTTGAGATTATACCAGTGAATGTATATGAAGTAAAGAAATTAGTTTTCCTTTCATCCTAAGAAAGTTTCCTTATTTAGTTTTCCTTAGTGTAATCCAGTTTTCATTACAACTAATTCTGGTTGATTACAGATTCACTAGAAGGAATATTTCAAGTATATTGAGTAATTTCTTTTCCTTGGATAAGCGTTAAAATTTGCATTGTAAATAATGTTAATATCATTAACGAATTTATTACATATAATGAAAGTTTTTAAGATGAAATTATGCTTTAAAAATGCTTTTAAAAATATAAATTAAAATCGCTGTTAATATGCGATAAAATTAGAAATTTGAATCTTATATATATACAGTAGAGTCTCGATAATTCGAGGTGGACGGGACCGAGCTTTCCTCGAATTATCGAAAACTCGAATTATTGAAATCATAAAATTTAATAAATAAATGAAGATAAAGCAATTTTTAAATTTCAGTGTATATTTAAATGAAAAATGTACTTACAAATTATTACATTACTGTTGATAGCAACATGTTAATTATATCTTAAAATAATTCTCAATTGTGTTTTGTTTTGACACATAGCCCCGTTTCCGATCAGCAATATCACGCCATCGTCGAAGCAGCATATTGTCGGCTGGAGTCGACTCAGGCTATTGCTCCATGGTGGACTCTAGTGCAGCAGGCAGCCCCTCGCTGTGACTCATTAGAAGTGTGGAATCGTAAATTCTAGTTGTTCGTGACTATTTATCAATTCCTCTATAACTTCTGACACAAAATCGTAAAAAAAAAAAAAAACAGTTTTTAAATATTTCTTGAGTCATCCAAGCACTTTTTTTTCCTATACGTAACCGGCAGTGAAAATATCGAGACATGCTTAAATGCCCTTGGCTTTGCAGCTTTTCTGATAACAACAAGTTTAATTTTGTGATTTCCTGGAGCATTTGATGCAGCAAGAAGTGTTAACCTCTCTTTGCTTTTATGTGACCTGGAGTACTTTTCTCTTAGCTTGACGCGATAGTTTTAAATGGTAGCATTTTGAAATTAAGGCCAGATTCATTTCAATTATAACTTTCTGCAATTTCTTGCAAAATTGCACGACAACGACCTCAGAATCTTCAAATCCATCCTCTTAAAGAAAACGGGTGTATTCTTCCTATACGTGCGGGGGATCACGCGTAACCCTCGTACGGATCACGACGGGTGAAATTGGAGAGAATCAGAGAATAGTTTTTCAACGAGCTCCCGCCCCACTCACTCCTTTTGTCTACTACGAACGTATCAGAACAGAAGTAAACTAGAAGCGTTTTCAACTAACAGCTGCTTTGATGTATCATTGGACAGAAAATCCTTAAAAAATCCAGAGTATGAAAAAACCGGTGAGCCATTTTATATGTGGTTTACACAGCAAAGTAAAAAGTGTTAGCTTTGCTGTTTCGAAAAGAATTTGAAGAAAGTGATCAAAACTTCACTGCTAGTGTAGGCTGGTTTGACAGATCTCTTAGTTGCCGGATACGATATATTTTTTTTCAACTTGTCAAACCAGCCTACACTAGCAGTGAAGTTTTCATCACTTTCTTCAAATTCTTTTCGAAACAGCAGAGCTAACACTTTTTACTTTGCTGTGTAAACCACATATAAAATGGCTCACCGGTTTTTTCATACTCAGGATATTTTAAGGATTTTCTGTCCAAGGATACATCAAAGCAGCTGTTAGTTGAAAACGCTTCTAGTTTACTTCAGTTCTGATACGTTCGTAGTAGACAAAAGGAGTGAGTGGGGCGGGGGCTCGTTGAAAAACTATTCTCTGATTCTCTCCAATTTCACCCGGCGGGATCCCCCGCACGTATAGGAAGAATACACCCGTTTTCTTTTAGAGGATGGATTTCTGTAGGTGGCTTCAGGGTGCGCAGTTCACATATGACCCGTCGAACAACAATAAAAATCAGATACTTGAATTTTATGGTGCAAAATAATTCTTTCACGTGTTGCATATATGTCGATCATTATTTGGAAGCTAAACTGATTTTTTCCCTAAGTCGGATTTATGGGAAACTCGAACAATCGAGACTCGAATTATCGAGACTCTACTGTATATGGAAAACCTATTATCTAATAATACTATTCACTTTTTAGATATAAAATTTACACTGCACTATAACAAAACTATTACAGACATATATGACAAACGTAAAGAATTAAAATTCAAAGTTTATACATTTACCAATTTTAAGTCAGTCTTCATATTTCTGTATACCGTAATATACTTCTTAATCGTGTTTTAAGAATAAAACAACTTATTTATGATGCAATACAACATGATTTTCCAAAAAAATTCACATATTTTTTGATATATTAGTTAGTTCATGATCGAATCTATAGGATCTATAGGTGGGTAGATGTTAGAGTATGGAGGAGGGAGGTATTGTATGGTAAAATATAATAATTAACTGATTGCAAAAGGAAAATTACAAAAATATAAAAAATATATAAAATAAATTAAAAATAAAATAAAATACAATAAAAATAATTAAATGAAAAAATAATTGAAGTAATACGACGGCTGGGAGGATAGATGTTAGAATATGGAGGAGTGGCGCTGTTGTATGAATTATTAAAATGCTATAGTTCATGACAAAAAAATGCGAGAGAGTTGGTTTTTAGTTTATTACGCATCCTTTCATTATATGTTATTCTTTGCGGATTCTGTTCACTCATTTTTTAACAAAATTCGTTTGATTGCATTTACTTTATGCAGTATTTCATTTAATTAGCTTATTTGATTTGTATGGGACATTGTCACTTCATGAATCATCACATTTAATTATATCTATTTTTTTTTTATTATTATTTCCTCCTATTTAATAATTCTTCTTTCAAATTACTTCCTTTCTATAAAATAGCAATGATTTCATATAATCTAAAATGCAGCTTTAAATTAATCTACATAATTTTAATTAACTCCTTTTAATTTTAATGGTACAATGTCATATCTAAATAACTTCATCAATCATCTTTCCCTAATGTATCTTTGTCATATTTAAACATTTCCTTCACCCCTTTAATTTTTATTATTATTTGCTTATAGAAATTTTACTATCACGCACTGACAACGTATTAATTCATTTATTTTTCTTTTATTAATATTTTACATAATTTATTAATTTAATTAATGATTTTACCTTCCTCTTAACTTTTCATTCATTATTTACACTAAATTTTCATAATATATTAATTTCTCTCACTAGGCACTTTCTTTAAATTTAAAATTCCACTTGTAAGCACTAAATTCTGATATTGTTTCTTAAACTGACACTAGATGGCATATTAGATCTAAATTTCTTATTAACTTGTCTTAAATAGTACTCTTTCTTGAACAGCCGGTAGGTGGCAGTATGTTCCTTAATGTTACTTAATTCTGGTTTTAACGCGTAGTATGAATTTCATTTTGTCATGGTTTGAATAATTTTCATTTTTTCCCTCCAATCAGTTTATATTTTCTTTGTTTTATATTCTATTTTCTTTCCTTAATTTTTCTGGATATTATTCAAATTGGTATGTGTTCATTTTTCATATTTATTTATTTTTTCCAACTGTTGTATGATGTTTCTGTTTTGTTATTTAACGGTTATATATATATATATATAATATTATTTGAATACTGTTGTATATGAACTATGTATTTTTGAAACAATTTCGTGTCACCATTACTAAGTTATAGTAGAATAAATAACCTCACATTGACGTTTTGGCATATAAATACTTTTTTTTTCTAATTTTTTCATTGTTTTTTCTTTTTTCATTTTGCACTAAACTTTATGTTCCCATCTTTAAAAAGGCTTAAAACCTAAAAATTTCTGTAATATCACTCATTATATTTATGAAATATATGTTATTCATTTATAAAAATAATTTACTACGAAACATCTAAAAATCTCTATGCTATCTATACCGGAAAATTTATGAATATCTTTTTTAATATACTCCTCTTTTTAACTTTTGTTTCACTCTTAGCGAGATAAATTGATTTAAAACAATACCATAGTAATTTTTGCTTTATTTAAAAAAAACAGTTGTCAAACGTACAGGGACATCTTACAGAATATTAGCCTTTGGGAAAGGAGAGAAAGCAGAGTAATGTTGCTGAATGCCCACTGCTCGAAATAATAAATAAATAAATAAAGTAGCTTTCAGCAAAGTTGCAAGCGGGAATTCTTTTTACTTTGATCTTCTGGAAATCCTAGTTTGATGCTTTTGAAACTTTTGATATTTATCTTATTTCTTGTGTAAAGGGGGGGTGGGGAGGCATAAATCTTTAAAAATCAAAATTATGGTAATCGCTTAGAAAAAAAAAATCAAAATTATGGAAATCGCTTTAAAAAACAAACAATTAAATAAATAGTAAAAAAAATGGACGACAGATTCTGATAGGAGTCTGTCGGTTTAATTAGCTTTGTAGAATATACATACCTTTAAAACTGTGCTACATAAAACCAAAGCCGTAAACTAATCTCTTCGAAAAGTTTCCCCTATGGAAAACGTGTCATATAAGCAGCAAACATTGTGTTTGTTGATCAAAATGTATTTTCAATGGGAATGCTATAAAATAGCTAAGAAATTTAATTTTCTAACATAAAGAATAGTATTTATATATTTTTACTGTTTGCTTAGAGGTTCTTTTCATGCAGCTTATTTCATAATGCTTAACCCCTTAAGCACCATATTAAATTTAGTGATAGTATGCTGAATACCAAATATATATTAAATTTTGTCACAAGTAGTTTATGTCATGATTATTAATTACATTTGAATAATTTAATTACATGTAATGTAAGGGGGTGAAATAAAGGTTTATGTATATTATACGAACAGAAATAAGGTTCGAAGCTATCATCACTATCGTCTATGTAATCATCAAAATTAGGAACATATTGTCCTGTCCTCTAAAAAAACCCCATTTTTTGAAATTTTCTCTATATAAAGTCTAATAAAGAATTTATAAAAATTGAACATGGCTAAATAATTACAGCTTGTTCTAATTAAGATTTTAATGTTGAGCTTTTTTCATTTTATTACTTTATTACAAAATGGCAGCCAATTATGCTAGAATTTGAAAAAAAACCACTTTTCCAAAAAATGACCCATGTTACCTGAAAAGAACCCACACCTGACATAATTAGCAGAAAACTAAGCATTTTATTTCATATTGATGGTTTGACATTAAAAAAGGTATATATAATATAATTCTATTATAAAAAGAAAATCTGTAAAGATGAAGCTCGCATTTTGCCAGAATTCTGCAATTGTTAATTTAAATTATTTTAAAACTAAATAAGCACTCTTTAGGTATTTTTAACTATTTTTATTATTCTAAATGATGCATAAAAACAGAACAAAACAAAACAAAATTGACTTTAGTAAAATATTTGGTGTAGTACTAGGGTGGGGTTTTTTTAGGAAACATTTCAGTGTGGTTATTTTTTAGATGACAGCACAATAATCACCGTGTGTGTCAGACATAATTATTCTATAAAATCATTATCCATCAGAGCTACAAACAGAACCGAAAGCGGAACATTACAATTTACGAAAGACAACTGAACACAATGACTAATGCATTAAACAAATGAACGACGAAAAAAATAAACAAAGCAGCGCCAAAACTAATGAGTTTTTTGGACACGTAGCGCCATCTATTGGGTGCGAAAACAATCATTGTTATAAACACCGTACAAAACCAATCCCTATAGCAATTAGCAACGGAAAAAAAAAAAAAAACAGATGCTTAGAACATTGTAGTCTGGGCTTAAAATGAGGACTTGTGCACATACGTCCTGGTATTTCAAATAGAAGAGTTCATGACGTACGTAGGTAATATGAATAAATAGCGTTTGATTTCTATTGAAGTGTATAATTTTTTTACACTTTTTTTTACCTTAAATTCCCTGGAGTCCCTCTATATATTTTTTACTCTGTCGGTTTATGGTTCATTATTATTGTTGTTGCTATTATTATTATTTTCATTACTCTCAGAAGCAGCTCCAGAGTGGGGCGAGGGCAACGTCACCCAATCATCCTGGGTTTTAACATCTAAAGAGCGGAAAACACATAAAATACTCGGTTAAAATAAAATTGATAATTTCTTTAGAGGATGTCATTCGAAGGGGCGCTGGAAAAAAAAAACTCGCCCAGGGCTACATGGCTATTAAAGATATCCCTGATCACTCTTATTATTGCTTAAAATATTTGAGGGTAGAATAGGGAAATATATATATATATGTATTACCCATTATTCGTAGTATAATTTAAATTTTATTTGTCACTGTACTTTTAATAACATGAGCAAGCAAAAACTTATGAAGATGATAGGAAAATATCTTCGTTGTTCAGAATTTTTTATCTACAAATGTAAAACATTCAGGAGAAGAAAAAAAAAAAACCTTTGTTAAGTCATTCTGTTTAATGACTTTCAGTAGTGTATACATCCATTTATAATTATGCTACTTAAAACCGAAGCCGTAAAGCGAACTTTTCGGAACGTTTCACCGATGGAAAAACATGTCATGTAAGCCGTAACTATTGTATTCATTAATTAAAATGTATTTTTACTAGAATTACAATGTGTTCCGAACATGTTTTTATCGCATATATTTAAAGAAAAAGAACTGTCATGTCAAATTCTTTTGTTTAAAGCAGTCATACTCAATCTTTATTTTTTCTTGCGGAATTGTTTGCTATGTTAGGTGGGCCACAACATATTATATTATACTTATATAATAATTATTAAAACACACATAAACAACGCCTGCATTCAGCAATTAAAGATACACAAATCTTATAATACAGACATACATACAATAAATACAAAATTGTATTTATTGTATGTATGTCTGTATTATAATATTTGTGTATCTTTATATAATAATGTTTAAAAAATAATAATACATTGACAAATATAATTAAAATAGAATGAAAAACTCGTTCCCTAGTTTAGGAATAGTACATAACAAAACAATATAAAAAGTAATATAACCAGTATTAGCTGTTTAATAAATATTAAACATAATATAATAGAGCAAAATTTTCATGCTTTTTAAAGATTAAAAAAATAATAATAAAGATATATTTTTTAAGAAATCGTATTTTTTTTTTCTCAGTGTAAAACCTTTTTACCTTTTTAAATGTAAAATATACAGTGCAACTTTAATTAATTTTATATAATGATGGGTGAGTGTTCAAGATTGTAAAATATACATACCAACATAACTTAAATAGCAAACGTAAAAAGAACATTTGATTAATTAAAGGACAATTAGGATGTTTTTATATTATTTGAAATTGATCATAAATCATATGGCAGATTTCGTCGTGTTATAAAAATATGTACAACAACAGTGAAGGTCTTAAAAGTGTTTTATCCATATCCTATTCTAAATATGGATTAACTATTGTATGTCTCAGACCGCGCATATAGAGTCGGCGGGCAGATCCAGCCCGCAAGCCGTGGGTTGAGTATGGCTGGTTTAGAAGTTAATTTGTTGTTGTTTATTTAGGTGAAAGTGCGCACTTGTAAACAACGTTCATTTAATCTACCTATCATCCGACTGATTTTCTTAAAAAATTGTCAATTGCTGATATGATTAATATAAACTATAGACAATTTTTAAAAGATTTTATCTGTTGTTAATTAGATGAAACATAGAACTAGAACATAATTATAATTATTATTCCTAGTTCTGTGAAATGAAATGGACGTTGTTCACATATGTCCCCTTTATAAATTATTAATTTGTTTTGCAAGTTACACCGCAGTTTTCGCTTTAAAAACATTCCGTGTTAGTTCGTCCAATGTGGCTTGGAGAGATGTGCGGTGTGGTTGCCGGTTCAACAGTGCTTTTATTTTAATTTTAACATGTTATGTTCAACTCTCAGTACTGGGGTGCAGCCTTAAATGAGAAATATACTAATATCTGCTCTAAGGGAGCAGCTCTGTTTCCGGACGACAGGGTTGCTTGTTGGTGACCGCTATGCAGCGATTTGGCGCACCATTTCCAGGATTACAACGCGTTGACTGGCGGGTAGGAATGATTTGAGGGACTGCTTCAGACTGACCTGCAATAAATGGAGCAATAATAAAGATATTTGTGATGTGTAACGTATGTTTTACAATAATTTAGTTGACGCTGATTTTAAATATGTAAACGAAATGTTTCTGCCTTGCATAAGTTTGAACTTCTGTCTACATCAATTTGGGATGACTTCCTCGATTCCATTCATGATTTTAAGCCGAATAATTACTCGAACGGCGTTTTACCAATACGACAAACATTTTTTAGGACTCAAAAAGGAATGAGAATGAAAGGGACAGGTGATTTAACTATTCAACAATATTTCAAAATAAACAAACTAAACGTGATAAAAGAATGTCCTGCTTCTGAATAAATACTGAACTTTTAAATAAACTTAAAAGAAGGAGCAACTCAAACAAACGTAAAAGCTATCTCGGCAAACAATATGAAAGTAACTATTAAAAAATCCCTGACGACTCGATCTACAGGTACAGGTAGATTTCGAAGACGCAGACCGTGAAGTGCCTGTTTATTGAGAATTGCAGAAGAAATGACCTTTTTTGCCATGATGCGGTAGTTGGGACCGCATACTTCGAAATCTATCTGTATCTGTAGGCGGAGCCGGCAGAGATTTTTTTCTTTTTATTTATTTATTTATTTTATTTATTTATTTATTTATTTATTGCTGTAAGGGTTGGTCCTTTAAAAAACTTGTTAATATAAAAGTTGTAGATATCAAAGTGAGACAAACAGCTGTGTTTTTTTTTTTTAAGTCTTTAATAGCTAAATTTTATTTACAGATTTTGCATTTTAGGATAACAGAATCTATCTAAAAAATGTAACAGTAATTTTAAAAATATATTTTATAGAACACTGATTCATCATCAATATTGCAGACACTTTGTTATTGCTCAAAATTAAGTTGTGCTATCGAAATGCTATTAAAAGTATGATTTCTGAATTAATTGTGACTCTGTAGCTGTTCCTGTTTGCTATTTACCGTAATTATTCTTTCTTTTTCTTGGCTCTTAAAAAAAAAAGTATGGTGGAATAAAAAAGAAAAAAAAAAGTTAATATTACACATCAAGTGTAGCATATCTTTCGTGTGTCATTCTCATTATATTACATGACTTAAAATATGTGTAAATGAAAACTGGTAACATTATAAGAAAAATATCATCTTGCTTCAAAATGTTTTTCTTATCTACAAATGTAAAATAGTGAGAAAAAATAATATACTAAGTTAAATATTGTGATTTAATGACTTTTACTACTGTATGCATCCATTTATAATTACGCTACTTAAAACCAGAACTGTAAACTGAACTTTTCAGAACGTTTCTTCAATGAAGAAACATGCCATGTAACCTGCAGGAATTATGTTTGATAACCAGAATGTATATTTATACTCGTATTACAATACAATGTGTACCAAGCATAACATATAGCTTTTTTTGTTTGTTTGACATATCAAATTCGTTTGCTATTAAAAGCTGATTATTCTATGGTCAATATTACGAATAAAAAAAATATTATTTTATGTCATTGTTATTTGATATAAATTTGTTGAGTCTCACATGAATAGTCTTTTCTTTTCCTTCTGATAGAATTGCGTTACTGTTGCGTTTTTACCACAAATGGTTTCAATAGTCTCTAACTTTATATTAGTTTGTTTTCATTACTCTAGCTCTCTTGGCATATTAAATTTGTTTGCTGTTAAAATTTGATTATTTTCTAGTCAATGTTACGAATGTTTGTATACGAAAAAGGTGTAATTTCATGTCATTGTTAACTTGACATGAACCTGTTGATTCTGACATGGATAGTCTTTTTTTTTCTTCTTCTTATAGACCATTACGTGTTACAGTTGCGTTTTTACCACAAATGTTTTCAATACTTTCTAATTTTATACCGATTTATTTTCATTACTGTAGATCTCATTTTTAATTTTGCCTTAGAAAAATTTTATAAAATTAATGTTCAGTAAATACTTTTTTTTTAAATATTTTATCTCATCATCCACTGTGGGGATTCACCATAAGATTTAGAGAAGGGACCCCGGGCTAACCCGCTGCCCGACAGAGAATCGAAAATTTTCTTAAAATATAGATATTTTAACATAGGGTTTTTTTTTTAATTTGTGGTTCCATAATACATTTATTTAAAATATTGTTTCAAGATGATCCAAGTATAAATTTAGTCCAGTGCTGTAGTTGGGTGGGAACGCCGTTCCCAGAAGTATTTGGTTTGTTACTGTAAAAAAAAAAAAAAAAATATATATGTGTACGAACACAAGCCTTTTTTTTTTTCTCCAGGCTGAAAACTATACCCATTTTAATGTCTAAATGCGAAAGAGCATTCATCTGTATGAATAACATCATGACCAATGCAAAAAATTCACTCCTTATCTACTCTATGAAAAGGTGAGTTCCCACAAATATTTTTTTCCAACTTCAGCACTGATTGAAAGAACGCGTTCATTACATTTCCTGTATTACGCTGATAAGATAAAACATTATGCGAACTCTAATGTGTCCAAATTAGTGCCCCTGCCTGAAGTATAATTCTGCATAACATGCAAGAAATGTTATGTAAAAAATGCAGACGATTTAAAGCTATCATTTTATTGAAACTGGGTAGGTCTAAAAGGAGAAGTCTTATGACTTAATGTTTTTGACAAAGTCTAATTTTTGTAACTCCGGTTGCTCAGAATGAGGTTGTTTTAAGCTAAAAAGCTGAGAATTTACAATTTTTCTCCGAAAAGGGGTGACGTATGCTTTAATATTTTGTACAATGTACTTTTGCATATTTACTAACGACTTTTAGTTTCCTTTCACGAATAAAATATAAAGCACAGCAAGGGTTTTGCGTCCTTAAGTTAAATAATAATAAATAAATAATAAAAAAAAAAAACGCAGTATTATGTGATTTAGTCATAAATTTTCTGGTTCATGTGATCGATAATTTTAAAAGTATTTTTATTAGATAAGAAGTCAAAGATTACAAGACACTTTTGTTTAAAAAATGTCGTTAATATTTGTAAGATTCACTGACCTCCAAAAGTTAAGATACAACCAGTCTCTTTTGTGTCTAATTTGAAAACTAATGTACAAAAAAACATGAAACTTGGAAGAATTTTGCTTTAGACAGTTATTTATTGAATTTTACTTAATTTTAACATCAAACATGATTTACAAATAAAAAATTGCATATTTTGCAAAAATCCACTGTTTGATAAAAAAAAAAAAATGATAAGTGACAGTTTTATGTGGAAAAAAGTTAAATAAACGGATTTTTAATAAGGTATGTGTCCGATTCTACTTGTAATGCATTTGTGGCATCAACATTCCATACTGTTGATTAAGTTGTCAGACACTGGAATGGGAAACAACGCTCACACATGGAGCAACGCTTTTTACAGTTCATTTAGCGACTTCGAGTGACTTTACGGTAGCCACCTGTCTGCCGAGATAGTCCCAAAGATGCAGTATCGGATTAAGGCCCAAAGATTGAGCTGGCCATTTAATTCGCTCCAAACCTTTATCTTCAATATATTCATTAACAACTCTAGCTCAATGGGATCGGGCATTATCATCCATTAAGATTAATTCATCACCAATAGCACCACCATACGGTGTGACAAACGGAGCAAGCATCTCGTCCCAATATATCACAGCAGAGTTCTTCCATGGCACACATGGAAGTTACTGTGAGTGATCACCAGGGACATTCCAGCACAAACCATGATTCCACATACTCTATAACTGTGTCCTCCAACAATGTTACGTAGGTAGAATCTCATGCTTTGTTCTCCCCCGATTAGCACAAAAACTAAATCACTCCCCAAAGCAACCCGGGACTAGTCTGTGAACAGTACTGAAGCCCATTGTTGGCTGTTCGAGGTAACGTGCTCTTTTGGCCAACATAAACGGGCACTTCTGTGTTTTTCAATTAAGAAAGACACATACACCGGGTCGTCTTGAATAAAGTTCTTAATTGCGAAGACGTCTCTGCACTGTAGTAGCAAATATTGTCATCCCTGTTGTGGTGCGATGGTCTGAATTGATCTGAACCACAGTAGGTTCCTCTTCCTTCAGGCCAAAAGAGCTATGAAGCTATGTTGCGCGAGGGTTATAACCCGTGAGTGGTTTGAAACAAGTCTTCTTGATACTGAATTTTTGGATTCAAAATCCAGAGTCTGGACCACACTACGAGACACATTAAAACATCTAGTAGCACCAGCTTGTGATAACCCCATTTCCATCCATCGGATTACCCACCATGTCAACGAAGCGGGTAAACGACATCTTTTGAACATGGACAACACTATTTTAGTACCAGTAATTGAAGATCAACAAGCTTAAAATAAATTTCACACAAATTTCCAAAGTGGGATGCTCGCAGTTTCTCTCGACTGCTATATAAGTGTTCAATAAGGTTTTATTGAAGTTACTTATGATCATTTTTATAAACCAAATATTTTACCTTTATTTTCTTTCTTTTAATAGTGAGCGTCAAAAAACTGGCTGTACCTTAACTTTCGGAGACCAGTGTGTATGTGGGTCCCGAGACAAAAAATTTCTCTGCAAATGTGGCCCGATGAAGTCAAAAATTTGGAAAATCTTGGTTTACAATCAGGATTAAGGCTGCATGTAGACCAAGTACTACGACAAGAGTAATAAATCATTTCTTTGGGCTTTTCTTTCTGAAGGCTCTGTGGTCCTTTGTGACCCTTTTTATCTCTTCAACGATTTTGAAGCGAGACATGCAAAATTAACAAAATAAATTCTTCTCAGGGAAAAAGATAAACATCTCACGGACCTTCATTCACTACGGTTGCATTCTCTTGTCGCGCGACCGAAGAATGACCATATAAAATAAAGCCACTGAAAATCCGATAATCTGTCGCATAGGTTTTCGAAACCCGGAACCCATACTGCAGATTTCCGCCCTACATTTTCATCATAATCGAAAAGCGAGGTATCTTCAGCCGAGAGGATAATTTTCCTGGGATTTTTCTTGCACATATGTCTTACGTACGCAGTAGTGTTTCAGTGATCGATTTTCAAACTAAAGCCCTCCGGTTACGAGCTCGATTCTCTATCCCAGTGTTTTTCACCATTTTCTATGTCACGGCACACTTGAACAATAATTAAATTTACGTGGCGCATTTGAGCTTATAATTAAATCTTCACAGCGCACTTAAGGTAACTAAAAAACATACGAAAGAAATATATCTCTTAAATTTATTTATCAATACAAACAAAACCTTTATCACAGTGAAAAAGAAAAATAAGAAGGAAATGAAAAACAATTTATTAGAATTTGTGCCAAAAATATCGTACGTAACTTTCTTGAAAACTTATTTTTTACTACTATTTTTAACGGAAGTATTACTTATGATATGCTTAAAAATATCCAGTTTTGATTTACAGAAATCTGAGCGTTATGAAACCTTTTTGTAACTACGTATATTCAATTGAAAGCAGAAATTTGTGGATGCCACCAACTAATGCTAATATGAAAAAGAGAAAAAGAAGAAAATAATTTTCTGTTCACATTTTACTTTGTCAAATCACAACGATGTATTTACTATTGTGTAATATTCTGGAATTAACATTATTATATACAATAATTAGTGTTTTTTCCTTATTGCTGTATAGAATAATACTGCCTTTGTAATTCATTGTAGTTTTACGTTATTTGAACATTTCTTTCTTTGGTCTTTTGTTTATCTGAAATTATTGGTCTTCACGTACAGATGTGTTACCTGTTTTGAAAACTATCGGTTCGTATTCTCTGTTTATTTCTGCTTTGAAGTGTTGTGTTCTTTTATTTTTAGATGGAAAAAGGCTATCTGGAATTTTTAGAAAATATCTCTATTTTTGTTTTATTTCTGATTGTTCTTTGCTTAAGGTTTTATTTCGCCTTTTCTGTGTTACCCCAACAAACCAATTTGATTATCTCCTGCTAGGTATTTTTGCTTCATAGAACTCTCAAACCATTCTAGATATTGATCTACTTCTATCTGAAATTGTACTTTGTTGTTTCCTAACTCATTCGCACGTATTTTGATACTTTTTCTTTTACATTTTAATCGTTTTTATAAAAGGGAAGTGGTTCTTCCTTCTACGGTATCCTTTTCCATTTTCTTTAAAGTTTTTTAGTTTTGTTTTTTAACGAACGTTTCTATTCCTGCTCGCATAAAAGGAGAGTAATGTTTTCGACCTTGGACAAAGTAGCATTCTTTATTTGCTGATAAAATTTGGATGTATTTTAATAAATGAGGTATACCAGAATGTTTGTCTTCGCTCCTTGAGTGTCAGAGGCTATAGTTATATATCTTATGCTTTCTGAAATAACAGGATATCTCTAAAATGCTTATAAAAGGTTATTCAGTTAAAAAATATACATTGAAGTTGTGAAAATTTATTCATCGCCAAGCATTATATAATGTTAATAAATAAATAATAAACAAAGATAAAATTAGGAATGAAACAGGAAATTGTCCGGCTCTAAATGTTGAAATAGTTTGATTATATAAAAAAAGAAAATGTAATCTTTGTGGTGTTTTTTCTTTTGTTTTCATTCAGTTTGAAGTAATTGATGTAATGTCATGTATTATTTTTCGCAGTCGGGTTTTTTAGTACTTAAACTGTTACCCCTTTTAAATGTATGTCTGTTCGCATATAGCTTTGGAATAATTGCACGATTTTTCGTTTGTTCGTTTCACTGTTTTTAAAAAAAATATTAAAAAAGGAGAATAGTCACACGCGGTTTCACAACATTCCCGTAAGAGTTCGTTAAAGAGGACCGAAACTTTTATTCTTCGAACTCATCATCATCACAATCAACCGTTTTCAATCCACTGCTGGATGTAACTCCAACAGAATTTTACATTGTTTCCTGTCTAATGCTTCGGTCTTCCAAATAACTCCAGCCACTTTTTTTTTTTTTTCGTCGCTCTATTTTACCTGAAGTCATCTTCTTGGCCCTTTACATCTCTTGGATACCACTAGGGGTGTTTGTACTCCATCGTGCCCACCCCATTTCCATTTTAACCATTTCATTGTCTTGATGATGACAAAAATTTTCGTCTTACTTCTTATCCAGGTTAGTCCTTCTGTCTTTTCTAGTTATGCCTAGCATACCTCTTTCCATACTTCGCTGTGATATTTATAAGCATAACTTTAATACTTATTTATAAGTATAACTTTAAAAATTGAAAAATTGTCACGAAATTTTAATATGGTGTTAAGGTACACAGCACTTCCTTTACATTTTAAAAATACTCATCGTATCGTGTATGGTTTTTTTTTTTTATATGGACAACTTAAAAATTTTAATAAGCCATCGTGTATTGCGTATCAAAATAACAACAATAACGTATTGACAACAATGAGATTTAACAATGATATTCGGGTAATCCTATTTTACGGGCACCCGACCCAACCCTCGGGTCAGGCTGACTCTTATTGTTTCGGGTTCGAGTTGGATTTCACTCTTATCGGTCGCATTTGGCAACCTGTTTTTTTCAAAAAGAAAGTCCACAATTGTTTAAGTGGAAAAAGCCATAAATCTCAACATAAATGAATATATAAATATGTTTATTTTTCTATATAAAGGATAAAAATGATATTACATATATAATTGCAGTTTTCCCCCCAAAAAATTGCATTAAAATGTGATTAATTTTCTTTCATTTCGAATATCGAATAGATCTTGGGTTGAAGTGCATCGGGTTCGGTTCGGGTTTCGGGTTCAATTCAAATAGGATTTTCGGGTTCGGATAGGTATAACCCGACTCTTGCAGATCTGATGTGGATAACAGTACAGGGTTAACAAAACTCAGAAGTATGAAACATTTCCTTAAAATCGGTTTTATTTTTTGTTAAATATTACTTGCTACATTTCTTGTAGTGCAGTGACGTATAACAAACGCATTTGTAACAGCGAAATTCAATGAAAACGAAGTATGTACTCAAAAAACGAGCTTGAAGCCATGCGTGACAGTGCGTTTGTTGTATATAGTTTAAAGGTAATGACCAGCATATTATCAATATTCTGCTTTAGAATATCGAGAATATTAATGATATTCAACTTTACGATTTGTAATTTTTCCAAATGAATGATGGGAGCCGAACCCAGAACATCTGTCTTAAATTCCCGATATTCTACCAATTAAGTTACCTTTACTACGCACGGCCAACACAACTCACTGAGACAATCTTTTTGCAATAGCATCTTGCCCTGTCATCTGAAACAGTTCAACAGAATAAAACCGCATGTAAAGGAAGTACTCCAATAAATGATGGATATGTAATCACACTTTAATATTTTAAACACATATTTATTGGTTAAGATGTCATACCAGTTGCAATTTTTCAACTGAGTGAAAAAAGTGTACAAACCCGGAGTCGAACCCGTAACCACTAATGCTTGATTAATATTTTCCAACTTTACTCAGTTGTAAAACTGACAAATTTTCTCTTGCTCTTGGTTATAACAGGCAGGAACAAACCACTCTTGCTCACTTTCGTAGTGGGCACCTTAGGACTATAAAATTTTCTGAGGGCATCAAGTGCTTTGAAATATGTAACAAGTGTTCCACTGAGCATGCCTCCCCTGATCATATCCTAGCGTGCCTGGAGCTCTCCAAGCGGGACCTTGCTGGTGATCCCTTGATGGTGCTGGATTTTCTTAGGGTGTATAATATCATGGACCTGGTCTAGCCCTGCTGGCCTAAGGGGATCTGCAACAACAACACTGACAAATTGTATTATTCCTTTACCAATCAGTATGATTGTGTTTAAAAGAATAAATTGCATTACGTATCCATTATTTATTGGGTCTTCTTTACCTGTGCGATTTATTCCGTTGAGCTGTTTCATGACTGAAATATGTTATTGCCAGAAGGTTAACTTGCATTAAGAGCATTGTCAATCTTAATTCAGAGGTTCTGGGATCGATTCCTGGCATGGGTATTTTTTCACTCAGTTGTTAAAATTACAACTCGTATGATTTCTGTACCAATCAGTATGATTGTTTTAAAAACAATAAACATTCAATAGTACACCAGGATTTTAATAAATAAATATTCGTTTTATTCTTTTTAATTACTTTTCTTAAAAATCTACTCTCGTATTAATTCGACCGCTAAAATAATATTTCAGGACATTTTTTTTTTCCTTTTCAAATGATCCATGAATTATGCATAAAGCATAATCGCATTCCCTTGTTAATTGGGTGTCCCTTAAAATACCTGCTTAAATTGAATCATTTATTATAAATTTCATCGTAGCTAGTTATTATTATTTCATATAATTACATCTATTAATGATGCTTGTATAATATCGGGTTTCATAGCATGAATTTAATATCCAAATGTGTATAATTAAATTCAATGTACCTCTAAATCGATCGATCTAGAACAGTTAGTATTGCCTAAATTAGTATTATTTTAATTGTAAATATAGGGAAAGTACTTTCGAAATTTTTAATAAATTTTGAAGATTTAATTTAGATTATTTTTATGCATATAATAAAACTCTTTTTTCCCCCTCTGCCATATGATTTTCACCTTTATTAAATATTGTTGTTGTCTTATGCCCCCGCCCCCCTCCCCTGATCGCCAATAGACATCAGAATAGATACCTATATTTCTGGAGAAAAGAGTACAGCTTTCATTTGACAAGCTTTTAAGGAGGCAGAAATTTTACTTAGCCTCAAATTTTTCCTCCATAAATTGCCGGAAGCATTAAAATGTTCCGTCTAGAACAGCCATACTCAACCTGCGGCCCGTGGGCCGCATGTGACCCGGCGACACTTTATGTGCGGCCCGAGACACATAATTATATATAAAATTAATTGAGATGTGCGTAAAAGGTTTTTAAGACTTCACTGTTCTTTTATATATTTTCATGAGAAAACAAAATCTGTTCTGTTATTTATAATTACTAATTTAAAATTATGTTACAACATCTTAAAGGCCATTTTCTTAGTCAAAAGTTCTTTTTACATGCAATCATATTTGTGCTACAGTAGTGTATACATCTTTTAATCTTCGACACTAATCAAACATTTTTCCAAATTAATTAAATTTGCAGTAATGCTGCATTATTATATTATTACGTTTTGTACTTACCATATATAGCTAATAATGCCTATTAGGGTGAAATGTTTGTCGCCGACAAAAATATCAGCAAAATATTTTACACAAGACATTCCTAAACAAGAATCTTGGCGGCATATTTCCTACATCATTTGCGATAAAAAAAAAAAAAAAAAATATTTTTAAAGCCACGAATTGCATTATTTGGAAATAGTGGTATTAATATTTGATAACATTTCTTCGACGACAAACCTTCAATCCTACAGATTTATATTAACTTTATTATATTGTTTGTTATACTACTTTTGATATCTCACTGTTTTAATCACCCGTTTTTACATTATTGTATAAGTATATTGCGGCCCGCCTAACGTCGCAAACGCACGTTTGCGGCCCGCGAGAAAAAAAGGTTGAGTATGGCTGGTCTAGAACATGAAATGATGCCTATGCTATTTATTTTAAAAATAAATTTATTTTCGAAATAAAAGTTACTAGAACAGACTGTTTATATTTTACGGAGATTTAAATACAATAATACACCAAACATCAATTATTTTATTCAGTTTCAAAGAACTACAGTAATCCCTTAACATTCGCGAGTTTTGATTATTCGCGAATATGAAAATGCGGAAAAACTTAACATTCGCGAAAATCTGACTTAATTATTCGCGATTTTTTTTCTTTTGTTTTTAGAATTTATAGTGGTTAAAGATTATTTTCCCTGTGTTTTCTTAGTATCTATTTAAAAATCAACATTCAGTTGTGAATTGAAAAAGGAGCGAATGTTTTAGGAAAGCAATATAATAACAGCAGCAGAATAGTCATTGCAGCAGAATAGTCATTGCAATGGACATATTAGAAGTGGTAAAGTAACAGGTGCAGGTTCTCGTAGAGATACAGATGAAGCTGCGCTTAGATAGAAAATAAAAGCATTTCTGAAGCATTTAGCTGTATTTAAATATCGTGTTTTAATATTGTATCACATACTGACCCACTAATACATTATCATCTCTTTGCGAATAGAGAGAGTCGAAATTACTTTATACAAAAACCCATGCTTTTTTATCAGTGATTATTTCTCCAATCAGTTAGTTTGAATTATCTTCAATAAATAAATTTCATATTTATGAATATGTGTGAACATTAACCTTCTACATATATGTAATGCATAACGTATTGTTAATACATATATTCTTTTGTTCTTTGAAATGTTGTGTCACTCCAATTAAATTTTATAGAACATAACTCCTTTTTTAGTGCAGATAGACTCAACATTCGCGGATTTGACATTCGCGAGACTTTCCTAGAACGTAACTACAGTGCCTAGAAGTAAATAGTGTTGTTATCGGCGTCAAAATTCTATTCCTGAAATAGAGGACGCGGATAGATGGCGCTAGTGTTCTCGCCGCGGCTATGGTAACTTTCGTTTGTACATAAACATAGTTTTAAATCTAATTTTTTCGGTAATAAATCAGTACTTTACAATGCTTTAGATAAAAAAAAAAAAAAAAATTGTAATAATGAAAATGCAATTGGGATGAAATGTAACTGCTTTCATAACAACCAATTGTAAAGAAATCAAACAGTTACAAAATTTATCATAGGACGTTTTTCTTCCAACAATATTTAGTTATTTCTAAAACAATATATTGGATAAATACATCATACTACGATATATTGTTGTAAAAACATGTCCTTTCTTATACAGTTAAATTATTTCACCCCTGTTTTGACAACTTTTTAATCGGTATTTATTATTACATAACTTGTTTGCATCCACTTAACAAACTAAGAGTAAATTGAGTTGTTAAAAATTTCTGTTGTTTCAGAGCTTAGTTTTGGGTAAAATAATTTAAGGTATACCAGCAAAACATCAAATGAGAAATCTATGATTCTTTCAAATCTAGAAAAAAAAAAAAAATATATTCTTCTGAAAGTATTACAAGAATGCATTTTCTTTAAATTGGGGTAGATGTGCTAATCATCCTTTAAAAAAATTATTTTAATTAATAGTTTTTATTATTATTATTATTTTTTAAATATTATATTAATCTATCAACAATATTTAACCATTCTCATACTCACATTTCCCAATGTGAATCAAAATTTTAATAAAAGAAATAAATGAAACAATTTTAATTCCAGTAATAGACACCTTACAAAAAGTAAGAAATTGATTTTGTGAATGTATTAAAATCATAATTCAATGAAAGCATACTAATGAAACAAAATAGTCCTGTTAAAATAAATTTAAAAGTTCGGATATCAATAATTAATAAAATATTTACGATAAAAATTCATTGTTTGAACTATTTATTGTCATTATCACAAAATCAATATCTTAATTATTTTAGATAGAAAAGTTAAAATACTAAATTTAAAATATAAATAAAACATCCAGAAACGAAGCATGTTCGATCAGCTTTTCTTTTCGTAGTATTTGCGGAATTATCCATATTAATTTATCATTAAAGAAGTGTAGTATATGTTATAATATATGTTTACTTTAAAATATTAGAGAAATAGAAAAATTCGTATAGTTTGTTTGAAAATATAGCGGTAATTATATCGAAACTCACATTAGGATCAAGCCTTTTAAATGAAACTTCAAATGTATTTAACCACGGTGGGAACTCGACGCCCTCTGGCGGAGAATTTGGTTTTCCTCCTTTCTGACGCATTTTTTTTTCTTATGGTTTGTTGTATTGGCGATAAGCACACTAGTTAATTCTAGGCACTGTAACGTAACCCTCGCGAATGTTAAATGATTACTGTACTTAATACTTGCCTTAGAAAACCTTTTTCTGTATTATTTCTCAGTCTGTTTTGTTACTGTTGCTATTTGCTGTACCAGTCCACTCTGAATAAAGAAGAAAAAAGATGAAGGGCTGGAGGGGGGGGGGGGGGGTCTAATTAAAATAATATAGTTATTACAAATTACGTATTAGGGCAGTTGACGAATTTGTTTACGTTGAAAGTTTCATTTTTTATTACTGGTACATTATTAAGAATTTCTTGCAGAAACAAATATATTTTGTAACACCTTGCAAATAAATAAATTGGTTGTTTTGATAAATGTAAAAAAAGAAAAAAAAAGAGCAATATATATGCGTAAATTTTTATCTTTTATATGCAGGATTTATTTATTTCATTTTAAAATTTATCATTCTATTCATTTTTATTGTATTATATTCGTTATTTCTATTTTTCCCATGGGAATTTTTGTGTTATGTAACTAAAAACGTTTTGATCAATAAAAGCCACCAGCATGTATTAAAAAAAGAAAAATAATAATTTATGATTTTAATAAATTTCGTTGAAACATTTAAAAAATTTCAGTTATTAAAGTGCAATGTTTTAGAAAAATATTATATTGTTTCAGAATATATATGCATGGATGAATTTCATTGTTCATTTTTATTTTATCTCAATATGAATTTTGTTTGCACATCGATCGCTTACATTTTTTATCTTTCAGCTCAGAAAGTTCAATTTTGTATTTTCTATAGATAACTTGATTGGGTTGGACGATATTAAAAATATAATATCTCGATATATCCCTCTGTAAATATTGACATTGAAGATATGTCGTTTATATTATCTTAAACTGTTCTGGATAGCGACAATCGCTGTTTTCTGGGAAAAGAAAATAAAGAAACGATTAGTGTACTGCATATGTATCGCATTTATAGTATTAATTCCAGAACTTTTTCCTTAGCTTTAAAAAAAATAAATAAAAAGTAGAAATAAAGGAACAAATATTTAATATATATTTACGCTTAGAGCAGAGCTTTCACATTTCTTTTAAAACATCATACCACCCAGATATGGCTGGATATATTGAAATTTCTAAAATGAATATTTCATTCGTATTTTATCGTGATTTTTCACGTGTGCAGTATGCGATATTTTTTAATCATCAATAATAAAACTTCATTATTTTTTCTTATTACTATTGAAATTCAACTGAACTTCAAAATTTATTTAATAGTTTTAAGAAAATGTAATAAATTCCTATTTTGCAAAGCAAAAACATGTCCATGAAAAGGGTATTCTAAGGCAAGTATTAATGCTTTGGAACTGAATAAAATAATCGATATTTAGCATACGATTATTTTGTTAAAATCTCCGTAAAATATAATCAGTATGTTCTAGTAAATTTTATTTTGAAAATAATAAATTTATGTACTTTTTAACTAAACAACAAACATCGTTTTAAAAGCTTTTTAAAACGAAACCAATAATATCAAGAAAACTTGTCCGAAACGGAAAATTTCAATGCTTCCGGCCAACTGAATATATTCAACAAATAATATTCAAATCAAAATAAAATAAAAGTGAACCGTGAAATTTCATCAATAAATATTTATAATTCATTACTCATATAATATAAATATAAAATATATGTACATTATTCTAATTAATGTACTTTAGAAAAATATATTGATAATTTAACCCTGATATTAATATCAGGAAATTTTAAAATGTTTCAATTCATACACAAACAACATTTATATATTAAAATCAAAAATTAATTTTCAATACAGGCTTATTTTGATCAAAAGTAAAGGTTCATTCAAAAATTTTCTCCACTTTGATTAAATATGTTTAATTTCGATTAATCATTTATATTGTGTATATTAAGATACAAATTTACGCATATCTGTTCAGTCGAAAAATATACATTTAACGTTATGGTTTTAATATTTATTTTGCAAGATGCCAGATGTTACTCGTTGCTAAAAAAAAAAAAAAAAAAAAAAAAAAATTATGTTCGTGCATAAAGCGAAAACTGGGAACACTGATATCATATACCAGTGAAATATTTACCAGAAAAAACATTTACATACCAAATATTTTACCTCTTTTCTGTGAAATTTCTCATTGTGTTCACTTTTACTGGTTTCTGCATTTGGATCGTTTTCCTGAGAGTTTTTGTTTTACATAGATAAAAACATTTTGATAAAAAGTAACTATATTAAAATAAAAGAACAATAATTTATTACTTTTAATATATGACTTTGAAACATTTTTAAATTCTCTTACATTAAAGTACATTCTTTCAGAAAAATATATTGTTTCATAATATATATCTTTATCGGTGTATTACACTGTTCATGTTAACTTTATTTCGATATGAAGATTAGAAAAAGGCTGAAAAATAATAAATATGCATTTTTATTTTAAATCATTAATGATGATAATTACATCGCTTTTGTTAATAACTATCGAATTTCGGTTGAACTTTAAAAATATAATGAATAAATTTTTAAAAAACTCATAAATAACTGTAAAATAATAAATCATAAATAACTATAAAGTAATAAATCATTTTAATTAAAGTAAATAGAATTTTTATTTTCAAAACTTTTTTTAATATGCAAAACTACTTTTATGCCTATTGTTTTCTAAAATTTCTCATTCTGCTTACCTCTATTGATTTTAGTATTTGGGTCGTTTTCCTGAGAGCTTTTGTTTTATATAGCTAAAGACAGGTTTGATAAAATGTGACTATATTAAAAAAAAATAATAATAATTTATGACTTTTAACATATAAATATCGTGTATATCGCAACGTCTATATATGACGCTGTGACATTTTTAAATTTTCTTATATTAATGTACACTATTTCAGAATATATATCTTTATGGATGTGTTACCATTCATTTTTACTTTATTTCGATATGAGTATTATTTGCGCATCAATTGTTTGCATTTTATATTCTTTAGTTCAGAGGGTTCAGTTATATATTTTCTATAGATTGTTTGGTTGTTTGTATATTTTACAGGGTTCATACATAGAATCCTTAGACTACTTAGAAACTCCTCAGAAATTGAAAAAAAAAATTTCCAAGGAGTACTTAGAACTCCTTAAATAAACAAAATACTGCTTAAAATCTCCTTAAATTATTGTGAAGTATAATTTAGGATTGAACAATGATTTAATTGAAGTATACAAGAGTAAAGAATGGAAATATATCTATTACACAGTGAATAATAACTGCTTAAGCATGTGTGGCTTAGAAAAGATTAACCTTTAAATGAACTGAAATAAAAATCTTTGTTTACAAAGGTAAAGTCCAAGTGATTATTGCCACTCTTAAAAACAATTGAATTATTGTATTTTTTTTTTTTTACATTATATGGCCAATTATGACCGGTCACTTGCGATTTTAGACGTTTTGATAAATATCTGGAAAGATACATGACGAATTATGCTGAAACTTCAGGAGTGTAAACAACATGAAAGACGTCATATATTTCCGCGAATATTTTTTCACGAAACCCCATAAGGGGCCGTCAACAAACTGAACAAAAACGAATATATTTTGGATAACCCTGTAAAAACTAATATTGCAAAAGCGTTGAAACTGTAGCACATGTTTAGCAGGCTTCTTTTAATAAACTATGTTCATTTTTATGAGAATAGCACATATACTCGTGGAGAAATTAAGGTTTTTATAAAAACAATCACAAATTTCACCAAGTGTTTTGCTTATAATTTTCAGAGTTCTTAATATAAAATAATGTCCTTTTCAGGAACGTTGACGTACAACATTATATACAATACTCTGCAATCAGAATTAAAAAATAATAAATATTGGATGAAAAATGAGCAGGTTCACTAAATATTGTTTCACTGCGCATGCGCGAATTCAATAAAAATATACTGTGCATAATATGTTAACTAAATGTATTGACCAACTTTTGTGAAAGTCTCAAAAACATAGCTTGAAAATTCGGATAGTAGTCGTCGATAGAATGAGCTCGAAATTCGCTGTTCCCAAAAGGAAGCAAAAAGATGAGGGGTTGTATACAAATATACCAGCCTACGAAAGTTGACATAACAAGTTGGAAATTGTACGTCAAACGTTACAAACGAGGTGCGTTCGTACGCACGTTTTAGAATTAAATTCATGATATCCCGTGCGTAGAACGGGTTAAACAGCTAGTTAAGTATATATTTTATGACACTGTTCATACAAATATCTTAACTAGTTATATAAATATTCAGATATATATGTATCAGCTAGTTATATAAATATTCAGATCTTGATGATTTTTAATTCTGTGAAATGAATTATATCGTCTGCAGATTAATTTCTGTATTAAAATAAGTATCTCGCTCGCTTGACGATTAAACTTCGGAAGCTTCTATAACAAAAAAGCACCGATTAAAAAAAAAAAAAAAATTCAAATTTCTTAATAAATATTTTTATTAATATCTCCTAAAGTTTTGATTCGATTATAATAAAATTTGAAATGTCTCGACAAAATTCTGCAAAGATAATATATTTTAAATTGCAAACCATTTGGTTGGGTAGTTTTTGCGTTGTTATATGCGGACAGACAGACAGACAGACGGACGGACGGACAGACAGACAGACAGACAGACAGACGGACGGACAGACGGACGGACCAAGCGACGACTATAGGTGCTACGTATTTATATAATTACGAACGCACCTAATAAGAATGAAGTGTTTCTCATTGCATTTTTTAGCTTCCTTTTGGGAACAGCGAATTTCAAGCTTATTCTACCGACTATCACTAACAGAATTTTCAAGCTATGTTTTTGAGATTTTCACAAAAGTTGCTCTATACATTTAGCTAATATATTATGCACAGTATATTTTGATTGCATTTGGGCATGCGCAGTGAAACAATATTTAGTGAACCTGCTCATTTTTCATCCAATATTTATTATTTTTTAATTCTGATTGCAGGGTATTGTGTATAATGTTGTTTGTCATCGTTCCTGAAAAGGACATTGTTTTATATTAAGAACTTTGAAATTTTTAAGCAAAACACTTCGTGAAATTTGGGATTGTTTTTATAAAAACCTTAATTTCTCCACGACTATACCTGCTATCCTCATAAAAATGAACATAGTTTATTAAAAGAAGCCTCCTAAGCATGTACTACCGTTCCAACGCTTTTGAAAAATTAATTTTTACAAAGTTATCCAAAATATATTCGTTTTTCTTCAATTTATTGACGGCCCCCTATATGGGGTTTTGGGAAAAAATCTTCATCGTCATATATGACGTCGACTATGCTGTTTACACGCCTGAAATTTCAGGATAATTCCTTATGTATTTTTCTAGATATTTAACAAAACATCTAAAATCCAGGGCTGCGGAGTCGGAGTCGGGCCTATTTTTGGACAAAAGAGTCGGAGTCGGAGTCACTAAAAAACAGGCCGACTCCGACTCCAGCTTGTTTTTTAGATAGTTTGAAGTGAAATTAAACCAATTCTATGCAATTTTAAATTTATAAGCTGAATTATTATTTTTATATTTGGACTATATATACAAGGAAACCAAGGTTAAACAGGTCCAAAATATACTGCCCAGTTTACAGTGTCATATGAAAACTGCTTTTAATTGAAATCTCTAGTTTATATTTTATATTAGTATGCAGTACTTTCTCTGGGTTTTGGGGATTTGCAGAACCCGAGGTAATGCGGAAATTGGAAGTTTCTGTTCTTTTTGGGGTCCACAGAATCCGAAATATCATTGTAATAGAAAAATTTTCCCTCTTGTTTTCTTGTTTCCCTCAGATTCTTCAGGTCTGTAGGACCAAGAGTAAAGCTGAAATTGTAGTAATTTTTTCCCCTTTTTTTCGTGTGCATAGAACCTCCCCCTCCCTCCGAAAAAAGTGGAATTATAATTTTTTTCCTGAGTCTGCAGTACTCAAAATAATGATGAATTAGTGAAATTTCAGTCATCTTTCTCCTTTCGATATTCAGGTTTAGTAGACCCGAAATAAAGCCAAAATTATAAAGTTAATGCAGGAAATACAAAATTTCCTCTTTATTTTTCTTCCCTTACATTGGAATTTTTCGGGTCTGGAAGACACAATAACTCCAAAATTACAACATTTTGCATTTTCTTTTCCAAGTCAGCGGGATCTGAAATAGTGAAATTTCCATTTTATTTACTTCTTTAGATTTCAATATTTGAATTTTTTGGGTCTGCAGGACCCAAAATTGTACAATTAATAACGCTGAAAATATAAAATTTCTGCCCCCCCCCCCTTTTTACGAAGCCGTGAGAACAGAATTAATGCTAAAATATTAAAATTTTCATTTTTATTTTTCTTGCATTCCCCCGTAATTTTTCGGGTTCTGGAGACCCCAAATGAAGCTTAAATTGTAAAATTTTTGCCTCCTATTTTTTGGGTCTGCAGGAATAGGTATAAAACCAAAATTAAGCATCCTTTCACACATATTTTGGTGAAAAAAGCTGAAACTTTTTATACTAAAATACTGTCAGAAGTTTGCCGCTGCAGTAAATGAGTCCTAGTCTTGACTACCTATGACAGCTTATACCCATAATTCATCCAAAAATATACACATCATATACTTCAAGGTCAAACAGGAATGTAACAGCAGGTTGCAGTGTTGCCAGTTGAGTGTTTTTAATTCTGATTGCTTGATTGCTGCCATTTTTTTAAATAGTAATATTTTCTTTATTTAATGACAAATTTAATAAAGCGACTATTACTATTTCAAATCAAATGACAGCAATAAAGCAATCTGAATAATAGGAATAAACAGGCAATACTAGTACTTTAGACGTCCCGGAGTCGGAGTCGGTTCCTTTAAAATTTCAGGAGTCAGAGTCGGAGTCGGTCATTTTTCCCACCGACTCCGCAGCCCTGCTAAAATCGCAAGTGACCGGTCATCATTGGCCATATAGTGTATGTGGCGCATGATTTTTCCTTCAAAATTTGCTTTTAAAATCCAGGTGAGTTTTTTGGGATTTAACTGGTCTCTGTATATGTGGCCATTGGTCACTGCATGAAATAGATCGCTGGCAGTTTTTATTCAAATTTATGAAACCAGTAACCAATGCATTGTGAATACTTTGATTCACAATTTATATATTCAATATTAAATTTAGCACTAGCTATCATATATATTATTTCTCCTGCCAACATCCCTTTTTCTAAGAAAATACGAAACACAGAACGACGAATGAGACAGCATATGAAAGGATTTTGAACAGGCTTCTGACATAGCCCACTTAACAATTCGTTAAAACATGTTTTTGATTAAAATTTGCTGAAAATTAAAAATTAAATCGGCATTGTTTTCATAAAAGAAATGAAAGATGCGCATTTACTCAAATTATTGTTGCCACAAAAATAAAACACAACATTATATGATGCTCAGCAATTATTATAAAAAAAAACCGCACGGGTTTATTTTATATTTATGATTAAAAAGCGAAATTGAAATTGAAATGTTTAGATTTATATTTTTATGTCCCATGTTTTTCCCGAAGCGGATGACGTCATCCTTTAATGCAGTCAAAATACAATTGTTAATATTTTTTCTCACGCGTGCTTTTTGCAATCGTGGATCAGTTTTTACTCTAACTTTGATGGAATAAATTAGATGATATTCTGGCTTGACTAAAAACTAAATGTTGTTTGCAGATATTTTTATCCTTACTTTTTCTTTAGAAGTTTAAACCTGCATCTAATAAATATTACATATTGATAAAAAATTATACTTCTCTATTATCCCGTCGACCACTTTTCATAGCAAAAAACTATCGCCAAATAAACGGGAGAACGTTGCCATCGGAATATAAAAATAAATAAATAAATAAATAAAATATAAGAATTTAAGGACACAATTGTTATTTTAATTAATAAAATAACTAATAAATCAGTAAAACATAATGAAAAATACACGCAAATGTCGAATTAAAAACCACTTGATGACTTAACAAACACACGTATAATGCTTCTGACATCACGTAAATGGGAATGCATTTTTGGCGTTTAATCTTACAGTTTGGCGGTAATTTTTTGTTATGAAAAGTGGTCGACGGGATAATAGAGAAGTACCTAAAAAATATTAGATTTCAGTGCGAAATCTTCGCACGGACCCTCTGGTTAGATTTTATTAGAATAAAATCTAAATGAAATCTCTCTAAAAGGAATCTCTCTAAATGAAGTATTAAAAATGAATGTGTGTGTGTGCGTGTTATTCCAGGGCACAGCATACATGAAAAAAAAAAAAAATAAAAATACGGTAAGTCTTTTAAAATTATTGTACTTCTTAGAATTTATCTAGACTGCTTGGATTTTTCCTTCTCAATTCTGTAGGAACCCTGCTTTTATCTTTGAATAGAGAAAAAGCAGCGAAGGTATAAAAAATTGTAGAATAATAACAAATATACATTTTAAAATCATTAATAATAAAAATTTTCGATTTAAAAAAATTAACTATCAAATTTCGGTTAAATTTCAAAAATACATTGAATAAATTTTTAAAAATCATAAAAAACTATAAAATAATAAATTATTTTTAATTAAACTGAATAGAATTTATATTTTCGAAACAACTTTAACATACAAGGTTTTTTTTAAAGTCAGTTGTTTTCTAAAATTTCTTATTCTGCTCTCTTTTACTGGTTTCAGTATTTGTATCGTTTTCCTGGGGGATTTTGTTTTATATTATAACGAATAACATTTTGATCAAGAGTATTGCCTCCAGCTATATTAAAATAAAGAGAAATAATTTATGATATATATATTTTGTGTTTATGATGTCGTGACATTTTTAAGTGCTTTTGTATTAAAGTATATTATTTTAGAAGAATAAATTGTTTACCAATATATATCTTTAGGAATGAATTTCACTATTTACGTTTATTTTATTTTGATATGAATATTATTTGGACATCGGTCGTTTGCATTCAGCGTCTTTCAGTTTAGAAAGTTGGAATTTATATTTTCCTTGTATTACTTGATAGGGCCTGGGATATGTCAAACATATATTATACTGACCAATATATCCCTCTGTAAATATTCGTACGAGTGATATACAGGGTAAATCAAAATTATTTTCCTGATTAGGGGAAGATCAGGTAGCCCCGGACACTTGGATAAATTGCAAATAAAAAACAAATGAATGAAATTTCTGTCTTTATTTTATACTTAAAATAAAATTACGAACTTCTTTAATGATTTTAATTAAACATTGCTAATAATATCGAAATATTTAACGAAATATACTGAAAATAGTTTGGTCTTACTTTTTTGGGGTCGCAAGAAACGGCGGACATATTAATCAATGGTGTCCCAACCGTTTTTTGGCAGTACAAACATCACAATTATAATGAAAATCCGATGCATCTATATAAACACAATCTTCATGGGCCCAGTCTTTGCATTCCTGGCACTGCGTCTTCTTCAAATGTTTCTCCGCATATGATGCATTCTGTCTCGTTTTTTCGAAATTTAATTGACGAAAACAAAACTCTCACTCATGACTAACTTACTCGGCGCCCACGTCGCAATTAATCTGTATTTGTTTCGACTCTAGAGGCGTTCATTTACAGTAACTCTTCATTTACGCAACACTTTGAATTTCTTATAGAAATTGAAATGTCCGCGGCTACCCGACTTTCCCCTATAAATGACAATAACTTCGTAAGCAATGATCGGTAGAAACACTCTAAGCATGTCATAAAAAGAAGCTCGAAGTTAGGTTTGCACACTTCATAACTGTTCATGTGACTTGTTTAAGTCATAGACAAAACATCCATGAAATTGACCAATCAATCAATCCATTTTGCGCCAGATAATATTTGTATAGACACTCATGTCAGTGCATTTTCTAAGTGCACTTTCAGCTGGATCACTTTTATAGGCAAAGAAGGAATATCTCTATAAGCATGAGTCATTCACGATGTCTGATGAAAAATGGACTATGACTTTGATATTTTCTGTGTGACCAAAAAACGCCACATAGAACAGCTATGAAGTGCGCAAGCAAAACATTGTCCCTTTTCTGTAATATACTTAAGGCGTTTCTTTCATTTATTTTTTACAATTAAGTTTTTGTCATTTGTAATCAGAGCAATCATTTTGACTTACACTGTATATTAGGATACTACCAAAGATACTTGCTTTATAGAGGCATTAGCTGTTTTTGAAAAAAAAAAAAAAAAAAGATTTAGTGTTTTAAGTATAAACAAATGTAGAAAGAAACTTCATCTGTGTACATTTATAACATTATTTACGGGACATTTTTCTTTCAAAATAATGTACCTCTCACTTTAGGGGACTTAGGTCTCTTAAACTTTCAAAAAGTTCAATTTTTAAAAAATATATATACATTGAAGAGACATTTTAAAACAAAATTAACAAAATAGTCCTTAAATATGGAATATTTTCAAAGAGGGGAATTTAAACTCATTTTTCTCAAAATGTCATTTTAGGGCATTGCAAGTAAGGTAGTTATAAAACTTTTCAATATTTTTCAGGAAATTTTTAGGATTTATAGTATGGCAGACTCCATAAAATAATCCTAAATTTTCATCTTTGCTTGAAGAAAAGGTATTTTTTTTTTCTTGGTGTTATACTGCTAAATTTTTGAAAGTTTTACATAATCCACATAGTTTTTTTTTTTTTTTTTTTTAAAGCATAAAATTGATATAAATAACTAATTTGTTAGGTTCGGTGTAAGCACAAGACTTTCAAATATATACAGGGTCATCAAAGAAGGTTGGATAGATTTGAAAAAATCATAACTCTAAAAGTAATTGTGTAAACGCAATAATTTTCATTCCAAAGTATTCGGCAATTATCAAAGGTTTGTTAGATTTAACTGTTTTAAAGCCATGACATTTAGACGACAATTCTTCCCCCTTATGATCTGAAAAAAAAAAAGAAAAGAAAAAGAAAGAAATTAAAGAAGAAACATTTATCTTTAAAGATTGTGTTTTTGTAATGTATACTTTTTAAGATATAAAATGACAAAAATGGTATTTTTTTTTCACTTTACGACATTTTAAGAGTCTTAAGGCTTAGATCATGTTGAAATACTATATAATTCATTATTCTAAAAGGATATATCATCTGATATCGCGATATTAGGATGGATAAATGGAAGTGTCTTTTTTTCCGAGTTTATTAGGAAAATTGACAAACCTGTGAATAAACATAACTTTGTTAGGAAAATATTTATTGTAACAAGGCTTACACTACTTTTATTTTTCTAAAAATCACTTAATTTATAAAATCTACGTATAATCGTTTATTTCTTCATCCTTTTACCATTTCTGAAAAATACATTCGTAAAATCTTTCCACGGCAGAAAAAAAAAAAAAAAAAAAAAAGAAAAAAAAAAAAAAAAAGGTAAGGCGACATATTCTGTCATAAATCCACTAAAAAAGATATTCCATTCCATAATTCGGATTGATAATTACCATCTTTTAAAATTTTACCAATTGTGCTTGTAAATATTAAAGCATTATGTTTGTATTTGCAACCTTTGCAATTACTTCCAGGTTGCATTTTGGATGAAAATTTGAAAATCTGTAATTGGCGACAAACGACATCTGTCGTTAGCGTGCAAAATGATCTTCCGTTTTGATTGTAGTCTTTGACTAAATGCCTTTATTCTATAAATTTTTCACCACTCGATTGTGTGTTCTAAGAAGTGTTGTAGCGGATTCTAAGGGTCTCTGTTCTCAGAGTTAACCTCTTTATTCTGCTCTCTTACCAGCCTTTATACCGTGTTCGTGTTTTCTTATAAATTGGAGTCTGTTTCGTATTTGTATTTTCATAACATTTTGCGTGTAATTATTTATTTATATTGGTTTGTACGGAAAGTTCTTTCCGTTTCGGAAAGTTGGTTCGTACCAGGAAATTCTGGCATTTAATTATTAAACATTAATTCCGATATCTAATGTCTAATAATTGGCAGGCAGAATTTTCCGGTACAAATTGTTTTTCCCAAACGGAAGAAACTTCCCGAACAACCGAATAACAAAATTTCTATCTTTACGAAACCAAAATTACTATACGTTATCATTAAGTTTGCTTATGTAGTTCGTCGCAATATTAAAAGCAAACGGGTAACTGCAATATTTATTTAAAAATTTTGATTTTTGCATGAAAGGAATTTTTGCCAATTTCTTCCTCCGTGCTGTAACATACTTGTGAATCTTTCAAGATGAAAAATGTATTGAAAACATTTTTCTTTAAATTTTAATAGCCATTGAAATTTACTTAGCTGTTAAACATATATTTAACGAGCTTAATAAAAATTATAAATAACTACAAAATATTAAAATATTCTTAATCAAAATGAATAAAATTTATTTTTTAAACCCATTTCTCTATGCAAGAATTTTTTAACAAACTTTATTTTGTTACAATTCTGTTAGTTTTATTGGTTTATTTTGTCTCGTTTTCATAAGGGATTCTGTATTATATATATATATATATATAAAAAAAAACATTTTTATCAAAAACAACCTACGGCATTTTTTAAAATAAATAAAAAAATATTTATGATTTTAATATACAAATACAGTACGTATTTATATATGATGCAGAGACATTTTTAAATCCTTTATATTATATTATTTCAGAAGAATACAATTTCATAATATATATATATGTACTTTATGGATGGATTTCACTGTTCATGTTTACTTTATTTCAATATGAATATTATTTGCACAGCGATCGTTTGTATTCTATCTTTCTGTTCAGAAAGTTCAATTTTATATTTTCCATAGATTGCTTGATATCTTTTATGATGGAAAAGGGAAAAATCCTTAGGGAGAGTAGAAAAGGGCGGAAGAATAATAAATATCTGAATAGATTTCCTCAAATAAATGACTCGTAGTGAAGTCTTGTTAAGGTAAAAAAAAAAAAGTAAAATATACTTTTTACTTAAGTAATTTTAGGAGATTTAAAGTTACAAAACAGATTTAAGATGTTACGGGATACAAAATTTTATTACCTTTCTTATTAATGGCGGGAGAATAATAAATATCTGAATAGATTTCCTCAAATAAATGACTGTAAGTGACGTCTTGATACGGTGAAAAAAAGTAAAATATACTTTTTACTTAAGTAATTTTAGGTGACTTAAAGTTACAAGACAGATTTAAGATGTTACGGGATGCAAAATTATGTTATCTTTCTTATTAATGGCGGAATAATAATAAATATCTGAATATATTTCTTCAAATAAATTACTGTAGTGAGGTCTTGATAAGGTAAAAAAAAAGTAAAATATACTTTTTACTTAAGTAATTTTAGGAGACTTAAAGTTACAAAACAGATTTAAGATGTTACGGGATACAAAATTTTATTACCTTTCTTATTAATGGCGGAAGAATAATAAATATCTGAATAGATTTCTTCAAATAAATGACTGTAAGTGACGTCTTGATACGGTAAAAAAAAGTAAAATATACTTTTTACTTAAGTAATTTTAGGAGACTTAAAGTTACAAGACAGATTTAAGATGTTACGGGATGCAAAATTATGTTATCTTTCTTATTAATGGCGGAAGAATAATAAATATCTGAATAGATTTCTTCAAATAAATGACTGTAGTGAGGTCTTGATAAGGTGAAAAAAAAGTAAAATATACTTTTTACTTAAGTAATTTTAGGAGACTTTAAAGTTACAAAACAGATTTAAGATGTTACGGAATACAAAATGTTATTATCTTTCTTATTAATAAATATTTTCAACTCGTTTCCTTTCTTGAAACATCTCATTTCTTTTCTTTCATTTATATAAATACAGGGTGTCCCAAAAACATTGACCTCGGCGTTTATTAATTAAATATTGATCAATAACACCGATGTTGACACCGATACACCATTGGGTAGAGGTCGACCGCGATCAAGCAGATGACGCTGTTGACACCGATACACCATTAAGTAGAGGTCGACCGCGATCAAGGCAACAGCGCCATCTGCGCGGGTCAACCTCTACCCAATGGTGTATCCATGAACCTCTATACCAGGACTTCTAACGAAATAGCTTTTCCAAGAAGGAAATCGTTCCTCGAAAAAAGCCTCAAATAGGTGGCGCATGTGAAGACGGTTTCTGCATACGTCACTAATTCGTCTGCTACACCGTTTGACAGTGACAGCCATGGGCGCTGCTGCAGCACGGATTCTGGCTAGCTGCGCAGAACCGTGCGCGTAGCTGTGCAGCTGCCATTTAGTGCCGAAGTCTCGACACGATGTTATCACTATTGCGTTAGAAGTCCTTCTATAGAGGTTCATGGGTGTATCGGTGTCTTGCACGTTCGCGTTCATCTGCTGTGTCGTCTTTCGCCCATAGCCGTTCAACGCTTCGTCCGTATGCAAAGCCCTGATTTTTTCCTGGAGGACTATTTGAAGCTTATAAAGCGGTATGACAAATGTCTCAATGTACTTGGTACCTATGTGGAAAAATAAAGTTATGCTTTATCTTTAATGTCTCATTACATTTTTTGTCTTTCATACACACCTCTGTCCACAGTTGCCAGGGGAAACTTATTTTCCGACTGCCTCTCGTATATATAAAAAATTTACATTTCAGCCACCTTTTTAGAAAACACGGAAAACGAGAGAGGTCGGAGTTCGGTGAGTTTAGAAAGTTCGGATATTCTTATACAAAATGTCAGAAGTTGTTTTCCCTGTATTAGTACGCCTACTGCTGCGAATGTTAGTTTTACACGCTTTACACAACAAATAGAGATCAGTGATTAAAAGGGTTTTTTCAAAATGTGCAGCGAAAAAAAAAAGACTGTAAACCCCCTGATCACGAAATCCCATGTTAACCTATGGGAAAACTTGCACTATTAAACTTTCACATTTCCACTTGATGAAATTTTACCGTCTTAAAAATATTTAAAATGTAAGGAGACAATTTTTAAAAACGCAACTCGTGGGCCATCTGACGTCTACTTTTCGAGGGTGAAAACCGTATTTTAATAATTAGGTAATGAGTGAGTATTTAAGTTTTCTCATAGGTTTCCATGGGTTTTCCTGACCGATAATTTTAGTGCAGCAGATTCTTAACGAAACTTTTAATAGTAAAACCGTGTCATTTACAGGCATGATCATTGAAGGGATTTGGATTTGAACAGTTTATTTTTTTGAGTTGTAAGCGACTGTTGTCTCGTGACAACAATCCCGCATCCCGCGCTGTCGCTTCCGGAAATGCTGTTCAGAACTTCCACTTTGACAACAATCTGTGGGAAAATCTTGCCTTTACCGAAAAACTGAAAAAATAGTTCGATTACATAGTTTCTGAATAATGCCAGAGCACCTGCCAATTCCATGCGTTTGCGAACAAAACTGAATTAAAAAAATGCGTCAGAAAGCAGCCAGTTTGGATTTTAGAACCGACTTAAGGCTGTTCGCAAATTCAAAGGAGATACTTTCTGAATTCATTTATGCTTGGAAACGCATGAAATTGACAGGTGTGCATCAGAAACTATGTTATCGAATCATGTTGCGTCAGAAAGCAGCCGGTTTGGATTTTAGAACCGCCTTAAGGCTGTTCGCAAATTCAAAGGAGATACTTTCTGAATTCATTTATGCTTGGAAACGCATGAAATTGACAGGTGTGCATCAGAAACTATGTTATCGAATCATGTTGCGTCAGAAAGCAGCCGGTTTGGATTTTAGAACCGCCTTAAGGCTGTTCGCAAATTCAAAGGAGATACTTTCTGAATTCATTTATGCTTGGAAACGCATGAAATTGACAGGTGTGTATCAGAAACTATGTTATCGAATGGTGTTTCCCATTTTTTGGTAAATGCAGAAGATCTTTTAGAGAATACTGTTAGAGTTGGCGTTTTCAACCGAATTTCCGCACGCTGTCGCGTCCGGAATGGAGAAAAACCTGTCGTCACGTGACGTCAATCGCTTATAACTCGATATTTAATTATCAAAAAATGGAAAATACCATTCCTTTCAAATTCTCTTCAATAGTCAACCGCTTTTAACTACCCCCAAAGCTGTTCTTCATTACGAATGGAGAAATTTCAAATCCTTGGTATACCAACAGCTTTGTTATATATCAAGTATTCCATTTTTGAAAGAGGCTACCGTTCTTCCATATATCCTTCTATTAAATGAAACAACTTCTTTTCTCTAAATGTAACTTTTTATGTTTGTATATGTTTGAAAACTGCACCTAAAATATTTCCGAAAGTCGTTATTCATGACAGGTGAAGAAAGTTTCTAGAATTAATAAATTACAAATAAACGTGTTTCAAAGACAAGCTTTTATAAAGGACTAAAAAGGGGGAGAAATGTTGAAAGACGATTGACAACAATAAATATATTTTTAAAAGAAAAATTAAATTGTGAATTATTTTTTATCACTGATTTTTTTTTAATAAAATGGATATACAATTTTAAATCCAGCTTCCGGACAAGAAAAAAATATATCAACGTTCTTTTGAGGATCGAACCCATATCCATTCACTCCTGCGCGGAATGAAAGATGGCGCATTTGCCAACTATGCCATGGTTCAATCGATGTACATCAGCTTATTTCGGAAGCAATCAATGACATTTATGTGATTACATACGTCGTGATATTTACGTACCCTTATTTGACAAACGTTTTTGCCCTCTATGAGGTGACGAAGGCTACTTACAAAATATTGTATTGTCACCGGAAATTCGTCACACTACCTAAAATTTGATCAATTGTAGCACAGGAAATGTGTTAAAACTGGATAGCTAGATTTGAGCCGAACGGGAACACAAGGCAAATTAAATAAAAACTTGTAAAAAGCTCATTTTACGTTAGTTTATTAATATATCAGATATTTCAACTTTAAAGCAACATAATAATCTATGAAAAGAAAAACAAAACAAATAAACAATACACATAGCATAAATATTTGAAACAAAAAATAGAAAAGATATTTTGAAACAAATCTAAAGATTAGTTAATTGCCAGTCCAAATCTCGGAATTCACGTGACGTTTATTTTCGAATTCTTATTTTATGGTAACTTCTTTTATGAAGTTGATACTTTTAAAGCTCTTAATAGCGCTCTAGCTTGCCAGTGATTTTTCTTTTCTCCTTTTTCCCATTTTCTCTAGTGATTTTCTGTACAAATTTAAGCTCTCAAACTTTTGCGCATTAAAAAATAAAGAATGTGCGTATTGAAAAAAGTTAATTACGAGAATATTTATATTCAGACAGAGGATAATTAAGTAATTAGAGTCGAATTTTCGCTTTATCTCATAATATGTCATTTTCCATTGTTTCTTGGATGAGGAATGTATTTCCTAATTTTTGTGTATGCTATTTTAGTTTATTGATTGATTACTTTTGTAATTATGAATTAAAACTTTTTATTAATTTATGCTTGTTTTACTTTCAGGTGCTTGTAATGATTTAATCTTTAATATATACATATAAACAAAATCCTGCCATTGTAATTCTTTGCATCTCAATATAAAATCTGAAATCGAGATCTTTTTCAACAAAGAAAGGTATGTTCTTTACTTTGTTCTTTATTAATTATTTTCCTGGTATCGTGTTACGTATATTATATTTCATTTTCTTTTATTTCATTCCGGCAGATATATTTAGACAGGTCTTGGTTGCAAGGGCAAACGAGACATTTGCCCAAGGCCCCATACTCTAAAAGGGGCTTTAACCCTTAATTGCATAGTGATGTAAATTTCCATCACTGTTTATTTAACTTTTAATAAATAAATCAACTTCTTCGCCCACCACTATATTTATATAGAAATATTAATCCAGTAAATTTCCCGTGAACTATGTTGCTGAACAAAGTTAAAAATCTATCTTAAAATTTCTGGTGTCTAATATTTAATATATGTATAAAAAAAAACACAATTGTAAAAGAAAAACTCATGCAAAGAAGGGTTAAAGCCCTAAATCAAATATTTTTTTTATTAAAATGAGTACAAATTGGTATTAAAAATATGTTTTAAGGGCCCCCAACTGGATCATTGTCCCCGGGTTCCCTATAGGCTTAGTCGGGCCATGATTGAAAATTGGGAGGAAATTAAGCATTTCATGTTTCTCGAATTTATCTTTCACTCTAGAAAATTTCAGAAACGTGCCCGCATATACAATAAAACATTTACGAAACATTAGTGGAATCGCTTAGTTACCCGCACGATCCTGGAAACTTTTCACGTTTATTCAGAAACTTTTAGGGGAAAAACCGATATGTTTTCGAAATTAACATAAACATCCTTTCCCAAATTTACGGTCAACAAAGGTATTTATTTCTTTATTTTAGAAAGGCTTCTCTAAACCGTGGATACTTGTTTAAAGCCTATCTAAAGTAGATCTTTTCTTTCTCCGTTGTGATTTCGTTTTAAAAGGTTTTACAGCATATAGAAAATAATATATAATTTAAAATAAGCATAATAGTCTATTTTTTTAAATGCTAAAAGGTGTAAATTAACAACATAATAAATACACAATAAAATAACTAAGTTGCTTGACATGTTTAGGCTCACTCCGAGAGTCATTTTCAAAAACAAATGAGAATATTCCATAATTGTACGGTCTTTGAAGTTAATTTAAAATGATGTCATTTAATTTTTATGTACTTTTTTTAAAAATTATGCACGTTATCTTTTATTTTAATTGGTTGTTTATTTTCACATCTGGAACAATGGAGTAACTCGAGTCACAATTTCGTTAATTAAAAATTACGCACATTTTCTTTTATTTTACTTGGTTGTTTATTTTCATTACCGAAATTGTGGCTCGAGTTACTGCATGGTTCCAGATATGAAAATAAACAACCAAGTAAAATAAAAGATAACGTGCATATATTTTTTAAAAAGTAAATGAAAATTAAGTGACAGCATTTTAAATAATAACTTCATATATCACTTATGTATTATATGTGTAATAGTTCTGAAAATATAAATTTTTAAAATCAGGTCATTTATGCTAACGCTGTATTATTTTTCAACATAAAAATGTTCGATAAAAAAAAAAAAAAATCTTCCTGATGGTATGAAAAATAATACAGTAGCAAAAAGCTTTCAGAATGAAAATAATATATAAAGATTAAATCTCTCTCATGTAAATCATTATCATTTTACTGTAAAGATAATTAACTGAAATTCAATTGTTCAATTCGCTATCTAGATAAAAATGGTGTCTTTATAATGATTCTTCCTTGCCTCTAATTCTTTTTGATTTTTTGACATCGTTAATGCTCTTTCATATTTCTTTAAAGTATTGCAATTTAATTGATACAGAAACGCGGTAAAAAAGAATCCATGTAACGTATAAGAAAATCAATCATTCAGCGTGACAGCTATATCTTAAAAAGTAAGGTGATTATGTAACGCTTCTTTTTTTCTGTTTTCAGGGAAGTGATTTTTTTCTTTTTTATCTTCTTTTTAAATCTAAAATGTAATTGTCTTCGCGGTGGCTGAATAAATTTGTAGCATGTATGGAATTTTTTTGATTAAAAATTCTTTGTTCGTACCAGATTTATTTAAAAGAAAATTTATTTAAAATTAATTACTATTTATCGTTTTTCAGTAAAGGATTTGTTTTCCTTAAAATTTGAAATTGCTAAGTTATTAATCTCAACGTTGTATTATTATTGTGTTTATTCAACGCATGGTATTTTTTGATTGAAAATGCTTTGCTCCTACCAGATTTTATTTAATAGACAAATATTATTTACAGTGCTATTAATCTACAGTTTCTTTTTTTTCAAAAGAAAATTTATTTTTCCTGATGCAATTTGTAAAATTAGTAATTGCAAAATTATTAATTTTGATATTGTATTTGGAGTAATGCAACGATAGTAACAATATTTTCGCAACTGCTAATTGCTAATCTGATTATTGTATTTTGATATTTATAAATTTACTTAGTTTTTTCATTATTTTTTTGCTATTAACATTAAAAAAAATTAAAAATAAAGTTGCTATGTTGTTTTGATTAAAGAAAATATTTTAGTTTTGTAGCCTGCCAAACTTTCATAAGTGTGAAAGAATGATTTATGAAAACTTATTGATAAACATTTATAAAATGCCGATTAATTTATCAGCAAAAGAAGAGAGCTTTATTATATACATTTTAGTTCTTCGGTGATATTTCCTGGAAAATTTCTCCAAAAACTGCCGCTCATATTTATGTTAAATTTTTAAGCACGCTATACATAAAAATTGTATCTACATCGTTTTATTAAAAATAGCCAAACAAGTTACATGTATGGGGCTTCAAAATTCTTAACCAAACTACAGTAGAACTCCAATTATCCGAATGAATTGGGACCGGACCCCATTCGGATAATCAGAAATTCGGATAATTGGATTTTTTCCGAAAAAAGGGTCTGTTTTAATTAATTACTGTATGTATGTTGAAAATGGGAGAAAAAACTATTTTTAAGGAAAAAGATCTTTTAATTAATTAAATGAAAAGGCAACACTTTCACATGCTAAGCGTACTTACAAGTGCTGTACAGTATGTACGTATCGTACTGTAAATGAAAGTCATATCGGGCAGCCAAGTCGCACTTAGGCTGACGCTCCATCCATTTCAACGCAGTTTCAAGGCCGACAAATGCTTCACTATCCCGTGTCTGCTGCAACTTCGACATTAAGGTCATCTTTTTCCTCGACACTTTCTTCTCTCACACTTCCAATAAGTTCATCGTCATTTAGAATTTGAAACCAAGGGTCTGAAACCAAGGTGGGCCGGGCCGGCCACCTAGCAACGGACGACAGCCAATAATCGAACTGTTCTATGAGACGGTGACTCATCATCCCAATAATGTTCGCGCTGCGCCTACACTAGATTCGCGGAGGGAAGGACAATATAGCGCGCGTACATAGAATCATTATTTTGCGAATCGCAGTACGTTTCCGTCTTAATTTTTTTTTCTGAAATTCTGAAAGCGATTCGGATAATCAGCGATTCGGATAGTTGGAGTTCGGATAATTGGAGTTCTACTGTAATTTCAAAAAACCAAAATTTTAAATTCTCGTTTAGTTGTTGCTCAAAATGGCAGCAATATAGCAGAAAAAAGATTATTATTCCTATAATAACAAATACACTATGCTACTATTTAATAGACTAATTCCGGGTAATTACTATTAAATTTTCTCCAACTTAGTCCAACTTTTTAATATTGATATACAAACAATACATTTCATTATATTGCTATAGAATACAGCTTTATTCTTTCTTCGTTTAGTTTATTTATTAAAATTATGTAATTTTACTCAAATTACTAACTTATTGGAATGCACCAGAATTCATGACATTTCGTTTTAATGATATGTTTTCATCGGTAAGCGCCATCACGCGTGGAACAGTGCCATTGGTGCACGCCTACTCGTTCTCGTCAGACATTCTAAAAACAAAACCCCAGAGAACACTGTGATTGTATCCGCTAATGATAGACGTGTGACCTTATTATCCATTCATGAAAGTGTGACGTCATGCGTGAGAATCGCCATGTTTTATTATGGTAATCGGACGAGGTGTCAGCGGGGAGAGTTCTGATTACGTAATTGGTTATGAAGCCGCACTTCATGTTTTGTGGGGAAAGATATGAGCTGTAGTAATCAGCAAATGCTGATGGTTGCTGCTTGCCTGAGCTTTTCCCATGAGTGATTAAATTTGGAAACAACCATTGGGGTGAATAATGATCCTGAATTATGGTTAGCAATTTTTGTTAGAATAAATAGAAGGTAAAATTAATAAATAAATATATATATAATAACATATTGTTTTAATCTAACAAGAGAACCGCTTTTGGTGAAGTTGCCTAGCCCTATAGGCCAAAGTTTGAGAACCGATAAAATTTATCTGCAAAAATCGTATCATAAATATTTTTGTATACATTTTATTTTAAAGTAATGAGTTTTTAATTGTTAATTTCATGCCAAAAGCGAGTGAAGTTTCCAAATATGGTGCTACGAATCTACACCACTACTCACTCACACACAGCAAACCAAGCAACTGTAACTACAATTAGTTATTAAAGCTCCTTGCAGCAGACCGACTACTGCATTTATCCAGGTTTGCCGGGAAAAAGTCTGATCATATGAAAGGGGCCGTTGTAGCCATGGATGTACTATAATATACATCCATGGCTACCACTCTATTATACATCCATGGTTGTAGCATGGTGTAGTCTGTTCGCAGTGCTTGTCATAAAACTTTTGATTACAAAGTTGCTATGGGTGGGGTTGTTCCCACCGTGCACCCATCTGGTTACGGCACTTGGTGCCAATGGGGAGAGTTCTGTATACGTATTTGATGATAACGGTACACTTCATGTTTTGCGGGGAAGATATGAGTTGTGTGGTAATCAGCAAATGCTGATGATTGCTGCTTGCCTGAGGTTTTCCCACGAATGACTAACTTTGACATTTGGAAAAAAACACTGAAGTGAATTATGAACCTGAATTATAGACTATAATTTTGTTTAGCTATTAATAAATAAACTTTCATTCAGGGCTTGATTAAACTCTGATTTTTATAACTAATTCTGTGGGAACCTGATTTTGGGAATTCCGTGATAAATTTTAAAAGCTTAATATTTTAATTTTTTGAAACGTCCATAGATATTTCTTCTAAAATAGTATTGGATGAAAGTTTTACATCTTAAAACAAATGGAAATAAAGTTATTTCACTTAATATGTCCCCTTACTCATTTACCCTGCATTTAAAGTAGGATAACTATAAAAATAAATTTTTATATGATGTTCATAAGTGCATTCTAAATTATACGATGTAGGAAGAGAGGTTTGGATAAACATCTGGTAAGGCACGACTTTGATGAAGCCCTGCTTTCATATACTCTGAACTTCATAACTGTGTAAAGAAACGTTATATTAAGCAACAAAACTCTTAAAACAAAGAAGTACTACAAAAGTACATATGAACACAAATTTATAATTGTTAATTAAAAAGCGCTGCACTACCTCGTTTTTTAATTAATTCAATACATACAACCTGTTTTCATCTATCTTATGTCTGCTTTTATTTTTATATAAAGATGTATAAATTATATGTATTTCTCGGTGGAATTTTTGAAGAAAAACTTCGTCCAATAGTTTGATGTCCATTATCAGTAACATTGGATTTTTCGTGAATCCGTGTATCCTATATCAACCGCAGTATCAAGATAGCCCGATATTTTATTTGTTAAAATAACCTCAAATCTTTTATTTTTACAATCGATAATATTATTCCCATTCCAAAAACTAAAATAATAAAAGGAGTCATCCATTAATTGCGTCACACTTAAAGAGAGGGAGTGGATTCCACAAACTGTGACACAATGTGACAGGGGGAGGAAGGGGTTGATTAACAGGTTCTGCCATCATATCTAAAAGATGAAACAAAGGTGGGGATTTTGATTTTTTTTTTTTCATTTTTCTTTGAATTGCAACAGTTTGAAGTGAAAGCACGTTGGATCTTTACGGTTTTATAATATTTATATCAGCAGGTAATAAAGCGTATATAACTTTTTGCATAAAACGAAGTCTGTATTCATAGCTGCTAAAATACGACGTCACAACAGAGGGGGATGCTATCTGCTATCACTCCAGTGTGACAACCTTGTGACACACACACACACATACAGGGATGTACGGATATACGGTAGCATACGCCTTATATCCCCTGCATTGTTTTGAGAAGCTCCGTGTACCCTCTGTTCCCCAAATAAAACTATAGTTTATACTCTCTAGCGTATATCCGTCTACCTACAGTGTATACCATCTGGTGTTTCTATACGACTGCAACATTGGACACAGTGAGCGGGATGGGTCGTAAAACCACACAATTTGCGGGATGTTATTAATGGATCTTGGACTTAATTTCTAAAGGAAAAAAAGTACCGGAGCCCTAATATTCAGCAGTACTAACACCCGTAGCGTACCCCTCCACCGTTACTCGTATCTTCATATTTATATTTCATACATTATTTTCAAAATTTAAAGTGTTATTTTTTTATTTAGCAAAATAAAAATTTTAAATACACCTATCTGCGTATACTAGCTATCAACTATCCCACTTTTTAGTTATTACTACTTCTAATAGAATCCTTTGTCTAATCTTAATGTTACTTAATCGCAGAATTCTGCGATTCAATAAGCTCAGGATTATGATTCGGAAATAGTGTTAACACAAAAAAGAATAGTTTGCAGCTATGCAAAATAGAAAGCAGAATATGCAGAATAGAAAGCAGAATATGCAGAATAGAAAGCAGAATATGCAGAATAGAAAAAAAGACTATTTCAGTTTACTCTTTATTCTGACCATGTAGCATTAAAATGATTTGAAATGGAAATAAATAAAATTTTGAATTTAAGACAGATTGAGCTCGAGCCAGCCCAAACCCGAAGACTGATATAAAAATAGAGCCTGTTTTATCTCCTGCTCTCACATGAGCGACACATTACGTCACTTATAAGTATTTTGATACAAAAGAAGACAAAAGATTGGAAATGGGAGGGAATGGAAAGAGTTATTTAGGATTCGTTTTCCAGAAGCGTTATTGCACTGGACTCCGGAGCACAGTGTTTATGAGCTCTGGTGAATTCTGGGCATTTTTAAAATGTTTTTTAAAAGCAAAGAAGTATCGGAGCTGAGCTCCGATGGGCTCCAGCGCAAATTAAGCCCTGATTGGTTCATCCCTAAGTATTTGAAGATGAGACAATAAAGCTAACAAACTATATCAGTAAAACTAATTAAAGAAAATTATTTTGAATTAAAGTGTAATTACTGCTTTCAGTGATAAAAACATAACACAAAAGGCTTAAAAATACTTTTTAATATACAGATGACATATGTTTTATGCGCTCTAAAGGCGATTTCTTCAAGATCAAAATGATAAATAAACTATTTTCGCAAAGTTTTTGAAAATGATAACAAAAATCACGAGATCGTGCTTGTCAAAGTGGAAGCGTGAAAGTTTTATCATTTGTTTGTGTTTATCATTTTCAAAAACTTTGCGAAAATAGCTTATTTATCATTTTGATCTTCAAGAAGCTGCCGTTAGAGCGCATGAAACACATGTCATCTTTATATTAAAAGGTATTTTTAAGCCTTTTGTGTTATGTTTTTATCACTTTAAGCAGTAATTACACTTTAATTTAACGTTAACAAGTGATTTTATTATATTATTTTTAAATTGCTTTGATTGAATAAAAATTTTATAAATTAGTCTGTTTAGATGTTTAGATTGATAATAAGAATTAAAAGCATAATAACTAAAATAGCATGTGTTAAATGTCCAACTTTATTATCACGAAACTGAATTGATGATACATAACTTCATCCTACTTATTATTATAATTAATCATTTGTGAGTGAAGTTTTAACTTGTTATTAAAAAACACAAGAAAATATCTGTTGTTTTTTAATTAAAAAAGTTGCTTCAAGAAAATAAGTAGCAAACTAAAAAATTAGAAAATAATAAATTCTCGAGCTAACAAAAATCCATTTGCGGGTATGTATATTTCATAAGATAAACTTGCGAACGCTTCCAAAATTTGTTTCTATTCCCGGGTAATCAATTCTCCTTTAATGAAGTTCTCTGTGCGACAACATACACCGGCGTCCGTTGGTGAAAATTTCCATTTCCGTAATTTTAAAACAGTTGATAAAATATACAACCCAGATTTATTTCATAAATCAAACTACTTTTTTTGCGATTTTTTTTTCTTTACTATCGATATTTGGCAGTTCTCCAACAACCATTGGAAAAATAAATTTGAGATTATGTATTTTGAAATGTAATTTTTTTTCTCTCTCTCTCTTTCGTGTTAATAAAAACATTATATACAAATACGTGTCTAATTTTTTTTTTTTTTTTTTTTTTTTTTTCTTTTTTTTTAAGTCGATTTTACAAATGCGACAAATTCTGTTTTTACACTGTAGAAGATCGTAAACCGTGATGACTAAGTGCCGCCATATTTTGAGGTTTTCATGTGCCATTTCTTTTAATAACCGTATTTACGAGCATAATTTGCGCCCCCGCATATTTCACGTACTCTCCCTACTTTTGAAAGAAAATTTTGGCAAAAAATGAAGATTCGAGTAATTTCCACGTGACGATTATGAGACAATTTTAGTTCCTGAAATGAGATTCCATTTTCATCTAATCGCATACAGCATTGAGAAAGATTTTTTTTTCTTCACAGTGTACGCATATTATAATTTTTCAATAAAAATTGTAATAGCGAATGAAAAATTATTGTTTTCCACATGTTAAAAAATGCAGAAAAGTTATTACATGTATTTTTTATTTTACTTTATTTTTTATTTTTTATTTATTATTATTTTATTTATTATTTATTTATTTATTTTTATTTTATTCTATTTTATTTTATTTATTTATTTATTTTATTTTATTTATTTATTTATTTTATTTTTATTTTTTTATTTTTTTTTTTGGGGGGGGGGATGTCATAGAAATGGAGCAATGTATCCGATTAAGTCAAATAACGAGGTGTAATATATGGCTACTGTATATATATATATATATATATATATATATATATATATACGTTTTTTGCGACCAAAACTGAAAACTGTGATATATTTTGAACGTTTGAACTTTGGAAAGTCTTTATTTATTATTATTACTATTTGACTCGCCCTGCGTTGCCCGGGCCTGTAACAACAACTTTAAATAAACCACAAATTTGCATTATTTTATTATCTTTAATGATTTTATTATCTTGTATGAATTTATATTTTTAAATGAAAAATTCACGAAAAAAATATTGATATTTAGTCGTAAAAGTGCTCGTAAGAAGACATTTTCTTGTTTTTTCACGTAGGGTCGTTTTATAGTTTTTTTTTTTTTTAATAGTTTTTGTTGTCCAAACCCTTTGAAGTTTTTAATTATTAAACCATGGATATGTAGAAAATTTATTTAATGCATAATAATTACATGCAATTTGTTTTTAATTTAAACATTTTAATACAAATATGTTTTATTTATATTATATTTTTAATACAAATTTTATTTGTTAAAATATTGTTGGCCATTAAACTTTACTTAATTCAAAAACATTCGAATAAAGTAATACAAATTGTATACGTAACTTCTTTTCCTGAAAATCTGACAGTAATTGAAATGAATTACAGCCAAAACTAAAGCAGAAATCATTTTGTTGGAAACCGGATTCGAACCCACTTTCTCTGCAGAGAGCTAGAGCTTAAACTAAAGCTTTAGAACGACCGCTCGGCTATAATGACCGCATGTAAGTATACCTTAAAACTGAACTGGTTTCGCATTTAATCTCATGCATGCGCAAAAACATCGAATTTGCGCTGAAAATCTTAGCTTGTCGTTGTAATATATAGGATTATATCCATGTCTTGACAACAGCTATTAAATCTATTACTATTATTAGAAAAATTGCCTACAAACCCATTACCTTTTGAATGTACTGCCTGTCAAATCAAATCAAATCAAATCAAACATTAGAGAACTTAAAAATGTAGATTTTATTGTTATTATTATTATTCCGAATTTTTGCTGATGAAATTGGATGTTGAATACGGATTTTTATCAGTTGATCTTTTAGTTTTCGTTTTTTACTTAATAAACGTTTTTTATTTTAAGAAAAACTGCAACATAATTTACAGAAGTGCAAATAAATATTACGAATTCTGGGTCAATCCTGTTAAATTGAAACAAGTCATGTAAGAAAAATTATCCTTGTTTTACGCTCTAAATCAGAATAGCATAAATAAAGTTCGTGTAAATACGGAATTAGCTGCACATATATATATATATATTTTTAATTCTCCAAACGTCTTTAATAGGTTTATTAACCTTATATTAACGCAGGATGTTGTTGGCTATATGAACACCATATTTGTTTTCCGGCGCCAAATATAGTTGACCATGCGATAGCCTCCTTTCAGTAACAATAACGGGTCATTTATTTGTTATTATTATAGTGGACATCTGGTCAGTAATAACATGACAGGCATTATATACATTGGGAGGAGCCTCTTTTATTCTTCCGAAACTTCATGACAGCGGTTTGGGATCATTTATACTGGGATATTTTTAGATAAAGTATTCAATGGGGATCAGTTGAGAATAAAAGTAACGTGATATGTCCTTTTTTTTTTTTGTTCCGGAGATGAAAAAAAATGAATGTGTTCATATTCGGCCCTATGATGAGTTAGGGGAGCTTTATATTAAAACGAAGGTTTTTAGTTGAGAGATTATTTCTCCATTAAATATGATAGAAAGATGAAAAGAAATAAAATATAGTGAAAATAGGCTTTGAAAAAAATCGAATGTGTTCACATTCGGCCTTAAGGTTTTTAGTTGAGGCATTTTTTCTCCCACTAAATATGATAGAAAGGTGAAAATAAAATAGAATGTGAAATAAGGTGTGGAAATAATCGAATGTGTTCATGTTTGGACTTATAATGAATTCGGAGCTTTATATTAAAGAAAGCTTTTTTGTTTAAGCGATATTTGCTCCCATTAAATATCGTACAAAGGTGAAAATCAACAGGAATAAATTAGAATGTGATGGGGTGTGAAAATCATAGAATGTATTCATGTTCGGACCTATGATACACGAAGTTTTATAAGAAAAAAGGCGGACTTTTTACCCCATTAAATATGACAGAGAGTCGAAGATGATCAAAAATAAATTAGAATGTATTCATATTTGGACCTATGATGAACGTGGAGTTTTACATTACAAAAATGGATCCCCCCCCCCCCCTATTAAATTTGATAGAAAGGTGAAAATGAACAGAAATAAATTAAAATGTGATTTAGGGTGTGAAAATAATAGAATGTATTCAAGTTTGGACCTATGATGAATTCGAAGATTTTTTACGCATTAAAAATGGTAGAAAGGGGAAAATGAACAGAAAAATAAATTAAAATATATTCATGTTTGGACCTATGATGAATACGGAGATTGATATTAAAAAAGAGGATTTTTTCCCCTATTAAATCTGATAGAAAGGTGAAAATGAACAGAAATAAATTAAAATGTTATTTAGGGTGTGAAAATAATAGAATGTATTCAAGTTTGGACTGATGAATTTCGGAGATTTAGGTTAAAAAAGAGGATTTTTTTACCCATTAAATATTACAGAAAGGTGAAAATGAACAGAAATAAAATAGAATGTGAAATTCGTGAAAATAATCGAATGTGTTCATGTTTGGACCTATGATGAATTCGGATCTTTATATTATAAAGAAAATGTTTTTAGTTGTGGAATTTAGTTACTTCCGCGGAAGTGAAAAGGAGAGGAAGAGGATGAATGAAAAGTATGAATATGGATGATAATACAATTTGAACGAAAATTTAAGTTTAATTTTAAAACTGGGAAAACATTTACTTCTGATTAGTTCTCGGCGACATGATTGATACAGATAGCTCATTTGATTAATTAAACATGAATGAAATTGATAGATATGGCATAAAGATATATTTGCAATTTTTTAGAACATTTTGGAAAATTCAGATAATTTCTCATTAATGCTTTGATATAAACTTTAATTCAATAAATATAACTGAGTTTACTTTCAAACTCTGAAACAAGAATGGGAATATTCCAGTTCATTAACGTAGCAACCACACTGCAAAAAAAAAAAAAGTGTTGATTTTACAATATAATACTGGCATCCCAGCTGCAAGTATTATACCGTAAAATTAACAGTAATAAACAGTAAAATAAGCAGTAATACGCCGCAGCGCATTACTGCTTATTTTACTGTTTAATATTCCTTATATATTCTTTATATAATATTTTGCCTAATATTCTTTACATTTTAAAGATTAAATTGTTTCCTTACTTTTGTTTTAAAAGGAATGTAAAATAAATAAATAAATAATAATAATTTTTAAAAAACATAAATTTTTTATTGAAACAAACAAAAATTTAGATAGTTGTTCACCTTTTCTGATAGCAGACGATATCCTATTTATTACCTTTTTCTTTTCTTTTAAAAAAAATACGAAAATGGAGTTATTTAATTGCCATCTTTAGAGAAACTTTGCTAGAATCACAAAAAAATTAATATATCGGAAACTAATTCAAATTTTTAAATTCTGAGAGCTTATATGTCATTCTCGGATCCAGTTGGTTAACTGGTGCTCATTTCGTCGCGCTGCGTTCCATATTCTAGAAAGAGAAGTTGTGAAATATAAACAGTCAAGTTTTAACATAATAGATGCATCAAATTAAAAATCAAAATTTCAAAAAGTATTTTTTCTCTATTTTATATTTGGGGGGGGGGGGGGATTACTCTTTTTCTTTACTGCGCAGCAAATTTATAAGATGGAGTTAATTAAAAAGGAAATTGCTGAAACAAAAGAAAACTTATATCTTAAACACAAATCGTCCACAAACTCTGTAAACTTAAGATTAAAACAAAAGAAGACTTTCTTCAAAAGATTCTCTCGATAAGATAAACTGTCACATTGAGTAACTTTACAAAAGAAGATCCGCAAAATTTGATAAAGAGGATGAGCCAACAACGAAGGTCAAATCAATAAAGAATAAGAAAAGACCTTTAATGACCTGACGTCAAAAAGTCAGCCCAAAATTGCAACATTTATCAGTAACAGATACAGAAAGAAAACAAATAAATAAATAAATAGATTTCCTCTTCTTTTTCTCAGTTTTTGTAATTCTGTTTTAGAGTACTTTTCTTTTAAAGTTTACTAAGGAAAGCAAATTTCATTTTACTCTTGCAGTATAAATAGTCTCTTTTAGAAAAATATATATTTAATAAGCACACAATAAATAAATAAGTACACAAGCAAAATATTTAGTAACTGTAATGGATAAACTTTTAAGAGTGTTCGAGACACAAAATTTTGTTTACTTTTATTTTTGGATATTCTGAAATAAAATTTGTGCTTAAGGAAATATCACTTTACGCATGAAAAGATTTTCAACAGTTTGTAAATTTATTATTATTTATTGTTGATAGAGGTTTTTGACCCTAAAACTAAGTTTAAATATTTAAAAAAAAGTAACGAAACCAAAAGAGAAAGAAAAAATGAAAGAAACCCAATCATTTTAAAACAGTGTTTTCTTAAAAAAGGATTGTTAAACATATGCAGTTTTAAGTTAATTAATTTAATTTTGATAGAGAGTGACACTCATTTTATATATATATATATATATATATAATTATAATATCTATGAATTTCAAAAACATATCAAGTTCTAATATCATTCTACTAAAATCTTCAAAGAGATAATTAATGATATTGTGTAATCAGAATACCACATAGCTAATAATTAACTTGTGCAATCATAAAATTACCTTAGCATGTGCTTCAATGGTAATTAGCCAAATTTACTCATACCTGAAGAACAATTAAAAAGAAAGAGAGAGAAAGGGGAAAAAAATTATAAATTGGAGTTGCTATTAAGTAATATATATATATATATATTTTAATTTTTGAACATATTTTGCGCACTCGCAGAAAAAGTAACACAACTGAAAAGTGCTACATTTTACAAAAAAAAAAAAAAAAAAAAAAAAAAAAAAACACTTTTTTTTTTTTTCTTATAGTAACATAAAATTATATAGCACTTAGCACTACATGCAGTTGTAAAATCGTAAAACACTTAAGAATTAAGACGTAGAAGAGATAGGGAAGATTGAGTAAATTTATCCCTTTACACAATTTGTCCATATATATATATATATATAAATTGTTCATCCTGCTCTCGTTTTATTTTTTTTCCTCTTAATTTTGAACATATTTCTCCATAATTAAAAATATTAGTTTTTCAAGAGCTGTTACTTTCAAAACAATAATTAGCAATTTTTTTTTTAAATTCAACTATTTATTTCTGTACATATCGTCGACCCAGCATTCAGTTTTAAATATTTCTTTTAATTTTTAACACAAAAATGTTTTTGTTAATTAAAACAAAAATCGTTTTCAAATAGCCGCTTTCGTTAAACATAATTAGACTTGTAAATTTTTAGATCAAATTATTTATTTTTAATGCATATTATTAGGCATGTAAATTTTTGAAATTTTTAACTTTTAATACAGATCAAAACCCAGATTTGAAATCCTTCGTTCAATTTAAATCAGTGTGGTAACAAACAGCGGCCCGATTCAAAATCACTGTTTCCGAACAGTCACATTAATGCGAGATTCTGCCAGAATTCTGCGATTAATTAACGCGAGGAATATTGTTCAGAAATAGTAGTTCTATGGGGGACCGCAGTTGAATCACATTGATTTAAATAATTCTTCCAATTTTGAGCACAAAATGATTTTTAAGTAGCTTCTTTAATTATTTCTTTTATTTCATTCTGTATTTTAATTTTAATAGAATAGGGTGCAGAACATTTTTTCCCCGTGATTTTGTTTTCTTATCCCCAGAGAAAGTATCAATAAGGACTTTTTACATAATCAAAAATTAGTGGCGTAACTATAAAGTGGCTGGAATAGCAAATGCTTCGTGCCTAGTTCACGAAAAATGGCGACGCCCGTGATCCAGCGAGTTAATTAAAACTATACAAGTCTTACGATTTTATTATATTCTTGGGATAAAGTGATCAGAAACTATCAGAAACCTCATTACCGTAAAATGTTGATATAATGATAATTACAAAACCCAAGTATATTGTGTATTGTATATTCAGGTTCATGTGTGCCCCTTGTAAGGTTGTTCTCAAATCCAAAAAGGCTATACTTTCTGACACAGTTTTAATTTTTTTTTGTTCTCAAATGCATAAAGCTGGCAGGTTTTCTTATTCAGAAACTATGTAATCGAAACACGTTTTCCATATTTTGATAAAGGCAGAAGATCTTTCAGAAAGTACTGTCAAAGTCGGCGGTTTCAACCTAATTCCCGATGGTGCACCACGAGAACCGCGAAAAACGTGTCGTCACGTATGACAAGAATCGTATATAACTCGATAAGTAATTTATTTATATAAAAAAATGGAAAACTCATTTGGATTTCAAATCGTTCCCATAGTCAGACCTGTCAATTTCATGACTTTGCATTTAAAAAATGAGTCAGAAAATTTGTCAGAAAGTTTTGCCTTCTTGAGCAGGTCATTTGAGAACACCTTAACGGGCCCGATGTTTCTGTTTTTGCATCATTCGAACAATTCTGTTGATTTTTAGGTGCGTTCGTAATTATATAAATACGTAGACCTATTGTCGTCGTCTGCACTGAAAAAAAAAATGGGTACTCAAAATTGAGTAAAAAGTACTCAATTTTGAATACGTCACATACTCAAAATAGCTCCGATCCAAATGTACTCAAAATTGAGAAACACATGTACTCATTTTTGATCCCATGGATGTATTCAAATATGAACTGCTGTGTACTCATTTTTGATCCCATAAATGTATTCAAATTTAGAAATTTTTATGTCGTTAAAATAAAATTTATAGGATAAAAAAAAAAGTTACTTCGCGAAGACAACCTAATAAAGGACACATATATTTCTGCTCATTTTTTTCATTCCTGCGTGAGTTTATAGTAATTAACCAACCCTTGCCACGAGAAGAATCGAACCCGTGATCTCCTGTGTACTAACCTGACGTCTCAGACAAACGCGCCATGAGTGGGCACGCCTCCTTCTCAAATGTTGTTAGTTATTTTATGACTTGAGGTTTCATCTGTAGATGGATTTTTTCAGTTCCAATGTTTTTAATATTTTATTTTCATAATTTTCAATATTTTGCTGTATTATTTGGTGCCTTATAACAGATAAATTTCAATTTGTTATGTATTATATGCGTAAAACATTGTATTAAGAATACTGATTGCTTCTTTTTGCAACAGTACCAACATTTTCTTTATTCGAACATATACTTTGTTTAAATCATTTGCCTGATTATCTATTTATCAATTCCAATAAAAACAACAATTATCTTAATCAGACGTGTTTATTACATGCTATTAAAAAAATTGTCCTATTTAAAAAAAAATTATGTAAATAAATTTTTTTACAATAAGTTAAATTATTATATTTAAGCTATGCTGAGAGCTTTTGTGTACGGCTCTGTTAAACTAAATAGTTAAAAAAATGATTTTTAGAGACAAATTTGAAATTAATGACCTTGGGATAGGTAGGTTCTGGACTTATTGATTTAATTTAAATTAAATTAGTTTAATTTATAAAAATATAAGCTAAATAAATAAATTAAAAACGTTATAAAGTTAAAAACTTTATTTTTATAAAAGTAAAGAAAAAATACAAACTAATTTTATAAATTTAAGGAAAAAATTATAAACTTTGTAAAATTATAATTTATAAAATAATAAATTTTAGCGTAATTCATAAATTTGTAAGCCAAATCAGTTTAGTTTAATACCAATTTGCATAGCTATAATTTGCAAAGATATTATGTTATGAAACTTTTGAATAACACAATATTGCCTCACGTTAAAAAAGTTAAAATAAATTTTAAAAAAATTAGTGGAGAAAAAATAATAATTTTGAAGTACTATCAAGAAAAAAAAAAGTAGATGTGTAAAATGTCAGGAAGAAAAAAGAGTAGTAAATGTGTTGCAGTAGATCCACTTTTATGAAAATCCCGAACAACCAGATCCACTTTTCATTTCTCTTATTCTTCGTTTTCCCTTCAAATAATAGCTTTTTAGTCTCCAAAATTTCGTCATTACACATTCTGAAATATACAAGCATGTTCGGTTTGATCATATGTTCATTTTTGATCCAAAAATACTCATTTCGAAATGAGTACATGAACTTACTCATTTTTGAGAATACATATGTTAATTTTTGATCCAAAAATACTCATTTCGATATGAGTACATGAACTTACTCATTTTTGAGAATGCACATGTTCATTTTTGATCCAAAAATACTCATTTCGAAATGAGTACATGGACTTACTCATTTTTGAGTATTTCATTTTTCCAGTGTGGTCCGTCCGTCTGTCTACATATAACAACGCAAAAACTACCCAAACGAATGGTTTGAAATTTAAGATATATTATCTTTGCCGAATTTTGTCGGGACATTTCAGATTTCATGAAAATCGAGTCAAAACTTTAAACGATATTTAATAAAAATATTTATTAGGAAATTTGATTTTTTTTTTTTTTTTTTTTTTTGTTATAGGAGCTTCCGATGTTTAATTGTCAAGCGATCGAGGTACTTATTTTATTACAGAAATTGATCTGCAGACGATGTAATTCATTTCACAGAATTAAAAATCATCAAGATCTGAATATTTATATAACTAGCTATAGTACGAACGCACCTCATTTGTCAGTTTGACGCACAATTTCCAACTTGTTTAAAATGTTATAAGAGGAATAGGAATAATATATATATATATATATATATATTATGAATAATGTAAAATTAACCTGTTTTTCTTCTCTAAACTTATGATTATTTTCTGAAAGGTCTTATGCATTTCTAAGACAAATTAAAACGCTATTCGGTTATTTAGTAAGTAAGAATACTTGAAAGTGTCGTGCATTTAAAGTTAAAGTATTTTGAAGAATGCGTTATAAATATCAGAGTTCGGAATTGAAAACAGTTTTAATATTCAAACTTTGAAATAAAAGTCCGTAATTTTCTTTCTAATTTTAAAACTCACTAAGCACATATTTAATGTTATGTTATAGCATGACAATGTGAGAGTCAGAAAAGCAAACCTAAAAAAAAAAAGAGATGTATTCCATGTCAAATATTTGCCCTCCCACTTTCAACAGGTGTGGGGTTTCATGTTGCCGGAAGATGTAACCAAGTAGGCCACAGCATGGGTATCAGAGAATTGCGTAAACTACACCACACACGTAGAATATGGAACAGATGCACACAGTAAAAAAAGAAATAAAATAAAATGAAAGAGCCTGATATAGGCTATCAAATTTCTCTGAAAAGGAAATTGTTTTGTTTTGCTTTTCAGTTTTCCGTAGATTTAAAAACGATTTATCAAAGTTTAGATATTTCTGAATTTGTAATAACTATCGTCGGAATCGAGATAATTTTAAGAGATAATAGATATTAATAATTATAATAGATATATAGATAATAGATATTAATAATATAATAGATAATAGACATATAGATAATAGATATTAATAATATAATAGATAATAGATATATGGATAATAGATATTAATATTATTTTCAAGAGAGAGGAATTTTTCCCAACTATGAAAACGTAAAAAGGAAATGTTTTAGTTTCATAAACATATCAATGGAATCATGAATCAGATATTTATAAGTATTTTTGGCTAATATGAGTCACATTAAATTTTTATGAAAAGTAAATTGTTCTGTTTTGCTTTTCAGTTTCCGATGCCTTTAAAAATAGTTAATTTAAATTAAAAAAATTTCTGAAGCTACAATAATTCTTGTCAGAATCAGAGCAATCGAGGTTAATGCAATCTTCAAAATACATTATTTTTCCCCAACTATGAAAACTTAAAAATATATATAAATTGTTCTCATAAACATACCATTTGAATCATGAGTCGGATATTTAAGGGCATCCGGAACACAAAGAGTAGAAAAATTCATATTTTTTGCTTTTTTAGCCTAAATTATTCTAGAGTTTACAGAAAAAAAAAGACCAAATCGCATGTGAATTACATAATTAGGTCAAAATGTATAGAATACTATATATGTTTTTCTTTTTACATTATGCTGTTTCTGCTAGCTGCGCCTTTTTCACGGACTTAAAAATCTATTAAGATTTGTTATATTTAAATTTATCTATCTAAATTTCTGCAAAAGATAATGTTATGAATCATTGTACAGTGTTTTTCAGTAATATATTCTTTGAATTGTCTTCGGATTTGTTTTCTTTTTTCCAGCCTAAAATTTGAAAATATGATTCAGGTAGTGGACCTGAAAATTTCTAGTCTCCACTCGCCCCAAGGCGACTAAACAAAAAAGTGTGGCTACTAATTTAAAAAGTGCCACCAGTCACTTTTTTTTTTCGAAAACTTTTATAAAGTGTTCCATTTTTTTAGGGTTCGTTCATCTCACGAAACCCTATTGCTCCCGCTCCGTTGTCTGTCTGTCACAGAGCCATTCTCGAAAACTATGTAACTTACAGAGTTGAAACTTTGTGTATAAATCAGAATATCAGCTGTGAAGAGCTGAAAATATTAAAATTTGAAAAATTCGTATTATTTTAATAAATAGAGATAAAAAACCAAAATTCTAACAGCCTTTTCCTATTAAATTTAAACATTTTTCGTTATAGCCGATGCCAAAAATTAAAAATCAACTATGAAAATCTTTCTACAATAATTATTTTTCTATCAGACGATTTCCACGTGAAAAATGAAATAAAAAATTTCACCAATTGAAAAAAAGATTAATATGAAATAAAATTGATTGACGTCATAGTGGTAATAAAACATAAAACGGAAAGATTTCTCAATAATACAAGGAGTATGAGTACAGCGCCTAGTATGAGTATTTGTATGTGCACAAAACAGATTAATAACACGTCATTAGAGAATTAAAAAGAAAATCTGACGTCATATCGGAAGTTTAACGGATTTTTCAAATGATTCAGAATAATACAAAGCGTGTATCAATATGAGTAATAGAGAATAGTAAATATATGAGTTTGATAAACATATTGAATCATGATAAAAATCCGATTATGGAAATATTCGCTTATTTTAACATTTTGAAGGTGTACAACATGTTTAATTTTGAAATTATTTTTTTTAAATATCGCATTTAGTCCGCATGACAGATATTACAGTGAGAGAATATAATAGAGGGCTTAGACCGCTATCGAAATGGTTTAGATATTCGAAAAAAAGAAAAAATAGACCGGTAAATTTTTACTTTACTAAGGGGTCTCTGCCCCCTGCTCGCTACGCTCACCAACCCCCGATCTGATTTCACAGCCTCTTAAAACCTGGTAATGTATCCTGTTGTAAAAAGATGATGATGATGATGATATGACGAACGGCGACTATCTTCTGTAATCAGGTTATAATGCTTTTTCATTTAACTGGTTATAATGATTTTAATTTAATTCATCTTTTTTATTTTTAATATTCATGTGTAAACACAATTTTTATGACGTAATTTTCTTTATTTCCTGCTTTCAACACGTGATCATTTAATTATTATTTTAAACTTTCATTATTGTTTTGAATAGTCTCGCGCAAATACATTTTTTATTTAAGATAAAACATATTCCTTTGCGCTTATTTAGAAATTGGCAACAACAAAAAAAAAAATGATTTTTTCAATTAAAGATTTTTTATTCGATTTTTAAGGATTTTTTGAGTTTTTATTGTCCGACCGTGATAATTTTTTGAATTTCTGAAAGCTTGTTATATTTCGCGTCTGGTGGTATGATTTTCGAATCCGTAGGATGGCTAGGAAAAAAGTAATCGCTCCTCCAAACAGTCCCTAGTAAAAAAGCGATGAGAAAAACCCGGAATATCTACGCAGATTTTCATTGGTCCGTTTCCAAACCATTACTTTTTTATATATATAGAAGGATAAAAAACATGACTATTTTGTTTCTAAATGAAATTTATTTGAATTTATTAAAGGAAGGATAAAGTGCTTTGAAAGGATTATTAATCGAAACCCTTTGAGCGATCTTTGATCACACTTACTTTTTTTTTTTTATGCTAGTGCTGGTTTTCAAATATGCTTCAGTTAGTAGATCTGAAAATATCTATTCTCCACTCGCCGCAAGGCGACTAAACAAGAAAACGTGTCTACTAAATAAAGAAAGAAAAACCGCAGTCACTTTATTTATTTATTTTTCAAAAAATTTTAATTAAAATATTAATCTATATAAAGTATTTAATATACATAATTTTAATTTAATTTAATTCAACAAGAATTGAGATTGCGAAAAAGTGGCTATTAAGCTAAAATATTCTATCGGCAATTGGCTGCTAACTGAAAATTTTAATTTTCACAACTATCTTATAGTAAAAAGTACTGTTTAAAAAATCTTTTTTTCTCCCTTTTGAAAATTTTTGGACAATATTGAAGAAAATATATTTGTTTTTAACTAATCTAAAATGAAAAAAAAAAAAAAGTATGCAAAAATATTTTTTCCGAAGATATATATTAAGTTTTAACATGGCTTATATTGAAGATTTTATACAGGGTGATTCATAAAAGATGGGCAGAACTTTAAGGGGTTATAGTACACTTAAAGACAAATAATATTAAATAGGAGACTAAGGGTCCCAGACGTATTCCCAAGGAGATAGGGGGCATTAAAGTTTAGGGTCCGAAATTTCAAATGATTATAAAACATGGAAAAATTGGTCGATTCGTTTGCGGTTTTTGCAAAAAATTTTCTTTATGCCAGTATTTTCTTGAAATAAAATTTTAAAGTTCAATTTCAAAAAATGCCGATAGGGGGCGCTTTAGACTTTGGAGTAACAAACAACTATTTTTTAACGTTATTTTTTGTATTTCTTTAAATGATTTCGAAAGCTTAGACTTAAACTTAAATTTTGATCTAAAAATCTGAGTCCTAACGAGTAGTTAAGTAGCGTAAACTGAAATTTGAAATTTGAAACCCTTCTCCCCCCCAGAACAAAAATCAGTTATTCCCGATCTTTGTGTCGTAGATTAGGCTCTAACTACTGCCGCGTTTTGCTAAAATTATTCTTTATGTCAGTATTTTCTTGAAAATAAATTTTAAAGAAAATTTTCAAAAAATTCCGATAGAGGGCGCTTTAGACTTTGGAGTAACGAACAACTATTTTATACCGTTATTTTTTGTGTCTCATTAAATGCTTTCTAAAGCTTAGACTTAAACTTAAATTTTCAGCTCAAAATCTGAATCGCTGAGCGTGGTTCAGTAGCGAGGGGAGGGGGTTCAAATTTCAACTTCTGAACATAGTTCAGTTTGCACTACTTAACCATGCCCAACGATTCTGTGCTGTGATACGAGGCAAAAATACAACTTTCGTCAAGGACTGCATAGTCGGAATTCACTCATAAAGGCACTGGCACAGTTGGAAACGTCGCTCATGCAAACGTTAAAGCTCCATTCCTGACGCTAGTCACCGGGTGAAGAAGGAAACAGAAAGTATGCAAATGTCAAATGGGGAAGAAGAAGAACACGTATGCAAAATTTCGACACGATTCAGGCATAAAAACCACTGAACGGTGAGTCAAGTGTAAGTCGCTGTAGTAATGAATCGGAAGATGGTGCCCTTCACGAATAAGGAAAAGGCTGAGATGCATTTAATTTACGGAGCGGCAGATGGAAATGGTGCAGAGGCACAACGAATGTACGGAGAGCGATTTCCTAACAGGCGGTTGCCTAACCGCAAAACTTTCGAGCGCTTGCACAGACAGTTGTGTGAGACGGGATCATTTCTCGCTTCCCGGTCGAATGCAGGTCGTGCAAAAAAGGACGAATCAGTAGTTGTTGCAGAAGCCATTCTGGATGTAGTAGCGGCGCAGCCAAGTACAAGTACACGAACAGTGGCTAGCCAGGTGGATACCTCACAGTCCACGACTTGGAGGGTACTGGAGGATGAACATTTGCTCCCGTTTCATGTGCAACGAGTCCAGAAACTGTCTCCAGGGGATTATCCAAATCGTATTGAATTCGCCCGCTGGTTTCTGCAGCAGAACGCGCTAAATCCACATTTTGGACGAACTGTGCTTTTCACCGATGAATGTACCTTCACACGTGAAGGTACATTTAACACACACAATGCACATGTATGGGCGGATGTCAATCCACATGCTACGTATCCACATGCTCATCAGAGACGCTTTTCCATCAATGTTTGGGCAGGAATCCTCGGAGACCACCTAATCGGACCGTACCTTCTTCCTGAACGCCTCAACGGTAAAACATACCTCACATTTCTGCAACATGTGCTGCCAGACCTGTTAAACGTTGTTCCTCCACGCATCCGGCGGGTCATGTGGTTCCAGCACGATGGAGCGCCAGCCCATTACGTACGAGACGTCCGCAACTATCTGGACATCACATTTCCGAACAGATGGATTGGTCGAGGTGGTCCTGTTGCTTGGCCTGCTCGCTCGCCAGATCTTTCACCCCTCGATTTCTTTTTTTGGGGACGATTGAAGGCTCTTATGTATGAGACACCCATTGAATCCCCCGAGGAACTGGTCGCCAGACTTTCCGCCGCTGTAGGGGAAGTGCTCGAAAAGCCTGATGTTTTCGCGAATGTTCGCCGTTCCATTCGTCGCCGTTGTTCTGCGTGCATAACCTCTGGTGGTCACAATTTTGAACATTTATTGTGATTACATGTTAATAAATATGCTTTGGTAACATAATCCTAATTTGTGTCTTTTTACCTCGTATCACAGCACACAATGTGTGGACATGGTAAACTGAACTGTGCTCAGGAGTAGAAATTTCAAACCCCTCTCCCCAGAAACTTAACCACGTCTAACGATTCAGATTTTGGGCTGAAAATTTAAGTCTAAGCTTTAGAAAGCATTTAATGAGACACAAAAAATAACGGTATAAAATAGTTGTTCGTTACTCCAAAGTCTAAAGCGCCCTCTATCGGAATTTTTTGAAAATTTTCTTTAAAATTTATTTTCAAGAAAATACTGACATAAAGAATAATTTTAGCAAAACGCGGCAGTAGTTAGAGCCTAATCTACGACACAAAGATCGGGAATAACTGAGTTTTGTTCTGGGGGGAGAAGGGTTTCAAATTTCAAATTTCAGTTTACGCTACTTAACTACTCGTTAGGACTCAGATTTTTAGATCAAAATTTAAGTTTAAGTCTAAGCTTTCGAAATCATTTAAAGAAATACAAAAAATAACGTTAAAAAATAGTTGTTTGTTACTCCAAAGTCTAAAGCGCCCCCTATCGGCATTTTTTGAAATTGAACTTTAAAATTTTATTTCAAGAAAATACTGGCATAAAGAAAATTTTTTGCAAAAACCGCAAACGAATCGACCAATTTTTCCATGTTTTATAATCATTTGAAATTTCGGACCCTAAACTTTAATGCCCCCTATCTCCTTGGGAATACGTCTGGGACCCTTAATCTCCTATTTAATATTATTTGTCTTTAAGTGTACTATAACCCCTTAAAGTTCTGCCCATCTTTTATGAATCACCCTGTATAAGAAAAACTGTATATAAACACACATTTCAAGTAAAAGAAATAATAATAAATAAATAAATAAAAATAAGAAACAAGTATCATTTTGCGTGTACTGGAAAGTCTTAAAATTATCTTTAACTATAAGATAAATTAAGTCGTTATTATTATTATTATTATTATTATTATTTTGAATGAAAATAAAGTTTTCAATTTTTGATTAAAAAAAAAAAGATTGATTAAACTTTAAAAATTATTGAGCTACTCTTATCTTAATCGTGACAATTACAGTAATATAATTTTCAAAATATAGAAATTTTTTCTAAATATGAAAATTTAAGAAGAAATATTTTGAAAGAAAATTGCTTTGATTTGTGTTTTAATTTTTTAATGTTAAATAAACTTTTAGAAAGTTACAAACTCACAATACTCCCGTCTAATTAATTCAATCATAAACATGTAATTATCAAAATATAGAATTTTTACTATTTCTTAAAAATTTATAAGATGTATTTATCTCTCATAAAATTCACTGGAATCCCGATAAAGATATTTCAAGACATTTTTTAAATTATTATTAATATTAGACACATTAATTTTTTCGGAAAAGGAACTTGTTTCTGTTGCTTTTCAGAATTTGGTGCACTAAAAAAATATCAGAAATCTCTGAAGCTACAATTATTCTGGTAAAATTTGAAAGAATAAAGGTGATTAAAATATATATCAATATAGGTGTAAATGCATCAACAAAATTAGTTATTAAGCTGTATTTATGTTTAAAATTTTATATAAATACATTTTTAAAAATCAAATGGTATTCTTATAGAATTGCAAGTAATGAAAATATGTAGGAATTAAACGCAATAAATTTTAAGACGGATACTTAATTAATCGTTCTAAATTGATTTGATTCTTAAAAAAAAAAAAAAAAAAAAAAAAAAAAAAACTGCATGATTTAAAAATAAATCAGCCGCATTATTCAAAACAATAGATAAAATGAATTTTATGTTACATACATTAATTAATCATACTTATTATTTATTTATGCTTTTGTCTTAAAATACTGACCAGTAATGTATATATACTATATTAATGACATTGTTTTGTAAAGTACTCAGATTTTTTCCACCCTTCAAAATAAGAAAAATAGCAAAATTAGACCGTGATCATACAAAAAAAAAAAAAAAAAAAAAAGGAAAGGAAATGTTATAAGCAATGTGTTTTTTAAATCGCGTGTTACATTCATTAGAAAAAAAAATTATCTTCCATCCTGAGATGTATCTCTAACTAAGAAATAAGATGTTTGAAAATTTCTTGTAATTTATTATTCAAATTTCATGTTGTGAAAATAATGCTATTTAATTATTCAAAATAAATGGAGAAACAAGGATGAAAATTCTCCATTTTGAAAAATTTAATGGCTTGGCCATCCTCTTAAGTGTTTTACTCCCAAGGATAATTATTCAAACAGAAAAATAAACTGCCTCGATCTGTATTAAGTATGAACTGCTGGAGTTAAACAAAGTATTGGAAAGGGATCCATTAAGAATATTTTAAATTGTCTGAAAAACAAGCCATAAAAATTCATCTTAAATGTCAGTTTTAAGATGGGATTTTTTTTCTATCTTTATTTTGCTTTTGGGGTATGGTTGTATGTATTTTTTAAGTTAGTCTTGTGTTTCTAGGATTTTTTAATCCATTTTTTCATCGTCATGTTTTCTTTTATAAGAAAACTTTTAATATGTTTCCAGTTTATGTCTTTCCTATTTTGATTTGATAAACGCTCAGATATTGGTTATTGCTTCTTCTTGATTACCTGTGTGTTTATTTTTAAAGAAATTAATTATTATTATTATTATTATTATTATTATTATTAAATTTTCAAAAATTACCAAATTTTGAATGACTTTTTTACAACTACAACACATAAGTTAATGTACACTTTTTAAAAAATATGGAAATTATTACTTTGTTTTAAAAACTTTGACTACTTTGTTGACTACTATTTAAGAAATTTAACTTTAATTGTTCTTTTTTTTTTTTTGGGGGGGGGGGGTGGTTGTGTTAGATTTTCATTTTTAGAATATTTTTATTTTGATTGAAGAAAGAAATTTATTAGTTGCAAAAATCAGTTTTAATTACCCCATAAATATAAAGACTAGAATTAATACATTAAAAAAAGAGAGTGCTAAAAAAAAAAGATGCCATCAGCATTATTAAAAAAATTATACGCTTCATTTATTATACATTTTATTTTGTTCTATTACATGTAGCTTTCTTTAACTAAGGAAAATAAATCCCGTTTGTAAATTCCTTTAATTTCGGACTCAAATTTAGTGTTGTAAAAATAATGCTATTTAGTTATTCAAAATAAATGGATCAACGTGGATGAAAATATTTGCTTTGAAAAGAATAACAGCTTGCCCATCCTCTTAAATATTTTTTTTAAAAAGATAATTATTCAAACTGCAAAATAAATCGACTCTATCTGTATTAAGCATGGATCGCTAAAGCTATATAAAGTTTTTTGAAGGGGATTCATTAAGAGCTTTTAAATTTTCTGAAAAACAAGGTCAAAGAGAAAAAATCACGTCCCATTTTTGAATATACAGATTTCCCTCGCTTTATGCCGTTTCAGTTATTACAATTATATATATATATATATATATATATATATATATATATATATATATATATATATATATATATATATATATATATATATATATATATATATATAATATTATTATATATATATATATATATATATAATTTCATATTACCGGCAAAATGTATTTTGAAATGGAGTAAGGGGTCATCCATAAATGATGTCACGCTTGGAGGGGAGGGGTTCATGAAATTGTGACAGTTTGTGACAAGGGGGTAGGAGGGGGTAAGAAGTGTGACATCACACGTTTTGATTTAAATAAAATCATTTAAAATCAGCAGACTAAATTTTGAAGTTATTTTGAAATTACCAGAATTTCAGGGTATTTTTTAATCGGGCTAAAACAACTTTTATGTGATTTGTTTTTACTTATATTCCCTTCTAAAAAAAAAAAAAAAAAAATACATTGCTCCTTCATATAATATTTTATCACTATTGTATATTAATTATATTTTTTGTTGTAAACCTTAATCTTATATCATACAAAATAAGTGCACGAATCATTTTTATTGTTATGCTCCCAAATGTCATTAAAACACATAGTTAAAGTTAAAGTTTAAAAGTAAAATTTGAAATATGATCTATAACGTAGTGCTTTGTTTCTGAACTGCAAGTATATGTTTATGTAATATAGTGTGACATGTGACAAAAGGGGGGGAGGGGGTATGGTGAAGTGTGACACTTTGTGACAAAGGGGGGGGAGGGGGGTCAAAAATATTGAAAAAAAGTGTGACATCATTTATGGACAGCCCCTAAGTAAATATTCAAATAAATTAGAGGTATGTAGTTTTGTACTGTTCAAATTGTACACTAAGTTGAAAATCAGAATGTACATATTTTAATTATTAACCTAATAATACATAATTAATATTTAAAAAATATATAGTATTAAAGAACAAAACTTAAAATTGACTTTTTAATGTTTCATGGTTGTAACTTAATAATTTAGCTCTTATATTTATATTTTGGGAAAATAATGTAAATTATTTCATTTAAATGTTTCAAATTATCAGTTAACTTATCTACTTTCTAACAATAAACCTCTAAAACAATATCGTACCATATTATTATATTGCTTATGTAATGCAACAATAACAAAAAAAAAACTAATAGCTTGTTCATTTGCTTAAATGTTTTAATCCAAAAGATAATTATTCAAACAAACAAATAAAGGGACACTGTCGGCCCAAATCGCCAGATTTAAAATATTAGAATCTGGACCATTAAAGATGTTTAAAGAATTTTGCAAAATAAGGCATTAAAAATTATCTTTTAATACAAGCATTTTTGAAATTATTTAATTTGCTTTAGAGAATATGGTTGTATTTTTTTTTTTTTTTAATATCAAATGTTCTATTATTTAAATAATATCTACAGAGACTATTGATAAAATATCTTTTGCTCTCCATGAAAGAAAAAGTTATGTATATAACAGACTAATATGAACAGTAGAATATAAAGTTTAAAAATGAAGAGAAAAAAAATGACATTATTATTAATTATTTAAAAAATTGTAAATTGTAGCGTGTTAGATTTAGTAGAAATTTTACATTATTTTTCTTTATGTATTTTCAACTAAGAAAAGTTGTAAATTTGTTTAATTTCTCTCCATGAAAGAAAAAGTTATGTATATAAGAGACTAATATGAAATATAGAATATAAAGTTTAAAAATGAAAAGAAAAAAAATGACATCAGTATTATTTAAAAAATTGTAAATTGTGGCGTGTTAGAAATTTTACATTTTTTTTTCTTTTATGTATCTTTAACTAATAGTCCAGGGAAAATGTATCAAAAAAAGGCGCTACCTTACAAAAGGTCGGGTAGAAGATTTTTTTTCTGACTTGTATATACTGAGGTCAGCATGTAAAAACCGAATTATCCAACAAAATTTCTCAAGGGAGAATTTTCTGTGGCCAAAAAACAACAAAATTTTGAGACATTTTTTGTTGTTTTATAAATATCTCGAGACCCGTTGTCGTAACGTATTATTTGTTTATTACAATCTTAAAGAAGACAAAATTCTCTACAACTTTCATATTTAAAACTTTTTTATATACTCAATAGGAAACGCAATACAGCATTTCAAAATTAAGACAATTTTTTCAATTTCCTTAAAAACCGTGAAAAACGTAGTTTTGTCCCGATGTTTCAAATGTTCCCCACGGATTTAATCATGGATGCCAGCTTCTTCATATTGATAGCTGTAAATTATCTGTTATTTGCACACTCTCTTTCTTAAGTGCTGTACGGCCTTTCAAAAATGGGGCTATTTTTCCAACTTACGTACCCGCTGGTTACAGAGAGAGTGGGTATGGGGAGGAGTGGACGGGCGACAAACAACTGCCTGGGAAAAAGAAAAAATACCTCTAGAGCAGGGGTTGGTACAAAATATGGTACGCGTATCAGTGCATACCAGTACTGGTACGCAAAGCTCAGGCTACTGGTACGCAGAAGTCCGATACTGGTGCATGGAATAAAATACAGAATGCATCATATTACAGTAACAGTATATGAATCAGTGTGTGCCAATATGTCATTAAGTATTGTGGTTTTTTTCCTATAACAAAACACTGTATTTTGATATTATATGCATTGTTAAAATTGAATGGTGATAATACTTTTTACTTGAATGTTATTATGAAGCAGTCAGTCTTATTACCAATTCAGTAATGTAATCATTCATTTTTAAATACAGTAAAACCTGCTATGACGGAAACAAAAGACCGAAGATATATTTCGTTTTAGTCAGGTTCGTTTTTTAGAGGTTTTTCTATATTAGCTTTACGTTTGTTACCTAGGGGTACGCGGAAGTATGAACTTATTATTTAGTGGTACGTCGGTCTAAAAGTTTGGGAACCCCTGCTGTAGAGGAACACGATCCTGATATATCTTCTATTCAGGATAACTGGATGCTAATAATCCTACAACAGTCCCATCAAAGAGACAAAAATATTGTTAAATATCCCGTAAAAATTATTATTTAAATACATTTTTTCATTTAGCTTATGCAGTCATATAGCGTACCTTACTTTATTGTGTAGGGAAAGTGGACTTGAATTGAGGTAGGGGATGAATGTAACAACAAAAATGTTTATATGATCTACAGTCATAAATAACTTGGTATTTCATTTGATAAATAGTAGCACTGAGATCATTCAACAGATGTAGTTTCAAAACAGTACATATTACAGAAGATTAGAATATTCCACAAAGTGTATTTTTCAACAACCAAAGTAAGTTTCTCTGTTTGAGCTTTAAGGCATTTAATAGATAAAATCTTAAAATTTTATATATTTTTGCACGCTAAAATGTTATAATCTCTTGTTATATTTATATAATAAAAGTGGAAAAATATTAACAATATTTACTAAAACAAATATTTTGAACAATTTTATGAAAATTGTGAACTGAAATATTTTATTGATAGAATTTTTTTATTTTACAATAGATATAAATACATAATATTAGTCAATGAAATACTCTGCTGTCATTTTTATTGTAAGTATTTTATAAGGTAAAAGTATTTGTTACATAAGATATATTTATTTTTTGAGTTCCTTCTTTTATATGGAACTACAATTCAATGTTTGCTATACTTAAAACACTAAAACATTAAAACATTTTTCATCAATAATTGGTAAATAAAATATACCATTGTACTATAGAATAAAATGTTTATGGAATAAAATGAACAATTTGTATGCATTATAAAAATAATTATTAAAATTAAACAAGACTTTTTTCATTGAAACTGACGTGCCAATAAGTTACTAAATGCTGAAATATTCTTTTAAACAATACTTTAAAAATAACAATTGTATATACTTAAAGTTACTGTCTAAATATGAAAATTGTCTCAGTCATTTACACTCTCCTCTACTTGCTAAATATATAGATTTATTGAATATAAAATATGTCTGTTGTGATTAAAATGAAGAAGGTGTGCAAATAATATATACTTTTCTGCTGTCAATATGTAGAAGTTGACGTACATCATTATATCCGTGGGGAACATTGAATCATCAGGACAAAACTACGTTTTCCACGGTTTTTAAGGAAATCGAAAAAAATATCTTATTTTTGAAATGTCGTACTGCGCTTGCTATTGAGTGTATTAAAAAGTTGTAAATATGAAAGTTGTAGAGATTTTTGTCTTCTTTAACATTGTAATTAACAAATAATACGCTACGACAACAAGTCTCGAGATATTTAAAAAACAACAAAAAAAGTCGCAAAAATTTGTTGTTTTTTGGCCACAGAAAATTCCCCTTAAGAAATTTTGTTGGATAATTCGGTTTTCCAAGCTGGCCTCATCATATATGGGTCGGAAAAATAAAATCTTCTACCCGACCTTTTGCAAGGTAACATGTACATTTCCCCTGGACTATAAGAAAAGTTGTAAATTTGTTTAACTTATCATTTATATTTTATTTCCTACAAATAATGCGTTACTCATGCGTTATTTAGTTACTCAAAATAAATGGAGAGAAGCAGGGATAAAAACCTCTACTTTTAAGAAATTATTAGCATCTTTTTAAGTGTTTTAATCCAAAAGATAATTATTTCAAGAGCAAAATAAACTGCCTCTATCTGTATTAAATGCGAATCAGTGAAGCGATGCAAGGAATTAGAAATGCATTCATTAAGGACATTTTAAATTGTCTGAATAAGAAGGGAAAAAAAAAAAAACCTCATCTCTAAGTTTTATTTATTTATTTATTTTTTTAATATTTATTTTATGGGTTGTGTGCTTTTTAAGTTAGTCACATGTTCCCTTTTTTATTTTATTTTTATTTTTTTCTCTTTAAGAAATCTAAATTTAAAATTGTAATAGATTTTTCATTTTGTACAGCATATATTATATTTCTTTGAACAGAGTAAATTATTATTTATAACAAATTTTATTTGAAACATAAATATAAAAATTAGAATTTATGCATTAAAAAAAAAGAGAAAAAAGTCATAAGCATTATTTTCAAACTTATGGCTTACTAGATATATTAAAAATTTGATATTTTTTCTTTATATTTATCTTTAACTAAAAGAATGTACGTTTGCAAGTTGCTTTAATTAATCATTTAAGTTTTATGTTGTACAAATAATGCTATTTAGTCTTAAATGTTTTAATCCATATATTTATTCCAACAACTAAAAAAAAAAAAAAAAAAAAAAAAAGACTCTATTTGTATTCAGTATAAACTGTTGGATTTAAGGTATTGAAAAAGTCACTAAGAGACTACACTAGCCAGCATGAAAATTCGTTAGCTAATGTTAAACCAACAGAAGCATTATTTGCAATATTTTCGTTTGCATGTCAATATTTTAAATGATTCTTTTTGCAAAGAACTCCTCCATTGGTTTAATTATAGCTTGTAGATGTCGTCACGTGACTAGTGTAGGCTCTTGACGATTTTTTAAATTTTGCAAACCAAGGTACTAAAAATCATCTTAAAATGTCAATTAAAAATATATTTATTTTGCTTAAGGGTATATGATTGTAATTTTTCAGTTAGTCTCATATTCCATTGTGTTCATTATTTAAGCAATATCTACTTTTATTTGGTAAAATATTTGGTTACCCTTCATAAAAGAAAAGAATTAGTTACTAAAAAAATTATAATTTTAAATAGATTACTGTGTAAAAAAATAAGAGAATATAGTGACATAAGCAATTATATTAAAAATTGGGGCATGTTAAATTTATTAGAAACTAGGTAAGTACCCGGCGTTGTCCGGGATTTTAAGAATGTTTGTTTAGAAATGTATTTTTGACTAACAAAAGACATCTTTCCAAATTCATCTAATCTGTCATTTAAATTTTATGTTATATAAATGATGTTATTTAGTTATTAATATAATAGTAATAATAGAGAAATATAAATGAAAATTTTCGCTTAAAAAAAATATTAGCCTGCCCATCATTTTAACTGTTTTAATCTAAAAGATAATTTATTCAAATATCAAAATAAGCTGTCTTTATCTGTATTAAATATGAGTCGATAAAACTACACAAGGTATTGGAAACGGACACGTTAAATTTTCTGAAAAACAATGCAAAAAATAATAAATAAATAAATTACAAAAAAATAAATAAATAAAATCAATAAAATCTCTAAACATTATTATTTTTTTAAAATACAGTAGAGTCTCGATTATCCTAATCTCATTTAACCGTTTTTTCGGTTTAACCAAGTTAACGGGGGAAAAAAAAAAAACACATTATGGCCATTTTTTTTTTTTTTTTTTTTTTTTTTTTTTTTCATTTTGATCAGAAAATTAGACATCTAATTTTTTGGTACTTCTCTTTCATTTCACCTGGTACTTCATCGGTAATGGCAATTTCTTAATACTAGGTTCGGAGGATTTAACCTCCAGTAATATTGTAATCCCTTGTTTGACAATACGATATGCAGAGGATTGTCATTACTGAACAAGTGGATTTGTATCGGGTGATTGATCGGATTTCCAGTGTTGCGCAAGTTTTGTTCATGATCATTTGAAGGAGCTATAGAATGACAAGGAGTTATAGAATGTCTGAAACAGATTACACTGAAGAATGTTGTGTATTGGATTGCCGAAGAGTGGGGAGAAGTTGAACAAACGACTCTGCAGAAATCGTGGAGGAAGATTATGACACCAGAGCAGCCAAATGATGAAAATAAAGCTGTTGATGACGAATCTTTGCTAAGCTTGACACAAAGACTTTCTATTTCTGTAATTTTTGAACAAGATATTGCTGATAGATGAACGCAGATGAATAGCAAGAAATTACAGGTGAAATGATTGAAGACAATGCTGAAAATCGCGAACAAGAGAACAATGATGATGAAAACGACGTCCATCAGGTTCCGAAGGTTTAAATTCGATTGAAAAATCCATTGAATACATTGAGTAGCATGAAGAGGCTACACTTGAAATTCTGATGAAAGTAATACAATAGCGTAACATTGCAGTAAAGAAACGTTTATAATCCAACAAACAAAAAAACTATCAAGACTTCTTCAAATGAGCAATTACATTTCCCATTTTTATAAAAGCATGGAAAGTGTACAGCATAAGGAATCGAAATAGTACCATTAATAAATTGTGTGTAAATTTATATTTAATCTCCTTAGTTAGTTAATCTCCTTAGTTTTTGCTTATCCGAGGTGAGCTAGATCCATATTAACTCTGATAATAGCGACTCTACTGTATTTATTTTCTTTAATGACGTATGAGTTGTGTGGCTTGAGTATTATTATTATTATTTAGTTAGCCACATATTCTACTTTTTTTTTCTGGGGTTATTTTTTCTATTTAAGAAATATAAATTTAAAGTGCCTCAGGCTTTTTTTCTGGTAGGTTTTTCGTTTGAACTTTTTTTTCTTTTCTTTGAAGAAATAAAAATATTAGTTATTACACAATTTATTTTAAAAATCCACAAATATAGAAACTAGAATTGAAATGTATGAAAAAAGAGAGAAAATGTCTTACGCAGTATTTAAAAAGGTATGTATGTTAGAAATTTTAGAAATTAGAAAGATTAGAAAAGAATTTTATTAGAAATTTATTAGAAATTTTTATCACTTATTAGAGATTTTATCTTGTTCTATTATAAGAAGTTTTAACAAAGGAAAGATACATTTGAAAATTTATTTAATCTATGATTTAAATTTTATGCGGTAGAAATAGTGTTATTTAGCCATTTAAAATAAATCTAGTAACAAGAATTTAAAAAAAATCTCCGCTTTGAAAAAATTAATAGCTTGTCCATCCTCTTAAATGTTTTAATCCAAAAGATAAATTATTCAAACAGAAAAGAAAGAGAAAAAAGTGTTGTATTAAGAGTAAATTCGTATTAAGTATGAATCGCCAGATTTAAATTACTGGAAAGGAGACCATTAAATATGTTTGCAGAGTTTTCAAAAACAAACCATTAAATTTATCTTTAAATGTTGAGTATTTATTTTTGCTTAAAAATATGCTTTTTTTCTTTCATTTTTTAAAATTTCTTCTTGGATTCCCTATTATTAAAGAAATACATATTTTCTACTAAATTCATTAGAAATTTTTTTAATTTAATTTTTGGTCTTTATAAAAGATAATAATAATAATTAGTTATAGATTTATTTATTTATTTATTTTAAGGATAAATATGAAAACTAGAATCACGTGTAATAAAAAAAGAGAGAGAAAGAAAAAATGGCATGAGGGTTATTTTTAAAAGAATATGGCGTTGTAGATTTATTAGAAATTTTATCTCTGTCATTTATTTCTATATGTATCTTTAACTAAGAAAAGATTTATTATTTAAATTTCATGTTGTAAAAAATAAAGCAATTTATTTATTCAAAATGGAACAACATGGATGAAAATCTCCATTTTGGGGAAGAAAAATAATAATAACAGCATTTCCATTCTTTTAAGTGTTTATTTAAGCCCAAAATATAATTACCTAATCTGCAAAATAAATGGTTTCTATGTCTATTAATTATGAATCGTTAGATTTAAAGTATTGGAAAGTGAGCCATTAAAAATACTTTTTCTGAAAACAAAGTCTGTCCATCTTTAAATATCATGTTAAAAAATATTTATTTTACTTACGGGCATGTGGCTGTATTCTTTTTTTTTTTTTTTTTTTATGTTAGTCTCAGATTCCATATTATTTTCTGTTTTTAACTTTTCTCTTTAAGAAATCTAAAAGTGCAATCTAAGAAATTAAAGTGCCTCAGGTTTTCTTTCTTTTTTTTTTTTCTTTCTTTTTCTTTCTCTGCAGCTATTGAAAACTCCAAGTATTTGTTGTTTCTTTGACTTGTTTATGACGATGTTTAGATTTGAAAAGATTAATATTAAAAATTTCAAATTAGCATGTACTTTAAAACTTTAAAAATGTTTCACTGGGGAGTAAGTTCATGTCAATTTTCTTAAAAACATTCAAACGAAATGCCAAAGAAAATATTTTGTTGAGTTTTTCGATTATATGGAAAGCTACATTTTTCGAATTTTCATTTCTATTCTTAATTTAAATGCAGTAAAATATCTGTAAAAACCAATCGTGTGTTTGATGGAAATCAGCATTACGGGAAATTTTATGTGAAAAGACTGCATTACAATTATACTACGAGGGACAATATACTCACAAAGGCGAAAAACTATCTAAAATGGAATTTTTCACGACCCCTTATAGATACTTTACAGGAACAGTCAAAAGAATTCCGTTACATTACGTCTATGGAGAAAAATCGTTTGCGGTTTAATTAACGCATTGAAATTTATATATATATCACTAAGGTGCATTACAAGAGGCTTACTACAGAATATTGTGTGTATAGCAGTCATCGTTCATTTACAGGGACACACAAAAGAATTATCTGCTGTCGGTTAACAATAATTCCTGGAAGTGCGTTTTAAGTTACTGAACCCGATTTTAAATTTAACTCACTTTTTGTCTATTACTTGCTGTGTATAAATTCTGTATTTCATATACAGGGCAGCACAAAAGTTCGCGAACACATTTCCGTATATTGACAGAAACTCCAGAAGGAGAATTTTAAACTGTGCTAACCGTTTCCTAACTAAACTAAAATTTAGCATCCTATGTAGTATATATACAAATCTATAGATCATATACAGGGCTAAATAAAAGTATTCGGATATTTTTCCGAATATTGTATATCTTGGAAATATATGTTGGAAATTCCTGAAATTAAGTTTTTAAATATGTTATGCGTTTTCCGAATTGTTTACTTAGATGTTGTCTTTCAGCTTATTAAACGGTATAATGATTTGTAAAATTATTTTGGAAGCGTTGGAAAGTGTTACATAATCTATGCTTGACGCATGATTTTTCGTTCTTGATTTTTTTTTTTTTTTTTTTTTTTTTAGAACACTTGTGTAAACCCTCTTATAGTGCTGAATAATCAATCAGGTTTAAACCTTTCTATCATATATATAAAATATATATACTATGATAACCACTTTCCATCTTCCTTTTTTACACATAAATTTTATCTCAGTAAATATTAACGATTATATATCTATATCTAAGATGCTTTTGTTTTTCAATAATACTAATAATAATTATAATGATATTTATGTAATTTTGAGTACTCATTAAAAAATAAAATCTTTAATAGTTTCCGTATAACAATTTAAAAAATATTTCAGGAACTGCATATAAAATTAATTTGAATGAAATAAATTGAATTTTCATAGGGACTCCAAATATGTTTCTTCAAAGAACCCTCGCTGTTCTTTCCTACTTTCAACTGTGTTTTTAAAAGAATTGCCTTCATTTATACCTCGATCCTACCTTATACCCTCTGAGCGTCTGAGGGCTTTCCTACATTTTCATAAAAATATTTGTAAAACTTAAAATAATTTAAAATTTCTTTCCCCGTTTGTTTCTAAAATATACTTAAGTTCTTATTTTACATATATCTTAAAATACAATTTCGTTAAAAATATTTTTGTGTAGAATCGATTTAAGTCGTTTTTTGGGAAACGGAAAAATACGTGCAAAACGCTTAGAGGGTTAAACGGTAGTACGCCTGCCTCTCAAGCTAACAGGTTTCGCAAAATTGGACTATCGTAGTTTTTCTATTCTTGATATTTTAATTGTATACTTTTATGTAGAGAATGCACTTAAATTTGAAAACTTTATTAAATAATTAGTTTTAGTTTAAGGCTATTCTCTGATCCAAACGGGCTACTTTATGACACATTTTCTAATTAATTTTTGTACGCAAATGTGTCAAATTGGCAGGTGCTCTTATTAAGAAACTTTATCATCTAAAGATATTGTTTTCCATTTTTTGCTAAATGCAGATGATCTCTCAGAAAATACTGTCAAAGTCGGCGTTTTGAACCGAATTCCCGAAGCTGTACCACGAGAAAGGCGAAAAACGTGTCGTCACGTGACAAGAATCGCTTATAACTCGATAAGTAATTTATTTATCAAAAAAATGGAAAACATATTTCAATTCCATATCGCTTCAATAGTCAGACGTGCCCATTTTATGCCTTTGCATTTAAAAATGGGTCAGAAAATGTGTCAGAAAGTTTCGCGCTGGTGGAGCAGATCATTTGAGAACCGCATCTTAACAACATCTAGTTTTATTTGTTTTTCGAATTTCCGGAGAAATTACATTTGAGGTAGAAAAGACAATTAACGCTCGTTCCTCTGGCCCTCATATGAGGTTCCTAAATTAAATGATAAAAAAGCAATGTTTTAATAAAGGCTTTCGACTAAATTTTATATTGAGTGATGTCTTTTAACCCATTATCTACTGACGGTACTTATAAGTACCAGTAACATAACTTGTTATACAATTCAGTTAATACATCGATTAGTAGTAATACAGTTTAGAATGAGTTTTAGATGCATTAATGTATTTGTTCCAAAAGCGTTATTGGTTACACAAAACAAAAACATTTTTAAAAGGATGATTTATTTTGCTTTTGCATCTTTTCAACTTTCTTGCCGTTGGGAGGGGAGGGGGGGGGGATATTTCAATTTGGAAATATTTCTATATTTCTATTCTAAGAACATTATATTTGTACATTTCCTAATTCTAACAAAATACTAAAAAAAAATATTTAAAATAAAATATTTGAGTGGGGTTATAAATATTGCAAAAATCCCTCTAAATTCAAATGTAATTAATCCTTCTAAATACTTCAATCCTTCTAAAATCAATCTAAAATTTATTAAATGATTATGGAAATCTTCTAATGTAGTTTCAAAAATTCACGAAAAATGCTTTAGAAGATAAAATTTTCATGAATTCATAATTCAGTACATAAAAGGTTAAACATCTAGACTTCATTTATGGAATAAATTATTTTTTTTATCTCAATCTTTAATAGCATTTTAGTTCTGCTAATTCAAAGATTGATTTGTGGGAGGGAGGGGGGAGGGTGGATATCGGTAACGAGAGCGTTAAAATCTCGAAGTTTTGGTTTTTCAAGATTTTTTTAAAAAAAGTGGTTTTTCAAAGTAAAAAAACATATTGACGTAAATTAAGTCATTTTTACTTTATTCTGTCTATACACATAAAGTATTGGATTTTTCAAGAATAAACATAATTTTGAATCGTCTAGGGGATATTTTAGTTGAACGATGTAAGAAGAAACTGGTAGAACAGACGATTTATGAACAATTCAATTTTTTGTAATTTCTTGTAGTATTTAAATCATTTAATTGATTTAATTTATATAGAAACATGTTTTGTGATGGCCACAGCATACTAGTTTGATTTCAATTTTAAAATCTGAACATAATTCTATAAAGAATTTATTTACATTATTTAAAAATGCTTAAAGAACTTCAACAATTTGCATAGTTAATGCTACAGAGTAATTTTAACTGAGTATAACTTACTGCATTTCTTTTTCTACATAAGTTTTTTTTTTTTTTTTTTTTTTTTTTTACTTACAAGAAATATACTATTTCTACTCACAGGTGAGATAAATATTTTTAACAATTTTGTTGCATCGCATGTTGCAAATCTCTGATATGTTTATAGATGGCAAGTTTCCGAAGAAGTAGGAGAATCGTTTCCATGGTAACGGTCAGATAGTACACTTGTTTGACGAGAAGGATTATCTTTTCTACTTCTCGGAGTATTTGAATATGAAAGTAGTTTCGCTTGCTTTTAAAAAAAATCATATCTATGAACATAAAAAAATATCGGTAGCAGAAAATGATAAAAATTTGCAGATTGTTCGATTAAGACAAATTTTTGTTACGGTAAATTGAGGTTACTTTGAGGTTACTGGCGGATTGACTCAGAAAAAATAAATAAATCAGTTCTGGGTGTTCTGTGTTAACAGTATTGGTGTGATTCAAAGAGTTGTATTAAATCAACGCTTTCAACTCAGTACAACCAAGGCTGATATACAATTATTATTGTTAGTGTGGGTACAATTAACCCCGCCCAAAGTCAAAATAATTAGTTACGTTACTGAGTTTATTTTCACAAAATAAATAAATAAATAAATAAAAGTATAAGAAAACTTCCTTGAACAGTCTATTTGAAGTTGAAATCCGAATATAATTCTGTAAAAAAAATATATTATTCAAAATTGCTGAATCAACAATTTGTATTGTTAATGCTACATTTTTAACAGGGTTAAGTTACATTTCCGTTTCTTCAAAAGTATTTTTTACTGGTAAGAAAAATGTTACTGCTCACTGCTGAGAGAAATAATGTAAATAAAACAGTCGAAATTGAAATCCGAATATAACTCTATAAAGAAATTATTTATATTATTCGAAATTGCTAAATCAACAATTTGTATTGTTAATGCTACATTTTTAACAGGGTTAAGTTACATTTCCGTTTCTTCAAAAGTATTTTTTACTGGTAAGAAAAATGTTACTGCTCACTGCTGAGAGAAATAAGGTAAATAAAACAGTCGAAATTGCTAAATCAACAATTTCTATTGTTAATGCTACATTTTTAACAGGGTTAAGTTACATTTACGTTTCTTCTAAAGTACTTTTACTGGTAAGAAATAGCCTACACTCTTCTGACAGAAATAAGGTAAATAAAACAGTCAAAGTTCAAATCCGAATATAATTCTATAAAGATATTATTTATATTCGAAAATGCTAAATTAGCACTTTGTATTGTCAGTGCTACAATTTTAAAAAGGTATAATATGCATTTCCGTTTGTCCAAAACTTTTTTACTGATAAGACATGGGCTACTACTCGCATCTCGAAGAAATGGGGTAAATTAAGCAGCCTATTTAAAGTTGAAATCGGAATATAATTCTATAAAGATATTATTTATGCTATTTGAAAATGCTAAATCGACAGTTTATCTTGTTAATGCTACATTTTTAACAGGGTAAGTTAAATTTCCGTTTCTTCAAAAGCCTTTTTTACTGATAAGTAATATGCTACTACTCACTACTGAGAGAAATAAGGTAAATAAAATTTTCTAATATAAAGTTGAAATCCCTAGAATGATATTATTTATATTATTCGAAAATGCTAAATCAACCATTAGTATTGTTATTGCTACATTTTTAACAGGGTATAAGTTACATTTCTATTTCTTCAAAAGTTTTTTTTTTTTTTTTTTTTCTTTTTATTTACTTACAGTGAATATATACTACTACTACTATTATTTACAGGTGAGTAGTAGTAGTATATATTTTTAAAAAACATCATTTTCTTTTTCGTTTTATTTACATTCACAGATGCAATTATTATTTTTGACATGAAAAGATATATAAAATATATTCTCTGATGCTGTTTCATTCACATCTCTCCTGAATTCAAAATATGGGTTTTAAAAGAAATGATATCAAAAATCGAGTGACACCTTGACGTGAATTTCATAGGATTGATTTAAAATACAATTTAAATTATTTTTGGTTTTCTTCTAAAGTATATTTACACATACAAACAATACTTTTAATTTTCCAATACACTGTTAAATATATTACCTTCACTGAGCCTATATTATGCATTGAAATGTATTTATTTCAATAAATTTATTTATCTTTTTTGACACGCTATCCAAAATCATAAGTAAAATTTATGTAAATGATTATTTTGAATCATAGTATCCAAATAAAGGGAAATTTATTCGAGTGGATAATATGACGCAAAATAATCATTTACATAAATTTTACTTATGATTTTGGATAGCGTGGCACAAAACATAAATCAATTTATTGAAATAAATACATTTCAATGCATAATATAGGCTCAGTGAAAGTAATATATTTAACAGTATGTTTGTCTAAGTGCTATTGCTTCGAAATAAAGAATTATTGCGTAATTACCAAAAAAATTTTATGTAATATATTTTATTTAAAACTTTAATTTATTACTCGTGACTAGTTTGTATTTCTGAACAAAACAATGCAGATGCACATGAGCATCTGTATTCGATATAGGAAAGACAATTGGAATTTTAAAGCTTTGCAATTTCAAGAAAATCGTATCAAAGCAAGAAAAATATTTCATTGTTCTTCATTATATAAAATTAAAATTACTTTTTTTATTATTTCACTGAAACAGTCTATATAAAATTTGAATTTGAATATAATTCTACAATAATTTCATTCATAATTCAATGCGTATAGTATAGTTACTTCTGCACAAATAAATTGTATAGTTGTCCTTGTATAGTTTGCTATACTTTAACAAAAATGAACTTACTACTTTTCCGTTTCTGCAAAAAAAGTATTTTTTTACGTACAAGAACTATCTCCTATATTGAGAAAAATACCTTTATAAATTTTGTTGCATCACATGTTGCGAATGCCTGATATGTTTATAGAAGGCAAGTTTCCGAAGAAGTAGGGGAATCGTTTCCATGGTAACGATCAGATAGTACACCTGTTTGCCAAGAGGGATAATCTTTTCTTTGCTATTTCTGGGAAACATTTGAATGAAATAAGTCCCCTCCCCCCACCCCCACCCTAAAAATAAGGCCTCTCTGATCTTTAAAATATCGTAACAGCAAATTATAAAAATTTTCAAGTTATTGGATTAAGTAAAGTTTTCGCACTGAATCTAAACCCCCCCCCAAAAAATAAAATAAAAATAAAGTGTAAGGCTACCTTACTGAAAGATTTATTTTATTTACCAGAATTTCTAAGATTAATAATTTGTATTTTATTTTTAATTAATTTTGTTTTAATTTTTAAATTTAAACATAGCTCCCGCTGGTGCATATATATATATATATATATATTTCAGATTTTTAATGCTTTTGATTGAATAGCTTCCCCTCCCCCCTTTTTCCCCCCTTGAATTTTTTTTTTTTTTTTGTGTGTCTCCTTTTGATAAACGGCCTTTGCTTTTTCAAGATCGAGGGTCTAACCCGTTCTATAGTGTCAGTTTTTAAAATGTATCTTTTAAAATAAAAGTTTAGAAAATAATGGCGTAGTTATAAGAACTGGATAATATAACATAAATTAAAACATATTTTATTCAAAACTTTAATTTATTATTTCGTGGATTACTTTGTGTTTAAAAAATCCAGAAACAAATGCAGATTACGCTTAATAAATATGCATTTAGATTGAGGATTCTTCCATAATTAGCGTGTCTTATAATTTTTAGTTTTAATGCTATTTAACGAACAAAAGAGTATCAGCTAAATTGTCACTAAAAACAAAATATATGTTACGTAAAATATCGCTTTTGTATTATTTATTGCGGTCAAATATTATGTTTTTTAGAAGTACACTTGAAATTCTCTTTACCACTTAAAAACATAACGGATTTATAAACATTATACTTCAAATTTCAGAACAAAGAACAATTTTGTTGGAGAATAGTGGATTTAAATAAATCATACTTTGCATGTGAGAACTTTTTTCTACAAAAATATAGTTTATTTACAACACAAATATCTCAGGCATGTTATTTCTTTGATAGATATTATCTATTAAAAAAAAAAAAAAAAACCATCTACAGTAAAATATGTGAAAAGGAAATCTGTCTATAACGGAATAACGTCTTAAATAAAAAAATTACCTTGTCTCAACAGAAAGAATATCAACAATTATACATGCTAAGGCGGAAATCTGTATAAAGCGGAAATGTAATTAAAATAATAAAATAGGAAAAGTAATATAAAACAAAATTAATATAATCGGTATTAGCTATTTGATAAATGCAAAAAGGACAGTGCGTAATTTCCATGTTCTAAAGATAAATAAAAAAATCAAGACATTTTCTTTAAGAAACCACAATTTTTCTCAATACAAATTTTCTTTATATTTTTAAATGTAAAAATACACAGTGTAAATTTAATTTTAAATAAAGTTTGATTGATGTTTAAGATTGAAAAGTACATATACCAGTGTAACGAAAATAGTAAATGTTAAAAGAACTTTTGACGAAGCAAATGACATTTAGGAAGTTTTTAACAATTTCAAATTGATCATTAATAACAGGACAGATACCATCCCTCGAGGAATACCGACTTGTATAGCTGTTGCACTTGGATTTAATTACATTAGCGTATTTTTCAACTATAATCTGTATGTGTGTATATGAGCATGAGCATGCATATGCTTTTTTTTTTTCAGGTGTATATTGGTGCAGTGCGTTCTTACGTTGATTAATTTTCGTTTTCCTATGCATTTTAGCTTTATATAATTGAATTTTAATATGTGTACCTCCCTCCCCCCCCCCCCCCCCCGGGCTTACACTGAGACTATAAAGTTGTAAAGCTTAACTCCCCTGGGCGGTTATCCATTTACGTAGCATAATTTTGATTCGGCTCTGCTTATAACGATTGCGATACATTTTGTGATCTCGGTTATCATTGTTACATTCATTTTATATCCCACATACCAAATTGGGTCATTTGTTATTTTCACTAAGAAAAGGGCGTGGAAATCTTTTAGATCGTTTGACTAATCCCTACGTGGGACTTATTAAACGGAAATAGCATTTGGCGTTTCTCAGATCACTGCGCGCTTGGTACCCCCTTTCACAGCCACAGCAGCGAAGAGAGAAACAGCCACCCCTCACTTTCTAATGCGTGGGCGTCCAGACACGTGTAAAGGCAGCGCTTGCACTTGAACCTTCAACTCCAGGTCTCTGTGCCACTGGCGGTCGCGACCGGTTGTGCCAGGCGGAAGTCGATTGGCGGCCAAGGTTGCCAGTCTTTTGCCGCGGCCCCGTTTGACATCAGTCACGTGACACACCTGCCGAATGACGGCCGTTTCCGAGGGTAAGAAGATTTGGAAGATGAACAAAAGACTGTGATACAATCAGATAAATGGCGAGGAAGTTATCAGTTATGTCATTGTTATCTACAATTGGTGTGGTGAAAATTTTTGTACAACTGGTGTACAATTTGGTTTCAAGTGTGGTATTGTTTCGGGATGAATCATTTGTTTTTTGAAAGAATAAAACAAACGTTTTTGTATTGAAGGACGCGGAGAGGGATGAATGGGGTTACAAAATAATTTGTCCTGTCTTTTACGTATCATTTTGAATTGGTAGATATTTTTACATTATTTTTTCTTGATTAGTCATTTAGTTTTTCAAACAGTAGCTGTTATTTACGGTTATTATTATTGTTGTGTTTACTGTTACAATAATAAAAATAATTATTATTATTAACAGAATATATTTTCTTCAAGACAATTTTATTTATTTATTTATTTTTATTTTTTTTTATTTAATTTAATTTATTATTTATTCACACCAATTTCTTTTTATTAAAATAATGTAATTCCTCTTGTTTTCCAAGAATTGAGAACATCTTTTCGTTATTGACAGAATTATAGATCGCATGCCTCAGAATTATTTTATTTTATTTTATTTATTTATTTATTTGTTTGTTTTATTTATTTATTTTATTTTATTTATTTATTTTTATTTATTTATTTATTTGTGTGTGGACAGTAGGGCTGGGCGATATATCGATAAAATCGATAAAACCGATATAAAATGCATATCGTGATACCGATATCAAAAAATCCTATCCAACGGTATATCGGAAATATCATAAATCTGACGAAAACCATGAAAACCATGATATTAAAAGCGCTTCCTCCACTTCGAGTATTCATGAATTGACGGTGTGAATTTTCCCAGCCTAAACCACGATATCAAACAGCGGTCCGTGGTATACCGTATTCATGAATACACGGTGTGAGTTCTCGCAGCCGAAATGATTTTTGAAAAGGAGAAAGGGTGATTTGTTTGGTGTGTATGAGCACTTGGTATGAGACGGCTGGGATACCGTATTCATGAATACTAACGGTGTGCGTTCTCGCAGCGGAAAAGGTTTTTGAAAAGGGGAAAGGGTGATTATTCGGTGTTTATGAGACGGGTAATAAATATCATATAGTCTTGTTTACGGTTTCGCCAGCGACCACTGACAGTAGATGATGATATATCTACTCGCATGCTATGCGGTGTGGATGAATATTTGCTCTTTGTTGTTGAATAATGTGTGAATTAGGCCGATGGAAAGAAAGGAAGTATTTTATTTGTAACAGAGGATTTAATGGGACACATGAATAAAGAATAATTCAGACATGTTTTTATTTCTTCTTTATAATTATTATTTTATGAAAAAAATTATTAATTTCTTAGTAGTATTCATTAATGTATATTCTAGGGCAAAGAAGGATTTTTAAAAATGCAGATATTTTTACTTCAATACCGCGAGTTTTTTCTTTCCAGAATTTATTTTTAAAATCATGTTCGCGTAATATATGTGAATATTTGGTATCTGACTGTCTCTGTATATATGACCATTGGTCACTGCCCAAAAATTGTTTGGTGGAAATTTTGCATTTAAATTTTTTAAAACCATTAAGCATTATTATGTTTTATTTGAAAACGGTGGAAAGGAATATCATGCAAAGTCTTTAATTTTAATAAAATAAATATATTGAAATGTTTCTTCCCTATTTTTATCCGATTTACACCCCCCCCCCCTTCTTCTTCACAAATGAAATATTAAAAAACAATTTACGCGAAGGCGCGGCAAAAAAAATAAATAATATATATATATATATATATATATATATATATATTCATAATTATAGGTTGTAAAATATTAATGTACTGTCACTTCCATCCATTTTTAAGATTTTCTTTGTGCTTTTTCCAATTATTTTGAAACATGTGCTTGATGACTATATAATACTCTAATCAGTCTTGAATTCAAACATTTTTCTCAGGGAGGTATTTCGGAGGTTCGGGATGGCAGGTGGTGGGGGGGGGGGGATATCATAGGCGCCGGTGAGGGAGGACAATTAATTCCCCCTCCCTGAATTTTGAAATTTAAATCTTTAAATCAGTAAATTTTTATGTTGAAAAAAAAATTATTTTACTTATGCCCAAGTAACATGATTAATTATGCACTACCGGAAGAAAGAACTATGAAATTTTGTTCACGCGAGATCTGCCCCGTTGAAACTCCCATGGAACAAATTTTTTATTTTTTAAATTTTGAGTTTATGTGTTGAAAAATTATCTCCTCTGACGAAAAAGAAATGCATATATATATATATATAACAATTGTTTTAATATCTTATACCTCCCTGTGTATCGTCAGCGTCCATGGTATTATGGTACGTATTTAGTGTGTGTATAGGGGGGGGGGTTGCACTTTCGGGACATTAAATAACCGAAAATGTGGAAACTCTAGGGGCTCAGTGTCACCCCTGAATTCATCACTGACTGTAATGCTAAAGTAAAACAAATTCCGTTTAAATATTTTACGTGATAGATAATGTTTCTCTGAAGTGTTTATTTCAGTTATTTGGGATTTTGAATATATCAGTACAGGAAATTGCTGATTGTTTTAATGTGATATATACTGTTAAATTTATTATATTATAAATTGAGCGGAGGAGGGTGTGAAGCGAATCAATAATTACAACGAGCAAACCGAAAATATTTGTTTGAATTGTTGTAATAATCAGTCTCATTACTTTGTTAGAGATTTCGCAAGCAGCTAAAATTTCATAAAGCGCAAATTGGCAAATAATTTAGTAAAACTTATTTTATATTATTTAAAGAATTTTTTCATGCAAGTAATGCTCTCTAAAAGATGTTGTATATAGAAATTGTTCTCATAATGGAATATGGTGGTATTTAAAATTTCCATTTTTGGTACCAGATGCGATTTTACTGGCCCTGGTCCCTTGAAGGCAAAATTTGTATTCATTGCCACGAATGATATCTTTTAAATATATCTATCAGTTTTAATCATATATTTTGTCTTATTTCAAGCAAGTATAATTTTAGCGACTCAAGCGGTCGCCCTAATTCGCTTTCGTCTAAAGCCAACCATATTGTGGAAATACGAGTAAAACTGATTTTTTATTCTTTCTTTCTTCTTCTCAAAATATTCTTTTATTTATTCTGCATATTTAGTTTTAACATCACGATATATCGTCATATCGCGATATTTAGCTGACGATATATCACGATATTGAAATTGAGATATCGCCCAGGTCTAGTGGACAGAAGATGTCCATGATTAAATTTTTTTTTAATATATGATTTTTGGAGGATGCTGCACCTCCCCCTTCCCCATTTTAACACGACAATACTAATCGGAACAGTGGATTTTTTTACACAAAGTATGATCGATATATAAATCCGATTTACATGCTTTTCTTTTACGAAATACAGCATTTTATGAATATTTTATTTTCATTTTTTATGCAGTCTTTCGTTATGCAAATCATCCCCAAACATCCTCTCGTTTACTTTGGCCGCCCGATTAAAAACCCGAGAGCAAATAGTCGGGTCTTCTTTTCCATCCGCAATATTTATCTTCAGCCGCGGCTGCTGCTAGTATATTAATAGCAGCAGGCTGTGGAATTGATGAATCCGTGCTCAATCGATGACACTGCCGAAGCTACCGATTAAAGTTTTATTCTCTCAGGTGTACGTGCCTCTGACTTAAGTTGAGTCAACACCGATGCTGTGTTAGCTCTCTTGAATTGGTGTCGGCGGGAAAAGTAGAATATTTGTTTGTATTGTAACCGATGAAGAGAATTATAATTTAGTATGAAAAAGTAGGTTTGAATAGCAATAAATATGCGGGTTTTGTTTATTGTGGTGTCGCCGCCGTAGGTTTATGTGCGAATAAAAGTGTAGGAGCTCTTTCTGGATCAAAAGTAGAAATATTTTCAAAATCCAGGAACAATTTTCAAATATTATTTAAATTATGTTCCTTTCTTAAAAATCATAAAACTAGACTAGACATGCAGTTTATAGTCTTTCTTTTAAATAACACAATAAAACCTATCATTTTGGAAATGCTTCTCTTAGTAAGTACACCGTGACTTAAGTGGAATCAACACCGATGCTATGTTAGCTCTCTTGAATTGGTGTCGGTGGGAACAGTGGAATATTTGTTTGTATTGTAACCGATGAAGAGAATTATAATTTAGTATGAAAAAGTAGGTTTGAATAGCAATAAATATGCTAGTTTTGTTTATTGTAGTGTTGCCGCCGGAGGTTTATGTGCGAAAAAAAAGGTGTAGGAGCTTTTTTTGGATCAAATGTAGGAATATTTTCAAAATCCAGGGACATTTTTCAAATATTATTTAAATTATGTCCCTTTCTTAAAAATAATAAAACTAGACATGCAATTTATATTCAAAAAATAGGTTTGAATAGCAATAAATATGCGGGTTTTGTTTATTGTAGTGTCGCCGCCGTAGGTTTATGTGCGAAAAAAAAGGTGTAGGAGCTTTTTTTGGATCAAATGTAGAAATATTTTCGAAATCCAGGGACATTTTTCAAATATTATTTAAATTATGTCCCTTTCTTAAAAATAATAAAACTAGACATGCAATTTATATTCAAAAAATAGGTTTGAATAGCAATAAATATGCGGGTTTTGTTTATTGTAGTGTCGCCGCCGTAGGTTTATGTGCGAAAAAAAAAGGTGTAGGAGCTTTTTTTGGATCAAATGTAGGAATATTTTCAAAATCCAGGGAAATTTTTCAAATATTATTTAAATTATGTCCCTTTCTTAAAAATAATAAAACTAGACATGCAATTTATATTCAAAAAGTAGGTTTGAATAGCAATAAATATGCGGGTTTTGTTTATTGTAGTGTCGCCGCCGTAGGTTTATGTGCGAAAAAAAGTGTAGGAGCTTTTTTTTGGATCAAATGTAGGAATATTTTCAAAATCCAGGGAAAATTTTCAAATATTATGTCCCTTTCTTAAAAATAATAAAATTAGACATTCAATTTATATTCAAATGTTTGAATAGCAATAAATATGCGGGTTTTGTTTATTGTTGTGTCGCCACTGTAGGTTTGTGTGCGAATAAAAGTGTAGGAGCTCTTTCTGGATCAAAAGTAGGAATATTTTCAAAATCCGATAATAATTTTCAAATATTATTTAAATTATGTTCCTATCTTAAAAATCATAAAACCAGACATGCAGTTTATAGTCTTTCTTTGTAATAACGCAATAAAACCTATCATTTTGGAAATGCTTCTCTTAGTAAGTACACCGTCCCGGATATTTGTAATGCATTCGTTTAAGGCGATTTTCCGTTATACTCAGGTTCTGCTTCCATAAATATACTGTAAAGGGAATAAAAAAAAATTATCGACAATATGCAAATTATAATTAATTTTTCTAAAAAGCAGATGCGTTTCATTTTTTTTTTTGTGTGTGTCTGTGTGTGTGTTATTATTTGTGGCCATTGCGATGATTTAAAATTAGAGTAAGTTCGTAACATTTTTAACCATATTTTTATTTATGACATTAGACATATGCAAAGTAATGTAAATACCGTAAAATTGGAATTTATCTGTAACGAAATCGTGCCTTAAACTGCGAATTCCGTGGTCGTGGAAAAATAATGCAATAGAATTATAAGAGACAACTTGCTAAGACAAAATCCTGCCTAAATAATGTCATGCAAATATCCCATTAAGACATAAAATCGAAAAAAAAAATAAAATCACGTCTGTAAATTTTATCATAGTAATGTACGTCAATTTGATCTTACAAATTTTAACAGTTACCTTCTAGTTCCAAGTGCAGTATTTCGTTGTATTCGAATATCACAATTTTTAAGTATCACAATTTTCGAATATAACAATTTTTTAATTAAGAGCTTATTTTCTCAGAAAAATAAATAAAATGTCATTTTTTACTGTTATCTGATATTTTTTTTTTATTTGTTTAAAGAAATGTGTTGAATCTTTCATTAAGGTCCATTCAGGTCAAATTTACGGAAGACGGGACTTTTGTGGTCTTTTTTAATGTGGGTGTCTTCTGTCGCACTACAAGAGAGGAAAGTCCCTGATAAGTTTATCACTACCCCTGGGAAGAATTTCTTTTGTTGACTTTGTGCGCTTTGCTTCCAAACCTTTGAAGAGCAATAAAAAAAGTCCCCAATGACCACACAGCCTTCGGAAAAGAAAGACCAGAAAAAAAAAAAAAAAAAAAAGACATCTCATCGCTGAATTTGAAACTGCGATCTGCCTTACTTCTTTCCAGACGCTAAACTCAAAAGCAACATTAATGTTGCACATATACACAATCGCTTTTGCTTTGACCGCATGTATATTCTCTCCAAAAATTTGCTGAATTTCAATCATTACTTTCAAATAAGGTTTGTTTGAAAACAGTAGATTAATTTACCGATTTGTGACGATTTTTTTAAGGTTGTTCTCAAATCCAAACTTGTGTCATATTTTTAAATTTATTTTTGTTGAAATTGGCAGGTGTTCTTATTCAGAAACTTTGCAATCGAAGCATGTTTTCCATTTTTTGTAAAGGCAGAAAATACTGTCAAAGTCGACGTTTTGAACCGAATTCTCTACGCCGCAGCACGAGAAAGGGGAAAACCGTGTCGTCACAGAAGACGAATCTCTAATAACTCGATAAATAATTTATTTATCAAAAAATGGAAAGCTCATTTCGACTTCAAATCGCTTCCATAGTCAGACCTGCCAATTTTATGCCTTGGCTTTTAAAAATGAGTCAGATAATGTATAAGAAAGTTTCACTTTGTTGAGAAGGTCATTTGAGAACCACCTTAAATAATTTTCAGGCATTTTTTTTAAAATCTATCAACGGATCACAATAACTCCCCCCCCCCCCCCTGCAGTAATGTATAATAACATTTTTAGTAACATAAAGGAATATGGCGTTCCAATAAAATATGCAAAATTAAAGATTACGCACCCAGGCTTACTATAACTCATGATTTATCACTCATATCTGGCGTGAAAACCTTTTTCTACTTTAATTAAAACAGGAAAGTGTACCATGATCACTAACGCAGTGTGTAATTTTCTACGTTTTTTCGCTTATTAATTAACATTTATTCAGATATTATTTGAATGTTTTTAAATATGGACATATTCATTTAGTTTCTGTGATTAAAGAAATGGCATGACGACGCAATTAAAAATATTACATATTGCTAATTTATATCCTCGAAGACAAATAAATGGACAAACCATTCGTAATTCCAAGTAAATATACAAGGGATCCTCTAAGGATCTAGATACAAATATCATTTCTTTTCTAACACCGTTAAAAACTGATAAAATCGATTTTTTAAAGCTTTAAAAGGTATTAGAGCCCACAAAAGACTATGAAGATGATTCTTTTGTTCCAAATGCGTCTTTTCGCTCGAAAATCCTCATTACTATCGATTCTGTTGTAATCGATTCGCCATTTCAAGAGAAATGAAAGCTATATTTACAATAAAGAAAATATTATATCAGTATGAAAACATGAGATTTTACAACACCGAAAAGCTTGCGAATTTGAATATTTTCGGGCATTGTTGAATTCCAATATTTTCCTAGGGGGAGAGGGGACACTTATAGACCATTAATAAAGAAAAAATCCGAAATCTTCAGTGGGGTGTTAATGCTCCGGGGCGAGAGTCTCTAGCTAATAGCTTTTTTGTTTTTCTAATGTTTCCAGTGATACCCAGATCGCTTTGCAAACTATAACAACTGCTTCCCACCAGATAAATAATAAAATATTAAAAAAAATAATAATAGTGATTCCACAATTTTTCTCATGTATTTTTGAAAAATCAGATTAAATGCTTTCGGTGATGAAATTTCCATTAATTCATACTTGGATGCGTAAAGGGTTAAACTATATACACATGTACAAGAGGAAGGAAACAGACAATTAGTGAAATCAGTAACTAAATAGTTTAGAATAGAGGTTTTCAACGTCGTATGTAGCGGCATGTGATGTCGCGAAAATATTCAATCACATTTTGACAAAATCATGCGAAGTAATGGGAAGTAAAAAAGAAAAAAAAAATGTTTCTTAATCTAGGAAAACAAAATATAGCCACGAATGAATATGTACAAAAATCTTTTTCGAGTTACCCACAATTCCGAAAAGCATTCTTTATCTTAAGAAACCTCATAAACCAATATATTTTTGGGATGTAAAAGAAACATTTGTAAATCAAAGTTTCTTATGTTGCCACGGATTTTCGAAAACATTTCCGAGTAGTTTTTATAGTGTTTTAATCAGTTTCCTCAAACTAGAATATCTTTTTGGGGGTTTTATCGTTTTTGTTAATAATCAATTCTCAAGTAAACATTTTCATATTCAACAAACAATCGTAATAAATTAACAGCATTAACATTAAAATTATTTTGTTACTATTGCATGAATAAATTCAGTTACACAGCTGAAAATATTTATTTAAGATGTTTGTTTTGTTTGTCGCTTTTCAAAGTTATCTCTTTTTTTTTTTTTTTTACTTTTTATTTCTTTAAAGATACTAGGACATCCAACCCGGGCTTACCGGGGCAGAGAATGTAGGTGAACACAATTTTATTTTATTGAAAATTCTAATAGATTTTTTACATTTAATATTTTTTTTTTTTTAGATTGCTTCCTAACTACATCCAAAGAGCATTTTTATATCAAATATGTGAATCATATATTCAAATAAAATTTTGAAATGTATTAAAAGCGGTCATTTCCTATTGGGCTCGTTCCGGACGTTAATAGCCGAAGAAATCGCTAAATATTTCGTTATTTACAGCAGTTTTTTTTTTTTAAATTCTGATAATTTCAACGGTTTTTATGCACTTATTTCAATTACATGTCTGTTTATTTTGTGTTTTATTTATACTAATTTATTTATTGATTAATGAAGTTTTAATTTCGTTACTGAATATTAGCTGTAAACAAATGCTGAACTTTTTATATTGTTTAAAATGCAAACGGGTTGATATTTTGTAATCATCTGCAAGCGATGGAGATAGATTAAAAAAAAAAAAAATCATGCTTGAAATTTAATTTAAATGCTATAATATATGAGTAAATTGCGATATAGTTTTCAAACAAATTAAATTTGAAAGTAATTTTTTTTACCTATATAACGTTGTAAAAATTAAAAATATGTGTCGCAATTACATACATAGCGACTTTCGATAGCTTAAAACTACCCGTTTTAATACTTTCGTCATTTTTAAAACAATAGAAAATAATACTTTAATACGTGAAAAACATTCCTTTTAAAAAACATAACGAATATCTTTTTATTATCTCACTTCCGTGCCGACAAAACATTCTACAAAACCATTTCTACAACAACAACATTTTTTCACACAGCTTGGAAAAATACAGTTACAAAAACAAAAAACATCTTGCTCACACAGCTTAGAAATTTACATCTACAAAAACAAAAACATATTTCTCACACAGCTTAGAAAGATACATTTATGCAAACATCGCCTGTTAGTAGGAGCCAAGAATACGTTTAATTCAATTGGATTCGCGACAATCTCCCACCTTGAGTTTTCAACAGGAAAACTCAACAATATGCACAACAAAATTCAAAATAAAACAAAATATGTGTAACATTATACTTACATTACATGGCCAAAGTATAGATATTCTTAATCCTAATTTTCAAAGACAAATTATAGAAATTTCTGCAAAAATTCAAACAAAAATTAAACATATTATTACAAATTCAAATTAACACTAGGAAATGAGATCTACTAAGAAATAAGGAAAAAAGTTTGAAAAGTTCAGTGTTAAAAAAAATAGTCTTATGACTGAAAACGTTTTGGAACAGTCACTGTTCTACCACTTCTTGTTCGTAATATTGGTTCTAAAGAGTTTTCTTTTGGAATCTCTAGATTATACAGTTTTTGTATTGGTCTTAAAAGTTCACCATTTTCAGTTTTTACCCGAGCAACTCTCGGGTGACCATCTTTTCCAGAAATTAGTTCTTGCACACGAGCTAAAGTCCAATACGTACGTTTCTTATCAGACTCTACGAGAAGGACATCACCAACGGTCAGTTGCTTGGCATTCTTTTGCAGGGAATTTTGTTGGCGTAACTGCCCTAAATACTCAATACGGAATCGTCTTCTAAGATGTTCTCGAACTTGTTGTCTATACTTTGCTCTTCTGTTTAATTCTTGTGCGTCAATTGCATCAAAATCTATCACATCTGAAGATCTTATTTCTTGAAGAAACATTGATGGTGTTAAAGGTGCTAGATCATCCACATCTTCTGAGACACACGTGAGTGGTCTAGCATTTACAACTTGTTCGCAGTCACAAAGAATTGTGATAAGCTCTTCATAGGATAATGAGGCTCTACCTAGTACTTTCCTCAAGATGCGTTTCACCATTTGTATCAACCTCTCCCACCAACCACCCCACCAGGCAGCAGTAGGCGGATTGGATTTCCAACGAATCTTTTGTACAGCTGCTGCAGCTGAGATCTGTTCCCAATCGATGTCTGAAAAAGCTCTATCTGCACCAACAAAATTTTTACCATTATCAGAATAAACGGTCGTCGGTCTTCCTCTTCTCGCTATAAAGCGCCTAAAAGATTGGAGGAAGGTATCTGTTGCTAATGACGTCACTAATTCTAAATGTACGGCCCTGTACACTGCACAAGTGTACAACACAATCCATACCTTTTTTCCATTTTTCAAATATAAGGGCCCAGCTAAATCTACTCCAGTTATTTGGAATACTGCCGCATCTTGAACTCTTTCTGCTGGCAATGCAATAGGTTCTGACTCTGTCTTCTGTGCACTAAATATTTTACAACGCACGCATTTCTGAACTACTGCTCGAATGGTTTTCCTGGCTTTCAGGATCCAGTAGTCTTCTCGTATAGATGTCATCAAAAGAGCCACTCCTGCATGTAATAGCTCTTGGTGTTTCCAGGAGATCAATCGATGGACTACAGGATGGTCAGACGGCAAAAGAATTGGGTACTTAAAATTGACAGTATCTTCTCGATAGATGACTTGTGTTTTTACTCTGATGATACCATCTTCATCACGGATTGGTCTTAGGCTACGAATTTTCTCATTATTCTTTTCATCAAAGCTGTCTTTCTGGATCAAAATCATTAATTTTCTTTCAGCTTGTTCTATTTCTAAACATGTAAGATCAGATACTTCTTTTAAATTCGGTTTTCTTGAATTACTTATGAATCTTAGAATCCATGCAATCAATCTTATTATTTTCTTGTATGATGAAAATCGTCGATAATACCAATCATTAGGTTTCGTGTTCTTGTTTAATGCTGAAATGACACTTTTCCGTTTCTCAGTATTAATAACTTCTTCATCTGGTGATTCGACACTTTGAGGCCAAGTAAATTCTGGCTCAGCCAGCCAGGCTGGTCCCTCCCACCATTTTAGCTGCAAGAACTGTTCAATGGAACAACCTCTGGAAGGAAGATCAGCCGGATTAAATTTTCCTGAAATATGTCGCCACTGATCTTTCTGTGACAAAGATCTGATTTCTTCTACACGATTCCAGACAAATGTTCCCCATCTATCATCTCGCTTTATCCAGCTTAAAGCTGTGGTTGAATCACACCAATAACAGATCTTCAAATTTGGAATTCTTAAATCAGCAATGACACGACTACCCAACCTGGCTCCAATGCAGCATGATAAAAGCTCTAACCGCGGTATAGTTAGGTTCTTAAGAGGAGCTACTCTTGCGCGTGCTTGTATAAAACTCACCAAAATTTCATTTTTCTTCTTTACTCTCAGAAAAATACAAGTAGCATATGCGTGTTTACTTCCGTCACAAAATATGTGAAGGCTTACATCATTTTCAAAATTATCTAGATTCATCCAGCGCTCAAGTTCGATGTCAGAAATTAATTTTATTCCCTGCACCCACTTCAAAAATTGTTTAGCTAAATTCTCTGGAATTAATTCATCCCACTTTAATTTCAACTTCCAGCATTCTTGTAGAATAAGTTTAGGGAGCAAAGTCACGGGTGATGCAAATCCCAAAGGATCAAAAACCTTCTGAGCCAATGAAAGTAGAGCTCGTTTTGTAGGAATAATTTGCTCTTCCTCAATAGGGCTGATTTTGCAAGATAGGGTATCGTTTTCTAGATCCCAGTTTAAGCCTAGTACTGGTATTATGTTAACTGTTGAAGTTTCAGACATAATTTGAATTGGATAATTTTACAGCCATCCCCTTAAATTGAATTTCGCGGAGGACAGTAACATTCTCGATTCAATTATGAACTTGTTTAACTCTTCAGTTGTGTTGAAACTACAAACACAATTATCTACATACAAAGATTCATTCAAAGTTTCTGCTGTAGAAACAAAATTGTCAGGTGTACTTTCCAGATGGTGTTTCAGAGTAGCCGCTAGTAAAAAAGGGCTGCAATTGATTCCGAAAACCACACGTTTATGTCTGTAAATTATATTATCCTTCCATAAAAACCGTAGATAGTCTCTATCACTTTCTGTAATACCTATCTGTAAGAATGCCTTTTCTATATCAGATACTGCACCAACAGGAAATTTCCGAAAACGATGCAATATTGTCGGAATCATTTCAATCATATTTAATCCTTTATCTAGACAATCATTTAATGAAGGAAAACCTTTCACATGAGCCGAAGCATCAAAAACCGGCCTTACTTTAGTAGTTTCACTCGATTCTTTAAATACAGGCCTGTGTGGCAAATAATGTATTTTGGATTTTTTATTATCGACCACCCTTTCAATTATTCCTGCATTTAACCATGTATCAAATACTTCATTATAAACTTCAGTTTTATTCAAATTTGATAACCTTTTCTTCGTTGCAGCAAGCCGTTTTTCGGCCAATTCTCTATTACTAGGTAAGCGGGCATTATCTAGTACCCAAGGCAATGCTACTTCATACCTCCCATCTGAATCTATTCTTATGTTTCTTTTAAAATGTTGCATAGTTTCTTCATGAATTTCATTTTTAGTTTTAGATTCCACCGGATCAGTTATACCAAGAATATCTAGCTTCCATAAGTCAGCAACGGAACTTTCGTTCCACAGAGACGAAATAACCATAAGAGAATCATTTGTTTCAGATTTAATGCCTGGAATTTTCCCCATGAGAGTCCACCCCAAATGGGTCTTTACAGCAACCGGACCACTTTTTAAAACTTTAATATTTCCGGTGAGTAATTTTCCCGCCACATCGGAACCAATTAACAATTTAATTTCGTTTTCGGTTTTATATACATTGTTTTCAACATCCGAAATCTTAATACCATATTTATTTAATTCTTTTAACCAAGGTCCATTTGGCACCTTTTTTATATTAGAACAAATAACAGGAACATCTAAAACATGCATATCACATTTATAACTATTATCAATACTACTTAAATGAATTCTATATTTGTTGTGGTTTGTCTCATTTGTTTCAACACCACCAAATAATTTATGAATTAATTTAACTTCATCAATACTTTTATAATTCAAATACTTAATTACATCTTCTGATAAATATGAACGCTCTGAGCCCGTATCTATGACTCCCCGTACAATTTTTTCTTTGCCATCGTGCTTTACACGTACATGCAAAGTTTGTAATAACACTGATGGGTCGGAACCTTGAGTAGTCAAAACAGTATCACTACTCCCTGACTCATGTTTACGACTTTCTAATGCCGTGTTACTCTCTTCATTACAAACATTTTGACACATTACAGCAAAATGCCTTTTACCACAATTTAAACATTTAATCTTCGATTTACAGTGACGTGAAATATGATTTTTCTTAAGACAGACAAAACAAGCCCCCTTTTTCAAAATTATACTTCGTTTATCTTCAAAAGAAAGCGAATTAGCTTTAAAACATTTTTCTGATAAGTGACGCTTGTCACAAAATATACATGTTTCCTCATATTTCTTAATTAAATGTTTATCCTTAGATTTATCACTTACAAATAAATCAGTAGCAGTTGGCACAGAATTATATTCAACATTTTTAAATCTAGTAAAATTCTTAGATTTATCAAAACCAAAACTAGTACGCGCCAATAAAATACGTTCTTCAGACAACACTTCATTTTTTAAGAAATTAAGTATAGAATTTAATTCACTCTTACCTTGATCAGACTTCTCACGATCCCGTTCCCAAATTCGGAGAACATCATGAGGTAAACACGATTCCACCAACGGGAATAAAATGCTAGCGTATTTATCCTCTGTGACCCCAAGAGATTCCAACGATCTAAGTTTGGTTTCTAGGTTGTCATATAACGACGACAAATTACACTCTCTTTTCGATGTATTATTATTACACAATACCAGCTGCAGCAGATCGCGAACATAAATTTGTATCAGAGTGTCCTCTCTTCCGAATCTTTCTTTAAGATGTTGAATTACTTTAGCATAATTTTCAGCCGATATAGGATAACTTTTCACAATTTGAGACGCTTTCGATTTCGGAGTAATTGCTTGCATCAGATATACGAACTTCGAGTGATCGTCTAACACAGTGTCTTCGTGAATTTTCTTGAAGGTATTCCAAAATGTTAGCCACGATCTTGAGTCCCCATCAAACGGCTGCAAACTAATTTCAGGTAATCTAAGGGTGCGGGAGCCCATTCTTTCGTTTTCTATCGAATTAGATAAAAGAGGCTGATGTTCGACGGTAGGCTTAACAAACAAATGTCTTACACTTTGCTTCACTGTTATTAATTTTTCATGGTATTCCTCGCATGCCTCGAACTCTTTTACATAATCTTTTTCTGGAGACCCATTCGCCAACATAAAATTTAATATTTCGTCATCTGTGGAACGTAATCTTGATGCTTTGTGTACTAATTGATCTAAAAGCTCTTCTATTAGATTAACATCTGGGCTTGACTGGTTAATAGCTTCGTTTAAAGCATTTAAAGTCTTCGTAAATGCGCTTCTAAGGGGTGTTCTTTTTATTTTTAACGCATCCATACTTGAACAGTTTTCCACTTAAAAAATATTACTTCCTATGTCCTTCTGTTCGGGCGCCAAATTATCGCAATTACATACATAGCGACTTTCGATAGCTTAAAACTACCCGTTTTAATACTTTCGTCATTTTTAAAACAATAGAAAATAATACTTTAATACGTGAAAAACATTCCTTTTAAAAAACATAACGAATATCTTTTTATTATCTCACTTCCGTGCCGACAAAACATTCTACAAAACCATTTCTACAACAACAACATTTTTTCACACAGCTTGGAAAAATACAGTTACAAAAACAAAAAACATCTTGCTCACACAGCTTAGAAATTTACATCTACAAAAACAAAAACATATTTCTCACACAGCTTAGAAAGATACATTTATGCAAACATCGCCTGTTAGTAGGAGCCAAGAATACGTTTAATTCAATTGGATTCGCGACAATATGCGATGTTTAGAAATAAACAAAAAATGCAGTAGCAAAAATCGCAACACCAAAATTTCATCGTCAAGTGTTGCCATACGCAAAATGACGTCAGCGTTACGCTCGGACACGTTTGTCCTTTATAGTATAGATAGATAACTCATATTTATTCCATTAGGCAATTAGCCCAATTTCTAGCGTAATAGTATCATAGAAGACTCTATCTTTTAAAATTAATTTCGTTCAAGTATTTGGAATTTGCCTGCGTATGACATTCCAGAAATTCCCAATGCTTGCATTTCCAACATATCACTTTACTGCTTCAGAATTTCAATTTGTATACATCCCCGTAAAAAACTCCCTTTCACATCTCCGGTTGTTTTCATTCCGGCTCCGCGAATCATTCTCGGCCGACGATTCCTTTGGATTCGTTCCGCTGTAGCCCTCTCGGTTTCCGCTGCTCCGTTCTTCCTTCCGCTGACTCTTACGGAAAGGGACTTCGGGGTGGAGGAGAGTGCTCCCCAAACAGGATCGGTTATGCTATGAGGAAAATAAACTGTTGTTAGAGCGTAGATGGTGAACAGCTGTATTGTTTCGGGGTTGATAACTGTGGAAGAATACTGTGTCAAAAATTTTGAATATGCATCTTTATTCGAAACATGATTACTAATGTTGTCGCTAAATTTATCTTGTGAAGGATGCTTTATTTGATTCTTCAAGACAATAGTGTGTGATCCGGTACTAATTTATTTGACTTTACGTTGACAATCAGTACAATATCATTCAAGCATTAAAGTCAACGAAGTTTCTAAATAAAATAACTTCAACATTTTAATTTCGATGCATTTATAATTTTAATTTAAAATATGATACAAAATAATTGTTCTGGATGTGCGTACAGAATTTTTCCCAGAAAAGAGACTTATAAGCACATGTAATATTAAAGAACTACAACAACCCCTCGATGTATCGCGTTTCGTTATATTGCTCATTTGGTTGTATCACGTTTTACTTTTGGATACACATATTAACATCTGAAAAAAGCTAGGTGGTCTTATAAGCTTTTCTTATCCAAAAAATATGAAATGGATATAATTGAAATAAAATGTATCAAATGTGCTAAATAAATTTTGTGTAACACATTCAAACAATCTTTTAAAAAATCAATCAGAGAGGCGGTATATACAGATCCTAAATTATATTAAAACAGCTGAAACATCTTAGGAAAAAAAAGAAATATTGACTCTATCAGGTGGTCAAAAAATAGCCTTATCTACCCATCTACTTTATAATTGTAATTTAGAAGATGATACTTAACAAATGTTATTAATGTATTGTAAAAAGGTTTGTTCTTGCCTGGGCTGAGTGTCTCCCACACCCCTAATTTCTTAAGCCTCCTCTATACTTCAAGATCTTTCAATACTAATATCTATATTACATTCATATATATTAAAACCTTGTAATCAAAAATTTTATGATAGGCTGATCTTTCCCTCTGCTTCTGTTTGTATATATATCATTAAAGTAGATGGAAAAGGATAAGCTGTGGATTAGATCCACCAAAAAATTTGAAAGCCTCCTATGACTTTGCCGACTAGTTATGGACCTGTAGAAAAGAAACATGTAAACATAAAACATCATGTATTAAAGAACTATTTTACAGATTATGATATTAATTGTCACATATAATAATATATTGCACTATATTGCGGTTTTGAATGCATAACTAAAATTATGTTGCGAGAATGCCAAAAAAAGTAACCTCCGAACGAAATGTAGTTCGTTTCTTTTAGCATTGTCAAAAAAGAAGCGTAGAGTTTACGTGTATCACGGAATGGGTAGCCGAAGAAACATATGTAAATTAAAGCTAATTTTTTTACATGGTTTTAGGTGCGTTCGTAATTATATAAATACGTAGCACCTATAGTCGTTGTCTGGTCCGTCCGTTTGTCCATCTGTCCGCATATAACTACCCAACCGAATGGTTTGAAATTTAATATATATAATCGTTGCAGAATTTTGTCGGGTCATTTCAAATTTTATGAAAATCGAATCAAAACTTGAAAAGATATTAATAAAAGTTTTCTTCATTCTATTAAATCTTGTCATACGTAATTAATTCAATGATATCCCATGATAGGTAGTGATTCTAGGTTGCCATGGAATTTTTGCGTCATATTTAAGATGGAGTCATATTATTTCCGTATTACTGAATTTAAAAACAGAATTTGTATACTAACATTGTTTAGTTATAGCAATCATATAATCTACCAACAGTTTTTTTTATAGATGTTTCCGGAAAAATAAATATTAAATGGAACGCACCTCATTTGTCACGTTTGACGTACAATTTCCAACTTGTTTAAATTGTACCGAAATTTGATAGATTTAACAAAAGATCACCATTAAAGCAGAAAATTCGGTCTTAGAAAAAATAAAATGTTCGAACTCAGATCATTAATTGTTTCTACAGATTGAAAAGAAATACTCAATTAATGTTCTGTAATTTTTCGAACAAATAAATCTAATAAATTGATAGCTGAATTTTATATTTTTATATCGTATGTATTAGTAGTACTCCTAGATTCTTAATCTAGTAAAAGGTTTTAATTTTTAAATAAATTTATCGATAAAAACTTCCAAAAATATTTTTTTTTCTTACTTTATCAGATGAATAATAGTTATGACGACAGTTTTTTGTGCTATTCCTTCTTGTATTACCGTTTGCTTGGTGCTAGAAAGTTTTTAAATATTTGTATTAGAATTTGTATTTCAATTCATTTTAGGTTAACATGTGTGACAGATATGTTTGAATCTGTTATATTAAAATCTGGCTGTGGGTTTATATTTCTCCTAGAATGATATTATTTACAGGTTGAAAATAACACCAATTATTTCTAAGAACCCGAGAGTAACATAATAACCCTCAAAATTTCAAAATTTAAATTGCTTTCTGAAATATTATTATTATTATTAAATGCATTTTCTCCAACAGGGGAATTATCAGATGCTTGTCGATTAATTCAAATTTAAAAGAAAATGTTATCTTGATAATTATTTTAACCATTTTCATTAAAATTTAAAATAAAACATATCGCAATAAAAAATTCATGAAATATATAGTTGTTTAAGATTAACAAGATTCAGACTAACAAGTGTTCAAGATCCTAAAAGAAAATTTCTTCAGCAGACGAAAATGATATGTTTTCAAAAGAAAACACATATGTAAATAGCAAAAGAAAAGAAAAAAAAATACAGAAAACATACATGTTTACTCCCTAAAATTTATATATTTTTCTATACTTGGGGAAAATTGGCTTCATATTTATTCCACAAACTCCGAAATGAAAAGTTAAATATTTGAAGGATGAAATATATTTTAGAAATGTAACGTTAAATTGAAGAAACCATAACGTTAATGAATTACTGAAAATTCAGTCAGAAAAACGGAGATATTTTTTCATAACTGCTTCATAACGCGTAATTTTGGGGATTTTTATTTAGCAAAATTTTTATTTGGCAAAAATAATTTCTTCCTTACTATAAGAAAATTGATAAAATTAATATTACATTTTCTAAGTGCATTGTTTTTTATTTATATCTTATTTTTATAGACAAAATTCTAAAAATGATTTTTATAAATGAAGCTCTTTATAAAGAAAAATCCCGAAAAAGTTATATTCCATGGAATTAAAAGTCGTCTGCAGTAGATGGTGATTCGCAACCTCAACTTTGATTTCTTAGAAGTAACTTTTTGTCAAATAACAAATTCGGTCACTTATATTTTCTTGATTACGTTTTAATTACCGATGTTTATTTTGAAAGCGCTTTGTTGTTAATTTGTTTAACTTTAGGATTTCTGAATTTGTTTTGTGTTATTGTAAGTTACATTACAGTAATTCTTATACTTTATTATTATTATTTATTGGAATGCAAACTTTTAATGCAAATAATAATTGTACTTTGCCAAAAATTTGTGATACGTAGAAAAATAACAATTTTCTTTTCAAACTTTGGGGTGCATATTTTATAAATATAAAATAAAAATCGATTTCCTTTTTTTTTTTTTTTTTTTTTTTTTTTCCAAAATAGAGCGATCACATACAATTCAAATGCAGCAAGTCGGGTTGCTCTCAGCTAGTAAATAAATAAATAAATAAAGCTAAGGATGCAATATCAGAAAAGTAAAAATTCCCGAATTTTATCACATTTAAATTTTTGCTTATATGAAATGATTATATAAGATTGTACCGTACAAAAGTTTTAAAAATTATCAATTCATGAGATTTCTTTGCTGTTTCTGAAACTTGTTGGTATACAGGCTGTCTCTTCTGTATTGTTATCCCATAAATAATTCTTAATCCGTCAGTTTTAGAGATGTAGTTCCAAATGCAAAAATGTTTTAAAGTTGTCCTTCATCATATATTTATTAGTTATATTTTAAAGTGACAAACTTTGAATTTTTTTATTGTATCTAGGTCCTATGAATTATGTTTAGAAACACTTTCTCTATGCTATAACAAGTAAAACAGTAAAAATTAAGCTGAAAATCCATATTAGTTCGAAGTATGATAACTGAGTAGATAAGTTTTTGTCGTAGAAAAAATGTAATTTTTTATGTTTTACATTTTAGAGAATACAGATTTTTTTTCTAAATATAACTTATAGGACCTGGGGACCGAATAAAAATTTAAATTTTATAACATTTCAAAAATTTTATATTTTTAAGTAAATGGCTTTCGATATGATGAACAATATTTGAACATTTTTGCAATTTGAACCATATCTTTAAAACTAACTGTTGTGTTTAGCAATTAGATGTGGGATAACGCGATAAAAGGCAACACCCTATATATTAACTCTTAAAGAAGGGAGCATAAGAGAAAAAATAAAAATAAAACTGTTTACAAATTGTGTTTGTAGCAAACTTACTAACACAAAACCCGGAGATTAGAAGAAGCTTATTCACATCCTTTTCTATTCACAATTTTCCACTAGTTTTCGAATCAGGATATGACGTCACATACGGGAGTTCTTTTCTTAGTCCACTTTGTGGTTCAGGCGATTGAAATTATTTTTTTCTCCTCCAACTTCATAATGAACCCCACTGTTTTCATATTTCGTTCGTTTCCCCCCCCCCCCCCCGAAATATCAGGGAGCGGATGCCATTTTGGTGTTAATTTGTTTCAGACCATTAATTGTGGATTCGAGTTATTTGAAACGGGTGTATTGTGTTATAGAGATTGTACTGTGATACATAGGCGCCGACAAGAGGAAAGGGGAAGGTCATTGCCCCTCCCTGGATTTTGCAGTTTAATGAGCTAAATTTTCTGATATATCTGCTAAAGTCTCCAATAACTTTTAAAAAATGGTGAAATTTATTCATCCTAAGTGACTTTAAATAATTAAATATTTGGAAGACAAAATGCTTAAAAGAAATTAACTTACATATCTCTAGTATATTTTTCTAGGAATGTCTTGAAATACTAATTCCATATCTGGGGCGCTGAACTTTTTGAATTATTCACAATTACATAAACAAATGGTTTCAGCAAATTAAATTCCTTGTACAAAATTTTCCTTCTTTAGGTGTTCCAAATAACATGATATCCACAACCGTTTGAACTTCGGAAGTTTAATTAGCACAATCCTATTTTATTTTTAATCTTTTAATCTATCTTTTCTTCTTTTTTGCTTTTTTTTTTTTAATCCAACTTGTATTATAGCAGAATTATATCTTTATTTGACCCCAAATTAATAAAGTAATTAGAAGTCAAAGGGATTGACTTCATCTATTTAAAGTACTATTACGTTGAATCTTTGACATTTTATTTCAGTGATGAGTTCAAATTTTCTTTTAGATATGGAACTTCTTGAGTGATGCATGAAGTTAATCTAAGATTTTTAATAATGTCGCACATGTAAAGCTTGACACCTTCAAATTATATTGAGACACTTTTTGCCTAGTTTGTGACATGCAGATGTTCCTGTCAAGAACTTTTGAAACTATTCTTGTTCTAACTATCAAGGTTCTTAAAAACTAAGTTTATTCTCTCTTATTAAATAGAGAAAGCTTTATACCAGACATTTTAGAAATCTAACTTCTGAAACGTTTGGTCCAAAAATATCATAATGGATTGATAGTTATCTGATCAATTGATTCATTAATCTTTGAACATGAATTCGCATGTTTCTGACAGGAATTATCTTTCTAATTTTTTGCGCCGATTTAAATTTGTTTTCTATAATATTCTTTTGAAAAACTTTTGTTTAACTTGATTTCTTTGAAGCGTTCAAATCTTGTGAATGATTTTATGATCTCTAATTTGTAAAATCGATTTATATTTAAATTTTGCATTCATAGACAGTATTAAAGGGCAAAATTAGCACTAGCTGGCCACAGGGCCACTAAATGAAAAAAAATAGGTTATTAACAAATTGTATGTCAGCGGCCACCTTAGGTCACTTTCCCACAAGAAAAGAGTAAAATTTGTTTGCATTTCATGAATTATTCTACTTTTTCTGGTTGAAATATTTTTATATTAACATTTATTTGGGCTATTTAATTTTAGATTGATATTAATTGAAAGTTTAACAAAAGTTTACTGTTTAGACCTTTTAAATAAAAAAGTGGCCTTTAGTTTTAAGAAAGTGGCCACTTATACTACTGGCCACTGGCCTTTAATGAAATTTCCCAGTTTTGCCCTTTAGACAGTATCGCTTAATATTTCATCAATTTCTATTATTTATCAGTTTATATGTACTTTCTTAATTTTATTTCTTAACTTTTGTAAAAAAAAAAAAAAAAAAAAAAAAAAAAGTAATAATAATATATAAATAAATAAATAATAGCGAAACTAATAATAACATATGTCGGAGTTGGTTACAGTATATGATCCTTAGAGAAAATCCTAATAAGTCCAGATTTTTCGAAGACTGCATTAACAACTATATTTAATTGATTACAGAATGGTCTTTGGAGAAAATCATAATGATAATCAGTTCAGATTTTTCGAAGACCTCATTAGAAACTGTATCGAATTGATTATAGTATTGATGCTTAGACATTATCCTAATAGTGACCAGTCCAAGTTTCTGGAAGATCTCACTATAAAATGTGTGTAATTAATTACAGTGTAATCATTAGAGAAAATCATGATGATAGTCAGTCCTGATTTTTCGAGGGTCGCATTAAAAACTGCGAGGAATCGATAATAGTAGATCCTTAGAGAAAATCATGATGATAGTCAGTCCTGATTTTTCGAGATTTTTAAAGAAACCAGATTTTTAAAGAAACTCATTTAAAATTGTGTAGTTTTTTTTTCTTTTCTTTTTTACGGATCTTTAGAGATAATCATAAACGATAAATCGGTCAGGATTTTTTTAAGAACAATGTTAAAATTGTATTGAATTGATTAAAGTAAAGAAAAGCGTTTTCGTAGAAAAAATCGTAAATGGTAATCTTTTTTTTTTTTTTTTTTTTTTAAGTAAATTTTTATTTTAAGACCTGAAAGTTATAAAATAATTTTACTTCTAGTATATTTTATAAATATGTTTGTTATTGTGCAGTCAGTGTGAATTGTTTATTGTTTTTCTTTCGCAACGTATACATAGAGATGGCCCAAAAAATTCAAGTAGTAACCAAACTTTAGTCTTTTACAAACTTTTATTTAACTTTAGTTCATGTATAATAAAGGTGATATATTGTAATCGATTTTTCACTCATCATTGATGTGCTAGATTTCTAGAAATTACCTACAATTATGCGTGCAATGAGAATACAATATTTCCATATTTTCAGAACTGAATTGTCAATTAATAGATTAATTTTAATTAAATTTTTATTATTTTTTAAGAAAACAATTTAGGAATCCTGGATAGTTTAAATATTTTTCCGGCATTTTTTATTATTATTATTCTATTACCATTTGACTCAACAGTAAGCACTAAGCAGTTTGTTACAGTAATGATTTGTAATATTTGAAATATTTGTAACATTTGAAATAATATAAATTTTAATATTTTTTTTTCATCTGACATCTTAAAAATAAATTGATAATTTTATTATCTTTTATTTATTTTATTTTTTAAAAACAACACATTAACTTTAAACTTTTTAATGTGTGATTTTTACATGGGAATGCGATGTTGTATAAAGGACGCGGACTTTTATTTATGAAACTTGAATTTTAAATTTGGCCTTACTTTTAAGTATGCTACTAAAAATATATTTTTAAAAACTATTCTTTTGTTCTTCTTCTCATTATTGTCATTGTTATTATTTTGTGTTGTAAAAATATTTCTAATGATGTGACAATTTTCTACATCGTCAGAACATTACAACATCCTAAAATATAAGAATTCGGCATACACTTACAGTATTTAGGTTTTCAGTTATTCTGTTTGTAAAATAATAATAATTGCTAATTTGGTTCTCAAATTCCCTTCTCAACAACGCGAAACTTTCTGACACATTTTATGACTCATTTTTAAACGTAAGGGCATAAAATTGGTAAGGTCTGACTGTTGAAGCGATTTGGAATTCGAATAGCATTTTCCATTTTCGAATAGCGTTTTCCATTTTTTATTCATGTCACGTGACGACACGTTATTCGCGCTTCTCGCGATGCCGCGTTGTGAATTCGGTTCAAAACGCCGAATTCGGCAGTATTATCTAAAAAATCTTCTGCCTTTACCCAAAAAAAACGAAAACGGCTTTCGATTAAATTAGCTTCTGAATAAGAACACCTGCCAATTTCACGCGTTTCCGAACAAGAATGGATTCAGAAATGTGTCACAAAGTAGCTCTTTTGGATTAGAGAACAAACAGTCTTATAACAACAATAATGTAGCCCATTTGTTTCTTGCAATATTTAATATTGCAGCTGTGCATTTTCTCTGTACATTTTTTTAAGTAAAATCAAGAAAATAAAAAAATAAATAAACGTAAAAATCTTTTTTTTTTTTTTTAATGTTCATCGTGAAAAATCGTTGTCGATTCATGTCTAAACTGCTTCATTCGAATGACCTTTTTCTTTACAACTTTTCTTTTTCAAGAACTTTCCTCTAAAGAAATGAACTTTGAAAAATAGAAAACAAAAACGTAAAACACTGCTTTTTAAAGAATCATCATAAAATCTGAAAAGTGTCGACAATGAAATAAGTTAATTCTCTTTCACTCAGTTTGCTGATATAAGCAGTCAGTTTGCTGATACAGCTAAGAGTTAAAAGACAAAAAGAGTTAATGCGTATGCAAATTAAAGTTTTTTTTTTTTTTTTTTTTTTTTTTTTTTTAATGTCTAAATTATTTTTTAGCTTTTTGATATTTAAGAAAAAATGATAAAGAACATGTAATTTTTTTTTAAATGTTCTTTCTAAAAACTCATATTGAATGATATATAAATTGTTATAATAAATGCAAATGGGTTATGTGTAAACTTCTACAGTACTTTTTTTAAAATTTAAAAAATCCTGAAATAAGTGAGCAGTCAGAGTCGTTTAAACACTGATAATATATATATATATATATATATATATATATATATATAATTTTACAGTATAATACTGGCATCCCAGCTGCCAGTATGATACCGTAAAATTAACGGTAATAAACAGCAAAATAAGCAGTAATACGCTGCCGTAGCGTATTATTGCTTATTTTACTGTTTATTACTGTTAATTATACTGTAAAATCAACAATATTTTTTTTCAATGTAGTTATTTTGCTGCATGCCACCTCCTCCCTTTTACTATCACTACCCCCCCCCCCTCTCTCCCTTTCCACCACAACCAACTCCTATGGCACAGCAAAGCAAAACTTCTGTTATATATATATATATATATATATATATATATATATATATATATATATATATATTTTAAGTTATTAATTATATTTGTGTATTACACCTGCATTAGTTATTTTGTAAAACTGAAGTATTGTGAATAAATAAACAATTGCTACATGATAAAATTCTTTATTTTTAACGTCTTGTATTTTGAAACATGAGACATTAAGCAAGTAATGTATCAAAATACAATATTATTTCATTCAAGCTGTGCTTTTAGGTACCCATATGCTTAAAACCACAGCTGGCAACTGTAACAATTTTCCCTTAGCTCTAAAATTCAATATTATAGTTTTGTCTAATTTAATCACCGAAGTCTGCGATTAAATAAGACAAACATTTCTATTAAACTTTAGTAGTAACAAAAAAGCTTAAAAGTTGGCAGCTATGTTTAAAAAGTTTATCCTCACCCACCCCCTAATTTTAGTTCAGTAACTTTCATTTAAACATTGTTATAAATTCGGATATAAAATAAAAAATAAGGAAAATTTCGTCGTATGAAAGCGATGCACAAGTTCATTCTCTGACATACGTCAGTTTTCTTCTTTTAAAACTAGTCTCATACTAGTACACTCCACTCTCCGGAATATTTGCTTAGTAAAGTTATTTTGTTCGGAGGAATTTTAAGTGGAATTTAACACCCTCATTTATATTGTTTGCTACAAGGGAACAGTTTGTCTTTGCTGACGTAAAGAGATTTTTATTTCTTTTTACTCATTGATTTTTTTTATTTCGACATTATATTCCTAATTATATACTTCTAAATTTTATGTATTGTATTAACATCATAATGCATTTGAATTAGTGATATTATTTAATTTATTTAAAAACTGTCGAAATCAATAAGCAGATAACTTTTGTTTTTCATACTGATTGATTAAAAGTCTCATCAATTTAAAATTTGTCTCTCATATTTTCAGTTTATATTTAATTTAAATAATTATTTTTTTAAACTGCTAAAATGTCTTGATTGGAAATAGAGCTATTTATACTAATTTTAGTTTGACGTTTATAAATTAAAAGTTAACAATTTTTCTTTTCTCTTTGTAAAACCTGTGAAAAAGGAGACATATAAAGGTATCCTGCCTCAAACGACAAAAAAAAATCCATGGTTTCAGCGAAATCTACTATGACAGTAACCTCTCTCAAGCCACTTTTTTTTATCGGTCCTTTCTAATTCCGTCTTAGTAGGTTTTAGAGTATGTACAGTCGGGTTCAATTAGAGCTAAATACAGTTGAATGAAATATTCGTTATAAGGAAATTATTAGTAGGGGAAGGTGGCCTAAAATGATCCTAACTGGCAAAACGATCCACATATGTTTTTTTCCAGACAGGTCACGCTATCTACAGGGTAACACATAAATTAGTTGTAATAAGTGAAGAAGAAGCAATGGCGGTATCCAAGCGATCGCAGTATTATGCGTCTGAATAGAATTCTTTGAAAAATTGGGTTTTATAACATCTGTTATAAGGTAAGCACTAACTTTCATTTTTATTTAGATATACAGTCTTTCATACACAGAAATATGGCTTGGTTTACTTAATGGGGTATAACACTATAATAAATTATAACACCTTGTAATAATATATTTCTTTTAACTGCTAAAAGATGTAAATTAACAACATAAAATAACTTTTATTAGGTTGTTTGACATGTTTCGGCTCACTTGTTCATCACTATCTCATTTGTTTTTGAAAATGGCTCGGAGTGAGCCGAAACATGTCAAACAACCTAATAAAAGTTACTTCATGTTGTTAATTTACACCTTTTAAACATTTAAAAGAAATATATTAATGGAGTATGTTTTTAGATGTGAATTGCTCTTATGTACTGTCATAATTACTTTTATATCCTATATTTGGCCGATAAAAAACAATTTACTACTATTTTTAAATGAAGGATCATTTTGCCCTTTTGGTGAGGGTAAAATGATCCTTTGGACACATTTTAAAAAATCTATTTTTTTCATTACTCAATTTGGGTTTAAATTATTATTGAAGTATGTTTGCAATGCAAAATATAGTGTAAAACATACTAGCAAAAGGCCAAAGATTTATTTAAACAGTTATGTCATTTTACACAAGTTTTTCCCTTAAGGGGATCATTTTAGGCCACCTTCCCCTACTTTCCAGCAATAACGAAATGCATTTCAATTATAAGGAAATTTCATTATAGAGATGAGATATATTTGTGGTCCCGTGGAGTTTATTCTAACGAGGCTCACTACACTGTAAAAAATGACCAATGTTTCTTATTTTATGAAAATATGCTATAACCACGAACGAAAATATAATATAATCTTCTGAGTTATCCGAAATTTCAAATAGCATGTTACATTGTCTTTTGAATCCCCAGAAACGAATACATTTTCAAAATTTAAAGAATAATTTATAAAAACAAATTATTTTTAGCTGCCCGAATTTTTCAGAAACGTTTCCGAAGGGATTTTATAGTGTATTAATTAGTGTCCTCAGCTTGGAATACCTGTTTTTCGAATGCTATCCGTTCTGAAGTAAACATTTTCATGCTCAAAAAAAATGTTTAACAGACAAACATGCAAAATTAACAGCGTTAACAATAACATTAAAATTAAGATTATTTCTTTACTCTTTCATGTATATAAATTAACTTATGCGTCTGAAAACGTGTACTTGAAAATGGATAACATTCGAAAAACAGGTATTCCAGCCTGAGGACACTAATTAATACACTATAAAAACCCTTCGGAAACGTTTCTGAAAAATTCGGGCAGCTAAAAATAATTTGTTTTTATAAATTATTCTTTAAATTTTGAAAATGTATTCGTTTCTGGGGATTCAAAATACAATGTAACATGCTATTTGAAATTTCGGATAACTCAGAAGATTATATTATATTTTCATTCGTGGTTATAGCATATTTTCATAAAATAAGAAACATTGGTCATTGTTTACAGTGTATATTTCATTATGCATTCTATCCTATTTTAGGCATTACGCATCCTATCCAGTTTTGAACAATTTGCAACATAGTTGATAAGAGTTTATGAATTCGGTTTATTTGGACGTATACTCTTAATTCTCGTAAATATACTCTGTTTGCCATTTAATATTTATATTTTATTGAGGTCTACTACAGAATGTCTGGTATTAAAAATTAAGGATGTAGCATTTATTGTTGGTTTGCAAGGGACAAACAAGATAATTCCGTTACATTATGACCTATGGGGGAGAAATCGTTTGCGGTGAATTTCTTTGATGTTACGATATTTAAAAAATAATGAAATTACAGAGAATCACCGAGGTGAGCTGCGACATGTTCTCTGTAAATTATGGAGTGGGTAACATTTATCGTTCATTTACAGAGATACACAAAAGAATTCGGCTGCAAAACTGACAATCATTTGATAATTGTAGGAAGTGTATTTTCCGCTATGGTATGCATTTTTAAACTTATAAAATTTTTAGTGCATTACGTGCAGGGTGGCTAGTGGTCAGGGAAAAATACAGTTAAAAAAAATGATAATTACCAGTATATTCTTATAGAAAAATTCAAATTGATTATTTGATCGAATAATGAACATACATTTTTCTATAAGAATATACTGGTGTTTATCACTTTTTTTGGCTGTATTTTTCCCTGACCACTAGCCACCTTGACGTGGTATATAAATTCTACAGATCATATACAGGGCTACAGGAAAAAAATCACACACATTACCCGATATGGGCGACAATTGCTGAAAATTGATTTTTACTGCGTAAGTGTTTTTTAATTAGCATATTAATGTATTTCATTTCATTGTACGAGAAAATGAAATTTCTTAATAATACACTCTTGGGGTTGAAAAGTCTTTCGTAATCTACGCCTGGTGCATGATTCTTCTTTATTGGTGTTTTAAGGTTTCAGCATATTATTAAGAACTAGCTGACCCGTCCGGCGTTGCCCGGGCTCGTGATAATTAAAAAAAAAAATCAAGTTTTTATTACGTAGGGTCGTTTCAGGTAAGTTATGTAGGTAAGTTCCTTTTTGTCCGAACTCTTTGAAATCTTTATTGGTTATTAATAAAACGGTTTTACAGCTCGTGAAAAAATATTGTTATCTAGTTGTACAAAAAAAAAAAAAGTTTTCTTCTCACTTCTTTGTTCGTTTGTTTTCGCGTCGGATCCTTTAACATAGCAATAAAAAAATAGTTCTCATCTTCCGAACTCTCTGAAATTTCAATCGGTTATAAATATAACTGTATCCAAGCTCTCTTTTAAATTTTGCGAAAAGTTTCTGAGGGGAAAATCCTTTTTAAAAAAAAGTTGAAGCATGCGCAATGAGATGATTTTCATGTGGGAAAGAGAATGTGAAATTTGACAGAATGCGCTGTTCGCTTTAAATATATAGATTCAATATAATTATAATGCGCAAAGTAAATAACACACTCTTATACTTTGATGCAGTGTTCATTTAAGACTTTCTCCGGGGGAAGGGGTGCAATATGGCGTTTCGGAGAGGAAGTTGCAGTTCTACAATATTAATAAGACAAGTGTAAAATACCATTTTTTCTGGGGAGTACATTTCGATGCTTGGAGAGGGGGGGGGGGCTGCATGCCAGTCCCAGATTTCATCATTGCTACGATACGTTACTTATATTTATCTAATCTTCTTGATAATAGGTAGAATTCAAGAAGCACCATTACGCAAGTAAATTAATGACAGGTTTATTTTTAGTTTTACTAATCTTATTACTTAGCAGTTTAATAATTTTCCGACAAAGAATTTCTAATCTTAATGTAAATTTTGAATTATTGCACGGTATAATGATGATCTACTTTATTATAATTTGTAAACTGTGTCCTTCTTTATGATGAATTCAAAATGGTGTCGGGTCAAATTTATTCCATATTGTAGTTATTAGTTTGTCTCATGATGTTTGATACATTTTATTATGTAGAAGAAATTTCTTTTATTTCTCTTATTTTGTCAACTACCCTCAATGCGTCGAATATCAAGAAATTTTGATTTTATTATTTTTTAAGTTATTGTAACAGAATTGATCGAAATTAAAATTCGCAATACAATCTGTTTTCATATAAAGTATAAAAAAGAAGAGAAAAGAAAATACATTATGTTTTTGATGTTGTTTCTTCTGCCAGTTATATTTCAGTGGCCGGATAATTATTCATTGTAGTCATAGTAGCGTATAATTAAGTCTGGGAATCTTGCAATCAATCATGTAATGTTTTTAAAAAAATATATTGATTAATTCTGAAATTTTACAGTTGGAATTTTTGGGTATTTTTCTCTTTAAACTGTTTTGATTTCATTCGTTTAGTTAACTTTTTTTTTTTTTTTTTTTTTTTTTTTTTTAAGAATTATTTTAATTTCAAATTTGGGAGTGTTTTAATTGCTGCGCAATTTACTTTTTTGACCTTCTCTATTTTCAAAATACATTGTTGTTATTATTTAACATGACGATAAAAATACTGTACGTAAATATTAATTTTTTATTTTCTTTATGCTTTAATTTGTGCCTGGTATTTCAAACATAGTAATATTAAAAGGTAAGTCGGACATCATAGCTTGATTTCAAACATAGGTCTATCTTAGTAATAATAACAAAAGACCAGAACATTTCGTCATTATAATCGAATTATTCCAATAATCAGCCTATTGTGAAAAAGTTAAGTAAAGCTGTTTAAAACACCAGAATGATCACTAAATTAAAGATATTTTTATGTTCCTTAATTAAGTATATTGCATAAAATTTCTAATACAATTACATATTTGATTTTTTTCTCTGGCTTCATACTAATTTCTATATGATTTATTGTTTTAATTAAATGAACAAAATGAATTATTGTAAATTTACACAGAATGCTAATAATAGAAAAACAACATAATATATTTGTTAATTTCAATATTTTTTCTTTGTAGTTAAGTTTTTCTTTATAATAATTTCTATATGATTTTTTTTTAATTATTAAATGAACAAGATAAATTATTGTAAATTTGCACATTTTATGAATTTTATCTGTAATAACCGAACTTTTATAAATTTATTTTTACACCTTATTAAACATTTTGTCACTTTCTACTCGTTAAAATTGGGTACTTGTTAAATCTGATCATATTAATAAGTTAATTTTGTACTATTACGGTTATTATTTTCTATATTAACATTTCGTTGCATTTATTTGTTGACTTACAGCGTAAAAAAATGTACATCTTTAAGTAGCACAATCATTTACCAAAATTCAGTGCAATGTAAAACATTTACATTATTTTCAAAAATAAGTTGGGAGAAGGCAATCATAAACCTTAGAAAGTAATATTATTCCGAAGTTTGAGTAAATGTTTTTGGTGCAAAATTAATTGTTCCTTTGCTGCGTATAATTTTGGAAGCCATTAATTTCTGAGGTTTTTTGTTTGGCTTTTTTTTTAAAGATTTCTGAAAATAAAGGGGCAGGGGGGGATCCAGACTCATAGGAAACTTAGTAATTACATTAAAATTTCATAAATGTTTCTTCTGTATCAGGAAATATTTCTGAATTATGTACGATGTGCTTTTTCATGCAAAGTTTTTTATTTTTAGAAACCTTATACAAAACTTTACGTAATGTCTGAGAATTTGTTGCTTAGAAACAATTATATATCCATGCAGCTATTTTCTTTTGTATTTTAAAGTGTTCTGTACATGATTATCAAAACATTACGTACAAAGTTAAAATGTAATTCGATAACTTTGCAGAGTAATTTTCTACATTAAGATTTTCCTTTTAGAATCGAGCACTCTAAAACTCTTCATCACATACTAATTCAAGTGTAAAGTAAATATATTTTCGCTGTTAAACCATTTAGTTTCAGCTTGTTAATGCATCTTTTTACACAAAAAATCGATTAAATAACTCCGCGATGAAGTATTACTCGCTTCAAAATTGCTTAAATGTTGCAATTAAGACACATTATTCACCAAATCGAACTTTTCTTTTTCGGCGCCGGAATTTTACATTCTGATAATAACTTCTGTCTCTCTGAAAAATCTGCTAATTATGATGTACAGGTTTTTATTTTCCTTAGTGATTTCCAAAGTGCTAAATGAAAAGTTCTGTTTCCAATATATTTCGAAACGAAGTAAAGATAGTTTCTAATAAAGAATTATTTTTTTCGAATGAAATTATGTAAAAATTTTTAAGCATTTTTACTAAATCTGTTAATTGTAAAAATATGCATTCATTATTATATTTAAATAAATAATTTTATATTTTGGATATTTAAATGGATTTGTAAGAATCAATTGTAATCATGATGATTTTATTTGAAGAGCCTTAATTACGTAAAGTTGTTTATTTTTTAACACTTTCCAAAATAGTTGAAATATGAAATGTGTTTAGGAATTCGGTTTGCCTGTCTGTGAACTCGGCCTCTAATTCGCATAAAATATTTATATGTTATTGAGTTTTACAGTAGTATGTTTGTTATTGAAAATGACGTGTGTAGCATTTATAGTTCGCTTAGAAGGACACACAACAGAATACCGTAACATTATGGTCTACGGGGGGGGGGAAACATTTGCAGCGCATTTTAATGATGTTACTATACTTTAAACATAATGAAATTGATATACATCACTGCGGTTGATCTGCAATATGTTTTATGTGGGTATAGAATAAGTTGCATTTATAGTTCGTTTACAGGGACCCTCTAAAGAATTCCATTCCATTATGCTCTATGGTTAAAAATCGCTTTCGGTACATTTTAATGATTCTACGATACTTCAAACATATTGAAATTTATATCCATCACAGATCTCTACAACATATTTACTGTAGATTTATGGGAGTGCATATCATTCGGTTGCAGGAGTGACTATGGGCGATAATTGTTGGAAGTATGTTTACAACTATGGTATGCATTTTGAAACCTAGATAATTTTAGATGAATTGCGTAATGTGTATAAATTTTAAAGATCACGCGCAGGGCTGCGTGGAAGAATTCGCCCCCCTTACTGAATATGGACAGACAGCAATTGTTGAAAATTGATATTTTCTGCCATATGCATTTTTTAAATCGTTTATTTAGATTATCTTATTTCATTGAATGAAAAAATAAAATTGTTAACAATATTCTGTTTGTATTCGAAAGTGTTTCATAATCTATGCTTGATGCCAGATTTTTCGTTCTTGTATTTAAGATTACACTGTACAATAAGATAACCGGTTTTTCATGAAGCAACTAGTAAGTTATATATTCTAAAAGCTAATATATATATATATATATATATATATTAAAAAGTTATATTGTTAATTATTTTTTAGAAAAAAATAAATAGAAATTTTATGAACATAAATGAAATTTAATCCTAAACATAAAGAAATTTAATGTCTTATAAACAAAGTTTAAAAAGTCAAATCAACTTAGTTTCAAATTTCTTGTTGCATATTCGATTAAACTAACAGGTCAAAATGTGTGTTTTTTGATTAAACGCTATTAAAATGCTTACAAATACCCATTTAGTCCAAAAATTGAAATTAAAACTTCTTGAAATTCCAAAGTGATAGAAATTTGTAACACCATTTTCTTTTTTATCGCCCTAAAATCTGTAGGAAACACGCAATGTATACCGTTGTAATAATGTATATGTTACGGTCAATATGATTAATCCGGTCATTATTAATAATAACAGGTTATTATTAATAATGACCGGATTAATCATGTTGACCGTAACATATACACGCAATGTAACATAAAGTTCGTTAAACTTTTTGAGCATTAATATGTTATTTTATTTAAAGGCTTGTGTAATTTTTGTAGTTATGTTCTTATTTTCGGTGTTTCTGCTTAAATTTTAAACATTAGTGTACATTATGTCTGTATTTTTTGACATTCTGTTTCTGATACTGTATATCGCGTGGGAAATTTTGAGAACAGGTAAAACAGAGCACCGCTATACCCAAGTTCTGAGGAACTTTTAACGAGCACGACCAGAATGAATCCTGTATGCTCTACGTATGTGTGGGTGCACCTCCACCTGCGCATCTCTCCCATTCTTCTAAGAGATTGACGACTTAGTCGCTGCGACAGCATACGACGGTGGGACCCGTGCCGTAAGGGCAACCACATCGTAACACTTGGGGACATGCCAGAGTCCCCAAGCAGCTTCGGGATCCAGACACCGAAAAGGGAGTTGGTCCGTATGCCGTATAAGACAGATTTCTCCAGCACGTACTTACTGCTTTCGGACGTGAAAATTTACAGAGATAGTCACTGATCCCTCTGCTATGGTATTTGAGAACTGGTAAATTAAAGAAAATATTTAAAAAAATAAGGAAAGAAAAACACCATGTGTTCTTCACTTAGGAAATAAAACATAGTTTTTGTTAGTAATATTTACTTGACTTGAAATAACCTTTAACCTATTTGCATGATTAGAGTCTATATGCGCCCATTTCAGGAATTTCTGTTTTATTCAGAAATTCCAAATCTATACACGAAATTACGAAGGAAGAATTTTTCTTTATGTAATCACGAAACGTCTGCCATTAAATGAAGCAAAAATCACTTTTCAGAATTTCTGGTATAAATTCGAAATTTCTGAATAAAAGAGATATTACTGAAATGCACGTTAATGATGCAAATGGTTAAGGGACAGTGGAAAGTTAAGTATTAGCAAGTCTTTAAATTAGCAAGCGATATTGGTTATTTTTTACAATTCATTGATAAATATCAATTATTTATTTCTCCATGCTGTGGTTTGTTATCTTAAAAAGCTGTGCACTTGACGGATACAACATTACGAATCAATTTGGTGACATTAATAATTCAATTTTAAACGCTGTGAATTTCCGTTTTGAATCGAGGACTCTAAAACTGTTCATCATTTACTAATTCAGGTGTAAAGTAAATACATTTTCACTCATAAACCATTTAAATTCAGCTTCTAATGCATCCTTTCACTACATAAAAAATAAGATTAAATAACTCAGCAATGAAATATTACTCACTTCAAAATTGTTTAAATATTGCAATTAAATACCTTATTCATGGAATCTTACTTTTCTTTTTCAGTTCTGGAATTTTACAATTTGATAATAACGTCTGCGCCTGAAAAATCTGCTAATTATGATGTCCAGGTTTTATTTTATTCTTTAGCGATATCCAAAGTGTTTAGAGAAAAGTTTCCAACGTATTACGAGTGGAAGTAAAGACAGTTTCAAATAAAGATTGTTTTAATTAACTATTCTAATATAGATTTTTTTTTTTTTTGGAATGCAATTATATAATGACGATTAAAACATTCTGGCTTAATCGATAATTACGAGATGATACATTTATTATTACGTTTAAGTAAATATATTTTATATTTCGATATTCTAATGGATTTAGAAAAATCTTCATTGTAAGAAATTAATGCTTAATACCGCTATTATTTTACAAAAATAAATATATTTATTTTGTATGATTATGAATGTTTTTTGTATTCCTTTTAAACGTTTATGGCTTTTTTGTAGCTCATTTTATATCTTATTTTTAGTGATTTTGCTTAGTTATTAAACGTTTAAAAATTACATTGTATAACACCGAGTAATTTTGTAATATTATAAATGGATTTTACACTCTGAAAATTTCTGTTTTGAATCGACACTCTAAAACAGTTCATCAAATACTAATTCAAGTTTGAATGAATTTTCGCTCATAAACCATTTAAATTCTGCTTATATATTCTATTATATAAAAAACGATGAAATATTACTTGCTTCAAGATTGCTTTGATGTTGCAATTAAAGACACCTTATTCACCAAATGGTAGTTTTCTTTTTCAGAGCTAGAATTTTGCATATTGATAATAACGCCTGTGTCTGAAAAATCTGCTAATTATGATCTTCCAAGTTTTTATTGTATTCCTTAAAAATATTCAAAGTGCTTAATGAACAGTTTCCAATATATTATTTCTGATAAAGATTGTATTAATTATCTATTCTAACATACAATTATTTTTAGAATAGGATTATATAAAAAAGTAATTCAACATTGTCTAATCCAATAGTTATTGGAATGTACATTTAGTATTATGTTTAAATAAATAGATTTTATGTTTTTCATATTTTAATGGGTTTGGAAAGATTTACTGTAGTTATTATGAATTTATGAGGTAAAATTTTGTGCTTATTTTTTTATTGTAAAAATGAATTTATTTTACTTAGAAAAAATATTATTAATGTATTGAGTATTTGTTATATAAGCCATGTTGTTTTCCTAACTGGTTGATTGATTTTGGATGTTTTTTTAACCACTAACGATATCTTTTGGCACAAGAAGTCTAAACAGATGAGTTCGCGCCATTTAAAGTGGATCTTGATCCATTACAAACATCCAAACCTGAACCGAGATTCGTATCCTTCACTTCTTGACTAGTAGCCCAGCGCTCTAATCGCAAAGACTTTTTTTTTGTTTCTGAATTTTCATTTATTTATTTATTTCCATTTTCTTAAAACAGTTGTGTAAATGACGAATTGATATACAACTATATTTTCAAAATCTACGCTTCATTATTAGACGTTCAATATTCCTTGTTGCAAAGATTGAATCTATGCATGGTAGTAAGTATAGTGTTGCAAGGTGTCCCGAGTTACGTGGGACGTCCCGATTTTCAAGGGCTACAAGACCTGTCCCTCGTAAACACTGCGCGAGACGCCAAAAGTCCTTGTTTTCCATGGTGCACAATTTCTTTTAAAATACTTTTCATACCATGCTATTCATTATTCTGTCTCGCATGGAACTTAATGCAGTAAAACTCGTAAAGACAGAAACTGTCTATAACGGAAAATTTTTATAGTCCCTTCGAATGCAATACATTAAAATCTACCTGCCTAGACGGAAATCTGTGTAAAACGGAATTTTTTGTGGTTCCTAGCGATTTTGACTTTTACAGGTTTTACTGAACTTTGTTCAATAAACCCTATGAAAACGCAACCTGTTTATAATGTAATTTTGTTTTGATTTTATTGTCTTATTAATTTTATTGTAAAAATGTTATTGTCTCTACGATAGGAATACCATACAATTACACTTACTAAATTGGAATTTTGTGTCAGTTCCTAGCGATTCTACAGGTTTTACTGCATAAGATTGTTGTGTTTATTTTGTATATAAAGACCTGCTAAGACGAAATCGCAAAAAGGACCGGAACAAATTTCTGTTTTGCACATGTTTCTGTCTTAGAAAATACAACTGTATTGTATTCCTACCTTTGGGACAATAAAATTTTACGTTTATGACAAGATTCCGTTATAGATAGGTGCTGTTTTAATAGGGTTTACTGCATTTTTTGTCCCGACTTGAAGAGCCGTTGTCCCGCATTCCTTGTGTCCCTGTCCTGCTTTTTGTGAGACTAAACCTGGCAGTCATCTATCTACACATGCTTGTTATCGGAAACGTATACTTTAATTGCGTATTACCATATTTATAAAGACTTATACGTGAGAATTTCTTACATTAAAATCTCTCAATGTTATGATTTAAATCGTAATAGTTGGACGTTGCTTTGAAAAAAAAAAATGTTTTTCTGCCGCACCGTCTACTCCTGTACAACACTAAAGCGTACATGTTATAAATCAAAATGGAAAAGTAAAATAATAAAAATACTAATAATAAAAGTCAAAAGTTGTTAACTTTTAAAATCACTTACAAGGGAACCACTTTTGGTGCAGCTCACACCTAGCATCAAGATATGGTGCATTTTGCAGCCCTATACATAAAAGTTAGAGAACCGATAAAATTTCACTGTTAAAATCATATTTTATTTATTTTTTTATTATTGAATTTTTAATTGTTAATTTCTTGCCAGAATTGACTTAAGTCGCCAAATATGGCACATACGAATCCTAACTACTATTCATACAGAACAGACGGCTATGGCATTCGGCCAGGGTTGCCGAGAAAATTCTACAATAATGGATAAAGCCAAATTTAAAAAATGTAAATATAATGTTGTAATTTTTCAAAATCAAATTCTTAGGTTCTTCAATGAATTTTTAAACTTTTTTCAATATTTTATACTTATTATTAAATAATTTGTATTTTTAACTGCTTTTTTAATAAAACTTCTATGTTAATAGTCCGATAAGTGGTCTCGAAAATTGCATTTTCTGAAAGTTATGCTGCTGTAAAATCAAAAAATATGATTTTAACAGAAATTTTTTATCGATTCTCAAATTTCGTAATACAGGGCTTTAAAAGGCACCAGGTCTCAATGCTAGAGTGCGACCTGCACCAAAAGTGGTTCCCTTGTTAGTAACTTTTGTGACACCCTGTACAAATGCTTAAAACTGATTATATTATTCTCTAAATATAAATATTTTAAACAGAATGTTAAATTACGATAACAATCCCTTACTTTAATTTTGCTGCGTAAATTTCTAACCCTTGTTAGAGAAAAACCGTCATAAACGTTTTTGGTGGTAAAAAAGACAATCGATTGAAACTTCGTTCTCTCATAGTTATTTTTATGAACCTTGTGTTTCTTTAATGAAATAATTTAAAAAGTTCGTAATTGCTTCTGTCTCTGATGATTGCATGCTTAATTAAAGAATTTTATTGCCATCTTAAAAGTGCATATTCAGTGATATTATGGTGGGAGTAAACTTTTTACAACTGTAATTAAATTTTATCTTTTTGATGTGTAAAAAAAAAAATAATAATTTGATATTGAATACATTAAGGCGTCCTTTTTTATGTTGAAAACTGAAATAACATACACTGGGTTTTAAATAATGTTTATATCTTTTGTAAAAAAAAATTTCTTTAAGCCTGTTACAAAGCTTTTGTTCTAATAAAAGTCAAAATGTGCATTTTTTTAATAAAAAAATGTATTTATTTTATTGTATTTTGTCTTTATTATACGTTTTGTCCTACGTATTACTAGTATATACGATTTTGTTTTTTTAAATATTTTCCAGCATAATTCAAAAGCCGTGAATTCAGTTTTCTTTCCTTTTTGCTCTTAACATTTGTGAAAATGCTCAGATATAAATTATACTTTAGTATAATGTTCTGTTTACATGAAACATGTTCTCTGTCACTGTGAAATTTTTTTTGTACAATTGACATTACAATGCATTTATAATAAAGTATTGATGAAATTTTAGTATGTTGTTGAAAGGATTTTAAATAAAAACTTGTTGATCTGTGTAATTTATTGTAGTATGTATGTTCATAATTGGGTGTAGTAATCTAAGTAAGATCTCCATTGTGAAATTTACAGCGCTGTCTGGAAGGGTGTCGAAAAAAAAAAAAAATCGTGGCATACGTAATAAGGGGGGGGGGGGGAGGCATGCTCATTTCGCTCATAACAAACGATATAATTCATTTCACTGAAATAATAACGATTATTTGTGTACTTTGTAAAACTAGTTATAGTAAAAACGCACCTTATTTGCCACGTTTAACGTACAATTTCCAACTTGTTTTTTTATTGCATAGACTTTTTTTAAAATTACGCATATGGTTAAGGTATTTACTTATTTCCTTATTTTTACATTAATAATCCCAATATGGGACATATATGAATATAATTTTGCGATATATTTTAAAGTATATATAAAAAAACTTCATTATTAGCAAGGGTAAAAGAACTGAACAATGCTACAAAAAGTTATCCTTTGTGCGAGTGAGTTTTTAAATATTTTGCTCGTGGCGCCTGGCAGCGCAGCTCAGTTTTATGCCAAATGAAAAATCATATAGGTGGAGAACCGGTATTTTCTTTTAATCAAAATCAATTCCAATTATCCTTGTGTGCAAATTATGCATTTATGCACATACATTTATGGAAACTTTCGTGGGCACATGTGCGACCTCTTACACACATTGTAACACATTAAGTTTCATTCATACAATATCTCGAAATAGTTGTAGAACTGACAGTCACGGTAACTTATGCGAGATTTACACCGAGACTGCATTGATTACATAAAGATTACATAGATGAGAACAACGTAGTTTGATGCATTTAATTCTGAATTTTTATATTGATAAGCTTAACACAGCGGGTTAAATTGGGACAAAAATAATTTACACTGCAATTTTGTTTCATTTTGATCCATTCAAAGTCATCACTTGTTTTGAAAGATTATATCACCTGTGTACATAATAAGGAGTTTTCAACATACTTTTTTTTAATTATTTCTGTGGAATATGTATATTTCAAAATTTTCACATATTTGCAACTCTATATCTACCATGCACAATTGTATCCGTCATAAACTCACAAACTCTAGAAAAGTACAAAGTTTGAAATAAAATAAAATACGCGTCAAAAAATTCGTTTCCTGTTATGAAATACAAAATTTGAAGCATAACTGGTTCTATTCATTCAGAGTGCGGTTTATTACGAATTTCTTGCTTCCATTTTTCACACATTGTGCAATTCATAAAGTTGCTAGTTTTTGTTCTTCAGTGCTTCTTAAATTTCAATTCGGGGTTCAGAAAAGCTCTTACAAAATAAAGCTTCACAAAAAAACAACAGTAATAATAAGAATAATAATAATAACAGCTAGAATAAATAATTTAGGTTATGTGCGATTTTTTTAAATCGGAAATTTATATCGTTTTATTGTCAAAATTTACAGTAAGAATACCTCATTTCCATATTAAGCTGTAAGTTTTAGCATAAATAAACTAACTTCTGATGATTATTACGTTCTTTAAATTATATCCTTAAAAGTTAAACAGTATTTTTATTCGTTAAAATACAAAAGTTATTGCATTTTAATTAGTAGTTAATGATTTCATATCTAAAGATACCCTGAACAAACTTTTTTTTATGAGGAGTATTTTCTGAGAGACTCTTTCATATTCGTATTCTTTTCTAAACATTATCCTAACAATAATCTAGAAACGATTTAGTAAAACTATTCATAAACATTACATATATTTGTACAACACATTTTTACGTTGACTACAACACGACTTCCCATTGAAAAAATTTCTCGATGCAATTATTAATATACTTGGATTAACTTACTATCATCGAATTCGTCTATATCGAGCACGGATATACGAGAACCCCTTTTAACAGATAAAAAGAAAAGGAAAGAGGAAAAGGTCAGTCTAATAAATAGTTTGCGAAAAATTCGATTGTAACCAGCGAAAAAGGGTTTGAAGATCACAAAACATGTTGCCATTTTTCTCACTTTTAAAAAACAAAATATGTTAACTTAGAGATATTGAATGAAATTGGGTGAAACATCACAAACCGATTACAAATTATTGTCACTCTTCTTAAACGGCATTGCTTTATTTTCAATTAAATAAACACATGGTTTTATTTTTCAAATTATATGAATGAATTAGAAAAAAAATACATGATGTGAATGTGGCAAAAGGTAAAGAAAAGTTAATAAAGAAAAGATAAGAAATATAACTTCTTATTAAAACTTATTTAAAATAATAAATAAATTATAAGCTTGATTCCTTCAATTACTTTAAAATAGTTTTATCATGAAAATCAAGGGGAAAATGAACGTCAAATTGCCATTAATAATTTAATTTAATACTGCTAACATAGAATTGTAAAACTGCATCGTCCAGAGTAACAATTTGGAAAATTTTAATAGTTTAACAAAAATCTTGCTCATTTTCTTGTGCTTCTTAATAAGATATTACAAATGTATTAAAAGTAATATTATACTCTGTAGTAATTTGACATAGTACATGTTCAAAATGGCAAACAGTTGAAAATTTTTTTATGCTTAGATAGAGAAAGAAACAGAAATGCATACATTACTACTGTTCAGTCATAAAATTATTTTATACTTCCCCGAGTTTCATTACGGTAATTTTTACGCAAATAACATGAATTAATATATGAAAGAAGAATTACCTATTTGTGCAAACATGTAAATTCAGTAATGGCCAAAATTGTAGAAACATCTTTGAAAATGTGTAATTTTGAAATTTGATGGTTCTTAAAACCATTTTTTCTTATAGTTTAAAATTATATACCAATGGAAAGATGATTTAATCAAGAATGTAATGCAACAAATTTCATGAATGAATGCTTATCAGAACAACAGTTATAAAGAAGAAAAGTGAAACATATCGAAAAAATGAGATATGCAAAAATTACACAATACCAGTTAATACTTAGTTGGGTAAACTTTACTCTTAATTACGGTCTTAGAACGCCTTCCTATGGAGTGAACCAAGCCTTTTAGTTCTGCAGCTATTATAATGTGATACCAAGATTGAATTACTGCTTCCATCAATTGAATTTTATTGTTGGGTTGCTTCTGTGCAACACGTTTCTTTACTTCGCTCCATAGATTTTCAATTGAGTTAAGGTCTGAGATAAGACTCCTATAATAGGAGCTGACGCATATCCATTTTGTTTCGGATTATTGGTGCTCAGTTCAGCATCAATCTACCGCAGCCGGAGTTGGGGTTGCCTAAGACTCGGTTCTGATTAGCTTGGTTTTTCGACTGAACTTCAATTTGAGCACCAAATCTGCGAGGATGCGTCAGCCTCTATTATAGGAGCTCTAGTCTGGGCTATTCCCGCGTCATTCTAACCCTGGAATATGATTATCTTGAAACCACTTTTTGCATACTTTAGGAACATGACATGGAGCTGAATCCTGTTGAAATATAAATGCTTCACTATCTGGAAAAAGATCACGTGCGAAAAGCTTCATTTGGGATTGAAGTATTTCATTTATGTATTTTGGGGCATTCATATTCCCATTAATAACACAAATTCTGCCCACACATTTTGATGTTATGCAACTCCATACCGTAACACTCTGACTGGATGCTTCAAGATGTGTTTAATGCAATTATGATGGAAACCTTCCCCGATTCTTCTTCTTTATGCGATCACTATCAAACAGGAAGATTTTGGTCTCGTCAGACCAAACAACACTGTCCCATAGTACCGCTGTCCAGTTAACATGAGTTTAAGCTCAGTTTAAACTTTTCAACCTTTCTTGGAGAGATATAAATAACTTTTTATCTCTATTATCTAGCATTTAAGCCAAATCAGTGCAGTCTGCGCCGAACAGTCCCTACACTCAACATCACAGTGGCTTGCGTCATTTCACCTTGTATATACATCCAGAGGATTTTTTTCTGTCAAATATACATAGTCTCTTAATTCTTCTATCATCACTTGCTGTTGTACATCTTATTACTGCCTTTACCAGTTTGGTTTTGTAGTGACATAGCTTATACCACTTAAAATATTTAGAGATGACAGCTTTTGTTACATTTCTACCAATTTGCCTTCTGATTTCTTCATAGCTGTAACCTTGTTCACTTGATAGTACTATTTTACATCGCTTTCTAGGTGACCAGTCAACTCTTTGTGTCATTTCATTGATTTTCTTTTGTTTTACACCAATCTCATATCAATTACTTAAAGCACTGATAAATGTCCTCCTCACAGTCTTCAAATATCCTCCAAAACATGACAATAATAGTTGAATCCAACTGTTACACGATTGACTCACTGTCAAAAATAGGATGACACCTGATTGGTTCTCTAAAATCTCATTGGCTCAGTCAAACAAATTAAAGCTACTTCATATTAAACTATGCAAATTGTGTTTATTTATTTATTTGTTTATTTCTGAAACATTTGATTAAATACGAATAATTGAAAAAAAATTACTTCATTACTTTCTTGATTAAATTATCTTTCTACTGATATATAATTATTACTGGTATAATATAAACAGAATTATTACTGGTTATTACTGGTATTATATAAACAGAAAGCGGTGTTATGAACCATCAAACTCCAAAAATACACATTTTCAAAAATATTTCAACAATTTTGGCTACTGTTGTAAATATAGTTTTATTATTAGTGTGAAAAAATAAAATATATATTATAATATATATTAGCCATCCGCTAACCATTAAAAGATATAGGACAAAATGTAGACCTCACTTAATTTGCATATAAATTTTCATCAAGGGGAAACAACACGTTGACAGTAAATCGGACTGTATAATTACGAAGTTCTACGGCTGCCATAATAACCGATTTTACTCAGAACATAATAAATGTTTGTGAAAGACGTGTTCACGAAAGTATCAAATTTCAGAAGGGACATTGAAGGATTATTCTCACATCTGAAATTCATCTTTGCTCGAGACATTTTTTGTATGTTTTTGTTCTAATTCTTAGTAGTGTGTCACTGAAAATGACTCTAGGAAACTTGTCTTCTCCCCATTCACACTCCCCTGGGTAAACAAAGAGTAGCTTAAAATTACCTGCGAATAACACAGTTAAAATTACTTCTATGAGATTTTAAAAGAGAACTGAAATACGACTACATAAGGAATCCGTTGTTCAAGATTTTTGAATTTACTTGGTGGATCTGCCTAAATGGATGTGCTTATGGGCGATTTTTTTTGTAAATATCTCGTTTACTTTTTGTTTACAAGTTATTATTATTATTATTATTATTATTATTATTAAGATACTTTCAGTTTCGGAATCGGTTTCGAATGTTAAAGTGTCCTCATAAAATAAACCTACAAACCAAAATCGAAAATGTAAAAAGCGGTTTTTGTAATGATCGACCTCAGTTATCCAATGCAATAATACACACACACACACATATATATATATATATATATATATATATATAATACTGATCTTAGCATATATGCCAGTATAATTATGAAATACTGAATTATTATTTAAAACACGTGTGGGTACATCCAGGCTGAAGATTATACCAACACGTGTTTTTTTCATATCCAATTATAATTTAAATCTCTTGTTATCCAATTTTCCATTATATTTAGTTCATATTTCATTTCTTAATCCATTTGTATTCACTTGATATCAACTCCAAATTATTAACGTTTTATGGTTTATTATAATTTTTTTTTTCTCTCTCTCTTTTTAAATAATCTTCATATTTTCAGTATTTTTGGCCAATTACCATTGAAGTACAAGCTTTGGTAAAATTATGATTGCACTTGTTAATTTATTACCTAGGTGGTATTCTGTCTACACAGTATTATTAATTATCTCTTTGGAGATTTAATTAGAATGTTACACGAACTTGATATGTTTTTTGAAATTCAAAGATATTATAATTATAATTATATATATATATATATATATATATATATATATATATGAAAATATTGAAATGCAACCGAGATATTTAAAAAAAAATCTCCCATCGGATTAACATTAGTGAGCGAGTCTTTTGGATCCGAATTTGCAAATGAATTGTCAGTATTGTAAAATTTTCAAACTGGGCAAACTCTTTTATGCACCTGTAATTTCTGTTGCCATACTCCTGTAATTGGAATTTGCTTTTTCGAATATTATATTTGTTTTGAAAAAGTGATTGGAAGGGGGGGGGGGGCAGGGAGTGACATATCCGTTTGTTATTTCATTAAGTGAAAAATGTAATTGCCATTATGTTTGAATTACAACAATTTATTCCAAAAGAACCTTTGTAAAATTTTTATAATTAAAAAACTGTATTTCGAGAATTTTATTAACAGAAAACAAAGTGGTTAATTTCCTGTTTAATGTCTAAATGACAAATGTAGATACTAATTCTTAAGTTCAAACTTTTTAAATTATTATTTTTTTCTTAATGATTCATAACCGTTTTTTATTTAAGAAATGGTATTTCGGTATCTATTCAAAGCTCAAATCAAAGTGTACTCATTCAAGTTTTTTTTTTCCCCTTACCATTTTATTTTCATTCCGCATTAATTTCCTAGTAAAGTTATTAAAAAAATTACAAGATTACTTCTGTCTCTCTTAATTGTATGTTTAATTGAAATTTTACATTTTTCTATTTTTGGAATGTTCATATTCAATAAAAGTGCAATATCATTCTGATGTGATTATAATTGAAATCTAGAGCAAGTAAAAAGAACTGAATGAGATTAATTTAAAATGTGCTGCATTGCGGTACTTAATATTTTTGCTGATGTGGTATTTCTTAATTTGAAAAGATTAATTGATGAACTGTATAGTTTGATAAAGAATTTATTTCTTAATTGGATGGATTTTTCTTTCATTACTATTATTATTATTTACTTTCTAGGGACCTTGTTTAATGCATTAGTTTTTTTTAAACTGTTAAATATTTTTTCCGATTTGTACAGTCATGTACAAATGTTACAATCATGTACCGATGTGTACAAATGTTACAGTCATGTAACAAATCGAGATTAAAATATTAAGTCTATTTCACTTTTTTTTTTGGTGTGTTTTGTGTTCGGATAGAATCGGGTTACCCGATCCGATGCAGGACTGTACTGAAAACCACAATAGTCTAGTCCCCCCCCCCCCCTCTGCTGTTAAAGCATGAATAACTCCATTTTTTTTCCTCTCTGGAGTAGATTGATAAATTATTCCTACAAATCTCTACAATTGATGTACTTACTACAACTGATGTAGGTATTCTCTAGTACATCCTATCACTGCGAGAATTGTGTTCGGATAGAATCGGGTTACCCGATCCGATGCAGGACTGTACTAAAAACCACAATAGTCTAGTTCCCCCCCCCCCCTCTGCTGTTAAAGGATGAATAACTCCATTTTTTTCCTCTCTGGAGTAGATTGATAAATTATTCTTACAAATCTCTACAATTGATGTAGTTACTACAACTGATGTAGGTATTCTCTAGTACATCCTATCACTGCGAGAACAGAAAGAAGACTTCCTTCTGCTGTCGTAGTCTTAGAATGTGCTTTTGCGCCTGATGAATAAAGACTATTTATTTCGAAACGTTTTGTGTTAGCTCCTTTTTTATGATGTATTTTAGAAGTGCCTTTCTTTGATATAATGAGACAAAATTAAAGAAATTCTTATTTCTGTACTGTTAAAACTTAATCTAAAAAAAAAAATGTCGCTTAAATTCTTACTTTGACATAACTTAGGGATTAATTGGTTTAAAATGTTTTCTGGTTAGTATAAAGTCTTCAATAATTTACGCATGCTTTGTGGCACGTGTTTCAAACTGCTTTGAATAGATAAACTGAATTTTATACCACTTGAGTCACGAACCTTACAATTCAAAATTTCGGCTAGTAAAATGAAGTAATAATAACAATTATATAAATAACCTTCCAACTGTATGGGTCTAATCGATCCGTTTGTATAGTTTATTTCATTCGATTCGAACCAGAAATTTTTTCATAAAGTAAATTAAGTTAAATAAATATGTTAAATAGTTTAACATAAAAATTATGGTGCAAAATGTTTTTTATCAAGTTTGAGTAAAATTTTAATAGGGTAGGAGGGTTAAAAGAATTATTTTTCTCTTTCACTTTACAACGCTCAGGGTGTATCAATTAATTTTATCTATGACAATAGGAAAAATCATGTAATGAACGGTTAATTTTAATTACCAATTTTGCTGTTTTTGTTCGTTAAATTACGTTGAGATCTCAACTGAATTCTATATAAACCATAACTTATTTTTATTTAATTATTTTAGCTAGAATATTCATTAAAATATAACTTTTATCTGAATTCGTCAAATCAAAATGAAAAAAATCACTTGGTTGACGTCACATTTTTTCATATTGACTCAATATTCGCCTATAGATAAAGGAAGAAATAATATATATGATGTCTGTTGTAACAAATATCTTTATTCAAGAATTTTACATGAATTATAAATTTGTATACAGTTTGTGCGTGTATAATTAAGAGTGCATTATTTTATTTTATTGTAATTTATAATTCATTTAAATTGTGTATTATAAATTATGTCGGTTTAAATTATAAATTTACACTGTTTTACTAACTTTTATCAAATAATAATAAAATAATGTTTAATACGAAAATGTCATTATTAGTTGTAAGTAAATATTAACTCAGAAAATATATTTGATGTGAATTTTGAATGGTTAATTAAGTACCAAATCTCATTTCTGCAGATCTTAACAAAATCCTTTTGGGATTTTCTCTGGGCTTAAAATAAATTACTTCGGATATATTAAACTACAGATAATCAAAATATCTTTTATTTCCGAAAACACTAAGGATTAAATTAATGCTTAAAATGCTTGAGATTATATATTCACGAGCATCTCATAAAGGCGAAACTTGAATCAGAACTGGAGTCTCAATTTTTAATAATTTGCTAATAAAGCTTATTGATTGGATATCTCGTTATTTATTCACAGTTGTCTAGTTAATACAGATCGCTATTTAAACCCCTATTTATAATTAAGGCTTAGATTGGACAATTTTATGATCGTTCAGATTGATCATAATTATTTTTCTTTCATATGTGTGTAGTTATTTTTCATGTGTAATATTTTTGAATATGGTGCTTTTTCGAAGTGTTGAGAAAAAGACTCTTTATTTATTTAAAAATATTTTAAGTTCATCTTAATTTGATATAGTAATAAATAAATTAAAAAAATATAAATAAATAAACTAAGCTTGCCACCAAGAGATATTTGATGACTTCTGGAACTTAATTCATTGCTCAAAAAGTGTTCACTCGTCAATGATATAAATAAACACACATAGTACATAAAAATTTAAAAATACACAAACTAATAAACAGATCAAAATACACAAACATGTACATAATAAATGAAAGCTTACAGTCATACAAATATTATGACTAAACAAAAAGGTAAATTAAAATATTATAATCTAAACTGAATAAAAAATAGCAACAAAATATCTTAAATTTACATTGAAACAGTATAACCAGACATATTTCTCCGTTATGTGAATGTTAAAGACATTCTAACAATAAGCATTAAGCTTTGTAGGTAAGCGATTTAAAGAAAAAATAAATAAAATTTTGGTATAAAAATGGTAAATGTTTTTCCGAAAGAATAATTAAATTATAGGCAATGCAGTTTAACGTTTCATCGTTTATACAGTCCACGTAAAAGATGTAATCCCCCCCCCCCCTACTGGCAATAATTTTTTTGTTTTGGTTTGAGTTGGTTGGTTTGGGTTCCATCTGTATTCCAGCGAAACTTTCATATCTGTAATATTCAACTGAAACTAAAACAACTCTTGACAATATTCTAGATATACTATCTGATAAAAAGCAACTATTTCAACTTTACGAAAATTATAATATCTTAAATCAAAAATATTCATTTATTAAATACAAATTCCTCTTATAGTTATAAAAAAAAAAAAAAAAGTAAATAAATAAATAAATAAATAAAAGTTTGTTTTATGTATTGTATCAGTACCAAATTGTAAATACAGTGGCCTCTCACTTATGCGCGATGTTCGGTGGTTGCTTTTTCGTACCACTGTTTTAAACAGTATAGAGGATTTTAGGGGGGGGGGGGGGAAGGAAAAGTTTTTATTTTTACATTTGAGTACGGGCGTTACTTTTTTGGGGGGGTTTCTGGTGATGAGGTTTGTTTGCCGTGTGTCGCGTGTGGGTGAGGGGCCACTGTATATAGTGTATTTCAAAATGTTATTGTGTGTAAATATAATTGTTTGAATTTTATATTGTAATTATATATTGTAATCATATTTAAAAATATATTATACCTCTAAAGGTTATTGTATACGTACTAATGCATTCAAAATGTACGACTACAAATAATTGTCATCATAATGTTAATCTCAAAATGCTATATAAATAACTAAAATTAAAGTTTATGTAAAATATCAATTATTGTAATAATTTTAACGTTCGCCCAGCCTTGTGGCAAAATTGGGTAACGTTTATACTTTGTAAAAATTGTAGTTTAACTTGTAATTATTGTAGCTAGCGCCGGATAGTAATATTTTTCCCTCCCTAGGCTTAGGGGTTCGTCCTGGCCATTAGCCAAAAGCTGGTCCCTAGGGTGGGCGCTGTCAGTCTGTCTGTATCGTATGAAAGAAGATTTATAACATTATAGAACCAGTAAAATTAGGTAGTAAAATGCATGAAATATACTTTTTTTTTTTTTTTTTTTTTTTTTTTTTTTTACGTAGTTACATAAACAATTGCAGTAAAAGCTCCATAATGAACATTTCCAAATATTGGACAACTCTATTTAGCGAACACTTTTCCAATTCGCAAGACCTATATATTTCTTTGATTTTACCTCTAAAAAACGGACACCTCTGAATAGCGGTTAAATTTCTCGGCCTCCAGGTATTAGTTATATTTAGAGATTTTACTGCATGCCTTTTAAAATAATTGAGAAGTGGAGGGGGGGGATGCACAGTATTTAACATTCGCGGGGGGTCCGCCAGTAAAATTAATTAAAAAAATATATAATACATACTTTTTATAAAAACTTGTCATTGTGTACATTAACGAAAACCAAATAGGTCTTTAAAACTAATTAAAAAAGAAGGGGGGGGGGGAGAATATACAGTTTACTGACATCGCGGCAGTAATATTATGTAATAAAATATAATTTTTTACAAAAATTGGCATTATGTAATTACAGAAACCGAATATATATTTAAAAAGAATGAAGAAAACTATCAATTACAGAAAAATTTACCGTACGTTAATTGACAAATTTCATTTTAATTGATGATCATTCTGATAGGAGCGGTAATAGCACAAAATTGAAAGCCTAATTATAAGCAGGTATTTCTTTAAAAGCTATGAACAAATATAACCATTATTATTAACAAGTTAATCAAAATGGAGATTCACCCAGACCTGAATCAAATCGCACCTTTATGAGATGATTATGAAGATAAAATCATATGCATTTTTAGCTTTAATTTTATCATGATAAATAAATAACTCTGAGTGTAACTCAATGCTAAACAAAGATAATACATATCTCTTGAAAATCTCTTTCTACTTTTTGCATTATTTATGTAATTTAAGAACGATCCCTTAATTTAATAAAATGTTGTGATCTCAGTAAACTAATTATCTTAATGTCTTTCAGGTATTTCTTGTGCCTCTGTAGTATAAAAAACTGCAAAAAGATCACAAATTTTTCGGTAAGTTTTAAAAATATTTTGTTTCTCTTATGTTTTTTTTCTTTCGCTGACTTTTGCTTTTGTGATAATAAATCTGTTCATTTCCAGGCATTTTTGTTCGCAAAGGAATTAGAATTGCGTGTCATATTGCTTAACCAAGTTTAAACATGTAATGTGTATGTAATTGCATGCAATTTTTTTCGTTACGTGTGAATTATGTTTGTTAGGTTTATTAATATTTATGTTCTTATTGCAATAAGGAATGCCGGTTAGTACTTTTAAAAAGAAGTATATATATATTTTTTTTTCTTTCGCTCTCTCTTAAGTAGTAAAGTTAATTTAAACGCAGGTCGGTGTTTTAGTTTCTAGGCCTGCCGTTACCATCATATACAGTAACAGGAAAGAAAAATTCTTCACGCAGGGATTACGAAACATTTTCCTACTTTACGAGACAATTGATACAAATTCCTTGCAAATGTATGTACCTGCCATATACATTATGCATTTTAATTTATAAATATTTTATGAATACATTATGAATTTCAATTTCTAAAATTACTTTCACAGCTACATGATTTCTCTGCGTACGCATGCAGAGAAATACTTTTTTACATTTTGTAACCATAGTAAAATTTCGCCCAGTTTAAAAATGTGTCACATCACTCTCAAGCATTGTGATATGTCAAGTCAGTCAATAATGGTAGTATGATGTTACACTGATTGATTATTTATTAGTTTCAAATCATATAAAATGAACTATTGAAATTTAGGAAATGAAATTTACCAAATTTATAATGTATATTTAGTTTATTTAGTATATTTGTGGCTTTTATGTAATTCAGTTTTCTCCCTCTTGAGTTAAAATGTCAAATGAGTATTTGCGGAAAATCACTCATTGTCTAGTTATTTTCAGAAAAGAAAAAAACTAAATACAGCTAACTATACTGCCGATATGTTTTTGGATGATATTCAGCTAAAAATTTTACATGTGTTGTCCTATGTACACTTGTAAAAAAAAAAAAAAAAAAAAAAAAAAACACATATTAAACAAGAACGAAAAATCATGCGTCAAGCATAGATTATGAAACACTTTCCAACACAGCCAGAAAACTGTAACGAAACTCCACCGTTAAATAAGGTGAAAGAATATATGTAGGTAAACAGTTTAGAAAGCATATAACACATTGAAATATACAGTTTTCGAAATTACCTTCCAGTGTCAAAAAAGTAGTCGAATTATTTTGTGCAGCCCTGTATATGATCAATAGATGTGGATATATAGTATGATAAAATTTAGTTCAGTTAGAATAGTTATTCACATTTAGCAATTTTTGCCAATCGATGGAAATGCACTCGAAACCTTTTGTACAGCCCTGTATATTATCTGAAGACTTTTGTACACACCACCTATTAAACGAAAAGGCAACTTAAAACTCACTTGCAGCAATTACCAAACGTAAACGACAATGTATCTTTTTTGCGTAGCCCTGTATATGAAATTATTTATATTCCACAAACTTCTATTAGTCTACTAAATATAGTTCAGCAGGAAAATGCAAAAACACAATTAAAAACTACCCTTAAGCACTTCACTCCCATAGTCTGTAATACTTACGAATTCGCTTGTGAAACCCTGTATATGATCAACTGAGTAAAAACACACACGTACTATAAAAAAAAAATTGTTGAACTTAAAAACGCAAACCAAAGTTGAAAACGCACTTATAACACATAGACTGTAAATATCGCACATGTACTGTAACCAATATCTTTTGTGTGTCCCTGTAAATAAACGCAATGCACACAAGAGAGCAATTTATAGTGCACCTCAGTAATGCATATAATTTTCATTATGTTTGAAACAGTGAAATATCACTAAATTACACTGCAGACGATTTTTCTCCATAGAAGGATGCGTAACAAAATTCTTTTGTTTGATCCTCTAAATGAATAATAAATGCTTTGCACCCCATATTCTACAAAAAGCATGTTTTAATGCGCTTCATAATTATATCAATTTCTTTATGTTTTAAATGACTTAGCGTCATCAAAATGCACTTGAAACGATTATTCCCCATTGACTGTAATGTAACGGAATACTTTTGACTGTCCCTGTAAAAAAAAAGTAAACACACTTCAGTTGAAATAGGGAACATGCTATAGATAACGACAATAACATAAAAAAATTTCAGGACAGTCCGAGCATATTTACGGGAGTTAGAGCACGGCCAGAAGGCCTTCCGGCAGACAAACCGAAGTCATAAACACTTTCCAACTAGGTTGGAAAGTGTTAAAAAGAATCCAGTATTCAGTGTCATAAATGAAAGTAAATTTGATTTCTGCAAACTTAAAATAGATTTCATATCAGGGCCATCTTTAAAATGCACATCACATTAACCGGTGCATTTAACACAGAAAAGTATATGGAAAAGTTCTTCCGGCCTGTATCGGCTAGCTTCCCTATTCCTTGTTTTAAGAATTCAGCTAATTTTATTCAAACACACGAAGCTATAATGCATGGAACTCGCTTATAGAAGATTTCCAGTTTTCGTAAATATTGAATTTGGATGGAAATTCCAAAAAGAATTGTCAGTTTTCGCCAAGTGGGCTTCATTTATGACGACCTAATTTTGGCTGCAAATTTGTTCATATTTCACCAAGTACCGACAAATTTGGCGAGAATTTGACGCTGAGGGATATGATTATGTAGTTTTAAGCGTATGAGAGTTGGAACAATGAAAGAAAATTTGCAAAAGACCACGTTCAATAAAACTCATAAATTAAAAAAATCTTTTATGGAGGAATTGCATACATTTAATCTGTTGTCTTGTTTCAAAATGTCAGCTACTCTAGAATTTCAAACTGCTATATTTCAGCCAAGATAGAGGCGAAACAAAAAATGCTCCGGAATACTTTTATCAAGACCGAACACTTAATGGGAAAAAAAATCTTTTGGATTTCATTTTTTTGTGTACATCTTTTTAAATTTGAAAGTTCCCGCCTTTTGAAACAAGATGGCAAATGAAGCTCGCCAACGAACTCTGTCGAGACTTTGGTAAGTCCTGTATACATGCTCAGGCACACCCAAGTCGGTTCATAAATACGATTGTTATAGCATGTCAAATATCATATATATATAAATCAATGTTTGAATGGAGGAGGGGGAGGGGGTTGTTGGAGTCTAGGGGGTCATGATCGTTGAAAATATATGGAAATTTTTTGCAATTGCTTTCCTCTGGACGGCTGCAATAGGTAGCTTCTTACGTTTTGTAATTGCCTAAAATTGTTTGAGATATTGAGAATATATCAAATCTGTATAAGGGTATATTACTTTAAGCGATATTCTATTAAGCAAGCTCGACATTTAAAAATCGCGAATTGTGAATTGCACCACTGTTCCCATAGTTCATAAACATAATGCCTCTCTAGCATCTAAAACTAAGGTGTCTAATAAAAATCTGAATGCAGCTGTGATGTGAAATAATCAAATGTTTTTACAATTTTCTTAAAAAATACTTTGAAAGCGATAATGTTGATTTTGTTTCTAAGTTACCGTTTCTGGAAAATAAAAACGTTTTCTTACTGCTACGCAATATCATAAATTAAATTTCCAGTAAGTTTTTACTTTAAGAATGTTCTGCTGAGCGTAACGCTTTAACAATTTTTTAGTTTGTTTGTAAACTTAAAGTAGAAATTCAATTATTGCTGCTAAGACTTTCTTTTCATGAAATAATTTCTTTCAAGCGAAGAATCTTTAAGCGCAAAGGTACATGCTTTTAAAAGGTAGCAGTATTTTGAAATAATTAATCAGAATCTTTTTTGTTTGTAAATTAAAGCAAGCCAATTTTATATGATTAAAAATTATTTTGTTTTCTCAAGCTCCAGAAGAATTTTTTGAAATATTATAACGATTGACTATTTATTAAAAATGTAGTGATACTAGATATTTATCTTTTTTTTGTAGGAGGGGGGGGGGGTAAAAATAATTACTGTGGATAAGTAAAGAGCTTATCGGAAAATTTTATTTATTGAAAAAACAAGTTTAGAAGTTTAACCGTTATTAATTTGAATATGATTTCTGAAATTTACAGTACCTCACTCAAAACCCCTGTATACTACTCAGAAAATCAGCATAGGGAAAGCCATGTAAAAGTAACTCTGCTCTGAATTTTGGCTAAATCCGAAAAACTGCCCCGAAACATCAGGGTTCGACCAGTCATCACCAGTCATCCCAGTTTACATTACAGCGACAGCTACTTCAATGCAGAGGACGGAGAAACACTTCTTGCGACTCATTGAGACCACACAGGTGAAATTCATTAGGTGAAAGTCGGCTGTGAAATCATGAAACAGCTTTTCATCCTATGAGAACGAACTTTGTCCGTGATATCATACACTACAGCTCCGAGTGGCTAGAAAAATAACCTTTGTTCTGTACGACTAATGCAGAGGTGATATAAGCTAATGCACAGAGATTCGAGAGAACTTCTGCATGGAACTGTGAAAATATTTTGTTTCAAGCTCAGAGTCATAGCTATGAGGTGATTTGTTTTTTCGGGCAATTGCAAAGAATTCCCGTAGTTTTAGTTCAGAAAGCCGGTAAGGCTTATTTCCAGGATTGCGGGTATCAACAGGTACGGAAGGGAAAGAAACGTTCAGCCCTGACTCTCGTAAAGAAAAGTGGGTTGACTTTCTGTCAACTACGAAAGCTTTTTACGAGTAGTGTGAAGGAGTTTACTGCGAAAGCAGCATGGAGAAAAGCTATTTCTCTCACACGCTAAAACTTAATCGAGACCTTATTGACTTTGATTTGTTCTAAATCAGTGGCTACTTGTTGGATTCACTTAATTGACTTTTATTATCAGCTGAACAGAAACCAGAAATCGTTGAGATTTCTCATTTAATCAAGAACTTTTATTGTTTTAATACCTTTTTCAATATAATAAATACTTCTTTGTTTAATGAGAGTAGATCAATGAAGTCATACACTACCACTTCAAACACAACATCGGCCTCCGTCACAATGCATTGAAGAGCGATTATAAATTATTTTCCATTAAGTTAGTTCCTTATTCACCAAGACAATGATAAAAACCTTATTCATCAATTATTGTTGTGAAACAAGCAGGTCTGCGGAGTCGGTGGGGAAAATGACTGATTCCGACTCTGACTCCTGAAATTTTAAAGGAACCGACTCCGACTCCGGGATGGCTAAAGTACTAGTATTGCCTGTTGATTTCTATTATTCAGATTGCTTCATTGCTGTCATTTGTTTTGAAATAGTAATAGTCGCTATATTAAATTTGGGAAATTATTTCATTAAATAAAGGAAATGTTACTATTTTTTTTTAAAAGTGGCAGCAATCAAGCAATCGGAATAATTAAAAAAAAACTCAACTGGCAACACTGCAACCTGCTGTTACATTCCTGTTTGACCTTGAAGCATATGATGTACATATCAACCCAGAGGTTGATGCAGGTTTTTTTTTTTCTTAGGGCCCATTTTGTGAAAAATAAAGGTTATTTTGAGGAAATTTATCATATTTTTGTGAAAAATAACATCTTGTAATGAACTATATACTAAATATAAAATATAAACTAGAGATTTCAATTAAAAACAGTTTTCATATATGCTGTACACTGGACAGTATATTTGGAACTGTTTAACCTGGGTTTCCTTGTATATATATTCCAAAATTAAAAATAATAATTCAGTTTATAAATTTAAAATTATATAGAATTGGTTTAATTCCACTTCAAACTGTCTAAAAAATAAGCTGGAGTCGGCTCGTTTTTAGTGACTCCGACTCCGACTCTTTTGCCCAAAAATAGGCCTGACTCCGACTCCGAAGCCCTGGAAACAAGTCATTTCGAGCTCAATTCAAGAGTGTGGTTTTACTTCGAAAAAGTGTGAAACGTTCCCATCCCACTATATTATAGAATAATAGTTACATCTGATTTGTGATAAGAGTTTTGTAACTGAAACTGATATAAATTTCGCAACTTGGGAAAGCTCAAAAGTGCTTCACGACTTATTCATGTGTAACTGTGAAAAAGCGTGTTATTTTAAGTTGGAATTTCAATTGCATTAATTTCCAGACTAGAGGAAGAGGATAGATACTTCAAAACATATATTATTATAATTTAATGCAGTTTTTACAAGAGCTGAATAGTGATGACAACAAATTTTGATTTTTGTAGCTCAGCGATCATAAATTAAAATTTTTGAATTTGTAATTTACAGCAAATATGTCCCGTGCTGGAAATAAGAATAAAAGTATTAAAAAAATGTTTTTTTTTCATGCATAAAAAAATGTTTTTTTTTTCATGCATGAAAAAATCTTCTTCACATGACTTCAAGCCTTCAAAGAGGTTTTCTTTACAAAAAATTATATAAATTCATTCGGTTTAAGGATATCTGATAAGAGCTCTTGTATGATCAACTCTCTCCGATTTTATTTTTTCAAACCCTCAATTTTTCTCTCTTAAGTTTGTATGTTTGTGAAAAACAGGTTTATAACCATTGAGTTCTGTAATTTTTCTGTTAGCTTTAAATTAAAATTATAATAAGAAATAATTATTTTCTTATTACCGAATTTCTGTCGCAAAATTTTCAATTTTACATAGTGAGGTTTATTATAATTCCACCAGACTCTAATTAATCTAATAAATGTATTTATTTGTCTACAAAACAATGCTTTGAATTCAATCGAAAAGCCTATGGACGTTTTCTCGTAATTTACGCTCTTTCTCAGAGTATTTGTTTAACAATAATATAATCGTCAAGTTAATTAAATTTTATCAAAGATGTTAAGTTCATAGTATAATTATTCTGCTGGTATCGACTCTCAAATGTATTTTTATGTTATTTCATTTAATATAATCTAATTAGTTTCTGAGGGATTAATAAAATTTATCATTTGCGTATCATTACGCATTACATCCAAAATCTTCAAAGTTTATAACTTGACCATCTGGTTGTCTCTCATTTGGGATTCGGTTTACTCCTTCCTTGAAGTGAACTAAAAGGGTTCTTTGCTATCGCCTTGTTAGGACTGTTCATTTAAACAAATATCTCTCACAGTTGTCCGAATTGCGTTCTGGGATTTAGTTAATATTTTGAATTTCGTCTCTGTACATATGCATGTATTAGATATTTTAGAATCTTTATTGCCCCATTTACATATGGACATAATTTTATCAATTTACTCGCTGAGATTAATTTAAATTCACAAGGAAATATTTGTGTGAATGTGTCTCACTTCTTTGTATGTCGTACATTTTTCGTTTATAACTGTTCCGTTTATAATATGGCGTTGCCTCCCGGACTAAAAACAAGTTTGGCATTGTAAAACAAAACGTTGTGTAGTTGTATCCTTCGTTACAATATTATTAAGGAGCTTCTTAAATCCTTATAAAATAAATTTAGCACCAAGGAATACGTTCACCTACATAAATCTTAAAAGAAGTTAAAGATGAACCATAAATATTAGCATAAAAATTTTGGGGATAAATTTATTTATTGAAATTTTTATGCTCGAAAATTTAAATTATCCGTAGAATGACCCACATACCTACATATGTATTTTTTTAAAACTGAAATGTAATTGAATATTAGACATATGATTCCAGATTTTTCCCTGATAGTTGTATTAAAAGGTAGATTAATATTTTTTGATTTGAAGTCGGGTTTTCAGTTGACTTCAAATAAAATTTTCATGTTCAGTTTGATGTGTGCAGGATTTTAGTACCAGATAATCATTCGAATTTTGTCTTAGAGGATTAAAATCTGTTATATAAGATCGTGGAAAATGTGCATTTCCTATAATTATATCGGATTTTTGATGAAAAACTGCATTCGAAATCTATACATTTCATTTGTTAGATGGACAAAAATACTTTTATATATAAAAAAATAAAAATAAAAATAAGAGGTATAAACAAAATATCTTCTTTACATCAATAATGAAAGTCAATGTGTATCATCCAAGATATGCAGTTCTTTAGCTAATTGTTTAATTAATATTAATCTCTAAACATACTTGTGTGTTACATCCTTTAGAACGAATTTTATTAGTTTCTTAGGGAATATTAAAATTTATCTTTTTCATATAACTATTTAATATACTTCAAGATCTTCAAAGTTTATTCCTTGACCATCTGGCAGCTCCACATTTAGGATTTGATTTGTTGACCGAAGTGAGATGAAACGGTCTCTCGTTATCGCTTTGACAGAACTGTTCATTAAAACAACCATCTGTCATAATCATAACTGTCTGAATTGTATTCTGGGATTCAGTTAGTCTTTTGAATTTCCTCTCTTTACATATGCATGCGTTAGATATTTTAGAACATTTATTGCTCCATTTACATATGGATTTGATTTTATTAACTTGTTTACGTACTTAGATTAATTTAAATGCATGAGGAAATATTTGTGTAAACATGTTTCATTTCTCTATATTATCATCAATTTTCAGTTTAATTTCCTTTTAAGAGAGTTTTTTTCCTCTGTGTTGGCGAGTTCATTTAATGATCAGGAATTTTCCTTTCAGATTTTATATCATATGAAATAAGATCGGCAGAAATGTGCCTGGGTTGTGTCATCTCGAAAATGTCATCTCATAGTTATATTGGATTTCAGACTTAAAAAAAAATCCCTGACGGCTCTGCCTAAAGGCACAGGTAGATTTCGAAGACGCAGACCGTGGGGCGCCTGTTTGTTGGGAATTGTGGAAGAAATGACCTTTTTGCCATGATGCCGCAGTTGGGTTCCATAAGGGACCACCCACTTCAAAATCTAACTTGTTCGCAGGCGGAGCCGGTGATAAAAACTAGGGATTTTTTTTGTTTTTAATTTTTTTTTGCTATAAGAGTTGGTCCTATAAAAAACTTGTCAATATAAGTTTTAGATAATAGTAAGAGGATTTATAATAAATTTAAGCGGATTTGATATCTTGTAAATTGACGAAGTTATGAATTTTTTTCTTCTAAAACCCCCCTTTTCACCCCCTTGGGGCCATTTTTAATGATATCAAAAATTTGTTATGCATAAATTTTCGGCCCTTTTCCTAGAAGTAATAATAACTTTAAACGGATTCGATACATATTATAATTAAGACGTTATGGGTTTTTTTCTGTTTTCACATTCCCCCCCCCCCCCCCCTGGTTCGATTTTGCCCATTAACGAACTTGACCGAGATTTTATGCCCCTTGATTTTATGTATCAGTTTGGAAAATATTTGTAAAGAATTATTCGAGTCATCGTGTCCATAAAAAAGTGACATAGATAGATAGATAAAGTGTTGAACTGAGGGTGGTTCTGGGAGTCATAATCGGCGTAGATCTGCAAAAATTTTTCAAAAATTCCAACTTAGGGAAGAATGTAATAGGTAGTATTTCTTACGAAATCTACATAAAAAAAAAAAATCACTCTCGAAATACAAAACGTTTAATTTGTTATATGGAAAATCACAAAAGAATAAACTTTAATCTGTTCATTTATTAACAATGGAAGTTTATCCATATTCCCCTAGGTATGTAATTCATTAGGAAATTGTTTAATTAATAGAACTCTCGAAATGTACGCATGCATTTTTATTTAGAACAATCTTTATTAATTTCTGAGAGAGTAATAAAATGTATCCTATCTGTATCAGTGTAATGCACTTCAAATGTTTCAAAATTTATTCCTTGACCATCTGGTTGTCTGTCATTTGGGATTCAGTATGTTGAGGGAAGTGACATGAAACGGCCCCCGTCTTTATCGCTTTGTCAGAACTGCTCATTAGAATAGTCATCTATCATAGTTATCGAATTGCCATTCTGAGATTTTAAAACTGGATTTAGTCTTCTTAATTACCTTTCATTATTTATACTTGCATTAAACCTTTTTCCCCTCTTGAAACATAGATTTAATTATAGGATTTATTTACTTGTGTTAATTTAAATGCATTAGAGAATCTTTAACTATATGTGTTCTCTCTTTGTACTTTTAATTTTATTTTTATAAAGAGATTTTTTTTCATTTGTCCCTAGATGTCGATGTAGCATGATTTCACGATTATGGTTTATCATTAAAACGGGATAACTGTAACTTCTCTGTAATATCTTCCTCTATGTATGCAATTGGGATTTTTTTTCTTTTTTTTTTCCTTTACCACTGACCAATTTTGACCAAACTAATCTTCAAAGTTTGATTGAACATTTGGCTGTCTTTCATGCGAGATTTGCAGGTTCAGATCATTTTTAGAAAGGATTTTTCAAACTTGACAGTAAGATATATAAATGAATTAACTTTTTTTTTCTTTAAAAAAAAAAAAAAAATCAAAATCATGTTTTATTTCCCACATAATCGAGAGAAGCTATTGAAAATTGTGATTTATAAGTGAGATATATAAAACATTTTTCTCTAAACTTGCAGCCAATCTAGAAATTCCGAGCTGTAATTTCAAATATCCCGAAATTTGAAGGGAAAAAAAAGAAAAGATAGAAAGAAAGGATTTTGTTGGTGTATGTGTGCTTTTAATGTATGTGTGTGTGCGTGTGCATGTGTGCATTGTTTTACTGTTAAATGTATCACCAACAGAAGAAATCTGGCATTTAAGAGTAATTGGCTAGTCGGAATGTTCGAACTTTTGTTCTATAAGAAATATTGTTTAAAAAAAGGTGATTATTTTCGCGATGCAATCCGCATTAATAATATATTTACAGTGTGGATTGAAACACGGACAGACAAATAATAGTTTTGTTATTGTCTGCCCGTGCAATCTTAAAACTGTTATTTATCATTTATCATGCACTGCCTCATTTGACAAAGGATTCTTACAGAAAAGGAGATGAATATTCTTCGAATCTGTGCATCCGTTCTAAAACACCATCCACAAATATATGTAAACCATATCATTCGTATCAAAACCTTAATCTGTTTGAAGTCCGTTAAAAACAAAATTTTGGAATTCATAAGTCTTTCTTAAATGTTATATATTACATATGTTTTCTTCTTCTTTTTTTTTTTTCTCCGAAGCAGTATGACACGACTTTTTAAATCTTCCTTAAAACAGAATACTGCAAAGAACTGGGGAAAACCGCATATTTATTAGGAAATTATGCAGATTGTTTTACAACTGTATTCATTTTCATCCATCTTGCATTCTATTAAACATGGGTTTTATGTTTTAAAGCATATCTCAAAGAAAATTTATATTTTTTCACTGAAAATCATCCTTATACCTGAATTGGCTATATATTTTACATGGTGGATTATCATTTTTATATGACAGCACTTCATTGAAGCTAATTATCTTGTAGAAAACTCGTTAGGAACAGCAATTCACATAATATTTTGTTGTGATATTATAATATTATAATATTTTGTTACAATATGTTTTGTATATTGTATTATTATATGTGTATATTTATGTTTTGTATATTATATTATTTTGATATTATAATATTATAATATTTTGTTGTGAAATGCTTACTGTTCTTTGCGGTGCGTAAATCACGATTATGTTTATCCCTGTTAAAAAAAAAAAAAAAAAAAAAAAAAAACTGTTTAAATAAAGTTGTAATTGCTGTATATTTTTTAGGGAAATGACTCTCTCCTTTTTAGGTGCGTTCATAATTAATACGTAGTACCTACAGTCGTCGTCTGGTCTGTCCGCATATAATAGAGCAAAAACTACTCAACCGAATGGTTTAAAATTTAATATATATAATCGTTGCAGAATTTTGTCGAGTCATTATGAAAATAAAATCAAAACTTAAAAATATATTAATAAAAGTTTTCTTCATTCTATTAAATCTTATTATCTGTAATTAATTCAATGATATCCCATGATAGGTAAGGATTCTTAGGTTTCCATGGTGATTACGTCATATTATTTCTGTATTACTGAATTATAAACCTAATTTGTATACTAAAATTGTTTAATTATAGCAATCATATAGTCTACTGACGGTTTCTGGTTAGATGTTTCCGGAGAAATAGATATTAAATGGAAAAAGAGTCTAAATATGGATTTCAAGTTCTGAAATTTCAAAACTAGGTCTCAGTTTCAGTAAATTACAACAAAAGATAAAATCTCGCCAACTTAAAATGTACTTATTTTATTATCGAAATTTATCATATCATAATAACAGACAATATAATTAATTTCACTGAAATAATAACGATGATTTTTTTTTATTACATTGTCTTGTATTGGATATTTGCGCTTAGTATAATTTTAATGTAACATAATTGTAATTAATTGTTTGGAAAAGTGTATTGAAACTTAATTTCATAAAATAAAATTAATATCTATAATATGAAAATCTGCACATAAATAAATTTTGTATTCATGCATTTTTGCATAAGAGTGCAACAGCTATTACACCAAGATCTTAATATTTATAAAAACTAGTTATAGTGTGTACGCACCTTATTTGTCACGTTTGGCGTACAATTTCCAACTTGTTGTTTTCTTTTAATCTGCAAAACCCTTAAATTTTCATTCTGCTTACTTCTTTATTTATGAAGTATTTTTCATGAAAGCGTGTTAATGTTTTGACTAAAAATCTTCATTTTAGGATAATATGCTTTGACATCATTTTTTAAAGCCCCTTCCCCCTCTCCTTCCGTTACATTAAAGCATAAGGAGAGAGGTCCTTATCTGTTGTAAAATTAAGTTTAACACTGAAAAACATAAAAAGTAAGTTCTTCCTTTAAGACTTACTTTTATATTATTATGGATTGTGAACATTTACGATCAAAGAATGTTTTTACGGCACTTACTTTTCCCAGCAATTTCACAAGCATATTTTTTCAGTGATATCTAATATGGAAAAAAAGTTTTATAATTTGGCACCAGTACTTTATTCTTTTTTGTTCTGTAACAGTCATTAAATCACCTTAGTTTTTTTTTTGTTTTTTACTTACCCATCATACGTAGTATAGGGTAAGTCTTGTAATCGTTTTGAAAATCGAAAAAATTTTTTTGACGGATTTACACGTTTCAGACACTGGAGATTCCGAAAAACATATTTTTAGAAAAAAAAAAAATTGCCGTCCGTCTGTGTGTCTGTGTGTGTGTCTGTAAACGCTCTATCTCCCAAAAAAATTGAGATAGAGACTTGCAATTTGGTATGTACTTAGTATGTAATAATGGGAAGAAGCCTATTTCATTTCAATAACCTCGATTAACCGGAACAATTTTTTTCGGACTCTCGAAATATTCGTTCTGATGAAAGGTATATAAAAATTTTCGAAATTGTTTATTTTAAGAAATGAATATAAAAGACAATAAAAAAACATAAATTTTGAATAAAGCATGAAGTCGATCGGATAATTAGTTGCCGAGATATTTGGAATCCTATTTTCCACACTCTTCGATTTTTCATGACCCTGTATTTCATCCAAATTTCACTTCAAAGATATATTTTAATTGGAAATTTGACGCTTAATCAGATGCAATAAACCGCTAGTTAATAGGATTATTATTTTTGGAGTTATAAGGAAAAACCTCTTTCAAGCAATTCAGTAATCGAGCCTTTAAAGTTTGTGACGTCATCAAGCCACGATTTTATTTGAATTGCAATGCATTTTATAAGTAGTTTACACATTTTTATTTTAATATTTTACATTATGCATATCCATGATGGGTAAGTATTACGGTGGCCCCCAACGACTAGTTTTTTTTGTTTTTGTTATATGGCTATTACGCCTTTTAAACTATAGTAGTAAAAGTTAGTCAAATGAAATCAAGCGATTTATCAAAACGCAAATATAATGCGTCATTACCAGTCGACTTCTGTTATCTTTTGTACGCTACTGTGGGAATTAACTCTTACACATGTTAGGTATGTAGAATTACTTAACATTTCGTATAGGATTCTGTAATGAATTATCTTAGATACAATATGCATTTATTGGCATAATAGATGCAATATTTATAACCTAGAGATAAAACAGTTTGCAAATACTTCTGTATATTTCAATGATTTATATTCAATTTTAAGTTTAATTTTCCTTACAAAGCATTTTTTGTATATATTTCAACATAATTTTTGTATGTATTATTTGTAACTTGTAACACGGCCTTCTTAGCATTCTCATTTAACGAAACCGATTTTAGGGAGGGAAATAACATATAGGGGTTCCGAAATTCCCCCAGCTTATTTATTGAATTGTGAAAACAGACACTTTAAATAATGGGTTCAAGATTAATTTTGTAATAATCATTTTAATATTAATTGTTTATCAATCAGTTTTAGTATTTTGAATTTATTGAAGAACCTGAAAAATTAATATTGATTCACATGTATGATATTTAATAAGCAACATTTATTTAAGTATTTTTTTTTTATTTATCTTTAAAAGAATGTTTCATATTTAAAAACCAAATTTTTTATGGGGGAGAGTGGGGGGGGGGGGGGGGAGAGTATGAATGTAAATGAATCATTTTTTTTTGATTTTGAGATCCAAATTTTGAAAACATTAAGTAAAGAGCAATCCCTTTTTAAATTTTCTCGTAAGTTAACTGGTAATTTTACGATCAGTATTGTACTGTCCTCAAAAAAAAAAAAAAAAAAAAAAAAAAAAAAAAACAGAGTGAAATGTTTCATTAAAAAAAAAACCCACACTATTACTTCATCAAATATTTCACTAAAGTCAGTTTTTTTTTGTTCTCTTTTTATGCACCATTTAGAATAATAAAAATAGTTAAAAGTACCTAAGAAGTGCTTATTTAAGTTTTAAAATAATTTAAACTAACAATTGCAGAATTCTGGCAAAACATGAGTTTCATTTTTACAGATTTTCTTGTTATAATAGAATTTTAGAATTATCTACATAATTTTTTAATTGTTTTTATGCTAAACCATTAATATATAATGAAATACTTCATCTTCAGCTGATTATGTTAGTTGTGGTGTTTTTTTTTTAGGTAAAATGGGTTATTTTTTGTAAAAGTGGTTTTTCTTTTTTCAAATTCTCGCTTAGTTGGTTGTCACTTTGTAATAAAGTGAAAAAAAAAAATAATCACCATTAAAATCTTAATTAGAACAAGCTGTAAAAATTTAGTAATTTTTATTTTTTTGCATTCTTTATTAGACTATATGTAGAGAAAATTTCAAAAAGGGGGATTTTTTAGAGGACATTTTTTTAGAGGACAGCGCAGTATAAGTACTATAATTTCCACTTCATTCATTTTTAGGTGCATTCGTAATTATATAAATACGTAGCACCTATAGTCGTCGTTTGGTCCGTCCGTCTGTCCGTCCGTCTGTCTGTCTGTCTGTCCGCATATAACAACGCAAAAACTACCCAACCAAATGGTTTGCAATTTAAAATATATTATCTTTGCAGAATTTTGTCGAGACATTTCAAATTTTATTAAAATCGAATCAAAACTTTAGGAGATATTAATAAAAATATTTATTAAGAAATTTGAATTTTTTTTTTTTTTAAATCGGTGCTTTCTTGTTATAGGAGCTTCCGAAGTTTAATCGTCAAAGCGACCGAGATACTTATTTTATGACAGAAATTAATCTGCAGACGATATAATTCATTTCACAGAATTAAAAATCATCAAGATCTGAATATTTATATAACTAGCTGATACATATATATCTGAATATTTATATAACTAGTTAAGATATTTGTATGAACAGTGTCATAAAATATATACTTAACTAGCTGTTTAACCCGTTCTACGCACGGGATATCATGAATTTAATTCTAAAACGTGCGTACGAACGCACCTCGTTTGTAACGTTTGACGTACAATTTCCAACTTGTTTATTCTTAACTTTAATGTGAAATAAAAGCAATAATCCTTTAGAAAATCTCAGCAAGCCTGCTAAAGCTTGTAACTGTTTCAAAAAGTATCAAATAATTCAATAACATGTTTTTCCTTTTTAAAAAAATTGCCGCGTACTACTTTTAATACAATTATCCTCTTTGCAGAACTGATTTGATATGCTGCTCGTTTTCCCTTTAATTAAATATCATCTTTTATCAAATCTTAGCACAAAAATGGCGGATTGCGCGGATTATCCCTCCTCAAAACCCGCAGCACGTCTCTCTCCCTGAAAGATGTCCTGTGCATATGGAATAGCAAAAAGGGAAAGATTTATCGCACTCAGCGAATTTCTCATCATGCTGAGTTTTCTCGAAATTTTCATATAAAAAAAAAAATGAAATAAAATGTACGTTTTCTTTTACTTAGGGTGAAAAACTTCTTGAAGAACTTTAAAGGTTCCAAGGTTATGATAAGAAATTTTAATTTGACTACTATAGTCAGCAAAATTAATCATCAATCTGGAAAAAAAATGGTTGAAAAATGATTCGAAAAACTAAAGTTATAAAATATTAATTATCATATTTCGATTCAAGTAAGCCCTTTTTAAAATTTTCTCGTAAGTTAACTGGCAATTTTATGATCAGTATAAGGACTATAATTTCCAGTTCATTCATCATTTTGTATTTTTAACTTTAATGTGAAATAAAAAGAAATAATCCTGTAGAAAATCTCAGTACGTTTAATTTGACTACTATAGTCAGCAAAATTAATCATTAATCTGTAAAAAAAAAAGGGGGTTGAAAAATGATTCGAAAAACTAAAGTTATAAAATGTTAATTATCTTTTTCTGATTCAAGTAAGGTTTTGGATTGAAAATGACACTGTAATAATTTTGTTTGTTCTGCCAAAATTTGTTCTGACGAAGTTTACAAAAAGACACTATTTTGCAATTTGTATTTATTTACAAGTCCTTCATCCATGATGGCTAAATAATTCGAGAATAACTTTACATTTCCGCGTACGGCTCTATTTTGACAATTTCCGCTCTTGAAATACGGGGTGATTTTTTTATATTTTTTTCTATCTATATATATTGCTATTTGCATCTTTATCATCAATTTTAATATAATACATTCATTTTAAAAGTTTTTGAATTTTCAAAATATGTACAATACGGCTCACGCGTTTTTAGCGGATATGGTTTATAATATTCGCCAAAACGATATATATTTTTTTATTTTGTCTACTATTTCCAAACAATGCTCTTCAAGGTAAATAAATGTCTAGTAGAAATCAGCCACGAGATTACTATTCGGAAATAGTCGTAGACAAGATAATGAAAAAAGTTGTCGCATGTGACACTATGTGGCAAGTCTTCTGCGATTTTTGTGTGACCCATAATAGTACACGAACTTCGTAATTTGCGAAATCATGAGAGCGATACGCGAAGGGTTAAGTGCTCAGAAATGAAAACAGAATAAAATATATATATTAAAGTGGTTAGAAAATGAATCAATAATGCATTTAAAAAATACAAACAAGAAGTAATAAGAAATAGGAATTTTAAAATGTTAATTTTCACTTTTGATTGCATATGCAGCATGGTTCTTGTGATTAAGATTACTTTATAAATATATTATTAAGGAATCAATTTTTAACTTTTCATAAATTTTATCACCCGAGTCTAAAAATCCAGTACTGTGGGATTTCTCCGGAAAAGTTAATGTTCTGTGATGAAGATAGAAATTTTAATTTGTTTAATGTGATCAGTAAAATTAACCACTAATCCACTAGAGAGAGAGAGAGAGAGAACTTCAAAAGGTTTTTTTTTAGACCAGAGGTCAGCCACGTTTTACCAATATTGTGCTTGAATATATGTTGAAAAACTCACTTCGCTTACCAAGTCATTTCTACAATTTTTTTGTATTTCTGTAAATCACAGTATATTCTAACATATTAGTTATATTATCACCATAAAGTTATAAAGATTACATATATATGTTACTGTAAAAATAATAAATTATAAAATATGTACACTTACCGTTAAATATGTATAAATATCAGCAGGCTATGATAATTGAGATAGATTCGATTATTGCAAAACATTTTGAATAATAAAAATAATACGAATGGCAAGAAAACTATATTTTTTATATTTATTATTATAAATTACTAAATATTTTAGATGAAAAGCCAACATAAACTGCAGAAGGAAAGTTAGAAACTGCAGAATCTATTTGAAAGGGGATAAATAGAAATAAAAATATTCAATCTTCATGCCCCTGATAATACACCCGTGTGCCAAACCCTGCACGCGTGCCATGAATTGCCGATCTTTGATCTAGACTAAAATTATATAATAAAAAAAGTCGTGAATAATTTTCGATGTTTCAATGTGAAGATAACATTTTTAATTCGATTAGAATGGTTTGAAAAATTAATTAGTAATCAATCACGAAAAGTTCTGAAATAAAATATTAATTTTCCCTTTTGAATCAAACATGGTTTTTCATTAGGAAACTATTGCTACAACGATCTTACGTTGATATCAAAATTTTGCGTGAAAAAAAGTTGCATAGCCGGACGTTTTTACATTTTTGAAAAGTTTATAAAAGTAATGAACTTTTATTTATATTTTACACATTTTTGTCACCTGTGCCTAAAAATCTGGAACAGTGCGCGTTATCTTTTTAAAAAGATTCTCTAAGACATGAAAGAAATTTTGTATAAAGATAAGATTAAGTGCGTATTTTTATTAAGATGACGAAAAATTCTTGAATAACTTTGAAGGTTCTACAGAAGATTAAATCCATGAGAGAGAGAGAAAAAAAAAATAAGAAAAATGCAACTTAACAAAAGTTATAAAACATTAATTTTCATATTCTGATTCATAAAGGGGTGTGAGAAAATTTACAGTGAGATGATTTTTAACATTCTGTAAATATTTTATCAAAAAGTAAAAAAAAAATCGCTTTTCAAACCATTTTTTTCACGTGCATTTAAAAATTACAGAACTTCTTTTCGTATTCACAAAACGCCGGAAAAATTTCGCTTCATATATATATATATATACGTATATATCTTTAAAAAAAAAAAAAAAAAAAAAAAAAAACGGCGCTCTCAGCTAACGATGACGAAGTAATTCTTGGAAAATTTATGTTTCAAGAAGAAGATAAATAGTTTAATTTGTTTAATATGGTCAGCAAAATTAATCTGTGAACTAAAATAATAATAAAAACACCTGTTGTAACTAAAGGCATAAGATAATAATTTTTACATTCTTAATCACACACATTTTTGTCCTTACTTAATCAAGCAAACAACTTGATTAAGAGCGAGAGTGGAAGAGTTCTATTTTTATTTTTATTCTTTCACTTTGTAAATGTTTCGCAGAGGAGTACATTTTTTTCACTTCTTAAACATTTTTGTCTTTCTCATTTAAAAAAGCTAGAGCAGCATTTTTTTCAGCACATTCTCCAAAATATGGGTGAAATTCTGTTGGTACAAAAAATATTTACATTTGTTTATAGTGAAGAAAAATATTTTGAATGACTTATGTTCGGAGAAAAACGTAAAAAAAAAAAAAAAAAAAAAAAAAAAAGTTATTTGTTTAGTATTGTGAGCATGATGCAAATCATTAATTTATAAATGAAAAGATCAAATAGTGTTCGCACTAAAAATATATGAAATTAAAAATATAATTAATTTTCACATTCTGAATCAAATAAGTTTTTTAATTAAGGACACCACTTTGATGTGTTCAATATTTTAAAAAAATCGCCTAAAATACTCTGTATACACACGAAAATCATATTTGTAGAATCTTGTACTGAAAGTGAAGGGCAATTTTGGAATTGTAGAAGTAGAGCGTGCCGTAGTAGTTAAACAAACAGTAACGAATGCTTTAAACGCCTTTTTCTGAGAAATGCATTTTGGAAAATTGGTGACTACTTTTACTCCACCAATTTTCAATCAGCTTCAATATATTTAAAAATTTATCATCACATATTTTTTCCGGTATAAGACGTCTGTTTTTTAATATTGATAACTCGCTTTCCTTGTAACTTTTAGGTAACGAAATGTTTGTTTAAAATTTATATATTATTTAGAATCGATATCATTTAACTAAAAATTCATAATTTTTTATGGGGTTATGCATTTCACTAGCTTTCAGACTAACAAAACTATCTTTCTTTTATTTCATTGTCCTAGATCAAGTCAACCATGAGTTATTGTAGTCACCGCTTGACACTCTTTTTTTTCGAAGCTCTCCCACACATCAGCTATCAAGAAACCATTTTTTAATATATCAACTCAAAAAACAACAACAAAAAGAAAACTTTAATGTATGCATAATAAATTAATGTTAATGGATTTTTATGAACATTTCGCATTTCTAAAAACATTTCCAAAAAAGCCTTAAATTTTGGGGCGTTAAAGTGGTGTTACTCCTTAAGAACGAGTCTGGGAATTTCTTTGCACTTTGTAACTATTTTACACAAAGAATACATTTTTCTCTTGTCAGACATTTTGTAAAAATCTCGGACAGCTTTCTCCCTTCTTGTTTTTCAAGACTTCAAAATATTTCTAAACTGTATACAAGGTAACCTATTTTATTGTTGTCCAATAGTTAATTCCTAAACAGTTAGTTTTAAAAATTCGAATGTAACAATTCTGAATCATATTCTGAATCATATTAAAAGGCAATTATGTTAAAATAGTTGTTTTTGTAACAGTTGCAAAATTTAAATTTTACATGGCTCCTATGTCCTAAGTTATATTTTGAAAAACTTTCCCTGTGAACTAACCAGCAAAAAAAAAAGAAATAATAATCGGTCAAGTGCAAGTTTTTCTCGCGTACAAAAGGTTACGTTTAGTAAATTTATTACTTACTGATTGCAATATTACAAAAAATCGTCGCTAAAAGACTGTAAACAGAATTATTCTATTAATTATTTTTTAATAATTTGTAGAATAATTGAATTCAATTTGAATGAAAAACGTTGACTATTCATCAGTATGATTCGCCGTACTTAAAACAAACACCTTGTTCAAAGTTTAAACTTGGCATTGTGTCAAGCATGCTTAGAAAGGAGCCGCAAAGTTGCAACGACGGCTGCGTCCGTGCTGCGTTTTTCTAGATAGGTTTTTCATTAATATCTTGGCTGACATATTTTTTCGAAAATCATTGTCTATAATCCTTGGATGATTCCGCGTCGATAGGTGTCTCGTGCGCCCTCAATTGCCTCTCAAGTTTACTATTCGAACTGCTTCTTTTAACGTAGTAATAACATATTTATACAAATTTATACAAATCGTGTGATATAGAAAGGGAATGAATAGACAGTAGAACTTGACACCCCATGGGATTCAGAAAGCATATCGACTTAGTGATTATCTACTTTTCCGACAATGACTCAAAAAAATTTAATGTCATTTTTTCTTCTTCCATAATTTGCAAGAAAAATTTTGTTCTTTTAAGACATCAGTAGTTTTGGAATCGTTAAGAGGTTTACGAACAGGTTAGTAAACCGGTTTTAATGTAACTAAACACATCATATTTATATTGATTCCAGAATATCCTTTGTATAATGAAAACATTCTAAAATACAGCAAAGCAGACATTGGTTTTCTGCTAAAACTTGTCACGTCTGTGATTTTTTCCTAATTGAAGTAAAAATTATGACAACAATGTGAATAATAAATTTCGAATTATCGGGGGTATTCGAATTATCTCCATGTCGAGTTATTGCTGTTTCACTATATAAATAGTTATGGTTAAATATAACCAGGTGAAAAAAAAACTACTTTTTTTTTATTGTAGCGAACTACAACTACATCTACTTTATAGAAAATGTAGTCAACTACAACTACTTGCTTTAAAAAGTAGCGACTACAAGCTACTTTTTAAAAGTAGTCACTACTTCGCTACTTTCAGATTTTGTCAAAGGGTTCAATTTACATTAGAAATTGAAGACATGGATAAAATAATAAAGCGACCCCTCGTTATATCGCACCTGCTGGGGATGCAATGGAATAAATGAGACAGAACCGAGGGCATTCAAAAAATTAAGAAAGAAAATGTTTACAAAAATATACAAGAAATTATTTTGTGTTCGTCTGCAAAATGGTTAGTTTATACACACATTACAAATTGCGTAGCAAAATTAAGAGAGATGTTATAATCTAGAAAATTACAGAAAAACAACTCTAAATACAAACAAGAAATAAATATTTAAATAAAGCGATTCCGAATAATAAGAAACCCGGCATTAAAACATGAAGTCCTAATAACAAGCAAGTAGACAAGTGTTGCCAGCAAGAAAATTAATTCTTTTGGTGGGTTAGTTCTTAATTTTAGCAGCAAGTGTCTAAGGAAAAAAATCTATGATTTCATGAGATGCGTTGCTATACACTGCAGTTGACATTAGCAAATTGTTGAGCAGAACAAATTTTGAACAAAAGAAGCAAGTTTTGGATACGCGATTTGCAGAGTGGCATATTTTTTTCAATGAAGTAGCGTCAAAAGTAGCGCAGGTTTTCGCTACAAACTACTGATTTTTTGTATCGCACTACTCGCTACACTACATTGCTTAAAATATAGCTCGCTACACTACAAACTACTGTAAAAAGTAGCGACTACTGTAGTTTTGCTACTTCCGACCCCTGAATATAACTTAATCAGGAACGTATTCGTCTAGAAATACAGAGCAAACAGGTATTTTGTATGAGTTCTGTAACTGAAAATATTGTTGGTATTCGGATTTTTCTTTGTATGCTTTGCATAATAACTATCTCATTCATTTACATGAGACGCGAGAAATGTTATTCTTACATACTTGTATAATTTAATCAAATTTTGCAGTGTATCATATTATATATTCCTTTACGAATGTCTGATGAAATTTCATTCTCACTCACCTTACATATGTAATCAAACTAAATTTTCCTAAGATTCTTCTTTTTGAATGTTTCATGCCGTGACTTTCAAAAGCAGAACAAAAAAAAAAAAAAAAAGGTGTTTGTAATATGTATTCTAGTGAAATTTTGCTGTGTTTCTCTTTATATTGTAAAATGTTGCAACATATAAAATATTTATAGAAATATATTTTTAGCAAAATGTTTTAATATAAATTATTAATATCAAACTTCCATTTCTCAAAATTTAAAATGCATGAGTGATTTATGTTTCAAATTAAAGCGCAGTTTCTAAAAGTAAATCTTTTTATTTATTTTTTAAATTGTACGCATTTCTTAGAAATTTGGAATTTATTTTGAGCCATATTTTGAGACAAATTTCTTAGTGTTGTCAGCTGTTCTTGCTGTCTCTGGCTAAGAAACTTTTATTTAATGTTTTAATTATAATATTTTTGAGTGACTTATTATTATTATTATAACTAAACTTACCTCAATTAAAAATTGTGTTTTCCGACAATTCATTATAAAATATGCAAATGCATTAGTTTTTTAATTTTTAGTTTATTTTTATATGCAACTTTAACGCTTGAAGATTCAATTATCAGTTCTTTATCCCTTTTTACAAGCTATAACAATGCTATTCTTTGTAAAGCACTTAATAAAAAATATTGTAAAATATTCTGAAAATGTTGTTCTAGTTCTTATTTTATCTTCGCTATCACTTATTCACAAAGTTTTGCGTGAGGTTTTCTTTTTTCTTAGTAATTTCCTTTTACAATAAATATTTAAATGAGAAATCGCATGCTGTGATAAGTAGTGATTGCATTTGTATGTTGAATACCCGTGGAAAAATAATATTCAGTCTTATCACTTTATTTTGCTTTTGATCTGTTATTTTGATTTTTGAGAAAACAAGATATTAGCATTTTAAACTCTGGACAAAAACTGTTTAAGCTATCAGTTGAGGTGTTTGTTTACTGTTATTCCAAATCTAAATTTTATCTGTCTAGAAGGCAGTAAAGAAATGCAGAAAATAAAGAAACTTCATTATCTATTTTCTTAGATATACTGTTTTTTAGTTTGAGTATGCGAAGGTGAATAATTTTATTATTTTTAACTACTTATCAAGAAGTTTATTTCGTAACATTTCATCTTTGTTCAAAACTTCAAGAATTTTACTTGTAATGTTGAATAAGATTTATTTATCAAATAAATAAATAAATACGATAGGCGGGTATTAGGGAATTAAATTTGATGTAAAATAACTGTTAAATTGGGTTTTTAACTTTATAAAAATAGTTTTTGCATAAACCATGAAATGAACTACTAAAATAGTTATAACAAGTTGGAAACTGTACGTCAAACATGACAAATGAGGTGCGTTCGTACTATAGCTAGTTATGAAAATATTCAGATCTTGATGATTTTTAATTCTGTGAAATGAATTATATCGTCTGCAGATTAATTTCTGTAATAAAATAAGTATCTCGGTCGCTTGACGATTAAACCTCGGAAGCTCCTATAACAAGAAAACACGGATTAAAAAAAAAAAAAAAAATTGTTAATAAATATTTTTATTAATATTTTCTAAAGTTTTGATTCGATTTTTATAAAATTTGAAATGTCTCGACAAAATTCTGCAAAGATAATATATCTTAAATTTCAAACCATTCGGTTGGGTAGTTTTTGCGTTGTTATATGCGGACGGACGGACAGACAGGCGGGAGGACCAGACGACGACAATAGGTGCTACATATTTATATAATTACGAATGCACCTAAAAATCCTGAAATATTTTCACCTTTTATCAAGATTCAGAAAGCGTTAATGCAGTCTTGATTGCGATCGAAAAAAAAAATAAGAAGTTACAGTTAATAAAAATGCATAAAAAGTATTGTATATAGGGCATGGCACCTTGTGTTTGGATCTACAATGTGATTAACTGAGTTTTAGTATTCCTTTATTAGCTTAAAATGTTTTATTTATATTTTTTTTCTTCGATTCATTGCTTATCTGCTACAAATAATACAATTTTCTAACAAGCTAGTGCGTTCTTGCTACAAATCTTAAATTTTGTTGCTGCAAAAATTTTTCATAATTGAGCTTTACACTCTGGTACATACTTATTAAGCTATCCAAAGCGTTGTTTTGGGTTTTAAAAATGAAACTCTACCACGGCGGGAAGAATGGAGGATGAATTAATTTCCATTATTTTGGAAACTATACATCGCTTTGAAATCCTAGTAAGATTGGACTACGGAAATCGATATGGCTGTTGTTTAACATGAAGTTTGCGAAGAATAGTTTGATAAAAGTTGATAAGACTGAGATTTTTGATATAATCAAAGAAAACAAACATGTTTAAATGGAAAAGAATAAGGAAAAAAAGACATTTTTATAAAATTTCTATAGTATTTATAGTTTAAGGGTATCTTTTTTAATATTTGGCTTTATTAACCCCTTGGGGACGAGCGACACGTATACGTGACGCATAAGATGCTCAGAATCCTTAATTATTCCCACCAGTTATATTTTATTGTAAGCTTTGCCTTACTAAATCTTAGCATTTTTGCGATTCAATTAGGCGAAAATTATTGTTTTGAAAAACCGGTGGTAAAAGATTAAAAATTCTGTAAAAGACGCTCGTCGCGAAGGGGTTAAAAAAAATGTGTATTAACATATGTATTAACTTTTTAAATTAAAATAATGATAAAAATTTATCACACTGGTTAATTATTTAATGCTATTTAATTACATTACAAAACTTATTTAAACTTTAATCAAGTTTTCATTATTAATGCAAACAATACTATATTTTCCTATCGTAGAAATGGTAGAAAATTAATCTGATACATTTCGCATACAGAGAAGGATATATAAAGTTTTAATTTCCATTATTTTAGAAATTGAAGATAGAGTCCAAATCTTAGTAAGACTGGACAATCGAAAATCGATATTGCTGTTGTTTAACATAACTTTTGCAAGGGATATTTTGATAAAAGTTTATATGACTAAGATTTCCGATATAATTGCTAAGAAAATATGTTTAAATGTAAGATAATAAGGAAAAAAAACAGTTTTATAAAATAAATTCGTAATTTTTACAGTTCATGAGTATCTTTTAACATTTAAATCTATTAAAGAAATGTGTACTAACATAGGTATTAACTTTCTAAATTAAAATAATGATCAAAATGTATCACGCTAGTTAACTATTTTAATGCTATTTAATTACAATACAATACATATTTAAATTTCAATCACGTTTTTCATTAACAATAGAAAAATACTGATTACCGGTATTTCCCTATATCGTACAAATGCTAGAAAATCAATCTGATACATTTCGCATACAGAGAAGGATGCATGAAGTCTTAATATATTCTTTATTCCATTATTTTGGAAATTGAAGATCACCTCCAAATCCTAGTAAGATTGGACAACGAAAATCGATATGGCTGTTGTTTGTTTACGATGAATCGTTTGACAGGATTTGATATGATTGAGATTTCCTAAATAATTAAAGAAAATAAACTTATGTTTAAATGGATGAAGATAAGGAAAAATATATTTTTGTTTGTAACATTTCTGTGTTGTTTATAGTTTTATATAATTCTCCTCATTTTCGACTTTATTTAAATAAGGGTCATTACATATGCAATTATATTCTTTTTTTAGTAGATTGTTAAACAATATAATTACATGCGATGAAACTGTTTGGCACTGTGGAATTATTTTTATGCTGATTAATTACAACAATAAGCTTATTTCAGTTTTAGGAAGATTTTCTTTAATAATACTGACAATACTATTTGCTTAGCGAATAAATAAATGGGAAATTAAATTAGTTTCTTTCACGTTCAGAGAAGGGTGAATCCTGTCTAATTTCCATTATTTTGAAAATGGCTGATAGTCTTCAAATTCTAGTAAGACTGGACAACAAAAATCGATATGACTGTTGTTTGTTTACGAAGAATCGTTTGACAGGAACTGACATGACTGATATTTTCGATAACATACAAAGAAAATAAACTCACGTTTAAATAGAAGATAATAAGAAAAAGGATTTTCATAACATATTCATTTTAGTTACAATTTTGAAAAAGTAACTCTTTTTATTTTTGGTTCTGCTAAAGAAGTAATTTATCTTTATATATGTGTTAATTGTGTTGACTAAAAGAAAATACGCACGATAAATTGTATCATCTTACTAATGAAATTTCAACGCTAATTAATTACATTTTAAAGCATATTTGAAGTTTAATTACTCCTTTCTTTAAGAATATATACAATACTTTATTTTAATTTATTTATCAAAGAAACAGTACTGCAAAAATTTGGCCTATCCAATTTACATACGGAGAAGGAGAAATGAAGTCTATTTGCAATTCGTCTGTAAATTAGAAATCACCTTCATATTAGTACTCCGGACGCGATACATATTTCAGTTATACGTTTAACCTATATACGTATAATACGTCGGTATGAAATACGTATACCTTAAATGATACGTTTAAATGTTACATCGCACAGGGGAGTATTTTATGGAAAATCCCGTTCAAAAAGGCAGAAATTAAAATTGGCTGAACGTTGGTGTGTTAAAAGCACATTTTATAATAACTGACTAACTTGTGCGCCGCTCTATATCTAATTCAGGAGTATGAGTCATATCCGGCGGCTCCTAGCCTCAGTTGAAATGAAAGTTTCTTTATGAGAAGGCTTGCTTTTTTGTTATGTTTCAGCTTTGTAATTGTGTTTAAATGTATGCTTTAACATGTGCATTTAAATAATTTTTCTTTTCATACAATAAAAAATAATTTAAATTGAAAATGGGTTAATATTGAGCATCTTTAGATCTAATATAGTAATATATATTTATTGAAATATATTATCTAATATTTTTAAAGCAGTGTCGGAATTTGTTGGATCATTTATGATTTATAATCGTAATGGTCATAATTTTGAATTTTTTTTTTTTAATGTTCCGCATATTGTTGCCATTTTTAGATATCAATGTTTTTTGGGAGGACTGCAAACCTATTAAAAACACTCAAAAACCGGCATCTCTATACTATAGAGACTCAACTTTGATAAATACTAAACGCAAATAATATAAACATATTATATGCATTGGTTTTATAAATAATTAAAATTTATGTGTGGTAAAACTAACTACATCTAATTAACATTACTTGCAAATGAAACAAACCTATCAACAATTAATTTCCTCTTATAAACAGTAAACGATTGAGTAAACATTGTATTATGTATGCATATATAACATTGTATTTACGAAAAAATACACAAATGGGTTTTAGACCCGATAACGGACGAATACCTTGTTTTTATATTCAACACTTTCACCTCCCTTAGCGGTTGAATTTCAAAAATCACTGAAATACGCGTTTAGTGTAACAAGTTGTAATTTTTTTTTAGTAGATCTGCTATGCTGCATATCACGTTCCTACCTAAAACTGCTGCTGACTTATGGCGAAATGACCTAAAACTGTCGACACCCCCTTTAAGACCCTTAGGAGTTCAATTTTGAAAAATCCTTTCTTAGTAGATCCCTATTACATCTTACGAATATATATATATATATATACCAAAGAGTTCAACTTTCTAACTTCAATATTTTCGTCTGTGCGTTGATGAATCAGTCAGGACAAAGCCTCTTATATATATATCGATGCGCGGCCTATTTTTATTCGTCACTTATAATAGTTATAAGGATTGAATGTCACCGGAATTTACAACCAAATTTATTTCCAAATAAGTAAAAGCAGTTTCTTCACGTACATTATAAAAACAAAGTTTTATTTCAAAATTTCGGTGGGAATATGGCATTTATGAATTCAAAATATTTTAAAAACCTCAGAACTTTCCGAATGACCTAATATATGAAATGATATATGTATTATAATTTTTAACTAATCTCTCTATTTCTAAATAAAAGAAAATAGATTCAGCGAAGAAACAGCGACTCCCGATGCTTAAGTACTATAAAAATTGCAGGCAATGCCAAAATAGCGTACCCGGCGAAATTGTATAGAATAAGTGAAATGCGATAGGAGCGTTGCCCGCAGCTAGAGGGTTAATAATACTTAGCAATTATATTTATAGAAACCACTTTTAGAAAATGCCTCGGAATTCTGAAAATACTTTCTCTCATTTATATATGTATTATATATTCTCAGAGTTTTGTATTGAAATTTTTAGTGTTTAGTCTTGTTTTGAAATTAATATTTAAATTAGAAGTTGGATATTGGAATTCTTGTGATTGCAACTTCCATTTATATCTAGGAAAAAAATTAAAGCTTCTTTTGTACTTTTTATTCATCCGGGCTTTTATTCTTTGATTTTCTCAAAAAAAAAAAAAAAACTTAAAGCATTTAAAATTATGTGAATATATAAATTGTTAGCTTAGGTAAACATCCATTGTTTGCAGTTAATCAGAATTTCGTCTAGACAGCAGTAAGCACATTAAAACAAAATCAGGTTATAATCTGAATTATTAAAATTTTCAGGCAGTACAATGAAAAATCAGACTAATTGGAATTTTCAGGAGTTTATTTAAACACAAAAATGTTTTAAACTGCACAATACATGATTATTTACAATGAGAGCGAAACATAATAATTGCATCGAAATGTGCAGCTTTACTGCACAATGCATAAAGCAAAACTATTTTCTCCCAGCCCTATATGTTTACAATAACAGAGTCAGGCACAAACTTGATTACCTCAGCGAAATACAAGCCCAGGGGCAACATCGCCCACACATGAAACATGTGACTATTGCCCTGAAGTGAAGCGATTCATCACAGGGTGGATGTGTTTACGCAGCAATGTTTTGTGTGTTATAAGCTTACAGGCTGCTTTTTCTCCAATAAACTTTAGCTATTCATTGATGATTACTTTAAATTCTTTTTCAGATTTTTCACTTTAAATTCTTGTTTAAAAATTCCGTATGTTCTGTTGAGCATAATGTTGTTTATTGAAAAAAATTAATAAATAACCTAAAGTAATGTAAATTCGATGTTAGCATTAAAACAGTGTTTCTTTTAATAAAACATGGTAATTTCAAATTAAAATAAAACATAAATAATTTTTAATTCGCCGCAAAATTATTCATATAAAATTCATTAAAAAATATTGATAAACGTTGCTCTTTTAAAATTTGTGTTAAAAACATAAAAAAAAAAATAATTAAATAATATAAATATATATGTCTGATAAGTTGATCTTTGCAAGACAATTTAATTTTGTTTTTCTTATTTAAAGAAAGAAGTAGTTTCCTTAAAGAAAACTGAACATTATGTATGAAACTTGAAAAAGTTTAATCTTTCTCTTATCAGTAAGTATGCATAAGCATATATATGTATATGAAAGGTATTAAAATTTCATTTTAAATCTCAAATTTAAATGAATTTCCAATCGAACTCTTAATGTCTACTTCTGAAGCTGCCCCTTTTAATTTGTTTTCGTAGCCCAACAAAAATTACTTTCCGATATTAAATTTTAACCAACTCTAAGATTAAAAGTGCAAACGTTAGCGCAATTTGCAGTTGATTGTGGTTGAGGCCTGGGATATCCTGGCCCCGGGAATCCTACGGGTTCCTGACCACAGAATCAATCAATAGACTTTAAGTTAAAATTTCCTCCCAATTTAATGCCTTCGTCAGGGATTTTTAAAAATAATAACTGTTTTTGGGGCCTCAGGACTCACACCTACAAGTGCATCATTGAACTGGACAATAAAAGACGTTCGTTCAATTAGCGAGGTCCCGAGTCAAATTATTTTATTACTTCCTCGACAAGGCTTCAAGTTGTTATTTTAAAGCTACTAGAAGCCAATTCTCTACAATGGACTCCATTTATGTGACAGAAAGCATCCGTACATCTCATATATTTTGCTTACGTAGTCTCATATATATAATTGGGCAACATGGCAAAATCTGGTTTCATGTTCGCTGGAAAATTCGAAATCTTTCATGGGAGTTCCTTCAAAGGATTTGTTGGAATCCAACACAATTTACATAAGTGCATGTAAATCCGTGGTGACGGGCTTAAAGGTGAAAATAAGCACTCGCCAGTCGCCACTCGTCGATTAAAAATTAAAAATTGGCGATTAAAAATATGGAAAGAACCAGCCAAATGCAGGATTTCCCGATTAGCATTTTTTCCTAAATTTCGAATTTAAATTCCGCGCTTGTTCGACGAAATTCATAATTTTCCTGCACCCGTTCGATGATATTCACGATTTTTACACGTCCGTTTGACGAAATTCGGAATTTTTACTTGCCCGTTCGACAAAATTCGGAATTTTTATGCGCCCGTTCGAAGAAGTTTATGATTTTCCACGCATAATCGACGAAATTCATGATTTTTACGTGTCCGGTCGATAAAATTCATGATTTTTATGCACCTGTTCGATGAAGTTCATGATTTTTACGCGCTAGGTCGATAAAATTCATGATTTTTGCACTTCCGATCAACGAAATTCGTGATTTTTATGCGTCCGATCGACAAAATTCGTGATTTTTACGCTCCCGAATGACGAAATTCATGGATTTTTACGTAGCCGATAGACGAAATTCATGAGTTCTCTGCTTCCGATCGACGACATCGTGATGTTTCCATGCGCGTTCGGCGAAATTCGTGATTTTTATGCACCCGTTCAACGAAATTCATGATTTTTATGCGCTCGGTTGATAAAATTCATGATTTTTACGCGCCTGATCGACGAAATTCAGGATTTTTACGCGTTCTATAGACGAAATTCAGGATTTTTACACTCCCGAATGACGAAATTTATGATTTTTACGTAGCCGATCGACGAAATTCATGATTTTTCCGCACCTGATCGACAAAATTCATGATTTTATGCGCGCTATCGATGAAATTCATCATTTTTTACACTCTCGAATGACGAAATTTGCAATTTTTCCCGAATCTAATTGGTGAAAAACACACAATTCCTGAATTTGTGGAGATTTTGGCCTGCTGGCCACAGGTTGTGCATGTGTAATGCATATCATTGTGTGGGTTATTATTTAGTGCATAAACATACCTGTTTTATTATTGTCAGACCTTAATTCTAGACAAATAATTTTTTAAAAGGCACTTATGTAGTTAGCTACACAAGTACCTAAGCTTAGTATGACTTATGTAGTTAGCTACATAAGCATGTTGTGTAGAACTTTGAAGTTAACTTATTTTAAAAATTTAAAATAGATTGGAAATTAATATCTCAAGATTTTTCAAAACAATATAAATTAAAATATTTTTATTTAGTACATAAATTACTTTTTTACTGTAAAGTCATTGTATTTAAAAAAAATTAAATATTCCATAACATAAATGTACTTACTGGCTACTAAAGAAATTATTCTCACTAGCCAATAACTGGCTACTAGAAAAAGCAACCTACCGGCCAGTGGCTATTAAGCGAAATTCCTTATTTTCATCTTTACCGAGCATCCTCTCAATAAGTTAATTCTAGGTGAGAGAGTTATATGGTGCCAGGAGAACCTCTCCCCATGAAATTCTGGGAAATGTCTTCCTCGAGGAATTTCGGGTATTGCCTGCCTATATATATAGTTTGCGGTTTGGTTAGGTGCTTCCAGTTCTACACTCTACTATTGCTGCTAAGTTAATGATGATGAAATTTATATTTCTCTGGTGTCTAGTGTGTAATATGGTTATTTGATTTTTCCCACTGAGACTTTAATTGTTTTCCCTTTTACTTGTGTCTGTTGTTGATTTCTTTCTCCGAATTTTCTAAACAATCATAATTTTCAAAGTTATCAAACGTTACGTATAGATCCTATATTTTCGCCATTTTTTAGACTTTAATGTAGGGAAACCTGGATTTGTCACATTCTTAATTCGTTATGCTTTCAAATTTCACATTCTTTTCAGCTTTTTGACAATTTTAGTTTACTGTCACCATATATTATATTCAGCAAATTATCACTGCAACCCTAATGTTCAGCATCAGAATTAAAGAAAAAAAAAAGTAAAGTAAAAAGGAGGAAAATAAAAGTTAGTTTTTAATACATACTTAATCCGACTTTTATGCAAATGGCCGATTTTAAATTTATTATCTAAACAGTTTGATTCAAGCTGTTTGCTTTGTAGATAAATCGTTATTTTCAATTTCATCTTCTAGCGAAATAGTTTATTTTCTATTAGTTCCAGAAGCAGTGTCTTCGGGCCATCCTTCTGACAATTTTTTTCGTCTAAAAATCCTATATATTAACACAAAAAGGGATTTCTGTAAGATTCACAAAACATGGACTTGGACATATTTGCGCATGCGTGAGATTAAATATAAGCCCTGTTCAGTTTTAAGGTACACAGGAACGCAATCAACTTAGCCCAGCGGGCTAAGGCAATAGTTTAAACTCTGGCTCTCTGCGTAGAACGTGAGTTCAAACCCGCTTCCGACAGAATGATTTCTGCAGTACTTTTGGCTATAATTAATTTCAATTATTGTCAGATTTTCAGGAAAAGAAGTTATATGAATTGTATTTTTTTATTCGAATGCTTTTTAAGTAAGAAAAGTTTAACACCCAACAATATTTTTGCAGATTAACAATTGTATTAAAAATATAAAATTATAAATTTAAAAAATATATTTGTATTAAAAATATTTAAATTGAAAAAAATTACATGTCAAATCATGTTATCAATTAAATAAATTGAACTGATCTACAACTTTTGCTATATTTTGTAGGACCATTATCAAGAATATATTTATATGTATACTAAGAAAAATATGTGATTATTTTCCATAAAAAGGAAGAAGAAAAGAAGAGAAAATAAAAAGAAGGAAAATTATTCCTCTAAAAACTATAAAATGAATTTTCTTGATATCCTTCATTTAATAATTAAATAAAGTATGAAAATGTTAAATTAAATTCAAGTTATTATAAATTTAGATTTTAAATCGTTAGCTGCAAGCAGCAAATTTTAATTTCGGGGTTTTAGAGTGAGACTGATAAAAATTTTTAAAGTCAGGAAGTTTTAAAAAATTAGAAAATACTAAATATTGTAATTCAAAAAAAGAGAGAGAGACTGTGATAAGTAAAAATAAATGCCCTGTTCGTTAAATTAATATTTTTAGTTAAATTTCTGCTAAAAAAAAACAAGCATAATAAATATGTTATAAAATTACAAGTTTAAAATTCTTTCACTACATTAATTGAGTATGTTGGACTGAAAGCAACATCTATCGCTTTATATCTATAGGAATGTCTTATACAATATACAATTTTTCTAGTTTTCAATACTTAATTAATTCAAAAGCAACTAATTATAAATTTAAACACTTTTCTAAGGAAACTTTAAAATTGTTTACCGTTAAATTTTGATGGGTAATATCTAGTTTCTTTTTTAATATAATTTTAAAAACATTCTCCTCTAGCCTTTTTTTTTTTTTTTTTTTTTTTTTTTTTGAAAATTTGTTTTCTCTAAAAATTTCCTAGCCAGAAAAAAAATATTTCATATTATTATCGATCTCGTACGTAAATTTTCAAACCAATCTTTAGTTTTATTTCAAATTTCTTCGTCTAAAAATTTCCTCTTTTAAAATGTTAGTTTATTTTGTCAAACCAGTTTGTTCTGGCCATCCTTTTGATAGTTCGTTTTGTCTAAAAATTTCATTGTTAGAAAAAAAATCATTTCACTATTATTATCTATTTACTAACAAGGAGACCGCCAAACATGATGCGCACAGATTTTGATGATTGTAAAGTATGTTGTAGGGATCATACCCCTAACTATTCAGGTCAAAGGTTTCCTTCAAATGGGCTTTAGTTTTCGAGAAATTTCGGGTTAAAGTTCAGCATGCATTTCAAATGCCATTACTTCGCGATACTGGACATGATCTCCGTGGTGCCGTGGTAGCGTTCGCGATTTGAGAACCGCAGATGGGTGTTCTGTCCTCTCCTGTGACTTTCACCTTTTTTTTAACAAATTTTATATATTTGTCGCGTTATAAGTTGTATGCAGAATTATGAATTCTGCATTTTTGAACTTTTTGATATTTTCCTAATAAATTCCATTTACATTTTCGAATATTGCGTGAAAATTTATAGTTTTTGCGCAATTTTTATTCGAATATTTCTGCTGACGAAAATCCAAACTAATTTATGTCTTGATATCTCGCCTTTTTAAAATGATTATTGTTTACATTTATGTATATTTTCTTATTTATTTATTGTATTTACGAAATAATACATTTTTTTAAAATTTACATTTTCTATTTAAAAAAAAATTAAATGATTAAGAAAAAATTAACAAAATAATATATCCTTAATGAACTAATGGGTATTTCAATTGCATGCTGAACTTTAAAACGAAATTTCTCGAAAACTAAAGCCCATTTGAAGGAAACCTTTGACCTGAATAGTTAGGGGTATGATCCCTACAACATACTTTAAAATCATCAATATCTGTGCGCATCATGTTTGGCGGTCTCCTTGTAAGTTTTAAACCAATCATTATTTTTATTACCACTGTCAAATAATAAATAAATAAATGAATAAATAAATTTGGTCTTTGTCTGATCTATCTTCTTTATGTCAATTGTCAAAATTAAATGTCTCATGTTTCGTTTTCCTTTTGTGAAATAATAATAATAATAAAAATATTTGGAACTGGTCTTAGCTATTTAATAATAACAGTAGATATATTGGGATCCAGTCCAAGGAAAAAATATTTTTCTACTCTTCTTTATCTCCTAGATTTCGTTTTATCACACTGCTATTTTGATGATCAGAATATCTTCTAAGAATAACGTCACTTAGTTTAACCTTCCAAACTATGATTGCTTATTTAGAGTTTAAAAGGAGTTGTGTATACATCGGATTTAACGCTTTACTGCACTTTTTTAAAGTTTTCATGGAATCATTCTGCATTAATGTTGCTCTTACCATTTGGTGCTTTTCATTCGAGAAGCACAAATAGAGTTTTAAAATGTGACGCATTTATTTTAATTGGATGCATTCTGATGTGAAATTGATACCAAAGCTGTGTGCATTTACTGCGAATGCAGTATTTTCGTCTAAAGAAGTGAAATGTTGGCACTGGATAATGAGATGAGATTATTTCTGTATTCACACAAAGATAGAAGCCAGTGTTTGAATGAAGGTCATATTTGAATGCTACTTACTGGCTTTAATTACATTCTTATGGCGCCTTATGCTCATCCCTTATTTATTACAGTTACTTTTTATATAGAGACTTTGCGTATTGGCGAATTTTTATGAAAGCTGGAAAACACAATAAATTTACGCATGTTTTTTGTACAGGTTTATTGATATACTTACTGTTACTGATATACTTGGCATATTTTCGAAATTCACCCCCACCCCCTTTTTCTCTACTAATCTTTTCGCCAATGTGATTAATATCAATAAAAACTTTTTAATTTTTTGATGCTGAATACTTCATGCTTAATATATTACCTCCATACTTACATTACATACATGATTTCATTACTTAATATACATACATGCATACATGTTACATTCTTCTATCTATCATACCATCTTACATACATGTATTTTACATACTTCCATCAATCTCATGTACATACATGTTACATATTTTCGTCAATTTACCATCTTACATGCACACATCTCACAGAACTTTCATCCATCATTAAGTATAACAACTTTCAATGCACACTGTTAAAGAATTTCGTTTATTGACAGGTTGTGATCAGAAAGTCTCCGTTTTGTTAGAAAAATGGAATTCTCCCGTATATCTGTTGCCATCCAGCTAGAAAAACTTTGTAAAAAAAGTGCACAAAATCCGAGCGTATTTGGCACCTCTACTTATGCATAAAAACTGCAAACTCAATTGTACACAAAAAGTGCATAAACTGTATCCCTAAATCGTACACTTTTTAGACTTTTAAGATTAGAGTTTCAAATAAGGAATTATTAATGTAAAAATCTATCATTCAATGGGATTGCAGTATTTTTGATCGCCACACATGCGCTTAAACTCCTTCGCGTCTGTATCGCTCCATTTATGGACTACAAAGACGGAACATTCTTCAAAAAACAGAAACATTAAGGCAACTCTGCTGCCAGTCCTTTTTCCGTAAAGTGACGGATTTTTTTTTTTTTTTACAGTACTATACTGTTAAAAATAATCTGAAATTCACGGGTATTTTTTCCTGAATTTCACAGAAAAAGTCCCTTTTCTTGACAAAAGGGCATTTTCAGTTAAAAGCAGAAAATTTCCTCATATAAGAAAGCAGCCAACGGAGATATTCCGTTATCTGCTGCATGTTTATTTTCAATGTTTCAAAAACTGACATGTTGCTGCACAGAAAAACTAAAAATTCCATAAATTAAAATTTCAAGTTTATTTAAAACAACAACAAGAAAATAGTGCTTTCGAATTTAAAAAAGCAAAAATTAATTCTTTCCATTCTTTTAATATTATGATATTTGCAATTCATTTTTAAAGTTATAAAAAAGCATTCGCACTTAAAATATATTCTAAACAAACAGATTAATATATATATATATATATATATATATATATATAATAGCTAAATTAAGTTATAAAAAATCGATTCTATTTAAAAAAGCAACAAACAAAAGTAATGCTTTCGAATTAAACTCATTCCTTTAAAATTATTCGCAATTTATTTTTTAAAGTTATAAAAAACACTCACACTGAAAATATATTTTAAACGAACATATTTAAAAAATACATAATAGTTGATTAAAAATCGATTTTCGCAAAAAAGCAAAAAAAAAAAAAAAAAAAAAAAAAAATATATATATCGAATTTAATTCAAAATATAATATTTATATTTTACATCTAACAATCAAATTAAGAATATATATAATTCATGTTTTTATCCTCTATTAATACTATAGTTTTCAACCATCATCTCATTACGAAATATCCCCGCAATTAACTTCAAAATTACCAGTTTTCTAAACCTCAAATTGTTTAAGTCCCAAGCTGCGATTTGAAGAAATCCCCTATCATCGTTTCCTACTCTTACTCTAGCAAGGACCCGCTGGTCTTACGGTAAAGCACTCGGCTCAAACCACTAACGTTCCCAGTTCGAGCCTCAGGACGGGCAGAAAATGTTCTTGCATTATATCAAATATAAATACTCCCGTAATAAACAACAGATGGCAGCACAAATAGAGATGACATTTTTTAAAACCGAGTTTATTTATAACGGAAACTTACCGATTCTTCAAACGGAGTTTTCCCTTCCTTTATCTTTCAAAACGGAAAATGTACTAACGGAACGGAAAAAGTCCGGCAACTTTACTGCCAGTAGTTTTACCGTGAGTTGACGGATTTATTTTTAACAGTGCATGTAATACGCATAAAAGTATTTTCTTTTCTTTCAAAAATTTATGTAAAAGTTATTAATGAGACATCTTGCATATTTCTAATGCACAACACAGCAATCGCCATGACAGTGGTTTCTTTCCATGATTGGGTGCGTTTATGATAAAAAAGTCATATTTGTTTCGGTGATTAAAAGCAATAAGCATCTCTGTCGTTTTAAAAACAGATTCAGGTTTATTTAGTCTTGTTTCGTTTAGTTTCACTTGTTTAATTTGTTTGTTAAAGTAAATCTGAAGCAAAATGCATTGTTTTTAAAATCAAGTAACATAAAAGATTTTCCCGTATGTTATCAATTTTTTATTGCCCTCAGTTTTATCCCCCCCTTTTTTTTCTATGGTATGATGTGACAAACGTGGTACAAACGGGTATGACAAACGTGATATAACGAGAGGCCATATTGTATTACTGAACCCATGTAATCAGTGTCAAGTGCCCTTGGATGGAATCCCTTAACAAAATCTGAAAATAGCGATGCCGTTGCTGAAATGTATAGTTTCTAGTCGCAACTTTTGATTTCTGTACTTTCCGAAGAGAATTATTCGTATTTGGTTTTAAGGAAAAAAAAGAAAAAAAAAACGTGAAAGGCATGGTTTTTCTATATCTAAAGCCGCAGTAGTCCATTTAAATTATTGTAATAAAAATAGATCTGTTTATAATCATCAAAGAGAAGAGAAAAAAAATCTTAAAACATGGTTCAATGTATCTAAAGAAAGTTAAATGTTAAGAGATCAACTCTACATACTATTAAAAAACATATTTTAATCCCAGTCCTCAAACGTGAATTACCACCTCTTTATCCCCGCTGCCATCAATCTGTTGAACTGCATCAAAATAAAGCAAACGGCCACACATCACGATGCACTGTTAATTTCCTCAAAAAAAATGGAATGGGAAACGGGTACCAGGGCCTATACCTTTCACTGATATATCTACTAAATCTGTATCACTCATCGATTTTTGCGGTTTGGGACTTTTAAAAGGCGCATTATTCAAACATCGACCTACATTCATGGACTTTGGAAAGCTGTTCAAGAGGAATGGGCTAAAATGCCTCTTCCAAAACTACAAAAGGCATTATTGTTACGGAAATTACGTTGTAGGAAAATATTTTAGAATAAGGGTTACCACAATAAACCTTTAAAACAAAAATATTTTATGTAAAAAAGTAGTTCCGTAAATGACACCCCTCTGTATTACCTTTATGTGTCAGCGTCCTTTTGGTTCAAACCTACCTCAATATAATTTATTAGAATCCTTAGGTTACAAGGCGTTTATAGAATATATTAATTCATAAATCAATTCATTCATTCGTGAAAGACTGGAAGAATCTTGTATGTAGTTTTTATTAACGTTATTAAGCTTTTTTTAACCAACTACTTCCAACAAATGGGGTTGTACTATTCCTTTGTACATATTGTTTAATGTATGTACACGGATATCTTTTAAACAAATGCTATTTTAAAATATTTCATATCTGTGAATATTTTTTTTTTCATGCATTGTGTACTTATAAAAGGTGTATTTTCTCAGGATATTTTAGAACTTCTCAAGTTTTAGAAATAAAATAAAGACTTTTAAGGAATATATTCAGAAACATAATAATTGTAAAACACTATATTGTTAACACTATATTTACAAATAGACAAAACATTTTCAAAAATCTTTTTATAAGTATACAATGCATGCAAATAAAATAATTATTCACATATATGAAATGTTTTGAAATAGTATATCTGCTTACAAGATAACAAAAATATTTATTTAAAAGGTATTAAAAAATCCATCTATATAGGGAAATTAAACATTTTCATAATGTGCATATGTATCTATTTACAGGATGGAACTCACGAAACCGCCTTTTCAAAAAGAATTAGTTAGAGATATATAAATGAAATTTTCAATAATACTTATTTACAAATATATGATTCATTAAAAAATGAGGAAAATACATATAGTATAATTGAAATCATGAATGTCTTCTCTCATATAAACGATACATTTCATCATTACAAAAGTTAGGTATCGAAACCTAATCTCAAAACGAAAAGATGATAAAAACGTATAAACAATGTTCTCCGAACTTCACTACATTATTATCATTATCTACATTATTATTCATCAATTAAATATCTAATATTTTCATAGATTCATGGGACAAGAGTATAAAGAAACAATTGAACGAGTTATTTAAGTTTGTATATGCAACAAAAAATTAATAGTAACTCTAATATTACTATACAATAAAATTCAATCAAATAATATTAATTCTTTTTAAAAATTATATCTTTTCCATAAATAAAGGAAATTATAAAACAGAATACTTACTGCTATCGGAAAAAAGTTACGCTCTTTCTTCGTTTTTGATCGCACGCTTAAATTAGTGTGTCAACGAAAGTGTAGGGTTTAAAACTCTATGAGCCTTTTTTTTTTTTCGAGACCACGTTGGGCCCCACAAGCACGAGCTTTCAAACTCCAAAAACTCTGTGGCTCTCGGAGTTCTCCAGCAGATCTTCAAAATTTATTTACGGATTCGAACCGTTTCTTTGCTTCTAATTTTTATTATGTTTCTTTCGTTGGAGATTTCGCATGGCGCACTTTTACGACCGCGTTAGTATAATTCTAAGCACCGTGTTGACAAGACTTGGAATGGAACGTTTACAGATTTTTTTTTTTTTACGATGTCCCTGGTCTTAAATAGTTTAACGAAAATACGTGTTACGTTTCCGAACTAGCCAATAACTGAAAAGTATCGTTAGTTTACGCTAAATTTTCGGAAACCTTTCTGATATGTAACGTTCCGTTTCAGTTTTTTTTCAGGGTACTCACATACGCACGCACACACACACACACACACACACACACACACATACATAATATACACACACACAAACACATATATATCAATACTTAAGATGGTTGAACATTATTTACACTTTATATAGTTACTGTGATTGTGCGTTTAGTCGATCACTTTTATATTAAGTGATTCTAATGATCAGTTATAAAAGTCTATAAAATATGCATTGTATTAAAATAACTGTAATATAACTTATACAAAAACACATAAATTATACATGGATAACATTCCATTTTTCTATATTTATATATATATGTATAATTTAACAGTAGTTTATAAATTATACATGGATAACATTGTTGATAACATTGTTGATTATAAATCACAAACGTAACTATATGCAATATATATATATATATATTATATATATTTAATATTTTATTTGAATGTTTAATTTTAATAAAGTCTTTTAAATACTGCATTGCATTAAAATGATTGAAACACATAAGTAATCTAACTATTATTAATTAAATTTTTTACATAATATTTACTCATGGTAAGAATCTTTGAAATACTATGTAAGATAAATTTAATTCTGGTTAAATTTAATTCATATCGTAGGATTTTGTACGATGTTAATGTAAAACTACAATGATATTATTATTTTTTACTATTTATATATATTATTAAATCTAATATAATAAATTTGTAAATCAAACTTAATTTTGAATAATTATTATTACAATAGAGGGCAGCACATTACTTGTCAAATAAATGTTAATATTTTTAATTTACCTATAGAGGGCGCTTATCACTTGTGTATTTAAATTTTACTTTTAAAGATTAAAAATAAATGGAAAATTTGTATATTCACAAATATAAATTTGTTTTTGAGTGTATTTATCACATAAATAAATTTGTGTGTTTTAAATCAATATGTGTTAAGGTGTAATAATTAAGTTGATATTTCAAAATATGTTCTCTCAACTTAACCTTCAAATAATTTCTCTCAACTTGACTCTATCATCAAGTATTTGATATTTTATGATGTGCGCCATGTGGGCATATTGGTATAAATTAGACCTTGTGTTGTTTAAGGATTTTGGATGATTATTGTGAGTAAAATATTTTATCTATTCTTTACAAGTTTTTTATTTCCAATTTTATTATTTCCAACTGTTATCTGGTAAAAATATTTTATCTATTCTTTACAAGTTTTTTATTTCCATTTTTATTATTTCCAATTGTCTTCTGGTAATAATTCAGTATATATTTCAAATTTTATTATTTCCAACTGTTATCTGGTAAAAATATTTTGTCTATTCTTTACAAGTTTTTTATTTCCATTTTTATTATTTCCAATTGTCTTCTGGTAATAATTCAGTATACCTGGATGATTATACTGATCTTAGCATATATGCTAGTATAATTATGAAATACTGAATTATTTTTTAAAACACGTGTGGGTACATCCAGGCTGAAGATTATACCTACACGTGTTTTTTTCATATCCAATTATAATTTAAATCTCTTGTTATCTAATTTTCTATTATATTTAGTTCATATTTCATTTCTTAATCCACTTGTATTCACTTGATATCAACTCCAAATTATTAGCATTTTTTGGTTTATTATATATATATTATTATTATTATTATTATTATTATTTTATCATTTTCTCTTTCTCTCCTTTTAAATATTCTTCATATTTTCAGTATTTTTGGCCAATTACCATTGAAGCACAAGCTATGGTAATATTATGATTGCACTTGTTAATTTATTAACTATGTGGTATTCTGTCTACACATTATTATTAATTATCTCTTTGGAGATTTAATTAGAATGTTACAAGAACTAGATATGTTTTTTGAAATTCAAAGATGTTATAATTATATATGTATATATATGTACATATAATAAAACTTTTTGTTAATAATAACTATTAAATCTCAGGAAAATCGATAATATATATGAACCAATAATTATAATACAGGGTGTCCCAAAAGTCATTGACACATTTTAAAATTCAATAAAAGATCAAGCAATTGGCGTACGAGAGTGCGGTTTGGACGAAAATGCTTCTTATGATCTGAAATTTTGTTTAAGTAAATAATAATAATAATAAAATTAGTTCCAATAGATGGCAATGATTTTGCGAAGCTACCTAAGAAGCCTTTATACATAATGGTAGCGAAAGGAGCACAATGCGTATGCACAGTTTTTGTCCAAACTATGACAACCCACATTCCAGAACTTATCAGTACTCACCCTTTTGAGTTCGATTAGATAAGTGAGGCAAGTCAACAAACATTAGTTTGGTGATAATAGAAAGCGCGACAAGAGTGATACGGTGCCTCTGTAAGATTATAGCGACATACGGACAAAAGACATTTGATTGGTCGTTACGATTTTGGAAAAAAAAAAAAAAACTAATCGGAAATTAGTGTTTATTGACTTGTCTGATTCGTCTAATCGAATTCATAAAGGCAAGTATTGTTAACTTCTGAAATGTGGGTTGCCATACTTTGGACAGAAATTGTGCATACAAATTGTGTATCTTTCGCTATTGTTATGTATAAAGGCATTCTAAGTATTCGACAACTTTCCAGAAGCAGCGCTTATCTATGAGAAATTTTTAGAACTATTTTTTTTATTTGTTTAAACAAAATTTCAGATCAAGAAAATTTTTTGTTCAAACCGCACTCTCGTACGCAAATTGCTTTATTTTTTATTGAATTTTAAAATATGGCAAGGGCTTTTGGGACACCCTGTATTGTAAAGCAGTAGCCAAAAATACAAAATTTTAAATGTTGAATTCAATAGTAAGCATTACAAAAAGTAACTTCCTCCGCCACCTTGCTTCAAAATGGTTGCCATTTAAAGATTTCACATTTAAAAAGATGTAAAAAAAAAAAAAAAAAAAAAAAAAAAAAAAAAGAACTAAAGAAAGAAAGGGGAAAAAATAGAAATTAAATTAAAGTTTTTCCTCTTAAACGTTCGGCCTCGATACAAGGATTCCGGAGCATTTTTTGTTTCGCCTCTATCTCGGCTGAAATATAGCAGTTTGAAATTTTAGGGTGCCTGACATTTTGAAACAAGACAACAGATTAAAAATATGGGATTATGAGTTTTATTGAACGTGAATTTCATGGAAAAAAGAAAGAATAGAAAACAAAAATAGTTACAATTATAGTAGTTTCCTTAAAGTTATACTTTTTCCAATTTCCACCGTGTACTGGGATTTTTGAAGATTATTTGAATATAATTCCTTATTTTTTTATAATATCGTAATTATGTATCCTCTGTAAAGCGCTTTATAGATACTCTTTAATTTATTTAATTCTCATTTGCTAATGTTCATAACGATAAATGAATATTGATTCGCACAATCTTTTCATTTTAGTTCATAAAATTTGAACAAAAATAACCGATTTATTTTGTTTTCGAAAATTTTGTTAGTTTACTTGGGAATTATTTAATTCTGATTAATTACATTCCTATAATGCATATTGGATTTTTGATCAGACAATTGTTTGAAAGTATCAACAATACTATTTATTTATCGAAAAGGGATAGAAAATTAAACTGGTCTATTTCACAAATTGAGAAAGATGACTCAAGTCTAATTTCCATTATTTTAGAAATTGGAGATCGTTTTTAAACCTTGGTGGATTAGACTCCGGAAATCGATATGGCTACTGTTTGTAAAAATGTTTGCGAAGAATCGGTTGGCAAAAATCGATACTACTGAGATTTCCGATATTGTCCAAGAAAATAAGTTTCCTTTAAATAGAAACGATAAAAGATAAAATGTTTTAATAAGATTTCCATTGTATCTGTATTACAAAAAAATATTCTTTCAATGTTTCATTCCGTTAAACAATCTATACGAAATTTTGATATTGGGAATATAATGTGTGCATTTGGGTGAAAAAATGTTGCATACATGAATGAATTTCTGTTTTACTTTCAATATGGTTTTATCGTTTGCTTTACTTTACATTTAATTTCCTAAAGACTCATGGAAGATTAATGTAAATCTACATTTTATTCATTATCCACTTAGGTATTTTTCGAGTTAGATCCTCTGCATTCAATCTTTTTCTTTTTACTTTCTTCTATCTATACAAGAAGAAAGTATTGGATTCATGAAAATTTTTGACGTTTTAAAAGATCCTAAACACGATTTGACTGTTTTTAGAAAATGTCTGTCTGTAAGTCTGTGACTCTGTCTGTCTGTATGTGACAAAAATTTTGTGGGCGCTCTAACTTAAGAACTAATGCACGAAATTTAATAAAACCTTATATTCAGTTACTTCCTAATATAAATGGGTGCTGATTAGTTTTTGGTAAACATCGCCCAACAGGTGACGCTGTTATGCTGCATTTTTCGCGATTTCCGCAATAGGTCTATCTCAAGAACTAATGCACCTATTTTCATCAAACTTCAGATTCAGTTAGACCTTGACATAAATAGACGCTTATTACGTTTTGGTGTAGATATCCTAACAGGTGGCGCTGCTATACCACTTTTTTCATGATTTTTACGATAGCTATATCTCAAGAACGAATGCACGGAATTTCATCAAACTTAAGATTCTGTTAGACCTTGACATAAACAGACGCTGCTTACGTTTTGGTGAAAATAGTCAAACAGGTGGCGCTGCTATGCTACTTTTTCATTATTATCACGGTAACTATATCTCAAGAACTAATGCATGGATTTTCATCAAACTTCAGATTCAGTTAAACGTTGACATAAGCTGCTGTTGATTAGGTTTTGGTCTAAATCTTCTAACAGGTGGCGCTGCTATGCTGCATTTTGCATGATTTACACGAGTTTAGCAACAGTCATATCTCAAGAACTAATGCACGGAGTTAATAAAACTTTATATTCAGTTAGATTTTGATATAAATTGGTGCTGATTCTTTTTAGTGTATGCAAAACTTGGGTGAGATAATAGAAGAAAGTTTTGGGATTGTCACATCCGACTAATTTTCTCTTGTAAGGTAGAAAACATAATGAGTCTGTTTGTGGTGGTTTTCACTATTGTTGAAATTACCCCTAATTTTTTCATAATTTTTCGGAAATAGGAGGGGGTAGGAGGGACATATTTTTCCAATATGCTTTCGACAATATCTCTGAAAATATAATACCTAGAATTAAAACATATATTTTTGAGTCCGATGTTACAAGATCTTTCGAATGATACCCTACACGATATATAAAAAGATTTTTTTCAAGTAATTTAATTAATATCTTGACTAATTATCGACATTTTTTTCGAAAATAATTATCAAATAACCTTAGATGATTCTTCGTCGATAGATATATGCAGCGCCTGTCAACTCCCCCGCTGGTGCCCGAAAAGTAAAATTTGTGTGTAACAGAAAAATTGCGTTTTTCTCAAAAACTATATTATCTAGAAAAATCGCTATAGCTTTCCTGGAAGGTTAAATAAACTCCTACTAACCCTAATTTTTTTTATAATTTTAGTTTCAGTAGATTCGGAAATAGAGAGGGGACATATTTTTGAGGTGCATTTCCAACGATTTCTCTGAAAATTTAATACCTAAAATTGAAACAAATATATTTTTCAGTTCGATATTACGAAATCTTTCACACAATACCCCACATGATATACAAATAGAAAACTTTTTTTTTTCGAGTAACTTAATTACCTCCCTAAATTTTTTCTAAACATGTTTGTGAATGGCTAATAACACTGATAAACAAGATTTCTGTTCTTCATTAAGTAAGTGGTGACTTTTATATTTTGTTGAAAAAGAATATGACATTAAAAATATTCAATCACCCATAGATTTTAAAAAAATTGAAAATCTTGAAAATATTAATTTTGTAGTATTAATTCAATACATGTACCTTATAAATTTTGTCATTTGGTATTTTAGTAATAATAAACGGTTAAATAAACACTTAGAAAGCTTAAAACTAATATTTAAATCACTGAAAATATACATTGTTTCTAAAGTTTCAGAAAAATTTAAGATAAAATTTGTGAAAAAAAACGATATTCGTAAGAAATTTCCAAATTTCATGCATTATGTAGCAGTAAATGTCTTAATTATGGACGCTTTCTTATAGACACAATCACTAGCTTCTCTAATAAGGTTCCAACAGTAATCTTCAAGCATATTAGGCGTCAACCTGCCTTGATATCGGGTTTCCATATTGCTGAAATATCCTGGTGGAGGCACTCTCCATGCTTGTCGTTCTCGGCGCCCATACTTTCAGGAAAAAAAATTAAATGAATCGGTAATTTTTTTTTTTCAATAACATTAAACATCCTACATTTTTATAACTTTTTAACATGTATTTAATTAACTTTTCATAGTTATAACTTCGATTATTTCCTTAGAAATGTGTCACAACATTTTAAAAATCAATCCATGCTGCTTTTTCTAAATCACTTAATGTTTCTTCAAAGTTTTTGTCCTTCATAAGGTGCCTAATTTGTGAGCCAAGAAAAATACCCTCTTTAATTTTTGCGTATCTTAGTGATGGAAATTGTTCTTGCAGGTATTGAAATCTACACCCTTCTTTATTGATCGCTTTAATGAAATTCTTCATTAATCCCAATCTTGATCCAAGTAATTCTGAGTACTTTTTAAATAAATTTGTCTCTAACAAGATCATTTAATTCTTCTTGAGTAATTTGATGTGGTTCTTCATTTATGTCAGGAGAATAGCTTATATCAGATGAAGTAGAGGAAGTTTTAACTTCATCAATTTCCATTTCTACTGCTGCATCGTCATATGTAAAATTCTTCGGAAGTTTCGGTATTGGTAATTAATCATTCTGAAATACTGGTCGCATTGTTGAATATAAGTTCGGGTACTTCATTTTATGTTTACTTTTTGCAGAGAATCCTTTAATTTTTGTAATACAAAAGCAGCAGTCATTTATATCATCCTTCGGCTCGCGCCATATCATGGGTATATAGAGGAACAGAGAATTCGTTAAGATTTGTTAATCAGTGAATCTGAAAATATGTGGGTAAAAAGGTTTTATAACTTTCCCAAGTTTGAACTTTCGCGTATAACGTGCTCTTTTGAAATAAGAGAACTGGTCAGAATTTACAGGTGAGCGTTATACGCCGGGTATAAAAATGAAAGCTTAAAAATTAAGCATAAAGAATTGAGTTTTCTATAATAATTAGCAAGGCGTGATTATTTGAAAGAATGGAAGTACGATTTACAATTTCAAATGCTTTGTGGAAATTCAAGCAGACAGGCTTGACAGTAGCGTACTTTGAATTTGTTTATTTTCTTTATGTTTGTACTAATTATTATATACTTTAAATGCTCTTGAATACAGTTTCATTCTACATATCACATGAAAGTTTCTTTGCAAAGTCTGGACAATTTTAATAACTACTTATAAAACGAGAGAGTGATTTAATTATGTAAAATACTGCAAGTAATACATATCGTCAATAGATTATAAATTACATTTTAGAAATGATATCCGTAATTTAATTGAATTTACCCTTTTCACAACTATATAACGTATACATTCCTGATATCCGTTATGGTATATCGGTATCCGGTATGGTATCCGTTCTAATAATGAAATATTGAGCGTAAACGGATTAAAAACACATGGACACGATTTCAAGATAATAAGAAGGTGTGACCTTGCAGAAAATTCGAGCCTTTTTAATAATAATAAAATAACAAAAGCTAAAATTAATATATGTAATTAATGAATGTAATTTCATGTTATGTGCTATATTACTTAATCTTTCGTATGTTTGAATTATCGAATGTTTGGTTAAAATTAATTTTTAAGTAGCAGATTCTTTTTTAATATTTTGTTCGTAGATTAATAAATTTTAAATTGTATTTTTAAAAACAAACAAACAAACAAAAAACATATCCATTGTAAAATTTTGTTAATGCAAAAATTATTAGAGAATAAAATAATAATTTTATTACTAATGCTGCTTTTATTTGGGGAAAAAATAAGAATTTCAGTTGTACAAATAATAAAAAATGTGAATAATTTGTTAATTTTTAATTTAATTACTGTGACATTATTAACAGCTATTTTTGTATCTAATTTTAAAATATTTGGAGATAATTACATGCCATTTTATAATTCTTAAGTTACATTTTTTTTTTCATTTTCGTAAGTTATTAAATAAAAAGTAGAATATATTACTTCTATTAAATGATGAGCATTAACCTGCATTTATTTTTATAATTAGTTGCAACAATTCATTTACATTTTCTTAAAATTAAAAAAAAAGTTTATCTTTTAATTATGTTTAGTTAAAAAATGCAATGCATTAAACTAGTAATATATTCTTAATTAAAAAGCATCTCGATTTTAAATTAATATCATTTTTGTCCTTTATTAAATAATTAAAGTACTACTGCTCACAAAATAACATTCTGATTAATATTTTATTTTATTTAAAAAAAAATTATTATTATTAAATTACTTTCAATTTTTTACTTCTAAAGCGAAAAGAGTTTTAAATGATTACCTTATTTGTTCAGTGTCTCCGAAGGGGAAAAAACTATTTAAAGCATGCTAATTAGATTTTGGTGATATTAATTTATAAGTCTTAGTATTTTCATTAAAATATTTTCTTATGTTTTTTTCTTCTACTTTCCGCCATGATTAATAAAGGAACATTAATTTGAATTCCTTGTTTAGTTTTTTTCTGCATCATAAGTTCGTTTCATCTACTAAATAGTATCTCTACGTTTGCTTTTAGTAAATCCTATTTGTATTGTTTTGCATGCTTCAAGTTATTTATTTCGCTTTAAAGTAAAAGTTAACATTTTCCCCCTTTTAATATGAAAACTTAGTTATTTTATAAAACATGTGTTTAAACGAAGAATGGTTTTGTGTAAAATGTTACATAAATATTAGACTTGCTGTTTTATATCAGATATATATGCTGTTTTCTTCTATTTTTATTTATATCTTCCGTACAATTTAATGTTTTATTTGTTTATTTTTTTTCTGTTTAACTGATTTTTTAGGTGCGTTTGTAATTATATAAATAAGTAGCACCTATATAGTCGTCGCCTCGTCCGTCCGTCTGTCCGCATATAACAGCTCAAAAACTACCCAACTGAATGATTTGAAATTTAATATATATAATCGCTGCAGAATTTTGTCAAGTCATTTCAAATTGTATGAAAATTGAATCAAAACTTAAAAAGTTATTAATGAAAGTTTTCTTTATTCTGTTAAATCTTATCATACGCAATTTATATGATAAAAGCGCAAGTCATGTGACTGACGAAAACAAATACGGGCTAACCACATCTTTTTTCGTATGCCAAGCGGCCATTTTTATTCAAAATTATTTTTTCGAATAAAATTGCATAAAAGTTGCATTTTTAGAAAGATCGTTCAAAAAAATTGTTTGTTTGACAGATGTTACATTCAACAATGTATAGATTCTGAGATAACTTCAGTGGAAACTAGATCAACCGAATATCTCAATCCATTAGAGTAAATAAACACAGGAGATTCGTTCATTATGAGTCATAAAAATATTAAACCATGGATTGTAAACGTGGCATACGTAATAAGAAAAAAAAAGGCATTCTCATTTCGCTTCTAGCGGACGACATAATTCATTTCACTGAAATAATGAGGATGATTTTTTTTTTTTTTTTATATTGTAAAACTAGTTATAAAACAAACACGTTTAACGTTCAATTCCCATTTTTTTTTTAAAGTTATTTTAAAAGACTTTTCGACTAGTTCTATATCCGTTACTTTTCTTTACTTTTAAGTTTGAAAAAGTGATTTAAATTGCTCTGTAAAATTTAAAGTATCTACTTTACAAATCCATATAATTTTTAAAATATAATATGTATATATAATTTTTTTTTGGCCAAATTTATTCCATTTAATTTGAGTCTTTCTTGAAACGGTAATTTAAATTTTGCGAATCGGTTTTATTGAAATTTAAAGCAAAGAAATTTATTTTATGTAGCTTAATCTTTTACTGTCAGTTATGAATAGTTTTTATTAATTGGCAGTAGGTAGTCATAAAGAAACTTTGATTAAAATGCTTTTTATCAATTTAATGCTATTCTAGAAACGTTGATAATTAAAATCTTTTTTTTTTTTTTAAACTTCTATCCAAACTGCTTATTTTGTGACTTATTTTTAAATTCATTTTTGATCTAAAATGCATCCAATTGGCAGGTTCTCTTATTCAGAAACTTCATAGTGTCCGTATTGGTCGATTATTTGATAAAAGCAGAATATATTTTTAAAAAATGCTGTCAAAGTGGACATTTTAAACCGAATTTCCCGAAGCGATAGCACTGGAAACAAAAGAAAATTATCGTACTGTGAAAATAACTGTTTGTAAATCAATTTCTGATTAATTGAATGAAAAATAAAAACACAAGTCACTTATAAATCTCTTTACAAATCACGTCGCCAAGTTTCATGTTTTTACTTTTAAAAATGAGTCTGAAAATGTGTCCGAAAATTTTGAGTTGTTGAGCGTAGAAAAATATATTTTTTTTTTAAACCGCCTTAATAGATAAAATTATTTCCTAGTGACTAATAAACGAATGTAGAATGCGTTATACCTTCACACTTACATATTTAACTTTAATCTTCATAGTCATTGTTATTAATTTGTAAAGAATAGGGAAAGATATATAATTGTTATTTGTAACTTTCTTTAAACTAAAAATAAAAAAAACATTTTATTTCCGCTTCGATTTAAAATATTGAAGAGTAATCTTGACTTCCAGCATGGTAATCTGTAAAGAGTAATATGCCCGATTCGCTTCTTTTTGTACAAAAAATATATATCAAGTATCCAAATTCTTCTTTTACAAAAAAAAAAAAAAAAAAAAAAAAAAAAAAAAAAAAAAAAGGGGGGGGGAGGGGGTTTTATTTTCCTACTCGGAGGTTGTATAATTTCTTTGAAGAACACACTTGAAGTATTTCTTTCTGTTGCCTGCAAAACTTTTAAACAAGTGAATCAATATTCATCGCCTTACCTTGTTCAGAAAAGGCGAAGGTAGTTTTATCTCGGCGTATTTATTCTTCAGTTTATCCTTCACTCTTATGAACCTAGCTGAAGAAGAAGGATTCTTGTAAAGTTTTCATTCTCAGGAAAGTTATGCTGGCTGTGTTCCAAGTTTTTCTTTTGTGGTAGAGATGCTCTTTCTGGAATGAATTTAAGGTATTTTCTTTGGGGAATAAATTTTAGGGGAGAAAAATGTGATAAAACGAGTTGTTTGGGAGGAGTTGAGTTTATTGGCGGGTGTATTTGAGAGCAATTTTTGCCGCCCTTTTCATCAATCAAGTAGAAAATTGAGATTGACAGGATATTTCCCATTTTATTTGTTCTGTAACTTATGCGTTGAAATGCGATTTGGATTTTGGAGAAAGTATTTCGAAAATCACTTGTTAGGTATTGATTTTCGGATGATGGACTTTCTTAAATCTCAGCGAACATTTTATTTATTTTACTCTTTTTAGAAGTTGTTAAGTTTCATTTTTTTAATGATGTTATAAATGTAAGTTTACGTCTATAGATTGAAATAAACTTGTATAGGTAGCATTTCTATTCTGTCAATTACAAATGACATGTAACAAATTTATGTAGCTAATAAAAGTGCTTACGTTAAAACGGAATAGTCGTATAAAATTTTGTTTCAAATAAGGCATTATCTTAAGGTTATAAAAATTAGTTTTTGGTACCTTTTTAATGATAGTGAAATATTACTTTGCTCTTTTATTAATGCATTTCTTATGTGCGTGCGTAAACACACGTATGCACACACACATATGTACTTTTTAAATAATTTTTATTAATGTAGCCCTGGCGTGGCGAAAGAGATGTATTCAGAGGCTACTTCACTCAGGCAAAAACATCCGCTCGCTAATGTTAATCCTATGGGGGGAAATAATTTACGATATCTCGTTCGCATTTCAATATTTATAAATGATTTTTTTTTCATTGAATAGCTGATGTAAATCTCTATGCACGCTTCTTTGTACTTTTCTATTTTGATTACAAGTTTTTTTTTATTAAGATACTTTCACTTTCGGAACCGGTTTCGAAAGTGACAGCATCCTCAGTAAAAAAAAAAAAAAAAAAAAAAAAAAAAACTGCAACAAAAATCGAAAAAGTACAAAGGAGTGTGCATAGATTGACCCCAGCTATCTAATGCAAAAAAAAAAAAAAAAATCATTTAAAATTATTGAAATGCGAACGAGATGTCGTAAATTATCTCCCCCATAGGATTAACATTAGCGAGCGGGTGTTTTCGCCTGAGTAAAATAGCTTCTTAAGCCATTAAATCCCTCCCAGAACTCTTAACTGATAGAAAGTATACAAAATCCATTGCGCTGAGATGAAAAGATAAAATTTAAAAAAAAACGAAAAGAAAAGCATAAATAAACAATGTTCATCATACAACACTTTAATGCACAAAAGCTTCTATGCAAAACGAAGGTATGGGAGAGGGGGGGGGGGACAACAGAAGAGTACGTGTGTTACTGTTTTTATTACACTCTTTTATTTTGGTATGAAGACTCAAGGAGTGTTTCCTTTTATGAAACTTGGAACGTCTGGATGCTTACTTTTTATTCAATGGTTGGAATATCATAGTTGAGGTTTATACCAACAGAGTGAAAAATGTCCGGGCCAGGACTCGAACCTGGGTACCTTGGCTTGTCGTGCCAATGCTCTTCCTACTGAGCCACCAGAACGATATCCTGTGCGGCATAATTTACACTAGATTGATTTTAACACAATTATTTAAATTGGTAAAGAAATCATATGAGTTGTAATTTTCCGACTGGATGAAAAATGTCCGGGCCAGGATTTCATTTTTCGTCCAGTTGGAAAATTACAACTCATGAGATTTCTTTACCAGTTTGAATAATTGTGTTAAAATCAATCTAGTGTAATCACGTATACAGCGTTTACTGGAGTTCAAAATTTCCTGCGATTTATTCTGTTGAGCTGATTCAGATATCAGACCAGACACGATGATCAATAAGGTTAACTGGATGAATTAGGGCCTCCAGATTCGACCGGGAGATGGCTCAGTTGGTAGAGCAATGGCAGCTTCAGCCAAGTGATCCCTGGTTCGAATCCTGGCCTGGACATTTTTCGTCCAGTTGAAAAATTACATCTCATATGGCATAATTTACTCTTATTTGTTGGGCCTGGCTGCGAATTGCAGCGCTAATTCCATTCATCCGAGCTATAACTATAGCGTTTACGTGATGAAAGTGTGATATAATATAACATGGAAACTCCTGTATACCATGTAATTAGGTCATAATGAGGAGAGGAAAGTTTTTTACAAACAGGTAAACCTTATTCAATGGTTGGAGCGATAAATTTTTGGCAATTTTTGGTTGGAGCGATAGGTTTATATTTCAAGAGAGTGAAAAATTATGCTGTGAATCTCAATTTTCTATTTGATAACCAATTATTTTTGGTTGATTGTGCTTAACATTGTCTTTTGCACGTCACATATTTTTTATAAACACGTAAAACAACGAAAGTGTTCATTTTATGGTTAATATTTCAAAACTCATCCCAATTGAAGAGATCCTAGCTGTGCCACTGAAAACTGGCATAATATTAAAATACTGATATTCTTCATGATTATGCATTTTGTAGCATTTCTATTTTTTTCAGTCTAAATTGAAATTTGTACTATGAAATAGAAAAATATTAACTGTGAAGGAATGTTAACTGTGGTTTCACTAAGTATTTTTTTTTTTTTAACCAAATAAAGATATATATATATATATATATATATATATATATATATATATATATATATATATATATATATATATATATAATTTTCTTTTTTTTCTTTTTTTTTTACCAAATAAAGATACATATATATATATTTTTTTCTTTTTTTTTCAGACAGGTGATAATTTAATTTGGTTTTCAGAATTAATTTTGCATCTTTTGGCCATTCTACAAAAATTTGTTTGAACAAATAAATGTTATTGAAACTTTAAAACAACGATTTTGTTTAAGAATCATTATTGGTTTGATATTTCTTGCTCTTCTTTCAAATATCATATATTATATCAACTCACATTGGTTTTAATATCAGACCACATTCCTGATGAATTTTGTAAATTCTGATTTAGAGCTACATAAGTTACAAGTTCTTTTATTTGATAGATTGCTATATGTGATATGAGTCACTTAATAAATTTTTTATCATTCTAGGTGAAAAAAAAAATTGGATACTAAAGACAAGTTAATAACATAAAATCTCAACTGGGCTTCTTCAACATTGAATGTAAGTAAACGTATTTTTGATTCATCTTTCTGCTTTTCTCTTACTCATGGAAAAATGAATAAATAAACAAATGTACTAAATGTTGCTTTTTAGGATTAATTTACACTTAGATAAAACATTATTTCAAGAAAATTTTCTATAAAACAAGTATTTGTACTGTACAAAATATGCTTTAAATAACGGAAAGACTAAAGAGATCTTCCACAAATGTACATCACTTGTCCAAAATCCAATGTTTTGTGTGATTACTAAAATATTTTTTAATTATTTGTTTTACAAAAAGATTGAAGCAGTTTACATTCAGAAACTCAACATTGGATTTTTCACCGAATACTTGATTCGAAATAATTAGTGTCGGAAAATAGAAAATTCAGAATAGATAAATTAGAGCTGTACTGTATTCACTTTCGTTTTCAATTAAAAATGTAATCGAGTATTGATTTTAGATATTGTTTCCTTTCTGCAACGATAACTTGTAATAGGAGGTCTATTTTTTGTTAAAATAATGAGATAGTTTAAACATTTAAATAAACATATTGTATGCATTAAGTTTGATATGTATGTATTTAGTGATGGTATCCTTGTTTTAACAATTGATTTAACAATTTCGAATAATTCAGCAATCTCAAAAATTGTACAAAATCATGTATTCTGTAATTAGTATTAAAGATTTAAAAATGTGTGCTGGGGGTGGGGAACAGAGACGTAAGCGAAATTTTTTTATGGGGTTCAGGATAATTTAGATGACTGATCATATATATAATTTCTGATGTCAACATCCCTTTTTCTATGAATTTACGAAACGCACAACAAGGAATGAGGTATTATTCTACAGCTTTTTGAAGTTGATTCTGACATAGTACATTCACATTTCGTTGAAACATGTTTTTTGATTAAAAATTGCTGTTCATTAAACATTAAATCGGCATCGTTTTTATAAATGAAATGAAAGGTTTTCCTCAAATTATTGTTGCCAAAAACTAAAATAGTGCAAAAAAGATAAAGCATTTTTTTCTCCCCATGGGTTTATTTTATATTTAGGATTAAAAAGCAAAATTGAAATTAGAATGTTTAGACGAAAAAGACTCCATCGATCGATCGAAGCAGTGGTGTTTCACGTGTAGAATAAAAAGTATACTTTGTTATGTTAGATTAAATTGTATTTTAAATGCATTCAATGTATTTTTCTTTGTTTCATGTTTTTCAAGAAGCGGATGACGTCATCTTCTAATGCAGTTAAAATACGATTTTTAATTTTTATCTCGCGCGTATCTTTTGCTATTCCCAATCAGATTTACTGTAACTTTGAAGGAATAAATGAGATGGTGCTCTTGGTTTGACTAATGTTGTTTGCAGATATTTGTAATCCTTAATTTTTCTTTAGAAGTTTAAACCTGCATCTTAAAAAAAGTAGATATCGCTAAAAGTTATTAGACTGCAGAGCGAAATCCTCGCACGGGTCCGCTTGTTACAATTTATTGCTACTAGTAAACAACAAATTGGGATTTTCTTTTCTTTTTTTTCAATAATATATATGTATATATATATATATATATATATATATATATATATAACTTATTGCAAAAATTAACCATTGAAACAGAAATAACTGACTATATATATATATATAATTATAATATCAATGAATTTCAAAAAACATATCAAGTTCTATTATCATTCTACTTAAATCTCCAAAGAGATAATTAATGATATTGTGTATACAGAATACCACATAGCTAATAATTAACATGTGCAAACATAATATTACCATAGCTTGTGCTTCAATGGTAATTGGCCAAATTTTACTCATACCTAAAGAATATTGAAAAAAGAAAAAAGAAATAGAGAGAAAGGAAAATATATATATATATATATATATATAAATTGGAGTTGCAATTAAGTAAATACAAATGGATTAATAAATTAAATATGAACCATATACAATGGAAAATTGGACCACATGAGAATTAAATATGAATTGGATATGAAAAAACACATGCACATGTACTCATCAGCCTGGATGCACCCACATGTGTTTTAAATAATAATTCAGTGTTTCATAATTCTACTGGCATAATGCTAAGATCAGCAGAATCATCCAGGTACACTGAATTATTACCAGACAACAATTGGAAATATTATATTAACTTTGTACGCTGGGCAAAAGAAGACATTTCGAAGGTATAAAAATAATATGAAGACTATTTATTAATTTATTGCTACTAGAGATCAACAAATAAGACAGAATATTTTTTAAAGAGTTCTCAAGATTTTAAACATTGTGTGCTGGGAATGGGGGGTGTGGGGGGGGGGAGTTTTCATTGAATGTATGCAAAAGAGTGAAAATCCGCCGCAACGTAGAAGATTCTCATGCCTCGATTTTCGAAAAATTTCTGCACAAGTAAAAGATCAAAGGGGGATGGAGGCATACTGTCGGGATTTTAATGTAACACAAAAACTCAAATCAAAGTAGAGACTGACGGTAATGTTCAACAAAAACGCTTTTTTTCTGGTTAATTTTATGCGCAGAAAATGATAGCACATCGTCAGTTTTCCTCATAAATAACAATATGACTCCAAAATTTTAATTTCAGGAAAAAAGGTGGACTGTGTGTGAAATGCTTTTTCTACTGGACACTTCAGTTATTTTTCATTTCCATTGGTCGCATCAGAGACAAATTTCATTTACCCAAATAACACAAACTTCAGATATTTAACCCGCATGTGTTATCTATGAATCTAACTTGAAATTTTCAGTATAGCTCATAGTTGTGCTGACTGCTGACGCACTGTAAATGTCTCTTAAACTATGTTTTATTTTGTAAAACAAATTGGTGTTCCAAATGTTGTATATAAATCATCCAAAGATTAAGGACAATACGCGATGTTTACTGAAATCTTATGTGGTCCTGTAAAAGTGTTTCGTATGATACAACGATCATTTTGTAAAGGGAAATGCCCATTTAAGTACAATTAACGTATTAAAATTTATCAACGATTGTTTATCTTTATTTTTTCTTTTTGTCCCCCGAAAGTTGCCGCCCAGATGGACACAGAGACGTATGTATAGGAGGTTCCAGGGAAAGATGCGATTGCCCTGTATGTTAAAATTTTAAGAACACCATAAAATTGTCGCATGACTATAGCCGAAGAAACATTTATAAACAGTAAGAATGCGGCGCAATATCTTGAATTGCCCTAGATACTCAAAACCCACTGGATGGACACGAACAAGAAGACTGATAAACCTGTTCTCTTAAAATGTCAATAATAAATATATCATTTTAATGAAAAACAGGTATTGCGAAAATGGATTTTCACATTACAGGATTATGCTTTAATATATGACATATTAAAGAAGACCATGGAGAGGAATCAGAGAAGTCAAGAGATAATTCTCACCGGGTGCACCCAAACAATTTTGTTAAAATTTTGTGAGGAACTTTTTTTTTTATTTCCTTTTGCAGGAGACCTTTGTGCTACCTGGTCATTACACTCTCGGTAACTCTTCCCTCTCGTCTTTTTAGATATGAAGTGGACTAATAGAAGCTATATGAGAGGACTTCTGCACAGATTGGTTATGCCGTACAGTTAATTTGGATAATTATTGGACATATGAATACAACACTTCTGCTTAATGAATATTAGAGCGTTGGTTGTGACAGTGGCCGAGAATTAATTTATTTGCACCATTACATTTAACGCAATTTTCCAGTCACATTTTTATCTCAAATTATATCCGCTAATGTTTTCACGCATAAAATCTGAATTCATTTTAGCAATTTTCCTTTTTGATTCTGTGAATTCTTTCATATGAGAGACAACCATTCTACTTTTGCAGACAATTCACTAATTTAAGCTTAATCAGCTGGTTACAGTTAAAAATTTACTCGAAAGTATGACTAAAACGTGCATCATAGTAACTTAAAAAAAAATACAAAAAAAAATTTTTTTTGTACCAAGCATGCATTAAAAAACTTTTTTGAAGCTTCTACATTTATTTAATTCTTTAAAAAATATGTAGATTGCAATGAATTAACATAAATAATAAAAAATAATAATAATGAATTTAAGATTTTTTAAAATTCTTTCCTGCTGTTTCATGTTTTTTTTTTTTTTTTTTTCGCATCTATGTGTGTGTATGGGGTTTAGCAACGAAAGATTTTCAAACTCACGTTTAACTGACCTTTTTATTTTTTAAAAGGATGCTTTAACACTTTTTAATCTAACATTACATATAGCACTTTCAAGAAAAGAAAAATCAATAAAAATGTATCGCACTATCACCTCTGCTGTGTCCATATAAAATGAATTGGGTGAAATTAAATATTCACCGAGAAAATATATAGTTAAAATTAGCACAAACTCGCAACTTTTTTATCTCTCAAAACTTTCATTCAAAAACATGTTTCAGTGTAAAAAAAAGAACCATATTGAAAGAAAATGTGCAAATATTTGGTGTCTCCATACTACACAATGAGATTCCTCTAAATTAAAAGGTAATCCATCGAAATAAATTTATTCTCCCATCTGTGTTTAAACTTTGTTTTCTCTCCGTAGTTTTTCATTCTTCCCAGAGAAATATGATAAGCGAATATTCAGCTCGTGTGTTGGTGTAGCTTTTTATCTCGTGTATAATTTGCTCCTTAATATATTAATCAATACAACTTGTAAGGAGGAGAAAAAAAAAAGAATACTTTTCATAGATTTGTATCTGAAGAGGATCATTATTTGAAGATGAATAGAAAAGCTTTTTTTTTTCTTCTTCTTTTTTCGTTCTTCGATAATTGTTAATAAATGCTGAATGGGCAGATTTTTGTTTACTTACATTTTAATATCAATACCGCTAATTCTGAAATTATGTGATATAACGAATCATCGATAATATCTTCGAAATTTTACGAAAAGAATTTAATTTGTTGCGCATATTAATTGGAGTTTTTTTTTTAAAAAGGAAATTAAAAATTGTCAAATAAGACTTTTGTGAATAATATGCTAATACTTTAAAAGTGGGTATGCTACGGTAATTCAGGTATTCTTTTTTTATTTTATTTTTTTGAAATAGCTGATTTTCTTTGCTATTCAGGAACAAAATTTTCATTGCTCAGTTGGAAAACACCACAAGAAGTTTTGTTAATTCTATTGTGATGGGACGGTTGCGGATTCGATTCCATATTCAGGCTAATATATTTTTTTGAGACTAAGTTTAAAAATAGCTAAACGTCAGATAAAATAATTTAAGAAAATTGCTGCTAGATAATTGTTGCATTCAATCTAAGAGGCCTTTTTCACTTCATTGCTCTGAAATAGCTTTCTCCGTAGTTTTATCGAAACCCAGATCTTTGTATACCATCGAAATCACACCAGTTTTTTTTTTTTCTCTGTGTGTGTGTGTATTTGTTGGCGATGGCTAGATAAAATATGCAGCTCGCACAGGTCTGAAAATTTGTAATTAGGTAGTCCAAGGCATGTCCTGCCTGATGCATCTGAGACTCGTATTTTTAATATTTTGATAATTAAACAAGATATATATTAAAAACTCATCTCTTTCTTTGCGAGACGACAAAAGCATTCGCGCATGCCCAGAACCCCAGTTACGCATCGGAAAGCAAAAAAAAGCGAAAACGCGTTTTTTTTTTTTTTTTTTTTGTGTGTGTGTGTGTGTGTGTGTGTGTGTGTGTGTGTGTGTGTGTGTGTGTGTGTGTGTGTGTGTGTGTTTCGCAGTTTTAAATCGGCCTAAATCATCAAAACCATTCATTACAATTAAAACTGGACAACATATTCAAAAATATCGTACTCTTATGTCTGAAATGCTGCGATCAATTTGAAAAAATACCGTTGTTAAGGGTGTATTCAAATCCAAACTGCTTATTTTGAGACACATTTGTAAATTCATTTTTGCTCTAAAATGCATCCCATTGGAAGGTTCTCTTATTCAGAAACTTTATAATGCCCGTATTGTCTCGATTTTTTGATAAAGACAGAATATATTTTTAAAAATGCTGTCAAAGTGGACATTTTGAACCGAATTTCCCAAAGCGATAGCGCTGGAAACAAACAAAAAAAAAAAAATGATCGTACTGTGAAAATAATTGTCTGTAAATCAATTTCTAATTAATTGAACGAAAAATAAAAACATGGGGCCCTTATAAATGTCTTTATAAATCGCGCCGCCAAGTTTCTTGTTGTTACTTTTAAAAATGAGTCTGAGAATGTGTCTCAAAATTTTGAGTTGTTGAGCGCGGAAAAATATTTTTTTTTGAAAACCGCCTTAACCTTTTGAAAATTTTGTCAGTTTTTCTGAAGGACGTTTTTTTCCCTTATGTCAACACCCCTTCAGGGTGCAATTTTAAAGGTATCGACAAACCTAAAATAAGCTCTAAAAGCTAAAACCGTCTTCTAATCAATGATGAAATTGGTTTTTAAAAATACGAATTTTAACCCTTTCAAAAATAGCGGCGAACGCAGGTCACGTTGCTCCTCACGGAGACTTTTTTTTCTGCACTAAAAGTAACTAAACATCCGTATTTCGACACAGTCTTTTTAGAGTATCTTGGTAGCCAAGTTTTACACTACCTACAAAATTTTCGAAACATTCGGAAGTGCAAAAATATTTTAAATAAAATAAAATCTGAGAAATTTTCGAAAAAAAAAAAAGCGAGAAGAAAACATTTCTTTTACATCTAGATAACAATATATATATTTTTTAACTTTTTCCCCGGGCTGTAAAACCGTTTTATTTATAACCGATAAAGGTTTCAAAGAGTTCAGTCAACAACAAAAAAAAAAAAAAAACCTTATGAAACGACCTTGTGTAAAAAACAAGAAAATGCCTTCTTACGAGCGCTTTCACTACTAAATATCAATATTTTTTCGCGAATTTTTCTTTAAAAAAATAATTTCATACAAAATCAGGTTAAAGATATAAAACCTGACAAACTTTGGTTTGTTTAAATTTATTATCACGGCCCGGGCAACGCCGGGCGGGTCATCGAGTTAATAATAATTGCAACAATTTGCTCGGAAATAATTTTTATTACAACATATCATATAGGATTCCAGATTATGCATTGTAATTTTTCTTTCCGATCATCAATAATGTTTAACAGGAAATTAAATGTTTTTTTTAAAGTAATCACTAATATAATAGGGCAATATTGAAATAAATCTGAATTAAATGACGCAACTTCTTCTAGTAAGTCAACTTAACTCTCGTAGAAGAGACTGTTTCGTTTACAAAAATTTTCTTTTAACATTTTCTAAAACATTTCTTTTTTTTCTCTCTCTTGTTTCTTTCACATTATCTGAAGCTTGAAACTAATGATACATGGTCTTTAACTCTGTTTATCTGTATCATTTAGAGGAAGTATTTCATGTTTTCAGTTTTTATTTATTTATTTATTGTTAATGGCGTAGGTAACCAAGAAAAATTAGTTTCAGTCACCGATAATATATTTATTTAACTCCATTGTTACGATAAAAAATTTTCAGAGATAAATATTGTGGAAGTGTCTGTACTGCCATCTATATTAAGCATATTTTATAAAGTATTTAATCTTTTTATTTTCATAAAATAAAGCTACAGGAATCCATGGTCTTCATCCTGTTAATATTGTGCTCCTGAAAATTAGATTATTTCCTAGTAAATTTTTAGTTACATTGAAGGTTTCAGAAAAAAATTCTTAGAGCAAGAAATGTTTGCTTTTCTTGACTTTATTGTCTATGTCACGAAACATGTTAGCCAAATATCGTCAGTATCATAACGATAGAGTGGCTAAGGAGGTAAATATTCCAAAATTTCCGTATTTTCGTTTATACAGAGCGGTTCAAAAGTTTAAGTACAACGCAAATAAAAATAAAATTGTACAACGGAATGCTTTCAAATATCCACTGTAGGTGAATACTGTGGTCATAAATATATACCTCAAGTTTGGAAAGAATTCATCGTTACGAAAATCAGAAATTACAAAAAGACATTTTTTGTGATGTCGCATACGTTTATGCACAAATGAGATTTTATGCAAATATCTCTTTATACATGATAAGTGGAGGCTCGGTGAAACTTTTTTCCTAGATTATAAAGTGTAGTGATTGCACGAGTTATCAAAATGCCGAAATATTTGCAGTTCTCACCTGAAAAAGTTGTGGAAGTTTGGAAGCTGAAAGCTGAAGGTAAATCCGTTTTGCAAATTTCACTTATTTTAAATCGGTCTAAACGTGGTATTTATAGTGTTTTACAACGTGGAAAACAATTCAAAAATGCTTATCGCTCAGGAAGGCCGAGAAAAACCACATTCCTTGAGGATAGAAGAATTAAAAGAATGGCTGTAACTGTAGAATTTGTCTCTTAATCAGATAAAAAATTCAACTTGGATAAAAAAAAAATATCACGTGACACCATACGCAGACGCATAACCGAATCAGGATTCATCAAAAAACAAAAATGAGCTCGTAAGCCTTTTCTGAAACAGTGTTACAAACAAGCAAGACTTCAATGGGCAAAACAGCACATATATTATCGTGAGGAATGGATTAATGTTATATTTTCTGATTTAAAAAAAGAAAGAAAAAATGGAATTTGGATGGTCCAGATGGGTTCTCATTATGTTGGCGTGACTTGAAAAAAGATCCGCAGAGCACATTCAGCAGACAACAACGTGGTAATTCGCTCATGGTAAGGCCACTTTTGGCTACAATGTGTACAAACGTCTCTTTGCTTCCTAACTGGCAAATAAAATTCACAAAAGTATCAGGAAACTCTGAGTGAGCATTTGTTGTCGTTTGGTGAACTCCTAGACGGTCCCAATTGGACCTTTCAGCAAGACAACGCATCGATACACACTTCTCGTTGCAAAAAAAAGGGCTTAGATCTCAGAATATCAGTTTGATGAAATGGCCAGCGCTCAGCCCAGATCTCAATCCGATAAATAACATCTGGGGAATCTTCTCACGTGACGTCCACAAGAATGGGAAGCAGTATTACTTAGTGCAAAAGCTCAAAACAGTGGTCATCTCGCTGAATCATCTCTCTCCCGAATCATCTCCCTTGTCCATATTTTTCTCACAGAGCCCTGTTTTTGTAAAATTGTGAATTATATTTTTAAAAAATCTAGTCATTAAAAAAAAAAAAAAAAATTGAAGTTATCGTTAAATTTAGATTCGTGTATACCCCCATATAACAAGATCCTTAATGTATAAAAAAAGTTAGGTGATATATTCTATATGGTTACTTCAGCTATTTTATGTAAGGTCAGACTTTATTTTAAAATGATTAAATTTGTGAAAGGCTCAGTTTGCAGATGGGCAAGTTTTGCGAAATGTCTATTTTTAAGTCAAAGAATTTTATAAAGGAACCTGTTTTAAGATGAAAAAAATTGTGAAGAGTGCTTTAAAGGACCCAATATTTACCTGAGCGCCCTGTAAACTATTTATGTTATTCCAAATCTGATCCTTAATTTCATAAAACACACTGTAAATAACATCAATAAACAAAAACAAAAATGAAGTAAATTGAGAAATGTATGTTAAAGTTTTAGCATTTTAAACTTATTGGAAAAAAAAAAAAAACAATTTGAGAAAAACAAATTTTAAGATTAATGTTTTCATCATCTTTCGACAAATCAAGTGTTGCGGTCCTATAATCATTTCTGTGTTTTTCTTCTTTTTGGTAAGCATGCTGTTTTAAACCCTGCATTTCACTTTTTCATCTTTTCATTGTTTAAGATAACTCCTATATTCTTTTAAAAAATCAAGTAAAAAAACAGCTACGTTAATCATAGAACTTTAAGGAATTTTTTAACCTATTATATTGAAACTATGGCGCAATAGATTTTACTTTACTTAACCCTTTAACGGGCGGTGTCCACAAAAAAGGACACATAATTTTAATTTCAAAACTGACAAACAGCACCAACAATATTTAATTAAATTTTTTCTTTTATTAAGTACCGGAAATAAGCAAGTTTTTATTTACTAATGAATTCGTTTGTAAATTCTGGTGTCAGTCCATTATTTCATCATTTAACAGACACAGACAGACTTACTCCGCACCGGAAAGGGTTAAGGCTCTTCTCAAATCCAAATGGGTCCTTTCTGACACATCTATTTTATTTTATTTTATTTTTTTTTTTTTCGCAAATATATCAAATTGTGCTAAACTATGTAATAGAGCTTTTTTTTCGAAGACAGAAGATTTTTTAGAAAATGCTGTCAAATTTGGTGTTTTCAATCGAATTAGTGGTTTCTTTCTGACGCATTTATTTATTTAATTTTTTTTTTCGCAAATATATCAAATTGTGCGGTGAATTTATTAAGAAACTATGTAATAGAGCTTTTTTTCAAAGACAGAAGATTTTTTAGAAAATGCTGTCAAATTTGGTGTTTTCAACCGAATTTCCATAGGTGCGGCAGCGCAGGAAAGAAAAAAAAAAGATTTTATTCTTGAGACAATAATAGCTTATAACTCAAGGTGTAATTCATTTATCGGAAAAAGAATAAAAGCCGGATTGACTAATGGCTGCTTTGATTGTGTCTTTGAAAATTCGAGATCACAAAATTATTATGAAATTAACAGTACCCCACTACGTCTTTTGATAAATACGTCAATTTAAAATCCGTGATACGTGTATACATGTGTTATTTCCTGTGCTCCATCACTGCTAAATGAAGCTCGTGCTTTCAAAATCTCTCTCCGTTGGCTGAAATAATCTCTGCACGGCAATTGATTCTGGCCACATTTCGTGCAACTCTTGGATACCTCCTCACGTTCTATGACATGTGTGTGTCCTATGGATTTCTCTCACACGCCTGTAACATGACATTAATGAGCGAAGTTGGCACGCGATATTTGAAACGCCACAGTAAATATTTCATGGTACTAGTTTTGTTTGTTTGTTTGTTTTTTTAAGGTAAAAATAATAAATAATAATAATCCAAAGAGAGTACAGTACGCACAAGAACTCTCTTTGAGATACACACAAGTATACGTTCATTGAATTATACACACTGCAAAAAAAATAATAATAATAATAATACTGACATCCCAGCTGCTAGTATTATACCGTAAAATTAACAGTAATAAACAGTAAAATAAGCATTAATACGCTGCCGCGCATTTTTTGCAGTACACAAGTATTTAACTACGTACACGCGGAATTTCCAAGAAGTCTGTCATCACTATTTCTGATCAGAAAATTTCTATTATAATATTTAAATCTCGGGATTTGAAATCGCCTTGTTTAACCACAAAATTTGTATTATTATTATTATTTTATTATTTTATTTTATTTTATTTTTGCGATTAAACAAGACGAAACATTGTATTAAAAATTGTGGCAAAACTGTACGCAACCTGCAGACACTATAAAATAACTCATAACAACTTCTAAGAAACATTTATTGATTATGATGAGGTATTATTTTTATATGTGTAAAGTAATAATCTCATAAGGTATTTTACAAGTGCGATTACATATACATAAAATAATAAAATACAGTTATACTAAAGTTTTGTCATGTACATTTAAATTTTAATCGAAAACAAATATGGCTTTGTGCGATTGCAGAATTTAGCAAGCAAGGATTTAAACACAGATGATCGCTGTCAAAGCATTTCTGTACTTAAACTTACTGTAAAATTATTTTGGAAGTGTTGGAAAGTGTTCAATAATCTATGCTTGACACATGATTTTTCGTCATTTTTTTTTTGTTATAATTACTTAAAAACTGTTGGTGCATTTTTGGTTTTCACTGTAATTGATCTTTGAATGAACGTTCAAAGGAACCCCCCTTTTTTAACAAACTTTATTTGCTTAGAAAACACCAATTCTTTTGAGTCCACACAAAGAAATCTTTTTTAGATATTTCGCTATTGTCGCCGGAATGATCCCATAACTCTAGTCCCGATCATTGTCTAGGACTCGAAGATTCCAGGCGCCAGTTTTTCAACAAATGCCAAAGTGATACCAGGGGGATTGTTGGAGTGGCTCCAAAGGCAGAGAAGATGCAGGGAGAACAAAAGGCGAACGCAGTTTAAGGTTTAGAAAGTCAATAAAAAATCAAAATTTTTTTACTGGACCTCGTTTCTGAGAGTGCATTTTGAGTTTGCGTTACGGTACTAAAATCGGAGTATATTTATGCAGTAGAACAGCAAAATTTTTTGTAAAATAGATTTTTCAAATGGTAAAATATTATCGTGGGATTTCCTTTTTCATAAAAACTTGAGAAAATACATAAACAAATACTGTGTAAATTATATTTGTTGATGTGTGTTCATATAGCATTGTCCAACAATACTACAATAGTAAGTGTAATACTACAAAAATAGTCTTATAAGTCTTATAAGTCTTATAATTGTCTTATGTGCTTTATTCAGATTAAAATATATATATATAGTAATTAAAATGAAAAAATATATATATAATACGCCAACTTAAGATTTGCATTGAAGAATATATAAAAGTAAATCCTATTAATACTTGGGTGTTGTACGTACTTATAAATACTCTACAAATGCTTGTCTTTCTAACGCGATATTTTTCTTATTTACTTATATAAGTTCTGTATTAAAAATTATAAAATATTATTATAACATTAAACAGTTATTCATTTATTTATTTATTTATTTATAAATAATTAAAAATCTTTTACACCTTAATTGTTCAAACTATCTGAATGATGAACATTTTAACAGGTGTGAGTATACGACGTCTTTCAGTACCAAGACTGGGTATTACTAAAAGAAACATTTTTTGCCCCCTACGAGCTAAGCTCGTCAACCTCTGTTCCGACTTCGCAAACTCTAAAAGCACTCTTAATTTGACCTAATTTTAATCCTTTAAAACGATTACGGAAGATTGAATTAAAATTAAAGGACCAGTGGTGATTTTCTGTAATCGGGTTTCTATTCATTTCCCTTTAATTGGGGATTTTAAGGGCCGAATCAACTGCGGCTGAGACAACTAACAACTGCTTTCGTGATTGATTAAATAAGATCAATTAAACATTTGAAAATCATCTTATATAAAATGGCTAAGTAAACAATATCGCTACCTCTCTGTATTTTATATAATTTTGTAATGACTCTATAAGAAGATTGTTTTAAATAACACATTTTAAATGTGGCGTAATTTTCACCAAAATCTTGTTTCTCTTTTAGTAATAAATTTCGTTAATGAAAATACATTTTTTAATAATTTAAAAGACCATTTCAAAATATGAAATAAATCTCTCGTGTAAATTGAAACTGGTTGGGAATATTATTATTTGAGTACTTAAAATATGGCGTAATTTTCACCATTTAATTCTTAGCTGCCTGGGTACCCGCCCAGCTACCCACTCGGGCTGGGTTTTTAAAAAACAACAACAACAAAAAAAAAAAGGGATTTTTCGACCATAAGGGTTGTAGTGGGTAGTTGCCCGGGTACCTGTCCAGCTACCCGCCCGGACTGTTTTTTTTTTCTTTTTAAACACGGGTTTTTTACAACCCTGCTTTGAACGCGTAATAATTTAATTATTATTTTAAAGTTTTTTTTTTCTCTCTTTTTAATATTCACGTGTAAGCACATTTTTTATGACATAAGTTTCTCCGTTTACTGCTCTTAACACATGATCATTTAATTATTGCGTTAAAGTTTTATTTCTGTTTTTAATAATCACTTGTAAATACATTGTTTAATTGAAAGAGAATATTATTATTTGGGCTGTTTTAAAAATTGGCAACAGTACAAGTAAATGGCCTTTTCGAAATCTGACATAAATCTCAATTAAAATGATGAAACTTTGAATAATAATAATAAAAATCACTCAAAAGATTAGTCAAATAAAAATAATAATAATAATTGTACACTGCACAGCGCAAGCTTGTCAACTATGTCCTTTCAAAAGATGGTTAAATTCCTATGCATATTTTTTGCTCCTATAAAACTATTTAAGAGAACTTTTTTGACCGACTTTAATATTAACTATCTCTTAAAATAATTCTTCTATTTAAAAACTATCTGCTTCAGCGTGTTCCTAAAAAACATTTCTCAACTACCAATTTTCATATCTTTGTATGAAATAGTTTTCTGTATATTAGCCTAGAAAGACCCCCGGACACAAAAATTTCATTGTCGGCGGTGGCAGCGGGAGTTACTTTTTTAATATAGAAAGAAACCAGAGTCGCTTTTCATTTATTCAGTGAAAAATACAGGTTAGTCAAAATCAAACCCAAGGGCTCAGTCCTAGCCCGGGCCTAAAACGCGTGTTTGGAATTTTTTGCACCAGTCTTTCAGCTCGGGCTCAAAGTGAAAAATTTATTTATTCACAAATAAAAGGAAAAAAAAAAACTTTCTCTTTGAGAAACTAGAATATAGTCAAAGTTTATTAAAGTGTTTTATAATTCTTTAAAAATCACTTTTTTTGTAATACAGATATTGTAATAATGTTTTTATTATTAAATTCTACATTAAATTACCTTCAATTTGATATATAAACGTTTGTATTTAACTGAAAATTAGTATATTCTACAAGCACACAAAGTTGAAAAAGATGAAACTTTCAAAAAATGTCCAAACTTTTGGCCACCACTGTATATATATATATATATGGATATATCTATATATATATATATATATATATATATATATATATCGATGTATCTATATATACAAATCAACATTTGAACGAAGGGTGGTTTTGGGGTCTGGGGGTCATGATCGGTGAAAATATATCGAAATTTTCCGGAATTGCTTTCCTCCGAACGGCTTCAATAGGTAGCTTTATACTTTTTTATATTGAAAGCTACCTAATAATCTTCTGAATGAATGAAAAATTTGTGACACGCGTATCCCGTTTTGCATAATCTGCTACAGAAGTCTAGACTTTAATCTCGTTTTTTACATGTGTAAGGGGCAGCATTTTTTTTTCTTTACTTTACCCTTTTCTTGTACTTGAGCATCTGATTAACTAAAATTTTCTGAAATATTTATCCTCTTTGTTATATTTTTCACTTTTTATTTAACATCGTTGAAGGCGTTGACCGGTATGAAAGCCTTCTTTTTAAACAAAAAAAGTGAAGAAAAAATTGCGATAACCTTATATAATGAGCGAGATCTTCTTAACTTAATTACACTTTTTTTCTTTCCCCTTTTTAAAAACGGAAATTTCTGAGACGGTTTATGAAATATTCATCGGCAGGGAACGAGTTCATAAAAGGTCTTTATGTCCCTATAAATATTAATGTCCTGCACCAAGTTAATCATTCCGTGTACCAATAAGAAACGCGTATGTTACTGACACCGACGATTTCGTGACGTTTTTTTAATTATTCATACATCATTTTCCCCAATCTTTTTTTTGTCTCACGCGACTTCCAGTGAATATTTCTGGCTATAATTAGTATGTTCAATCAATGAATTTTTTTTTAGCTGAATATAGATTTTAAAAGTCTCTTTTTTAATTATTTCGTAGATAGATGGAATCTAAAATTTATATTTAATATTCGATTTATAATCAGATTTTTTTTTTTTTTTAATTATTATTCAAAAAAAGTTTTACTACTTTTCCATCTGCTAGATTTACATTTTTAGTTTTCTGCTATCAATCGATATTTATTTTTAATAATTAACTGGCTATACTTGATGTAATATTAAAATTTCAAAGTTTTAGACAGCATAAATAAAATATATCCTTTCATTAATAAAATCTTGAAAGTGAGTGAAAGAAAATGTAATGTGACCAAAGAAGTTATTTTTAAAACCACCATTTTTTTTTCTCTTTTGTAATAGTTAGTAATCACTGTTGGGGAGAAAATGACATTTGATCATCAAAACCCACTGCTTTTCTTTACTATTTTTAGCTAATTATTAAAATTGCCCAACAAAATCCTTTTAAAATGTTGAACTAACTGGTGTGATACTTAAATAAAGGAAAATAACTTCTTAATAACACACACACACACAAAAGAAATGCACATTGCACAAGACCTTCCGAAAGAACTTCTTGAGGCGCGACGAAGCAAAGCGGTAGCACGTCTTCCTTGTGCCTGAATAAGAAAGACAAAGTTTTTTTGAAAAGCCTTGCGGATTTCTTCTTCATATTATTATTTTTTTAAAAATAATTTTTTGATGTCATATATTCCTTTTCCAAAGACAGATTACGTGTGGTGATTTAAAAATTACATTATGCAGAAAAAGTATCTATAATGTTGATACTGTGTATACCAATAAATCTGTTTATAGCAACTACTTATGCGATCCCGGTAGAATTCCTATGAGAAGTGATGTAAAGAATCTTTGTGTAATGATAATTAGTTTTGATGTCAACTTGTCTATAACAATACAACTCTCCTTTTTGAACTAATCATGTGTCTGTCTGTGTAACATTTGAAAGCTAATTCTTTTTTTTTAAGTTATTTATGCTGAAGGATATTCAGCTTTACTGTGTGCTATGCTTATCGGAAAATAAAATTTAATGCTGCGGTGAAATAATCTATTGTCAAATTGATTGCATAAAGCAGAAAGCAAACAAGTGGTGTACGTGCGCTACACCGAAAAAAAAAAAAATCCCTGACGGCTCGGCCTACAGGCACAGGTAGATTTCGAAGACGCAGACCATGGGGCGCCTGTTTGTCGGGCATTGCGGAAGAAATGACCTTTTTACGATGATGCGGCAGTTGGAACCGCCTACTTCGAAACCTAACTTGTTTGCAGGCGGAATCGGCAGGGATTTTTTTGTTTTTAATTTTTTTTTTTTTTGCTATAACGGTTGGTCCTATAAAAAACTTGTCAATATAAAAGTTTTAGATAATATTAAGAGGATTAATAATAAATTTACGCGAATTTGATATCTTGTGAATTGACGAAGCTATGATTTTTTTTCTTCTAAAAACCCCCCTTTTCCCCCCTTGGGGCCATTTTTAATTATATCAAAAATCTGTCATACATACATTTTCGGCCCTTCTCCTAGAAGTAATAATAACTTTAAACGGATTCGATATGTATCATAATTAAGAAATTATGGGGTTTTTTCTGTTTTCACAAAAAGCCCCCCCACCCTCCCCCCCTTGGTTCGATTTTGCCCATTAACGAACTTGACCGAGATTTTATGCCCCTTGATTTTATGTATCAGTTTGTAAAAGATTAATGCAGAATTTTTCAAGTTATCGTGGTCAGAAAAAAGTGACATATATATATATATATATATATATATATAAAGTTTTGAACTGGGGGTGGTTTTAGGTTCTGGGAGTCATGATCGGCGTAGATCTGCAAAAATTTTTCAAAATTTCCAACTTAGGTGAGAATGTAATAGGTAGTATTTCTTACGAAATCTACCTAAAAGGTTGATTTTACAGTATAATACTGGCATCCCATCTGCCAGTATTATACCGTAAAATTAAGAGTAATAAACAGTAAAATAAGCAGTAATACGCTACCGTGCATGCGCGGCAGCGTATTACTAGTGCGTATTGCAGTGGTTGGATATAAATAACAAATTTGGTAATTTAAACAGAGCTTTAGGGATATGAAAATCACGAAGTGATGTCATGAGGGAGTTTTGGGATTAATATTTATTTCTATGTAAGAAGATAATTTTAAATGAAAAAATTAATCTTGAAACAATTTTAAAATGTTTTTAACAATTTTTAACTGCTTACTTTCGGGTTCTGGCTCTGGTTCTGATGACAGAAAATATTTCGAGCTCTGGCTCCGAAAAAAAGAACTCGAACTCATCTCTAATGTGCGAAGAGTTAGTCTCATAAGCTTATATCTTAGGCCAAAAAAATCGAAAAGAAACGGCGATAAAAATTAATTAAAATATCAAATTATATCACTCAGTATTTATGAGTAATATCTCCCACTCCTATTTTCAACATTTCACATTTATGATTTATATTCTAACATTTAAGTATAATTTGTTATATTGCACAGCTTTTTTTTTTTGTGGTTTGTGTTTGAAAAAATTGTAAGCAAATACTTTCTATTTTCTTAATTAGAAAGTGAAATATGTGTATTCTAATTTTATCTGACATTCTTCTATTTTTAGAAATGTAACAGACGTAATACATATGTTACATGAGAATTAGGTTTCTATTAATTAAATACTTTCCTTATATTTTTTTATTTACTGGCAGCCATTCTAATAGTTATTAATTATTACAAGTATAATTATTTTCCTTAGTAATTAAAATTATTAAAAAATATTAGGAAAATGTAGCATCAACATTGTAATAAATATTTTATTTTGTATTTTGAATTGTGCAATTACCTCGACTCCGTTCATAACAATAGTCTGCCTATATATAAAAAAAAAGTTCTAATGGCTTCAGTATCGTAATAGTCGAGTTTTGCTTTATAATAAACCTTCAAGAATTATTTATTTGTAATAATCTTTGTTCGTGAGGGATATACAACAAAAACATTACAATATCAATGAAAAATTATTCATGAAAATATTCTTTTTCTGTGCAAGTCTTAACCCCTTAAGCACCATAGTCTATTTAGTGATAGTATGCTAAATAACAGATATATTAAATTTTGTCAAAAGTAGTTTGTATCGTTATTTTTATCTATCAGATATACAAAAAAAAAAAAAAAAAAAAAAAAAAGAAAACTGCCCAGTTAAACTGAGGGCATTGAGCTCACAGGCTATTCACACTAATTGTATATTATATTCTTATTTGAAATAACCCCCTCGAAAAATAAAGAAATCGACAATATAGTAAGGGGGGATCATCCCCCGTTCCCACCCCCTTATAGTTAACATCCCCAAAACTTACCAGGGAAGCTTCATACCACAATGAGTCTATATACAAAATTTGAAGAAAATCGGATAATTCTTCATGAAAAACACATTCATCTAAATTAAGGGGGGAGGATAAGCCAGCCCCCCTTTCACCCTCTTTATACTTAACCAAAGAACCCCTAAAACTAATCAGGAAAGTGCCTTATCACAATGAACCTATATACAAAATATGAAGCAAATCGGATTATTCTGCATGAAAAATACATTTATCTAAATTAACGAGTGGGGGATAGCCCCCGTTCCCCCCTTTATACTTCATCAATGAATTCCCAAAACTAATCAAGGGAAGCGCCTTATCACAATGAACCTATATTCAAAATTTGAAGCAAAACGCTTATTTCTATCAAGAGTTATCGCGTTACATACATACATACGTACATACATACATACATACATACAGAACGGGCGGGCACATTAGCTCTCAGGCTTTGATAGCCTGTGAGCTAAAAAACTCATTTTTCTAAATTAGGGGGGATTAGCCCCCCTTTCCCCCTTTATACTTAGCCAATGAACTCCCAAAACTAATCAGGGAAGCGCCTTATCACAATGAACCTATATTCAAAATTTGAAGCAAAACGCTTATTTCTATCAAGAGTTATCGCGTTACGTACATACATACATACATACAGAACGGGCGGGCACATTAGCTCTCAGGCTTTGATAGCCTGTGAGCTAAAAAACACAAAACCGAAATCGAAACACTGCAATTTACGAAGCACAACTGAACAGAATGACCGACACATAAACAAATGGACAACGAAAAATAAACAAAGAGGGAAAACTAATGAGGTTTTTTTTGTACGTAACGCCATCTATTGGGTGCGAAAACAATCATTGCTATAAAGCCTGTACAAAACCAATCACAATAGCAATTAGTGACAAAAAAAAAAAAAAATGTTTAGAACATTGCAGTGTGGACTTAAAATGAAGACGTACGCACATACCTCGTGGAGTTCGTGATGTACGTGGGTACGTCGTGGTGCTTAAGGGATTAATATCTAATACCAGTAAAATTATATTTTGGTTGAAGATTCCAAAAATTACTTTAGCTCTTGATTACTTTGGTCAAAAGATATTTTTTTTTATCTTCAATTTTATCTAAATAAAATCTTTTATCTACTTAATGAAATGAAATGATTCACTCAAGTTACATAATATTTTAACACAAAATATACTATTTTCTTATATAATGGTATGTATATGTTTATTTATATGTTATATAATATACATAAAGGGCATTTATGTATATTATATAACATATAAATAAAGTTATTAACAAAATAGTTATATATGAAAAACTAAGATATATTGTGTGTGATGAGCGAAAAAATATATATACTACATCCTTGTCACACAAATACACTAATCAATGACAATGGCCTTACAACCGATGAAAATTTGATAAAAGGCCAATTTTAAATTTCTTACAAACTGTAATTTAAATTTTTGTATCTTACTAGCATATGGAAAACAAGGGCTGGTATTAAATATTTACATTTTTATATAATGAAATATTTATAAATTGTCTCTCTGTTTAAAATTAGATTTTTGTCTCATCTGTCCCCTTTATCTTATGACAAAATAATCTGCGTATATATTTTGTAAGTTTATTTTTACCTGCATTAATTTAGTTATTTATTCATCCAAATATTGAATAAATGTTTTTGTTATCTTGTGTATGATTCCAAATGCGATTGATGATATTCAGCATTTATTATTTTCGAATAAACATATTCGCTGAATTTTTCCCTTGCCTCGATTTGCATCGTTATTCAGATATCGTATAGGAAATTATTTTGTCATTTTATTTTTATTTTTCATGCATTAAATTGCTGGTTGATGTGATATTCGCATTATCAACACGTTCTATATCTTACGTTTTATTTATTTATTTTTTTAATGCACATACCAATAAATTTACATTAAATGTACGAAATTTTTTCATTCGTTTATTATAAATCACAAAGCATTTATTTTTACGGTTGTACATTTTCTCTTTTTAACATTATGGAGATGAAGTTCCGGAGCGTTGAGGATTCAAGAAAATGCTGATAAAGTTGTGGAATTAGTAAAAAGTTTGCAATGAGAATTAATGGAATAAATCAGTTTCGATGAAATGGATACACGTAGAGGTATTTAGTGGCACATATTTTGTTGTTCCCGCAAAAACCAACAGCACGTCGTTCTGGAGTTTGAACTGGATGTTTTCATTTCGAAAAGAAGGAGTCGAGAAGAAATGCCATAAGTTTCTTTTTTTAAGTCGAAGAAAATGGCACATTCACAAAAATCTTCCACAGCAGTAAGAATTTCACAAACACACGAAATTCACATCATGTGATATATTGAAAACCACCGAAAGGTGACATTTCAAATCTTTATCAGTGGTGTGAAATGAGAATCGATACCTTTTGACTGCTTAGCGATAATTTTGAAGTATTCCAAAGGGTGGCCAGGGGGGCAAGGCATTTTGGTTAGATGTTGACGGACCGGTGACGAGTGGCAGAGTGAGTGAAAGATGATAGATAACCACGCGTTATTATTCTCGCCAAATGATTTGCATTTTCGAGTGTAGATACGTGATTTTTCGAATGGGTTATCAAAACCGTTAGAACAAACACTTGTTAAACTTATAATTGGCGACACGGAAAGGTAAATTTATTTGACTTACAACACACTTTGGCTAAAAATGGAAATGATTCTGAATTATGAGGGTTATGTGTTATGGGAACGGTCTGGGCAAGGCATTTTGCAATTGTTTTTACTTTATTGAATAGCAGGCCTGAGAATGCTTGTTGTGGAGCACTTCAGTGCCGCGGCATCTTTGAAAGGGCATCTGGGATTTTTAGGAAGATGAGAATTTGACCATGAGAGAAACATTTTATACATTGTGTGATTTCTTTTAAAGTAACAACCTGCAGGGAAATACAAGTACGTTATAGAGAAGATGATAAAAATAGATATGATTTAGACTACATATATTTTCGTTGAACAGAGAAAGGAAGCGGGCGCGTCTTTAAATGCCGGGAATATATATAAAATGCGTTAATGAAGAAAAGGGAAAATACATTTACTAAAATAATTTAAATATAGATTTACTTTAATTTGGAAAAGAATATATATGGTTTCTTTACCATAAACATTATTCGAGTTGAATTGCCGTTTTAATTTTTTGCTCTCAAATCATTTAAATCGGTTTAAATTACAAATTTATACTCAATATTTAATTTTGAAAAGAATTTATGTTTTGTGTTTTAAATTTGCAATCAGAAAACATTTTAATCATTAAAATGCTAACATTTACAAATTATCATATTTGGTAATAAGTTAAATAAAAATTTTATTAGTCCTGTTTATTTATTTTAATAGATACAAAAATGAAAACATAATATTAAAAAAAGGAATTATAACTCCATATTAATGTTTAAATTACAAAACTTTAAAAGTATCTTAATTGTAGTCGCTATTTTTATTTTTATTTTATTTTTATTTATTTTTTTGTGCGTGTTTATGTGTTTGTTTCAAATGTATAATGATTTGAAATCACTGCATACTTTTTTATTTACCTTTTAATCACCTTTAAAATATTGCATTATAGGCGTTGATTAATGTGTAAGCCATGATTTAGAGTGCTTCTCTTACATGAATAGAGAATTTTGCTGAAAAGTCTTAAGTTGATTTTTTCCTTTCTATAATTCTTTGCATTTTTTTTTTCTCTGTTGCTATAATTTGTATGCGAATTGCATTGTAAAAAAAAGGTAAATGTTTCTTTATCCAGGAAAATATAATATAACCACGAACACGGAAATATACAATTACCTCTTCCGTGTTACCCACGATTTCGAGAAACGTTCTTTATCCTTAGAAACTTCAAGAACCAATATATTTTCGAGATTTAAAGAAGCATAGAAGCGAGATTTAAAGTTTCTTTTGTGTCCACTGATCGTCGGAAACGTTTCCAAGTCGTTCATATAGTGTATTAATCAGTTTTATATACTCTGAATAATAGGTTTTTCGTTTGCTATCAATTCTCAAGTAAAAATTTTCATGTTCAACAAACATATTTTACAGACAAACATGATAAATTAAAAGCATTACCATTGTTATTATTATTATTATTTTGTTACTCTTGCATATAGAAATTCGATTACACAGCTGAAAACGCTTACTTGGAATTGATAGCATCTTAAAAACGAATATTCATGTTTCAGAAAACTACATCTTAAAATACACCTTAAAAACTACTGGAAATATTTCTGAAACTCGGTGGAAGTCAAAATATTCTATTTTTATAAATTTTGCTTTAAAAATCGAAAATATATTATTTTCTGAGATTTCTAAAAATGAAAAACGCTTTTTGGAATCCTGAGTAAGACGGAAGAGGTTATTCTATATTTTTATATCGTTCGTGGATTTATTATATTTTCGCAGAACAACAACAATGATAATAATAATAATAAAAAACATCTTTTATACTGTATGATGAAGGTTGCTTTTGAATTACAATAATAAAATCATTGCAACAATCTTAACTATACATGATTTAAAGATTATAATGAAGGTTGCTTTTGAAATATAATAATAAAATCACTTAAAAAATATTTCATATATCGTTGCAATGGTGTTATATATTGACTGTATATTGTTACTGTAATTCAAAACCAACTATCATCATTATAATTAAAAAAAAAAAAAAAAAAAAAAAAAAAAAAAAAAAAAACAATCTCTATTGTATTTTCAACAGGCATGGTGTTAGGAAGAAAGAAAACTACGGAAAAATAATTATAGAAAGAAAAGGAAGAAAAAGACAGAGACAATTTTCAGAGACCTTCCTACTCTCTTCTTATAAACTTATTTTGCTCTCATATCAAGAGTATTTTTATAGCGACGTTAAATACTGTTTTTTCAAGTTAACAAGAAACAAATTTGCAGAGCATAACAATTGAAATATTTTAAAGGCAAAACAGTGTAGAATGAAGAAAATGAATGAAAAAAGATAAGTTTTCGGTCAAGTATCTTTCTCGATATAATCAGAATTAGTTTCATATATTAATAAAATTAAAACATATCAGAAAATATATTTGAAAATAATGAAGAACAGAGACAATTAAAGATTTATACGCTAAGAATCAGAATAAAGTTTAAGGGAAAAAAATAATAAATTTTTTTAAAAAAAATATTGACCAATTTAATTAATTCAAGATATTATTAATAGCTTGATGATAAAAATACATTTGATATTTTTTCTGATGCATTAATAATTTTTTTTTTTTTAACCAGACAAGATTTCGGAACAAATGAAGAATGTCACGTAGTAGAGGGTAAAAAATGATTTACACGAAGGCTGAAAAATATTTTCTCATATTTCAAGAAGACAGATGATTTATGCAAAAAAATGTGCGATGAAAAACAATTTTTGACGTTTTAAGATGATTTATTTGGTGCAGAAATGTATATTAACCTTTTTTTATTTGGATATATATCTATCTCGAGTGTTCAATTTTTTACTAGCCGCCGCCCTGGATATTATTTATAGGCAGAATATCTGTTGAGCAAGTAGCTCGCAAAGTTTGAATATTATTGGGACTTTATTCGCTAAGTAAATGATAAAACGTTTCAAAACTCAGCAAGCTGTGCATTTCAAACAGCTTTTACTTTTATTTAAAATGCATATCGTTTTAATTTCTTATTTATGTTTTTATTTATTTAAATTTATTATGCATTCACATTGGTAAAAATGTAAGTTAAAGCATGAAAGAATATAAAGTGAATTAAAAAAAAAAAAAAAAAAAAAAAAAAAAAAAATTCAATAATTATATGTCATTGCAATGACACGTGTAGTGTTTAAATATGATTGATTCCCCCCCTCCCCCCCACCCCCAGAATTTCGCATGCTTCACAACTAATAAGTAAGGAACTAATTTCCTAACCTTTTCTTCCAAACTTATTTTTGTTCTTATGTTTCATCACAATTTAAAATCCATTACTATTGGGAAATTTTTGGGACATGTATTTATATAAATCTCTATTATTATTTATTTATTTATTTATTTATTAAATTTTCCATTAAGAAAATCTAGAATCTGTAGAAAATATCATTGCAGATATCACATACTCTTTATAGTATTGCATTCAATCTCTGGGGTGATTCTGCTGCAAGAAATCGTATAAAAAGCTATGAGTATTGACCGGGAATAGTGTCCACTATTTAATGTTATGCAAGAATTATACTGCGTGAACGTCTACATATTAAAAATTGCCCAAACTTTAATTTTTCAACTGGTAACACCAATTTTTGACACTGTATTTCAGCTCCTTGGGTAAAATAAGACCTGAAAAGCATTTAGTTTTACTTTATTATTATTATTCATTCTATAATCAAAAGAGTTCAACACTTGAGATGCCATTATTTAAATACCCGTTACTTTCCATTATTTAAATGCGCGTTACATTTTTTTCTCTCCAAAAAATCATCAGTTTAAAATCTTCCCCTTTTTAATTAAATACAGTGAATCAACCCACAAATACTCAAGACTATTTTTTTTCATTTAAAAATATATTTTAAATATTGAAATTATTAATAAATTTACATTAAAAGATTATGATTATCTGTATTAATTTTTACGTAAAAAGAGTCAGCATTTTCGACTCTTCTTATGTAAGCTATATGCTTTTATACTTACTTGTATCATTTATAAACCGATATATCGAAAATCTGTATGCTGTTATTATTTGTATTCGCAAAAAAGAAAATCTTAGAAGGTTACCGAAAAAAAAAAAAATCTGCAGAATTCGCTTGGTATGCAGTTAATTTATTTTACATTTAAAATTTCTGTAAAAAATTTTCGAATGCTTATTTAATATTCCCAATAATTTATATTGTAAGATCTTAATTTTATTTTTCTAAATAATTAGCTAAACTCCTAAATCGTTTTCTGTATAACTTTATGAAGATTTATCCCTTAAAGTTCATAAATTATACAATTTTCTGTGCTGCTTTGACCAAAGGAACTCCGTTACAATTTCAAAAGTGGGTGTTACCATTTGAAAAATGAAGGTTGGTGCAATTTTTAATATGTAGACGCCCTCTCAAACATAATTTATGCATAGCATTAGTTAGTAGTGATTATCTCAGACGACTGCTATACCTGTACCTTTTTATGCAATTATTTTCAGCAAAATTAGTAGAGTGTGATTTATTTTTTCTTTCCGAAGACTGTACATGTCTTTAGTTGAATAAAAATATTCATTCAAATGATCTTTCAGTTCGACCCTATAATATGTTTTAAATATGATTATAATTTCGATAACGAAAACTGAAATAATTAAGCATTTTCAGTAATCTATTTTAATAATCAATCATTATTCATTCTCAATACTTTTAAATATAAAAAGACAAATTAAGTAATATTTCTTTAAGTACCTAAGAGTAATTATGCAAAAATACCCGTTCAAAATTATCTTTATAGAATCCGTTAATAATTTTTGGGCGGAAAAGAACAATTAAGGATCGCGTGAAAAAATCTTCATTTTCCAATTTCATATTTTCACAGAGAACGTACAGGTGACAGGTTTCAGTCTACCTCTACAAGATAAGTATAAGTGCATTTAGATTTATTTTGATGTATATACTGTAATTTATGTACATTCTGCAAATAAAAAAAGAAAGTTGTTTTAAGTGTGATGATCATTTTTATGTACAGAATTGTAATCTAATCACGTTTTGAAAATTAATCACTCCAATTATATCCAAAAATTATCTTAAAATTTCATTAAGTAGCGCATATGAGTTTTAAGATATTCATTTATAATACTTTTAAATTATAATGACAAATTAGGTAACATTTGTTTCAATCCTATAACAATATATTTCTCAATTTATCATTAAAGAATCCATTAAAAATGCCTGGTAGCAGAAGAACAATTAAAAGATCGCGTGAAGTACTTTGAATTTTTTCCAGTTTCATATTTTTCCTGAAAACGTAGACAGGTGGCAGTTTTCAGTTCTACCTCTACAAGACAAGTACAAGCAGATATTGATTAGTTTATCCAGTCTTTCGTAGCACAGTCCGGAGATAAGCGATGTAAGAGAAGGTGTCTGCCGATTAATGTTTTATGGGTGAAAAGGTTTCGGGAGATATTGTAAACAATCTCGAAGAACACCTCTTTTAATTTTTATCATCATGTAAATCGGTGTGTTGTGGGATTTGCTTATGGATAAAATAAATTTCAAACTTCATCTATAAACATAAATCTAGAAAAATATTTACCGGTTGATTTTTTACGGATGAAGAATTTCTGGATAATATTCTAAAGTCTCAATTACGTGTTTAATTTTATCATCTTGCCATTTTATCATAATTTTATCATGCTTTTGCATGAATTTGAAAAATCAGTTTAGGTGTAAAAGTTCAGTTATCAGCTCTTTTTTTATTCATATAATTTTTACTGAAAATATTCATCGAAATTTTATACAGATTTCTTTATATTTTTCCCGATAAGAGATTTTATCAGGGACTGACCACAAAAGTCTGTATATACATTAGTTTTTGGTGGAATACTTTCTGTGAAGGATTAAAGATGCGTTTATTCGTATCCTGAACAACTCATCCTGATGTGGTCCTGAGATACGAATTCGACATTCTAACCATTCAGCTTGTATGGGCCTTGTACAAAGATAATCCGGTACTTCGCTATTATCCCGTCGACCACTTTTCATAACAAAAAACTATCGCCAAACTGTAACGCCAAATAAACGGAAGAACGTTGCCATTGGAATATCAAAATAAATAAATAAATAAAATATATTTTATTTATTATTAGTATTTAAGGACAACTGTTATTTTAATTAATGAAATAACTAATAAATCAGTAAAACATAATGAAAAATACAGACAAATGTCGAATTAAAAACCACTTCATGACATAACAAACACGTATAATACTTCTGACATCAAGTAAATGGGACTGCATTTTTGGTGTTTAATCTAATAAGTTTTTGTTATGAAAAGTGGTCGACGGGATAATAGAGAAGTACCGATAATCCTCTGTCTAAACCATACACATCTACTCCGCTTGCAACGTACAGGATTGAAGCCGCAAATTTTGGATCCAAGCTTGTTGGGTCAGCTCTCTAACAATTGGTTTGAGTAGTGTACCTGGATGAATCCAAGCTAAAAGTGTGTATTAAGCGATTTTCAAACTGTTTATGATCCATAAAACATCAGTATACGTATATGCCTTATCAATATATTTTCTAAATTACAATCGATTTATTTCTACTTTAGCATTTCATAAATGTATTTCTTTCTTTTGTTTTCAGGGAGGGAGGGGGGGGGGAGGGATTGAAACGATTGGGCCCCAGAGACTATTGTCGTAACCACATATCTATAAAATGAATGTTAAAAAATAAAATGTAGTATCATTTATCAGGTTATTGTAAAAAAATAGAAAAATACTATATCCTCAAAAATCTAAATAAATTGATAATTTATCTTTTATTGGAAAAGTTCCAAAGACATATTCGCAATTTTTGAATCTTAATTTTATTTTTCTCTCGGGGTTATTCTTCCATCCACAAGTATATTTCAAAAGTGGACACGTTACATAAAATGGGATCGCATGGATTTAGATGCCATCCAAAGATAACTTTGTATCTAATTTCATAGCTATAGGGCAACTTTATACGGTAATCTAATCAAAACATGCGCGTTTACCTATTATACTTCGTGAAGGGAAACTAGTCTCAATCGGACTGGTGACGCTTGTAAAAGACGTCCTGCTTGGCATAACTTTATTGCGGCTATCGGTAATTTGTTGTCCAAGAAATTATGTACTTTAAGAGCCTACACTAGTCACGGGAAGAAACGCTCAAACTAATGTTAAGTCTATGGGAAGGTTCTAGCGCGATTTCTCGCTCGCATTTTAATATTTTTAAATGTTTTTTTTTTTTTTTTTGGCATAGGATAGCTGAGGTCAATCTCCAACGTTGTTAGTTTTTACTTTTTCGATTTTTGTTGTAGTTTTTTTTTATAGGCGGGCATTTTTATTTTTGGAACCGGTTCTGAAAGTGAAAGTACCCTTATATAAAATAACTGGGACCCAAATCGAAACAGTAAAAACTAACAACGTTGAAGATTGACCTCAGCTATCCTATGCAAGAAAAAGCATTTTAAAATATTAAAATGCGAGCGAGAAATCGCGCTAGAACCTTCCCATGGACTTAACATTAGCTTGAGCGTTTTTTTGCGTGACTAATGTAGGCTCTTAAAGATTCTACTTTTGCATCTCAGCGGCCAATTTTCACATTCACAGCTAGTAACGACCCAGTTTGTTCCCTTACATGCAGTCAATTAAAAAAAAAAAAAAAAAAAAAAAAAATCCAGAACTTTTATCATATATTTTAATACGAGCAAATCTTGTGTTTGGTTATACGCACACACACATATATATATATATGCAAATTTTATCTTAAAAACGGCTTTAACGATTTTGACGAAATTTTGTATCCTACCGTTTTGGGGCACCAGAAAACGATTGGGCTAGGTCACATGTTCGAGAAAATTCGATTAGTGGGTCATTTTGGGTCATGGTCAAGCTAATTGTATCTAAAAACGGTTCAAACGATTTTCACTAAATTTTGTATCCGACCATTTTCGGGCACGAGGAGACTATTGGGCTGGGTCACATGTTCGAGAACTTCCAATTAGTGGGTCATTTTTGGGTCAACGCGGGTCAAGTTAATTTTATCTTAAAAATGGCTCTAACGGCTTTGATTAAATTTTGTATCCTACGAGTTTCGGGCATGAGAAAATCATTGGGATAGGTCACATGTCTGAAAAAATTCAATTAGTGGGTCATTTTTAGGTCATTGTGGGTCAAGCTAATTTATCTAAAAAGCGGTTCAGACTATTTACATTAAATTTTGCATTCTATGGTTTTTGGGCACGAGAAGACTGTTGGGCTAGGTCACATGTTCAAGAAAATTCAATTAGTGGGTCATTTTGGTCATGGGTCATTATGGGTCAAGCTATTTTATCTTAAAAACGGCTCAGAGGATTTGAACTAAATTTAGTATCAAACAGTCTTAGCGAACGAGAAGACTATTGGGATAGGTCACATGTTCGAGAAAATTTGACTAGTGTGTCATTTTGGTCATGGGTCATTATAGGTCAAGCTTTTTTATCTTAAAAACGGCTCGGACTAGTTACACTAAATTTTGCTTCCTATGGTTTTTGGACACGAGAAGACTTTTGGGCTAAGTGACATGTTCGAGAAAATTCAATTAGTGGGTCATTTTGGTCATGGGTCAAGATATTTGAACTCAAAGCTAATTTTGACCGAGCATAGCTCGGTCCATCCTGCTCGTACTATTTTATCGCCAAATGGACGCAGAGAAAAACGAAAATAACCATTCGATCGGGAGTTATGTTATCTTTAATTGCATGCTACGAAAAAAAAAAAAAGCTTAAAAACCAATTTTATATAAAAATTGTAACAAACGTTGAAATTTTCGATATGAGCACTTCATTTTCACATCATATCTGGATTCTTCGATAAATTTTACCCTTGGATACCAAACAGGAAGTCATTGAATACAGTAGTTTAGAAATTATGCAAATCCAAAGCTTTGAGCATACAACATTAAATTAATTTTTAATCGTTGCAAAACAAATTGCAATGTGTGAAATTTTTGAGCATAATGCAAAAACTACTTTGCGCGATCACTTGAAATTTTGGATATTCGTATATTTGTATATAGTTATATTTCGTATATAGTTATAATACATATTATTTTTTGAAAATTAATTAAAAAAATATATAAATTATAAAATTAATATTCGAAAAAAATATGTATTGTAACTTGTATAAGTGTATTAATAAAAATCGATTTCTAGAAGCTTGAAATAAACGAATTCAGATTTCAGCTCATTCCGTCTAGTAGTTTTTGAGTTATACTTCAAAAACTATCTGCATTGCAGCCTATTTCGCAACGATTAAAAATAAATTTAACATTTTTGGTTCAAAACTTTACATCTTCATATTGCCTGAACTACTTGACTGAATGACTTCCTTTTTGATATCCGAAAGGAAAATTTACCGAATAATTCAAATATGCTTTCGGAATTAGGTGTTCGGTTTGAAAATTTCAAAGTTTGTTACAATTTCAGTATAAAAACAACCCCTAAGATTTTTTTTTTTTTTTTTTTTTTTTTTTTTTTTTTTTTTTTTTTAAACATGCCTTTTAAAAAGACATAATTCCCAATAAAAGCGCCAATTTTACTTACCCATCATACGTAGCATAGGGTATGTCTTGTAATCGTTTTGAAAATCGAAATTTTTTTTGACGGATTTACAAGTTTCAGACACTGAAGATTCCGAAAAACATATTTTTAGAAAAAAAAATTTGCCGTCCGTCTGTGTGTCTGTGTGTGTGTCTGTAAACGCTCTATCTCCCGAAAAAATTGAGATAAAGACTTGCAATTTGGTATGTACTTAGTATGTAATAATGGGAAGAAGCCTATTTCATTTCAATAACCTCGATTAACCGGAACTATTTTTTTCGGACTCTCGAAATATTCGTTCTGATAAAAGGTATATAAAAATTTTCGAAATTGGTTATTTTAAGAAATGAATATAAAAGACAATAAAAAAACATAAAGTTTGCATAAAGCATGAAGTCGATCGGATAATTAGTTGCCGAGATATTTGTAATCCTATTTCCCACACTCTTCGATTTTTCATGACCCTGTATTTCATCCAAATTTCACTTCAAAGATGTATTTTAATTGGAAATTTGACGCATAATCAGATGCAATAAACCGTTAGTTAATAGGATTATTATTTTTGGAGTTATAAGGATGTTTCTTTCAAGCAATTCAGTAATCGAGCCTTTAAAGTTTGTGACGTCATCAAGCCTCGATTTTATTTGAATTGCAATGCATTTTATAAGTAGTTTACACATTTTTTATTTTAATATTTTACATTATGCATATCCATGATGGGTAAGTATTACGGTGGCCCCCAACGACTAGTTTGTTTTTCTATCGCCTCTCATTGGCGATCAAATAGTATGGGGTTCCATTTCTTTTAAGTGACTTCAAAAGACGAAGTTTCTGTTTTTGGGCCATTATGTGTGCATGGATGAACAATTACTAGGGAATCCAACCGGAGCTTCCCGGGACAGAGAATATAGGTGAAAACCATTTTTTGTTTTTTTTTATTGAAAACTAATAGATTTTTTACATTTAATAATTGTTTTTAGATTCCCCCCAACAACACCAAAAAGCATTTTTATTAATATGTCAATTTCATATTCAAATAAATTTTTGAAACTTATTAAAAGTGGTAATTTCGTATTGGTCTCGTGCTAGATGTTAATAGCCGATTAAATCGCTAAAATTTTCATTATCTACAGCAATTTTTTAAATTCTGGTAACTTAACGGTTTTAAGCGCCTTTTTCAATTACATGTCTGTTAAATTTGTGTTTTATTTATACAGTGGAACTTCCCTTTAACGAAGTCCCTATTTAACAAAGTTTTCTACTTAACGAATTTTTCTGTAAAACTTTGACTTTGAACACCATTAGCATGTAAATTAATCTCCATATTACGAAAAATATATTCTATATAACGAAGTTTATTCCACTTTTGTACGTGTACAGAACTCAGACTAAGAGGTTGATGTTGCGATGGATATGTGAATTTATTTCAGCGGATTGTATGAAAATTAACACATTTAAATATTTTCCATTATGTTTGGTGCTAAATAAAACAATTGTTTTTCTCACTAAAAATACTTGTTATCATTACTCTCCCACACCGAGACTATAGCGCTGACAGTTGGGGGATCAGTCAAAATCCCCTTTTTACATTCAATGATACAGCTACAAAAATGTGCTTCAAAATGCAAATCGAAGATCATCAAAGTTATTTTTGTTCCTTCCAATGCAACTTCTAAACTTCAGCCATTAGTCTAAGGAATAATAACAAATCTTGAAGTACATTATCAAAAAAGACAATGTAGTGAAAACATTAGTTTGAGAACCTGTGTTGCAGAGCTGATGAAAGCTTGAGGCAAAGTTTGGAAATGTGACGTGATCTCATCGACCGTACTCAACTGTTTTGTAAAAGACGGCTTCATAATTAAAACTGAATCAAATGCTTCAGAATCCAATACCTGTTTGTCATATCTGAAGAAAAAATTTCACGAATTTAAGTTGATTTCTATTTAACGAATTTTCTTCATAACGAAGTTTTTAAGTGTAACGATGAGACTTCGTTAAATGGAAGTTCCACTGTACTAATTTATTAATTGCTTAATGAAGTTTTAATTTTGTTATTGAATATTAGCTGTATTCAAACGGAAACAGATTAATATTTTGTAATCGTCTGCAAGCAATAGAGATAGCTTTTTTTTTAATTATTATGCTTGAAATTTAATTTAAATGAGTAAATTGTGATACAGTTTTCAAAAAAATTGCATTTGAAAGTAGATTTTTTTTCCCCTTTTATAACGGTGTAAAAATAGAAAATATGCTATGCTTAGAAATAAAAAAAATTGCAGTAACAAAAATCGCAAAACCGAAATTTCATCGTCAACTGTTGCCATTTGCAAAATGACGTCAGCGGTACGCACGGACACGTTTGTCCTTTATAATATAGATAGATAGTACACCATGGAAGGTTTTAAGCTAAAATGATTCATCATATCATGCATAGTTTTTGTTGTTGTTCTTTTTACAGGGGCATGTCAAATGTTTTAATATGTGATTGTCTACTGCGTTTCAAACCTGAGCGACGAGCAATAGATTGCCTTTATAAATGGGAGATTTGTGGCATGCGAGCAATAAAATTTGATTGACCGAGAGGATTTTGGACAAAATCGTGAACAATGATACATGATTGATGAACATTAAAGCAATGTGTACTTAAAATGCTTTTATATATAAGATAATGATGGCACACGAGGAATAAAAATGGATTGGTCTAGAGGATTTCGGACAAAATCTTGGCGAGTCTGCCATTGTCACCAAAAGCTAATGCTTGTAGACTTGTCTCACTTGTTTAATAGAATTTGTCCAAGCGAGTATTGACAATTCTGAAATATGGGTTGGAATAGTCTGGACGTTTTTTTTTTAAATCTGAGCTTGCGCCATGTACGTATGACACCACTCTCTCTTTTATTTATAAAGACACTCGAATGGCAACGACATAGGTTAAATTGAATGTAGTTGCCACATCAAATACTCTCTTGCGCCAAACCCTCTCGTTAAAATTTGCCAGCTGGTGCCGGATAAGTAAATATGAAAGAAAAAAACGTAATATTAATAACATGAGTTATTTACACAATTACATACAAGTCGTTTATTAAGAAATCGTCATTTGAAGCCAAGTTTTTTGTTTTGTTTTGTTACAAAATTACTTATTTTTGTTTGTTTGTTTATTTTTCACCGACTGTATATTATTTCTTAAGCACCCACTTTGACCATGTCCCAATGTAATATTGGTGATACCTTAAATCTCTCGGCATATCCAATAAATAAATATTCTCTTTCCTTGCTGGGTTAAATCAAATGTACTTTCCTATAACTTTCTCGAAGATTTTTTTTTTTTTTTTTTTTTTTTTTTTTTTAAGCCTTTACCATCTCGAATTTCTAATTCTGGGAAATTGTGAAAAGCGATTATTGGAATTTCAAAATTACCTCTGAGAATTTCTTGGAAATAGAGTGGATTTGTATCATGATTGCAACTTTGTGTAACATCATATATATTAAAACACAAGTATGATATAGATAGACATTTATACATATCTTTATTCTAAATTATTATCTTCCTAACTTAATTTTCAATATATTAATTAATATTCTCTTCGCTAAAATATCTCTTATTCTAAAACCTCAAATGTTACTTCCTTTTCTCATATGAAAGACTATCTTTACTAAATGCAGCATGTACGTTATAAATCTATTTTAATTCCAATGCGGTTATAACAGATGTAATGTTATGTGTTCTGGACATTCATTGACAGCTGCTTGTGCGCCCAACCTTTTTCTGTTCATAAACAAATTGTCCAAGTAATGTAATTTCCCATATACAAAGTAATTCTTTCCTTTGACTAAAATTCCTTTCCCATCGGGGCCTCTGAAATTCACAAAAGTTACGGTTTCGCCAAATGTGGTAGCCTTTTCATTACATCCTCCCAAAACATTTATATTAATTATCCTTAACGTACATAAATTCTTCTGCGCTTCTGCGGTTTGTTGGCTCAATGTATTATCGAATCGTGGCGAGACAATCTACTGCCCAAACGCAGATCACTCCTAGCTCTTGGTCTGTCAACAACTGTTCTAAGCCTCTAACATCCGAGACCACCCCATTCTTACCATCTTATACTTGCTATATATCAATAAAAAACTTTCAGCTGAGATGTCTTCGTTCATTGGATATTTCATGTCTGCCTTCCTGGATGTAGAACCTTTGGGTAATTGTTTACAACGCAAATGGTACGAACGAACGGCCCAAAAACTATCTCAATTCATGCGTTATGCATTAAAATATTTCAGCCCAACAATAATCTTCATCATAACAAGGCTAAATTTTAAGACCAAAGTAAACAGATCTGCGCCTGCGTAAAATTAAATCCAGATAGTGTTCACTTTTAGAGTGAAGTTGAACAAAAGCGAGTGGCCTACTCTGACCTTGTTTAACTATATTAATTGTCTTTCTCGGAAGAGAGCGTCGATTCGAATCTCATTCTTGACAGAATGATTTCTGTAATATTATTGGCTATAAGATAATTCATTTTTTAATGTCACATTTTAATTCAAGAGAATAAATTATACAATTTGTATTTTCTTTATTTTTAATCCGAATGCTTTATAATTATTTAAGTAAAATTTAACGCCTAACAATATTTTTTTAAATTACTAATTTTGTATTCAAAATATTTAAATGTAAAGATTTTGCATGTATTTATGGATTAAATAAATTGAACTGATCTATAATTCTTGCTGTATTTTGTGTGACCATTTTTCAAGAAATTATAAGAAAAGTATGTGATTAGTTCCCGTAAAAAAAAAAAAAAAAAAAAAAAAGGAAAATATTCATATAAGAACTGTAAAAGAAATTACCCTGATATCCACGGTTTAATAATTAAATAATGTATGACTTAATGTGTGATAAAATGAAATTAAAGTAATATATATATATATATGTATATTATAAATCGTTAGCTGCAAACGACAAATTTTAAGTTTGAGGTTTTAGAGTCAGACTGATAAAAATAAAATTAATGGAAATTTTTAAAGGTTGCGTAATTTAAAAAAATAAATAAATAAATATTGTTATGTTTTCAAAAAAAAAAAAAAAAAAAAAAAAAAAGAGAGAGAGAGAGAGAGAGAGAGAGACCGTGTTAAGTCAAAGTAAATGTCCTAGCTATTCAATTAATATTTTTAGTTAAAATCCCGGTTTTAATAACAAGCTTAAAATTATTTCACGTCATTAATTGAGTAGGTTGAACTGACAGCACTATCTAACGCCTTATATGTATAGGAATCGAACTAAGTAAGAAAATATAGATATTCATCAAGTTTTTACTACTTAATTTAAAAACAACTAATTAATAATTCAAACATTTTTCTAAGGAAACTGTCAAGTTCCTTACCTTCAAATCTTGACGGGTACTATCTGGTGTTTTAGTTAAAAAACAACTTTTAAATGTGTATAAATTGACAGGCAATATAATATCAGATAACATTTTCTACCAGGAATAAACATTTGTTGCAATTTCTTAATAGCGGAAGTAAATTTACTTTAATTAAACTTTTGAGTGTTGTAAGATAATAAAAAAAAAATCTTTCATCACCCCAGTTATTTTAAACTCTACACTTTAAGTCAGGTATAAGCTTGAGAACATTATTTATTTTTTGTAAGTAAAAATTAATCAGAACAAAAAAATTTGTAATATCTAGATAACATAATAAAGTTTCATTAATTTTCTTTTTTTTATGAATTTCCTTTTTGTGCTTTTTTTAATAGAATAAACTTTAATATTTATTTCATTTTTTGTTACTTATAAAACTAAGCTCTCCAAAAAGAGTACTCAATTAATACATTCTTTCACGCTCTTGAGGCTCTGTGGCTTGTTTACATGCAGATTCTTTGCAACCAATGACAGAATTATTAATACTTTCTCCATTTTCAACTTTTTGCCGGCTTTTCGGAGAGATTTATGACTTCAATTAATTTCAATCACGATAAAGCGGGTTATTTTGTCCCAGGTGGGAAGTTTTCACCGGAAGAAACATTATTTTAGTTGTTGCTTTTCATGCAATTTTTCGTTGTCGGCTATTAAAATTCATTTTTCACGGAGATTAGAAGACCGAGTTTTTATTCCGTCACATTTTTATCAGATGCTCGAGGAATTATAAACAAGGCATAAAACTATCGTTATATACATTGTTTTTTAAATTGTAAAGGAATTTTATGAATCCCTTTGTGATATTTCTGGTGATTTTGAAAATTTATTAATTTCATAAAGTCTTTTATATATTTTCGTTATAATTATTATGTTTAAAAAGATAATAACAGCAGTCAATTTCCCTTATATCTTTAATTTTGTATTTCGAACTCCTATTTTTATTAGTGGTTTATTAATATATTAATGGTCACAAATTTTATAACCAAAATAATATTTTAATGTATGTCTAAGATGTTTATAATTTTCATGTATGTTTTAGAAAATTAAAAAAATTCTTATGATTTAATTTTCTACAATTTTTTTTTGCGTCAGTGTTCTTTTGGCGTTGTTTTTTAGAGTTAATATTCTGAAAGACAAGAAGGAATATTAAAAAAAAATTAAAATTACTAATTAATTAAAAAAAATCTAATTTAAAATTCCTTAAGGTAAAAAGTAAAAACATCTTTCAGAAAATACTGTCAAAAATGGAGTTTAAAATCTATTATCGTGACATGATAGTTATAAAATCGGTCAGCACTGAATCGATTATAGCACTGTGCAACAAAAATCGATGAAGTTAATATTTTCGATATAAAAATACGCAATAGTTAATGAATCGGTGTGCTTAACAAGAATATGTTCCTAAAAAAAAACTGAATCGATTACGGTTTTTTGTGTTATACAACTACATGTACGAATTAATACCTATATCTCTTTGTATATTGCGTACATTACATTAGACTTCTTAATAAATAAATTCAATCAGAAACACTAAATATAAATAAAGATTTTATCAAAAACATTAACTGTAATCATGATATAATTAAAGTTACATGGTGTAATGCATTTTCTTGCATTTCTATTACATTTCTATTTGAAATAGATAGTCTTCATCAAATTTTTCACAATGGGAAAATAAGGGGAGGAGAGAGAGAGAGAAAGAGAGAGAGAGGGGGGGGGAGGGGAGGGGAGGGAGAGAGAGAGAGAGATACCCCATATTTTTTTATATAATGGCAAAATTGTCGCAATGAAAAACGAAAATAGTCATTCGATTGGGAATTACGTCTTCTTTCAGTTAAGCTTTAAAAAAGAAAAAAAATACTTAGGGATCATCTGCATATTGAAATTGTAACAAACTTTTATTTTTCAGTATTAAGATACAATTTTGACATTATATAATTTGGATTCTTTGGTAAATTTTATATTCGGATATCAAATTGTAAGTCAATCACCGAAGTTGTTTAGGAACTATGCAGAGACTATTAGGAACTAACTGAAACTTATAATGTTAAATTCCTTTTTAATACCATAGCTGCAAAACAAACCGTGATGTGAGTAATTTTTAACACTTTCCAACCTAGTTGAAAAGTGTTTATGACTTCGGTTTGTCTGGCCGTCTGTCGTCTGTCCGTGCTCTAACTCCCGTAAATATGCTCGGATTGCCTTGCAAATTTTATATGTTATTGTCGTTATTTATAGCATGTTCCCTATTTCAACCGAAGTGTGTAGCACTTATAGTTTTGTTACAGGGACACTCAAAAGAATTCAGTTACATTACGGTCTATGGGGAAAAATCATTTGCGGTTTATTATAATGATGTTAAACAATTTCAAACACATTGTAATTGATATATATCACTAAGGTGCATTACAAGAAGCTTAATATGGAATAGGGTGTGCATAGCATTTATAGTTACTTTACAGGGACAGTCAAAAGAATTCCGTTACATTACGTCTATGGAGAAAAATAGTTTGCGGTTTAATTACATAATGTTTCACCATTTTAAACGATTGAAATTTATATATAACACTAAGGTGCATTACAACAGGCTTACTACAGAATATTGTGTGTACAGCAGTCATCCTTCATTTACAGGGACACACAATAGGATTCTCTACTGTATGTTAACAATAATTCCTGGAAGTGCGTTTTAAGTTGCTGAACGCTATTTTAAATTTAACTCACTTTTTGTCTATTACTTGGTGTGTATAAATTCTGTACATCATATACAGGGCAGAACAAAAGTTCGCGAACACATTTCCGTTTATTGACAGAAACTCCAGAAGGAGATTTTTAAACTGTGCTACGCGTTTCCTAACTAAACTAAAATTTAGCATCCTATGTAGTACATATACAAAATATGTTATGCGTTTTCCAAATTGTTTACTTAAATGTCATCTTTCAGCTTATTAAACGGTAATGACTTGTAAAATTATTTTGGAAGGGTTGGAAAGTGTTACATAATCTATGCTTGATGCATGATTTTTTGTTCTTGTTTAAGCATAACTCAAAAACTATTTGACGGAATGAGCTGTAATTTTGTATTCGCATATTTGATGCTTTGAGAAATCGATTTCTGTTTTAAAAAAATTGTAGGTTACAATTCATATATACTTAATATTAATTTCAAATAATATTATATTTTGAAAATAAATTTTAATTTTGTACATCTGTTCCTAAACAAGAACCAATGAGGATTTTTCATGATGATTTCTGTGTTCAGTGGGTTAATTTCATACAAAATTGTACACTTTCGCTTCAGAAGCAATTTCATTGTTGACAGTGCAATCAAATATGTGTTAAATTTATTAGCAAAATTGTAAACATTGCTGAATTCTTTGTCACCTGAATTACAACAGCTGAAAATTCCGATGTATCAAGAAATGGATTTAGAAACGAAGATGATTTTATAATTATGTCAAAAAGAATCGTTGGAAATTTTAAAGATTTCAAAACAACGCAATCGTAAGTGCGAAAAGAAAGATTTATATAAAACGTTTTCAATTGTCTTTCGAGATTTATAAAAATTTATCAAATAGCACTTTTTGCATAGTTTGTTTTGAAGTGAAACTTTGTAAGATTGTAGGGGAAATTGGTCCTAAAAATCAAAATAAGTTATATTTCAAAAATGAAAATGCTTTGTGGGTTACTTAAAAATTATTTTAAACTCTCTGTTACCCATGATTTCGATCGAGTGAGATTCGAAAAAGAACAAATGCAACTAATTAAGAAACATCTCGACTCTTCCCCCCTCGATTATGTAAATTATCAAAAAGAAATCATTAAAAAAATACCGGTACTTATGGATTATCCTGGCTGCGTGAGACGAAGTGATTCACCAAAATCATTCAAAGTTAAATTTTCAATAATAAAAGTGGATTTTGGAAAAATCTTTTCGCGATGTTCTTTGTCTTTTCTCGGAGTATATTTATACCAATTTCTTATCGTCTGGTTTTCTCTTCACAGCCTAAAATTAAAGGCATACAGACAGACACTTTTATACAAATATAACTTTATCAATCTTATCAGACATGTTAAGTTTATATCCGTATACATATAAGTATTCATAACATGTGCACAATCAATTATTATACATACATCAACTACCAAAATTCATAGAGATACAACTAAATGTAAATATATTGCTTGAAGGTGCGTTAAAAACATACATTAAATATTTAAAAGCACATTAAAGTCTTTTTAAAAATTCAAAACGTTTTCAACCGAACTACTCGGTCATCATCAGTGAAAAACTAATTGTTGAGTTGAGTTGTTGTCTCTTCGCTTTTCCTTGCTTGCCCGGGAAAAACTAGTTTATCCCGGGCGAAGAGACAACAACTCAACTCAACAATTAGTTTTTCAGTGATGATGACCGAGTAGTTCGGTTGAAAACGTTTTGAATTTTTTGAAAGGTCTTTAATGTGCTTTTAAATATTTTATGTATGTTTTTACGCACATTCAAGCAATATATTTACATTTAGTTGTATCTCTATGAATTTTAGTTATTAAACAAGGTGAATTTGCACTGAAATTTTAACTTTTTACTGAACAGCAACTACCGTTTAAATAAATCTCGTTCGTACCTCTAACGTTGATTTAGTAAAGGAATAATTCCAGTGTATAGTAAAAATTTAATTAGAATTTCCTTTTTATTACTTACCCATCATACGTAGTATAGGGTAAGTCTTGTAATCGTTTTGAAAATCGAAAAAAAATTTTTGACGGATTTACACGTTTCAGACACTGGAGATTCCGAAAAACATATTTTTAGAAAAAAAAAATTTGCCGTGTGTCTGTGTGTCTGTAAACGCTCTATCTCCCGAAAAAATTGAGATAGAGACTTGCAATTTGGTATGTACTTAGTATGTAATAATGGGAAGAAGCCTATTTCATTTCAATAACCTCGATTAACCGGAACAATTTTTTTCGGACTCTCGAAATATTCGTTCTGATAAAAGGTATATAAAAATTTTCGAAATTGTTTATTTTAAGAAATGAACATAAAAGACAATAAAAAAACAAATTTTGCATAAAGCATGAAGTCGATCGGATAATGAGTTGCCGAGATATTTGGAATCCTATTTTCCACACTCTTCGATTTTTCATGACCCTGTATTTCATCCAAATTTCACTTCAAAGATATATTTTAATTGGAAATTTGACGCTTAATCAGATACAATAAACCGCTAGTTAATAGGATTATAATTTTTGGAGTTATAAGGAAAAACCTCTTTCAAGCAATTCAGTAATCGAGCCTTTAAAGTTTATGACGTCATCAAGCCACGATTTTATTTGAATTGCAATGCACTTTATAAGTAGTTTACACATTTTTATTTTAATATTTTACATTATGCATATACATGATGGGTAAGTATTACGGTGGCCCCCAACGACTAGTTTGCATTGATTTCATCCCAAACAGCGCACGATTATTAAATTAACAATCCTTATAATCGACAGGTACTGTAATATAATGAGTTAGCTTTTTATTTTACATTGAATCAAATCTAATTCATAAAATGCATTGTAATACGCGGGTTATTGTCAGGATGGCTTCGCCTCCTTTACAAGAGGGGATGTGAACGTGGAGGCAGTCTTATTGCAAATACACTGCTCAAAACAATTAAAGGATATTGCAGTTTTAGGTGGATTTTGTATCTGGGAAACTTTTTAGCTGATTGATACATGGTCGACAGACATAGTAGGTTATATGAGAATAAATTACACATGTTTGGCAGAAAAAAATGCATTTTATTGCGCATTTGTGTACAAAAGGAAAAAAACACAATTTGTGCATATGAGAAAAAAAGAATAAGAAAAGGTGTTTTCTTCAAAGAAAATCATTTTCAGTAGGGGGTATGGTTTCCACGGGCGGCCAGCAACTTTGAACACCTTTGAGGCATGGACTCAATGAGGCTATTAATGACGAGTTGGGGTATTCTGCCCCACTCTTCCAGAAGAGCTCTTTCCAGTTCTTGGAGAGTTTGTGGGGGTTGTTGGCGGCCAGAAACTCGTCTTCCTAGAGCGTCCCAAACGTGCTCGATTGGATTCATGTCTGGAGAACACGCTGGCCATTCCATTCGAACGATTCCTTCCTCGAAAAGGAAATCCTCCACCAGGTTTGCACGATGTGGCCTGCAGTTATCGTCCATTAAAATGAAGTTATCTCCGATTGCTGCAGCGTAAGGGACTACAATAGGTCTGAGGATCTCATCCCTATATCGGCGACCAGTCAGAGCTCCATCTCGAATGATGTAGAGGTCAGTGCGCCCGTCAATGGAGATGCCACCATACACCAACACTCCTCCACCGCCAAATCTGACACTTTCGTGCACGAACGCAGGATTATTCCTACTGCCACGGTCCCTCCAGATGAAAATACGCCTATTATCCGGATGCACAGAAAAACGGGACTCGTCAGAAAACAGAATATTGCTCCATTCATTTCTCCTTCAGTTGACATGCTCGGTTGCCCACTCCCTGCGGTCGCGACGATGCCTTGATGTTAATCTAACACATACCATCGGTCGGCGAGCATACAGACCTACAGCATGGAGCCGGTTTCGGACAGTCTGAGTTGAAATCGTGGTGCCTGTAGCCGAGCGAAGGTGTTGTTGGAGAAGAGTAGCGTTCATGTTTCGGTGTCTCCGAGCTGTTAACGCTAAATACCGATCTTCATTGGGCGTTGTTGCCCGTCTACGACATTGCCCTGGTCTTCGGCCTGCACATCCACTCTCCAAAAAACGGTTCCAGATCCTGGAAATGACACTTTGTGACACTCCAATGGTTTGCGCTACTTCGGCTTGAGTTTGGCCCCCTTCTAACCTATCAACAATTCTCCAAGCTTCTGAATCTGTCAAATGACTTCGCTGAGACATCGTACTCATCGAAACAAAGCAATCACTGAATGCCGATCATCCTTGTCTTCATTCTCTTTTATCCAGTTGAAAGTCAAATTTCATTCGCTACCGCTGAAGCGACGTTTTTGACGTCGAACTCAAAATTTGCATACTCCACAGTTGGAAAACCAGGAAAATTTGCATTTGTGATTTTCTTCTTCTATTTTCGGCAAAAAAAATTTCGTTTATATCTTTATTTTATATAAAACTTCAAATATCCTTTAATTGTTTTGAGCAGTGTAGTAGTAACCTATATTCATTTACTTATTTTTCTAAAATTATTCAGCTTTAGTCAGATATAAATACTTTGCAGTTATAAAACTGAATTTGTTTTTGATTGCATTCTTTATTTGATCCATCTGACAAAATTATCACTAATTGCGTAAATTTGAATAAATATACGGTAGGCCATAGAAAAGCAAAACATGATCACCAGATATCCATTGCTAATGATTTGGGGGTTGTGTCTAGGTTCCTCTAGACCTGTAAAGAAGGTACTAGGTATAGAATAATAGTTATGTATATATATATATATATATATATATATATATATATATAAACTTATTGCAAAAATTAACCATTATATATATATATATATATATATATATATATATATATATATATAAACTTAATGTAAAATTAAACCATTGAAACATAAGAAACTGACCATGCTCAATGAAATCACGATACCATACAGCAGTGTCCAATTACAAATTAAATTATGTAGTCCTAAGAAATGAAATATTATTAATTCAAATGAAAAAAAAAAAGAAAGAGTATAAACACAAATGAAAGCTTATAATGTAATTCACTTTTTCAAGGGCAGGAAATCTACAATTATAAGCAAAGAATGATTGTTTTCTATGTATATAACACCAGCTTAATGCCAAAAATCATGTTATATCGTTGCCCGAACAATCGTTGAAACAAGATTGAAAAACAAGAAGACCTTTTAAAATGGAATATTATAAATCATGCAAACAATTTGAATAAGAGGGGGGGGGGGTGGGGGGGGGGGTAAGATAAAGAAAAGTTATTTATTACTTACATTAAATATATATATATATATATAGTAGAATAGGAATGTATAATACTAAATACCTAAAATTTCGACTGTATTTATTTTGTACGAATTCCTTGAATTTTAAAAACTTTTAGCATCATAACTTTATGTTTAAACTATTAAACTTCATGCTTTTCAAATGATGAAATTAAAATTTAAAGAAGTTAAACTAAGATAAATACTGCTGCAGAATGTCTCTATGTATTAAGTAAAGTATGTTTTTTTTAATTTTGTGCGATGTTCATTGGAATATCGTGGTTACAGATTGTGTTTTTTCTCATATTTAAGTCTGTGGTTGATTAGATGGTTGAGAAAACACAAACGTGCTCTGAATATTAGATGCAAGAAATACTCAACATTTTGAACAATTTTCCTTTTAAGAAAAACTCTCAGTAACTGTTAGAGAGTACATTTGTTCATTGTTTGTTCTAAGTGCATTTACAGTGTATTTTGACTCAAATCGTGACTAGCATAATTTAGTTGATGATAGATAAGAAAAAAAAAGCCTTGAGTAGCTGATTTTTGTACATTTCATGAAGATTATTTATTTACAGTTAGAAAGAAAAGTGTGTGTGTGGGGGGGGGGGGATAAAGCAGTTTGAATTTAGATGCGTTTGAATTAGATGAATTTAGATGTTGAATACTGGGTGTTTACAAAAATATTCAAACTATGATTAAAATAGAAAATGGAGAACAGTTTATTCCCCCCCCCCTTTTTTTTTGACTTGCGTTATATTTAAAATAATTTATTTTATTTAATTTTATGATATTTTAGTTATTATGTATTTGCTTGCATAATCTCCAGTTAAGGCAGTTTCAAATATAGTTAACTGCAAAAATTTGAAAAGACATTTAGTACAAAATAATTTAGCAATAAATAACCTCATATACCTACCCATATAATTCTAGAAACATTTCCTTATATTTTCAAAAAAATTTAGAAAAAAAGCCAATTAAAAATCTCATAAACGAATAGTTTAAGGAAAAAGATAATGGAAATGTCGTTTATGAAATGGTCCTTTTATTTCAGAAATATTTCCATAAAAATCGAAAACATATTGCTTCCTGGGATTTCTGATTGGCCCTTCTCTAAATGTTTTCTGATGGTATGGGAATAGTTACCGAAATCATGAATAACTTACAAGGATGCATTCAAAAAACGTAAACGTTTCTACTATGTTAGAAACATTTTCTGAAATTTTTTATAAGACAATATTTAAATTTGTTGTCAACCGCAGAAATTTTAACAACAAATATGATAATAATTTACTTACGTAATTAATTATAGCCATTTTAAAACTAACTTAAAGTTGTCGATTTTTATTTATAAGAAAATATTGTCAGTAATGCATGACTTTTTAAATCGTATTAGAAACTCATATCAGTATCTTGCATACAAAGTTTTTTTTCCCCTCTCATGATTGTATATGTTGCTGATTAACTGCATGAAGGAACACAAACGTGCTCTGAATGTTAGATGCACAAAATACTCAACATTTTTAAACAATTTTTATTTTAAGACAAATTCTTTGAAACTGTTGGAGTGTCCATTTGTACACAGTTTGTTCTGTGTGCATTTACAGTTTTCTTTGACTCGGATCGTGACTAGCATAATTTAGTTCACAAAAAAAAAAAAAAAAAAAAGCCTTGGGTAACTGTATTTTTGTACAAACTATGATTAAAATAGAAAATAAAAAAACAGTTTGTCACTTTTTTTGTGCGTGTGTCTTGCGTTATATTTAAAATAACTATTTTATTTTATTTCATTTTATGATATTTTAGTTATGTATTTGCTTGAATAAGCTCGAGTTAAGGCAGTTTCAAATACAGTTAACTGTAAAAATTTGAAAATACATAAATAATTTAGTATAACCTCATACCTACCTATTCTAGAAACGTTTCCTTATAAAAAGAAAAAAAAAAAAAAAAAAAAAAAAAAAAAGCCAGTTAAGAATCTCATAAACGAATAGTTAAAAAAAAAAAAAGTAATGGAAATGTCGTTTAGGAATGGTTCTTTTATTTCAGAAATGCTTCCATAAACATAGAAAACCTATTGCTTTCAGGGATTTCTGATTGGTTCTTCTCTAAATATTTTCTGAAGATATGGAAATAGTTCACGAAATCATGAATAACTTACAAAGATACATTCAATTAATGTAAACGTTTCTGCTATGTTAGAAATGCTTTCTGAATTTTTTTAGAAGGCAATATTTAAATCTATTGTCATATATCGCAAAAATTATAGCAACAAATAATACAGCAATTTACTTACGTAATTAATTATAAGACACTTTAAAACTAACTTAAAGTTGTCAATTTTTATTTATAAAAAAATATCGTCAGTAATGATGCAGAATGCATTACTTTACTTTTTAAATGTTGTTAAAAACTCATATCAGTATCTTGCATCCAAAGGTTTTTTTTTTTTTTTTTTTTTGCTCATGGTTGTGTATGTTGCTGATTAACTGCATGAAGAAACACAAACGTGCTCTGAATGTTATAGATGCACGAAATACTCAACATTTTTAAGCAATTTTTATTTTAAGACAAATTCTTTGAAACTGTTGGGGTGTCCATTTGTACACAGTTTGTTCTGTGTGCATTTACAGTATTCTTTGACTCAGATCGTGACTGGCATAATTTAGTTCACAAAAATATAAAAAGAAAAATAAAACTTGCGTAGTTCTATTCTCGTAACATTTATAAGGAATCTTCGCTTACGCTTACAGATAGAGAGCAGGAAAACGGAATAAAACATTTAGAATTTAAATGAGAGGATAATGCGAGAGACTTTTTACGGAAACATGCAAATTTTGGTTTAAAATAGAGAATGAAAAACGTTTTTTTTTTATATTATTATTATTATTATTATTATTGTTATTATTATTTTTATTTCCCGAGATTTTAGAAATTTAGTTTAGCGCTTATGTTACATGGTACTAATCTCCTTTCCATTAATTTTAACAGATTTTAAACTGCAGTTTAATAAAATCGAATGGCTATAACAAAACTGCTATAACAAACCTGCCGATATAAAAATCGAAATAATTTTCTATTTTAATATTTTCCATACATATTTAGGGAGACTGGGGATGTTTCACCCACTTTTTACTAAAATATTCATAATTTGTGTTTAACATACACTAGCATTTTAGCTTGCTATGTATAAATAGCTTTTAAGTAGATTTTGCAAGAAATACTACCTATTACATTCTGCCGTAAGTTGAAATTCCTGAAAAATGTTTGCATATCTACACCGATCATGACTCCTAGAATCCAAAACCACACCCAGTTCAAAACTTTGTCTATCTATATCACTTTTTTATGGACACAATAACTTCCATAATTCTGCACAAATCTCTTCCAAACTGATACATAAAATCTCGGTCAAGTTCGTTAATGGGCAAAATCGAACCAAGTGTGGAGGGGTGGGGGTGGGGGGATAAATGGGGCGCTTTTTGTGAAAACAGAAAAAACCTCATAACTTCTTAATTTTGATACGTATCGAATCCGTTTATTATTACTTCTAGGATAAGGGCTAGGAAAATTTATGTATGACAGATTTTTGATATAATTAAAAATGGCCTCCAGAGGGAGGGGGGGGGGGGGGATAGGGGTTTCAGAAGAAAAAAATTCATAAATTCGTCAATTCACAAGATATCAAATCCGCTTAAATTTATTATTAATCTTCATAATATTATCTACAACTTTTATATTGACAAGTTTTTTATGGGATCAACAGCAAAAAAAAAAAAAAAAAATTGCTGGCTCCGCCTACATTTAGAGGTATATTTCGAAGTGGTCGTTACCAACTCACGCATCATGGCAAATAGGTCTTTTTTCTGCAATTCCCTATACACAGGCGCCCCACAGTCTGCGTCTTCGAAATCTGCCTGTGTCTGTTGGCCAAGCCGTCAGGGATTTTTTTTTAATAATTAATGTATTTTTACAACGTAAAAATTTTGAAAAGGCACTAAATGATTTTTTAAAGAAATATTTACCATAACTTTATAAATTGGGTGAAACCTTCCCACTTCAGGAAAGTTTGACCACAAAATATAAAAAAAAAGTATATTCTTACCAGAAATTTTATTTAATCAAAAATAACATGTATATATTCGATATTTATTTAATTTCTTTCCCCAATACGATAATTCTTAACAGCACTTACCCTCCCTTGAAAAGATGACCACACTGAGAAAAATGACACTTTCAAATCTGAGTAAATGTATGTTTTCATTTTGTTATGAAACTTTTTGTTTCGAATATGACGATCCAATGCTTTCAATTCTGAAATACCGGAAATACTCAGAATATTGAAACATGAACATACTCAAAACTGAGCACATAGAGGTCAGTTCATACTCATTTTTAAAGCATATGGAGATACTCAAAAATGATTAGGATCAGTTCAAACTCATTTTTTTTAAACATGGACATGATGTTTTAATCTTGAGTGTGTGCATGTTTTAACAAATGAGTATATACATGTTTCAAACTTGAGTAATTTTGATTCGGAGCCATTTTGACTATGCGACATACTCAGATTTGAGTATTTTTTGCTCAGTTTTGAAAATGTCGTTTTTAGAGTGCAAATACATCCTTGATAAAAAAAACTTACATTCAGAAAACATATTCTTAACATACCACGTAAGGTCGCCAGATCTTCCAAATCTCATGAACCTCTCCTTTAAAAATCATACTGTCTCTATTCTGAATGAAACACTAATATACAAAACCTGTAATTTCTCTATCATGAATTATGCCTGTCCGATCTGGGGATTTCATATGTAAACTTAGTATGGAAAATCTGTTCATAAAAGAAATTTAAGAACCATCAGAAATGGTTGCAGATACTTCCTTCCGTATTACCACCGCATCAGACGTGATTTAAATATTTGCTCCTTTAATATACTATCCTCATTTAAAATATTACATCACCAAAAACTATATGTCACATTAGGACCGCATATTCTGGTGGAATCAATGTTGAATTCAGAATTTTTTCTCTGGGAGGGATTTCTGTGGCTCCGGGGGAGAGAAGGGGGGGACGACATAACTGAGTTTCGAGGGGGAAATTGCACTTTCTAACCATTAAAAGCATAAAATCTCAAATCCTCCGGGGAGGGAAAATTTCAATGCTCCGGTGAGGAATGTCTCCTCCGGGGCATCCTCTGAATTCAACACTGGGTGGAATTGTACATAAAAAAAAAAAAACAAGTTTTGTAATTTTCTCTATATAAAGTATAATAAAGAATTTTAAAAATTTTAACTTGGCAAAATATTTACAGCTTGTTCTGACTAAGATTTTAATATTGAACATTTTTCATTTTAACACTTTATTACAAAGTGGCAGCCAATTAAGCGAGAATTCGAAAAAAACCCACTTTTCTAAAAATTAACCAACATAATAACCACCCCCCCCCCCCCCTCCGAAAAAAAAAGAAAAAGAAAAAAAAACACCTGACGTAATTAGCTGAAAATGATGCATTTTATTACCTATTAATGGTTTAACATAAAAACAATTAAAAATTTATGTAGATATTCTATAAAATTTTATTATAACAAGAAAATCTGTAAAATTGAAGCTCAAGTTTTGACAGAATTCTTCAATTGTTAAATTATTTTAAAACTAAATAAGCACTCCTTACGTATTTTTAACTACATTTTTATTATTCTAAATGGTGCAGAAAAACAGAACAAAACAAAAAAAAAATGACTTTGTGAAATATTTGATGTAGTACTAGAGTGGTTTTTTTTTTTTTAAGAAACGTTACTTCACTGTGGGTTTGTTTTCTTTAATACCGGAAATTTTAAGAAAACAATTTTTACTTTAAGTAATCACGAGATCTATGTCATTAAATAAAGCAAAAAGTTCTATTTGAAATTTCTGAATAAACAAAAGAGGCCAAACTGGCAACCCTGGAAAAGAATACTATTAAAATTTAGTGGTGACAATCTACCCATTTTTAAACGTAATGGAAAATGCATTTTTTGCACATTCGGATAGTTTGACATGGTAGCGACGACATAAGTTATTATTGCAACAATACAAAAAAAGGGAACCTTTTAATTCAATAAAAATACTAAGTTTATTAAATGAAATGGGTGAGAATTCTCTCCTTTAACGGAATTAAATCTTTATTTGAAAAAAAAATAAAAAATAAAAAAAAAATCCACTACAAATTGCCAGCTAAGTATACCTTAAAACCTTGGAAAATTAGGTTTTGAATATGCGAGTTTAATGTTATACATAATTTATGAATGTTTCATTCAAGTATTACGAAAACATATAAATACTCCAGTGAAAATTTTTGGCTTTTATTAGTAGTGTGAATTATCCATATTCCCTGTTAAATCTACTATGGATTTTCAGAAGGAGCATCTTGGCAATTCTCATTAAATATTTCAAAATACATAATTTTATGATTTGTGCCTTTTTTTCCGAATCCAAAATAGAAAGGGGTAATTTTACGGGCAATCCCCCTTTTTTTCATGGGCAGAATTTGTATTATTTTACGGACAATCCCCCTTTTTTCATGGACAGAATTTGTGTAATTTTACGAGCAATACTACTTTTTTACGGTTGGTTATGCATTTGCTGCAATGTAAAATTACGGGTGATTTTTGATTTACGGTCTAATATTTTTTACGGGCACACTCTAAAAAAACCCGTAAAAATACAAGAGATTTTCCGTAAAATTTTACGGAGAAGTTTCATTTTTCCAAAATTTCAGTACAATTTCCGTAAATGGCATTTGTTCCGTTAAAGAGATTTCAAATCCGTAAATTTGCAGAACGTTTTCCGTAAATTTAATGGATTTTTTCCTCATTTCTTTCAAAACAGTACAATGTCCGTATTTCTTCCAAAACAGTGAAATTTCCGTAAATGACGTTTAAAGGTTGAGTACAGAAATCGCCTTCTTTGAAATGCGAATTAAGATTGTTGGATTTACAAGAGTTCTTCTAAGATACAGGCCTGGCCCGGCTCGACCCGCTGGCCCATTCTAACCGAGGTCATGTCAATTTATTGTGAAAAGAATAGTAATATTTATATTTTTTAATGAAATAATTAGAAATTTATTTTATTTTTATAAATTACAGAAAAAAAAGTTTTTTTTTTTTTAATTTACTCATTTTTTTTCTTGATAGTACTTTTTTTTTGTATTACTTGATTTTGTATTACTTTGTAGTATTTGATATGATTTCTTTCCACTAATTTTTTAGCACTTTCCAACCTAGTTGAAAAGTGCTTATGACTTCGGTTTGTCTGGCCGGATGGCCGTCTGGCCGTATGGCCGTCTGGCCGTCTGTCCGTGCTCTAACTCCCGTAAATATGCTCGGATTGCTCTGCAATTTTTATATGTTATTGTCCTTATCTATGGCACGTTCCCTATTTCAACTGAAGTGTGTAGCACTTATAGTTTTCTTACAGGGACACTCAAAAGAATTCCGTTACATTGCGGTCTATGGGGAAAAATCATTTGCGGTTTATTTTTAAAATGTTTCACTATTGTAAACGCATTGAAATTTATATAGATCACTAAGATGCATTAGAAGAAGCTTAATATGGAATTGTAGGTGTATAGCACTTAGAGTTACTTTACAGGGACAGTCAAAATAATTCCGTTACATTACGTCTATGGAGAAAAATCGTCTGCGGCTTATTTAAATAATGTTCCACTATTTTAAACGCATTGAAGTTTATATATATTACTAAGGTGCATTAAAAGAGGCTTACTACAGAATAGTGTGTGTATAGCAGTCATCGTTCATTTACAGGGACACACAAAAGAATTCTCTACTGTCTGTTAACAATAATTCCTAGAAGTGCGTTTTAAGTTACTGAACGCGATTTTAATCTTAACTAGCTTTTTGTCTATTACGTGGTGTGTATAAATTCTGTAGATCCTATACAGGGCAGCACAAAAGTTCGCGAACACATTTCCGTTTATTGACAGACACCCCAGAAGGAGAATTTAAACTGTGGTACGCGTTTCCTAACTAAACTAAAATTTAGCATCCTATGTATATATACAAATCTATAGATCATATACAGGGCTACATAAAAGTATTCGGATGTTTTTCCGAATATTGTATATATTGAAAATTCCTGAAATTACGTTTTTAAATATGTTATGCGTTTTCCAAATTGTTTACTTAGATGTCATCTTTCAGCTTATTAAACGGTAATGATTTGTAAAATTATTTTAGAAGCGTTGGAAAGTGCTACATAATCTATGCTTGACGCATGATTTTTCGTTCTTGTTTTTATTTATCTTGTTTAATGTGAGGCAATATTGTGTTATTTAAAGGTTTCATGACATAATAGCTCTGCAAATTATAGCTATGCAAATTGGTATTAAACTAAACTGATTTGGATTATAAATTTATGAATTACGCTAAAATTTATTATTTTATAAATTATAATTTTACAAAGCTTACAATTTTTTCTTTAAATTTATAAAATTAGTTAATACTTTTTCTTAACTTTTATAAAAATCAAGTTTTTAATTTTATAGCGTTTTAAATTTATTTCGTTAGTTCATATTTTTATAAATTAAACTAATTTAAATTAAATCATTTAGTCCGTATTTAAACTTACCTATACCAAGGTCATTAATTTCAAATTTCTCTCTCTCTCTATATATATATATATTATATATATATATATTTTTATTTTTTAAAAATTATTTAGTTTAACAGAACTGTATGCAAAAGCTCTCTGCATAGCTGAAATATAATAATTTAATTTATTATAAAATCGTTTATTTACGTAAGTTTTTTTAAATACGATATTAAAAAAATATATTTTAATAGCATGCAATAAACAAGTATGATTAAGATAATTGTTGTTTTTATTGGAATTGATAAATAGATAATCACTCAAATAATTTAAAAAAAGTATATGTTCGAAAAAGAAAATTTTGGTACCATTGTCTGGAATCTCTGCTGCCGGCCTTTGTCCGTAATTTTACTTGGATTTTTTTACAGTGTTTTTAGAGGACAACACAATACCGTGGTGTGACTAGTGTTGCCAGGTATCCCAATTTACGCAGGACTTTCCGATTTTCAGTGGTTACAAGATCTGTCCCGCGTTACCACTGCGCGGGACGCCAAAAGTCCCGAATTTTCATGATGTACAAATGCTTTTAAATTACTTTTCGTAACATGCTATTCGTTAGTATTCAATCGAGTGGAAATTGATACAGTAAAATCAGTGAAGACTGAACTTGTATAGTAGAACGGAATTTTTTTTATAGTCATTTTGAAAGTAATACCTTAAAAGTGTAACTTCTTGAACGGAAACCTGTATAAAACGGATTTCTTTGCGCTTCTTATCAATTTTGATTTCACAGATTTTACTGCACTCTGTTCAATAAACCCTGTGAAAACGGAACCTCTTTATAACCGAATTCTGTTTTGAAAGTAAAAGGTTTATTGTCTCTTTGATATTAATTCTATGCAATTATACTTGCTAAACTGAAATTTTGTTTCAGTGTCTAGCGATTCCGATTTAAAGGTTTTACTGTATAAAATTATTGTGTTTATTTAGGATAGAAAAGCCTTCTAAGACGGAATTGCAAAAGAACTGAAAAAAAAAACCGTTTTAAATAGGTTTTTGTCTTAGCAGATATAGTTGAGAGGTACACTCTAAAAACGACATTTTCAAAATGGAACAAAAAATACTCAAATCTGAGTATGTCGCATAGTCAAAATGGCTCCGAATCAAAATTACTCAAGTTTGAAACATGTATATACTCATTTCTGAAAACATGCACACACTCAAGAATAAAACATCATGTGCTCATATTTGATCGTATGTGCTTGTTTCAAAAATGAGTATGAACTGACTTCTATGTGCTCATTTTTGTGTATTTCCATGTCTCAATAATGAGTTTGAACTCATCCTAATCATTTTTGAGTATGTCCATGTCTCAAAAATGAGTATGAACTGGACCTTTATATACTCAGTTTTGAGTATGTCTTATGTTTCAATATTCTGAGTATTTCTGATATTTAAGAATTGAAAGCATTGGGTCGTCATATTTGAAACAAAGTTTCATAACAAAATGAAAACCTCGATTTACTCAGATTTGAAAGTGTCATTTTTCTCAGTGTACTCCTATAGTAGAAACTATGAAATTTTTACGTTTCAGACACGTTTCCGTTATAGACATGTTCCGTTTTAATAGGGCTTACTGCATTTTTATGTTTCGATTTAGAAGTTCTTGTCCCGCTTTTTGTGACACTGGACCTGGCAACACTAACTGTGATATATACTCCCTGGTGATGTAATATTTTAAATGCATAATTTTGAACGTGAGCATGTGTAAACAGCTTTGATTTCCGATTGACATTTCTACTGATGAGGAGCTTGTATAGAGCTTGAAACGTCTACTGGAATTGATTTTATTAATGCGATACTAATGTTTTGTTTTTTTAGTTTTATTAAATATCTGATTTTAAATCTCTTTTTAACATTATAATTCGGATTGAGATGTGTAATATGTTTAGTTATTTAAAAGTAAAGATGCATTATTATTAGGGTTTCGTTCAGCTGACGAAACCGTATTCGTCACGTTCCTCTGTCTGTTTGTCACACAGTTCTTTCTCGGAAACTGTATAAGTTAGAGACTTCAAATTTTGTATACTTATAGCTGAATACCTCCTGTCACACAAGGAATCATAAAATTTTGAAAAAGTCTTATATTATTTTAATGACACCCGACCATTTCTGCGATTTAGATTTTAAAACAGAACCTTAATTTAAGTCTTTTACGTGTAGGCTAGGTGGTTCAGTGGTAGAGCGTGTTTCCCTTCTAATCCAAAATTTCCTGGTTCTATTCTCGATGACGAAGTTGAAATTTTCGATTTTTCCCCTCTGTCTACATTTTATTGGCCGATGGATTTAATTTAAAGAACTTTCTTTCTTTCTTTTTTTTTTTTTTTTTTTTTTTTTTTTTTCATTTTAAGTTTTTTTTTTTTTTTTTCTAAATTTAAATCCTGTAATTAAATATGCTTTTCAGATATACAAACATATGCTGTTACGCGTGTCTATTATGTCTGGAAAGCAGTTCTTGAATTTTACTTGATTAAAAAATATCTGCCTCTTGTTATAATTTTATTATTAAATTTAATGCTGCTGCCATCTATGTTCTTATTGATAAAGTGTATTGGTAAATGATAAATGATAAGGATTTAATGATTATAAATTAATGATTTGGATTTATTAATTAAAGGATAAATCGTTTAGAAAGGAATAGTAAACGAAACCATATGCGCGATCTTCGATCACTCTTACCTACTTGTCTGAAAATCTCATCACTTTTGCTTGCATTTTTAAAGACAAAGAGTATCTTAAAAAATGTTTTTTTCTTTTCTTTTCTTTCAGAAAGTGAAGCGGGCTTAGTTCAGAATAGTTCTTATATTGTGTGCAGTCTGAAAAATCATGCTAGGTCTTATTTTGGGGGAAACACGGCAATTGCAAAATTAATGGTAAAAGTCATTGTTCTAGCGGTAGTGGTAAACGTAATAAAAAAATAATGATAATAGTGATAAAATATTAATATTAATAAATCTAATTTTATTTTTTATAAAACACATTGCTTTTCATGAATGTATCAATGTGTATACAAATCACCATAACTTCAGGGAAAAGGGAAAATATTTTCCTTTAGCTATACTTCTTTCAAATTAATCCTTTTTGACTTTAGTTTTGTTAATCAAATAGACTTACACTTCTATTAATCAACAAACATTTAACTTTGTGAAAAGTTCGACTCCAGTTTAGTTGTGTATTTTACCACAACTTTCACAAATCAACTGCCTGTTAATACCTCTCCGCATTCATGATGGAGAAACTGGATAACTCCATTTCTCTTGTACAGTCCCCAATCAATGTCTACAGTCACCAATTAATGGTGAAAGTCATTGTTCTAGCGGTAGTGGTAAACGTAATAAAAAAAATAATGATAATAGTGATAAAATATTAATATTAATAAATCTAATTTTATTTTTTTATAAAACACATTGTTTTTCATGAATGTATCAATGTGTATACAAATCACCGTAACTTCAGGAAAAGGGGGAAATATTTTCCTTTAGCTATACTTCTTTCAAATTAATTCTTTTTAACTTTAGTTTTGTTAAGCAAATAGACTTACACTTCTATTAATCAACAAACATTTAACTTTGTGAAAAGTTCGACTCCAGTTTATTTGTGTATTTTACCACAACTTTCACAAATCAACTGCCTGTTGATACCTCTCCGCATTCATGATGGAGAAACTGGGTAACTCCATTTCTCTTGTACAGTCCCCAATCAATGTCTACAGTCACCAATTAATGGTGAAAGTCATTGTTCTAGCGGTAGTGGTAAACGTAATAAAAAAAATAATGATAATAGTGATAAAATATTAATATTAATAAATCTAATTTTATTTTTTATAAAACACATTGTTTTTCATGAATGTATCAACGTGTATACAAATCACCGTAACTTCAGGGAAAGGGGGAAATATTTTCCTTTAGCTATACTTCTTTCAAATTAATTCTTTTTAACTTTAGTTTTGTTAAGCAAATAGACTCACACTTCTATTAATCAACAAACATTTAACTTTGTGAAAAGTTCGACTCCAGTTTATTTGTGTATTTTACCACAACTTTTCACAAATCAACTGCCTGTTGATACCTCTCCGCATTCATGATGGAGAAACTGGGTAACTCCATTTCTCTTGTACAGTCTCCAATCGATTGGATGTGCGAAGGAGGAGGGAGAGCGGAGAAAGGGCTGACATAATTGCGTTCCCAGTGTAATCTTAGCCGATCACTTCTTCCTCTCCTTGTTTTATCCTTTTCTCCGGAGTCGCCGTCTGGACTACTGTTCCTTGGAATAATATTTCTCCCGAATTGATTCCGGGGACTGGACACACATTGGATGGGAGTTGAGGTAGATGTTGCAAAATTTTAACCTAAGTGTTTCTAATGTATCAGAGCTAAATATAAATATTTTTCAAATAAAGGATCAAGGTCCAAAAGCCGTGTTTTTGGCCCATGAAATAAGACTAAAATTCGATTTTGTTATATTGACTTAATTATTTTACTTTTTAATATTAGAAGGTTTATCCTGTACGATTTCAAGAATAATTTTTGCATTTTGTTCGTTTTTATATAACACACAAGCTTCAATGTTCGTATTATTCGTAGTTTTTGATGAAAAATACGCAATTTCTCCAAATTTTACCTCAATTTTTAATATATTTTTTCATATTTTACTATGAGCGCAGCTTTGCAACACTTTTATTGTTACATATATTGTACATTTTGATGTATTTTATAATATATGTAAAGAAGAAAGTGTTGCACGATTGCGCTCATATATATAAATAACTGAGATAAAATTAGGATAAATTGCGTATTTTTCATCAAAAATTACGAATAATACGAACTTTGATCTTGTGTAATATATATAAATCCGAACAAAATGAAAAAACTATTGTTGAAATCGTGCAGGATGAACCTTCTAATATTAAAAAGTGAAATAATTAAGTCAGTATAACAAAATCGAGTTTTAGTCTATTTCATGGGCCAAAAACACGACTTATGGACCTTGATCCTTGACATCAACATCGGTATAAATTAGGAAATCTTATACTAACTTTATGTTTTCTTTTAACAGAAATAATCCGTTTTTGTAAAGTTTTTGTTTAAATTTCATTGTCATGACATGAGTTTAGTTTCGAGTGATTTTATGTCTTATTTCTCATTAACAAAATAATAAATAACAAGAAAAAAAAATCATGTATCAGGCATAGAGTATGAAGCACTTTCCAACACTAACCGAACATTATTAATAAATTTCACGTTTTCATACTAAGAAATGTAATATCTATAAATAAGCAAGTTATAAAACACATAACTCGGTAAAACTCCATTTTCAGCAATTACTGTCCATATCCGGTAATAAAGGTGAATTATTTCCCGCAGCCGTGTACTGTATAGGATCTATAGAATTAAACACACCACATAAAACACACACACACACAAAAAAATAGATAAATTTAAAAGTTGTATACCATAGCAAAAACGTCCAATCTGTTACCACCATTGCAATGCTGCGACTATGGCAACCCTTCCCCCTCTTCTGGAGTTTCAGAATGAACTTCCTTTGTGGTTGATTAAATTCTGTGCTTTAGTTGAATATTTTTATCCATTAATGAGTGGGTTTTTAAGGTTTTAATTAATATCTTGCGTTGATGAATACATTTTCAAAATTTTATATTTTTCAGCGCGACAGTAGGTATTCAGCTGTTAGTACACAAAATTTCAGTTTCTGAAAACCGACTCTGTGACGGACAGACAGAGAACCTAGACGAATATGGTTTCGTGAGATGAACGAAACCCTAAAAATTATTCAAAATATTTATAAAATATTTATTGTGTAAATATTACCCATGTATTTTCATTGTTCGATGACTCATCTTCTTAACATAGTATAAAACAAAGTCGCTTTTTCTGTCCCTATATCCCTATGTACGCTTAAATCTTTAAAACTACGCAACGGATTTTGATGCGGTTTTTTTTAATAGATAGAGTGATTCAAGAGGAAGGTTTATATGTATAATAACATCCATTAAATAGTGGAGAAATACTGTTATTTTTGAGGTTTAAGTCGCCTTTTCTGTCCCTATATCCCTAAGTACGCTTAAATCTTTAAAACTACGCAACGGATTTTGATGCGGTTTTTTTTAATAGATAGAGTGATTCAAGAGGAAGGTTTATATGTATAATAACATCCATTAAATAGTGGAGAAATACTGTTATTTTTGAGGTTTTTAATGTGATGTCGTAAATAATTTCATTTTTTCCGCTTATACATTGCAAAAGCAGGCTGAACCCTACAAGATTTATCAAAATAATGTACTAATTATTGTACACATTAAAAAGGTCTACAGAAAACACAAAGAGATGAAGGTTTTCAAGGTTAACCCGAAGCAAAGCGAGGGAGGGCCGCTAGTTTTCATATAAAATGTCAGTGTTTTGTAACAATTGGAATATTCGAATATTCATAGTACGAAACGAGACCAGTGATCAGGTGATTGTCCGGGAAGTTAAATCCCCCCCGGGATAAGGCTCTTATATATCGGGCTGGCTCAGGCCTCCATTTAGTTGCTCAAGCGGACGCCTGACTTGGCGTCTTGTCGCGTAGATGGCGAGTGAATTTAGTTACTTAATCACATGCAAAAATATAAGAATAAATAGAATTTGAAAACCACATTAAACAAAACTGTTTCACTTAAAAATATATAGAAAATTCCATGGAGTAAAAACGTCAAATTCACCTTTTTAAACTTGAAAAAACACGATGCAAACACATTGATAAAAATTTATTTCTTACTATATAAAAACAAGGTATAGTTTTTCGACTGTTTTTTTTTATCCTCTGATGATGGCTAATGTTTAGCCAAAAGCGCTTAGTTAGGTATTTTGACATCTGATTTTACATCATAAATTGTCTTAATGCTTTAAAACTGTGTTTTTAGTATTTGCACCTATTATAGCAGCAAATAAATTTTTTATCAGTGTGTTTGCATTGTGTTTTTTCAAAACTCTTTCATTTAAAAAAATTCCTGCCTTATTTGTAATTTTACAATAACAGTAAATAAATAATGAATCGTCAAAATTTCCCCTTCCCGCCAAAAACATAATAAAAAATCTGCCCCCCCCCCCTTCCTCCTCCTCCTCCTTTCTACAGCTGATGAAATTAAAAATCTCTATTTTTTCTTCTTATGTGTTTGTTGCTTTTTTCAAACAAGAAATATATAATAATTTCAATCACGCTCCCCCCCCCCCTCCTCCTTTCTACAGCTGAATTAAAAATCTCTATTTTTTTTCCTTATGTGTTTGTTACTTTTTTTCAAACAAGAAATATATAATAATTTCAATCACGCTCTTCCCCCCCCCCCAACTCTCAACTTTCAGTTTTTTCCTTTTGACCCCCCTCCCCCCGTGCGCAAAATTCAAAGTGTAAAGTGCAAAATCTTTATATTTTGATTAAAGAACCTTTTCTACACTTTTTAACATCAGTAAATGAATTTAACTATCTAACCCCCCCCCCCCCCTCTCCCATCCATCCAAAAGATAAATAAGATGGAGATTCTGTGAAAAATATTTTTTTCTCTCTCTTTAACAGTTACGCTTTTTTCACCCGTCCTGCAATATACCATATCGGACTCGAAGAACCGGTTTATTGTATACAAGTGATCTGGTTGGCGCGGCATTTGGCGAAATTCTTCAATCTTGATCTATTCTTCTAGCATTTATAGACAGATTATTCCGCCTTTCTTCATTTATATGGATTTTAAATATTCTAAATTCACTCCTTGACAGATTAGAACAATTTTATGTGAAACAACCGTCCATTTTAAGAGATTTTGTTACTCGATAATCGTTTAAACATTTCTCGCCTCGTAGGCAACAATGGGCAACAAACGGCAAGTGGGCATCAAAATGCTTGATGATTCAGCCTGTATTATAGGAGCCCTACCCCGGGACACTGTGGGATGGAATCTGTCTCCCTCTCAGTATTCCAGTGTGGAGCAGATGATTCTGAATTGAACACTGTACAAGATAAAGTATTATATGTGAAAAGTACCCCATAGCTTATTAATACAAACTAACTTTATGCGAAAATTATTCTTGGTGACAGATTTATTCAAACCTTTATTTAATTAAAAGAAAATGTTTATAACAATGGTGCTATTTTAGAACTAGTGTATAATGCAACTATTAACTATTGTATTTCTATAATAGGAATTAAAATGCTGTTGATTTTTCTTAAAGCATATTTCAACTTGTTTTTAGGATTAAGATAAAATTTGTTTTCACAAGATTAATAAAATAATTAAATAGTTTTTTATTCCACTTCCGTTAATATATTGCCAATTTTAGTGACTTAAACTGAATTCTATTTGGAATATACTTATAAAATTAATTAAGGATTTCCCCTTTTCAATTCAGATTATTATCACATCCCGTATTTTAAAAATATTCTGTCAATTAACAAATTAAATCTCCTTTTACGATCTTAATCTTTGAGCAATGCAATATTTCTCCGAGGTGAGAGAAAAACAACACTTTAATGCAGAAAAAAAGATAATGATCAGAAACTTCCTTTTAGCTGCACGTCAGTTTACATTAAAATTATCTACCTGGTGGATCTAAATGGATCTAAATGACAATGAATTAGGGATATGTCAGGGATCACTTTTATCTTTTGATCACTTTTGATCTCTTGCCGACTTTTACCGATATGCTGCGGACATTATTCATTCTGATAGATACAACAATTGTAAGTGAGTATGGTAAAGTAGTTCATTTGTTTACTTTGTTACTGTGTAAATACTGCACGTCATATATTTAAATGAGATATTTCATTGTGAAGTTAACAATTCAATTTTAAGGCGCCATAAACTTTTTAAGCGTGGGGCAATTTATTTCCAAATATTTTTACCAAACGAAAGTATTACAGTTATAAAAAGAATAAACCTATATTAAATCATATTCATAAAAACTTTCATTTCCATGTTTCTATTCAAAATTATAATTCTAAAAGAAAAATATGTTTTACTTGCGTTGTAATAACTGATCATGTGACAAAAGGTACTTTTTTTCGTCAGTTTTCAGCTGAGCATAATTTTATCTAGGTGCTATCTATACTTTTCGATTATCTATTATTTATAATATATTTGTATTTCAGAATTATTTTTATAGAGAGTTTAAACTTATGTTCAAATGCTGTCAAGTCGCATTCATTTTGGTATCTTGTTTATATGATGCTAAAATTTTATACAATCATTGTAACAGTGTGTGACCTTTATTTAATATCTTTACTGCTAATTATGTCTCTTTTCTTAATTCAAGCGGCGCTCATTTGTTTCGTTATTTTTGTTTTCTCTTTTTGGTATATTATTGGGTTGTTCGGAAAGTTATTTCCGTTTGGGAAAGTTGGATCGTACCGGAAAATTATATCATATAATTATTAGACATTAATTCCGATATCTAACACTTACTTTCAATTATTTAGAGTCTATCCTTAATCTTCTTCGCTTTACTTTTTTATTTCAAATTTGTTATCATCTCTTTTCTGAACTTTACATCTATTCTTTTCATTGTAATTGTTCTTTTATCTTGTAGTTAATCTACATCTTAACTTTTCCCAACGGCTCAATTTAATGCAAGACACTCTACTCACAAATAGGCTGGGCGTAAAGTTGTCTGCTACTTGGAAGCCCCTTAACCGACATCAGCTGTTCGACAACTGTCAATTAATTGAAGGGCATAATTTTCCGGTACGAATTGGTTTTCCCAAACGGAAGAAACTTTCCGAACAACCCAATATTTAATTGTTCGATAATTAATGTGCAAAAGATTTTTTTTTTTTTTTTTTTTTTTTTTTTTTTTTTGCAAAGGCACTGCAATTAGAAGTGGAGTGTACATAAACAGTGAAAAATTTGTTTATAGTTACGGCACTGATTTTCTATAGGTCTCAAAGCGACCCTCCCTACAAAATTCTAAGTAAGTTCACTGATTTTCGGAGACAAAATGATTATTTGAAAATCAAAAGTACAGTGGAGAAAAAAGAAAACATATCATACAAAGGCATAATGAGAAAAAGAGTCCATGGAGTCTAGGCAACCTCTGATTTTCTTATTTTTTTTTTCTACAAAAATGTGCTTTTAACGGAATTAAAAAAATCCATTTTTTTTTTTTTTGTTTCTATATGTAAGTATAGAGATATTTTTTCTAAAAGAACTTTTTTAGACAAAAAAATATGGAAGATTTTGTTTATCTGGACTACGAAAAGGTATATTTTAATTACAGCTACTACTGCCGTACTGACTGCGAAACAATCAAAAATTCAATAATATAAAATATACAAATTTCTTATCATTCAAATTTAGAAGATGAGAACATATTGTGGTGCGACAAATAACCAAAAAAAGAATAAAAACTTTTAAATCCATTGAACGTATTGTCGTCATGTGGCTCAAATATCTTTTAAGTTATTACTTAAAATTTTAGGCACCCTGCAAATTACAAAGTGTTAACCGAGAGAAGAGTATCCTACTTTAAAAAAAAACAAAAAGACTTCTTGGAAAAAAAAGCTTTAACTTCGGTTGTTTAGATTGACTTTTATTATCCATTTTAATTACAGCTACTACTGCCGTACTGACTGCGAAACAATCAAAAATTCAATAATATAAAATATACAAATTTCTTATCATTCAAATTTAGAAGATGAGAACATATTGTGGTGCGACAAATAACCAAAAAAAGAATAAAAACTTTTAAATCCATTGAACGTATTGTCGTCATGTGGCTCAAAAATCTTTTAAGTTATTACTTAAAATTTTAGGCACCCTGCAAATTACAAAGTGTTAACCGAGAGAAGAGTATCCTACTTTAAAAAAAAAACAAAAATACTTCTTGGAAAAAAAAGCTTTAACTTCGGTTGTTTAGATTGACTTTTATTATCCATTTTAATTACAGCTACTACTGCCGTACTGACTGCGAAACAATCAAAAATTCAATAATATAAAATATACAAATTTCTTATCATTCAAATTTAGAAGATGAGAACATATTGTGGTGCGACAAATAACCAAAAAAAGAATAAAAACTTTTAAATCCATTGAACGTATTGTCGTCATGTGGCTCAAATATCTTTTAAGTTATTACTTAAAATTTTAGGCACCCTGCAAATTACAAAGTGTTAACCGAGAGAAGAGTATCCTACTTTAAAAAAAACAAAAAGACTTCTGGGAAAAAAAAGCTTTAACTTCGGTTGTTTAGATTGACTTTTATTATCCATTTTAATTACAGCTACTACTGCCGTACTGACTGCGAAACAATCAAAAATTCAATAATATAAAATATACAAATTTCTTATCATTCAAATTTAAAAGATGAGAACATATTGTGGTGCGACAAATAACCAAAAAAAGAATAAAAACTTTTAAATCCATTGAACGTATTGTCGTCATGTGGCTCAAATATCTTTTAAGTTATTACTTAAAATTTTAGGCACCCTGCAAATTACAAAGTGTTAACCGAGAGAAGAGTATCCTACTTTAAAAAAAAACAAAAAGACTTCTTGGAAAAAAAAGCTTTAACTTCGGTTGTTTAGATTGACTTTTATTATCCATTTTAATTACAGCTACTACTGCCGTACTGACTGCGAAACAATCAAAAATTCAATAATATAAAATATACAAATTTCTTATCATTCAAATTTAGAAGATGAGAACATATTGTGGTGCGACAAATAACCAAAAAAAGAATAAAAACTTTTAAATCCATTGAACGTATTGTCGTCATGTGGCTCAAATATCTTTTAAGTTATTACTTAAAATTTTAGGCACCCTGCAAATTACAAAGTGTTAACCGAGAGAAGAGTATCCTACTTTAAAAAAAAAACAAAAAAACTTCTTGGAAAAAAAAGCTTAACTTCGGTTGTTTAGATTGACTTTTATTATCCATTTTAATTACAGCTACTACTGCCGTACTGACTGCGAAACAATCAAAAATTCAATAATATAAAATATACAAATTTCTTATCATTCAAATTTAGAAGATGAGAACATATTGTGGTGCGACAAATAACCAAAAAAAGAATAAAAACTTTTAAATCCATTGAACGTATTGTCGTCATGTGGCTCAAATATCTTTTAAGTTAATACTTAAAATTTTAGGCACCCTGCAAATTAAGAAGTGTTAACCGAGAGAAGAGTATCCTACTTTAAAAAAAACAAAAAGACTTCTTGGAAAAAAAAGCTTTAACTTCAGTTGTTTAGATTGACTTTTATTATCCATTTTAATTACAGCTACTACTGCCGTACTGACTGCGAAACAATAAAAAATTCAATAATATAAAATATACAAATTTCTTATCATTCAAATTTAGAAGATGAGAATATATTGTGGTGCGACAAATAACCAAAAAAAGAATAAAAACTTTTAAATCCATTGAACGTATTGTCGTCATGTGGCTCAAATATCTTTTAAGTTATTACTTAAAATTTTAGGCACCCTGCAAATTACAAAGTGTTAACCGAGAGAAGAGTATCCTACTTTAAAAAAAAACAAAAATACTTCTTGGAAAAAAAAGCTTTAACTTCGGTTGTTTAGATTGACTTTTATTATCCATTTTAATTACAGCTACTACTGCCGTACTGACTGCGAAACAATCAAAAATTCAATAATATAAAATATACAAATTTCTTATCATTCAAATTTAGAAGATGAGAACATATTGTGGTGCGACAAATAACCAAAAAAAGAATAAAAACTTTTAAATCCATTGAACGTATTGTCGTCATGTGGCTCAAATATCTTTTAAGTTATTACTTAAAATTTTAGGCACCCTGCAAATTACAAAGTGTTAACCGAGAGAAGAGTATCCTACTTTAAAAAAAACAAAAAGACTTCTGGGAAAAAAAAGCTTTAACTTCGGTTGTTTAGATTGACTTTTATTATCCATTTTAATTACAGCTACTACTGCCGTACTGACTGCGAAACAATCAAAAATTCAATAATATAAAATATACAAATTTCTTATCATTCAAATTTAGAAGATGAGAACATATTGTGGTGCGACAAATAACCAAAAAAAGAATAAAAACTTTTAAATCCATTGAACGTATTGTCGTCATGTGGCTCAAATATCTTTTAAGTTATTACTTAAAATTTTAGGCACCCTGCAAATTACAAAGTGTTAACCGAGAGAAGAGTATCCTACTTTAAAAAAAAACAAAAAGACTTCTTGCAAAAAAAAGCTTTAACTTCGGTTGTTTAGATTGACTTTTATTATCCATTTATTGTAATTGGAAATTTATCATGTCTGAAGAGGACATTAGAAAAGGATCAGGGTCCATAATTATAATTATTTTTGGCCCATGAAATAAGACTAAAATTCGATTTTGTTATACTGATTTAATTATTTCACTTTTTAATATTAGAAGGTTTATCCTGTACGATTTCAACATTTTATTTATTTATTTATTTATTTATTTTTTCATTTTGTTCGGATTTATATAGCTTACACAAGCTCAAAGTTCGTATTATTCGTAGTTTTTGATGAAAAATACGCAATTTCTCCCATTTTTACCTAAATTTTTAATATATTTTTTAATATTTTACTATGGGCGCAGCTTTGCAACTCTTTTATTTTTACATATATTGTACATTTTGATGTATTTTATAATATATGTAAAGAAGAAAGTGTTGCACGATTGCGCTCATATAAATAATTGATGTAAAATTAAGAGAAATTGCGTATTTTTCATCAAAAACTACGAATAATACGAACTTTGAGCTTGTGTAAGTCATATAAATCCGAACAAAAGGCAAAAACTATTGTTGAAATCGTACAGGATAAACCTTCTAATAGTAAAAAGTGAAATAATTAAGTCAGTATAACAAAATAGAGTTTTAGTCTTATTTCATGGGCCAAAAACACGGCTTATAGACCCTGATCCTTTGTAATGGCTAATTCACTAGGTGGTCTCAATTAATTTTTTTATTATTTTTTAAATTTGAGTACCTGTATTTCCAAATGGTAAGTGTGGCCTTATAAAAACGCCGAAATTATGATTTAAATATGGTATTATATACTATTAAAAAATAATGGTTTCCGGTTTTGTGACAACGCTGTAATAGAAGAATCTTAATTTATTTCTTGTTTTCCGATCTTTTAATATTTTCCACAACAGAAAATAAAAGGTTTTTTTCATTTTTTTTTAACAAGTAAATTTTTAATTTTTTTTCTTCTGTGTTTTCTTAGTTTGTCCAGCTAAATTAATTAATTTAACACATCTTATAATAATAAAATAAAAGTCATTCCATTTAAATGAAAAGTTTTTCATCCTCCGCGAAAAGATAGTTACGCCATTTTACCACCAGTAGTATCTATATATATATATGTTACGCTATCGTACGTGGCACAGAAATCGCGATTATTTGTTAATTATTTAGTGCGAACGCCCGAATGAAACGCATCTCATTGGTTGGTGCTGCCATCTATAGGAATAAAAGCGAAACAAACAATGGTTTATTGATTATAGTGCAAATAAATTGTAATTATAATTTTTCAACATTAGCAATTAAATAGATATATTCTTATACATTTTCATTTGAAATATTGATTTTTGTAAGCATTTAATATTTAGAATTTAAAAAATACAATTAGCAATATAAAATTTAAAATGTAAACAAAGCAATGATTTTTAATAAAAATGGAAAAGTAAGTGTAATAATTTTCCCTGACCGTTTCATTTTTTAAACGTAACTGTTATACTTTTGAAATTTTAGCTCTTATTTAATTTTTTTTTAAAGCTTTTAGTATAAATAAATATTATTCAGTCTTTTTTTTTTTTTATGAAGTCCACTCCACTGTTATATTTCTCAATTACAGTCTGCCCGGGCAACGCCTGGCGGGTCAGCTAGTAATGATGTAATATAATTAGAATATTTAAGCATTAAGTTCTTCTTAATTTGGATTTTTTTTAAATGCCACTTTGAATAACTTCAAACGGCTGTTGTCCAACTTTCCTCTTTTACTAAAACTTCTGTGATTGTCGTTCTTTGAACAAACGGATTTTAAGGAAAAAATAAATATACGCAATTTTTTTTTCCACGAGCTTAGGACAACCTATAAATATCTCCTGCCTTTATCATGCTTAGTTCCGAGCTCTCCTTACTCCCTCATTTGTTTTCTTTCAACATACGGATGCACTGGACCGTTTCTCGTGTAGAAAGCAAAGTAACAAAAAATTGTTGCAGATGAGGGAAAACTAAAATTCTGCCCATACATCAAAAGGCTTTTCTGGCGCGTGCAGCTAGATCTGCAAGTTTAACGAAATTTTCTGACTCTTACGAAATACCATCGATAGATTCATTTTAAGAGAATCTAAAATTAGACTTCTTTGAAAATAAGCGAGAGGGAGAGCTCTACAACTCAAATTTTCTTTTAAGGAAATGATTCAAAAGCTTTTAGTGGGAATTCTGGAAGCGGATGTTGTAGTTGCTGAATGCACGTTGTAGGGGTGGTAGATGGATGGGAAAAGACATAAATTATGAATTTCGTTTTCGATGTAAGCTTTAAAAGTTTCATGGATTTCGTTTTTTTGTGCAATGTTAAAGTGTTAAATATTGTGAAATGATAATTATGGATGATTTAGTTCGTATTGTTGTTTGATTTTTGTTAAAGATTACAAGAGAATTTAACGTTAAAAAGAGAAAGCAGTAAAATGTTTCAATATTGTTTATTGCATGGAAATTTTCAGAAAACTTTTTGAATAACGACTGCTCCAGATATTTTGGTTAATATTACCAATACGACTAACTGTTACTACATTAAATAGTTTTACGAATATGCGCAGTAGTTAAGGTAGGTCTTCTATCTATTATTTAAATTTTACTCAATATAAATAAAGGTAAGAAAGATTCGCTTACTTGTTTTTATCGTCGGATCCACCTAGGGCATATTCACATGAATCCATTGGGCGGCACTAGTTAACAAAATGAAGAAAAATATTAATTATATGTTATGGTTTGAAGGATGTGTGTTTGTATTCCATTTTGAGAAGGATCCCAGTTTTGAAACTTGGAATGGAGTTTTAATTTTCTTGGTTTTATGTGTTATATAGATACAGAAAAATAATAAGCGGGGAACATAGCGGCCCGTATTTTCAGGTACAACTACATGTCAGAAGAGCAACAGATGGAATGAGCAAAAAGAGTGCATATACATTAAAGTCGCTGATAAGTGACAGAATCACTTACGCAGCAAAACCGATCGCGAATGTCAGGAAAGAAAAATCAAAACTTTTCATCTAATAAAAGTAAGAACGTTTTTCTTATTAGGGTTTATACTGCACAACAAATAGGTTAAAACAATTCATTGTACCGCCACAAAAGATGTGATTCGTTTTAATTTTACTGGTGTCTCAAACCCATAAAGTTGTTTGTACATGAGTATTTGATTAGACACTAAATGGCTGTGAATCTGCTTTAACCAACATCAAAAGTACAAATTAGAGCAATATTTGTTTAGTCGCCAGAAAACAATAGAATTTTAACTTTCATTTAGGTCAATACTTTTTAGATTAATTTAAAAAGATGAGTTATATTACGCAAATTAAACGTAAATTAAAATCTGGAATAATTCTTAAATTTTAATTTTTCCCTGGGTTAAAATCCATAAATGTATATCAAACTTTTGTTTATTGTTCTTCGTTTTTTTTCCCTCATTAATTAGAATAAATAAAAGCATGAAATAAATGTGGATTTCTGAAAGTTTTTATTCAAAATTTCTTTTAGCTCAGAAAGTTGTATTTTCATCGCTTATCTTTACGATATTTAAATGCATTTCATCCCCATAGGTTTAACATTAGCGAGGGGAATTTGGCATCTCACTATTATCAACACCTTTAACTCCAGTTTCTGGGCGCTTTCTTATTTTTCTTTAATTTTTAGTGTATATATTTTTTTTATTTATCAGTTTTCAATAGTAATAAGAAGAACAATTGGATTTCAAAAATGCTCTGCTCTAAAAAATTATTCACTTTTTTAATAAATGAAGTGAATATTGTTGCTTTAAAACTTGTTAGTTTACGAGGGAAAAAAATCATTTATACATTTCTTTTATAAATTACTTCTATGAATAATTTAATTAAACCTACCAGTAGGAATTGATAAAATTCGAATTCTATTAAAATGTTGTTTAGTATATATATATAATATATAATAATCATTATGTTACAAAATAAACATTTAGTTCAATTAGTTTCCCTCTTTAAATGAATTGGACACTGAAGATCAATAGTTGATCGGGAATTCGATAAATGAGAATGACCCAAATAACATCTTTCGTAAGTTTGTGTACCACGCGGGATTGCTTAAAACACATTCCAGTTCATCATTATGTCAGTCTTTCTTATTTTGTTTTTCTCTCTTACATGTCCTTAATTATCGTTTACGATAATTAAGGACGAATATCGTGTGCTGTGCATCCCGAGAGGGATAGTGCTCCTGTAATCATTATCTAGCATCATCTTTGAAACAAATATTTTGATTAAAAATATTGACGATATACGTAATAATCAATTTAATTGTTTTACTTATCTTCAATTTTAAGAAAGACACAAAAACTAGAGATTCATATGCAGCTAATGCGTGTATTAACGTACTTTATTTCATTTAATATTGTTTCCTTTTCTTTTCTTTCTTTCATTTATTAAAAATCATTTTGAAGATTTTTTAAAATTTACTACTTGACCGCCCGGCGTTGTCCGGGTCCATGATAAAAGCTTAAATGTACCCCAAATAAAAAATATTGATAATTAGTGATAAAAGTGCTCGTAAGAAAACATTAAAATAAAGCTTTTGTCGTCCAAACCTTTAGAAAATTTTAATGGTTATAAATATGAACATTTTACAGCTCGTGTAAAAATTGTGTCAGAAATATTGTTATCTGGTTGTAAAATAAATATGCTTTCCTTCCCAGAAAACGACCCTATTTCAAATTCTATAAATGGGAGACCCCCGCCCCCTAACTCCCATTTCCCTTTCTAGTCATGAAAAAAATGAAAGTGCATCTCTCCCTTTCCCTTTTGTTCACCCCTCTCTCAAACAAAGCAGGTGAAAGAATGGATGCTCCCTCCAGGAAAAAGGGAATAAAAATAGAATGAAGAAGAATTTAAAAGGAGTGTTTTCTAGGGGTAGGGTTATATGCAGTGTACGCCAATAGGCGAGCTATTGTTTCCCCAACCCTCTTGATTTTTCTTAATTCTATTTCCTGCTGTATTCACTCTTCAAAAAAAGTTCAGACATACGCAGTAAAATCGAATTTGTACTGAAAAATTAAGACTTTTTGCTTCTCGCTTTATTATATTAGATTTGTATATTTTAGTCATTTTTATTGAAATGTTCACGCCTGCTTGCATATTTACTTATTTTTGGTGTTTTTATATAACATGAGAAAGTTTGTTGTTATTTATTTGCTCTGCGTGAATGGTTTGCATTCACACACACATATATATCCTTTGTTTTTCACATGTGTTTTCATTATATATATATATATATATATATATATATAATAATTAAAATGAACTCGCATGTATAAAAGTAAATGGAAAAAATTACACAGGAGGGTGAAAGTGCAAGAATAAGAAACTATGAATATCTTATGGATTCTTTAAAGAGCTTCAAAAGCATCTTTCATAGTAAAGATAGATATGTTATTTCGCCCTATACTGTTGCCATTTACCCTAAAAATGACAATATTAATCTCTTTATAACATTAAAAAGAGCAACAGACTAAATGAGATAAATTTATCGATAAAAAACTAAATTAAAATACAACTGTAATAAATTAAAACTTATTAAGTTATAGACACAACGCACCAAGAAATTAAAATTTGCATAGATGCTTCAAGATGTGTGTGTGTGTGTGTGTGTGTGTGTGTGTGAAGCGAAACATCTCTAAATTGGACAACTAAGGTTCCAGGGAAAGATATCTAATTTAGAAATCTATCCAAAATATAGAAATGCTTATAATTTTTTCTTTTAACCTTAATTGCAGGCGTACATAATTTTTTCTTAAACCTTACTTATATTTTTCATTTTAAAATAAAAAAGAAATATATATTTAAACATTCACTGTTTAAAGTACACAAAATAATAAATTTTTAAATTGAAAATTTTAGCAAACGAAGCCGTAATATAAAAACTCCATACTTGTTTATTAATTGCGGTTACTATTAAATACGGTGAATTACGTCATGTGATCTCACAGATACAATGACAGCAATAACGTAACTTTTTAGGTGCGTTCGTAATTATATAAATACGTAGCACCTGTTGTCGTCGTCAGGTCCGTCCGTCCGTCTGTCTGTCCTCATATAACAACGCAAAAACTACCCAACTGAATGGTTTGAAATTTAAGCTATTTAATTGTCAAGCGACCGAGATACTTATTTTATTACAGAAATTAATCTGCAGACTATATAATTCCTTTCACAGAATTAAAAATCATCAAGATCTGAATATTTATATAACTATAGTACGATCGCGCCTCGTTTGTCGCGTTTGACGTACAATTTCCAACTTGTTTTAATTAAACAAAGATAAAAGAACTATCCATACATTTTTATTTCAAGATCTTTTATACTACAGGAAACCACTAATTCAAATTATACTATGCAGACTACTCCTACTAGCTATACTACGAATGCACCTGATTTGTCATGTTTGACGTACAATCTCCAACTTGTTTGAGTGTAGCAATCGAGTGTTAAAGAATGTGAAATAAAAGCTTTTATAGTAATAATAATTAGTAATCATTAATAATTATGATGATGTTTAAAAATAACCTTCATACATACACAATTATAATTTTCCCATTTGAGCCATCTCTTCATCATTTAATAAAAATGATAATAATAATAAAAAGACTCTTTTGTCAATCTATCAACACGAACCGTACATTTTTCTTCCTGAATTATTTCTGAACTAAAAGGACCTTATTTGGTTAAACTGCAGAGCGTGTTTTCCTATATCATTCCCATCTATTGCATTCTTGAGCCATTCATTCCGTAGGCAGGACAACGGCACTTGAGGCGCAGGTACTTAAATCGACACTTTGAATAAAGCGGTGGGGTGATAACCTTTCTAGGAAAATGGATAAATAGTAAATCGGATAAAAGAAAAATCCCTCTCTCCTTTTTTTTTCTTTATTCCGTTTGGTGATCCCCTAGCAGCAGCAGCTGAGGTGGAAGATATAGTAAGATCCCGTCATGCATGATTACCGAAAAAAAAGGAGGTACTTATTGCTTTCGCCCCATGCGATTGAGGTGACCGGAGAGGATTTTCAGCTGAGAGGGAACGACTAAAAATTGAAAATTAAAACTTCCTAAAACCTAGTCTACGAAATTTAATTCTCTTCGATTCTAGGATTTAAGTAGGATTTAATTTTACAGTCTAGTAGATGAAAACTAAAGTAGATTCTATATTTTTTAATGCTTAGAAATTTTTCCATAGAAAATTTCTATTTCATCGTTATTACATTATCGTTATTATGTTATATTATATATCTTATTTCTATTCCATGAAATAGACTATTCCATCTTGTGCTGCGTTTGTAGCCTTGCCAACATGTTATAGTGAGAAAGTGCCATGCTGAACATCGTTTCAAGTGGTTCAGTTGGTAGAACGTTAGTGCGCTATACTGTTGACCCGGGTTCGAGTCACGGCTTGGGTACTTTTTCACTATGTTGTTTATACACCTTTTAAGCAATTAAAATTTTAAATGTAAAGTAGATTCATATACTAAAAATTTGTAGTATTAAATATTTTATTCATTTTTTCTCCTTCAAAGTAAGGCGGTTCTCACATTCTGCTCCTCAAGGACTTGAAACTTTCTGACACATCTTTTTTAAATATAAAGGCATAAAATTGGCAGGTCTGACTATTGAGGCAATTTGGAATCGAACAGGGTTTTCTATTTTTTGATAAATAAATTACTTATCGAGTTATAAGCTATTCTTGTCATGTGACGATAAGTATTTCTCCTTTCTTGCGCTGCCGCGTTGGGAATTCGGTTCAAAACGCTGACTTTGACAGTATTTTCAGAAAGATCTTCTGCCTTTACCCCCCCCCCCCCCCAAAAAAAAAAAAAAAAAAAAAAAAATGGAAAACGACATTCGATTACTCAGTTTCTGAATAAGAGTTCTTCTCAAATCCAAAGGAGCTTCTTTCTGACACATTTCTGAATTCATTCTTGTTCAGAAATTAGCAAGTGTTCTTATACAGAAACAATGTAATCAAATGGCTTTTTAATTTTTTTTTTTATTTTGTTAAAGACAGAAAATCTTTCAGAAAATGCTGTCAAAGTCGGTGTTTTGAACCGAATTCCAGACGCGGCAGCGGAAAAACTTGTCGTCAAGTGACAAGAACACCTTATAGTTATAAGTACTTTATTTATCAAAAAATAGAAAACGCTATTCGATCCCAAATCGCTTCAATAGTCAGGTCTGCCAATTTCATGCCTTTTACGTTTAAAAATGGATCAGAAAATATGTCAGAAAGGTTCGTGTTGTTGAGCTAAAAGTCTCAAACGCGGGAAAAAAAAAAAATCACCAAATACCACTATTTGATTTAAATTTTTCTTTGATAAATTAACCGAGTTCACATTAACACAGTCTGGGAGTGGTTTAAATTTATTAAAGTTTTAAATTAGTTTTACATCCGTTTTAAAATTTCAGCTGTCCCCAGTGATTAAACTGCACCATTCGAGTAGGTTTCCTTCGAGTCCCTTTTTAACACTTTCCAACCTAGTTGAAAAGTGTTTATGACTTCGGTTTGTCTGCCCGTATGGCCGTCTGTCGTCTGTCCATGCTCTAACTCCTGTAAATATGCTCGGATTGCTCTGCAATTTTTATATGTTATAGTCGTTATCTATAGCATGTTCCCTATTTCAACGGAAGTGTGTAGCACTTATAGTTTTTTTACAGGGACACTCAAAAGAATTCCGTTACATTGCGGTCTATGGGGAGAAATCATTGACGGTTTATTTAAATAATGTTTCACTATTTTAAACGCATTGAAATTTATATATATCACTAAGGTGCATTAGAAGAAGCTTAATATGGAATAGGGTGTGCATAGCACTTATAGTTACTTTACAGGGACAGTCAAAAGAATTCTGTTACATTACGTCTATGGAGAAAAATTGTCTGCGGTTTATTTAAATAATGTTTCCCTATTTTAAACGCATTGAAATTTATATATATCACTAAGGTGTATTTCAAGAGGCTTACTACAGAATAGTGTGTGTACAGCAGTCATCGTTCATTTACAGGGACACACAAAAGAATTCTCTACTGTAAGTTAACAATAATTCCTGGAAGAGCGTTTTAAGTTACTGATCGCGATTTTAATTTTAACTCGCTTTTTGTCTATTATGTGGTGTGTATAAATTCTGTATATCCTATACAGGGAAGCACAAAAGTTCGCGAACACATTTCCGTATTATTTAACTCCAGACGGAGAATTTTAAACTGTGCTACGCGTTTCATAACTGAACTAAAATTTAACATCCTATGTAGTATATATACAAATCTATAGATCCTATACAGGGCTGAATAAGAGTATTCGGATTACTTAGATGTTATCTTTTAGCTTATTAAACGGTATGATTTGTAAAATTATTTTGGAAGCGTTGGAAAGTGTTACATAATCTATGCTTGACGCATGATTTTTCGTTCTTGTTGAATTTATGATATATGTTATTAATTTTACTTGTCAAATAACCGCATGAAAAACAAAAAATGATAACGGAAATTATAAATTTTGAAGTGAAATAGTGTGACACAAGAATTCAGTAATTATCAAACACAGACTTTGATCAAAGTCGATCTTTAAATATAATCTCCCCAGACGCAAGAATAATATTCTTTAATCTGAGGTCACCACCTTGTCGCGATTTTCATCCCCAAAGTCGGTTTAACCCCCTGACCGCCGAGCAAAAGGGCTAATTTGTAATGTTGTTTTCTCTGTAATTTTTTAAAAAATGCTTAAAAAATCTGAATTTTCAAACTTGAGATAAAAAACTTAATTACGTATATAAGTATAATCCTTGAGAGTATCAATCATTACTTGATGTTTTAAAAAGACATTATATTTGTAGAATTATATTAATTTAAGCAAACTTTGTATTGCTGTGAAACCTACAGCATAGTGAACGGATATTAGGTCGCGGCGGTGAGAAGGTTTTAAGGCAATTCACAATATCAACAGCGCGAAACTTTCTGATACATATTCTTACTCATTTTTAACCCTCTAAGCGTTTTGCCCCTATTTTTCCGTTTCCCAAAAACAACTTAAATCGACTCTAGACAAAGAAATTTGTAACAAAATTTTATTTTAAGGTATATGTAAAATAAAGGGATATGAAGTGTATTTTAGAAAAAAACGGGGAAAGAAAATTTAAATTATACAAATAATATAAATATTTTAAGTTTTACAAATATTTTTATGAAAATACAGGAAAGCCCTCAGACGTTCAAAGGGACATAAAAGTATGATACCAGAGGCGGATACAGCCTTCCCTTTACAGGGGGAAGGGAGGGGTGACATGTCTTCATCAGTGATTTTTATATCTTGTATCCAAATTAACTAATTTCTGAAATATACCAGAATTTTTTTTTTCGTAAATGCGTGAAATTTGCAGGTAAATTCGTAAATGTATAAAATTTGCATGTTTTACTTAGATACCAAGACATCACAGTTTTCCATTAACTTATATAAGGAAAGAATCTTACAGAAAGTTTTCTCAAAGTTCCCGTTTTAATCCGATTCTTGGGCACAGCAATCATGGAAATATTACCCTGATGGAGCAATCAAATACAATTCAACTTTACACACTACATATATAGGACATTTGGTAGTTATAAACGAATTCAATCTTTTCTGCAAAAATTATATAGTTAAAATTTCTTAAGTGAGATTTACTTACCACATATATAGGAATATTAAAAACGATGATCGATTCTTTGGTGCTTAAAAATAATACCTGAAATTTTCATGCATTATAAAAACAATTCCGTGAATGTATCAGAAAGATTAAAATTTTTAAGCAGGATAAAAAGATAAAAAGAAAAAAATTAAAACACCTTCAATACATATTTGTAAAAAAAAAAAAAAAAATTGTTTTATAGATAGGTTTTCCGTTTAGAGGGAGTCATGACCCCCATGACCTCCCCTTTGGAACCGCGCTTGTATGGTACTTGCAGGTATGACTATTTAATGGATTTGTAATCGAACTTTTTTTTTTCATTTTCCGATACATGGATTACATCTTTAGTTATAAGCAATTGTTGTCTCAGGACAGCAGCTTTTTTTCTTATACTACGCTATCGCGTCCGAAAATTCGGTTCAAAACGCCAACTTTGACAGCATTTTTTTTTTCTTTAAATCTTCTGCGTTTATCGGGGGAAAAAAAAGTTCGATTACATAGTTTTTTAATAAGAGCACCTGCCAATTTTGATACGTTTGCAAACAAAAATTAATTAAAAACTGTGCCAGAAAGTAGACAGTTCGGATTTGAGAACAAACAGCCTTAAAGCACGAATTTTGCACTATTATCAGTATCTATTTACGAATTTAAATAAATAAATAAATATTGTAATTGTGTTGTTGAGAAAAAATCTGAAATCATGAATGTTTTCTTTCTTTCTTCTTTTTCTTTCTTTATTACTTACCCATCATACGTAGTATAGATTAAATCTTGTAATCGTTTTGAAAATCGGAAATTTATTTTGACTGATTTACACGTTTCAGACACTGGAGATTCCGAAAAACATATTTTTAGAAGAAAAAAATTTGCCGTCCGTCTGTGTGTCTGTAAACGCTCTATCTCCCGAACAAATTAAGATAGAGACTTAAAATTGGGTGTGGACTTAGTATGTAATAATGGGAAGAAGCTTATTGAATTTCAGTAACCTCGATTATCCGGAACTATTTTTTTCGGACTCTCGAAATATTCGTTCTGATAAAAGGTAGATAAAAAATTTCGAAATTGTTTATTTTAAGGAGTGAAAATAAAACACAATAAAAAAACATAAATTTTGCATAAAGAATGAAGTCGATTGGGTAATTAGTTGCCGAGAGATATTTGTAATCCTATTTTCCACACTCTTCGAATTTTCATGACCCTGTATTTCATTCAAATTTCAATTCAAAAATATATTTTAATTTCAAATGAGGCGCTTAATCTGACGCAGTAAACTCTTAGTTAATATGATTATCATTTTTTGAGTTATAAGAATGTTTCTTTTACACAATTCAGTAATAGAGCATTTAAAGTTTATGACGTCATCAAGCCAAGATTTTATTCGAATTGCAATGCATTTTATAAATAGTTTACACATGTTTTATATTCATATTTTATATTATGCATATATCCATGATGGGTATGTATTACGATAGCCCCCAAAGACAATTTTTTATTCCGTAATCTATTTGAATGCACTTCTTTATTGTGAAAAATAATATAGAAGCAAACGCTAAAATAATGAATATCTTCTCATGTTAATATTTTTCTCATCCTTGTATTTCTAAAAAATATGTATATGTATATCAGGAAAATATAGATAGAATCTGCCGGTAAGAGAATAGATTTACATCTTCTATGTATTTTTTAAGCAGCATCGTCCCAAAACGAAACCGCTATCGCACAAGAATTTCTATCCGGCTGGATAACTCCGTGTGGAATATTTTTTAGACTTTCATGTTATTTTTTTCAATTTCTAGTCCTTTTTTTTCCTCTCTAGTGCATTGGACAGAATGTAGAACTAAGACGGAAAAAGATGATATCAGATCAGCCCTTTGGGTCCACTCTGGCAGAGAGGCGAGTCTCTTCTCTTTAAAATAAGTTTGGCCACGCGATTCGACCATGTGAACTTCTTTTCAGCTTTTGAAAGGATTTGTTCAGATTGGAATACAATGGAAGTGCCTCAGGATATGGAATGGGTGTGATTATGTGGGGGAATGTTCTGGAAGTGTGTAAATTTTTCCCTCTTAAAAAGAAAAAAAAAAGTATATATGTTTTTGCTGTATCTAGTGTTGAAAAATATGAAAAGAGATGTGAATTTTGTTGGAGACACATCGTGAATAGAAATTTTTCTCTTCTCTTGTGGAATTGAATATTTATGTGATTCTTGAGTTAATATTGTGTTCTCTGTTGTTATAGGTCTGCTGCCTGTTGGGATTTTGATGCATGGCGTTTGTGTTTCCATTACAGAAAAAGAGGTACTGTTGTAAATATTTTTAAAAAAATTATTCAGGGTGATAACTTTTTGGGAAAATCAGAGGGAGCTTTGAAGTTGTTTGGTGGGGCTAATTCACAGATTGCCCCCCCCACCCTCTCTAATTTAATGGTATATAAATTTAGACAGAAGTAGAGGGTAAGTATCCCTCCTATTATAAAACTTTTGATTACAAAGTTTTAAATTTTTTAAATGGGACATAGATGACATTAGTAATATTGAAAGATTATGAAATCTAGAGGGGGCTCCAGAAGTTGCTCGAGGAGGCTCAGCCCCATCTGTCTCCGCTTGGTTACGGTTCTGTGTTTGTTTATTTGATTATATCTGAGTGTTACTTCTCCTGATAAACGCATTTAAAAATTACCTTTTCTCTCTTTTCTTTTTCTTTCGTTTCCCTTTCTGTTCTTATTATATTCCTGCATTTTACTAGTATTGGGTCTTTCCTTAATTAAAGAGTTAATTTTAATGCATCTTATGACTATAATCTTACATTCTACCACTTCATAATATTTAACTTCAATCCAATTATACAAGAATTTAAATTTAACATTACACCAGGTGAGAAAGACATACCACCAACTGAATATTGTTACCATAAATTTATTACAAACACCAGGTAGTTAGATTTAAGAAGGGGCACCAAAATTTAGTACAAGTTAACACACATAATACAAAATATAAGAAAAGGGAGAGAATGGCTAAATAAATTCATCTACTTTTAAATTTTACTTTTAAATAAAATCAAAGGAGGTAACAATATTCTCATATCTTTCACAACCTAAAAAAAAAGGAAAACACCCAATACTTCTAAATCTCAAAAATATAAAGTATTCATAAATGATGACGAACAACAGTGAAAATTAAACTAATTTTGAATGACTGAATGGAGACAAACTCTCATATTTGAGAGGATAAAACTCAGAAAATTTGCAAGTTAAAGCCAAAATGACATTACTTTATGAATACATTTATATTTTTAAAATTTAGGGACCAATGAAATCGTATAGTTGAGCACACTACGTTTTTTATAAATCATTTGAAAAGCTGTGATTCAAGATGATAGGACACATTTTTAATTACCTACACAATAATATTTCACTTAATAGGATTCTCTTAATACTTCATAAATTTATTAACTCTCTTTAAAATATATAAAATTTCACAATTAACTTAATTCAGAATAAACAATTTATTTTAAGTGCATCAATAAACTTTAATCTATAAAATTTACTATCATCTGTTTAGCTATATAGTCCTATTTACATTTGGATATTTAGATTAGGTCTACACATTTCATCTTAAATCCACATTAATTTAAAATTGTATTTGTCATATATATATATTTCTTACAGAATTAATATATTTAAAGAAAACATGTGTGATTGAATTTCACTCCATATGAATTCTGTTATCAATTTAAAAAAACCAATGAAGGTGGACTTTTTCACAGAATAAAAATATAAGGGCAACAAAGCTAAAAACAAGGAAAGGGGGTTTAATTTACTATTAATTTACAGATTTTAAACTTAAAGTGTAGAAAAGAATTACTTATTAAATAATATTTATAAACACATTTGAATAAAACAATAACAGAATTCTAAATTCAATTTTTTTACACATGTATTTGCTGTTATTATAATCGAGCAGACTACTATTAAAGTAGAATTTAACATTACCATTTAAAGTTTGATAACTTGAATAAAATCTTTTAAGCTACTGTTATAATACATAAGAAACGTATTTAAATTAATCAGAATAATAGATGCAAATTAATAAGGGAAAAACAGATTCTTGGTTAATTGTGGGTTTATTTACAATTAAACATTTTCATATCAGTACTAGAAAGAATATTATAATTATAGTATGACATTATAGACAAACCAAAATTTACTCACATATATTTTTCTTAGACCACAACAGTTATCTCATCTATAGAGATTTTCATCAGGATGACAGATTAACAATTTTATATCAGATCACCACATTATCGTCGAAGATGGCCTCTACTTCATCGGCAGTCCCCACTTTGCCGAAAGAGAAATTCTTCACCACCTAAAACCGCATCTCACTGGTCACGTACTGCTTTCACATGCAATTCGGGGTTGGTATTTGTAATACCGATGACATTTGTGTCGATGATGTCGAGAGAAATTCCGCTTACACTATCGGGGTTGGTATTTGTAACACCGATGACATTCGTGTTGATAATATCGAAGGAAATTCCGCTTACACTAATTTAGTTTTAATGTAGCAGCAGGATTATTAGAAGTATAACATTAATTCCTCCTTCTGCTCTTTAATTCGATCCTCATTCAACACATTCCGAACTTTCATGTACTACCTCGGCTCAAAGTTGAGGAAAGTTCATATCTCCGAAAAACCTCAGTAATGGAGATAGCAACAAATACTTATAGGACCAGCATCCTTTTTAGTTAGCCTCTTCTGTAGTACAAATGCCTTTCTTTTCTGCGCTCATGCTTCGGAGCTCAGGGGTAGCGGAGCGCATTTTCCCGCCAAAAATCCCCCTCGCCCGCTCCAAATTTTTTCGACTCGCACCTACATCATACGTTGTTCTCTGCTTACTGACTGACCTTCTCGTATCACCTTTACTCCTCGAACCTATATGGGGCCTACCCATTATAAAATTAAGGGGAACGGGAGCCTTACGCTTCTGTTACTATGCGCTAACCACATGGTAACAGGAAAATTTTCGAAGAAACGGGTTGCCTAATGGTCCTTTTTTGACCGAACGTTTATTTGAAAGGTTGACCGTTTGTCCTACAAGGTTAAACTTTGCGGGTATTTTTCCTGGAATAAGTGGGGTTGAACAACAAGGTCACAACAATTTACACTTGGGGTTGATATTACGAAAAGGGAAAAAAAAAAAAGAACATTTAACTAGAATTTGGAAGAAAGAACTGCATTACTTACCATGTTATACATTAAAAAAAAAAAAAAAAGTGAAAGAAAAATTAACTGAAAATTTAGATAAATGAAGGGTTATGTTAATATAAGTTAAAAATTTAGAATTTGCGAAAAATTCTACAACAAGACTCCCCTATCCTGAATAAAAAAAAAAAATTTGACTAAAAAAAATTTTTTTTTTTTTTTTTTTAAACAAAAAAAAAAAGAAAGTATAAAGCTAACTCCCAATGGAGAACTCGATTTCCTACTCCAAGTTAGTTAACCTAGACTTGTTAAAACCAAAAAAATGGAAAAATGAAGGTAAAACGGTTTACTGCCTGCTGGAGAAACACCTACGTGGGTCCAAGATACTCGAACAAATCAAACAGCGACTCGAAGAGCTTCCAAGCATCACATAGTTGAAACCCCGCTCGTCACACTCCGGAATGTGCAATTCGAGCTGCACACAATGAACCGTCCACCTGACCACATCCCTAAAAGAAAAATGGAATTGAGTTTAAAAAGGAATTTATACATAAGTAAAAGCTGTGAGCCATATAAGTAACCATGGGGTTTATCACAACCAACTGAGCCTCTATCCTTGCCTTCAGATTTGCCTACAGTTATCTGTATTAGATGATACCTACTGAAAATTTTCACCAACTTCCCGAAACAGACCAGATATCCAGACGGTGAACTCTCATTTCACCACTACTACTTTCTACAAGTGAGTATGCCACTCCACCGTAATTGCCATGTGTAACTGCAGCTAGGCCCCAAAATTGTTGCTAAAATTAAATAAATTTAAGTTTAAGGTTAATTAACATGTGAAGGACTGCCAACTGGTAATTTTCACAATTTACATACACATCAAGACACAGGCTGGAGATGCAGATGTAGATATATATATACATAATACACAAATAAAATCTTTTACTCGACATATAACAGTGTGTGAGTCAAAGGTAATAAAAAAAACTATTTAAATCAAATTCATAGAAATAGCACTAGGTTACATACAGGTAAATAGCATAACACAAAAAAAAAACACAACAGAGATGCAATATTTCATTTTCAGTTTAAAATGCTTTACAAAAAAAAAAAAAAAAATACATGAATGCAAGTTCATTGTATTAGCAGGGAACCCCTATTCATTTGAAAAGTTCATATTTTGATTGTTGGGGTTTTACTTGGAGTGTACAAATGCACTTACAGATCATTGTGCATACATTAGTGTATGTCTGCAACTCTGTATTCCTATGGGAACAATTACCATAGCCTAGACAACTTTAAAAATGCAGAAACTAAAAACAACATGCAAAAAAAATGTGAAAAACAAATTCCACTATTACCAGGTAACTCTGCCAACAAGATATAAAAAAAAAAAAGGGAAAAAAGAAAATATAAACACAATTACCCAAATTTACAGAAGAGAATAGAATATAGAAGGCATAAAAATGTACACACCGAAAGTGTATATGTACGGCTGTAAATAAGTCACACCCCACATACAGAAATGTATAAAATATCTCTGTAAGATTTGCACATATACCCAACAAATTACAACTTCCGAGAAGGTAACACAAATAAGTAAACTAAATAAGTGTTAGAATTAGCTATATATATACAATACAATTATATTTTCAAAAGGAAGTAAAAAAGGGGAAAAAAAAATTTACCCAAATCCCTTCGCTTGCATCACGTAATTTTCAAAACATCCCCCAAAAAACTCCAAACATCCCAGAAATAGCACGAATTTTGGTTAAAAATTTATAAAAATTTACAAAAAGTGGGTGCGGAGCGGTATGCATGCCAAAATATAACATAATACCCAATACCCTTCTAAAAAAGGTACATATAAAGCTCCAAAAACGCTTACTAACACTTCCGGAAAGCAATCAAAACAAACCCATTTTAAGTTGAAAAATTTTCAATTCCGAGTTTTAATTTCGATAAATTTCCTCTAAAACACATATAAATACAAATTAATTAGACTATATACAGAAAACATTGAGTGAAAAACAGATAAAGTCGTTACTCTTTATAAATGGGACGAACGCTTCTGTCCCGAAAGGAATAATCGACCCGTGGAGTCGATCTAGAACGACCGAGGCGTTTCGATTTCGCGATAGGCCGTATCGAATCACCCTCAGTTGCCTTTTCGTTGCTATCGGACTGATCAACCTCTCTGCCTCTTTCAGCAATATTAGGCTCCTCATGTGTGCTACCCGAACTTTCCCCTACCGGAGCAATCTGTGGATGTGACTCTTCCCCTCCCGGACTGACCTGTGGTTGTGGGGAAAGAGCACCAATTTCGGTTGAAACGCTGCGCGCCTCCTCCTCGTCTTCCTTAGTTACGGTTTCAGTATTGCAATCATTCTCGTTTTCTTGCGCTAAAGGGGGCGGAACCCATGCGAAATATCGTCTATGTCTAGTAGTACGGAGGTGGGTTGGTTGCTCACCACTCTGAATCGGTTCTGTTTCATCGATGGGCGGATTGTGAATCGAATTTCCGTTAGTCGTTTGTTGTTGTGGATTGTTTTGGTTAGTAATCTTCCTGTCTTTGAATAACGTTAGTCTATCAACATGGACAACTTGGGTATTTTTCGGGTTAGCAACTAAAGCGATCTTAAAATTTACATTATTTAATTGTTCAATAATAGTAAAAGGACCGTTATTTAATTTACTTAGCTTTTTAGTCTGTCCTGGCTCAATTCTAGGTGTGTAAAGCCACACTAGATCACCTACTTTTAGATTTTTACACACTGCTGTTTTTTCTCTGTATTTCTCCTGAATTTCAGCTGCTTTAACTAGATTGTTATGGACTTCTGCATATACTTTTTGGAGAGCAGGAATTACAAGTTCACAGAAAGACGGTGCATCGTTGTAATTAAGTTTAGGTGGTTGTGAAAATACATGATAGGGAAGATGTAAGTTTCTACCATACATGACAGCTGCCGGTGTTAACTTTGTTGATGAATGTACAGCGGTCCGCATTGCTAACAGAGCAAATTTAAGTTTAGAGTCCCAGTCTGTTTGATTTTGATTTACAATATGAGAAAGTGCATTCTTTAACGTTCTATTTTGGCGTTCCACCTGAGCATTTCCGGGTGCATGATAACAAGATGTTCTGATATGTTTTATGCCAAACATACTGTATACATGCTCAATCGCATCCGATATTAGGTTTTTTCCATTATCTGTCGTTATATAACACGGTGCTCCATATCGAGATATGAAATCTGCCAACGTGTCCGCTATTACATCAGAAGTAATTGAACTGACAGCATACGCCTCTGGCCATTTGGTAAAAGAGTCTATGTATGTGACTATATATTTATTTCCTGAAAATGTTTGTGGCAAGACGCCTATAATATCTAAGTGTACTTTATTTAGAGGAAATTCAGGGGTGGGCATACGCTGAAGGGGGGCAAGCTGATTTGCCTTATGGGCTCTTTTCTCTTGACAACTAACACAAGATTCTACCAGGTGTTTGACATCTGCCGACATCCCTGGCCAGTAAAAGTGCTCTCGGATGCGGTCAATTGTTTTCTGGAAACCTTGATGACAAGCAGCTAGAGAGTCGTGTGTTAGAGTGAACACTTGCAAAACCAGTTCCTTAGGAACCACTAACTTGATGGGGTTGTTTAAAATCAAAGATTCTCTAGTATCCTCACATACCAAGATATCGTCTCTAAAAAAGAATTTCATATACCTAGGTGAGATTTCCAATTTCTGCTCCAATTTTTTTACAATTTCACAGCATTTCGTGTCCGATTTTTGGAACTCGCAAATTTTTCCCATAAGGTTTGAGTATGGTTCAAAAGATGTTTCTTTAGCTACCTGAATACTAAAATTGCAGCTAACTGCACTTGTAGGCTTCTCTACATTAGCAAAACGCGATAGGAAGTCTGCCACACTGTTACATTTTCCCTTGACATAGTTTATTGTAAAGTTATAGTCTGATAAAGTGCATATCCACTTGGCCATGCGTGACGTGGGATCCTGAATCTTCAACATAAAGGTGAGTGGAGCATGATCTGTATAAATGGAAAAATGTGTACTGGCTATATAACACTTAAAATGTGCAGTGGCCCAGACAAGGGCTAAAAGTTCTCTTTCGGTGGCAGAGTATCTTGTCTCTGCATCTTTCAGTCTCCTGCTAGCAAAGGCGACAGGGTGTATCATTTTGTTATTATCCAATTGTGATAACACTGCCCCTAAAGATTCACTACTTGCATCAGAATATATAATGAATTCTTTGTCAAAATCAGGTAAAGCTAAACAAGGTTTTGAGATAAGAGCTTTCTTAAGATCATCAAATTCCCGCTGGGCTGCCTCGTTCCAGACAAAACGCCCTGTTTCTTTAGTGAGGTCTATTAAATTAATTGCTCTTTTAGTAAAATCTGGGATAAAGCGTCTGTAAAAAGACAATGTGCCGATGAAAGATCTGACACCTTTACGATTTGTAGGAGGTTGTAACTTTTCTATAATTTCAATATTTTTATTAATGGGGGATACTTGACCACCATGAATCTCAAAACCAAGATACTGAATTTTGTCTGTCAGGAAATTACATTTGCTGGGTTTAAGTTTTAAGTTATGTTGGCGAAGCCTTTCGAATACTAAGTTAAGTTTGGTAAAATGAGACTCAATGTCTTTAGAAGATACTACAATGTCATCAATATACACTAATATACCTAAATTTCCGAGATCCCCAAAAATGGCATTCATTAATCTCTGAAAGCTATTTCCTGAATTAGCCAATCCAAAACAGTTGCGCGACCACTCAAATAATCCTTTATGCGTAATAATAGCAGTTTTATGCATGTCTTCAGGTCTAATGACTTGTTGAAAAAAACCACTAGTAAGGTCGAGAGTTGAAAAATAATTGGCACCTGAAAGGGAGTCTACAGAGTCTGTGATATTAGGAATGGGGTATGCATCTTTTACCAAGTTTTTATTTAGCTTCCTAAAATCAACAGCTAATCTGTATGTACCATCTGTTTTTTGTACGAGAATGACTGGAGAAGAAAATTCTGACATTGAAGGTGACAAAATATTAGCTTCTAATAAAATGTTTAATTGGTCCTCCATTTCCTGGCGCAGTTTATAAGGGACTCTATATGCTTTGCAACGAACTGGTTTATCAGAGGTTAGATTTATGGTATGGGGAATAGTGTCACAGCCAGGTAAATCTAGTACAGAGGCTGCGAACACATCTTTGTTCTTATCCAGGAAATCTTGCATTTGTGCTTTTAAAGGGGTGTCTAAGTGGTCTAAATTAATTTCAGAGCTCCATTTTAAATCTGCATGGTCGAAATCTGCAATTGGGGGGTCAACATTTACATTACAATTTAAATTACATATCTCTGGGGTTAAATTTAAGTTGTCTTTACATTTAAGAATTTTGGCAACATATGTTCCTTTATTTAAATTAATAGAATTATCTGAGAAATTAGCAAAAGATAAAAATAAACCATGCTCTTGTGTGCAAATGGTTCTAGAAATAAGGAGGCCTTGATGCATACTTCTAGCAAGGGGTTCTAACATTATAGGGTCATTAACATTTACATTTAATTCTTTATTACACTTAACATTAGCTAAAATTTTAGTTTGGGGGGGAATTGTAAGTTCGTCACATAATGCGGCAATGCCTATGATAGTCTTGTCATTACTCTCATTGCTACTCATTCTATTTTCACTCTCATTATTTTGTGTGTTCCCACTTAATTGTTCCTCCATATCATAAAAAACAGTCTCATCAGATTTGCTAGCATTATCCGCATGTTGTGCAATATGGTTTACTTGTTGAGCCTCAGTAGTCTGTGGTATACTGTAGTTATTTGTGGTACCCTCTACTTTTTCACTTTGCAAGACACTATTACTTTCACTTGACACCTTATTCTGCCCACCATTATCGAATTCTCCACTAATACTACTTATGGTAACCTGAACTGTCTTTACATTACTACTACAGTCTACCTTCTGCTCCCTTTCACCTTTGTTGACATATTTGCACTGGGAATTTTCAGGGTCACAATTATCACAATTACACATTTTTGAATCATTATTATACATATATTTACAATTATATTTACAATTATTTACTATAACCCCTACATTATTTACAGAATCCTGACACTGTTCAGTATTTTCCTCGACGTTTTCCACACTCTCAGTAGACTCACTAAGATTATGGCAACCCTTGTTTGTCTCTAATTTGGAATGACTTTGCATATCAATTTTTTGTTTACATTGGGTTTGTTCAGGGCTTCTAAGAGTGATAGCATTGTCTGAACAATCAATGAGAACTCGATACTTTTTTAAAAAAGGCATTCCCAAAATAGCAGAAAATTCCTCCGCCAGCTGACCTGGTACAACAAAAAACTGTGCCTTGCACAGCGTATCATTAATTTTAAATGTTGCGAGTACACTTTGATTGAGATGAACTTTTTGACCAGTTACTGTCACAATCGGTGTGCAACACTCTTCTATAGGGCTACCCGTGAACAAATTGAGCATAGTGCTACTCAACAAATTGATAGCCGATCCCGAGTCACATAACGCAGTAATATTTTTATTATTTACAGTAATTTTAGTAACTGGGAGACTATATAAATGGGGTGAAAACACACTATATACAGGGGGTGAGTCGTTTGGCTTTTGGGGGATCAATTCGACCATTAAAGATCCGGCCTCTAACCGTTTAAAGGCCTCGCAGGAGTACCTTGGGCATTAGCATCATTACTCGGTTGGTTTCTATTACTGTTTTCATGTCTGTCCCTATTATTATCTCCTCTATTTATGTAGTCATCACTATCTCTATAACTGTAGTCATTTCTACCCCTATAATTATATTCATTTCTATTTCTATTTCCCCTATAGTTACCATTCCCTGCTTGGTTTGAATTTCCTCTATAATTACTGTTATAGTTTCCACGGCCCCTATAGTTATTATGCCTGCTCCTACCAAAGTTATACTGGTACCTCGCCTGTGGGCAATCTCGTGCATAATGTCCACTTTCTGAGCACAAATGACACTGAAAATTTCTGAATTGTGCTCTTTCCTGGCTCTGGACCTCACTCTGCCTTTCCTGAATTCGAACTAAACTGTCAATTTTTGCTGACAGCAATCTACCTGGTCTTTCAAATTGCTGATGTCCTGCTGTGATTGTTTATACTCATTTTGGGGATACATAGCTGCACAGGCTAAATTTTGTGGTACAGATTCAGGTATAAATGGAGCACTAATTTCATTTTGGAGGTTATAGAATGGATTTATACTCCTGCACGCTTTTTCCTCAAGCAATGCAACAGTGAGGATTTCTTCAGGCGTTTGTGGGTTTTTTGTAATGACCCCTTTTCTTATTTCTGGGGACAGATTTCCCAAAAGCATTGAGTGAAAGATAGCGTTTCTACTTTTGTTAACTACCTCCCCTTGTAATCCATCAATAACTAGGGTTTTAAGCGACATGTCGTAGGCTCTGTCATAGAAGTCCTGCACCGACATTTGAGGGGTTTGCTTGAAACTAAAAAAATTTGAAAGGGCTACATCTGGAGAAACATGACTGGTGTATCTTTCCCTGAAAATTTTAACAATTTCATCTACCTTTTTATCTTTATGAAGCTTAAATAACCTTGCCGCTCCCCCGGTAACTCTGCTAAACCAAGCGAATTTTTTCTCATCCTCCCCCCATTCGAAAAAGGTAGCAAGGCTATCCCACTTTTCAAAAAATTCACTAAAAGAAACTGAATTTTCAACACCGCTAAAAGGTGGAATTGAAGAAATATTTTCCATAAGGGAATTTTTCATTTGAATATTAGCCAAGTTTTTTGCCTGATCTTCTGCCATGATAAGTTTTATCAATGAGAAAAAAAATTAAGTGGGAGGGGGGTGCAACTATACACAGAAATACACATACAAAAGCATAAAAACAAGAGAGAATTTAAATTTGGAACTATCTAAGTGCAGAGATGTCAAAACTTTAACCAAATTGCAATACAGAGTCACAGACTTACCTTTCACAACCATGAAAATTAAATCAAAATACCTTTTACAACCATGAAAATTAAATTAAAAACACAAAATACAGCTTCATATTTTTTAAAAATTTTTTAGATTTTTATAAATCTATAAGCATAAGCCAGGTTTGAAATGTCATGGGCACCAATCTTATTGGGTCTTTCCTTAACTAAAGAGTTAATTTTAATGCATCTTATGACTATAATCTTACATTCTACCACTTCATAATATTTAACTTCAATCCAATTATACAAGAATTTAAATTTAACATTACACCAGGTGAGAAAGACATACCACCAACTGAATATTGTTACCATAAATTTATTACAAACACCAGGTAGTTAGATTTAAGAAGGGGCACCAAAATTTAGTACAAGTTAACACACATAATACAAAATATAAGAAAAGGGAGAGAATGGCTAAATAAATTCATCTACTTTTAAATTTTACTTTTAAATAAAATCAAAGGAGGTAACAATATTCTCATATCTTTCACAACCTAAAAAAAAAGGAAAACACCCAATACTTCTAAATCTCAAAAATATAAAGTATTCATAAATGATGACGAACAACAGTGAAAATTAAACTAATTTTGAATGACTGAATGGAGACAAACTCTCATATTTGAGAGGATAAAACTCAGAAAATTTGCAAGTTAAAGCCAAAATGACATTACTTTATGAATACATTTATATTTTTAAAATTTAGGGACCAATGAAATCGTATAGTTGAGCACACTACGTTTTTTATAAATCATTTGAAAAGCTGTGATTCAAGATGATAGGACACATTTTTAATTACCTACACAATAATATTTCACTTAATAGGATTCTCTTAATACTTCATAAATTTATTAACTCTCTTTAAAATATATAAAATTTCACAATTAACTTAATTCAGAATAAACAATTTATTTTAAGTGCATCAATAAACTTTAATCTATAAAATTTACTATCATCTGTTTAGCTATATAGTCCTATTTACATTTGGATATTTAGATTAGGTCTACACATTTCATCTTAAATCCACATTAATTTAAAATTGTATTTGTCATATATATATATTTCTTACAGAATTAATATATTTAAAGAAAACATGTGTGATTGAATTTCACTCCATATGAATTCTGTTATCAATTTAAAAAAACCAATGAAGGTGGACTTTTTCACAGAATAAAAATATAAGGGCAACAAAGCTAAAAACAAGGAAAGGGGGTTTAATTTACTATTAATTTACAGATTTTAAACTTAAAGTGTAGAAAAGAATTACTTATTAAATAATATTTATAAACACATTTGAATAAAACAATAACAGAATTCTAAATTCAATTTTTTTACACATGTATTTGCTGTTATTATAATCGAGCAGACTACTATTAAAGTAGAATTTAACATTACCATTTAAAGTTTGATAACTTGAATAAAATCTTTTAAGCTACTGTTATAATACATAAGAAACGTATTTAAATTAATCAGAATAATAGATGCAAATTAATAAGGGAAAAACAGATTCTTGGTTAATTGTGGGTTTATTTACAATTAAACATTTTCATATCAGTACTAGAAAGAATATTATAATTATAGTATGACATTATAGACAAACCAAAATTTACTCACATATATTTTTCTTAGACCACAACAGTTATCTCATCTATAGAGATTTTCATCAGGATGACAGATTAACAATTTTATATCAGATCACCACATTATCGTCGAAGATGGCCTCTACTTCATCGGCAGTCCCCACTTTGCCGAAAGAGAAATTCTTCACCACCTAAAACCGCATCTCACTGGTCACGTACTGCTTTCACATGCAATTCGGGGTTGGTATTTGTAATACCGATGACATTTGTGTCGATGATGTCGAGAGAAATTCCGCTTACACTATCGGGGTTGGTATTTGTAACACCGATGACATTCGTGTTGATAATATCGAAGGAAATTCCGCTTACACTAATTTAGTTTTAATGTAGCAGCAGGATTATTAGAAGTATAACATTAATTCCTCCTTCTGCTCTTTAATTCGATCCTCATTCAACACATTCCGAACTTTCATGTACTACCTCGGCTCAAAGTTGAGGAAAGTTCATATCTCCGAAAAACCTCAGTAATGGAGATAGCAACAAATACTTATAGGACCAGCATCCTTTTTAGTTAGCCTCTTCTGTAGTACAAATGCCTTTCTTTTCTGCGCTCATGCTTCGGAGCTCAGGGGTAGCGGAGCGCATTTTCCCGCCAAAAATCCCCCTCGCCCGCTCCAAATTTTTTCGACTCGCACCTACATCATACGTTGTTCTCTGCTTACTGACTGACCTTCTCGTATCACCTTTACTCCTCGAACCTATATGGGGCCTACCCATTATAAAATTAAGGGGAACGGGAGCCTTACGCTTCTGTTACTATGCGCTAACCACATGGTAACAGGAAAATTTTCGAAGAAACGGGTTGCCTAATGGTCCTTTTTTGACCGAACGTTTATTTGAAAGGTTGACCGTTTGTCCTACAAGGTTAAACTTTGCGGGTATTTTTCCTGGAATAAGTGGGGTTGAACAACAAGGTCACAACAATTTACACTTGGGGTTGATATTACGAAAAGGGAAAAAAAAAAAAGAACATTTAACTAGAATTTGGAAGAAAGAACTGCATTACTTACCATGTTATACATTAAAAAAAAAAAGAAAGTGAAAGAAAAATTAACTGAAAATTTAGATAAATGAAGGGTTATGTTAATATAAGTTAAAAATTTAGAATTTGCGAAAAATTCTACAACACTAGTTATAATTATTTTTTAACTAAAGTGTTCGGAACTTTAATATTAGATAGGTTTTTTATTCCCAAATACTATGACTATATTTTAATATATAAAATATACACTATATTAAATAGTAGAAGCAGCCTAAAACGAAAGGATAATTTTCATAATTTCTTGTAGAGATTATTTTAAAACGTTGAGATTTTTTTTTCTAAATTGAGACGGGAAAAAGTGAGCCCCTGAGAATAAGGGTCATTGAATACTAAACCTGGAGGAAAGATACCCTTCCCTCCCACGCACACACACATTATAGATAAATAGATTATCAAGAGGCCCAAGCCTCCCTAAGGTTAATAATTTTGGATTTTAATTCATCTTTTTTTATTATTATTATTACGTTTGGTTTAGTTTTATAAACTTCTGCATTGGTGGAAGATACGTCAATATAATACTGAGGCAGAATGCTTTGGTATATTTTTACTCCCCTTTTCAGTCGCACTTAATCTAAAAAAAATTTAAATACATCAGTTTTGACTATTGAACAATGCTAATTATATTATAATTTTCTCCATTCATCAAAATATTTATATTTACTCTTTTCTTTTAACCTGTCCGAGGAAAAGCTATGTTATTTTGGAAGAAACGACATATTTATATAACGATATATTTCAATTATTTATTGTGACTTTAAGTAAACACTATCGCAGTCATTGCGGTTCGCTTTAATGTATAATATTCTAGTACTTATCTACATAAAGTTCTAAATTTTCTTCATGTTTCAAAAATTATAATAATTTTAATATGCAGTTTAAACGATAATTGTTATTAAACAACGTTTGTATTATATATATATAATTATATATACTGGCTGTGTGGAAATATTATTTAAGTTACATTGATTACTTTCCTAATAGGCAACATTGTATAAACCTCTTCAATAATATATCCCTGATATTCAAATTTTAATTGCTTAAAGGCGCATAGCCAACATAGTGAAAAAGTACCCAAGCCGGGACTCAAACCCGGGTCATCAGTATAGCGCACTGACGTTCTACCAACTGAACCACTTGCGGACGATACTCAGCCTGGAACTTTCTCACCATAACATGTTGACAAGGCTACAAACGCAGCACAAGATGGAATATTTTCCGTGTATATATATTTATATATATTAAATATTTTTTTCCGTTTGTAACCTTGCCAACATATTATGGTGAGAAAGTTCCAGGCTAAGTATCGTTCGCAAGTGGTTCAGTTGGTAGAACGTCAGTGCGCTATACTGATGACCCGGGTTCGAGTCCCGGCTTGGGTACTTTTTCACTATGTTGGCTATGCGCCTTTTAAGCAATTAAAATTTTAATATTATAAATGCAAGGCGTGAGAAATTTTCTATGGAAAAATTCCCAAGTATTCAATATAGAAATATATCCCAGTTCAAATATCCTCCATCCCCTCCCCCCTCATTTTCAATGAAAAAATCAAAATATAACGTTTAACTAGAAAAGCCATTTGAAGCATTTTTATATTCATTATTTTTTAAGCACGTGTTTTTTCGAAAACATTTGGTAGTTATAAACGAATTCAATCTTTTCTGCAAAAATTATATAGTTAAAATTTCTTAAGTGAGATTTACTTGGAATTTCTCCCTAGGTTAACATTAAATAAAAATCCTATGCTTCGTACAGTTTATATTTTGCCTTCTCCAAGTGTAATCAAAGTGTTATGTTCAGAAAAGAAAAAGAGACGTAGAAAACGAAAATTTCTGAGATGATGTTTGCTGAAATTTCATGGTCATTTAACCTCAAGAGCTTGAAATTTTTTTTTAAGAATCTATTTTTTTTAATATATATATATATATATATAATATATAGATATATAAACTGAACCTGTTAGTCGCGGTGCATTTATTCTTTTTATTTCTTTTTCTTTTCGTTTTACCACCACTAAAATTTTGGAATGAAATTTATTTTTTGTACCAGTCTTCCGCATAGTTTTTGTAAAATAACCGTGGAGCATTTGACTGTTTTTTATCTTTATTCTTTTTAAACAAATTTGGGAATTAGCAGAGGCTTACATCTTGCATAGAGATTAAGAAATGAGACGAGGTTTTTATGCTCACTAGTAATTTTTAATTAGCAGAATTATAATCATTCTTTTTTGCGAATCGTTCAATACTCTTTTTTTTTCAGTTTTCGAAAGTAATAATTAAATTCTGCTATGCTAGTTTTCAGAAGTTGGTCCTTTTGAGAATTGTTTATTATAGAAGTTTAAAAAAATTAAAAATGAAATGAATTCCACAAATTCAATATTGAAAGTTCTCCCTCTGTGAGTCCTTCACGACCCTCTTTCAAAGTCAGTATTCAAGATACGTTTGTTCATATTTTTTCTAACAAACTGTATCCATAAAATATATATTAACGACATTATATAAGGATATTTGTTAAATTTATTAATTATAATGTGTGCTTAACAACGCATTTACATAAATTGTAGTCAGTTTCTTATGTTTCAATGGTTAAATTTTACTTAAAGTTTTATATATATATATATATATATATATATATATATATATATATATTGAGAATTCTAATAAATTTATAGGAAAATAAATACTGAATAACACTTATGCACTTTTTGCCGAGAGTCAGAATAATCAGAAGTTATCCGGAAAAATTAAAAGTTTTCTAAGTCTGACCAGGGCCGCGCAACGTCGCACGGGCCCTGGCAAGTCACTTAGCAGGGCCCACAGTTTATGACTGCAATACTGGACAAATTGAAGATATTTTTAAATTGTATATATCATAGAATAATTTATAATACAGATTATAAAATGTATGACAAATACAAAACAACTTATTTCATAGGTAATGGGCATACTTATTTTTAATTTCTCAAAATATTCTATTCTTTACAATATTTTATATAATTTTTACGTTTACGGGTTCTTTCAGAATCCTCAAATCTATATATTCTTCGACAATAATATCATCTTGGGCTGTAAGAAATAAGGATATTTATTGAATTTATTAATTATAATGCGTAATATATTTTACAACAACGCATTTACATAGATTATACTTATATTGCATAGAAATTATTATATATATAACTAATTGTTATCATTCTTTAGATAGTATTTGGTTTAATTTTTAACTATTAATTTCTTCCACTGATTTTATTAATTCATAGCATATTCACTATTGCTCTCATAGATGGCAGCACCATGGTTTGTGTTGCTTTACAATAATATTCCTTGGCAAATCATCTTTTAAAACTTATTTTGGCAACATGTAAAGATTTTTTGCAATTCATTGCCTCTGTTTAAAGATGCTCCTATATCTGGTTACTGATGTGCACCAATATCCTTTTTAATCCAATTGTATTTCGTACTTTATTATTAAATTTCAATGTTTTTATCTCTTTATTATGGGTAAGGTTTCTTTCCTTTTTAATATTGTTTTTATTTTTTGAACTTTAAGATTTTTTCACAGGTTTTATTCTTTCTTTATGATGTGGTAGTCCTAAAATCATATCTTTTAACCATGTTATGGCTAATATGATGATGAAACCACACATTTTATTTGTGGTATTTAGGCATTTGGGACTTGATAATTCTGTCTAAATTCCCCAAATTTCATTCATTCATTTTTTAATTTAATTTCTTCTTCTTTTAAATAAGTATATGGTATATATATTCAGAGTGTTGGGGAGCACTATCGTTGTCAATTAATTATTACATACTAATTCATAATTTCATAGTTTATGTTGGTGTTACGGTAATGTTTCATTAATGGTTTATATATATGTCGCATTTTTAATAAAAGGACAGCATTCTGATGATTTTAAATATAGCATCTTTTATTGAAAATAAGATTACTACGGCAGTAGCATTTCATATCTGCATCCAGGATGGATTCCACGCAGCAAGTGAAGTAGAAGTATATTAGAAAAATCTCATCTCCGAAGGGTTGTCAGTTCAAAAGGCCATGTGTTTTTATTAATTAGGCCGATAAACTGATAATATTGGCTACCCTGCTAAACTCGTGATTATGTGTCATCGGGCCCGTATACAAAGTGAGGGGCGATTCATTAAAAAAGTAATTAATAGGTTTGATTTCTATACTTTTCCCACAATTTCCCCCCCTTCCAGACAAGTCTCCGGGGATGGGCCGGCTTCCATACACTAGACTCGCCTGAAAAGGACAAAACACTTTTTACATTAAAGTAACGTTAGAATTTGGAAATGGGTTTCTTTTTAAGTAAGCTGCAGGAGATGAGTTATTTCTTTCATATAGTTAATATATATCATAACAATAATAACTTCAATACTAATAATAAGAATAATATTATAATATACGATGCTATAATCAATTGGACAAGACAAAAACAATTGTATTAATAAAGGCAAGATACAGTGAAAATATCATACGTAAAAATAAAAATAATCAAAATAGGAAGTATATTCCAGAATGTTGCAGTTAGTCCAATGCAATTAGTGTAGCAATGTCCAATATTATATACAAAAATTCAAGATTATATGAAAACATCCTGGCATCATCCAGGAGACTGTACTCTTTCAAAAACACAATTATAATATATTCATAAAAATGTAAAACTCAAAGATCAATTATCATCCAATATGAGTTCCTGTGATACACTATCTTTTCATTTGTTGGTTGTATGTAATTTAAATTGATCATTGGGCAAAAAGTATCTTAGCTTGGAGGCGTGGATCACTTCATTGTCTTGTTTTGTCAACCAGTTAGGTTTATTTATTCAAAAACTTACATTAGACAATTTTTCAATAATTTGATAGGGACCTGAAAAGGGCGGGCTTAATTTTCGGGTGTTAGGATAGTGAAATTCCTCGGCAATTACCAGATCACCAGGTTTGAAAGGAGCTTCCACAAATTTTAAGTCATATCGGATCTTGTTTTTCAGGTGGTGTTCACCTGTTCTTTTGAAAGCCTCTTTCCTGGCTTCCTCAATTGTAGGATAGTAATTTTCATTACCTAATGCTGATGGGTAAGGCAATTGGCCAAACATTAAGTATGCAGGGGGATATTTGGTGACGGAGTGTGGTGTGTTATTGTATTCAATAATCACGTCTTTCAGAAGTTTGGGCCACGGGATATTTGAAGGGGACGAATTAACTTTAAGTCTCAACCGGGTGCAAATTGATTGATTCACACGTTCATTCTTTCCATTACATTGTGGCCTATGAGATGAAGTAAGTAATTTTTTTACATTATGATTCGATACCCATTTCCGAAGTTTGGACGCTGTAAAAGCAGGATTCCTGTCCGTTAACAATTTCTTCGGAATCTGGATATCAAAAATCTGTTTGAGAATGTTAATGTAAACTTCTGTCGTAACATTTTTAGAGGTAAAACCCCAAACATAACGAGTAGCGTGATCAATTACTAAATGCATGTACTTTTTTGAGGAATTGTAATAATTGAAACCACCTACTGTGTCTAAAGATATTATATCGAAGGGTTGTTCTGCGGGTGGTAAGGACTCAAGAAGACCAAATTTAGGTTGATGGGATTTTTTGTTGAGTTGGCAGACCTCACAATGCTTGACAAATTGAGTAATGTCCTGAGTCATGCTGCTCCAATAGTATTGCGGTGAAATTAAATTTAGCATTTTTTGTATTCCTGGGTGGCCAAATTGCTTATGGGTAGTTATTAATAGTTTCTCTCGTAATGAGAAAGGCACGACAATTTTTTGAAAACCCTTTTTGTGAATTACCAGAATGTCATTAACTTTTTTGAATTTAGAGCCTGTTACATTATCTAACTCTTGGTGTTCTTTAACTTCATCTAATGTTAATAAGTGAATGTGGGCATTTACAGGAAATGAAATGGGATTTCTGGAGAGCATATCGGCTTCAAAATTTGTTGATCCTTTATTGTATTTTACAGTATAGTCATACATGCTTAATTTTAGCGACCATCTGAATAATCTACCGGTTAAATGTTTTACATTTTTAAGCCATACTAAAGCAGCATGATCGGTATGGATTGTGAAAGATTTTCCATGAATGTAATAATGAAATTTGTCAAGAGCATCGATTATGGCGAGGCATTCCAATTCTGTAATAGCATAATTTTGCTCATAGGGCCTTAGTTGTCTTGAGTGGAACGCAATGGGATGTAGGACTCCATTTTCATCCATTTGTTTTAGTACAGCACCTACGGCTTCCTTCGAGGCATCAGTATAGAGGTGGCATGGGAGATTAGGATTAAATAATTTCAAAATAGGTCTAGAAATTAACGCGTTTTTAAGCAATTCAAAAGATTGTTGACATTTTTCTGACCATTCCCAAGGTGCATCTTTTTTTAATAATTTATTTAAAGGGGTTCTAATTTTAGCATACTTGTCAATGAATTTGTGATATACATTTATAGATCCAAGGAACCTTTGTAATTCTTTAACATTTTTTGGAGGAATTAATTTTTTAATAGTTTCGGTGTTAGCATTGTCTGGTTTTATTTGGCCGTTACTAATTTCATAACCAAGGAAGTCAATTTGGGTTTTGGCAAAGTTACATTTTGAAAATTTTAATTTTAGATTTTCCTGTCGGCAAATGTTAAAAAGAGTTTTTAGGTGAGCCAGATGCTCGGCATAGGAATCAGAATAAACTATAAAATCATCGAAATAGTTGGTAGCGAAGTTGATTTTATGTTTATCTAGGATCCTTCTAAGAGCTCTTGCGAATTGAGCCGGAGCATTTTTGTAGCCAAATGGAAGGACCAACCACTCGTAAAGGCCCTGATTGGTCGCAAAGGCTAATTTTTCTGTGTCTGAAGGGTGGAGGGGTACATGCCAGTAGCCAGAGGCTAAATCTAGAGTAGAAAAATATTTGGCATTGACAAGTCGGTCTAAAAGCCAGTCTATTCGGGGCAAAGGTTCCGAATCTGTCTTGGTAATGGCGTTGATTTTTCTGTAGTCAATACAGAGGCGCGTTTTACCTTCTCCTTTTTTATAGGCTAGTGTAACGGGAGAGGAATAGGAACTACATGATTCTTTAATAAGTTTAGCTTCCAATAACTCTTGTACCTGCTTTTGAATTTCTGCGTTGTCCCCCGGAGATGCACGGTAAGGTCGAAGTGAGATAGGAAGTTCTGAGGTGAGAATTACTCGTTGGGGTTCCCATCTGACTCTACCCACATCATATCGATTACGTGCAAAAATATCTTTGAAGTCGCTTAGAAGCCCTTCCAATTGTAGGTTCTCTTCAGTAGTATAATGATTAAAATTTTTATCATCGTAATCCGAGAGAGTTTTAGTATCAAGGTAACACTGCCCCTGTTGAGACAAAATTCCTTGATTTGATTTGGAAGGAGAACGAAGCGGCTTCTTGTAATTCATATCACCCGCTAAAGTTAAAGTGTGGTTAAATGAATTTTTATGTGATATTTGACCGGAAACGTTTTGGTCATACTTAAGGATGACTCCATCTTGAGTCAGAGAATTTGAGAAAAAGTCCATCGCGATATGAAATTTTTGTAATTCCGGGGTTCCCAGTATTGCATACGGCAAATATGACCTAACGAGATATAAGGTGCTATTTTGCCTGATATTCCCTATTTGGAGGGGTACTTGAATTTTTTCAAAAATCTGGACCTGTCCCTGGGTTTGACTAACATTAAAAGGCTTGCAACTTTGAATAGACGTCATATCCAAAGCTGCTATTAGATTTTCCGGAATTATGGAAAGGGTACTTCCGCTATCCAATAAAAATGGTACTTGAACCCCATTATAACAAGTTTTTGTATATTTTCGGTTTTCGTAATTCTCACATTTGAGGTGCCCGGGCACGATAAACCGTCATTTAGCATTCATGGGCATTCCTTGATCAGGGGAATACCCATAGGCATTTAGGGGTTGAGTTTCATTATTATGGATTGCAAAGTTGTGGGCCATTGTTGTCCCTGCATTACCTTGTACATCATACTTATGGAGTAAAGTATGATGCCTTCGATGGCAATTTTTACAACTCATCTTAGATGGACATTTACTTGCAAAATGGCCACTACGCATACAATTTGCACATAACTTGTTTAATTGGATGGTTCTCCACCTGCTGTCTACAGGCATAGTCAATAACTTTTTGCAGGTATGGGTGGGGTGCGAATCAAAACAAACACCGCATTTGTTACCTTCTTGAATTTTGTGGAATTTCGATCTATCGTAAGAATCTCTTGAATAAGCTACATTTCTTACATCTGTTTTGTTTGGGTTCTCTAATGCTAGCAAACTTTTGGCTTGTGTCTCTAAAAACTTTAGAAATTCCGTGAGACTAGGCATATCATTGTGGGTAAGGGTAAGTTCCCATCGCTCTTTGAGATTATCATTTAGTTTTTGAACGATGGTAAAAATTATCATATTTTCCACCAAAGCATTTTGCGTTAATTTTAACGAATCTAAAATTCGAAGTGACTCATTGCAAGTATCTATTATGTCGAAAATAGCTTTAGAGGATGAGGAACAATTCTTCATATTTTTTATATTGTATAACTTGCTTATTTGGGCCATGGCCAAATCTCTAGTTTTATCGTAGCGAGCACAAAGCGTCTCCCATGCATTTTTATAACTGGCCTCTGAAAGAGGAAATCCAGAAATCAATTTATGGCTAGGACCCTTTACGCTAGCTAGGAGGTATTGTAATTTAGAAAAGGGTCCCAAATCTGAATTTTGATCTATAGTTGTGATAAAAATCTCCTTAAAAGAGAGCCACTGATCAGATTCCCCATAAAAAGGTTTTAAGTCAAATCTGGGAAGGTTAATGGTTTTCTCTAAATTATAATTTTTAGATTGATTATTATTCCCTGACTCTCCTTTGTGAATGTTTAAGCTCTTATTTATTTTATTAAGTGACGTGTTTATCGTTATTGTTAACGTGTCTAGTTTAAGAGCAATTTCATCGAATTCGTTAATAATATTTTCAGTTTCCGATTCCTTGCTTTCGAGAACCGCGTTTTCACGAATTTTGTTTAACTCACTATCAATATCCTTTGCTTGTTTCTGATACACCTCTAATTCGTCAAGAGTTATCGTATTATCATCTATTTTGGGATTTATGATATTATTTATACGGGTAATTTTTCCCTTAAGAACTGCTTTCTGCTTTTTAATATTTTCCATTTTTTAATTAATTTTAAAATATAGTTTTCTGAAAAATCTATATATTATCAAAATTTAAATATCTTTCAAAAAAATTTTAAAGTTTTTACATAATATAAACAGGTTTATAAAATTGTAATAATAACATACATAAAAATAATGATTTATATAATAGAATTACTTATTTTCAAATAAATCATGGATATCCATTAACTCTATTAAACCAAAAATTTCGTTATACTTCAAAACCATGGTTTTCATAAATAATTAAAATAAAAGCAGTATAACTGGAGTAATGTACTTATTTAAAAACTTACCTTAAATTATTTATAATAATTTTTATCTCATAATAAAATTAGAATAAAAATATATTAAATACTAATATGATATTAAAAAATAGATAAATACTAGGGTACCCTTTGAGCTCAAACACTTAAAAAAAAAGAAAAATCCTTTAAAAAAAAGTAAAGAAAAATATCTTCAAAATTGACATTGTCTTTTCGCGCAGTAAAATAGTATAACACATAACGATGACTCCTCTTCCCTTATCGGTATAGATTTCGGAATATCCTTTAGAAAGAAATCACATTTATATTTCATCACTTATTTACAGCAGAACGTTGCACTAAAACAAACTATTAGAGAAGCTCTTTGAAGACGCGCACATTTCACATAAATCACGCCCGAAAGGTAGCAGTTGAAAGCGAAGAAAAATACACATTTTCCGCATGAAGAATAATGACGGTTTCTTTCACTTATTTAGAATACGAACCACCACAACGATAAGAAGAAGCTAAATTCTAGGCAAAACACAAAATGCATCAAATCGTAGAACTCCAGAATTCTTATCGATGCTATCTTGAAGTACGTTGCATAGGAACACATAATGCCGTTTTTAGAGTAAAAACATTTCGAAAGCGGGCACAATTTTCTTTTCGTCGAACACTAGCTGAAGAGAAGACTTTTTAGGATAGTCCCTTTTGGGGCCTCTCCGCACGTTAAATAGATGTTAGATGTCGATAGATGTGGCATCTGGAACCTTAAGACACTCTCCAATCTCGAATAATTTTTTGATGACCATTTCTCTTTCGCTATTCTTTTTCCTATTAAGGAATTCATTAGAATTTCCCGCTGAGATCCTGCCGACTAAGAAATACTGTCGCATTTTTAATAAAAGGACAGCATTCTGATGATTTTAAATATAGCATCTTTTATTGAAAATAAGATTACTACGGCAGTAGCATTTCATATCTGCATCCAGGATGGATTCCACGCAGCAAGTGAAGTAGAAGTATATTAGAAAAATCTCATCTCCGAAGGGTTGTCAGTTCAAAAGGCCATGTGTTTTTATTAATTAGGCCGATAAACTGATAATATTGGCTACCCTGCTAAACTCGTGATTATGTGTCATCGGGCCCGTATACAAAGTGAGGGGCGATTCATTAAAAAAGTAATTAATAGGTTTGATTTCTATACTTTTCCCACATATATATATATATATGTGGCATTTTGACGAAGTTGAGATCTTATGAGGAATAATATTCGATGAGAAAATGGCAGTCCTTCAACGATATAGCAAGTTGCAGTCGAATTTAGCGAGTATGGCGAAGTAGTAAGGCAATGAAATGAGATCACAGAATTTCTCCAGTAAATCCAGCCAATCTCCAGACAAATAGTTTTATTTAGAAGACTGACAACGCAGAGACAATTCCCAAAGGTCTAAAACTTATAGCCCTCGGGCTCACGATGTTTCACTTCATTAAATTAAGATGTTACTGGGCCAGATGAATATTCTACGGAATTAAAAACACCAGATACATACTTGTTTAGACTTCTAAAAACGTCAAAAATCTAGTGCTCCGACCGGTGCGGGCGAGTTTTGTTCTCTCCGCGGAGATATACAGAAATTTACGTCACGAGCGCACAACCCAATGAGTGAGAAGCTAGCTCCAGCCCAGCGAATGAGGCACGAAAGAGAAGCTAAGACAATAAAGAATTCCGAACCTGGTCGCGGAGAAATTTTGAAGTTAAAATCCCAAGCGCGCGAAAAAATCAGAGCAATAATAATAATAATAATAAAAAGAAAATGGCTTTTAAAAAAAACATTCGAAATGAGAACGCGTCTCGGAATTTTATAGATTGGGGAGCTGATAAAAGCGACGAATGAACTTAAAATTTAAGATTTGGAATAAAATAATTATTAATATACGGATATTTACTTTTAAAAGGACTTTAAATAGGAATAGATATTATTAAGAATTAAGGAAATACTGACTATGACAGAAGTTAGATTAAATTTAAAAGATTAATGCGAATAAAATGGAAGGATACGAAGGAAATAAATTTTTTATATAACATATATAACCATTGTATAACAATATATATATATATATATATATATATATATATATTTCTTTTTGAGAACCCTAATAAAGTTATATATGAAAATAAATACTGGATAGCACTTGATCACTTTTTGCCGAAAGTCAGAGTAATAAGAAGCTATCCGTAAAAGTTAAAAGTTTTGTACGGCCAGGGCCGGCGCAACGTCACGCGGGACCCTGTCAAGTCACTTAGCTGGACCCAGAGTTTCTAACTACAATACTGGACTAATAAAAGATATTTTTCAATTGTATATGTCATAGAATAATTTATAATATACATATTATAAAATATATGAAAAATACAAAACAACTTCTTTCATAGGCAATGCGCACAATTATTTTTAATTTCTGAAAATATTCTATTCATTACAATATTTAAAAAATATTTTGTTTTTACGGTTACTTTCAGAATCCTCAAAGCTATATATTCAATTATTCAATTCAATATATATATATATATATATATATATATATATATATATATATATATATACATCTATATATTCCCCTATAATATCACCTTGGGCTGTACAAAATAAAGTTAATAATCGAGTTTTATCACGAAAAAATGTTTTTAATAAATTTATAGCAAAAATATCATTATTTCACACAGGCAACGTCATTTCGAATTGTATGGAGATACTTGTGTCCATATACCAAACTGGCCATGCGGCGCTGGGCAACCGCCCATATGACCCGATGATTGCGCCGGCCCTGCGGTTGACATGAATAAAATACCATTTTTTCGTTTAATTAAGAAGCATAATCACTCTAATAGGAAATTTCAAAGTAATCCCCATAGACGATGATATTATGTTCCTATTTTCCGACTGCGGCTCAATAAAATAATAAGTTTGATTACAATGCGAAATGCGTTTTCCCAAATACTTGATATTATGTAATCCTTTTCAGTAACACATAAAATATCAGTTTGTCTTTGTACAAATGTTTATTTATTTATTTAAGAAAGAAAAAGAATATATCGATGGAGAATGTTAGAAATATTTTTAAAATTATATTGCGAATTTTTATAGCTATTTCAGATTTATTAAAATTAAATCCTTCAAAGTATTAAGTAATTTTAAGAAATCCAATAATTTATATTACGAAAATTGCTTAGATCCTTTCTTGCTTTTATTGTAAATTTACTTTTTAATTCCTGTGCTTAGCGCTTTTTGCACCTAAGCCTCTTCCAGGTATCATTAACGCCTGCTGTTTACAAAAGAATGTAAATTTGTAGAAAATGAAAATGTCTGAATCTGACCATTTTTAGTAAATTTTTAACCTCAAGAATTGGATTATTTTTAACGCATCAATTTTTTTATTTATTTTCACTGAATGCGTTTGTCAGAGTATAATTTATTCTAGAAGGATTTTTTTTTTTTCAATTAAAGAAACCTTAAATGAAATTTTCTACTGAAACTTTTTTCTGAGAGTCTGCGGACCTTTTGTAAAATAAACGCTTCGTTCAGCTTTTGTGACTGTTTTACTCTCTCTGTACTTTTTATTTTATTTTATTTTTTTCAAAATCGGGAATTAGCAAGAGTCTTATATTTCTCATAGACGTTAAGAACCAATTAGGAAATAGAATAGAGTTTTTATGCTCTCAAATAAGTTTTAATTTGCATAATTATAAGTATTCTTTTCTGCAAATTGTCGATTACTTTTCGTACCCAGTTTCCGAAATTAAATTAATTTCAGTTTTAATTCTGTTATGCTAATTTTCTGAAATTGTCAGTTTTGGGACTACTTTTTTTTAAAGAAGTTTAAAGTTTCAGAAATAAAAGGAATTCTACGATTTGCTTTTCAAATGTGATTTTTCCCCTCTCTCTCTGTGCGCACTGTACGATCTTTATACATATTCTCGTAAATTACAGTTTTCTTTCAACCACAATTTTCCAGATGTTTTATGTTTGGTAACGACCTGTTTTCTAGAAATGTTGTAAGTATTCCTCTTTAAATTTATTAAGGGGTCATAAGACTTTATAAGACTTTGTTTTCTAGAAATGTTGTAAATATTCTTCTTTAAATTTATTAAGGGGTCATAAGACTTTTAAAAATGTCGAAAAGTGAAAAAGAATGACCAATTTTTGTCATTTTATATCTTAAAAAGATTATTATCTTTTTAAGATAATTATCTTTCATTATCATTCATTATCTTCTTTATTATTATCTTCATTACAAAACGCAATCTTTAAAGGTGGTAATAAATACTTGTTTCTTCTTCCATTTCTTTCTTTCTTTTTTTTTTCAGATCATAAAGGGGAAAATTAGTTTTTATAGGGGTTTATTAACTTGTCGAGCAAAAAATTGGAATCACATGTTGCACGCATAATTCCAGAAGAATTTCAGCATATAAAACAAATCTTTTGGCATATAATAATACTTGAGAGTCTTGTGCTTACACTGAACCTAAAAAAAGTGCTTATTCATTGCATTATTATGTTTTAAAACCAAAACTGTATCTTGCTTATATAAAAATTTCAAAAATTTAGCAATATAACACCAAGAAAACAAAATTGTTTACTTTATAGAGCCGTACTATGTACTATAAATTTTGAAAAGTTCATGAAAAAATATCGAAAAGTTTTTAAATATCTTGGCCTCAAAATCTCATTTTGAGAAAAAGGAGTTTAAATTTCTCTCTTTGAAAATATTCCATATTTAACAACTAGTAAGAATGTCATTCATTTTGTTTTAAAGTGTTGAGAAATGATTACAGCTTAATATAACATTTTAAAAGACAATGTTTTGCAGGTTTAAAAGTCCTACGACCGTTTAATTGAAGGGCCCGGGGTGTAAAACCTATTTTACCTATTTTTTCTGATTTTAACCTAAGATTATTTAACTAAATCTGTCATCTTTTTAAAAGTCCAAGGTTTACTTATTGCGCAATAATTATTTTCATAATCAAAGATAAGTTTTAAATAGTGCAACGAATCTTTGTTTTTAAAACTAGTAGATCCAAACTGGGCTTCCCGGGTTACAGAATACACATAAAACTATTTCTTTTTTTTTTCTTTTTTTTAACTCTAATAATTTTTTTTGCATTTAATATATATATATATATATATATATATATATATTTAGATTAGACAAAAAGTATTTTTTTATGAAAAATATCAATAATGTATTCAAATAAACTTTTGAAATTTATTAAAGAGATACTTTCCTGTTAGCCGCATGCCTGGAGTTAATAGCCTAAGAAACTGCCAAAGATTTCGTTATCTACAACAGTTTTTATGATTCTGATAATTTCAGTGGTTTAGGTGCATAGTTCGATTACATGCCTGTTAAAGTTGTGATTTATTTATATTATTTTATTTTATTGACGAAGTTTTAATTCTATTATGGAATATTAGCCGGAAACAAATGCTGGACTATTTATAATGTTTTAAGTGCAAACGGGTTAATCTTTTTTTTTTTTTAATCGGGCTGCACGTGATTGATATATATATACTATATATATGTATGTATATATATATATATATGTATATATATGTTTGTATATATAAATAAATTCATGCTTAAAAATTATTTCAAAAACGACAAAAAAAAAAAAAAAAAAAAAAAAAAAAAAAACAGTTAACTGGATAGTTTTGAATCAAATCGCATTTGAAAGAAGTCCCCCCAAAATCCAAAAATGACGGTGTAAAAATTGAAAATGTGCGATACTTAGAAATTCAATAAATTTCGCTTTTACTTTACTTTTTTATTTTTATTTATTTATTTATTTTTGTCGGGTGTTGCCACAGTCGATATAACGACAGCGTTACTTACGGCCATATAACACCAATAAAATAAAATCTATCAGAACAAAAAAATGTTGCACACATTTAACTGAAGGTCCAATCTTAACAAATCAAATGTTTTAGAGGAAGCGATTATAATGTTTTTGGTTGTAGATATTTTCAATAAACTTGAATACTGAATATCTCGAAACTTGCGTTATGTTCGTTACCTTATTCACAATCGAATCTTTACACCCAATTATCAATTTGCTTCTTTCTGGGCTCTTTCATCTGCCCCCCCCCCCTTTAATGGCGCATGTGCATGCATATTGTACATACACAGAAGAAAATAGATAAAGCTATTTTGTAAACACCCTAGAATAATTATGTTGAAATACGCGGGTAATAATGTGTTACTTTTTAAAAATAAAAAGTTTTCTAAATACTATTATTTACTTGTTTGTTCTTACTCCACATTCACCAACGTAAAACCTTTTGACACATTCACGGAATCATTTTTATCTGGGAAAAAAATAATAATAAAAAAAATTAAATAAATAAATAAAACTTAAAATTTGCAGACATTAATGTTTTGGTATTTTGGAATCGAATAGAATTTTTCGCTTTTGATAAATGCATTACATCTTGAATTATAATGAATTTTAGGTAAGATAACACCTTTTTTCGAAAATTTATCAATATTATGCATAAACACACACATATACATATAGACAAACATATACACTGTAAAAAAAAAAAAAAAAAAAAAAAAAAAATGCATAAAATTACGGGCAGAGGCCGGCAGCAGAGATTCCAGTCATACCCCGTAAAAAAAAACAATCCATGCCCATCATTTTGTGCAGACCTTAATTTTACGGGGCAAAGTAATACAGCATTATAATGCACTTTAAAACACAATAACACTTTACTTACTGCTCCGTAGCACGTAGCACTTTAGATAATCATCACAGAATCGCTTTTTTGGCGGGTTAAAATTTTCGAAACACGAGTAAAATGAAGGGTTACACCCTAGCGGAGGTCAATATATGGGGTCGTACCGTATTTTTGCTAACATACGGGCTAGAACTGTAAAAATACCATAAAATTACGGGCAGAGGCTGGCAGCAGAGATTCCAGTCATACCCCGTAAAAAAAACAAAAAAACAATCCATGCCCATCATTTTGTGCAGCCCGCAATTTTACGAGGCAAAGTAATACAGCATTATAATGCACAGGATATAATGCACTTTAAAACACAATAACACTTTGCTTACTGCTCCGTAGCACGTAGCACGTTAGATAATCATCACAGAATCGCTTTTTTGGCGGGTTAAAATTTTCGAAACACGAGTAAAATGAAGGGTTACACCCTAGCGGAGGTCAATGTATGGGGTCGTACCGTATTTTTGCTAACATACGGGCTAGAACTGTAAGAATATGTGGATTGCTCTTAATTTTCTAAGTATTTAAGGGATAAGGCCGCTTATTTAGTGGATCAGACCGTTTTTCATCAAATAAGGCTGTTGCCCGTGAAAATTGAAGGGCAAACGCTCATAAATTTACATTTTTTTCTGAGAGTGTATACACTTAAGCGTACATACTCACGAACACATATACCTATACATAAACATTTAAACGCATACATATAGATATATAGATAAATCGTTTGGTAACAAAATATGCGACACAGCAACGGAAAAAAAAAAAAAAAAAAACTCTCGTGATAAAGAGAGATTTAAGCTCGAACATCTATAGTGAATTGTTTCTATTTGCTTTCAAAATGTAACATTTCACTCTTTCACCTCTTATCTCCCCCACATCTGTCCATCATTCTCTAGCCACAACCTTCGAGATCCGCACATCCGCCTGTGGCCGTTGAACTCTCCTTTTCTTACTACTGAGATTGGAGCCGATGTAGATGTAGTAAGTGAGATTATAATTTAGTACTGCAGGGTATTTTAGTATATACTACAGGACATTTTTTGGGAACAGTAACAAAAATTTTCTAACAAAATCTCTGACTTGCAAAATCGGCAATTTTTTGTTAGATAAATGTTGTGAAAAAAAAAAAAAATCTAAAATTCACTTAAATATAATAATAGTCTTTTATTGTATTAAAAGTATAATACATTTTTAATATGGAGTTGTAAAGTAATCTTCATAGACGATAATGTACTTGTTACGGTTGGTTTCAACAAATTTTTTTTTTTAATCTACATTAATTATTTAAATCACTTTCTCAACATTTATTTAAAAGCACTCTTTTTTTCTGTTTCTAATAAAAATTTAAATAAATAAAAGTAATTGTAATAATTATAATAAAATCAGTTTTTATTTTTTCTTCTTTCTTTTTCTTTTTGCAAAGTAATTTCAACGTTTATAGTCTAACGTAGCTTCCTGTTTTTCAAATACGAAAAGCAGACAGCAAGGGAGGGATGTTTTGTCAGTAGACTGCACAGGTGGAAAATTTGGAGTCATCTAGTCTGACTTTGATATAAGAATGACCGACCGCCCTGTATAAGAATTACGTTATCTTATGAGTGTACTATACACGCAATTAGGCTTTGTAAGTTTACGTCAGGCTTCAATTGGCTCTGCTATCAGGCGGATAGCTGGCGCCCATGTAAACAGAGGCTAACAGGAACCCCCTTCAGCACACGCCATGGGGGTGATGCATGGTTTCCTTCCCCCATGAAGCGGCCGGCAGAGTGGAGCGGCAAGCTGTAGTCTTCACGATGAGTCCATTTTTCCTTTTGTTTCCATTCCCGTACCCCTGGCAGAGTGGATCGGCCCCGTTTTTCAAGCAGCGCGAGAGAATGAATGTTTACGACACTTGTTGCTTGGCCAAGAGACCTGTCGTTTGACTCGTAAAAAAAATTCGACTTATTACGGGGCTCGAAGATTGGCCTGTGGGCTGGATCGCGAAGTTGTTGAAGGCGGACAGGTTTCTGGAAGATTTTTTTTTTGAGAGTGGGGCATTGATGGCCCTACATTAACCATCCTAAATCATGATGTTATGATGAAAAGAGGCTATAAGGGCATTTTCGAATTGCGGATCTATAACTGTTAACGAGAAATTAAGAAGAAGATATGTGTAGCCTATTTTTTTTTTGGCGTAGTGGCGCTCCGAGATTATGACTTCTTAACCATCAGAAGTGATCATAGATATTGAACTAAACCGGTCGTTAGAAGTCGTAGTGTTCTGAGTTACGGTGATGGCTATCTTCGAATAAAACACATGCTTCAGGAAGGTGAAATTACTGACTCCGACGGTGAAGTTCTGGACCGTAGAACGATTTTCCCCTCCGGACTAGATGATGGACCTAGTAGTTGATGGCAAGTGATGCAGTGAGATGAGAGGATTGATGAATGTTAGCTTGAAACCACGTCTGAATTTTTCCCCAGCCTGAATACTCCAGCTTAAGTGCTTCATCAGATTTTGAAAAAGGAGGAAATGCTCCTAAGTGCCCATTGACTAAAATTGTAGAACTCTCTACCTGTTGTAAGTACTATTTGCATAGTTTTTCTTTTTATTTATTTATACCTCTTTAAAAAAAAAAAAAAAAAAAAAAAAAATATGTTTGCTATACCAGAGTTTAAAAATGAAATGAATATCTTTGGATAATTTCAATAAGAATAAACATTATGAACAGAAATAGTCTGTAGGTTAATATATAATGTTTGTATGTTTGAACGACCATTAAATGGTAATATGATGGTAATTTAAAAAATATGATGTGCAATTTAAAAGTAACCAGTGAGTGGTTTCAACTTAAAAGATCAGCTGTTATATTGTTTTATTAAGATTATTTTTGATAACTTAGTTGCTTCATTATTTTAAATGTTCAAATAAATTGTGTTTTTTTTTTTTGTTTATTATCAAAGTTGGTATGTTTTTCTTTGTATAAATCTCTAAATAATTAATTTTTTATATTCACAGTAGACCTATAAGAATGGCCTAACCTTTCTGTGATTAATTAAAAAAAAAAAAAGGGGAGAGAAAATTCAACTTTATTAAATTAGGACTTTAAAATTTCTTAAGTTTAAATTCATAACTGACTGTTTTAATGAACATAAATTGAAGTTCACTCAATGTTATACAATCGTATTTTTGATCTTGATTTAAGGATGGATAGATTAATAAGTGAAGCAGTAATATTAAATTTAATTTCATAAAATGTTAAATTAAGCTTTAACTCTCCTCTTTCAGAAACATTGTTTTTCTAAAATATACACCAAAATTGTTTTATTTTAAAAAGTAAAAAAAAAAAAAAAAAAAAAAAAAAAAAAAAAAAAAAAAAAAATATCCAGTCATTATACACCACTATACGATTCTTGGTTAACCGATCGGATCTTGTTCAGAATCTCTATGGTTGTTCTAAAATTTTAGTACATCATCATATCCCTATTCTATTAACGGATTTAACTCTTTCCCCTTTTGGTCCTCATATTGGAGGAATTTCAGGTTGTCTGCATTTTTCCAAATTATATGATGATTACACTTTTGTTAATTTAATGTGTATGGAGATTTGAGCTTGATCGGGTTGGAGTGGAGTTGGGTGTTCTTTATGCAATCCAGTATGCTACTTGATTTAGAAATTTGTTGCCCCTTACTACATTTAATATTGTCTTAAAATGATGAGTTCAAAATTATCATTGTTGTATTAACCTATTCGGATTCTTAAGTTTTGATATTTTGATTAGTTTAGTATAATTTGCTACCTTTTCCATGGCAACAGATTTCAGTGGAGCTAATCAGGGTATACTTATTTTTTTCTAAATATTTAATTGTCAAGTGAAGATTGAGTAATAAATGAGCTTTTTAAGTTTAAGTAAGTTGTGTTTTAGAAAGAACCCCAAAACTCCACAACAAATGGAGCCGTAACAATTCGGTCTCTGGGTTATTGATTTTTTTTTACTTGTATGTATTTATGTATCAAAGAGCAACTGGGTGTTTTTGCAATTAAAATTTTATTTATATGTTCAAGTGTAAAAAGAGGTCTAGGCTCTCTCTCTGTGCTAGTAAGCTACAATTCCCAGTCAAAATTATGCCTTGTGAGCATAACCTTTTCTTATTTACAAAAAGCATAGTCCTGTACTTAAGTTTTATGTATTTATAAGGTTTTCCTTTCCCCTCTCTTTTTCTCATTTTTAAGTTGTCCCCCCCCCCCTTTTTTCATTTTCTTTTTGGTTTGTTTGTCATTTTCTAACTCTAACTATGGCTGATAAGCACTCGGAAGCAATTGCCACTATTCAGCGAAAAAATGCTTTAGTGGATAATTTGTCAAACATTCCCCCATTCAATGGAGAGGCCAGCTCAGTCTGCTTCTCAGATTTTTCTGAGAAATTTGAGAGTTTTGCCAAATTATTCGACTGGAATGAGGAGGAGAAAAAATTCGTTTTGTTAGCTAGATTATCAGGAGCTGCTTCTAGGCGAATAAAAATTCACAAAGCAAAAACATCTGATGAGCTATTAAAAATCTTAAAAGAGAGTTATACTTCACAGGCCACACCAGATGTTGCCCTCAGTCATTTTTTAAATTTTAAACAGCCACCCAATATGAGTGTTCAGGAGTTTTATGACAAGGCATATGATATGTCATTAAGAGCCCTTGTAATTGAAGGTATCCAGGGTGAAGTAGTCGATAAAAGCCGAACGGCTCTACTACACTCCATGCTGTTGAGCAATCTTACACCAGAAGTGCGAAAGGGGGTAATTGCGAGAAATCCACAATCCCCAGAAGAGGTCCTCAAAATTGCGCTTCTTGAGGAAAAGGCTTATAGGAGCATTAACCATTTCTACAACCACCGCGAGGAAATTCTCAACCCTAATTTGACCCAAAACCTACCCTGTGCTGCAGTTTTTCAGCAAGATAGCTCACAAAAGTAGGAGATAGACCAACTAAAATCTCAAATTGATGTTTTAGCAGCTAAGATAGACAGTTTAGTTGATCTTAGGGCTAGGGATGTACAGGAGAAAAACCAAGAGGTAAGACCCGTAACCTGCTATAGGTGCTCCGTACAAGGCCACTATGCCAGAGATTGTCCACTAAATTTTGTCGACTATAATTTTAGAAGGGGAGGTGGTCAAAATTTCAGGAGCCGTGGGCAAAATTATAGAAACAGAGGTGAAAATCCTAGAGGGAACCACAATCAGCGAGGCGGATATAGGGGAAGAAGAGGTGGTTATTACCAAAACAATAGGAGCACAGCTGCGAACAGAAATGAAGAGCAGGCGGTAAATAACACCCCAGTAGCTAACAATGAAAGTGAGGCTTTAAACTATTAGTGGCCGGATCAGATGTGGTCAAGTCGATCCCCAACAGGCCCCTGGACCCCCCAACTGTGTATAGTATGTTTCAGCCCCAATCATATACATTACCAACTGCAAGAATTTACATAAATAAAGTTTGCCTAAATGCATTATGTGACACGGGTTCTGCAATTAATCTCCTGAGTGGTACTGATTGTAACTGTTTAGAGAATTTTGAAATGGAGAATTGCAATATCCCCATTATGACTGTCACCGGTGAGAAAGTTCACCTAAATAAGAAAGTATTTTTAAAATTTGTTTTTGATAATGTTCAATGTCAAGCTGAATTCTATGTAGTGGAAGGTAAATTAGCAGAGGAATTTAATATGATTTTGGGAATGCCATTTTTGAAAGAGTACCGGGCAAGTATAAATTGTGATACAAATGCTGTCGCTCTTAAAGTGCCAGTTTCAGGCCAATGTAAACAAAGCGTAGAAACCCCAAGTAATACTTCAGGGTGTAATACTTGTCTTGCTACTAATTCTGTAAATATTTCTAACTCTGTATATAGTGTAAATTCTAATAATAATTGTATAAATAATGATTGTGTTAAAAATAATTCTGTAAATATAAAATGTGTCAACAAAGTAGGGGAGAATTCAAAAAGTAGTAATGCCAATAGCCCTCCTGAAAATTGTGCATGTGAGAAAGTTCATGACTCAATTAATATTGAAAATGGGAATCATAGTAGTGAAAATATGGTAGTTCAGGACCCGCAGTTGAGTAATATGGGAAAAGATGTTGAGATAGTCATTCAAACTGAGTCAGATAAGGAAGTTGAAAGTGTTGCGCAGAACTTTTGCATGCAAACAACATCAGGCGGTAGCTCTGAGGGTAATAACACTGAAAATTTTTCAAGTATTCAAAGTGTCGACAACATTCTTTCAGCAGCGAGTCAGGTAACTCAGGGTAATTTAGCTGAAGAGACTACTGAAATTTGTAATATTGATGAAAGTGAAGATTTGGTAAGTATAGAGGATAAGGTACCTGAAGTCGAGGAGGAGAGCAATGAAGATAGCAGTAGTGATAAAACCAATAAAAATAAAAATATAAGTTTCGCTGTGTTATGTAGCAAAATTTCAATTCCCCCGCAGTCAAAAATGTTAGCCCAGGTTAAAAGTTATAAGGAAAATTTTATTAAGGAAAATGATATTGTTATGTTAGAACCTTTGGCGAAAAATTTAAATCAAGGTCTCCTTACCTCCAGAGCCATTTGCACTAAAGAACATGGCCTATATATCTCATTTGCAAATTTTTCAGACAATAGTATTCATTTAAATAAAGGAACCTTTGTTGCCAAAATTCAAAAATGTGTAGACCAGTCAAATATACCCGTAACTGATAATAAATTAACCTATAATATAAATTTGGCCCCTCCAATTGGTGACTTTGATCACGCTGATCTCACTTGGAGCTCTGAAATTAATTTAGATCATTTAGAACCCCCATTAAAACTTAAAATGCAAAATTTTCTAGACAAAAACAAAGATGTATTTGCAGCATCGGTCTTAGATTTACCCGGCTGTGATACAATCCCGCATGAAATTAACTTAACTTCAAATAAACCAGTTAAAGGCAAAGCTTATAGAGTCCCCTACAAATTACGTCAAGAAATGGAAGACCAACTTAATACTTTGTTACAGGCGGACATAATTTCCCCTTCCATGTCTGAATTTGCTTCTCCGGTTATTCTGGTTCGGAAATCAGACGGTTCCTATCGACTTGCTGTTGACTACAGAAGATTAAATAAAAATCTTGTTAAAGATGCTTACCCAATACCTAACATTACCGACTCTGTTGATGCTTTAAGTGGGGCTAAATTTTTTTCAACGCTAGATTTAACTAGTGGGTTTTTTCAACAGGTTATTCACCCAGAGGATAGGCATAAAACTGCTATAATCACCCACAAAGGACTTTTTGAGTGGACCCGTAACTGTTTTGGGCTCTCAAATTCAGGTAACAGTTTCCAAAGACTCATGAATGCTATTTTCGGTGATTTAGGCAATCTTGGAATTCTTGTTTATATCGACGACATTGTAATTGCCTCCAGTGATGTTAATTCTCATTTTGAGAAGCTTAGCATGGTCTTTGAAAGGTTAAGACTTCATAAACTTAAACTTAAGCCCAGTAAATGCACTTTCCTTTCGAATAAAATACAATATCTAGGTTTTGAGATTTGTAGTGGCCAAGTATCACCTATCAATAAAAATATTGCCGTAATAGAAAATTTTAAACCTCCAACTACCCGAAAGGCTGTTAGGTCATTTATTGGAACTCTATCTTTCTATAGGAGATTTATACCAGATTTTACTAAGAGAGCTAAAAATCTAATCAACTTAACGAAAGAGACAGGAAAATTTTCGTGGAATGAAGATGCACAGAAAGAATTTGAAGACCTTAAAATGGCTCTTATTTCAAAACCATGTCTTGCACTCCCTGATTTTGAGAAAGAATTCCATTTATATACTGATGCCAGTGGCGAAGCATTAGGGGCAGTGTTATCACAATTAGATGAAAATAACATGCTCCATCCTGTTGCCTTTGCCAGCAGAAAATTGAAAGATGCTGAGACCCGCTACTCCACCACTGAAAGGGAATTACTAGCTTTAGTTTGGGCTACTGCCCACTTCAAATGTTACATTGCTAATACCCATTTTTTCATCTATACAGACCATGCGCCTCTAACATTTATGTTAAAAATTCACGACCCTACATCTCGCATGGCTAAATGGATCTGCACTCTCTCAGACTTTAATTTTACAATCAAGTTTGTTAAAGGTAAGTGTAACAGTGTCGCAGATTTCCTTTCGAGGTATGTCAACAATGATAACTCCAATGATACTGTTAATTGTAATTTTTGTATACAAGTCGAAAAGGAAGTTACTTTTATGCCTCATTCTAATCTACTTGAAAAAATTGGTGAATTACAAAAATCAGACAAGAAATGCTGCGAGATTGCAAGAAAACTAGACCAAGGTGTAGAAATTGCTCCTAAATACATGAAAATTTTTTTTAGAGATGACATTTTAGTTTGTGAGGATACAAGGGAGTCAGCTATTTTGAATAAATCTGTAAAGTTAGTCGTGCCAAAAGAATTGGTTACTCAAGTTTTTGCACTAACACATGAGTCCCTAGCGGCTTGTCATCAAGCCTTTCAAAAGACCATTGATCGCATTCGTGAGCACTTCTATTGGCCAGGAATGTCGTCAGATGTCAAGCATCTAGTGGAGTCATGTATTAGTTGTCAGCAGAAGAGAGCTTATAGAGCGAACCAGCTCGCCCCTCTGCAACGTATGCCGACCCCCCAGTTTCCCATGAACAAGGTTCATTTGGATCTCATTGGACCCTTACCGCAAACTTTTTCGGGAAATAAGTATATTGTCGCATATATAGATTCATTTACTAAGTGGCCAGAAGCATATGCGGTTAGTTCAACCACTTCAGATGTCATTGCGGACACTTTAGCTGATTTCATATCACGCTACGGTGCGCCCTGTTTTATTACGACGGACAACGCGAAGAATCTAATTTCAGATGCGATAGAGCACGTATATAAAATGTTTGGTATTAATCATATTAAGACCTCATCTTATCACCCGGCTGGCAACTCGCAAGTGGAGAGACAGAATCGTACTCTTAAAAATGCACTTTGTCACATAGTCAACCAAAATCAATCTGACTGGGACACTAAACTCAAATTTGCACTACTAGCTATGCGTTCAGCTGTCCACTCTTCAACTAAACTTAGCCCAGCTGCAGTTATGTATGGCAGAAATATGAATCTACCATATAATCTCTTTTCTCAACCACCTTCTTTTAATTATAATGATGCACCCTCTTTTTGCGAACTCTTAATCCCAGCTCTTCAAAAAGTATACACTGAAGTACATAGTAATTTAATTAAAGTTTCTGAGCAGCAGGAAAAATACCGTGAAAAGACAGCTGTTGATAAAAATTTTAAAATAGGAGATCTTGTGTGGTTATTTACACCCACAGTCGCCCCTGGTAATACAAAAAAATTAAGCAAGCAAAATAATGGTCCTTTTACTATAATTGAGAAGCTAAATGAGGTTAATTTTAAAATAGCGCTAGTTGCTAATCCCAAAAATTGTCAGGTTGTCCATGTTGACAGGTTGTCTTCTTTCAAAGACAGACTCCCCATCTGGTCCAGTAAACCAAAACAAACAATTGGCCTGGGATCGACTGAAAACGTGACCATCGATTCACCACACCAACCGCGCGATTCTCCTCCTGTACGCAGGTGTAAGCGTAACCGATTCATTCCCTGGGCACCATATGATAGTAACCGCGCACCAGCAGTAGTGAACGTCAACAATAACGAAACTCCGGTAGCGCCGGAAGTGGAGGAAACAGACTGCGACGCGACTGAAATCATAAATCCCTCTCCCCCACCTCCCATTTCTCCGGAGATTGCAGCGGCAGAGAATAACGAGATGTGCGTAAATAAAAATTTAGCAACGGCAGAAGGCAGTGAAATGCGCGTAGGTAAAAATTCAGCCACGGCAGAAAGCAGTTCAACTGCTGAGCACAGCGATTCGCGCAGGTCTCGTTCATCGATTCGTCCAGCTGCTAAATCGAATAGAAGTAGTCGTTCAATATCGATTTCTAGAACCGACTATTCGCTACGGGATAGAAGAGACCGTCCGAGTTATAAATACTAACTACCTTTTTTCGTTATTCAAGCATTTTTATTCAATTTTACCTTGTTTATTTGTATTTATTTATAGTTTAGTTAATGTGTATGTATATTTAATTATTTTTTTTTGACATTTTTAAAACGGAACTTAGTTTTTCTAGCGTATTAAAGGTTTGTTTTGGTTGTGTGTTGATACTCTCATGTAGGCATTTTTAACCCTTTTTATGCCTATACTTAAGGTTTTTGTCTGTTTTATGGTAGATTAGGTGGTATATACCCGTCCGCACCCCGTTTTCGTAGATTTTGGGTATATTTTTGCAAAAAAAAAAAAAGAAACGAATGTAATTTTTGTTACTTTAAAATTTTTTTAGGATGTTGTGTTTTGTATGCCCTTTTGCCGAGGTAGATCTGTTTAGTTCAGTTTTTTTAATGCATCAGTGTTTTGTATATAACTTTTTAAGTATGTGTTTACTTTAATTTCTACATTTTAACTAGATAGATTTATTATTTACTATACAGTTTGTGGTTTTATTTGAGCTTAAACTTTAAGGAGTGTGGGCCCTTTTTCTTTTTCTAGTACATACTGTCTCATGTACATGCCTGTATGTTGTTGTGTGTGGCTAAAAGTGCTAAAATTAACTATTTTATTTATTCTACTTCCTATTTTTGTGGAATGTGTGTTTTCCTTCCTGGTGATATATGTCACCACCCCTGTTTTTTATTTTATTTTGTGGAATGTTTTCCCTGTAGTGCCCAAAAGGCCCGAAACTGCTTTTTGCTATAAGTAGCACAGAGGCAGAGATACTCTTTCCCATGCACATTACTTGTATGTGCATTTGTAAAATCTACATAATATCCCGAATCATTAGACTGTGTTCGAAAACAAACATGTGTTCTCATATAAAATTGTTACAATTGTGTGCGTAATTCTCTAACATGGTCTGTGATACCATAATTTGTGTCTTACAGATGTATATGTATATATTTTTTTTTGTGTGTCACCAGTTGCTCTTGTGTATTTTTGTATAATAGAATTAATATGTGTTTTACAAATTTCATTGACATTTACAGTGTTGTAACTATGATATTACTAGTACTTATTTACATTAATAGATAGTGTTGTAATATACTGTGATGCCAATTATTGAAGTTATGTATATAAGCAGTGTAGTGACAATTAATCAGTGGGCACTTCTCTTCTTTTTCGGCTAATTTTTTTTTTCAAAATTCAATTTATGTATTATTTACAGTTCTGTTGCCAGAAGTCTCAGGAAGGATGCAGTTATGCGTAGGAATGACAGTAGTAGGGAAGTGAGGTTTCACAATCAGGTGGAACATGTGTTCTTTTACAGGTGCAGAAAATATCTTGGTCATTTTAGTGGTAAAATCAGCCTTGTGGTCCCTCCTCTGGTAGTACTCTTTTATGGTCATGTTTCAGGTAATATTTTAGGTAATGGTTTCTACGGATGTGCGAGCTCTGGTTGTATATATCCGGAATATATTGTCAGGGTGGTATTTCAGCGGTGAACTCTCTGGATCCCGTCCCGGATCGATGTATGATCTGTGTTTGTGGGTCAGTTTTTTCAGTGTTGAGGTCCCAGCATGCCATGTGGTACCAAGTTACCTTTCAAAAAAATAATTTGTTTTCTCAAAAAAATTTTTTTTTTTAATTAGCCGGGGGGAGCAATCTTGTTACGGTTGGTTTCAACAAATTTTTTTTTTTAATCTACATTAATTATTTAAATCACTTTCTCAACATTTATTTAAAAGCACTCTTTTTTTCTGTTTCTAATAAAAATTTAAATAAATAAAAGTAATTGTAATAATTATAATAAAATCAGTTTTTATTTTTTCTTCTTTCTTTTTCTTTTTGCAAAATAATTTCAACGTTTATAGTCTAACGTAGCTTCCTGTTTTTCAAATACGAAAAGCAGACAGCAAGGGAGGGATGTTTTGTCAGTAGACTGCACAGGTGGAAAATTTGGAGTCATCTAGTCTGACTTTGATATAAGAATGACCGACCGCCCTGTATAAGAATTACGTTATCTTATGAGTGTACTATACACGCAATTAGGCTTTGTAAGTTTACGTCAGGCTTCAATTGGCTCTGCTATCAGGCGGATAGCTGGCGCCCATGTAAACAGAGGCTGACAGGACCCCCTTCAGCACACGCCATGGGGGTGATGCATGGTTTCCTTCCCCCATGAAGCGGCCGGCAGAGTGGAGCGGCAAGCTGTAGTCTTCACGATGAGTCCATTTTTCCTTTTGTTTCCATTCCCGTACCCCTGGCAGAGTGGATCGGTCCCGTTTTTCAAGCAGCGCGAGAGAATGAATGTTTACGACACTTGTTGCTTGGCCAAGAGACCTGTCGTTTGACTCGTAAAAAAAATTCGACTTATTACGGGGCTCGAAGATTGGCCTGTGGGCTGGATCGCGAAGTTGTTGAAGGCGGACAGGTTTCTGGAAGATTTTTTTTTTGAGAGTGGGGCATTGATGGCCCTACATTAACCATCCTAAATCATGATGTTATGATGAAAAGAGGCTATAAGGGCATTTTCGAATTGCGGATCTATAACTGTTAACGAGAAATTAAGAAGAAGATATGTGTAGTCTATTTTTTTTTGGCGTAGTGGCGCTCCGAGATTATGACTTCTTAACCATCAGAAGTGATCATAGATATTGAACTAAACCGGTCGTTAGAAGTCGTAGTGTTCTGAGTTACGGTGATGGCTATCTTCGAATAAAACACATGCTTCAGGAAGGTGAAATTACTGACTCCGACGGTGAAGTTCTGGACCGTAGAACGATTTTCCCCTCCGGACTAGATGATGGACCTAGTAGTTGATGGCAAGTGATGCAGTGAGATGAGAGGATTGATGAATGTTAGCTTGAAACCACGTCTGAATTTTTCCCCAGCCTGAATACTCCAGCTTAAGTGCTTCATCAGATTTTGAAAAAGGAGGAAATGCTCCTAAGTGCCCATTGACTAAAATTGTAGAACTCTCTACCTGTTGTAAGTACTATTTGCATAGTTTTTCTTTTTATTTATTTATACCTCTTTAAAAAAAAAAAAAATATATATATATATGTTTGCTATACCAGAGTTTAAAAGTGAAATGAATATCTTTGGATAATTTCAATAAGAATAAACATTATGAACAGAAATAGTCTGTAGGTTAATATATAATGTTTGTATGTTTGAACGACCATTAAATGGTAATATGATGGTAATTTAAAAAATATGATGTGTAATTTAAAAGTAACCAGTGAGTGGTTTCAACTTAAAAGATCAGCTGTTATATTGTTTTATTAAGATTATTTTTGATAACTTAGTTGCTTCATTATTTTAAATGTTCAAATAAATTGTGTTTTTTTTTTGTTTATTATCAAAGTTGGTATGTTTTTCTTTGTATAAATCTCTAAATAATTAATTTTTTATATTCACAGTAGACCTATAAGAATGGCCTAACCTTTCTGTGATTAATTAAAAAAAAAAAAAAAAGGAGAGAAAATTCAACTTTATTAAATTAGGACTTTAAAATTTCTTAAGTTTAAATTCATAACTGACTGTTTTAATGAACATAAATTGAAGTTCACTCAATGTTATACAATCGTATTTTTGATCTTGATTTAAGGATGGATAGATTAATAAGTGAAGCAGTAATATTAAATTTAATTTCATAAAATGTTAAATTAAGCTTTAACTCTCCTCTTTCAGAAACATTGTTTTTCTAAAATATACACCAAAATTGTTTTATTTTAAAAAGTAAAAAAAAAAAAAAAAAAAAAAAAAAAAAAAAAAAAAATATCCAGTCATTATACACCACTATACGATTCTTGGTTAACCGATCGGATCTTGTTCAGAATCTCTATGGTTGTTCTAAAATTTTAGTACATCATCATATCCCTATTCTATTAACGGATTTAACTCTTTCCCCTTTTGGTCCTCATATTGGAGGAATTTCAGGTTGTCTGCATTTTTCCAAATTATATGATGATTACACTTTTGTTAATTTAATGTGTATGGAGATTTGAGCTTGATCGGGTTGGAGTGGAGTTGGGTGTTCTTTATGCAATCCAGTATGCTACTTGATTTAGAAATTTGTTGCCCCTTACTACATTTAATATTGTCTTAAAATGATGAGTTCAAAATTATCATTGTTGTATTAACCTATTCGGATTCTTAAGTTTTGATATTTTGATTAGTTTAATATAATTTGCTACCTTTTCCATGGCAACAGATTTCAGTGGAGCTAATCAGGGTATACTTATTTTTTTCTAAATATTTAATTGTCAAGTGAAGATTGAGTAATAAATGAGCTTTTTAAGTTTAAGTAAGTTGTGTTTTAGAAAGAACCCCAAAACTCCACAACATACTTATATATTTTAAAAACGGTTCCATAAAAGAATAAGTCACATCACAAAACCTGTTTTTCATAGGTTTGATATCCTCTTCAGCAACAAAAAGTACGTTTGTCTCTGTTGAAATATTTATTTAAAAAAAAAAAGAAAAAAAAGAAAGGCGTATGAATAGTTTGATAAATTATACTCAGTCGTTTCGTATGTTATTAAGAAAAAAAAAGAAAGAAAGAAAAGAAAAGGAAACCCCAAAAAAAACTGTTTCTTACAAATCGAATCAAAAAATTCATTTAATGAAACTGACTTGAAATGTTTTTCTCATTTTATTGTAAATAAAAACCTTAAATCCTGCACTTAGCACGGTTTAGAACTTGCCCCTTCCAGATAACATTAACTTGTTTTGTTTAAAAAAGAAACAAAACATAGAAATGAAACTAAAAATGAACCCTTCTGAACCTGAAGAGTTTAGCATATTTTCATGCGTATTTAACTTCAAGAGTTGGATTATCCTTTCTTTATTATTTTTTTAGTGAATATGTTAGTGACGGTGTATTTACTTCTAAACGGTAATTATTTTTTAATACAGTAAATTAAATTTGATATTGAAATTTTTCTTGTGCAAAATCGCCGAGTTTTTGTAAGATAACATTGAGTTTTTCACTGTTTTTCTTTCTCTGTTCCCTTTTTTTTCCAATGAAGAAATATCAGAGGCTTATATTCCTCACAGAGATTAGAACCAATTAGGAAATGGGCTGAAATTTTTGTGCTCGTCACAAATACGTTTTAATTTTCATAATTAAAATATTTTTTTTTTTGCACATTATCGTATATTTTTCTATTTCCAGTTTCCGTAAGCAAAATATATCATTCTACTTTTCTTAAATTAGCAGTTTGAGGAATTGTTTATAAAAGAAGTTTCGGGTGTTAGAATGATTCCCATGTTTTGAAGTTTAAGTATGATTTCTTTTCCCTTTCTTTTGTCCTTTTTTTTACAGTAATCACTTATCACCTTTAATTACAGTTTTCTTTCAATTCAACATTCAAGTCAACATTTATATTTTCACATAAACTCTTTCTTAAAATATAGTAACCTTTTTTTTTTTTTTTTATAAGAATATTTTTTCTTTAAATGTATTGATTATCAGTGTGGTTTTTTTTGTAAGACGACATTTTTACATAGTTAGCACTTACACTATATGGCCAATGATGACCGGTCACTTGCGATTTTAGACGTTTTGTTCAATATCTAGAAAAATACATAAGGAATTATCCTGAAACTTCAGGCGTGTAAAAAGCATAGTCGACGTCATATATTTCGGTGAAGATTTTTTACCGAAACCCCATAGGGGGCCGTCAATAAATTGAAGAAAAACGAATATCTTTTGGATAACCCTGTAAAAACTAACTATCGCAAAAGCGTTGAAACGGTAGCACATGCTTAGGAGGCTTCTTTTAATAAACTATGTTCATTTTTATGAGAATAGCACGTATACTCGTGGAGAAATTAAGGTTTTTATAAAAACAATCTCAAATTTCACCAAGTGTTTTGCGTATAATTTTCAGAGTTCTTAATATAAAAGAATGGTCTTTTCAGGAACGATGACAAACAACATTATATACAATACCATGCAATCAGAATTAAAAAATAATAAATATTGGAGGAAAAATGAGCAGATGAACTAAATATTGTTTCGCTGCGCATGCGCGAATACTATCAAAATATACTGTGCATAATATATTAGCTAAATTATAGAGCAACTTTTGTGAAAGTTTCAAAAACATAGCTTGAAATTCGCTGTTCCCAAAAGGAAGCAAAAAGATGAGGGGCGGTATCCAAATATACAATGAGAGACACTTCATTCTTATTATGTCAACTTTTTCTCCATTTGGTTAATTTAAGTGATTTCACGAATGTTCAAAAGACTTTGGAAAGTGTTCCAAGAGCTGCGAGAGAAAATTGATATGATTGTACTATGAGAAAAATCGACTATGATGGAAATTTCGATACATAGTTATAATCAAGAGTCAGGACTATACAGTAGAGTAAAATTGTTGCAAAAAATTTGGCATATATGTTCAAAAATTGATTGTGAAAATGGTTTCCATAAAGTGCGAACTACCTTCTGTATTTCATTGAATTTAAAAGCATGATGTCGGTAATGTGACCCTTAAAAGTAATTCTTATAGATTTTTTTTTTTTTTTTTTTTTTTTTTTTTTTTTTTTTAATAAAGATCCGTAAAATAAATAAATAAATACATCACATTACGTTGCGTGTTTTTTTTATATTTGATATGTTGTAATCCTCTTAAACAACAACAGAAACATAAAATCCAACTTAACCCTGTCAAAATATTTATTTAAAGAATAAATACATCACAACAGACTAATAGAAAAATGTCAAATTTCTTTTGGTAGGTTAAAAATTATATAAAAAAAAAAAAAAAATGTTTAAAGCATTAAAACTCAAATCCTTTAGAAAAGAATCTAGTAATTTTCAACAAATCCAATCTAAAAATTCATTTAACGTTGAATTAAGTTGAATTTCTTTCCTCTTTTTATAGTAAATTAAAATGTTAAATCCTTTACTTAGCACAGTTTACGCTTTGCTCTTTGCATGTATCATCGACTCGTTTTGTTTAGAAAAGAACCAAAATTCTAAAAGAAAGTTTCTGAATCAGGAGAGTTTTAGTGTATTTTCATGGTCATTTAACCTCAAGAGTTTGATTATTTTGGAGGATCTAATTTATTTATTTTTTTAACTGAATGTGTTGGTCACGGTGTATTTACTTCAAAGACTTTTTTGAGGAGTAAATGAAATTTTGTAATGAAGTTTTTCAATTGGAGATTTTGTGAGCTTTTGTAAGATAAACGTTTAGCTTTTGACTCTTTCTCTTTCTGCATTATTATTATTTTTAATTAAGAATTTAGTGGAGGCTTTCATTTAAGCATTGATATTAGAACCAGTGTAGTAAATAAGGTTAATTTGCTTTGCCCAATAATACGTTTTAACTCTCATAATTATATCAGCTATTTTCTGAATTACACACACATACACATATATATATATGCAGTGGTGGCCAAAAGTTTGGACATTTTTTTAAAGTTTCATGTTTTTCAACTTTGTGTGCTTGTAGAATATATTAATTTTCACTTAAGCGGTCTCAGGAGTCTTAATTTTCCCCGGAAGATGCAAATTTGCATCATGTCAAATTTTATTTTTTTCTGATTTCATATAACACACAATAAAATAAATTTTTTACCACTAATAGATCAATATGTGCTTAATTTAACATAATTATTTCAATGTTGTACAATTCATATTTAATTATTTTTAAAAAGTTTAAATTTTAAAAATAAGTAAAAAAAAAACTTTATTGCCTGGTATCCACTGCGCGCAAGATTGTAGAAAAAATATTGCTTCAAAAATAACAAACAAAACTGATAATGATGCAAAATTGATGTATCTTGAACTTATACTTCAATTTCAAGCAATTAAAAATTTATTTATTTTTAAATTGACATTTTTTCAACAGAAAAATGAATTTTTTAAACAATTTAAATTTAAATTAAAAAGAAATTAAAACTTTAATTGTGTGAAATTGAAGTATACGTTCAAGATACATCCATTTTGCATCATTATCAGTTTTGTTTGTTATTTTTGAAGCAATATTTTTTCTATAACCTTGCGCGCAGTGGATACCAGGCAAAAAAGTTTTGTACTTTTTTAAAAATATCTAGACTTTCTTTAAATAATTAAATATGAATTGTACAACATTGAAATAATTATGTTAAATCAAGCATATATTGACCTATTAGTGGTAAAAATTTCATTTTATTGTGTGTTATATGAAATCAGAAATAAAATAAAATGTGACATGATGCAAACTCGCATCTTCGGAGGAAAAGTAAGACTCCTGAGACCTCTTAAATATATATGTTTATACATCAAATTGAAGGTAATTTAATGTAGAATTTAATACTAAAAACAGTATTACAATATCTGTATCACAAAAAAGTTATGCTCATTTTAGTAGAACAAACAAACACAAATCGTTTTGAATAAGGACGTGTTTTGTAATAAAAGCGTACTAGCCAATCACAAATACTGTTCTGGAGACCAATCAAATGTCTTTAACTATAGTTTAGGTTATTTGGATGGTAAAAGAGTTATTGTTGTGGAAATATTTTGCGGAATGATGCATACTAGTACAATTAAATAGAGTATTGCTGTTTTTGAATATTTAAAGTCCTTTTTTTAATTAAACTAATTTTAAACAATGTCATGAACACAAGAAGAACTAATTGGACATCTACAAAAAGAAGCCGAATTGTCATATTGAGAGAAAATGGCCTCTCTTATGCTGAAATTGCAAGACAAGTTGGTGGTTCAGTGACTTGTTCTGATGTACGAAAGTTCTGTTTACGTTATGAAAAAAACGAAATCAGTGGAAAATAAGGCCAAATCAGGCCGAAAAAAATGCACAAGTGCTACTGCCGATAGAAAAATTGAACGGCTATGCCTTCAAGATAGAAAAATTTCATCAGATGCCATTAGATGTGAAATGAATGCAGCGGGTATTGCAGTAAGTTCAAGAACAATAAGAAGAAGGTTATCAGGATTTGGACTACAAGCTAGAATTCCAAGGAAAAAAACATATTTAAATCAAAAGCAACACCAAAAAACGAGTTAAGTGGGCAAAAGAACACATTAAATGGTCAAAAAATCAATGGAATCAAGTAATCTGGAGCAATGAGATTAAAATATCCCTATTTGGTAGTGATGGTAGCAAATACATGAGGTGTAGAGTAGGAGAAGCACTTCATCCTGATTGCATTGAAGCAACTACAAAACCCCCAACAAATGTCATGATTTGGGCATGTATGTCTGCAGATGGTGTGGGCCTAATTCAAGTGATTGATGGCCTCCTGAATACCAAAAAATACATCGAAACTGTCCTGGAACCTAAATTGATACCTTCCATCAGGGAGCTCTTCCCCAACAACGCACCATTTATTTTTCAGCAGGATTCAGCTCCATGCCACACAGCAAAAGTATGCAAAGCATAACTTCAAAATAAAGGCATAGATATATTACCATGGCCAGGAAACAGCCCTGATCTCAATCCAATTGAAAATTTGTGGCGACGTTTGAAAATTCTTGTACGAAAAAAACATCCATCCAGTAAAAGACAACTTATTGAAGCTATAATTGATTCTTGGCGCCATGTGATTACGAAAGGTGAACTCCAAACACTCGTTTACTCGATGAAAAGACGCTGTGAAGCTGTCTTAAAAAATAAGGGTTATCCTACTAAGAATTGATTGTGTAAGTATCACTTTAAAAAAATGCAAATCTAAGATAGATCTTACTATTAGTTGCATAGCTTTTTTTGTAATACAGATATTGTAATACTGTTTTTATTATTAAATTCTACATTAAATTACCTTCAATTTGATATATAAACATTTGTATTTAAGTGAAAATTGATAGTTCTACAAGCGCACAAAGTTGAAAAGCATTGAATAAGTTGAAAAACAAATTGGTCATCATTATAGGCAATAATAATTTTTTTTACCTTCTAATCATTATTAATCATTATTTAAAAAGTCCGTTATTGACTTTTGATTCAATTTTTGTAGATTAATTCTTTTTTAGGAACTATCTTTTTAGGAACTATCTATGAATCAATAGAATTATTTTTGTGAAACGGAAACTTACGCAATGAATCAGCCTCAAAAATTAATAAGTATAATAATTATTTTCACGTTTACAGTTTAATCATTTTAAGCACCTGCTTTCATTATACATGTGATCTTGTGATTCGTGTTTATTATTTTCAAAAACTTAGCGAAAATATTTTATTTAACATTTCCGATCTTGAAGAAGTCGCCGTTTGAGTAGTACGAGACATGTCATCTTTATAGTAAAAGCTATTTTAAGCTTTTTTGTGTAATGTTTGTATCACTTTAAGAATTAATTACATCTTTAGTTTAATATAATTTATCATTTTATAATTCTTTCAAATAAGGAAATAGAATGCGACTGAGTATAAACATTTTCCTAAAAAGAGAAAAAATTCACTCATGATCAGTCATATAAACGAAGTTTAAAAAATATATATATATTGAACATATTATAAATTATTGAAAAACGTTTGAAGCATAAGTTAACATTTAAAAAAATATATTATTTAGAATTGTTAACAAATACCCATTTATTAAATTATTGATACATAGGATATCTAGAAATTAATAGCCAAGAACCTCCTCGAAAAAATATAGGGGAAGGTGGCCTAAAATTATCCTAACGGGCAAAACGATCCACATATTTTTTCTTCCAGACAGGTCGCTCTATCTACAGGGTAACACATAAACTAGTTGTGATAAGTGAAGAAAAATCAATGGCGGTATTCAAGCGATCGCAGAATTATGCTTCTGAATAGAATTCTTTGAAAAATTGGTTTTTATAACAACTGTTATAACGTAAGCACTAATTTTCATATTTATTTAGATATACAGTCTTTCTTGTACAGAAATATGACTTGGTTTACTTAATGGAGTATGTTTTTAGATGTGAATTATACTTATGTATTGTTAAAATTACTTTTATATCCTTTATTTTGCCGATAATAAACAATTTACAATTATTTTTTAATGAAGGATCATTTTGCCCTTTTGTGAGGGTAAAATGATACTTTGGACCCTTTTTGAAAAATGTATTTTTTTTCATTACTCAATTTGAGTTTAAAATATGTTTATAATGCAAAATGTACTGTAAAACATACTAGCAAAGGGCCAAAGTTTTATTGAAATAGTTATATGTTATTTTACACAAGTTTTTCCCTTAAAGGGATCATTTTAGGCCACCTTCCCCTAAATAAAATTAAAAAAAAAATAATAATTTATGAGAATTGTTTGAATTTCTTTTTTTTAACTTTTATTGTAAATTGAAATCCTAAATCATTTACTAAGCATAGTTTACAACTTACTCCTCCAAATATCATTAACACGTTTTGTTACGGTGAGAAAGAAAATGCCAGAAAATGAAAAACTCTGAACCCGGCGGGTTTTAGAGCATTTTCATGACCATTTAACCTCAAGAACTTAATATTATTTTAAGGGTTTTATTTTTAAACAAAATATGCCAGGCACAGAGTATTTACTTCTTTTTTTTCTGTATGAGGATTGTAGGATTCATTTTTTTTTTTTTTTCCCTGTAAAAGTAAATGAAATTTTCTAATGCCTTTACTTTTTCTTGTAGAGTCTGCAAGCTTTTGTAAGATAAATGATGAGCTTTTGACTATTTTTCTCTTTGAAATTTTTTCTTTTCAAATTTGGGAATTAAGGAAAGAGAAAAAAAAAAAATCTTATATTTCTCAGGGAGATTAGAGCCAATTATGAATAAGGATGAAAAATTTCCCTCTCAAATAAATATCAATTTGCATAATTATAACTACCCTTTTTCACGAATCCTTGAAAATTTCCACCCACTTTTCAGAAGTAATAGTTTAATTCTATTATGTTAATTTTCTGAAATGTACCATTTTGGGAATAGTTTATTAAAGAAGGTGACGTTTTTAGAAGTAAATTAGATTCTATGATTTGCATTTGAAATGGGATTTTTTTCTGTTAACACTTTGTAACATAATTTTCCTCTTAATTAGTTTTCTTTCAAACTTCAACATTTAAATCATGTAATTTTATTTTTGCAAATGGAGTATTTTCTTGAAAATATGGTAATGAATTTCTCTAGTAATAATGTTCTTTACTTTTATGATTTCTCAGTATAATTCTCTTTAGTAAAAATACGCATTTACAGATTCCACATACTTGGCATCATTGCAGAAAAAATAATGGATAAAATTTATTTTGGAAGCTGCGTACGAAAATTTGCGGTGTTACAAGTTATATCGATATATGTGTTTAGCTATTCCATGTCAATAATAAAAACGAACAATTCTTAATAACAAAAATTTTTACGAATCTAATTAAATAAATGGTAAAATTTTCTTGTTTTAAAAAGCACAGTGATACTAATAAGAAATTAAAAAATAATTCCTTTCGCCGATAATTCATTTCAACTTTTTAAAATGTGACTAAAAGAAAAATATTTATTATCCAGATTACAATGCATGTTTAAAAAAAAAAAAAAAAAAAAAAAAAAAAAAAAAAGGGGGGGGGGGGAATATGCTGTTATCGCCTTTAACAACAACGACAATGAATATCTTGTATGTTTTTTGTCAAAATATTTGTTTAAAAAATTGCTCTCAGGCAGATTGATATTGATAAACAGTGTTATTAAAAATATATATAGATATATTAAAACATGTGAACATTGTTCGAAGCAGTTCTATGTAAAAACCTCTAGACAAGCATTGCGTAATTTTTGGGAAATCGAACAGTTACTGTAAGATTATAAAGTTAAAAATTTATTTAAACAGAATTGCTTGAATTTCCGTTTTGATTTTATTGGGGGAAAAAAAAATTATGAACGGCCGAAACCGAAATTTGAGTCTCGTCCGAAAATGAAACTCTCTCAGATGAAAATTTTAGGTTACTAATGTATGCATGCATGCAAAAATATTATTAATTATTCACAAACGCACGCACCTTTCTACAAAGACACTTATGCATATGCCTGTATCTGCAATTTTTATTTCTGTTTTAGAAATCAAAACATCATTTAACAGTTTTCTTTTTAAAATCAAGAATCACAAGAATTTATTAATTATTAACTAATGCCGTTTTTCACATAATAAAATTTTTGCAGAATTTCAAAATGCTTAATAATGATTTAATTTGATCGAGAAAAAAAAAATGTTTAAAAATTAGTCTTTACAGTCCAGTAACTTTAGCATTTTCCTTCGAAATAATTTTAATACAAGGTTTTTTTCCCCTTTCACTGAGAACTTTGTTATATGATATCTGATATGTGTGTGTGTGTTTTAAATGATACCTTAAAAGTCGCCGATATTCTACTGTAAGTAACCGCCTCCTTTTGTTTTGGGGAAGGGTTAGAGGAAGGGGCGGAAATTATAATTTAGCATGTATAGGCAAATAAAGTGCCAATTTCTATGTAATTTTTCGTGTTGAACAGAATAAAATCAGAGCCAGTTAATACAATCACTAGTTTCTGAGTTCTAAGGGATTTTATGTAAATAATTGTCAATTTTTATTGTACACATTTTTTTATTAATTACAAATCTTGATCATATGAGAGATCAGAGATAGAATCTTTTTCAGAGATTTCTTCTACTAAACACTTCGACAAGCCTGCCCTTGACACTTGCTACAGGCTACATAGCACGAATTTTTGGCATTCACACATATTGCCGCAATCTTTGAAACATGAAGAGAAAATCATATTTAAAAGCGAATCTAGAATGGGTGGTTGGATTGTTCGTATCGGAAATAACAAATTATCTTTTATTTTCCTATCACATTCTTCAGGATTCAATTCACTACCAAGCTATGTCTGTTCGTGGTAATAAACCCGAAACAAATGTTCTTTTGCTGCACTTGAAGTGGAAGGTAGACAATTCAAATTCACAGCTTTATTCTTTGTGACTAATTTTGTGAAGTAAAAATACTGATAATCATCTAATGACCTTTCTTTTGGGAAAATAACATAAATGCACAGAAAAAAAAAATGTCGTTTTCAGTTATCAATATATTAAGCACATTTCTTTGACTGAAAATTTGTATGGCATGTTGTAAATCTGGACATTTTTATAGTAATTTCATGGTTACTGGTTTTCTTTTCTGGAATGTAGCAGATGTCCCATCACAGCTAGAAAAAAATTATGTAGGAATAGAAAGTGCTCTTTGTATCTCCCTTGACAAGTAAATCTTCTGCTCCATCTTGCCTTGTCGTGGCTTAAGAAAAATAATTTCAAGTTGGGTGGAGTTCGAGCTAGGTCAAATTTCATACATTAACGCAGCTCATTATCTGATCTTTTCATTACGCTAATTTTTTGAAATAGTAGCAGGGAATCGAAAGGCATAAGGTAGCATCATGGACTGTCACTTGACAGTTCACTGTTTGAATAGAAATAATTCTATCAGCACGTGGATTTTTTTTACATCAAGAAAATTGTCATGATAGTTGCATTGATAGTTGATTGTCAATTTCCCATGATAGTTGCATCAATTTTCACTAAGTCTTTGTGAAGTAATTTATCTTTTCTACATCACCTGTAACCCTTGTTGCAATGGACATGATCACTTGGGTTGTGGGTACAAAATCCCTCTGATACTTTTTTAACAATTTCGTGGTCCTGCTTTATTTGAGATTTCCGCAAATCCACATGCTGTTCTGTACTTGCAAAGGAAACAACTCAAAACTTTTCAAACTCCTCCGAAATGTTGCGTTTACTTACCAAACCAATAACAAGCCTCGTTAAAATACCTTCTTTTGTATTACTTCCTTCCATGCAAAAAGGCCTCCGTGCATCTTCGAGGACTTCATGAGTGACTGTTCTTTCACTATGTCAGTTGAAGTATCACAAAAATATTTGTCCTTAATAAAAAAACAAAAACAAATAATCAGTAAACATTTAGAAGATGTCTGCATCCATTGAACTTCCCAACTTATGTATGTCTTGAATAAACAACTGGACACTTTTAGCGTACAAAAAGTTTTCTGCAGCATAGAAATACGGGATCATCTTCTTTATTGCAGAAATATGTGCCCTCTAATTTCCTATTCTTTCTGCTCTAATAAACTATTTCAAAACCAACATCATATCCAAATATTGGACCCATAATTTTAAAGTTGGTTATCTTTCTTTCAATTCAGAACATTTATCTTGAAATGTATTTTTCACATCACTGAGGATCCTTAATTCGCCCCCTTTTGAAAGAGAAGGTGTCGTTTAATGAATATCTTTTAGGTAGCCATCCATGAAATTTTGTTTGTTATTGGTCAAATGCAGTTCGCTGAAAATTACTTCAGACAGAGCTATTTACAAAAGTATATGAGCTATGACAGGAGATGCACGTGGGAAAACTTTCAAGCCTGAAAATTATTTTAGAGACCAGTGAATTTTTATTGCTTGAAGCAACGATTTCTCTTGCTTTAATGAAAATAGATATGTGTATAATGTTTGATGTGTAAGTATACACAAGTAATATTTGAGACCATCTTCGAGAATCTACAGCAATATGTTGTAAATCGTGTCATAATTACTTGCCGGTTGGTTTACGAATAGTAAGAACATTACACATGATTTTTGGTGCTGTCCATGTAGCGTCAACTGCAGAAATCCTCTTCATCCAGGAATTTGCCTTAGTTCCTTGCATTTGGTATACATTCACAAAATATCTGAATATGGATATGGTTGTTGGGCTGCAATCATGTTTTTCCACAATAAGTTTTTTCCGCTCCTTAACACTACGATTTTCATAAACTTTGATTGGTGTTTGTGTGTTTTTGTGTAGTTATGAGGCATTATAAACACGTTGATCTTATTGTTTTAAAACAATTAAAGTCACATATAACAGCATAAACAGTGATAATAATAAGTAGTTTGATTACAAACTGTAATAGAGTAAACTTTTAAATGGGAACAAAAGGCTTATTTTAGAGAAAGCTGCATTGTTAATAACTTAATCACGAGATCCGAAGTCTTATAATGCTACATGATTAACCAATGAAAAAAAAAATATTTTTACAAAAATAAATGCAAATATCAAAAGGAATGCACATTTAAGAAAACAATTTTGAATTTTCAGAATTTTTTGGCATTCAAGTCTGATAGAAATTCTATCAATATATTTTACTAATACATATCTTATTTTGACTTTTATTATTACAAAGAATGAGCAGTTATTGTTATTACTAACCATTTTATCGTTTAGAACCTCTGCACTCCGTAGGTCCACATCATGTGGACCTCAATTCTCTCTTGCTTTAAACAAGATACTATAGGCACAATTGCAATTCCGATTTCAGAACGATATGTTTTGATGTCCAATATTCGAAATAATGCAAATAAATCAAAACTCTTGCTCTGAAGGCAATTTTGAGAAGAAATAATTCAGTAATAATCAATAATATTACATTATACTCAGTAACGGAGTAAATAGTGTTCGAAAATCAAACAATGATACCATGAATGAAAAACATTAGAAGGCATTATGGGCAGTGCAAGGGCTCTTTTACATGCACGTCCTTGTGAGATCGACTGCAGTTCCGTTATGAATCATATGTTCGGCTGTTATTTCGCTATAAAATTAGCTTTTTTCCCCTGTTTTTGGATATTACGCCGTCTATAATAGATCGCTATGGCACATACCAAGCAAACAGCCCGTAAATCCACCGGAGGCAAAGCCCCCAGGAAGCAGCTTGCCACCAAGGCTGCTCGTAAGAGCTCCCCTGCCTCTGGTGGTGTGAAAAAACTCCATCGCAGGCCAGGAGCCGTCGCTCCCCATCGTTATCAGAAATCCACCTAGCTTCTGATCAGGAAATTACCATTCCAGCGTTTGGTTAGAGAAATCGCTCAGGATTTCAAAACCAAACTCCATTTCCAGAGCTCTGCTGTTATGGTTCGAAAACGAAAGCGAACATTTGGCCGGTCACTAATTAAAGTCCTAAATCTTTACGCTTAGCACAATTTATACCTTTATTTTCCCAAATATCTTCAACTCGTTTTATTTAGGAAAGAAACAAAATTGCAGAATAATAATAATAAAAAAAAAAAGATCAGAGAGAGTATTAGGGTATTTCATGGCCATTTAACCTCAAGTGTTGAATTATGTTTTAAAGGATCTATTTCATTATTATTTTTTTTTAACTCTGTGCGTTAATCGCTGTGTATTAACGGCTTAATTTTTTTTACGCAAACATTAAAGTAATTTTTTTAATGAGTTTTTTCCCCCCTTGCAAAGTCTGCGATCTTTTGTAAGATAAACGTTGAACATTTTTATTTCCCCCCCTTTTTTTTTTGCAAATTTGGGAATTAGCAGAAGTTTACTTTTCGCATTTAGATTAGCATCAATTAGAAAATGGAAGAATTTTTTATGCTCACTAATAAGTTTTAATTTTTAGAATTATAACTATTCTTTTCTGCGAATCATCGAATTTTTTGTTCCTGGTTTACGAAAGTTCTGTTTAATAAAGAATTTAATTCTGTTATGCTAATTTTCAAAAATCTGCCGCTTTGGAAAATTTTATTAAAAAAGTTTAAGGTTTTCCAAATTAATTAGATTATCTAGACTGCATTTTACAAAGTATTTTTTTAAACACTTACTGACCTTTTAAAAAAATAAAAAAAATAAAATTAAAACAGAACAGGTGCGAGTAGGATTTGCACCCTGCAGATTCTGTATAATTATGTCATATTACCATAAACCTCAGTAAGTACCTAGTTTCTATACAAATATACAAAAATGAATCTGTTTATGGGAAATTTGGCGTTAGTCCCAATTATGGAAATTTACGTCTTGAATTTAATAAATTGACATAGACTGATAAATTAATGATTTTCGGACTTTTTTCTTTACATGTGCTATAAGACCTTCCTTTATACCTAATTTCAAGATTCTAAGTCAGCCTGAAGTATCCTATAGATTTTACTCTCAAAACCTAGAGGCTACTTTCCGTTGACCTAAAGTTGGTAGTTTTAAAAAGTTTTAAAAGTTAAACTTTAATTTTGGAACGAAGGAAGATCTTATAGCCACACGTACAGGGAAAAACCCGAAAATCATTAATTTATAATTCTATGTCGATTTATTACGTGACTAACTCATGAATTCTTATAATCGGGAAAACCGATCATGTAACAAATCGACACAGAATTATAAATTAATGATTTTTTGATTTTTTTTTCCCCTTTGCATGTGCTATAAGACCTTCCTTTATACCAAATTTCAAGATTCTAGTCCGTAGGAAGTATCCTATAGTTTTTACTTAAAACTAGTCGTTGGGGCCACCGTAATACTTACCCATCATGGATATGCATAATGTAAAATATTAAAATAAAAATGTGTAAACTACTTATAAAGTGCATTGCAATTCAAATAAAATCGTGGTTTGAGGACGTCACAAACTTTAAAGGCTCGATTACTGAATTGCTTGAAAGAAACATCCTTATAACTCCAAAAATAATAATCCTATTAACTAGCGGTTTATTGCATCTGATTAAGCGTCAAATTTCCAATTAAAATATATCTTTGAAGTGAAATTTGGATGAAATACAGGGTCATGAAAAATCGAAGAGTGTGGAAATAGGATTCCAAATATCTTGGCAACTCATTATCCGATCGACTTCATGCTTTATGCAAAATTTATGTTTTTTTATTGTCTTTTATATTCATTTCTCAAAATAAACAATTTCGAAAACTTTTATATACCTTTCATCAGAACGAATATTTCGAGAGTCCGAAAAAAATTGTTCCGGTTAATCGAGGTTATTGAAAGAAAATAGGCTTCTTCCCATTATTACATACTAATTACATACCAAATTGCAAGTCTCTATCTCAGTTTTTTCGGGAGATAGAGCGTTTACAGACACACAGACACACACACAGACGGACGGCAATTTTTTTTTTTCTAAAAATATGTTTTTCGGAATCTCTAGTGTCTGAAACGTGTAAATCCGTCAAAAATTTTTTTTCGATTTACAAAACGATTACAAGACTTACCCTATACTACGTATGATGGGTAAGTAAAAATATAGGAACTTCCCGTTGACATATATAGAACCTTGAAATTTCACACGAAGGAAAATCGCATAGCACATGTAAAGGAAAAAATCTGAAAATTATTAATTTACAATTCTATGTTGATTTATTACGAGATATTTCATAATCGAGATTTCCAAAAACGTTATTTTAAGGTCGTAACTTTTTATTACATTATGTTAGAAGTTCGAAATTTGTACTCAACAATGGCCCCACGGACCTTATTATTTGATATTAATTTCAACGTTATACCCCCAGCCGTTCTTGAGAAAAACGGTCTTGACAGACTGACGGACAACAAAGCGAGACTATAAGGATTCCGCTTATTCCTTTGGAGGTACAGAACCCTAAAAAATTAATTCTATTTATCTCTCAAACTTTTTACTTATCTTCATGTTACGTAATTTAATTTTTATTAAATTATTTTCTAAAAATGCCCCAAAATGTTTCTTTAAAGATGAAGTTGTTAAAAATGTTTAATTTATTATCTGTCAGTATGTTTCATGCTTAAAACAAGGTTTTCTAGCACTTAGAATGTATCCAAGAAAAATTTGGAGAAGACGATTTTCTTAAATATATAAAAAAAGAAAGCAAGAAATGAAATGAAATGAAAGAAAAATATATATATGGTAAAAATATACTTGATCATACTGTGCTGCTAATACTGAATTATACTTTAAAATATTAATACAAATTTGCTATTTTTAATCTTAGCATATGAATACAAACAGTGCAAATAATTCCATTTCATGTACAAATTTCAAGATACTAGATAAAAAAAGAACAAGTTGGAAATTGTACGTCAAACGTGACAAATGAGGTGCGTTCGTACTATAGCTAGTTATATAAATATTCAGATCTAGATGATTTTTAATTCTCTGAAGTGAATTATATCGTCTGCAGATTAATTTCTGTCATAAAATAAGTATCTCGTTCGCTTGACGATGAAACTTCCAAAGCTCCTATAACAAAAAAGCACAGATTTAAAAAAAAAAAATTCAAATTTCTTAATAAATATTTTTATTAATATCTCCTAAAGTTTTGATTCGATTTTAATAAAATTTGAAATGTCTCGACAAAATTCTGCAAAGATAATATATCTTAAATTTTAAACCATTCGGTTGGGTAGTTTTTGCGTTGTTATGTGCGGAAGGACGGACAGACAGACGGACGGACGGACGGACAGACAAACGGACCAATCGACGACAATAGGTGCTACGTATTTATATAATTACGAACGCACCTAAAAATGATGTAGGTTGAAACCCCCAGTAACTGACACTTTAAGGATTTTTTCTTGTTCAAATCACTATTACAAAGTTTTAAATCTATCTTATACTTATCTTTGTTTTTGTAAGGATAGTAAAGATACTTTAAAAAATTATTGTTGACAAAATTTATAAAAATTATACTTTGTATTACTAAAAATTAATTTTTGTCATATAAATATGGTCAATATCTCCAGTAACTGACACGATCTTTTTTTTTTTTTTTTTTTTTTGAAAAACCAATAGCTGAAAAATAAGTTATAAGAGTTAAGACAAATAAGTTACTACTACATGACATTACTTTGCAGAATTTTACAAGAAAATGCTTATTTAAGTTAGATTTCTGCTTAAGTGTCAGTTACTGGTTAGGTGTCAATAACTGGGGGTTTGACCCTATAACGATTTGGTTATAACGTATGGACTGAAAAGTTCCCGGTCTGGCACACAGATGGTGTTGCAATCGCCAAACCGATGCTATTTTTAGTAAATATTAGCCTTTAAAAGGTAGCAGAAAAAATGTTATGACGATTCGCCGTGTGGATAAAACGTTAGAGTGGTTTTTGTTGTAGTACGACTTTGTTGATAAAAAAAATGGATAAATAAGAATTTCAAGAATTGTTATTTGATATGAAAAAACACTGTTCAAACAAAAGCTTGGCTTGATAAGCGTTATCCGGACACTGCACCAGGTAAATCAACCATTATTGACTGGTTTGCTGAATTTAAATGTGGTCGTACGGACACCAGTGATGCACCACGCAAAAGAGGTGAATAACATAAAAAACATAAAAAAAAAAAAAAGTCCACAAAATCGTTTTGGGGAACCGCAAAGTGAAGTTGCAGGAGATAGCGCAGACTCTGAAGATATCCAAGGAACGCGCAGGTTTTATTTTGAATGAACATTTGTCTATGAAAAAGCTGTTGTCAAAGTGGGTGCCGCGCATGTTGACTTTTGACCAAAAATAACAACGAGTCGATGATTCTGAGCACTGTTTGGAGCTTTTTCGTTATAAAATTATGTTATTTATCATTAAATTATTATTTTTATTTATTTTTTAAATTATTATTTTTATTTATTTATTAAATTATTATTATTATTATTAAATTATTATTAAATTATTATTATTTATTATTAGTTATGTTATTTATTAAAGTTATAAAGTTATGTAAAAAAGTTGTGTTTTCCTTATTAGACCGGGAACTTATCAGCCCATGTGTTAATTATGATGTATACTTTGCTATAGCTGTTATACTGTAACACCACTTTTGAACTTATGAAGATGTGTTAGTAAAATTTAACGTGTTAAGATGACTTAAGTGGCAGAAACACCATTCTTGTTAAATTCAAATATTATATGCTTTTTACTTAGGATAATTTATGCCTTGTTCTCTTAAGAGTGTCATCACATTTCCTTCTTTTGGTTAAAAAAAGAAACATAATTACAGAAAATGAAACTTTTTGAATCGACAGAGTTTTAGTGCATTTTGATGCTTATTTGACATTAAGAGCTTGATTATATTTTGAGAATCCAATTTGTTTCTTTTATAAACTGAATGTGCTAGTCAAAACGTATATTTATTTCTAAATTATTATTTTTCTTTTTCTTTCTTTCTTCTTTTCGGAAACCGCAAATGAAATTTTCTAATGAAACTTCATTGCAGAGTCTACGAGCTTAAACGCTGAGCTTTTGACTTTTCTTTTTAACACTTTTTTTTTCATAAATTTGTGAGTTCGAAGAAATGTACATGTTGCATATAAAATTGTTAATTAGGAAACAAGATGAAATTTTATGCTCAGTAACAAGTTTTAATTGACATAATTATAACTTTTACTTATCTGTGAATCGTTGATATTTTTTTTCGCCATTAGTTTTTGAAACTAATAAAAACTTAAATTATGTTAATTCTTTTAAATCTACCGTTTTGCGAGCTGTTTATTAAATAAGTTTAAGGTTTTGGATATAAATTAGATTCTCCAATTTGAAAAGTGACCTATTTTTTTTTCCACATGAACACTCATTAACTTTTCCTATACACCTATAATTGCTATTTTTAAAAACACAGTAATTAAGTTACATAGTTTTATTTTTGAAATTGCTTTCTGAAAAAATTATAAGCTAATAGTACTCCAGTAATATCCTTCTTTATATTTATCATGTTTCATTTTAAAAGCAAGGTTTTCTAAGAAGATACATTGATAATGTACTCTCACAAATAATATATATATAATGAGAAAATTATTTTCTCAAGTATTAAAAAAAGTTATCGTCGAAAAGTACTTTTTTTTCCCTTATAGAATAATGATAAATGATCGTTGAAATATCAACAAAAATTTATCCTTTTTAATTTCAGCTCAAGGATATCAGTAGTACAATTAATTTCATTTTATACACAGAGTGCCCAAAAGTTGCTAGATGATTTTATGGTATATTAATCTTTGTGTTTAAAGTTTATTAATATTCTCTCTTTTCCTGTAAAACTTGGTAGTTTTACCAAGTTAAAAAAAAAAAAAAAAAAAAAAAAAAAAAAAAAAAAACGAAAAAAAAAATAGCATTTGTAAAAATTTTATTTAAAAAAATCACACTCAATTATTTCAACTCGACACAGTTCAGATCGGCTCTAAATTTTTGTTGTGTGCCAGGAGGACTCCTTTATTTCCGTGGGCCGTTTTGGGTCAGTTTGACTCTTTGGGATTCCGGAAAGTTTCAGATTGAATTTTGGTTTTTGCAAGTCGGGTTTGGGGGGGGGGGGGGGTATATCCAATTTTCAAAAACGGAAGTTCAGAAGATTGTTACAGATGAAAAATGCTGTATATTTCAGATGAAAAATGCTATATATATTTGAGTATTTAATAAATAAATATGTATTACTAGATTATTATGGGATAGTTACATTAAAATACGGAATAATTTGCTTTTATTACTTGTTGAAATGTCTCTGGTTCAGGGTGATTTTAAAGGAGATTTTCTGATTAGGGTAGTAATAAACCGACCCCAGGACTAGTCTGAAATTGAAGAAATATCATGATATATACATTTAATAAAATTTTATTTGTTACTTGAAGAAATAAAGTGTGTAGCATTTATAGTTCGTTTACAGAGACAGTCAAAAGTATTCCTCCACATTACGGTCAGTGGAGAAAAAATCATTTGAAGGGCATTTTAATGATGTTACACCGTTTGAAACATAACGAAATTGTTATGCATTTCTGGTGTGCAGTAAAACACGCTTTCTCTAGAATATGCTGGCCAAACTATTTATTTATTTACAGGATCACACGGAAGAATTCCATTACATAATGGTCTATATGGTGTAAAATTGTTTTCTGTGTATTTAAATGATTTTACACTGTTTTAAACATAATGAAATTTATATGCATTATTGTGCATTATATCTATTAATATTTATTGTAAACTACATTATTTATTATGAGTATTTATTATACTTTTGTATTAATTTGCAGTTTATCTGAAGGAAAAATACGAAATTTTAATACATTTCCTAAAAACCAAGAGGAATTCCATAATTGTATGCTAATTACACCCCCCCCTCTTATTTTAATTAACACACACACACAGGAAAAAAAAAACTTTTTTGAAGCCTTTTTTTCTTCTTTTAATCAGTTTTAACCTCTGTGCCAACAAAAACATTGTTTTTCACCAGCGTTTGTACAAGATAAATTTTTAAGCTCGAAACAATTTCTTTGTATTTTTACGGTCATTTAACTTCAAGAGCAGAATTATACTTTAAGGTTCTAAATTGACTGAAGAAGAAAGGAAAAAAAGAAAAAACTGAATATTTTAGTCACGGTATATTTATTTGTGAAAGTTTTTTTTCCCCATTTTAAATCGTAAATTAAATTTCTAATGAGATTTTCATTTGACAGTGTTTTTGTGAGGATTGGAGAATTAAATGTTTTGCAATCAAAGACATTTTTTCCATTCCCTTTTTCGTAAAATTTCAAAATAAGTTCTTATGTGAAATTTTCACTGAAATTTCATTCAGCTGAGAAATTGGAATAAAAATTTTAATCTCACGTACGTATTTATACTTTTATGATTATTCTTTGCTTGTGGCTCTTTCATACTTTAGTTGTTAATTAAATTGTTCTTGAAATATTTGGTTATAATATTATAGGTTCAAGTAAAGATTTTGTAATTTCCGATTCAGTAAAACCCTGGAAAATTCAATAATAATAATGTTCCTTATTTTCAATAGCTAAAGCAAAAAAAAAAAAAAAAAAAAAAAGGACATGTTTATATTTACTAAAAACTTGTTATCAGCAGTCATATACTATATGCCAATTAACGTTGCCTCATTGAACCCTGTGGTGGTTGTTTATATCGCAGAATAATGATCATGTGACTGGGCGCGTGCGCACTAACACACGCTCCGAAATTTTTAGACCCGAGCCCAGTGTAAAAATTAAATGTTTGGCCTGGGCCCAATTCAAGAAAATTTTAATGAAATTAGTCCTAATCAGCCCGAGCAAAATTTAATGAAATCAAACCCAACCCGAGCCGGCGCGACACAGTTTCTACAAAAATTGCCGTTTATTTCTTAAAGAACATTATCCTACTATTAATTTTTTTTTTTCTTTTTTTTTTTCCTTTTAATATTGCATGTATTATACTTTGTGTAATGCGTCTGAATGTTCATTAAAACCCGAGGAAAGTATATTAAACGGATGATCATTGATTATTCAGCGGAATTTATTCTTCTTCATATTTTATCGTCTATTTTTCATATATTCATTTCATTCTATACATTTATATCCCATTATCTACAATGAGTTTAATTAAGACTAACAAGCACAAACGGCATTATTCATTATAAATGTTTATTATCTTTCTGTGTTAGTTCGTGTCCAAAATACTTATGTCACGTCACGGAAATGTTAAGAAATTGTACAGGGGACATTTATTACTAGTGGTATATGTGTTGGAATGTGATGCAAATGATAATAATTTAAATATGAGAAACTTTGATACATGTATTTTTCACATTTAAAATTAATTGGTGAATTAAAATATTTTTTCCGATAAATAACGAATCCATTTCTAAAGACTTTTTCTTTTTTATGAAAAAATATAAATATCATTAAACCGTATGACTATAATATCAGAAATTGGAATTTTTCTTTTCATTTTAGTGTTAAGTCATCCTTTAAGTTACAGAACAAGTTTTAGATAAATTTTAAGTAGGATAAGTGAATAAATAAAAAAAATTACATTTGAATAAACACGACGCTTCATAGAGGCGGATCCAGCCCTCCCTATAAAGAAGGGGGGGGGGGGGTCATGTTTTTTTTTTTGAAGGAGTGGAGTCCCACGTGTTTCATTACCAATTTCCATATCTTAAATCCAAATTGTTTATTTTCTGACATATATGTGAATTCACTTTTATTCGTACATTTGTAAAAGTATAAAATTTACAGGTTTTACTCATCTACCTACCAAGAAATCGGAGTTTCCCATTTTTTTTTTTATAAAATCAAAGAATCTTACAGAAAATATTCTCATACTTAACATTTGAAACAGATTTTCAGGATTCGACAATCGTGCAAATGTATTTGGGGAGCAGTTGAATATACAATTCAAGATGTACCACATTTAAAGGAAAATGAAAAACGTTCAATTTTTTGGGGCTAAACCAATAATATCTGAAATTTTAAAGCATTTCTGTATAAAAATAACAACGTGAATGTGTCATAAAGATTAGTAGTATTTGTAAGTAGAAAAAAAATTAAAAAATATGAAAACATCTTTAATACATATTTATATATTTTTAAAAATGTATTGTTCTATAGAATTGTTCTTCGTTTAGTGTGGGAGGAGGGGTCATGACCCCCCATGTTCTCCCCCTTGGATCCGTTCTTGACTCTTCATTTTAATCGATAAGATTTTGGATCACCTTAAAATGAGAAGATTTCAGTGTTTTGGTCCTATAAATTGTAAAAGAGTATAATTTAGTAATATTTGACACAGTTCGTTAAATTTAAGTTTTATTCTTTTGGTTACACTTTTAAGCGGAGGTTCCAACTTCTTTTGCCTAAAATTCACGTGACTTTTATTATTCTTTTTCGGTTACAAAGAAAAGAAATACCACGTTCAGATTTTTTTGCATTACATTTGCCGGAATTTTACTAAAACATATTTAAATTTTTGTGAGGAAACAAAAAAAAAAAAAAAAGGATTATATGCATTGTGCGATTATATGCATTGGATTATATGCATTATGAGTCCCTGCATGGGCGTGCCTTGAACTTTCAATCGGGCGGCCATTTTTCTCCGGTCACAAGCATCTTAAACAAATTTGATTGCAAAATTATGAAACGGCATCGAATTCTCTTGAGCCTATACAACATTTAATTTAAAAAATTGGTTTTTGGCAAAAATGTGGTTATTTGAACAAAAAGTTAATTTTTTCGCCCTTTTTTACATGCCCATCATACGTGGTATAGGGTAAGTCTTGTAATCATTTTGAAAATCGAAAATTTTTTTCGGCGGATTTACATGTTTCAGACACTGGAGATTCCGAAAAACATATTTTTAGAAAAAAAAAAAAAAAAATTGCTGTCCGTCTGTGTGTATGTCTGTGTGTCTGTAAACGCTCTATCTCCCGAAAAAATTGAGATAGAGACTTTAAATTTGGTATGTACTTAGTATGTAATAATGGGAAGTAGCTTATTGAATTTCAGTAAGCTCGATTATCCGGAACTATTTTTTTCGGACTCTCGAAATATTCGTTCTGATAAAAGGTATATAAAAAATTTCGAAATTGTTTATTTTAAGGAGTGAATATGAAAGACAATAAAAAAACATAAATTTTGCATAAAGAATGAAGTCGATCGGATAATTAATTGCCGAGATATTTGTAATCCTACTTACCACACTCTTCGATTTTTCGTGACCATGTATTTTATCCAAATTTCAATTCAAAGATATATTTTAATTGGAAATGAGACGCTTAATCAGATGCAATAAACCGCTAGTTAATAGGATTATTGTTTTTGGAGTTATAAGGATGTTTCTTTTAAGCAATTCAGTAATCGAGCCTTTAAAGTTTATGACGTCGTCAAGCCACGATTTTATTCGAATTGCAATGCATTATATAAGTAGTTTACACATTTTCTCTTTTAATATTTTACATTATGCATATCCATGATGGGTAAGTATTACGGTGGCCCCCAACGACTAGTTTAATATTTTGTGAGCTTGAAAATATAATTAATCAAGAAAAATTAAACTTTTAGGTGGTATAAGCTCTAGCAAAAACGATTACCTTTCTTTTAAATAAAAAAATGAAATAAATTGGTCGAAAAGTTATCTATAAAATTCATTGTCCAGTGTGAAAAACATGGTTTCGAGAAAAACAAGTTTAAAGTTTTATGTATGCGTTACGTTCAACTAGCAAAAATAATTGTAAGGAATTGGAATATTACATAACCACTTTAAGGCAACAATCTACACACTTAAGGGGTGAAAAAATTCAAAAACAGAAAGACAAAAATCCAAAATTTTAGAAATCCAAGAAGTAGAACCTATCCAAGAAGTAGAACCTATGATGTCCGAACCACTTTTGATTAATCCAAATGATTTAATTTTAATATTTGAAAAGAAAAATTGATGATAAATTTATACGAAACATTAAAAAGAAATTCTCTTATTAACACACTCCAACTTCCCCTGAATAAAACTCTGTTATCAAAAATTCCTGTGTCTATTTTTAGAAGAGTGTATAAGATACATATATAGTCTACTTAAAACTGCTTATTTTCAACAATATCTTCTGGTATTAGTTCAAGTACCCGAAACTAGTTCTCTCATTTTATTTAAAATAGTAATGAAAAACTAAATTATCATATTATATAATGTAAATAATAAAATGAATAAAAAGTAAATATAATGGTTCAATAATAAATAAAATGGATTTTCTAACGAAAATATCATGTAATAAGTAAATGAATGCATTATAAATGAAATTGTATAATGATTATGTAAGCAGAATAAGGATATATTTAAATATACTATCTCTGCCTATATAATTATATGACACAACATTATTTCATTCTGAAGTTCACATTTTTTATTCTCTATATTTCTCTATAATTCAAGGCAGTAGCTTTACTTTATTTATTTATTTACACAAAATGAATTCCGTCACTTTTTATTACCCGACGAAAAATTACTCACGTGTCGGGCAACTTTTTTTTTCAATTATTTTATTAAAAAAATGAATCTACATTAAAAATCCTCTTTCAATTAAAAAAAAAAAAAAACTTTTTTTGACATAAAACTTTACTGAAAAAAATCTCTTCAACGCTCTATTTTTTTTTTTTTTTTTTTTTTGTGGCATTATTAAGTACACAAAGAAAAATATTCGAAGTTTGCTATGCTAGTAAAATGAAAGGGGAAGAAGGGTGGACGTCGAAGTAAAAAGAAAAAAAAACCCTCTTAAAAGTAAAATTTTTGTTGTTTTGTATGCATTAACATTAATGACATCACAATATAGAAATTTCCTTATATTGTTTGTCCGACGTTGACAGTTCGCTCTTGAACCGTCATGTTTTTGTTGTTAAAATCTGGTTACTAAAAAAAAAATATATATATATTAATTAAAAAAATTAAAAAACCTCTAGAAGTTTTTTTTAATGATTCAAAAAAATTCTGTATAATACGAAGAACATTTCCTATTATTTTAGAACGTTTACTTTCATTGTCTTTAATTTTTTTTCTTTGTTTTTTCCTTTTTTCAGCATATTTGAAGGACATTTTTAGGAATAGTCATTATTGACCTTTAAAAGCAGTTTTTTTTTCTGAATAATTCAAGTGATACGGAAACTGTAGTCAGTTTAGAGTACAGTTCAGGTTCTGTTATCTTGATTTTTATGCGATTTTTCTTTCTTGAGCGTAAGGTCTTCTGTATTTTAGGTAGATTTCGTAAGAAATACTACCTATTACATTCTCCCCTAAGTTGGAATTTTTGAAAAAAAATTTGCAGATCTACGCCGATCAGAACCCAAGACTCCCAGAACCCAAAACCACCGTCAGTTCAAAACGTTATCTATCTATATATCTATCTATCTATGTCACTTTTTTATGGACACGATAACTCAAATAATTCTTCACAAATTTCTTCCAAACTGATACATAAAATCAAGGGGCATAAAATCTCGGTCAAGTTCGTTAATGGGCAAAATCGAACCAGGGGGAGGGCGGGAAATGGGGGGGGGTTTGCGAAAACAGAAAAAAACCCATAACGTCTTAATTATGATACGTATCGAATCCGTTAAAGTTATTATTACTTCCAGGAAAAGGCCCGACAATGTATAACAGATTTTTGATATCATTAAAAATGGCCCCAAGGGGGGGGGGGAAAGGGGGTTTTAGAAGAAAAAAATCATAACTTCGTCAATTTACAAGATATCAAATCCGCTTAAATTTATTATAAATCCTCTTAATATTATCTAAAACTTTTATACTGACAAGTTTTTTATAAGACCAACCCTCATAGCAAAAAATAAATAAATAAATAAAATAAATAAATAAAAAAATCCCTGCCGGCTCAGTCTGCGAACCAGTTAGATTTCGAAGTGGGCGGTCCTTTATGGAACCCAACTGCGGCATCATGGCAAAAAGATAATTTCTTCCGCAATTCCCAACAAACAGGTGCCCCATGGTCTGTGTCTTCGAAATCTACCTGTGCCTGTAGGCCGAGCCGTCAGAGATTTTTTTTTTATGATGTAAATCTCTTTTTTATGCGCCATTAAAAAACACTTCTTCTTACACTCTTCTTCTTACAAAATATTGTGTATGTGGGCATCCCTATTTATTTTTCGTTTTAATAGCTCAATTGTTAGTTACAGTTTCTATTTTCAGTTTGTAATCTACTTTTAGCTTAATTAAGTATATTTCGCAAGAAATACTACCTAGTACATTCTCGTCTATGTTGGAATTTCTAGAAAATTTTTGCAGATCTACGCCGATCATGACTCCCAGAATCCAAAACCACCCCCCAGTTCAAAACTTTATCTATCTATCTATCTATATCACTTTTTTTATGGACATGATAACTTCAATAATTCTGCAGAAATTTCTTCCAAGCTGATACATAAAATCAAGGAGAATAAAATCACGGTCAAGTTCGTTAATGGGCAAAATCGAACCAGGGTGGGGGTCTTTTTGTGGTAACAGAAAAAAAAAAAAAACATAACTTCTTAATTATGATACGTATCGAATCCGTTTAAAGTTATCATTACTTCTAGGAAAAGCCCCGAAAATTTATGTATGGCAAATTTTTGATTTTATTAAAAATGGCCTCAAGGGTGGGAAAAAAAGGAGTTTAAGAAGAAAGAAAATCATAACTTTGTCAATTCACAAGTTATTAAATCTGTTTAAATTTATTATAAATCCACTTAATATTACCTACAACTTTTATATTGACAAGTTTTTTTATAGGACCAACCCTTACAAAAAAAAAAAGAATAAATAAAAACAAAGAAATCCCTGCCAGCTCCGCCTACAGACACAGGTAAATTTCGTAGTGGTCGGTCCCAACTGCCGCATCATGGCAAAAAGGTCATTTCTTCTGCAATTCGCAATAGGCGCCCCACGGTCTTCGAAATCTACCTGTTCCTGTAGACCGAGCCGTCAGGGATTTTTTGATTTAAATTCATTTTTATGTTTTTTTTAAAAATTGTATTAATTGAAAAGAAAAATATTTAACACAGCAAGGGGATCCCCAGTTGCACCGCAACTCCACTCCCTGCATATGAGTATTTGTGTATCGCATCTTACAGGTGCCATGAAAAAAAAAGTACAATAGTACAATATATGTTCTGCAATAAAACAAAACAAAACAAAAATTATATTAAACTAGGGAATCGAACCCGGGCTTCCCGGGTTACAGAACATAGCAGAAAACTATTGTTTTTAATTTAAAATTCTAACAGATTTTTTACATTTAATATATATATACTAAAAAGAAATGGCGCATCTAGAATCGAATAAAATGTCGAGAATAAAAGTCGAGAATTAAATAAAAATCATGCACTCTTGACATCATAATTCACTTTTATATTTTAACAGAATAATAAGGCTAATATATTTTTTGACTCGTGTATACGGGTACTCCAGTATACGGGTCAGGGCACGTTGCCGTTATCATTATCTTTTTACGCGTGAAGGTTTTCTATGGTACTCCATTGTGAAATTTGGAAATTCAATATTTGAGAAACGGCATAATCATTAGATTTGAAATTTATATCAAGAAAAATACATTTTTTTTACCTTTCTAACGAAGTTTGTCTAACAATTTTCTGATAAATACTTGTCGAGCAATTAATTTTTTTAGTAACTTTAAATGTTTCATTTTCCAAGATTAATCAGTGGCAACGATTCGCGAATATCCCAGTCGTCAGCAACGCATAGCTTTTTATTAAAGAGGAGTGTGAGGAAAGGTCTTCGTCTCACAGAGACAGAAGACGAAATAAGTAAGAGGAGAGAAAAAGTCTATTAATAGTCCAGTAAATTTAGACCAAAAAAAGCTTCTGTCTGGAAAGTTTTGGAGAAGTTTTTTTTTTCTTTCTTCCTTTATGTTTTTGGGGGTGCTGAACACGAATTTCAACTTTGCCACCTCGTATCTGGTCTGCTTTAAAAAATATACGCGAAAAACCATGAAAAAATTGGAGTTTTTTCGGTTTTTCCCTTGTATTCCGGAAAGGGTTAAACTTTTTTGAAAAACTTATTTCACCAAATTAAACTAGACAACATTTCCTACATTTTTCATATACAATGTTTGTTTCTAAGATGAATAGTTTTGGCATACGAGTAAAAGGAATTTTAGCGATATAATTGAAATTCCATCATCGGAGGGCGAAAACGCGATCCAGTCACTATGTATCCATTTTAATCACCAATTTGAAGCTGTTTAGTTATTTCTGGTTGCATTTCGAATATGTTTACATTTTCTTAACAAGCTTTAAACCTTTTATAGCACTAAGAAAATAAATTGAAATCAGATGATTAGGAAAGATATAAAAACACAATCACTCTGCATAGATGAGAGAACCAATTTTTATTTTTCTAGTAATCTGATTTAAGTACAATTATAAGTATTGTAAGTTTAATATAATAATAACATATGTGGAAGATTATAAACGGGAAAAAAGAGGAATGTACTGTTGTAGGCGAAAACGCTGAATGTAATGGTTTTGTGAATACAAAACGGGTGTCCTTGAAACCCCAGGAAACATTACTGAAATGAGCACCAAATTTGTTGAGCGTGATAGACGATCTCGCAAAACGGTATCTATTGAGGTTTTTTTTAATGAGACTACGGTACCAACGGTTTCTCAGGGAAAATTTCTCGCAAACGACAAGAAAAAAACCGTTTACTAGCCCTGCTGATGTGTAGATTTGGCTCTGAAAATATGGCTTGTAAGCAGATAAAAGAAGATGCCGACACACTCATTACCGGTTCTGCGTCAATTTGTCGCGCACAATTCATCGCGGCGACAACTCATCGCAGCGTCAATGCGTCGTGGTGTCAGTTCGTCGCAACGTCAATTCGTCGCAACGAAAATATATTTGAAGGCCATGATGATAAAAGTAAAACTAATTTAGTAAAATTATTTAGTGATGTAAATTGTTAGTTATAATTCTCTATATATAAAAAACAAATTATCATTAAATAATTTTACTACATTATCTTTAATTTTATCATCATAGCCTTCAAAAACATTTTCGTTGCGACGAATTGACACCACGACGAATTGACGCTGCGATGAGTTGTCGCCACGATGAATTGTTCCACGATGAAATGTGCGCGACGAATTGACGCGACACTATCATTATCAACACTGCTCTCAAGTTGGCACCTAACCATGAGAACTTGATAGTCATTGGTGAAGATGTAGACCTTCTTGTAATCTTAATTGGACTTTGCAATTTTCCCAATGTTTAATTCTTGAAACCAGGAAAAGGGAAAAGTCCCCAGAAGATCTATTCACCTTTGGGTGCAGTAGACAAATTAATTGCCAAACGCATCCTATTTCTACATGCCTTGAGTGGATGCGATACCACTTCTGCATTGTACAGTCAAGGAAAAACAAAATACCTTCAAATTTTGAAGAAATTTTCCGACCTGCAACATGGGGTAGATATATTTAAAAACCCTAGTGCTGTAGCCGATGATGTTGTTAAAGCTGGGCTGTTGTTTCTGGTACACCTGTACGGATTCAGAGGGAAAGCAACACCTTCCCTAAACAGCCTGAGGTACAGTTGCTACATAAAATCTGCTTTAAAATATGCAAATATAGCATCGCTCCCTGCAACAGAAGATGCAGCTCGATATCACTGTCTGCGACTTTACCACCAAGTACAGTTATGGCTAGGTAACTGTAAAAATGCTGAGGAATGGGACTGGAATAAAACCAAGACAGGCGTCATACCCATAAAAACTATCAAATCTCCCGCACCAGAAACTGTTCTGTGAAAAATATCATGCAAATGCAAAACAAACTGTAGTGGAATGTGTGGCTGTAAGAAAGCAGGTTTGTTTTGTTCACTCCTCTGCCTGAACTGCGATGGCCATTGTGACAATGTCAGCTCCTTCATCGCCGAAGATGACTTGGAAACAGAAGTTGACGACCCAATACAGGATATTTTAAGTCAAGTGGAGACACAACCTGAGCCATCAACTGATGATGATGATGAAGAAGAAGATACTGATGAACCTCTTATTGAAGAACATCAACCAGGTCCTTCAAAGTGGCCAAAACGGCATTAATTGGAAAAGAACACTACATTCCTCTTTTTTCCTGTTTATAATATTCCACATATGTTATTATTATATTAAACTTACAATACTTATAATTGTACTTAAATCAGATTACTAGAAAAATAAAAATTGGTTCTCTCATCTATGCAGTGATTGTGTTTTTATATCTTTACTAATCATCTGATTTCAATTTATTTTCTTAGTTCTATGAAAGGTTTAAAACTTGGTAAGAAAATGTAAACATATTCGAAATGCAACCAGAAATAACTAAACAGCTTTAAATTGGTGATTAAAATGGATGCTTAGTGACTGGATCGCGTTTTCGCCCTCCGATGATGGAATTTCAATTATATCGCTAAAATTCCTTTTACTCGTATGCCAAAACTATTCATCTTAGAAACAAACATTGTATATGAAAAATGTAGGAAATGTTCTCTAGTTTAATTTGGTGAAATAAGTTTTTCAAAAAAATTTAACGCTTTCCGGAATACAAGGGAAAAATCGAAAAAACTCCAATTTTTTCATGATTTTTCGCGTATATTTTTTTAAACAGACCAGATACGAGGTGGCAAAGTGGAAATTCGTGTTCAGCACCCCCCAAAAACACAAAAGAAGAAAGAAAAAAAACTTCTCCAAAACTTTCCAGGCAGAAGCCTAGATTGACTGGACTATAAGCGGCTGGTGCATATCTACAATATACAATTTTAGGTTGTTTTTGTTCTTAGATATTTTTCATATAATGTTTCTGGTACTATCCGTAATTTAAATTTTTTATGCAATGAAGAATAATAACAACGAATGTTATAAGCGCTTAAGAGGTTAAAAAGTGTTAAAAGTGGATTAGATATGTTGGCTTGGAGACACTTTAACGTCCACCCCACACTCCTCCCCCCTCCCCTTCCTTTTGATTTGGCATCGAATGGCGTTACACTACCCGTAAAATATGATGAGCGAAAAACATTTAAAAGTCAGTTAAATAACGAATATCCTTCTTAAAATATAATTAAAATATAGATAACATGCTTAAGTGATAAAAATAGAAACAACAAATTGACTATGAAAACCTTTCAATGATCGACATACGTTTCAATGCTCATACGGCGCCATTTTCAAGTTATATAACCTTAAACAAAAATATTCTCGCAAATTTTGAAAATAAAGTTGAAAACATGAATTACGAGATTATATATGTAAAAATAAAAAAATCCCTGACGGCTCGGCCTACAAGCACAGGTAGATTTCGAAGACGCAGACCATGGGGCGCCTGATTGTTGGGAATTGCGGAAGAAATGACCTTTTTGCCATGATGCCGCAGTTGGGTTCCATAAGGGACCGCCCACTTCGAAGTCTAATTTGTTCGCAGGTGGTGCCGGCAGGGATTTTTTTTTTTTTTTTTTTTTGCTATAAGAGTTGGTCTTATAAAAAACATGTCAATATAAAAGTTTTAGATAATATTAAGAGGATTTATAATAAATTTAAGCGGATTTGATATCTTGTAAATTGACGAAGTTATGAATTTTTCTTCTAAAACCCCCTTTCCCCCTTTGGGGCCATTTTTAATGATATAAAAAATCTGTTATATATAAATTTTCTGCGCTTTTCCTAGAAGTAATAATAACTGTAAACGGATTCGATACGTATCATAATTAAGACGTTATGGGTTTTTTCTGTTTTCACAAAAAGCCCCCCCCCCACCCCCAAGTTCGATTTTGTCTATTAACGAACTTGATCGAGATTTTATGGCCCTTGATTTTATGTATGAGTTTGGAAGAGATTTGTGAAGAATTATTCGAGTTATTGTCTTCATAAAAAAGTGGCATAGACTGATAGATAGATAGATACATAGATAGATAAAGTTTTGAACTGAGGGTGGTTTTGGGTTCTGGGAGTCATAATCGGCGTACATCTGCAAAAATTCCAACTTAGGGGAGAATGTAATAGGTAGTATTTCTTACACTCTAAAATTGGAAGGAGTGAGAAGTTGACTCTTTGGAAGAGTGAGAGGCATTTTCACTCTTTTTGGAGTGAATTTTATAAATATGCACTCTTTAAAGAGTGGAATTTTCCACTCTCTAGAAAGGAGTGAAATATCTCACTCCATTGTCGAGAGTGACTGTTTCACTCCGTTGACAAGAGTGAATAGTTCACGCAGTTGAGAGTGAAGAAAAACAGTTTTTTGCAACAAAACCACAAGATGGCGCCAGCTCTCAGATCCCCCGTTATCGAAACGAAACGCCTAAAATGAAATCCTTTATATATAGTCGCACGATTTAAAAAAAAAAAAAAAAAAACTGAAAAAGGCATTGAAATAATAAATGAATCGATAGAATTATGGACAGGAAATATATTTTATGCTTTACAAATTGCAGGATTTGCCAGTGCTAAGAACAGGACAGGGAAAACAAATATTTGAAGTAAATTTATGCTTAGCTGTAACACAATTTTGCTTCTGTTTTATAAACAGAAATTTAATATCTCTGAATGCTAATTATTTTCCTCGTTATTTAAATAACCTATTCTACATATTTTATATCATTTCTAACCTCTTTATGAATATAAACAAAATATAATTATACAGATTAAATTTTCTGTTATTTTTAGCACGTTTGAAATTAAAATGTAAAACATTCTTATGTTGAAAATGTTGTATATGAAATGAAAAATGTTGCATTTAATCACTGATTTTATACCATTTATTATAGCTAGAAAAAAAAAAAAGAGTATAAATGTGTCGGTAATAGTCTTAGGAAAAATTTAACAGCTATAATTTAAGAAAAAAAAATATGTTTTTTACCCTGACTGAAATTTCCCCCCTAAAAATTAGTTTTGAAAAGTAAATTTGGGGGCACCTTTGTATTTCAGTGGGTAAGCTTCAGCTTCACGGGCCTATTTGATAAACAGGCCCTGTGCCTCGGACAATCTTAATCGGGCTCTAATTATGGAAACATTATTAGCAAGAAAAAAATGAATGAATAAATAAATAACTGCTTTGTTGTAACGAAATTTTTGTGATAGCGGAAATGTACAGACGGGTGTTCGACATTTTTTAGACGATTTCGGCGTTGTTGTTTTTAACGTCTAAAATATGAATATTGCTTTCTGAAATAATCTGTATGATAATCTTGTTTCTTGATTCTAATTCTGCGTAATGCTTTCGATGGTAGAAGGTTTTTTATAAAATTTACAGGGTTATTGCTTCCCATATCTCTTTAAAAACTTTCCAGATTCGATCAATCGTGGTGATTTTGCCCTTTGAAAGAGCTCTTTTCAGCAGACCACATAATAAGTTGTTGTCAGATTTTTTTCCTCTAAAATAATTCCATTTTTTTAAATCATTTATCAAATTTGTCTAAAAAATGTGCGAACAGTCTCTGTATTATATGAACAAAAAGAAAGTTTCAGTTCTCTTATTTACACAGTTGAGAAACACCGTAAATATTTGTGATTTCTACACAAATTTAATAAGTGCGCTCGAATATCACAAAAGAAAAAAAGCTAAAATAACGTAATAAGAGCTTTTTTTATCGTTGGCGGCTGTAGCATGCTGTAGGTACCAGCTCTCGTCCGAGCGCAGAAGTCAAGCAGCAACGAGCTCGGTTACACTTGGGAGGGTGACCGCCTGCGAACAAGCGTGTGTGTGTAAAATGTCTCTTTTTAAGCGTGTGTGTGTAAAATGAGTTTCTCTTTTTTATTCAAGAATTTTAGTCACTCCTCACTCCTATCAGGGGTGAAAAAACTCACTCCTTTTGCAAGAGTGGATAGTCACTCTTCTGAAGTAAAATGAGTTTCTCTTTTTTTATTCAAGAATTTTAGTCACTCCTCACTCCTATCAGGGGTGAAAAAACTCACTCCTTTTGCAAGAGTGGATAGTCACTCTTCTGAAAGAGTGAGTATCCACTCCTGTTCAGAGTGAATATTCACTTCTCAGGAGTGAGTATTCACTCTTTCAGAGAGTCAAGAATTTCACTTTTTCCTAGAGTGACACTCTAAAGAGGTTGGGCAAATTTTGACTCTGCGATAGAGTGAATATCCACTCCTCTGGAGTGAATAGTCACTCTTTCTTATTTAGAGTGTAGGAAATCTACCTAAAAGCAGGGGCTTGAAGTAGCCAATTGTAAATGTGAAAATTCATATTTCGTTATTGCTTTATAAAAACTGAAAAGTACCTCGTGCCAAATCTTAGGTAATCCAACTGAGGCGGTTTCATTGCAAATGTTTACGTTACGCATGTAGATTTCTATTGATTCACGGAAATAGAGTCTTGATGGGAAATAGAGTCTTGATGGATAAATTATTTTACTATTTTTATAATCAATTTTTAATGAATCGGTTCTATGTAGTCTTGCCAGTGCTGTAGTACTTCTGTCATATTTGACATCTGTCATATGCTCTTTTAATCTTGTTTTAAACTTTCTATTGGTCATTCCTTCCACTCAGTTTTCAAGTTTATTTTTAAAAAATTTCGAGAATATTTTTGTTTATCGTTACACATCTTGAAAAAAGCGCCGTTTGAGCGTTGAAACGTATGTCGATCATTAAAAGGATTTTATGAGACTTTTGTTGTTTCTTATTTGTATCACTTAAGCATTTTATCTATATTTTAATTATAATTAATGATCTTATTCTGTGATTATGGAATATCCTTCTGTTATATTTAGTGGGAAATTTGATGACAAATATCCACGTTGTCAAGAACGTGATTTAAATTGCATATAACCAGAAGCGAAATTTGGGGGAGGCAAGAGGGAGCTGTCCAAACCCCCTTTCCCCAAGAAATTTGATATTTCTGAGTGTATTAGTCATTACAGGTCAGATTCAAAAACTTCTTTTATAAATTGCAGAAAAGCTAAAATAACTTGTGAGATTTGATTAAAATAGAAACTTAAGAGACTACGCTAGTCATCCGAAGAAACTCGAACGCTAATGTTAGGTCTATGGGAAGGTTTTTGATAGATTTATTGCTCGCATTTTAATATTTTTAAATGATTTTTTTGGCATAGGATAGCTGAGGTCGATCTCTAACGTTGTTAGTTTTTACTTTTTCGATTTTGGTTCCAGTTTTTTTATAAGCAGTCATTTCTAATTTTGTAACCGGTTGGAACTGGTTCTGAAAGTGAAAGTACCTTTATATAAAAAAAACTACAACCAAAATCGAAAAAGTAAAAACTAACAACGTTATAGATCGACCTCAGCTATCCTATGCCAAAAAAATCATTTAAAAATATTAAAATGTGAGCGAGAAATCTGTCAAGAACCTTCCCATAGACTTAACATTAGCTTGAGGGTTTCTTCCCGTGACTAGTGTAGGCTCAGAACTATAGCCTTAAATAAACATTTTCAGTACATAAATTAATAATTATTGGTAATATTTGCTAAAGTCTTACTATTACAACATTCTCAAAGCGAGACACATTTATCGTTAATGAGTACTTTTGGCTAATTTTAAAAACATATGTGAAAATAAAATTGTATCAATTACTTCTAAGCTGTGCACTACAAGATAAAGACAAAAACAAAAAATTGCCCTTCCTCTATCAAATAAACATTTTCAGTACATAAATTAATAATTATTAGTAATATTTGCTAAAGTCTTACTATTACAACATTCTCAAAGCCCCCCCCCCTCTCCCCAAAAAAAGTTTCGAAATGGCACCCATGCATATAACCTTGTATAAATTGAGAAAAAAAAGCATCTGATCTAAACAAAGAATACTCCAGTAAAAGAATTTACGCCTATCTCAAATGAGCACTCCTTTTTAGTGGAATGCAATTCATGTTGCCTCAAAACGTTGACAGCTAAAATGAAGAATTTTGACGTGAACCCTGATTGTGACAATTTTCCAACTTTGGTTTGTATAATTTATTATAGACATTTCGCCTTAAAGGAGTTTAATGACAGTTTTGCCAAATTAGCCCCAGTTAGTGCCATATTCGCCTTCTATATTTGGCGTTATTTGCCTAAGCTCGATGTTGCTTGGCACTTACGCGCTTGGATGTCAATGTTTACACTTAAGTACAACAGTAAGCAAATATGTAGGGCCTCTAGCGAGTTACGGGCCGGAGCATCACCGCCATATTTAGGTACACTTTGGGTACACCCCTGCTTCTTGGCGACTTTAACGCCTTATTGGCGATTTGAAGAAATTTGTTTATCATATATTATTTGAACTAAGTCGATGCATTATGCAAGTATGCACAAGAAGGAAAGTTTATCTATTATAAAGATCGTACTGTCCTTGAATATCTTTACATTTTTCAAAAATAATTTTTCGTCCTTAAAAGTCCTTATTTTTATGCAAAATCTGCAAACAGTCCGTAATTTCGAACTCTTATTTCTTAATCAAATGTGAAACTCTTCTGTATTTCAGTGAATTTCCGATTAAAAAAAAAAATCAACTAAATTCCTCCCTTCGAAATTTTCTTTGCCCCCTTTGCCCCCCCCCCCCTCAAACAGTACCCAAAGTATAAAAATCCTTAAAATTCCTTAATTTTTTTTTAAACTTTTAAACTGTATTTATTATTTTATTGTAACAATATGATCATACATATTTCTTTAAAATTTAATCTATATTCCTCTATTCCAAAATTTTGCTTCCCTCTCTACCCCCTCCCCCCCCCCTTCTCACAAAACCCAGTACAGTTTAAAATTTTTAAAACTTTGTTTTTGCTCTATCTGTCACTTTATTAAAACGATAAATAAATAACCGATTATATTTTTTCCTCCCTCCCCACCAAAATTCCCCCCCCCCCGATAAAAGCACACAAAATTTAAAATCTTTAAATATCTTACTTTTTTTTTTGTTCTATGTGTAAATGTTTAGTAAAGTAAATAAATATCAACTCATCTAATAATCTGTCCCCCCCCCCTTTCAAAAAAATATCTGCTTCTTCCTCTTTGCCCCTCCCTGTTCATAAAGTTTAAAATATTTAAAAGTATTCTTTTTTTCTGCTATTTGTCCTTTTATTGTAATAATAAGTAATTAATCATCTAAAATCCCCCCTCCATCTGATATGGCCGCTTCCCCTTTAGCTCCCCCCCCTTATTCCTAGCACAAAAAAAATTAAATCTTTAAACTGTTTAGTTAAAAAAAAATCTGTATAATTTTAAATCTTTAGTAACAATAATTAATAAGCCATCTAATGAACTTACTACCCCCACCCATAAAATTCTGCTTCTCCCTTCATTTGGCACCCTTTACTCACAAAATTAAAAATCTTCAAACGTTTTTAATTTTTAAAACTTTCTTTGCTCTATTTAGTACGTTATTGTAACAATAACAATAAATAATCATTTAACATTCTCCCACCATCTGAAATTACCTCTCCCCCGGTCTTTCCTACCATGCAAAACTTAGTCTTCAAAACTGTAATTTTTCTTTCTGAGTCGATAAATAACTAATCAACCTCTTCCCCCCACTCCCGCTGTTAACTGAAATTTGCCATTTACATCTCTTCTTTATACATTAACTCGCTGTTTATATTAATAATTGATTAATTTATGAAACCCTCCTAAAATATTTTAAATATAAAAAAATAAGCAAATTATTCTGTATTATAAATTTTTAAATCTGTAAAATAATAGTAATAATAAATTGTTTAACCTATTTATGAATTTCTTAGCGAATTAAAAAGGTGCAGAAAGACTTAAAGTTATATAAGCATCACTTAAATAAAAACAATTCTCATAAAATTCGGCTTCCCGATTTTCCCCTTCGGCTCAATAAACAGTTCGATATTTAAAACTGTAATTTAAATAAAATATGTCCTACATGTTTTATAGAAAGTTAACTAACCCCCCTCCCCCCCCCCCCCCTACGCAAACAAAAGTAAGAAAAATCTGTTTCTCTCCAATACATGAAGTTCAGATTTTTTTTTCTCTATTTGGGACTTTGTAGTGACTATAAATAAATAATTAATGGGATTAATAAGAAAATAAATAATTCAAAATCTCGTAAATATTGACTAATAACTCTCAAAAGTTTGCAAAAAATTAAAATAGTATAAATAATCGTTGTCTCTTATGCATATTTATACACTTATGTAAATATTATAAACATAAATAAATAATTAAACTTAAAAAGAATCACAATCATCAATCATTTTTACACGTTTTAACAGACTTTTAAATTTGGCGCTTTCATAAATCCCGCCATTTTTCTCGACGACAAGTTTGTTCCACTTTGTTCTTTTTGTGTTTTCTTCGGAAAATTTGAACATCCTGTGTCCTTTTCTAAACTAGTTTGAACAATTCGTCGCTAAGCAACCTCCCATCATAAACTTCGTAACTAATTATAACGTGTAATTAATAAAAAATAACTGTCAAAATGTAGCACCGTTGCTCTGAGTTTACATAGAAGCTATTGGGGCTGGTTACATATGGCAAACCCAAAGGCACATCAATGGCGGATGCTTCGGCTCGTATCTCTAGTGGCCCTACAAATATGTATTCAAACTATGCTTTTTCCATATATATCTACAATCAACTACCATACTTCACACTAGAAGTCAGTCAAGAAATAGAATTACGACCGTTTACATAGACTTTTATTATAATAGATTTAACTGTCATTGTAACTGATTTATCCTTTGCGTGTAATTACTATTTTAAATTTGTAGTGTAATTATTCGAACTTTTAAATATTCCCGTTTCTTTGCTTCAAAGAAAGAGAAATGCCTTTCTTTACAAAATTTGATAAGAGTTGATTACGGGATAACACCTGAAGTAGTGATATCCCTAGAGAAATTTCTATTTTATCACGGAAGGAGAGTGATGATAAACCTAAAGCAAATACTTCGGTCTTCCGTATGTTTGTGGCAGATTTCATTTTCTTCTTTCTTTTGCAACTAAGTTATTTTATTCCTAATATATATATATATATATATATATACTGACATAGTAACGAAAAAACCAACGTAATAGGAAAATATCATGTCTGCGAAATTTTCTAAATGAAAGAAATATTGTGTGTTAAGGTTGTTAAAAAATGTTAATTGCCTTAATTAAAGAAAAAAGGTTTTGAGAAAATTTATAATGTCATTTCCTTAAAATATTAAAAATAATTTTTTCAATTTTGCATAATTCCGAACACAAAAATATATAAATGTGTAAAAGGGTATAAAATACTTTGTACTGCTGTATAAATGTATTTTATTCTATTCTATTAACTTTCAGAAATATGCTTGTAATTTCATTGTCTGTCTGTCTGCCTATTTGTCTAACTATTCGTCCATATGTCTATCTGTCCATTTGCTTTCTAACTGTGAGAGCTGGATTTCATGTTTTAAAAGTTTAAGAAATGTGTTTCAAATAGACTACGTCCTTTTTCTGTTGTAAACATTCTTTGTAACAGTCTACTTCAAGTAGTTACTATTTTTTATCAGGACTGACTCAGTAGTCAGTACTGTATATATACGAATCTGGATATTAAAATGCGAATACATAACACTTTAAGAATACATTATATTAGATACCTCCCAAATACGTATGTATTACAGCTAGCTTGTAGGTGATTTGTTGTTTTACTATCTGAGTGTCAACCTAATGTGTTAAATTTATATTTGCATGCCATCTTTCTATTTTTCTATTTTTAGGGGGGTAGGTTGGTTGGCTGATTTATGACGGTCGATTATCTACACGAGAGATATGGGCCCTGGGGGGTCTTTCTAAGGGATTCTAACCAGTATTTACGGCAAGGTTAGAAGAAAACCACGGAAAACTCCGAACGGTTAGGTCGACGAGCGCCACAGGGGTTTGAATCCAGCACCTCCCGTCTTCCAGCTTTGAGAGCAGAACTTTATTTTTAGGGGGGGGGGGGGAGAGGGGATATACAGAATATTGCTAAATTTGAAATTTGTATTATTTTTTAAAAAATGAAAGTTAAGTAAAAAATAAGAAAATTACATGATCTTGATGTAATATAATAAAACACTGCGGGTTTTCTTCATCAAAACGCACATTTTCACTGACGCTATTTTCACAGATGAAAACCTTTCGTCCTTTAAAGGGAGCTCCTTTAATTTCGGAGCTGTTGGAATGAGAAGTCTCTAAAACTGGTGTGATTTTGGCAAAATTATATATATATATAAAGTATTTCAGTTTTACGAATTAAACGCTTTTATTTTTATTTATTTATTTATTATTATTTTTTTTTAATTATGCAATTTTCAGTTCTGTGTTTATACTCTTGAGAACAGTTTTAAATACCATATATTTAAAACAGAAATATTCTTCTCAATTTTATTGCAAAACTGACAAGAATAAAGGTACAGTAATCTTTATGAAATTGATTGCTACACCATTTGAATTCATTACAGAAATGTCCTTAAAAATTTTAAATGAATTAATATTTTGCAAATTAAATTAAATTTTAAGAGATATTAAAAAAATTACATCCAACCTGAAACCGAAAAAAGTTAAAGTCAACACAAATCTCCCCGCCCCCTCCCCTCAACGGGAACAACAACAACAAAAAAAAAGATGAAGACGACATAAAAGTCTGTATTCTAGCTACTAAAAAAATGCAGTACTCTACTTTTAATATTTTTGTTCCGCCTTAAAAGTCCAACAAAGGCATTTTTTTTAAAATTAATTCTACATTGTAAAACTGTATTTGTTTATTTCTTCATGAATTTCAAAATTAGAATTATGAACATTTTTTCTTGTATGGAAAATAAATAACCCTATCATTTTATTTTTGAAAGTTTCGAAATCCATGTTTTATAAGTAACTTTGTACTTAATTAATTTCTAAGCTGATCTATGTAAATGAATAATAAATACAATTTTACATATAATTTAATCTTAGTTTAGATAAAATACTTTGAAATTTAATTTGTAAAATTTACCCCTTAATTTCGTTTAAAAATCCCGAAAATACTCTTGTATTTCCTCGAACAAAATATAATATGCGTTGAAAATAATATGTTTTCTGCATTATTTGTATATCAAATAAGAATTTCCAACACATTCATTATCTTATTACAAATTTCTCATGTAAAAAAGAACCCTGCTTTCCGTAAGTGGCGACATCTTTTGCAGATTTTTGTAAATAGAAAATTATTTAATTTCTTTCGGAATCTATTTATGTCATCACATTTTAAGATTTCATTCCCAGGGTATTATTATAAGAGCTGCTTTTGGCTCATTTAAAATATTTTTAGCTTTTCAGATTGACTTGATAAAAATTTGCCAGAAGCTTTGAAAAGTTTTTTTCACGGAATAAAATCCTTTGCTCCGCTGAAAATAGATAAGTGATAATGAGCATATTATGAAAACTTGCTTGGAATGCCTCTCCCCCTCTATAATTACTGGTAGTAGCCTGAAATTCTTGGTATGTATTTGAAATCCTCCTGGCTTGCACTCAGTGTCATGCCCGTCTGTCATTCCGACATTTTAATTGGTCTTCTTTTGATGTTATTTTAATATGTCTCAGATTGCTTTTTAATTGCTCTGGCATCAATGAACTCTACTTCACGGCCAATATCATTATTTTCTAACTTGGCATAGATATTATATGCTATTATATATGCTATTATATGATATTATATGCTCTAAATATCATATGCTATTCTAAATATAACATGCTATCTTTTTTTCTTTTTTCTTTTTTTTCTCAAAGAAATATTACTTTGCTAAACTTTTAATAATTTAATTAATATTCTTCTTTTTTTCTAAATTTATATTTTCCAAATAACGCATATAGGGTAGATGTGCCAGTAATGGACACCCTTAAGGAATTTCTTTAAAAATTATTTTTTAATTAATAGTTATAATTGTTATATTCCACATTTTTTAATATTATATTAATCTACCAACAATATTTAACCACGTTCACAGTCACATTTCCCAATGTGAATCGAAACTTAATTGTAAATAACAGAAGTAAATCAAAACACCCTAAATTCCAGCAATGGACACCCCACAAAAAGTAATAGATAAATGATATTAATGATTGTATTTAAAACTAGAATTTAAAGAAAGCATATTAATGAAATAAAAAAAGCTGAATTTTTATTGGTTATTTTTTTATAAACCAAAAATGTTGAAGGTGGTCCATTACTGGAAGGCGGTCCATTACTGGCACATATACCATATATAGTTTTAACACGAAAGATGATCGCTGTTTTATGGACATTATAATATATGTCAAGACAAACAGTTTTCGTACAGGAAACAACGATTGCAATCCATTAACAAACGGATTGCAATCCACATTTCCTACATTTCCTGTTTTTATGTGAAGGGAAAAATTATGTGTGGGAAAAAGTGAAAACACTTTTTAATATCACAGAGTTAAAAAAAAAATAGAGGGTACCTCATTCCAATTCCAAGCCAAACTCGAATTTTTGCTCATATGTTTTTAAGCAGTGAAAATATTGTAGCGATATTTTCAACAAATTTACTTTTATTCCTGTGAAATATGATTACATCACGAGAAATTCTCGAAAAAGCCACCATCCGTATCCAAACAACAATGAGCTCTATATTTCAATTATTCTAATATATGAACAAACATCTGGATTTAACTTACAACGGGATGCTGTGTATTTTTGATTGAATAAATAGTTTCCTGTTCAAAACAACGTTTCTTTCTACGTGTGTTATCACTATATATGTTTGTACTAATTATTTTACGACACCCAGTAGATTTTCTTGTTTTAAAGCGACCATTTACTGTCGTCAAAACTTTTTGAAGGACGGCCACGACACAGAAAATATTCGACATGAAAATTAAATTATAATAGTATCTCTATCTATATCACAAAGCAGAAACATGCTCGTGAGTAACACCGAAGCTATATTGACGATGGCAATAGCTTGACCATGAATTTCGCTTTCACTACAACTTTTAAACTTAAAAACATAGCAAAATTAAATATTTAGCCTCGAATACGTAAAAAAGGAATTCAAATACAATTTGTTTGAAAAGTGCACCTCAATGTACGAATTTTTTGTATTGTTTTTAAAATAATTTCCAGTAGGATTTTTTAAAAATGTATTTCTATCGCATACATCTCTATTATGGAAGATTAACCTGTTTACACATTAAAACAATATAAATAATTCAGAATTAACATTATCAAATAAATATCAATACAATCCAACCAGATGGCGTGGATCGCCTTGCATGTTTAATTAGTTTTTGTATCGCGTGACTAGAATATTTCCAGTCATATATCAACTCTTAATACATTCTCCAGTTTCCTTTGAAATTCAGATATTGAAGTGCTTGGATATATTTAATTTTATAGCTTTGAATAAAGTGTAAATAGGTCTCTGATCAATTTGTTACTTTAATTTGAAATGACGTGTCTGTAAATTTTGGAATTTAGATTACACATTAGATGATACACATTCCCACCTTTTCAAAGACTAGGAATGTGTAACGTTTCTGAATATTATTTCTATTAATATTTATTAGTAGTATTGTTATTTTATTGACTATGTGTTTGTAAACGACTTAAAAATTATATATAAACTTGAAAACAAAATTTTTCTGACAAATTTTCACTTTAATAGCAATGCATATCTTTTTGAATAATATCTATTAATTGGCACCATAATATCTAATTAACCTGTTGTATAATCAGATTGACTGGGAATTAGTGTGATATATTAAGACTGATTGCGAATTAGTGTCATAATGAGTTACTTATTACATCACATGAATACAGTATATTTTCAATCATTCGTCTTCTCTCTGTATATTCTCCAGTTTCTTTTGAATCTCAGATTTTGAAATGTTGAAATATATGTATAATTGTATTGCTTTGAGTAGTGTAACGTTCGTACTCTTGTTTTTGAAAACTCACATCTTTGCTCAGTTTGCTACTATAGTTTTAAGGGTAAAATTGGATTTTTACAACGGGTAAAACATTTTTTTGTTGTAATTTATTATTCATTAGTATTTAGAATTGTAATCCATAAAACCAAACATATATTTGCTATTTTTCTTAAAAATCTGTCAAGTTTTTGTTTAATTTTACTACCATAATTACAATTGAAAAAAAATAGTATATTGATTTAATAAATGAAAAATTAGTTTATGGCTGTGATTATGATTGTGTTTTTCTCTTAACAATTGCTTTTAGTGAACGTGTGATTTTATTTCAACAATGATAGCCTTAGGTTTTTACATTAAATTCATGATTCCTTCAAGGAAAAAAATTCTGTTTTTTAATATCAATGACAAAGAATATAAATAGTCGATTTTTTTTTATATTTTGAAATAAGAATGTATCACTTTATTAGAATATTTTTTTGGATGGTGTGCTAAATTCATAGATTTTTACCTTTATAGTTTTTTTCCTTTTTTTTTTGTCACATAAAAAACTTACATAAAAATTAAAATATGTTTTAATCATCTAAAATAGTATCATATCGAATTTTTATGCAAAAACATATCTTTTCTGGGACGTTCATTGGATGTCTGAGTGATTACACGAGAATGAATATTTTAGTGAATTTCTGATGAATGAGTCTCAACTTGCAAATGAAATCACATGGAACGTGAACGGATGAAACAATTTAACTGGTAATGGCTTTTACGTGACTGATATTTGGACAGTAGAGTTCAAACAACTAAACTTGATTTGTTTCGACTTTGTTTCTGAATTATTAAAATGAATCTTCGGGGAGCTTCCTTCTGCTGTATGAATTAAAAATTCAAAGCATTTTGTAATTATCTCGAAATGAACTGAGCTTGTGCTTTCTTTGTGTCTACATTTGGCGCAATGGAAACTTTATTTTAACGGGTATTTTTTTTCTATTTTAATTATCAAAGTGCTTTTCAAGAAGAGTTACATGAAATTTACACATTTTTTATAACGTACCTTGCGTCATGCTTATTGAACGTAATTATGTGAGTGATCAATGTGAACCATTCTAATTTTTTGTAGATGTCATCTATATACGTCTCACTCCACATATTAATAAGTGAAAAAATTCATAAGATTTTTGGAAATTAGGGATATTAGACAGTAACTATATAATTTATTTCAGTGAAGTAGATGCTTTTTTATAATGATATCTGCATGTACTCAACTGCGTTGCTAGAAAGATGGCCTTGGTTGATTTGATTCACCGTTGACAGTTGCCACTCAACCAATGTGTGGAAATCAAATAGGGAAAAATGTATTTAAGAATAAAAGTAGAATCCTTAAAATGTGTTATAACATTCTAAATGAAATGTGTAATAGAAAGCTTTAGGATTCAGCTTCATACTTAACAAAAATAGTTACATCTTTATATGTAACGTAACTTTCAACAAAATGAAGTTAATTTAATGTTAATCGATAAGATGAAGCTTCCAGTTGTGTTGATTCTATAATTTGTGCTATCTTTCATTGTTCCATAGTAAAGTTTTCGTTTCTATTTATGGATGTGAACGTCCAGTCCAAAGCACATCATTAAATTAAAAATTAACAGCAGATGATTTATAGATTTCTCATGGCTCATATCTTTTGTTCTACCTTTCTGTTTCCACACAGGGCCGTAACCAGTCAGCAAATCAGAGAGGGTTTTCAAATGTTTTGGTGGGGCTAATTCACAGCTTGTATTTTTCCTTCTACTTTAACGGTATATAAATATAGACAAAAGTAGAGGGCAAGTCCCCTCTGTCATAAAACTTTTGACTGCAAAGTTTTAAATGTACAGGGTGATTAGAAAATGAGTATACATTTGAAAAATTAATAATTCATGGAATAATGTAGGTACAGAGGTAAAAATTGACACACATGCTTGGAATGACATGGGGTTTTATTGTAACCACACAAAAAAAGGTTTTAAAAAAAGGCCGACAGATGGCACTGAACAGCAAAACATCAGTGACTCTGCCTGAGAATCGTGTATAAATGTAATGGGCGCTGTAATGGGGGAGAGAATCAGATGCACCAGCAATCGCAACATTTTGACGTTACCAGAAAAGGCAATGTTATTGAAGCTCTACTATCAAAATGGGGAATCTGCCGCGATCAACCGACATCAAAAGGCATGCTAAAAGACAACATCCAACGCCAATTTCTCACCATAATCACAGATATGCTGCACAGTGCTGTGCACAACATTGTCCCTCGGCTACAGCTATTGTTGCGGGATGACGGTGGACATGTTGAGCATTCGTTTTGAAGAACATCGTCTTTGCTTTGTCATAATTTGTTATGCTAATTATTGCTTTTCTTATCACACGAAACGCCATCTGTCGGCCATTTTATGAACTTTTTTGTGGATACAATAAAACCCCATGTCATTCCAAGCATGTGTGTCAATTTTTACCTCTCTACCTACATTATTCCGTGAATTATTAATTTTTCAAATGTATACTCATTTTCTGATCACCCTGTACTATGGCTGATATTAGTATTGAAAGATTATGATATTTTAAGTTCATTGTCTAAGTGAAAATAAAACACTTTTTAAAAATAAATTCCTATTCTGATATAATGTGTAATGTCTATTTAAATTATGCAAATAAAAATGTATTTAACTTTGTTAATATGTAACACTGGGAAATAAAATAACAATAATTGAGAAACCTTAAACATAATAAAACTTTAAAACTGCATGAGATACATTTTTACCAACTACATTTTGTAGCGCTTCCTTTTTCCTTTACAAAGTTACATACCATTTATCACAAAATTATTCATAAAAAGATACGGTTTCTTTTCGCTTTTTAACACGTTATTACTGACGGAAGAAGAAAATATCACATGAGACATTTTGATTAAAGAGCTTTTAAAGTTACTTTTCTACCCTTTTCCTTCCGTGTACCCGGATCGATCTGCAAGTTATTACGTTAGTAGTTGGCGTTGAAAATTTTGGTTGATTTCTCACTTCATTTATCACGAGGTAAATAGTTTTCAAAGAGGTCAAGAGGGATCTGTTTAAATTAATATTTGGTTTGTTAAATTCTGACGGATACTCAAATTTCTTTATTCCTCTCTCCATAAATGTATATCGGAAGTTTTAACATCGAAGATTAAAATTTCATTTTATTGATAGTTTGAGATGTAATTCGGTAAATTTAGTTTTATGCCTTACTTAACATAAATTCGATTAATTTAGTTTTCCGCATTTAAAGTTAATCCCTTCAAGAAAAATCACCGGACTGCACATTCAATAAAAGTAAATTTGAAAGTGTACTTTTATTAAAATGTTGATTTTTTATGAAATTTTTATTAGAATTTAAATTGTGAATGAATGTACAGCTTCTCCTTTTTACGTAAGACTTTTTATATATTTATTTTACAAAGCTTTTATATACATTTCGATTTTTCATCTTGAAGTTTTATATGAAGCCGTGTAATGTGTAGTTGATTGCTTTCCTTTTATTTTGTAATACGTACACCCCCCCCCCCTTTTAAAAACAAAAACAATTTAACACAATCTTTTCAAACTTCTTCCAAATATATCTCTCATTTAATTTAATTTAAATTTAAATTTATTTAACATTTATTTTTATTTTTTACACGAAGAACTTAGATGAAAATCGGAATTCGCGGGTTTCCCAATTTGTCCGCTTTGTAGAGGTAAATACACTATATTGATAAAAATCGCCAGACACTTTCAGTTTTAGATGTTTTATCGAATATCTAAAGAAATACTTGACAAATTCTTTTAGAAAACTTTGGGAATATAAAGAATATGTTTAACCTCATATTTTCCCACGAAGATTTGATCACGAGGGCAACTAGGGGAATCAACAACAAATTGAAGAAAAATAACATTTGGGATCACCCTGTAAAATAAAGTGCAGGAAATATCTGTCGCTGCAGTACATGAGTATGTGGATATTGTACAACATTTCTGTCCATTTGTGTAAGAATAGCGCGTATATTCATGGAAATATAACAATTTCTTTATAAAATTCAAGAAACTTTTGCATGTTTTTTGTAGAGCATGCAAGGTTTTCAACCAAATTTGACGTCGGTTTTAGAAAATTTGACAAAATGGAGTAGGAACAACACAGTATAATTACATTACATATATATTTGCATATAAATATATTAAATATTTAATGAAATGTGAGCAGTTGTATGAAGTAATTTTTAACTCTCATGCGCGAAATACACACCAAAGATTTCCTTACGTGATGTAGAAGTTATAGAGTAATTAATATAAAAAGACCAGACGAATATCTGGAAAATTCATAAAGATATTGGAAATATAGTGACCTGCATTTCGGTTGTCTTCGAAAATTAGCCGGATGATAAAGGATTTTCAACAAATTTAGTATTAACTGACTTCCAACAAAGAAGCTAGTATTTAATGAATGTCAATGAATAGATTTGGAACGGATTCTTTGATTTTAAATTTTCTCCCCCTTGGAATAGGCGCGTTTTGGTGGTTTTTCCAAGAAAAACTAAAGCATTAATAAACTAGTCGTTGGGGGCCACCGTAATATTTACCCATCATGGATATGCATAATATGAAATATGAAAATGAAACATGTGTAAACTATTTATAAAATGCATTGCAGTTCGTATAAAATCGTGGTTTGATGACGTCGTAAACTTTAAATCCTCTATTACTGAATTTCGTAAAAGAAACATCCTTATAACTCCAAAATTTATAATCATAATAACTAACGGTTTACTGCGTCGGATTAAGCGTCTCATTTCAAAATAAAATATATCTTTGAATTGAAATTTGAATGAAATACAGGGTCATGAAAAATCGAAGAGTGTGGAAAATAAGATTACAAATATCTCGGCAACTAATTATCCGATCGACTTAATTCTTTATGCAAAATTTATGTGTTTTTTTTTCTCAAGCTTTGGGGAGAACATGGATTCGTGTGCAACAACTGACGCCGTCGGAGCAATATTAAAAATACGTGACCGGGAAAACGTTGTAACAGAAAAACGTAAACATGCCGTACGAAGTCGGCAAGGCAGTAAGACATGCCGTACGAGACGCCGAGATATCGGCAATACATCGCATGCGTAAATGCCAAGAACAATGCCGATAAAATACAAAAAGAATGGCAAAAACAAACAATGTAAGAATTCATCTCACAGTTAGTTCCATTAATAATGTTGTACAAGGCGACGACTAAAATTTTCTTAATACTAGTATTCAAAAAGCGGCCCATTTGGGAGTCCAGAATTCGGTTCCATTTATTTAAAAATATCCTCTCTAAAATCCTCTTTGGACCTGTAGAGCAATAACGTTTGTATTCACCTGTAGCTTATTAAACCGATTAGCCTTAAATCGGATTTCGTTAAAATTGCTTATGAAATTATTTCTTCCTTAAATATAGCAAAATTTTGATGCTTAACTTATTTTAAAGAATTAATGTAACAGTTTTCAGAAATTATAAAAACAAAAATGGCGGCGAACATTTTTTTCATGAATGTTACTTCATTTGTTTCTATACCCAATTTTCTTTTCTACTCTAAAACAGATATTATACGCCTACACAAATTTTTACACATCATTTCAACCATAAAAAATACTGTCAAGAACTTATTTTTCAGCTGTCACTTTTGTTTCTTCAAAAAAAAGTCTAATATTAAAACACCTAAGTAAAACATCGGAAAGACACAACAATATTTTATAAACAAAAGTGCAAAATTGTAATGTTATTTTCTCCAAGCAAGATTATTATGCACATAAATAACACGAAATTGAATAACGTAAAAAACTTGTATCATAGTGTAAACATTATTCTGAATACTAACACTTGTGCTTGTTGTATTTTTTCCCTTATTGTATATAACGGAAAATAAGGGAAGCGGTTATTGATTTGATGTAGCAAAAATGTGAAATATCGAAACCAAAGATCTAAAGCTTCATTATTTATAAATATATTTACATATGCAATATTTTTGACTGTATTATTGTATGGTGGATAAAATTTGTTGCGCTTTTGTATCGAGAATGAAGAAACCTTATTTCAATATATATTCTTTCTTTTCAGACTTTGTTCTGCAGAAACGAAACTTTCTGATGGGATAAAGAGGCAGTCATTTTTTTCGTCCTTCTGTGTTTTTCTTTTGTTAGTGCGGTAAGTAATTTAAAAAAAAATATATATATATATAATTTAAAAAATATATATTTTTTATTTTTGTCATTTAGAGTTTTTGTAGAAATTTATTTGTAATATTTTTATGGTGTTTTTTTTTTATTGTAGCCGTTTTGTATTTCATTTTTAAAAGATTTGGTTTCAACGAAACTTTTTAAAATAAATATTTTTTATTTTTTGTTCAAAATAAAGTATATATGAGATTGAAAGCCGACATTAATCCAGGAAAAGTAATTACAAAGAAAAACTGTGCTAAAAATTATGAAAGTGAAGTTTAAAGGGACTCGGTATCCTCCATTTTACGAAAAATGACGAAAATATCAAATTTTCAACTGTTTCCTTAAAATGAATTTTGACATCTGTAGTATATTCTCACGAAGTGCCATGAAGATCCGATAATTAAAGGTACTAGGAGATCTAACCCGGGCTACCAGGATACATGTGAAGAGCATTTTTTTTTTAAATTATTGAAAACTGTAATCGATTTTTTATATTTAATATACAGGGTATCCTAAAAGTCATTGATACATTTTAAAATTCAATAAAAGATCAAGCATTTGGCGTACTAGAGTGCGGTTTGGATGAACATGTTTCTTATGATCGAAAATTTTGTTTAAGCAAATAAAAAAATAGTTCCAGTAATTTCTCATAGATGGCGCTGCTTCTGGGAATTTATCGAATAGATAGAATGCCGTTATACATAACAATGGCCCTAGACGCACAATGCGTATGCACAATTTTTGTCCAAACTATGGCAACCCACATTCCATAACTTAACAATATTTGCCCTCCTGAGTTCAATTAAACAAGTGAGGATGCATAGACGAGTATTGTTAACTTCTGGAAGGTGGGTTGCCATAGTTTTGACAAAAACTGTGCATACGCATTGTACGTCTTTCGCCATTGTTATGTATAAACGCATTCTATACCTATTCGATAACTTTCTAGAAGCAGCGGCATCTATGAGACATTTTTGGAATTATATATATATATATATATATATACTAAAACACAATTATACATTTACATTAACCACGCTATGTAGCCAAAACAAATAACAATATATCAACTGAACTCTAAACTATAACCAATTAAAACTATAAAACAAAAATAACCAAACTCAACATACTAACGAAAAATCAATACCAGGAAAATTAAACCTGAAGGCAGGAGGGCATGGCTAACAACATGCGCTGCAGGGTTAAAACCGGCTTTTACGTTAACAACGTCCCCCTTCTCCTGCCGAGACCAAATTAATTCAAGCTATCAACTAAAATACCAAGCTACACACAGCAGCAACCAACTCTATCTGAATCCATCCAACAACTGATCAAGACCACCCTTAGCATTCAAAAATGAATTCATTTCATTTCTATATTTACTTCTACCTATAAAATTGATCGTGTTTCTCCTTACAAAGTTCACAGGGTAACCTTGCATCAATGCCATGTTAATCCACTCCATGAACTCGCCAACCGCATCGCCAAATCTTGAACATAACCTTTCAATACGAACTAAACCGTTTGTAAATACATTTCTAAATACTGAAATATGTACGTTCGATTCAAAATTTAAGATTTTTAAAGTTTTAAAATCGAAATCATTTCTCTTGTCGTAAACCCTTGTTATTAAATTGTCATTCTCCAACACTAAATTCACATCCAGATAATTGATGTTTTTAATATTTCGGGAGGAGAGTTCTAGTTTTAAAGTATTTGGATAATATTTAAAATCTAGGTTTACATTTTCGTTATTTAATCCAACTATTATAACATCATCAATATACCTATAACTCAATATGTCTCTATTTAAATTATTGTTATTCTCATATATATGTAAGTAGATGTCAGCTAAAATTGAACTGCAACTCCCCCCCATTGGGATTCCACGGATCTGTTTAAATACTCTGCTCCGCTCATACAAGTAATTCTCTTGCACTACCAATTGAAACAAGTTAATAAACCAATCTTTATCGCTATCTATATTGCCGTTTTTATTATAAAAATCTATAACCTTTTCCTTTAAGTCCTGTAGGTTAATTGTGCTGTATAGGTCTGCAAAATCATATGCAAACAAACTCTTTATATTTTGATATTTTCTCAATTTGTCTAATAAAATGTAACTGTTTTTTATAATAAATGTGGACTCCGTACTCAACACTCTATCAAACACACCACTCAAAACTCCCAACAATTTCTTGTTAGCAGACTCTAGGTATGAACCATACCCACAAGTTACAATTCTAAATTTCACTGGTTTTTTATGAAACTTTGGCACTAGAACAAGATATGGGAAAGTTTGACTTTTCTGCTTTAACTTAACTTTTTTATATAGTGCCTTAACCCTGTTTTCCATCACTGAAACTCTCGACTTCAACAGCTCATAATTATCGCTATTATTATAACTCTCATTTAATATTTCACCATAAAATTTTTTACAGATTAATGCATAACTTGTGTTAGCTTTATCGACATATGTAATTATAAATTTACTCTGAAGTTCTTTAATAGAGTTAATTAACCCAGTATAATCCTCCTGAGACACTCCGTCACAATCTCTAACATATTCTCTCTTTAACTCTTTTAAAATATAGAATTTCCACTCATCAAAAACATTACTTGGTAAGCTATATTTATAAGTCAATTTTTGTATAAAAATATCTATGTTAGTTGTAAACCGTTTAATGGCTGCACTTTTCGTTATAATTCGTTTCATTCGATATTTTGTGCCATATTCCATCCTCTTTCTCAGCTGTTGGTCTTTTACAATCTGTAAATTACCAGTAATAACATGTCCATAGTATTTATCTATATAATTAATAAATTCTCCATCATTGCAACTGCATGTACTTTCATCAATACCCCTCTTTAGGTCTTTTGCATATCCATTATAATTAAACATAATACGGCCTAAAGGCTTATCATATTTAAATGCCTTAGTTATTTTTACTTTACTCACTGGTAGTAGATCAATGTACTTGTTTAAAATTTTATCAAAATTAACTCCTTTATAGCAATTACCCAGATAATCCAATATAAAATAGATCTTTTCTTCCGTACTTTTGTGACAGTTCTTTAAATTGCAATATCTCTGTAGATGCTGTTTCTTGATTCTATACCGCAATAAATCCAAACCCAAATCGTTATTAACATTTCTTTTGCTAGATTGTAAAGTTATTAAAGTCTCCGGAATCAATTTCTTCTTTATATTAAATATAATTTCCTTAATGTCATTTTCTTTTCGATGACTATCACAATTATTGATTTTTCTATTTCTTTACAAGTATTTAGATTTTTAGAATTATTCGAATTGATATTATGTCTAATATCACTATTGATAAGCTTTTTCCTTATATCATGTTTTATTTTGTCATAAATAGAGTTATCCAGATTCCCATCTCTAAAATTCTGTAGGACATTCTGATTAAACATAACATTTAAACCATACGGGTATACCGTTCCATATTTGATCATCATTTCTTTTTCGCAAATCATTCTTTCTAACTTATTTGGGACAATTTTTAATATAGATATTCTAACGTTGTCCACTCCGTGCTCGGCAAAATGAGTAATTTCAATCTCCTGATCCTCTTTTTTGGTCTTAAGATTTCTTATTTCCGATTTATGATTATTAATTCGCTTATTTATTGGAGTGGATGTTTGCCTGATATACATCTGGTTACACACATTACACCTCAATTTATATACACAGTTATATACCTTACAGAATTTCATACATTTCTTTTCAAACACTTCACCCTCATTTTCTATATCAGCACAAGGACACACTTTACATCTTTTGTCCCTACATTTAAATAGTTTAAGACCTTCTCCAATCTGTACTCTCTCAAAACACCTATTATAAAACCATCTTGTTTTATACGTTTTACCAATACCTACGCCATCACTATCATATGTTTTCTTGTTCATTAAAGTTTGATTATAAATATATCTGGTCCTATACCTCATCCCACCTTTATTTTTACTACCACAACTGTTTACACACAACGAATAACTTAAACCATTGTTTTTATTTATTTTTGTAACATTATCTTTCTTTTTTTGTATTTTTTCTTTTCTGTTTCTCTCCTCATTCCCCCTCGTCTCACAAACATCTACAATATCACCCTCACAAGCTATACTCCTTAAAACTCCAGAACCTCTGCAAACACTATTTGCATGGTAGCTTTCTAACGATCCGATCCCCACCATGTAATCAGGATCCGACCGGGCACTACGGTATTTGATAAAATTCCGTATCTTGTTCATTAAAGTTTGATTATAAATATATCTGGTCCTATACCCCATCCCACCTTTATTTTTACTACCACAACTGTTTACACACAACGAATAACTTAAACCATTGTTTTTATTTATTTTTGTAACATTATCTTTCTTTTTTTGTATTTTTTCTTTTCTGTTTCTCTCCTCATTCCCCCTCGTCTCACAAACATCTACAATATCACCCTCACAAGCTATACTCCTTAAAACTCCAGAACCTCTGCAAACACTATTTGCATGGTAGCTTTCTAACGATCCGATCCCCACCATGTATATATATATATATATAATTATAATATCTATGTATATATATATATGTAAGATATCTATACTGTATAACGGGCGCACCTCGATATAACGAACACACATCGATACGCCTCTGTATAACGAGCGCATCTCGGTATAACGAACGCACATCGATCTCTCTGTAACGAGCGGTCGATCACCGCTATCACACATCCCATTACTAGATATCACGATGTTCGAAGGACCATATTTAGCGCCGTTAAGGTAGTTTCACGGCACTCTTTCGTCGAATCACCGTGTAATTCATAGGCTAGAAGATAAAAGTATGTAGTCGGACGGGTGTAGGCGAAATCAGCAGACATTTGCCTGGGAACTAGCTTTTATTCCAATTAATTACAAGTCTCTTTGATTAAGCTAGGCCCATGGGACAGTTTGAAGAGTCTTTTACCGGGGAAACATCGTCTTATCGTTCATATTTCGGCGAATTGCCGGACTTACAACGGCAAGGATGCCATCGCACTTCGAAGAATACTGGCCGTAGTTTTTGTGGAGAGTGATTAGAGTCAAAAGCCACGCAAAAAAACGTGCTCCTCACATTATATACATCGAAACTACCGCCAGAGACCGCTTTGCAACTTATGAAATAATGTAATTTAATTGGCTAATTAGCCCTTGACTCATATCTGGGTAAGCAGCCCAGATAATTAACATGCAAGATCTAGCCACCGGGAGAAGAGAGATGCGCTAACATCAGCACTTTTAATCTTAACGACGATTCAAAATTGATATCTGTTCGTAATAAATGTATCGTAAGGAAAGTTAAGTTACAGGGGCAACTAGAAATGAAGGCAAAACTTTAAAATTTTGACACGCGATTTAGGGATTTTAAACTTTGAATTTTTATATTTTAGTTTCTGATTTGGAAAGGGTTTAACTAACTATCCTTTCATATCAATCCACATTCGTTCACATTCAAAATTCTTTCATACTTTTTCACATTCATTTCATATATATATATAGAAGCGATTCTTAAAGGGTTATTTCATAAATTTTAGGAAATAATTTTTCGTTATATACATAGCTTATTTAAAAAAAATAATAATAAAATGATTAAATAAATAGTAATTTTTTTACTGTATTTTTACATATGTCATGCCATTTTATTTATTATTTTCTTAAACTAATTATCTTTTTAAAAACGGTCCATATTGTTATAGAGCACAGCTGTAAGAAAAACATGCAAAAAAAAAAAAAAAAAGAAAAGAAAATGTTTAAAAAAACTACAAATTGTTAAAGAGTGTGGTTTTAGTCATTAATTTTTTTATTATATATATTCTTTTCAATAATTATTTACGACAATGTCATTGATTTTACATATGATACCATAATTTAGCCTATTTGGCTCATAAATCACTTTTTGATTAGCTTCTGTCTGAAATACATAGTTACTATAGCTGCATTGCGCATTTAACTGTGTATTTACTAATTATATATTATACAATAATACTATTGTATCTTGGGTATCATTTGCTTATCTTTTGAATTTTCAAAATTCAATTTTATAACATCTATTTCGGGTTCTTTTTGTATTTTTACCAAAATTAATTTTGGACTTATTAATGCTTACGGTTTTTAGATATGCTGTCTTATTTAGTTTTGATGATGTTAGTTTTCTTCAAGGGACTTTATGTATATATGTAAATACTTTAATAATGTTTAATCAAGTATATATCAATCATTTAAATCAATTTGCTTTGTCATGTAATATTTTGGGTTTTATTTCGAATATGTTGTCTGAACTTGACTAACTTATTTCACGGTTTTCAGTTAAGCCATGTTATTAGCTCAATGTGGCCGAAGCATTATTTACAACATATTAGATAATTATTGTGAGTACGTTTTTTCATCTATACTTTAAATGTTTTTTATTTCCAATTGTTTTCTGGTAATAATGCAATGTACCTGGTAGAAATATACTGATCTTAGCATATTTGCCAGTATATTTTATGAAATATTGCATTATTTTTCAGACACATGTGGGGCTCTGCCAGGCTGAGGATTAAGCTTTACACGTGTCTTTTTTAGGTAGATTTCGTAAGAAATACCACCTATTACATTCTCACCTAAGTTGGAAATTTTGAAAATTTTTTGCAGATCTACGCAGATCATGACTCTCAGAACACAAAACCACCCCCAGTTCAAAACTTTATCTATCTATCTATCTATGTCACTTTTTTATGAACACGATAACTGGAAAAATTCTGCATAAATCTCTTCCAAACTGATACATAAAATCAAGGGGCATAAAATCTCGGTCAAGTTCGTTAATGGGCAAAATCGAACCAAGGAGGGGAATTGTGGGGGGGGGGGGGGGTTGTGAAAACAGAAAAAAACCCATAATTTCTTAATTATTATACGTATCGAATCCGTTTAAAGTTATTATTACTTCTAGGAAAAGGGCCGAAAATTTATGTATGACAGATTTTTGATATAATTAAAAATGGCCTCAAGGGGGGGGGGGGGGAGGGGGGGGGGTTAGAAGAAAAAAAATCATAGCTTCGTCAATTCACAAGATATCAAATCCGCGTAAACTTATTATTAATCATCTTAATATTATCTAAAACTTTTATTTTGACAAGTTTTTTATAGGACCAACCGTTATAGCAAAAAAAAAAAAAAAATAAATAAAAACAAAAAAAAATCCCTGCCGGCTCCGCCTGCAAACAAGTTATTTTTCGAAGTAGGCGCTTCCAACTCCCGCATCTTTTCGAAACTGATACATAAAATCAAGGGGCATAAAATCTCGGTCAAGTTCGTTAATGGGCAAAATCGAACCAAGGGGGAGGGAGGGGGGGGGGCTTTTTGTGAAAACAGAAAAAAAAACCATAATTTCTTAATTATGATACGTATCGAATCCGTTTGAAGTTATTATTACTTCTACGAGAAGGGCCGAAAATTTATGTATGACAGATTTTTGATATAATTAAAAATTGCCTTAAGTGAGGGGGGGGGGAGGGGGGTTTTAGAAGAAAAAAATTCATAACTTTGTCAATTCCCAAGATTTCAAATCCGCTTATATTTATTATAAATCCTCTTAATATTATCTAAAACTTTTATATTGACAAGTTTTTTATAGGACCAACTCTTATACCAATTTTTTTTTTTTTTTTTTTTTTTTTTTTTTTTTTTTTTTTTTAAATCCCTGCTTGCTCCGCCTGCAAACAAGTTAGGTTTCGAAGTAGGCGGTTCCAACTGCTGCAACATCGCAAAAAGGTCATTTCTTCCGCAATTCTCAACAAACAGGCGCCCCACAGTCTGCGTCTTCGAAATCTACCTGTGCCTGTAGGCCGAGCCGTCAGGGATTTTTCTTTTCCAATTCCGTTTTAATTCACTTGATATCCAAATTCAATTTTCTTACATTTTATGGCATATTATATAATTTTTTCATTTCCAATTTCCTTTGAATTCACTTGATATCCAAATTTCAATTTTCGTACTTTTTATGGCATATTATATCATTATTTTATAAATGTTTTTCACAACTGTCAGTATTTTCGGCTGCGTACTATTGATGAAATTGCTTTGGTAATTTTATGTTTGCATTTGTTAATTTTTATTAACTTTGTGGTATTCTGTCTACACTTTATATTAACTATCTCAATTGGAGATTAGGTTTGAAATGTTGAAAAAACTTGATTAATGTATTTTGAAATTCAAAGGTATTATATATATTTAATTTTACCACAAAAATTGTACTTTTCCTTATTTTTCTTTTTTTGTTTTTCAGATTTTTCTTCATAAACCCCTTTAATATATGTCAATAGATATATATTTATTTAAAGAGTTCCAAGTCTCCTTTAAGTATTGATATACACTGCAAAAAATAATTGTTGATTTTACATTATAAAACTGGCAGCTGGGTGCCAGTTTTATACTGTAAAATCAACAATTATTTTTTGCAGTGTACCCGAAAAATAAGATTTGTTAACCTTTTATGTTGTAACGGCTTAACCACTCCGAAATTAACCGACTCTTATAAATAATTCCGTACGAAACACATTTATTGTAAAATTACAGCATGCCACATAAATTAAATTGCATACTTTTTAAATTAAAACATATTTCTTTTTTATATGTGGATTTTTTTCGTCGATTAATATAAGGAAGGAGTTGAAAATTTTTAAATTGGAAACGAATTAAAATGAAAAATATACGCTCTCTTCTTTTTGTAACAGTTCTCTTTGTAATTAGATGTTTAAAATTTTATTCACAAGCCTTTCTTCTATCAGACCATGGTCACTTGCCATTCATCACTTGTCGAGCACACTTTATTCTGACGTGTACAATTCAAAAAGCAAACAATAATTGAAAATTTTAGAAAATATTTCATACATCTATTAAAAACTTCTATATTCAATCTATTACTACTCAAGACCATATAATTATTCTGTTAATATAATGCTCTTTATTTATTGTATTAATATGATATCATGAACCATCTTTGCGTAAAAATAACAGGCCGATAAATGAAACATAAGAGCGGCTTCAATGTTATCCTTCATGAGTATCGATAATTTTATTTGTAAAATCAGATACGCTCCGCGAGTCTTATTTTCATTGCTTTCATTCCTTTTCCGTAACACGTTAATCTTTTTTATTCTAATTAAGACTATTATTTTTTATGTAACGTAGTCTGTTAGCTAAATATATTGTTTCTTAAGATACATCATTAGTATTCTAATAGTATCTCCTATTAACATTTTTATACTCGTACATTAAAAACTATTTTTATTCCGTGTTTTTTATGTATGTAATATAGGGTTTGTAAGTTATATCATTCCAAGTGTATCGTGTGATAAAATTGCAAAAGTAATATAGCTAAAATATGAATTTCTTTTTGTCACATTTTTTTTTTTTTTTTTTTTTTTAATTTAGATATTTTTTCACTTATCAATGAATTATTACTGAATGATAGTTATAAGTTATATTTCTAGTTTTATCTAAATTATAGAATTGTTCCTTGTTGCTGTTTTATCATATTTTGATATGAGAAATTTTATTCATGATGAGTGTTTGTAATCGTTTTTAATTTAAGTTCTTTAACTTTTAAAACCTAATATTTAACTCAACAAGGGACAAAAAACACCCTTTACATTTTTTACATTTAGGACTAATGGAATATAATTTTTTTTTCGCATTTTCTCACATATTTAGATCAAGTAATTACAGGGTTGTACTAGAACGTTGGAAAAATACAAAGAAAATGAAGGAGAATTTCAATTTTCTCTTTAAAAATCCGTTAAAAACAAACCATTTTTAGAACATTTAGAACCAGTTAACAGTTTTTTGCCTTTACTTCTTTGTTTCACCTATTGACAGAAATTTATTTTTATATTATGTATTCCGCATATATAAATGTTATATTTATATAATTTATCGTATTGCACTATGGAAACACAGGGAAGTTTCTTTCGAAAGATTTAAGCTGAAAAATTTGTACTTTTAGAGAAGTTATCAAATGCTATCATTATTTGAGTTAAGATATGTGTAATGGATGCAATAAATTTATCAGTGTTTCACTTAAATTAAGATATTACTTATAAAAAAAGAACTTAGTGCAGCCATATTTAATGCAAACAAAAAACCATTTCACATAAATGCTTGCTCAAAAACGTATTTTGTATCGACATGTATACTATGTAATTATGTTTGGCAATTACTGAAACAATAGTGCTTGATAATTTGAAAAAAAAAATGTATGATTAGTATACTTTAAATCATGGTGGATAAGCTTAATTTAATATTTTCAAAAATTTATTTATTTCCCGATTTTATTTGTATAACCGATACATTACAATTAATATCATTCTGTAAAATACGGTTAACGAACGAAGTTGCAATTTGTTGTATTTATCGGGTTGAAATATATATTAAAAATATATTCCTTTTTGGCGAAGTGTAAAAGACTAAATACTAAGCATTTCTTCAAAAGCATTTTTTTCATTTCTTCTAAGCATTTCTTCAAAATTACTTCAGAAGTATATACTCCGAATGAGAAAACTGAGAATTCTCAAGAGATCTACTATTTCATCGATACTGATGTTTAAAACAAAACCTGTACTTTAAGGTATAGTTTTATGTCATAAGAAGTTCCAAAAACATAAATGTCTTTCTGTAATAACTTATATTTTTCAATAATAACATCTTGTTCCTAGTTATTTTCGCATCTTTCGTCTTGTTACATTTTCAACTTTTTGAAGATACTTATTTTATTTTTCATCAACGAAAACTGAAGACTTTGAACACGTTATACAATAATTTGGCGTCTTCTAAATGGGACGTGGTTCTTTCTTATATAAGTCATAAAAGCAACATTTCGAGCTTCTTTGAAAGTTTTCTCGAACTACTTTAAAAGTAAAGTAGTTAACATGAAACTAATACGATGTTATTGACTTGAAGGATGCATTTCTTATCGACATAACACAAAAACTTATCAGTAGCATTGAATTTTTTATTGAACTGAATTTTTTATATATTCGTTTGATAATGTTTCCTTTTTATCGGTTGTTTCTGTACAATAATTGGAAAAAAAAGCCTTTACTGTTATTATTATTAATTATTATTAATGTTGTTAGCATTATCATTATTATGAAGCGACAGGCTGCTTCTTGATTTGAACCGCAAGAAAAACATAGTGTCTATGATATAGAATCATTTATACATATTTTTATTCAAAATTAGTATCTTCCTAACTTAATTTTTAAAAGTCCTTCCGGCCTGTACCGGGAGGAAAAGGTAGCTTTCCTATATCTTAGTTTTAAAATTTTAGCTAATGTTACACGAAAACAGCAACTTAAAATGCAAATAAAACGTTTACAAAAGATTCGTTAATACTGAATTTGAATAAGAAATTCGCCAAATTATTGAGCAATAGCCAAATTGGCTTCATTTATGAAAACTTATTTTGGTCGCCAAATTTGGCGATATTTCGCCAAATGTCGCCAAGTTTGGCGCTAACGGATATGAATATATAGTTTTATGCGTTTGATTGGGAAAATTATTACAACAATGAAAATTTTTGTAATGTGCTGTCTTGTTTCAAAATGTCAGCCACCCTAGAATTTCAAACTGCTCTATCTCAGCCGTTTTTTAAGATAGAGGTAAAACAAAAAATGCTCTGGAATCCTCGTTTCAAGGCCTAACACTGAATTAAAAAATAAATTTGAATTTTTAACTTTTTTGTATAGTTATTTTAGTTTTAAATTTTTAAATGGTCGCCATCTTGAAACAAAATGGCGGACCAAGCTGGCCAACGAACTCGGTCGAGACATTGGTGAGCTTAATACACACAATTAGTTTCATCAAAATTGATTTATAAATACGAGCGTTATCGTATGACATAGGTCAGATATATATATATATATATATATGGAGATATATATATATATATATATATATATATATATATATATATATATATAAATCAACATTTGAACGGAGGGTGGTTTTGGGATCTGGGGGTCATGATCGGTGAAAATATATCGAAATTTTCCGGAACTGCTTTCCTCCGAACGGCTGCAATAGGTAGCTTTATACTTTTTTGTATTGAAAGCTACCTAATACATTTATTAATATTCTGTTCGTTAAAATATCTCTTTATTCTAAAACCTCAAATGTTATTTTCTTTTCTCATATAAAAGGCTGTATTTATTAAATGCGGCATGTGCGTTAAAAATCTATTTTTGAATCCAACTGCGGTTACAACAGATGTAATGTAATGTTTTCCGGACATTCATTTTTATAGCTGCCTGGTACACCCAACCTCTTTTTGTCCATAAACAATTGTGCAAATTAAACTAATTTCCCAGATACGAGTTAAACTGTTTCCTTTGTCTAAATTCCATTCCCATGGGGTTGCCCGTATATGTCCACTAAAATTACGATTTCGCCAAATGTGGGAACCATTTCATTCCTCCCGCGCAAACATTTATACTAATTACCCGTAACGTACAAAGAAATTCTTATATGTCTGCGATCTGTTGGCTCAATGTCCATCGAATGTTGGCGAAACAATCTATTTCAAAAAACAAAAAACAAAAAAAAAACATCACTCCCAGCTCTCAGCCTGCCAACAACGGTTTGATTTGCTTTGATAGCCGAAACCACCCCATTTCTTAACATCTTACGTGCTATATATTTCAATAAATAAAATATTCAGCTGAGATGACTTCGCCTTCATTTAATATTTAATGTCTGCCTTTCTCATGGATTTCGAATACTGTGGTAATTGCTTGTTCAACGCATGTACGAAGTTACGGCGCATAAATATTATCAGAATTTATCGTTTAAGCATAAAAATATTTCAGCCCAAGAACACCACCGCAGTGTCGTTTATGATAAAGCAGCCCGATCATGGAAATAAACCGTTATGATGGTGATTGTTGTGTTTTGGGGTATTACTGGGCGGGATAACTTATTAATCATTCATACCGTATATTTCATGAAAGATGATAGAACACTTTTCTAAAAATAAAGGAAAAGAAATACTTAACCCTTTCAGGGGCAAGTAAGGCAAGTAATTGTGTTTCTGTAGTGTTGAATTTATACCAGAATTTTCGAAACACTTTATTTGCAAATATGAAAATACAATTTTACAGCTTTGTTTCCCCAAGTTATGAAAGTAAAATGTTATTTAAAAAATCTGGTACAAATCTTGATTAAAATTAAATGATGTAAATATTATACCACTTTCCTTCAAAAGGTTTAATCAGAGATAATTTTTGAGGTGTTGCTTTACCTTTTCTTCAAACAAAAATTTTAATGTAATCTTAATTAATCTGGCCCTTCCAAAAAAAAATAAAAAAAAGCCTAAAGTTTAGATATGAAAATATCAAAAATTTTCCGTAACGATCACTAGAAGAAAAAATAAATGTGTTTCATTACCATTAAAATTCTACGAATATTTCAAAATTTCGAAGTAAAATAACTACTTGATTCTTTTATTTAATGATTTTATTCTATAAAATTCTTCGGGTTTTAAACATCCTCCTTTTCCCCCCCTTTCCTAAAATGAAAATATTAATTAAAAAAAAAACATTTATATTTAGTAAAATGTACGAGAGCTTCTTAAAATCGGTTTATTTTTTTTTTCGTTATCAAGTTTATCCTTTTCAAAATAATGACCTGCTGTCTCAAATGTCTCGTGTTTGAACATTAGTTTGAAAACATTTACGACACAAATGGCTACCTAGGATAATGAAAAATATGCAAAGATTAAACTTTAAAATTGAGATTTATGTTTTACTTTTAATAATAATTGGTTATAGCTAGATAGTTTTTACATCATCATTATTCCCCCCCCCCTACCCCCCTTTTTTTTTGCATTTGTAACTGCAAGAGAGGGTCATTTTCTTTTTAAGTTTTATGCTGTAGAAATGGTGGGCGATTCTTGTAAGATGATAGGAATAAACGAATGAAAAGGAAAGTGAGATTAAAAAAAATATAAGAAGCATAAAAGTAATATATATATATATTTTTATTATTATTACTGTTTTACTTTTTATTGGAGTAGCATATGAAATACTAAATGTTACTTTTTAATGGCTGAATGAAATACATTTTCTATTTTAAATTAGTTCGCTTGTACAAATGTTTTATAAGAATAAAAATTTCAGTAGATTTTTCTGGTATTTAAATACTTTTGAAACTTGATTTTTTTTTTCAAAAGGTAATAATTATGATTTTTTCGATTTCATTACCTCATATTACTTAAAGTAATTTACTTTTAATGACTTACATCTTACTTTGTGTAAGAATCTTCCTAAATATACAATACTTATGTATAAAGTTAAATACATTTACTTACAAACTATAGGTATAGGATAAACTACAGGCATGTCTAGAAACGTCCAAAACTATTATGATAATGAAAAGCTAATAAAAGTGTGCTTAAAATACGACTAGTCGTTACTGAAGTCTGCTCTTCTTTCTCATTGCAAAACTTTAAATAGAAACTAGTCTCATGAAAGTAGAAACTATCGATTTATGTATGAAAATATTATTTTTCTTTTTTGTTATGGTGGCAATAAAAATATTTCAAAAACTTTACTGTTATTACTATTCTTGAAACATTTCACAATTATGATGCGACATTATTCGATTCATAAAAATAAAATATGTTTCGATACTTTATTTAATCATGTTAGTCTCTAAAATCCTTCAAGTTTTAAAACAATTTCTTTCCTTTATATATATATATATATATATATATATATATATATATATATATATATATATATATATATATATATATATATATAGTAGTTATAATACAAGTAAATAATATAAAAACTTCTTGGAATCAATTTAACTTTTTCATTTCCCCATTTTTGAAAATAACAACTTAATAGCTCAAATATAATAAAATATATATGTAATATCTTAATATATATCAAATGTCAGGTGTTTCAACTGAAGTTAGAAAAACACATTTTTCCAAATGGAGTATACCTGGGATAATGGAAAATAAGTATAACGATGTAGAGATTAAATTTAATTGAAATTTATGACTTGCTTTTAGTAATAATTTGTTGCAACGTATGTTAGATAGTTTTAACATCACTATTTTAATTCGTGTTCTTTTGTATGATTTTACTTACTTAAAAAAAAAAAAAAAAAAAAAAAAAAGGGAAGAAGGATTTTTTTTTCTTTTTTTATTCAGCGTAAATGGTAAGTGATTTGATGAGATTAAAAGGCTAGATAAATGGAAAAGAACGTGATATTTTACAAAAAATTGAGAAAGAGGGTGGCAACAGCAATTTTTTATTTCTCTTTCACTTTTATTGAAATAGCTTATGACATATTTTACAACATTACCTTTTTCTTGGCTGAACTAAATGATTTTGTTTTTCACGTGGAGTAGCATTGAGATTCAATATATATAAAAAAAAAAAAAAAAAAAAGTGAAATTTTTGTAAGTATTTCTGTAAATGTACATAATACTTTTAGTGGATACTCCTGAATTTCTACTCATAGTATTATGTATTATTGTTTACTTACTGTACTACTTACTATTATTTGTTAGATAATATTACATACGGTAAAATGATATTCTTAGTCCAAATTCAGCGAATTTTGAAAATTGATTCTACTGATTTTTCATCACTGAATTGGAATTATTTATTAAATCTATAATAATTCTATAATAGTTCTATATCGCTTTAATACGGAGATACACGCTGGTAGATAGATTATGTTGTTATCTTCTATTAAATGATTTACTATATTAAGAGTATATTATCGCCCTTAACTAATTTTTTTAAAGGCCTTTTTGCATTTAAAGTGGCTTATATAAGGAAATCTGAATTCTTTAAAAGTTTTTTCCCCATCTTAAATTTAACAGTAGTCTGTACTTTCCAAAAACTATTTTCTTTTTTTCTTATATGTAATCTCGTTGTATTTAATTTTTAAATCCTCTATAAAAATCATTAGATGGAACTAATATAAATGGTTATTACTTTTAAACAGTTTTTATAAATCTGTAATACTGCGATATATTGTTATTTTAAATAATAATTTAACTTTTTTCAAACAGAAGGAAAAAAAAAATCTTCATTTTACTATCTATAAAAATAAAATATTGCCCCATTACTGTCTTATCGAATGATATTATTCCCCGAATTGTCTTGTTTAATGCCCTTTCTTTTTCAACCTTCAATTCTGTATAAAAAAATGTTATAACTCTGAAAGTCAATTTAATTTTTTTTTTTTTTTTTAACCAGAGGCCCTTTTATATATTTTTTTTTTCAGAGCAATTTCTTATACATCACGTATATTACAACTTAAGCCGAAAAGGGTTTTTTTAAGCACTTGGTGGAAGCTATGAATAATGAGAAACAAGTATGCTACTTAAGAGATTAAACATAAGTAATTGAGATTTATGAGTTAGTTTCAAGATTATAATTGATTCTAAGGTATTACTGGCTCTACTGTTCAAGCCACGAGTTCTTATATCTTCGTTTTCATTCTTTTGCCATTTTTTTGTGGGTGGTGTGATGAAAAATGTATAAAGAAATGCATTATTTTTTTTTAATTTAAGGATTAGTCTGCATAGTATAATTTGAATTAGTGATTTCCTGTACTATAAAAGAGCTTGAAATAAAAATGTATAGATAGTTCTTTTATCCTCGTTTAATTAAAAAAAAAAAGATTCAAAACGATAGATACATAAAAATTGTAGTAGTAGAACAAATCTTATTTTCTTCCCTGTGATATCATTTTCAGAGGATTTAAAATTTATCTTTTTTATATATCATACTGTTTTATTTGAGCTGTAAAGATTTTGTATTGAAATGGAGAATTCATAAAAAAAGGGGGCTATCATGCTGATCTAATAGTTAAGGAGTGAGACGTTATGAAAAACCTATTGCAGGATTTGATGTTCATAGTTAGTATGGGTTGAATTTAACTTAAAACAGGAGTAGCGGTTTGTTTAACACCCTTATACAAAATATGACGGCAGCGCCTTATATTAACAAACTGATCTTAGAAAATTTGAGACCACATTATTGCACATCCCTCTTTTTGACTACACATATCACCTATCAGATAAATAAGATCATACTTTCGTATTCAGAGTCGATCCAGGAAAAATTTGAGGCCTATTTAGGATCCCTTACAAAAATCCATTTAAGAAAACAGGAATCACAAAATTCATTTTAATAAAACAGGTCCCTTCACAAAATTCCTCTTAATAAAATAGGCACCTTCACAAAATTCCATCCCATAAAAACATACTCTTCATTAATTATTTTTATTTTGTTATGTTTTAAAATGTGTAAACTTGCAAACAAAACAAGTTCACCGAAAATGAAAACTTTACCAGAAGGACTTAAAGAAGAAATTATTACTAAACGCTTCGTTTGAATTTGAGTAGCTAAATTTCATCTTTCGTTACGAAATGTTGTTTTTCACAAAACTATAATAAATTTCACAAAAATAACTTATTTTTCACAAAATGGACCTCAAGAAAAAAAAAAAAAAAACCTGCGTCTACCCCCAGTATTTTCGACACTTGAATTCATGCTATTAATGTTTTACATTTGCAACATCAATTTATTTATTTATTTATATCCTACTTGAGCGCCCGACCTATAAATGTCATAGGCTCATTACGAAATCCGGCTCTTTGCAAATAGCCTAGACTGTTTGCAGAGAGCCTGTTTACAAACAGCCGGGCTAATTGGAGAATCATCTCCATTTCTCCAATCAGCCTGATGTTTTTTCAGGCTGATTAAAATATAATCAATATTAATTGCCTAATATAATAAATATAATAAATTAATAATAAATATTAATTGCAGGCTTATTGCATACAGTCTAGAAGCGTTAGGCTAATTGGAATATGGCTATTTATTTCTCAATCAGATTGATATTTTTTAGGTTTATTGCAAAGCCTAGATATCGTTAGGCTAATTGAAAAATGACAACTTGTTTCTCAATCAGTCTGATTTTGACCCAGTTGTTTGTCCAAATATCGTGTTGTACCCGACCCGAATATGAAAATTTCATTTGAAATCAACCTGTAACCCGACACGAAACTGACAAAAAAAAAAAAAAAAAAAACAGAACCGTAACCCGATCCGAACACTACAAAATAATTTCCTTCGACGCGTAACCTGACCCGAATCTTAAAATTCCATTTGAAGTCAAACCGAAACCCGACCAGAACCCGACAAAATAATTCTGTCGAACCGCAACCCGACGCCAACCTGGCAAAACATTTCTATCAAACCGCAACTCGATTCGAACCCGACAAAATAATTTCCGTCGACATGCAACCCGACATATTTTAACAAGAGCCCAAAAATGGACAGATCTATATTCTATAATATTCAAATATAATAAAATTTCTGAATAGCGGACACCTCTGCATTGGTTGGTGCTCTCCCTAAGTTTTTTTTTTCCCTGGTCGGGTTGACTGTAATTTTATTTTTCTGTGAGTCGGATTCACTCTAGATGTTTCTTGCGTGTCAGATTTAGTTTTTTTCAAGCAGGGACGTTGGGATTTTCACAAACAAATTAATGAAATTAAGCAGAACTATGTTTCAGATGAATTAAGAGTCTACGCTAGTCACGCGAAGGAACGCTCAAAAATACAAGAGATCTGAAATTTGCACAATTACTGTTAGATCATGTAATTGTAGTGGATTTATATGGATTATTATTAATATTATATGAGTACTTTAAAATATATTGAAGTATTAGTTAACATTCCAGTTTAAAAAAATATATATCTTATGAAGGGAAAGATATAACAGTATGCATTTTTTAAGAGTTACTACCATCAAACATGTTCAGAAAAAAGCAGGGTGTTATCTCTTTTTCCTTCTGGATTATGACAAATTCAATGTGGAAAAATTTCAAAAATCAGCATTTTCGACAATTTGTAACTCAAAAGGCGGAAGTTATGCTACTTGGCATGAAAGGACTTCTCTATACTGATTGATTTTCAGCTAATCTACCAAACTAAAAGAGCCCGTGTGGAACAAAAAACACCATGTAACCCTGTCTTAGTTATGCGGTGGATAGAAAGAAAATGCGTCGTCTGGAAAACACTGATTTCTTTTGAATTTTTGAATAACCTATTGCCAAAAGAAACACATACTTTGAAAGAGCAGAAAAATTCCTATAAGGGGACACTATTTTCATCACGATATCTGGATTTAAACGTCGAGTTGCAGACGCTAAAACATTGGCGAAGTGTATAACCGAATTGTCAAAAATATTTTCAACCGGCAATATCACAAAAATTTTTCTAGCTGCAATCGGTCAAATTGAATAAAAGTCACCCATTAAAGTACTCAATAATAATAATAATAATAATAATAATAATAATAATAATAATAATAACAGCTAAATTTATGACAATTGCATGATTTAATAGATAAAACTGTGTAGATTTCAGATCTTTTGGAGTTTTTTTTATTAATTTCAGAAAATATGCAAAATTTTATAAATCGTTTAATTTTGTAAGATGACAGTTTTCATCCTCCCTCCTCTATTTAAAAAAGATTTTTTAATATTTAAGAAAGAATATTTTGAAGAAATATTTTGCAAATGGATTTTAACTTTATTTCTTTATAGTTTTCCACATAAATATAGAAAAAATAAAAATAGTGATGCAACCTATTTTCGTTGAAATTGTGTGTAATGTCACTTGATTATTTAGTCTTACACTTACAGTAAAGTTACAGCATAAAAAAGATCCTGGCCAACTCATGTTATTGGCTATAAAAAATATTAAAATTCAAAATTGTACATTTTATATAGTTTTTCTTTTCTTTTTTTATCTATGTGTGTATTTATCGAAGAACCAAAAATATTTCAGGTCCATGCAGATTCCATATAAGATAAACGAAAACTCGTAGTTATTGAAAGCATTCGTAAAAGAATCCATCCTTCCAAATTTGTTCCCCACGTTCCGTGTTCCGCCGGATTTATTTTAGTCTCTAGAATAAAGGAAATTGTATTTTTTGATGTGGCTATTCCTGCATTGTAGCGTTCAGAAGAAATCGAAAAGGCGATTTTAACTTCACAAAGCGAGAGAAGTGTGTAATGCCTTTGCGTTTTGAAAGTCGATTCAGTCATATGAATGAATAACTCAATTTGTAGTTATTATACTTTTTTATTTTCTTTGAATAAACTTTGACAGTTTGTAAAAACGAAGATTGTAACTTGGTAATAAATGGAGAATAGATGTTTTCGTATATTTGGATTTTTAAAACATTTTTTGTGGCGATAAAGAAAAAACAATACTGTCATAGCTGCGTTAATTTACTATACTTCTAGATGGTATGCAAAATCTAGATGGTATGCAAAAAAGTAAAGAAAATGCGGTGGAGTACTTTTAAACGTTTTTTACTCATGCGTTTTTTAGGTAGATTTCGTAAGAAATACTACCTATTGCATTCTCCTCTAAGTTGGAATTCCTGAAAAATTTTTGCAGATCTACATCGATCATGACTCCTAGAACCCAAAACCAGCCCCAGTTCAAAACCTTATATATATATCTATCACTTTTTCTATGGACACGATAACTTCCATAATTATGCAGAAATCTCTTCCATACTGATACATAAAATCAAGCGACATAAAATCTCGGTCAAGTTCGTTAATGGGCAAAATCGAACCAAGGGAGGGGGGGGGGCAAATGGGGCGGCGTTTTGTGAAAACAGAAAAAACTCATAATTTCTTAATTTTGATACATATCGAGTCAGTTTAAAACTATTATTACTTCTAAAAAAATGGCCAAAATTTTATATATGACAGATTTTTGATTTCATTAAAAATGCCCCCAAGAAGGGGAAAAACATAGGGGTTTCAGAACAAAAAAATTCATAACTTCGTCAATTCATAAGATATCAAATCCGCTTAGATTTATTATAAATCTTCTTAATATTATCTACAACTTTTATACTGACAAGTTTCTTATAGGATCCACTCTTACAGAAAAAAAAAATCCTTGCTGGCTCCACCTACTAGGTATATTTCGAAGTGGGCGGACCCAACTGCCGCATCATGGCAAATAGGTCTTTCTTCTGCAATTCCCAATAAACAGGCGCCCCACGGTCTGCGTTTTCGAAATCTACCTGTGCCTGTAGGTCGAGCCGTCAGGGATTTTTTTCATCAATGCGCTTTTATGCTTAACCCTTTGTCTATTTTAAAACTGGCAAAACTCAACATTGAATTAGCTATTTTCTAACTAAAAGGGTCACATAGAATATATATATATATCTAAACAAAAAAAAAAAGTAACTACCGCCGCCGCTGTCAATGAAGTTTTTGTGCCTTTCGGACTTTCAATGTTCGATAAACATGCTGAAGTAGACATTTTTAAAATCGAAGAATTATTTAAAGAGATATTTAATATTAAAGTCGGTGAAAATAGTTCTCTTAAAAAAGTTTTATAGGAACAAAAACTATGCATAGGGATTTAATAATATTTTGAAAGGATATACGTGATAAGCTTGCGGTGTGCAAAGTGCAATTATTTTTTATTTTGAGAAATTTTTAAGGTTTTTTTTTTCAGTTTTTTATTCAAAATTTCATCATTTTAATTGAGATTTATTTCCTATTTGGAAAAGTCCATTATTTTAATTGTTGACAATTTTTAAAATAGCGTGCATAACAATATATCGGTCAAATATTGATATTTTGTAATTATGGCAATACCGATATCTAAGCTCTGATTCTGACGATATAGCCTAATAACGATAGCTAAGCTTTGACTCTACCGAATAAATATCCCAACAACATTTTTTTTCCCGCAACACGACTTCGAAATCTCAGAAAAAGCGCCGAATATCCTTTCCTCCCATGCATTTATTCGCTGCCCGCTTCATTCAGAGCCGAATATCTCTTCTTCTATCTCTCTTTCGTCGTTATTCCAATATATCCCGATACGTTCTATGCTTTACTTTTTATTCAAACAAACCTCATTTTCCCCTGTGCCTTCGTTACTGAATAATACTGTTATCGTCGGTATTTTAATACTGTCGCTGCTATTGGTCTAGACATATTGCCATGTATCACTCATATTGATATGTCCTATCTTAACCAATAGAGAAGCGCTAAAATATGTACGAGTTACTGTGGAGTCGATAATATTACCAGCTCTTAGCAGCTGGGAAGCTCGGTTCGCGAGCAACCAATCAGAGTGCACTAATAGTAAAATTTCGCTTTTCGCCACGTTGGTGAAGCGAAGCCTTCCCATTCTTTCACTGTGATTGGTTCTTTTGAGCTTACTTTTTAGTTCTTACTAGCTATTAACGTCTAGTATTGCGAACGCTGAATATCGGCCAATGTTTATTCTTATTCTGTCGTTTTATGAGTAGAGAGAGCATGAGTGAATTTAATCCGAGTGAATTTAATAGATGCTGTCTCGATATTTCAGCTTAAAATGTAGTAAAAAAAAATATTTTAATTAGTGTAAAACTATTCCTAGTTGTGATTTGAATATTTATATTTCAAAAAAGATTTCAATTATGTATTTATGTATAGTAAATAGATAGGAAGGTATAAATATAAATACAGTGAAATTTTTTCTATTAAGAATGCATTGATACCTTAGAGAAGGATTGAAAAACAACATTTCTGCAGCATCTGTCATCCATTGAAAGCTAATTACAAGTATATTAGTATGACATGTAGCATTAAACCAATTTCAGTTTTTGCTGTTGCTTTTTACATATTTTAATCATATTAAAATCAGCAACGTCCTAAATTTAAGAACATTTTATTTTAGTATATTTTTTATAATATTCTCAGTTATACACGAGGATATTAAATAGTTAAAATAGTGCATAAAGTAGGAAGAACGGGGAACATACTATTTTTAAAGAAAAACACTATTCAAGCAATGGTATAAGCCCAAATAGATATCGAACAATTTGTACTTTTCGTAAGATATTTCTGTTTTGTATAAAGATGAAACTATAATATTTAAAGTATTCTGTGTGAGCAAATAGGTATAGAGAATTCATTCGTTGCTTTCTACACCTGTTTGTACTTAAATTGCTGCTACCATACCATTTATCTTTCGAAATTAACAATTTTTCTATTCCCACACACTTTAAGGTAGTTATCGTGATATATCACCAATATCAATATTAATTCGTTGATATATTGCGATATTAAATTTCTGGGGATATCGCCCACTCCTAGTTACATTACACATGATTACATACATTAGATGGGCAATTTTATTTTACGATTACGTAGATGCATAAAGTATAATTATAATTTTCATACAATAATATTTTCTTACTCTATTTATTTTATTTTTTCAGGAAGGGAAAAAAAAATAGAATTTACTAATTAGCAAAACTTTTCTCGTGAACACTTTTAAAAATAAATATACATGTTAAAACAATGAAATGGGTGGTCTGAGGGTGAGAAATTTATAATTATCTGAAAGGAAAATAATTCCACATTTTTCTGCACCTATCCGGAGCATCAATGTTCCCTGACACTTTCCAGATCTGTGATGCTAGAACTTTATTCCTGACCAAATATTATTTATTTTTGGTTTCATCCCTGTAGAGGAAGAAATATTTCCAGAGCAATGTTTTTACTGTAATTTGTGGAGTTAATCAATGAAGTATAACGATTTTTAATATGAATTTAAATGTAAATTAGAACTGTTAAATGTAACAAAAAATTAATTATTGTTATTATTATTATTATTATTATTATTATTACAGTTTAAAAGAAGTTCTCAACGTATACAATGTATTAGAATAGAACGCTTTTCATTTAAAATGAATGCATAAGCATAACATTCATACAATCATATTTTCCTTCATTTGTAAATCTAATTAAATAAAGCTTAATTAGTTTTACCTTAATCATTAACATCTGGTAAAGCAATAATTAATACACTGCAAAAAATAATTGTTGATTTTACAGTATAAAACTGGCACCCCAGCTGCCAGTATTATACCGTAAAATTAACAGTATTAAACAGTGCGCGGTAGCGTATTACTGCTTACACGGCAGCGTATTACTGCTTTTTTTACTGTTTAATACTGTTAATTTTACGGTATAATACTGGCAGCTGGGGTGCCAGTTTTATACTGTAAAATCAACAATTATTTTTTGCAGTGTATGCTTTCTAATATTTTCCTTCGTAATTCTTTAAAAAGTAGCTAAGAAAAATGAGAAGCAAGAGATTGAATGAAAACAAGACACGGGTAATATGAGAAAATGAATATTTTAAACTCAGAGAAGAAAAGTATTTCACATTCTTTCTGCACTTACACGGGACATTGATGTTTCCTGACATATTTCGACTCAGTGACTCCAGAACTTTATTCCTTGTCAAGTGTCATCTCTCTTTTTTTTTTGTTTTGTCGCTGTCGAAAAGAAATATCAGCAGAGCACCGCTTTTTCTTCAGTTTGTGAAGTTAATGAAACGTAGCAGATTTTGAATACCGACTTGTTTGTAAAGAATTAACTAAATCACAAAATAAAAAATTTAAATGTTATTTTATTTTATAAATAGTATGCTCTAAACTTATAGAAATTATTCTGCTATCTCTCTTTCACTCTTTTTTTGTTTGTTTGTTTGTTTAATATGGAAAACGTATTTTACGCTTTGATGTGTGGTTGTGTGTGTGTGTGTGTGGGGGGGGGCTATGTGAAAGCCATATTTACAATTTTGTCTACAGTCACGAAACTAGATTAAATTTCATCTTAGACAAGGTAGTACATGTGACGTCCCCATCTACTTGTCTGTCTGACGTTGAAAATTTTAAGTACAATATTATTATTGTAAATATCTGTAAATATTTATCTTCAATATTATGTAATCTTATCAGTATATTCATATAGAACTTATATACATGTAATAACTTTGGGCTCACCCAGCAATAAGCAATATTGGGTAGCTCGTGTGATTTTTTTTTTTAAAACCCTTTCAGGGGCAGTGGTATGTTTACGAAACCACTTAATTTTAATTCCCAAACGCCACAATGACACCAAAATTTCGCTAAAATCTTTATAATTTAATATGTATGTGAAATAAAGCCTTTTTATTTCCTTTTTTTTTTTTTTTTTTTTTTTGTTTGTAAATTCCGGTGCCAATCATTTATTTCAACATTTTAGTACTGAAAGTACTTTGCCTCTGAAAGGGTTAACTTGCTGGGGACTCCGGGTCTTTGGACACTGGGGCTCCTGGTAGATATAGGTTTTCCCCTCGTGGATTCATAGGGCCTATGCCGAGAGGTTGGCTGTCCACGAGTGGGAGGTTTCTGGTTCTGTTTCTGTCTGCCTGACGTTTACACAGTCATATAATCACAACTTTTGGCTATTTCATAACCATGCACTCCTTTTTACATACCTAACAATCTGTTATATTTGATTTAAATGGCTTACATCAGGAGTGAAGTCAGTCTTAATGGCGAAATACGTTGCTTCTTTGATATACTTAAAAGCATGTTTTCCCTTATTTTCTCAGCAAAAAACTGCAGTACGAAAAAAGCTCAAAATACGAACCTCGCTAATTAATAGTTCAAAATAACAGCATTTCGCAACTATAAAAATTGACCATCAGACATCGTAAGCATCGTAATTGATCTGAAATAGCCTAATACGGTCAAATTGGTATGATTGGCGCAGTATGTCCTAGAGACATTGTGCCAATTAATTCTATACAACGAACTTGGTATGGAGAGTGCAACAGGCCCTTATTATCATGGGCAAATCGAGACTTTGTCCAGGAGCCCCGGACTTCAAGTGACTCTCAAATCCATATATTGATTTATAAAATATTTCCTTTTTTTTTCCAATACCAACTCTGAAAATTTTCAAATATAAAATACAAATTTCATCTTTAAAAGATTCTACTAAACTTTCTGAAAAACAAATTTCATTTTGAACTCACAGAGCTCAGTGCTTTCTCAAAGCTAACCTCATCCACTCGGTAGCAAAGCACCGCTCCGCTTTGGCTGCAAGCACAGAGCATAGAACATAATCTGCTATATGCTTTATTAGCTAAATTGCGATTTTTTTAGGTTTATTGAAAAAAAACCTTTCTACTTGTGAAGTAGAATCTATTTGAATTGATATTATGTTGTTTGTAGTACAACTTAAAAAGATGTAAATAAAAGTAACTTGATTAGCTCATATTTATATGTTATGACACTCTTCCATAAATTGAAGTTATTAAATTCATCTTAAAGTAATATAATAAGTTGCTAAAGTTATATAAAAAAGTTTTGTTCTGTACTTAAAAAAAAGAGTATTTTTATTAATTAAGATACTTTTATCTTTGTCCAGGGCCCCAATTAGTCATGAACGGGGCCTGGAGTGCAATCTCCTGTTTACGCGGTGTGCGATCACAGTAGTGGGGGAAGCAGGTGACTTTCTCTTGTTATTCCCGATTCACGACTGACCAAAGTAAATTTCCTTAATTATGAAAAGTAAAATATAGAAATATCGTCACAAGTACAGCTTGACTTTTCCTTTGTTTTAATCTTTATTTTCGTTAATTCCTAGATACAAGGAAATTATAATTTCTCAGTTTTGCGCCCTCACAAATCCAGCTCCTGAGACAGCTGCTCCCCCTGCTTGTCTTGTCCCTAATTTCATCACTCTCCATGTATACAAGACAAATGTAAATAAATATTTAATGCGTATCTAAATAAACAAATGCCAGAATTTTCTTTTCCCGATTTCATTGGTGCAAAGTATGGAATTAATTTAAAATAAAAGAGTATTTTTTTAAACTTTTGGTAACTCTGGTGCGTACGTAAAATCTTTATAAATAAGGCAGTCTTACGTGTTTTAATAATTAATATGATCATTTTAAGAATGTTCAATATGCTATAAATGAAGTCTCTTATTTGTATTCTGAATGCTTAATTTTAAAAAGTCCAGTAAACTAATTTTTTCTCTCCAATCACCAAAAAAAAAAAAAAAAGATAAATACAGTAAAACTTCTGAATAACGGACAACTCGGGAGCACGGAATTTGTCTGCTATTCAGAGGTGAAAGTGTACAATTTATACAGGTATTGGAGATCTAAAAACTTTCCGTTAAATAGAGGTGTCCACTATTCGGGAGTGTCTGTTATAGAGGTTTTACAGTATTAAAAAAATAAAAAGTGATTCGCCTTTCCTCAAAGCTACCTCAATTTTTAGGCAAGTCAAAACTGTTGTTTATTTCGTTATTTAATCCCGTTCCTCTTTAGATAAATTTTAAATTTGTACGATTAAAAAAAAAAAAAAAAAGATTTCATACTTTTCTGAGAACCGATATCTATCTTCGGAAACCGTAAGAGTAAAAAAACTGCGACATTCCAGGAAAAATAGCGTTACCAAAAAATCATTGCGCAAATCATTAAAGGGATGCCTCGGGATATATATATATTCTAGTCTAGGTCTTTCAGATATTCTATCGCTGAAACTTTCTGTATAAAAATGTATTTTCCTGCGGTTAGTAATGGGATATCGCAGCGGTTGTTTTAATATTTAGCGACATTAATTAGTATTTTTCTTTTGTTCTCTGGCTGTTATCATCCCTGCGGTTAAAGTTCCGGACTTAGTTAACTGGTTTGCTTCACTTCCTGTCATTAAGTGAGGGAATGTATAATATTTGTTCAAATAAAGTTTGCAGGTTTGAATTTTCTCCTAGTTATATATTATTAGTATACTTAATTATTTTTAACAGCTATTTTCTATTTCTCTTTTTTTTTTCTCCCCCCCCCCCCTTTTTCTTATCACTATAGATATTTTTCCCGATCTTCGATTTTTTTTTTATGTATTTAAAACGCTGCATAGCACGAAATGTGCAAATACAGTTATTATATGCATAATATTTTATGTAGCTTGTTTAAAGAGCATAAAATGTAGTATTATTTTCATACATTTTTATTTTTTAGAGTCATATTGATTTTTCCTGGTCAGTAATTATTTCGAACGCTTTCCAATAAAGCAGAAAATTGTTTCTTGCTCTTCCGTTTGTCTGTCTGTCCGTCTGTGGTATAATTTTTGTAAATGTGCATCGATATATGCGGAATTTAATATGTTATTGGGGTTCACTGGCATGTTCATTGTTTGCATGTTATCAAACATAATGATGGGTTCGAAATATTTAACTATTCAGCTTGTTTTGATTATCACAACATTTATTTACATACTTAGAAATAATAGATATGGGGCATTCGAAGAGATGTTGATATTGACAATTATTTACATATTTACAAAATTACAGATTAATTTTACCTGGAATTCGGATCATCGTACTTTACACCAAAAAAAGAGGATCCTAAAATATGTTTTTTATCTGCACTCTATTAAATTCTCGTCATGCTTCTTCAGGAAAATAGACGGAATTCTTCTACATAACATTCATAGCTACTGACGACGAAATATTATTTTTAACTACTCAATAAAAGCAGATGCCAACTTTTACCCCCTAAAGCTTAACCTCTGCTCGTGAGATAAAAAATGTAAAAAACAGGGAAAAGAAAAACAACTAGCAACGAGCCGTGTTTAACAAATAAAATAAAATACCATAGCGGCGTTTTTGCCAAAGCCGTGCGTATATAAAAAAAAATATATTAATTTACCGATTCCTAACATTCATTATGGAAAGTGGTATCTGTCATTTATGGTCCCCCTTCACAGAGACAAATATAAACCAAATTCTGATGCATTACCGTCACGAGCAGTAAAATGTGTGCGTATAATGTTAAAAATTTTAGTTCAAAGTTGAACCATTCTATGATATAAAGTAAGTAGAAGACTGAAAATATCGTTCATAACTTTCAAAAACCCTTTTTTATGGTTTTAACAAGTTTTCACCATTTTATGATTGCAGCTACTGCAACACCAAAAGTTGGTTCAACATAGCACGAAATTTTAAACAGTGTAATAAAATGTTAGAGACTATCCCTAACTCTTCATTATTTAATTTTTGATAATCTAAATTTATTTACAATGAAATCTAGTGCTAGAAAGCTTTAAGTATTGTTAGAAACTCCTTACCATCAAATATGATATCTCCATTTGGACACTGATGTCCATTTAAAGACATAGACTCCAGTGAACTAATTGTGATTTAATCAGACTCTGTAATTGATTAAGAGTTAATGCATTAGTTGAACCGCACCATTCTCTCTACTAGTAATGTGATCTATTGAGCCACTAGTTAATCTGACGAAACCCGTTTTCGTGATTTTTTTTTTAGTTATCTGGGGTAGATACTCATATAAGAACCAGAAATAGGCTACATTACCCAACTAATCGGATTACTTGAAGATTGTAGAAAAAAGTTTGTTATATGTTGATGTAAGTAGTCTATGACTACTTTCATTAGAAAGTAATATATAAAATTAGAGAAAAAATAAAATTTTAATATGAAGACGAAAACTGTAGTATTTTAATACTTTAAAAAACATAATTAAGCAACATAGCTTACATTTTAACTTTATAAAATAGGAACTTCTACGTTCGTATACATGTAATAACTTGCGTTCACGAAATGTGTTTAACTTCAGATTTTTCTGTTTCATTAAGACAGTTTTTAATTAAAACACGTTATTTTTTGCTTTAAACAAGGAATAATTTTTATCCCCATTCGCATAAAAATTACAGACATTCTGATTCGGTTTCTAAGTAATTATTATTACTATTTGAAATTTATTCGTAAAAATGTAAAATGGATTAATAATCAGATTATAATCCAAGATGTATCAAAACTACAGATAGGTAAAAAAATGTTTATCCTTCTATAATTAGGAAATTTAGACTTTCTGAACTAAAATATTTGGAAATCTATGCGAAAAAAGAAAAAAAAAATCATAGCGCGACCTTAAAAAATCCTTCATACTTTTTTGCAAAAAAAAAAAAAAAAAAAAAAAGAAGAAAAAAAAATGTTTAAAATTAAAATTAGAAAGCGCTTCTTAGTCTTTATATGATGAATAACTAAAACGTGTTAATACGATAGTTTATTCATAAAAAGGCGAAAATATTTAGAACTGCTTTAAAAATAAAATATTAAATTAGTGTTAAAAAATTAAAATAAAGAGAACTTATTTATAATTATGCCGAGTTTGTAAAACTGAATTGTTTATCTTCTCTAATAAGATTTTTAAAAGTCCTCATGTAATAAAATAAAAATTCGTCCAATATCAACCAATGATTATAATTTTAATAGAATTTTAGATTACACACACCAAAAAAAAAAAAAAAAAAAAAAAAACTTATCGATATATAGATTTTGTTTCATGGGAGAGCTTCTCGGATGAAGATAAAATTAGATTTGCGTGCAAGAAATCATATACTTTTATCGAGTATCCAAAGATAAGTTTATTATAAATGGCTGAATTATTTCTCGACATTAAGTATCGCTTTCAGGTAAATAACATGTCTATTATATACAGGTATCTATTTAGATTTTTTTTTTTCAGATCTTGTTCGTAATTTATCTTAACCTTTTTAAAATAAGTTTTATTCGATGAGATTGCACTGAGCTATCTTGAGTTTCATATTATGTAATACTGAATTACTAAATTATTGCAGATTATCAGACGATATGTTATCATGTTTATCTTAAAAACATTTTTAAAATACGTTTTATTTATTATGTTACATTGAACGTCGTATGTTACAAATTATATTGTACTGAACAGCAAATTATAGATTATGGGATAATTCTTGAGTGATGCGAAAACAGGGAAATAGTTTTAAACAAATGAGATATGCGAAAATTTCATAATTTTATTCTTTTACCATTAATAATTACATTTTACCTCAACAGCTAAATAATTAAAAAAAGCATGAAATCTAATATTTTTTTTAGATAAGGTTTCATACAGTAATGATTTTAATTTTTACAATATTATTTTACAAAGTGGTCTATAATTAACTCAGCATAAAGGTTTCTTAGTGATTTTCGGGCTAATGCCTTTATATTTAGAAAATTTATCAATGAGTTAAGTTAAAAATAGATATTGAATGTAAAAAGCATATTACTTATTAAAAGTATTTTTTATGCAGTCCAATAAGTCAATTCCCTTTCTTAAAACAAATTTAGACTCATTACTTATAATAATAACAATAAATGGTAATAATAATAATAATAATAATCTTATATTGATTTAGCTTTAATGGAATTTGTTATCAGACATTGCCTTGAACAATGGAGAAAATATTTCCTTGGGGTAAATATGTGTGAATAGGTTTTATTTTCGATGATTTCAAAAAGCACAGTGAAGGCTTATAGTAAACATAGCGAGGAAAATTGGAGTTTCATCTTTTGTGGTTGATGAAAAGGAATCACTCAGTTTTCTTCTCTTTCAAAGGTTTGATTCACATCAGTACAATGCTTTTGTGGTGGCGCTTGAATTACCCAAGGTGATTTTTATTTGATGATCTCAGCTTTACTCAGAAAAGAAGACAGATAAAAAGACGTTTAGTTAACTATTTTATGTGTATGTCTAATAACTTTGCTAGATCAAAACTTATGATTTTGTCTTTTCTTTAAGAATTTAGATTTTAGGTATTTCTCTCTTTTTCTTGAGATAATTTATTTTAATTATTTTATATTTTGATTTACCTTGTTTTACAAATTTCATAAGAATATATTTCGCAAAATATATCACATTTAAAAAGTTGTTGGATTTTTATTTTTATTTTTATTTATTTTATTTATTTTTTATTTTTTTATTTTTTTACAGAAAAAGCAATATGCGCAAATTTTAATATTTTACGTATGGAAATCCTATGAAAAATGTCTGCATGGCTAAACATTCAGGGATAATAATTCATATGGGTACATTTGGAAGAAAACAAAAAACTAATTTTTTTTTTTTTTTTTTTTTTTCTGGAAGCCTAAAATTAGCCCGTTTCGGGCTGAATTGGCAACATTGATTTTAACGCGGTTAAGAAGTACATAACTATATATGTTAAATATAACATGAGTCAAAATAATGTTTTCTTGTGAGTTTATTTTTACTTTTTTTTTTTCTCTTTCAGTGTTGTTGAAATCGATTATTAGACGTTAAATTTTCAAAGGTGGAAAAAAAGAAGCCTGCTCGTTGTTCCTTCGGCTCACAGTAAGTAATCAACATTTTTATTTTCGTAAGATATTATGAATTTTAGATTCCTTGCCATCTTTACTAAGAATAAAAATTTGTGAATCATCAATGGTTCGACATACTGGAGAGCAAATAATATTCATATTCTTATTGATGCGTATGTTGTTACACCATGTATATATATATATATATATTTGCAAATGTTTTTCTTAGTTTTTCTTTTTTTTTTCTTTTTTCATTGCTTAGATGTTTTCTTTTCGTTTTCTTCCATTTGTATATAATTATTAAAGGCAACAATTCAGGTAGATTATAGAGTTCTGTTAATTTGAAGCATTACAAAATCCAATATGATCTGATCATATAGATATTATACATATCAAGTAACTCCGATAAAGAGATTAGGCATATCAGATACTCTGATAAAGAGATTAGACATATCAGGTATTCTGTTATCCTTGGTGTAGTGTAAAAATACATGCCAAAAGCGCGGATAATACCGTAGAAAACTCAAATACTTAAATTTTATTATTATGCAAATTTTAAAGTATTATATAAAATTGAATGTTTTCTCAATTCATTACCATAGGTGCCAACCTCTCATTAATATTCCGTAATATGCGAGTTAATTTGACCCAGTATAACAACGCTTCATACCAGAAAAAATTTTGGAGCAATCTTTATTTATTCAATTTCAGGTTTCTACGTGGAATTTATTTAATTTAATTTCTTAAAAAAATGTCTTGTGCGAAACGTGTTAAACCTGGGTCAAATTAACCCGCATATTGCGGAATATTAATGAGAGGTTGGCACCTATGGATTACTATCAGTTTCGTTTTTCTACTCTTATTGAGGGCTCATAGTTGGGATGTAGTGATTACTTTCCTCCCATAATTGTTAGGTGTATAATATTCTAAAATTAGTACAGGAAATAATATTCCGTTCTGTTGGTATTTTTGAAGTGGCAAGTTACCTTTTATTTCTAAATTATTATGTTGCAGTACAGCTGCAGCTGATGAATTAATGACTTAACAGCAGTCTCGAATGATATTCTAGAAAATAAATGATTTTGATGCATTTAGATGGACGATATATTGCAGAAACAAACTTCTTTGCTAATGTTGATTCTCTTGAGAAAATTCAGCTGTTGCCTGACTCACCCTGAAGTGTAACATTAATGTGCATCCAGAATAGCTTCTGTAATGGTGACATCAAAATTTGAAAATGTATCTGCTGATACTATTTTTGATGGAAAACTTAGGAGTTATTACGCCTGAAAAAAGTCTATGTATGATGATCTTTTCTTCACATATGTTGTTCTTCAAATGATGAATACTTTCCATTTTTGGTGTGGAGGGGGATGTTTTAACGTAAGATATTACAACACAAGCAGTATCACTGCTGAAATTCAGATATGAACAGCTGAAAAACAAATTAAGATGTAGAAAAAGGTTATTGTGATAAATGGTTAGTTTGAAAAGATGACATCATGCCCAACATAGGTTTTGATTTACTACGAGAAACTATAAAACATTTTAACTGCAAGTGCGTGTATTTTTCATTTAGTAAGCTTAATTAGAAAAAAAAAAAGAAATAAACTTGTAAAAAAGAGAACTGTAAAAAAATTCAAAGAAGAAAAAAAATCTTTTTCTTATCTAAATAGTTATAATAATAGATTAACGGCCAATAAATTCACTTTTTGCGTTTTATCGTACCATTAAAATTTAAAAGCACAATTATTCTTATACAGGGTGCCCACTCTTAACGGTGTCCAATGGTTAATTCCTAAACCGTTAGTCATAGACATACCAGTTTCAATTGCAAAAATGTTTTAAATGAGGTAAAGAAGTATTTTAAAAGCGACCAAAGGTCAGTAAAAACATTTCTTAAAAAGTTCCGAAATTAAATTTTTTATACGGTCCCCCGGTCCTATAAGTGATATTTAGTAAAAATTTCCTATTACACTAATAAGTAAAGCAAAAAAAGTTCCATTCTTCTACGATTAAAACTGACTGAGTAATAGCTTTTTAAAGTTGAAACATCTTTTTTTGCTGCGAAATAGGGGTCATTTTTAAATTTACTAAGAATATAAATAATCATCAGATTAAAAAAAAAAAAAATCAAGAGTAAAATTAACATTACAATATAAATTTGAAAGCTATTTTCATTCTGACATATTAAATCAAACTATACAACTTGCACTAAAAATATAAGTGAAAAAATAACAGAATTCTTCTCAAATGAAATGATGAAAAGCAACAGTCTCAATTCTATACAAAATAAAACATATGTTAAAATACAATTATTTTAACCAATCTGAAACTAAATTAATAGAAATTAACACTATCGTAATACTTGTACGATTTGACTATTTTCGGTTAAAGTGCAGATACTCGCGAAATAAATTCACTAATACTTTAAGCACTTTGTGTACGATCCCTCGAAGCATGGCCCAACTCATCTGTATTCTGATGCAGAAAATTGGTGTAAGTCATGAAATTTCAAGTTTCATATTTCGGTCAATTTTAGGTTTAGATGAATGGGACTTTTTTTTGTCTTACTTGTTAGTGTAATAGAAAATTTTTACTAAATATCACTTATAAGACCGGGGGACCGTATAAAAAATTAAATTTCGGAACTTTATAAGTAGTGTTTTTATTGACCCAAATCACTTTTAAAATACCCCTTTACCACATTTAAAACATTTTTGCAATTAGAACTATATGTCTAGGACTTCAAGTTGAACACAGGAGACAATTCAAAAGTTTGGTTGGCAACTTCTTCACATCTACCATACAGCTTCGACTTAGCCCCAAGCGATTTTCATCTGTTTAGTCCATCGAAAAACCATCTTGGAAACAAGATGATGTTCACAGATGATGAAAAGGTTCAACTTGAAGTCCTAATTTGGCTGAGACAGCAACCCAAAGAATCTTATGCATCTGATGTTGGGGCACTGATAAAACGGTGATATAAGTGCAAAAATATAGGCGGAGAATATCTTGAGAAATAAAAATAGTTTTGAAGTGAATATCATTTAAGTTATTATTTAATTATCTTTTGTGACTTACTTAATGACTTTCCCTCTTATATGAGTAACAGACTAACAGAGTAACATACTAATAGTTAAAATTTATTAAGTAATTTCTTTTTAAAATACTTTACTCTTATACTTTACTATTTTTCTAAAATACTTTAGTCTGTAGTTATTTCCGGTAGAACGTATTAGAGTAGTTATTGTTGGTATCAATCAGGTCGTTGTTCTGACATAAAAATTAAGCTATTAAAAATGTCTCATATCAAAAATTTAAATCGTTAAAGCATATTTTCCTGCTTATAATTATAATTTAATTTGTTTGCACTTTTATAAGACACGCCATCCTAAACGTGTCATTATAACACAATTAACTTTTGACTCTGCTGCTGGATTTTGAAACTTGAGATATTTTAGTCGGACGACATCGTGTCACTTTGGTTCGTGTTGAAAACTTTGGCGGCTTAATACATAACGATCCATTAATAACAGTAAATATAAAATATGTTTTGAAAATTGTCATTATGATTAACGATAGAGTTTTATCTATTCGTATCATTTTCTTCCAATTTTTCTTTCAAATTATGATAACATCAAGAATAAAGTACATTTTAACTGTTATTTTTTTATACTAATTAAATATATATACAGGATGGTCATAAAAAAAAAAAAAAACTTTCCCGATATATGTACCCCTAGCGGCCTAACCGCTCAACCAATCGAAAGCAAATTTCAGATATTGTTATTTGAAAGTATGCGCTCGAGGTCGTGATGATTTAAAACAATAGATCTCTCGCAATTACGGTTACAGTGAAAAAAATTCGAAATTTTCGAATGGCAACATCCACTTTTTTCCTGCGCAGATTCGTCAACGCATTGAAAAAACCATAAATGGCGTTGGAACGATACACGTATGACGTAAATTGTCAGCGTAAAATAAATACAAAGAAGAGCATTGTAAAGGATCGATGACAACACCGGAAGTGCATTTACGCACTTTGCATAATTCACCGGGATAGAAAGTAAAAGCACCAATTACAGAACAACCTGTGCAAAGCACTATGTGTGGAAAACCTTTAATAAGCTGTGTGGGAAGATTGTTTATTCAATCAGGTCCGAGCATGCAAACAAGATAACACTTAGGGGAAACAACGAGGTGAATGGATAAAGCGGTTTTATCTGAACGGGGAAAATTCTGCCGAAGCAGTGCGAGTCTAACGGTATAATCATAAGCTACGACGAGGCCCATGTTCCGTAAAAACTTTTGTGTTAATTCGAATTGGAAAAAAAAAAAAGCAAAAAAAACGTGTTGAGACTATATTCTAGACAGTATAGGCTATCAAAAAGTGCGGAAGGGGGGGGGGGGAATTTTTTGGAAAGTTTCAAGCTGGTTTATCTCTATAATTTCATTTTACTACAGCAGTTGAGGATACAATGCCAGCAGTTCTAAATGCCGAAAAAAATCCTACCCCATGTCTTTTACACCGGGAATAAACTGAGAAATACAGCCAAGCATTTGCATAAGTACAAGAAGTTAAATTTACAGCTGAATAATTAAATGAAGATTAGAAAAGAATAACGATAACTAAAAAATCTATTAATGAAGCTACAATTTAATGAAAGCTCGTTCACAACACGCGAAAGTTACAGTTTCTTCTAAAATTAGTAATTTGCTAAAAACTTTGGAGATGCACTGTCGAAAACAATCCAGATTTATCAACTCCATCATCGATAAGTACCGACATTATAAACTAAACATCTCCAATATCACCCATAAACGATGTCTTAACTCACGGTCGAAAAATTCATAAATTCTTAGCACAACTATCGGTGAGCAAAAAGACTATACGCAAAATCTGCAATCTGCTACAAAACTTCCTAACCCAGCAATAATATATATATATATATATATATATATGATTCCAGTTTGAGCACTTCATGTAAACGATATAAACTGACTCTCTCTCTCTCTAGTGTTATTATCCATGGTTAGAAACTTCACTTCATCAAATGAACTAACTATGCACGAGTTATAAATGGTAGGAATCGCGAGATTTGGCTAAGAGCCAGTGTTCTAATTTTTATTATGAAGCGAGATGTAAAATGGATATAGCCGTTAGGCCTGGTTGGATTATCGTAATGTAAATTTGTTGTATAGTTTCGACCAAAAGTGTTATTAGTTGATATTAAAGTGCATATTTTGTTGTTCATCGATTATTTGTCATATTGGTTCAGTAAAGTGCCTATTTATATATCATTTACTTACATTTTTGGGGGCTCGGATGCCGGGATTATTAAAAGTAAAAGCCACTAGTAGTGAAATGGAAACCAAACGTAAAGTATTGTAAAACGCCAGTATCAAAAGTTAGGTTACGAATTAGCAAGGTGAAACCGTAATCGTATCACTTAAAGTACAATTTTTGAAAGATGAGAACTCTAAATAAAGCCAAGAGAATTGATCTAATAAACCTCTGCGAGGAATGTGGAATTGAAGCGCCAGAAAAACCGACAATACCTGTCCTAATAAAGCTGATCAAGAGTTGGGAGAGTTACGAAGAAGATTTTATAAGAGATCGATTGGAAGTAGTGATAGCAAGTAGAAAAGAGAAAGAAGAAAGAGAAGAGAAAGAGAAAGAGAAGAAAATACAAGCAGAACTGGAAGAGAAGAAATTACAAGCAGATCTAGAAGAGAAGAAATTACAAGCAGAACTGGAAGAGAAGAAATTACAAGCAGAAAGAGAAAGAGAAGAGAAGAAATTACAAGCAGAAAAAGAAGAGAAGAAATTACAAGCAGGGATTGAAGAAAATAGATTGAAAATGGAAATGGAAGAGAGAAAATGGAAAATAGAATCGGAGCAAAATTTTGAAATTAAGAAATTACAGATACAAGAAAATTCAAGAGAACATATTAATGAAGACCCAAAGACAAATCCATGTAAGCAATTTGAATTGCTTAGATTATTAACTAAATATGATACAAGTTGTAAATTTCCAACTGGACGAAAAATGCCCGGGCCAGGACTCGAACCTGGGATCGCTTGGCTGAAGCCGCCACGCTCTACCACTGAGCTATCCCGGTCGAATCTGGAGGGCATAATTCATCCAGTTAACCTTATTGATCAAAGCATCTGGTCTGGTATTTAAATATGATAGCTCGAATGATAGCAGTTTATACTTAGCTATGTACGAAAGGCAAATGGCGCAAACAGTCATTGATAAAAAAGAATGGGTAAATTATTTAATTAATCTAATGCCGTTAGATGTGATCAATATAATAACAAGGGAAAACGAACCTGAAATTCACGATTATGATTATATAAAAAATATTCCACTAAAACGCTACAAGCTATCACCAGAGGAGTTTAGGCTGAAATTTTTCTCATCTAAAAAGGAGCCATCAGCCAATTGGCGAGATTTCGCTTTTGAGATAAAGGTGTATTTTCAACAATGGATTGAAGGCCTTCACGTAAATAACTTTGAAGATTTGGCGGAATTAATTGTTGTTAATCAAATCAGGCATAATTTACCTACGGAAACAAAAACACATTTCATAGAGGAATTATTAGTAATAAAGAAAATTGATGACTTAGTTAATAAATTAGATAATTACGAAACAGCACAAAGGGTTTACAATAAACAATCAGTTAAGGATACAATTAGCGATTTTGATGACAGAAGATCGAGAGTGGCTGATTACGCCAATTTTAAAAGACGCCAAATTGACAATAGACACAGTATGAATTATGGAAGCAAAGAGTCGCATATAATCTGTTTTGCGTGTGGCAACCCTGGTCACGTGAGTGCGAAATGTGCCATGGCGAATAATACAGAACAAGAATATTCAAATTTTTACCCGCAACGTAATCAAAATTGGCGAGAAACAAAATATCAAAATGAGACCCAAAACGCGCAAAGAAAAATAGTTAATATGGGCATGTTAAATGGTAAAAAAGGAAGAATCTTAGATATTAACGGAATAAAAACAAGCGTAATAATTGATACAGGAAGCGATATTTCAATCGCCAGTTCAAGATATCATACTGCAATAAACGCGCCAAAACTAACCAGAGACAATATATACATATCAGGCATAGGTGGAGAAGAAATTAAGCCAACAGGTTTTTTCTGGCATAAAGTCTACGTGGATGAAACAGAAATCCAGGATAAATTTTACGTGGTACAAGAGGCGGACTGCGATTTGATAACAGGTAGGAAAGCAGTAGAAGGTATGCCGTTAAAAGTAACGGAAGATAGTGTTAGAATAACAAGCAGCAACAAAGTTCGAGTAGGATACATTAAAATTAACGAAGTACCGACAAAAATTAATGAAGCAAGTATAAACAACGATAATCGAGGTTGTGAAGATATGGTTAAAATCGACTGCGCAAATGACGGGGTGAATTTGACTCAGATTGCGAATTTAGTGAACAGAAAGAAAATAAGGAAATTAATAAAACTATATAAGCCGAATAGGACAAAAGATACAGGATTATCCGATGAATGGAATGCATCTCCAGAAGAAAATTGTGAAAGTAGTAGTCCTGCACATGGTAGAAAAGACTATGTGAAAGATCGCAATAGGAATTTTGATCATAAGGGAAAGAACAGAAATTTTAATAGACCATTTGACAACAGAAGCAATAATAGATATGGCCAGAGATATTTTAAACAATCATTTAACCATAGAAATTACAATAAATATGGATATGGGAAACAGAGTTCCGAGAATTCTTACCAAAATAAGTCTGAGATTCCTGAAAAATTTGAGACTGAAAATTCTTTGATACCTCAAGACATAACAGAAGATGCTTCACCTTATTCAAAAGCAAGATATAATCCAAAATTTTCCCCTAGATACATGAATAGAGGCTACTATCATGGTCGAAATAATTATAATTATGGTGGCCGACGATCGTGCAAAGCTAGTTATAATGAACAAAGATATTCGCAACCATCACATAAGAATAATTCTCATCACGGATTTAAAGGAGCCGATAGTGGACGAGATGATTATTCAAATTCTTATCATTCTAGAAGCAATAGGTATATAGCTTCTGAAGATAGAGAGCAATATCCGGAAAGAAATTACAGAGATATTAGATATGCAGGTTCTAAAGACAGAGAGAAATATCCAGAAAGAAAATAAAATCTAACAAATCAAGATGCTGATGTCGAGACGCCATCACGTCAGGATGACCGATTTGTAGGATTCCAGTTTCAGCACTTCATGTAAACGATATGAACTGACTCTCTCTCTCTAGTGTTATTACCCATGGTTAGAAACTTCACTTCATCAAATGAACTAACTATGCACGAGTTATAAATGGTAGGAATCGCGAGATTTGGCTAAGAGCCAGTGTTCTAATTTTTATTATGAAGCGAGATGTAAAATGGACATAGCCGTTAGGCCTGGTTGGATTATCGTAATGTAAATTTGTTGTATAGTTTCGACCAAAAGTGTTATTAGTTGAAATTAAAGTGCATATTTTGTTGTTCATCGATTATTTGTCATATTGGTTCAGTAAAGTGCCTATTTATATATCATTTACTTACATATATATATATATATATATATATATATATATATGACTTCTTCGCTCTATTATAAGACTTCGCAACATGCCTACCTCACAACTCAACAGGCGTTTCTTCATTAAAATAAAACTCATTGTATAAAAAAATATTCATCTTCTGACTTAATATAAAAAGACACATGTTTACCGCTCAAACCAGCATTAAAATGAACTCGTGCATTCATTTTCATTTTAATTAAACCTGTTTTAAAATTTCCCGTAAAATGACCAAATAAAAAAAAATATTTTAAGTAGAATTCGGGTTGACTTTTAATCTAACAGTTAATTAAAAAAAAAATGTCATTTTCTTTAAATGAATACAATGCTCCACTCCAAATTAATTTATAATACAAGCTGACGCAATTGAAAATGCAGAAGGAAAACCTATTAGAATACTGACCCCCCCCCCCCCCCAACCTTTTTAAAGAATAAAAATAAAACACCCTAGAAAAATTGTCACTAAAACACATTTTAACTTGTATTAGCCCTCTTCTATTCTTTCCTTTAATTAAGTTACACGGACTATAATACGTTGCTGTTATTTAAAAAGACTCCATTTTGTTGGTGCCATTTTTTTTTTTTTTTTTTTTTTTTGTTCACTTAATATTTTTTTTTTTTTTTACCCTTTTTTTTATTTGATGTTTTACATTCCAATCATTGCATCTTAATTATGAGCAGAATTTTTTGTATATTCTAGATTCAGTTTTAACAAAAGTTTCTTATTAATTTAGGAAACACAATGACAAAAAACAAAACAAAAACAAATACCTTACATAAATAGAAGCAGCTAACTGTAAATGGCAAAAATAAAGAAAAAAAAAATACAGCATATTTCAAGTCCACTTTTGCGTGTGAGAGACCAAACTTGAAACGGCAAGATCCTAATTAGATTCAGCTTTAATTCAGAGACGCGTTTTCTAATTTGGTCGGAGTTCGTAGATTTGTATAAAAGTTCAATTAAGAAGTTGAACAGACGGTGATTAAGAAAAAATAATAAAGAAAAACTAGTAAAAAATATGTAAAGGACAAACGAAGTTTTAACTCTGCTGCTTATGTTAATTTAGTTTTCATTAAGTGTTTTCTGTCTTCACAAATAAACCATTAACGCTTGTATTAAAATCCTAACGTCTTCTCTTGTAAGTTAAATTAATATAATTTTTTGTTTTTGTGTTCTAGTGCGACACTAATTTTCAAAGAGCCAGGTGAATAAATTATTTCATGTTAGTAACAAAGTGTGAGAGTTGTTTGATTAGAAAATTATTCTAGACAGGAGGAGGAAAACATACTGTACTGGAGTTTGGTGAGTCGTGATCGTAAGTTATTAAAAAAATAAAAGAAGACGCAGGAGAGACATCTTGAAGAAAGAGTCGAAAATTAAATATATATATGCAGGTTTAATCCAGGTTCAAATAAAGCACAGGTACATCGTCGAATAGGTACAGCTGCCGACGGCAATGGTACCGGGACTCCAAACGTACACTTATACGTACTTTTACATCTTATATGATCAGTCACAAGGTTCGAGAGAGAATGATGATTAATTAGACAATTTCTTTGGTGGATACAGAGCAGTGATGACAGAGTTACATAAAGCCAAGTAGCCAGATTAACGACATTTGGCGAGAGGAATGTGATAGAAACGCAGGTGTTATTTTCCGTTAAATGTTAAGTCAATGGGAGATTGATGAGGAACAAATATGAATTTTTAGATGCCAACCGTGAGGAATGAATATAGTAGCCACGCAAACCACAAGAGTCTGGTTCACATAGGGTTGTATTAAGGAGTGTTACTAAAAATTAAAAGTAGGCATGTTCGTTACAATGATAATACAATTTCGGAAGATAGAGGAACAAAAATGTAAAAAGAGAAAGGGTAGCAGAGGGCATCTGGTAAATTTGACTGAGCGTGGGATAGAGATAAATCCACAGTTGCTAGGCGAACAAAATAATTTATTTTCTTCTTTTTTTTATAAGAGAACGCAAAGCGAAATAATTACAAATGAATTGAAAAGGAGTTATAATAAAAGTGGAAAAAAGGCTGGGACTATATACATTTACAGTGTAGAAAAATAAAATATATTTAGGATGGTAATTTTGAAAAAAGGTATTTTAGGTGGGGGGGGGGAGGCTAAGGTGTAAATTAATTAGAAGTGGAATATGTGAAGATAATTCCTCTTCACACATACTGAGATGGAAATTGATTTCTATATTTTCAACTTCTTTTTCAATTTTTTTTTTGTTGTTAAGTATATTTTTTAAGTGTTTAATTCTTAAACAATAAATATTTTGAATGTTATTAAGAATACAAGGTTAAAAATGTATATTTCGGGATTCAGAAATTTTCACTTTAGTAATATTAAAATGCATTTTTTATCTAACATATACGGAGATGTAAGTTGAATTGCATAATGGATCATAGAAAATAGGCACATAGTCGATTCCTAAAATATAATAGGACTGTTATTCAGGACTAGATGAAACACGATTCTCTAATGTTGCCTATTAAAGCTGACTGTAATATTATCTTTGCGCTTTATCTTCCTTTGAAGGAGTGGGTGAATATTTTGGTTATAATGTTACAATAACTTAAATATGCTCGTAAATAATATATATTTAATATTTCTCTTAATTAATAATGTCGTTCATGACTCCCATTGAGTACGAAGCGTTATTGATGACTGTGAGGTTGTGGCTCTTGTGTAATCCACTTGTTTTTATACGGTGCTCTTTGCATTTTTATTAGCATGCTGTAATTGATTTTAGGTAGCTTTCATTATACAGAAAGTAAAAATTACCTATTGCAGCCGTTCGGAGTAAAGAAATTCCGGAAAATTTCGGTATATTTTCTTCGATCATAACCCCCCAGACCCCAAAATCACACTCTGTTCATCAAATGTTGATTTATATATATATATATCTTTGATCTATATATGATATATTTGATATATATGTATCTGATCTTTGTCATACGATAGCACTCGTTTTTGTAAACTAATTATGAGTATTAGGTTCACCAATATCTAGACCGACTTCGTTGATCAGCTTGGTCCGTCATTTTGTTTCAAAATGGCGACCACTAAAAGATTTAAAACTAATATATATATATATATATATATATATGTATATATATATATAAAACGAAATTCAAATTTACATATTTTTTGCTTAGGATTCCGGAACATTTTTTGTTTTGCCTCTATGTTCAAAGATGGCTGAGATATAGCAGTTTGAAATTCTAGGGTGGCTGACATTTTGAAACAAGACAGCAGATTACAAAAATTAGGAATTAACTTATGAGTTCTAGTGAACGTGATTTCTCGCAAATTATTATCTTACATTGTTGTAATCATTTTCCGAATCATACGCATAAACTGTATATTCATATCCGTTACAAGACACTTTTAGGTGGTCTTGATCCGTTAGCGTTAAATTCTCGCCAAGCTTGGCGACACTTGGCGCCCAAAAATAAGTCTCCAAAAATGAAGCCAACTTGTGTATAGCTGACTAATTTGGCGAATTTCTTATTCAAATTCAGTATTAAAATCGGGTTCTTTGCATTTTAGCTTGCTGTTTTCGAGTAACATTTGCTAAAGTTTTAAAACGAAGATATGGGAAAGCTACATTTTCCTTCCGGTGCAGGCCGGAAGGACTTTTTACCATTGTAAACCATAAACTACGAACTTAGAAATGCTGGCCAACAGCTCCTAGTTACATATGTCTGTGTAGTCTTGCATAACTTTGGAGTAGAGTCCTGCATCGTGTCGGGTTACCCGATTTAACTCGAATCTCATCCGATCATCTGAACTGGTCGGGCCTGCTGGACGCTATATTTTTCGGTGTGGGTCGGGTTCGGATCAGGTTGACTTTAAATGTTTCGAATTCGGATCGATTTCGGGTTGAGTTTTGATTCTTTCAGGTTGGGTTCCGGATAACCCGACTTTTCGAAAGAAAGTCCTGAATATTTTTTAAGGGGGGAAAAAACTATGTATCTGAATATTAATGAGTGTATATGTGTTTATTTTTATACACGAAAGATAAAATTGGTATTAGAGGTATAATTGTAGCCTACTTTTCCATAATTGTATTAGAATTTGGAATAACTTCCTTTCACTTCGGATTCTGGTCGGTTTTGGGTTGACTAAGCAGAATTTTTAGAGCCTCATTTACCATTACAAGCAAGAACGTTAGCGAATTTCAGTTTGAAGTCAGTTGTTCATTCTGTTATGAAAGTCTTATTCCACAATTCAACTTACAGCCCGGAAACTTCCTTTTTAGTATTATACAAACTGAAATCAGAAATTTTATACAGTTAAATAAATAACTTTTTTCCAGGAGTGATAAGATTTTTTTTTCACTACATAATTAAAATAAAAAAAAATTGTGTTGACAGTGAAGGCAGCGTGCCAACATAGATTACCTCACTGATAGACATACAGATACCTAATAAATTCTAAAAATATTTAATTAAAAAATTCAGATATTAAACTATAATACTATACAGGGTGTAGCAAAAAGGTTAAAACCTCTTTTTATTCCTACCTGTTGGCGATAAGTAGACGATGTAAATTGCAACTTTCCCTTTTTCTGCAACAAGATCGTTACAGAAAATTTGCATACCTGTATCTTTAATATTGAATAAGTTATGATTGATTGAAACTTGAGAATTGTGAATGGGGACCATGTAATAAGTTAGAAATATAAATATATAAGATATTACGAGAAAAAGAAACGCAATTTTTCGTACGCAGTTAAAACAAGAAAAAAATCGATGCTTGCAAGAATGTTCGTGTCAAAAATCTCCAAACTAGCTGCAGCAGTATTATTAAAAGTCCGTTAAATCCCTACCTCCGTAATATTAGTAGGAGGTAGTGTGCTTTAAATATTGGAGTTGAAAGAGAACACTTACAAGGAAGGTCTCCTTAAAGCGAATTAAAAAAAATGGTAATTTAACTACTCATGTACGTAATAAAGGATTAGTCAAATTTAGCTGCGAAATCCCACGAGCATATCTGTAAACAAATAAAATATTTTCGAGTATTTGGCGCAAAAAGACGCGATTTGGCGTGCAACACTTTGTCCTGGCGAAATGGTAGCGATTTTAATGTATTTCAAAATTCTTGGTTAAATGAGTGTTTAAATGCGTAGAGTACTTTATGAATTTAAACTTAAACGATTAAATAGTTAATTATTTCTTCTGTAAGCTTGTATAATATATATACAAGTTGCATATTGCTAATTTACACGGTTTCGCCGGCAGGATAAGGTAAGTTTTAAGTGTATTTGAACAGTAACTGCCCGATTAAGAACGCTCTCATTAATACATTTCGATATTGAATAAACTGTTGTTTCCATGGCAACAATACTTCTCTATTGTTGTCTCCGACATTGACAATATCAAAGTCAAATTGACAGTGCTCAGAATCTGATATTAAAATTTTAGTTTGAAGTTTTTTTAATCAATTTAAATTTTGTTCGAAACCGTAGAATACCATCATTAATTTTCTTTATATATACATATAAATATATATGGAAAGATCACAGTTATGAAAGTGTATTTATTTCAGTGAAACTTACTGAAACTAGTTCAGTATAAAGAGTAGAGAAAGTTTTTCCTAAAAGAGTATTTATCATAACATCGTTTATGTTTTATTTCATTGTGTCGCCAATCAGCAATAAATTGCCAACAACATGAAATTTTCATAATTATTTTGCGGATGTTATATTGAGGTTTCGCAGCAAATTTTTTTTTATAAAAGTATGTATCCACATGAGAAGAATATTCTGTAATTTTTTCACAATCTTATGAGTGTGCGCTTATGGAGACCTTCCTTATTAGAACGATTTGCGAATTTCTTTATTATTATTATTATTATTATTATTTTGTTCCTAAGATTTAAAACTGCATTTGTCTTTTTACATTATCTCTGACTGTGTAATGCTGTATTTAGATTGCGATGCATTTTTCTTTTTTTCACATATGTTAGCATATTTTTGATTTGGAAAACAGCACCCTCAATTTGTATGTGAACCTTATTTTTATTGCATCAATAATAATATTTTAAATGGCAGAAAAAAAGTGGTGTAAGTCAACTTTTTTCCTTTATTTAGTAAATTTTAAAGAAACAGATATGTAGTTTTCTGTAATGATCTTGTTGAATAAAAAAAAATATTTTTTTTTTAAGTGACCCATTTTATATAGGGTGTAAGGTGTAAATTTCAGAAAATTAATGAGAAGATTATTTCAGTAACACATTCTTATTACCTACCCTTTTTTTTAAAGCACTTTTGTAATGTACATTTCCTATTTATCTCTAACAGGTAAAAAGTTAAATTGCGTTTCGACTTTTTGGGGACACTGTATACAGTGTGGTTATAAAACAAACTTTCCTGATTGGCGAGATCTATTGCTAAAACTAAGGAACGGAGCAAAAGTCAAATATCAAAACCATCAATGCATTGGTACAGTAAAGTCGGAGGTGCACAATCTCTCATCCATTGAAATGAATTAGGCACCTGAACATTCCCAAGGGAAATTAGTCATTCTGGAACATTCCTATAAAAAAATTTGTATATTTTTACTCTCTATTAATTCAGATATCTGACCTTCAATGAGACAACAGAGACAAATGTTTCCTATACATAACTTTTGTACTAAATGGTACTATTTTTTTTTAATGAAATTCATCTTGAAATGCCTTCAAAAATCTAAATATAAAATGTGGTCTCGTTTTGTATATTAGTTTTAGTTACAGATACCTCAAAATAGGGAAAGCTACTTTATAAACACTCTCTGTTAATATACATATTTGAATATAATATTACACTAACTAACTTGATTCAAATACTAAAATTTACTAATGGGTAATGTTTTGACAAAATTGGTAATAAACACTAGAAATAGAATTCACATAGCCATCCAAATAAGTTAATGGGTGTGTCGATTGTCAGTAAAGATCCTAAAATTTCAAGTATCTATATTATAGAGCAAAAACATGTCCGTGAGTAACACTGACGTCATGTCAATGGTGGCAACATTATAAGCAATCCATTTCTCCCCCCCCCCTCCCTCAAATTTAATTATTTCAAACACAAAATTGAAATTTTTATACCGTCGAATAGGGAACAAATTTAGTTTCCAATGCAATTTGTATGAAAACTATCTCAATTTACTGAATTTTTATGGTTTTTAAAATTAATTTTCAAACATGACTTTTTTAAAAATGTATCTCTATCGCGTACGATTCGATTACGAAAGATTAACTCGTTTAAATAATAAAACAAAATCTAATATAAATATAAATATACAGATAATCTATTAGAGATTCCTAAAAAAAAAGTGCCGGAAGTAATAATTTAAAGTCGTTATCTATCACAGTTTATTTACAGCACTCAGGATCTTAATGACTTTGTATGTTCTAATTAAGAAATATTAATATATGCACACTCAGAAAATATGACATGAAATTCGTTAAATATGTTGCACACAATCAAGTCACCACCTGCAAACTTTCTGATTGCTTTAAAAATTCATTGCTTTATATCCTAAAGACCTGTCTAAAAGTTTGTTGTCATTTTCTGATACAGGAAGCAGAAGAAGAAGCAAAATATCCATAGAGTAGAATCATTAATCATGGAAGATTTATTTAAAGATGCATTCTTATTCTTCATTAGTTTACGGTGCCATGCGTCAGTCAATATCTGAACCTGTTACGCACGAGCAACATTGTTAGTTTTGCACAATGAGGCGAAAATATTTCTGAATTAACCCCGAATTCCAATTTGCGAATAAAGTAATAATAGGCATTATTTGATGCTGATTAGAGTCAAGTGCAAGAGTTAATTGCCTCAATAAAGTTTAAAAATTGTCGATTTTGTGTCATACTTTCAAAGTTTTAATATGAATGAGAATATAATAGTCTTAATTTTGAGCTTTTAAAAATGTTATATCCGCTTATTAAAATTAGTATTTGTGATATTTATAGATTTCAGAACCGACACTAAATATTTTATCGCCCGAAACCAGTAATATTTCACAGTCTTTTACTATCTTTTATTTATTCATTTTAACTTAACTTGGTTCATATGTGTAAAGATGGAATTTTGTAATCGATTTTTCTTGCTTCCTGATATGCTAGAATTATAAAAATTGTGTACACAAGTGTGTTTTAAAAGGCAATACAACATTTTAATATATTTAGAATTTAATTATAAATTGATAAACTAATTTTAAGGTCTTTTTCAGCTAGCCGGGCGCAGAGGATATATCACCAAATATTCTTTATTGTTATACAAATGTTATTGTTGTACAAATGTTTACAAAAAAAAAAAAAGAAACTTTGGTTGCCTTTTTTTTCTTTTTACAAAAATTGACATAAGAAATGATCAGAAGCGGCATTTTGTCTCTCTGCCCCATGCCTACTCGTGCGCGGCAAGCAGTGATCTTCCTCTTCTCGAATGTGGGGGGGAGGGGGGAGGTTTAAATAAAGAAGTAAGAAATAGTTAAAATAGGTTGATTGAGCTTTGTGTCGTTATATTAAAAATAAATGATTAACGTAAATCACAGCAATCACAGTTTTAATTTTTCAGAAGGTTCAATAATTCAGAAATGCTCATCGATTTACGACCTTGATTTTTGGGAAACTTAGTTAATGATATGTACAGTACACCAAATTTTTCAAATGTCTGGCTACCTTTCATTTAATTCATTCTCTTCGTTACCCCCTCCCCCCACTTTTTTTTCTCCTCCGTACTTAAGCTCGTCCAGTCTGGCCGGAGGCTTCTATTGGTCTTATATGTCATATGTGTTTCCTGACTCCGCTGTTGTTTTTAAAAAACTCGCCGCGATTCAATTTTTGACGCGTGCGGAGACGCAAACATCTTTACATGGCTTAAACTGTTGAATCATTTTTAATCGTTTAAATTTGGCACTGATCATGAAGTTTTAGGGGCTCTGGAACAGCTGTTTGCCATTTTATATATCTTTATTTGTGGTATTTTACGTTGATCATTTGCTTTTAGTAAGAAATAGTGTCAATCTAACTCTTTGGCAATTAAAATTGGATTCAATGTAAAAAATGCTCGTTTTTTTGTAAGTTTCAAATCAGATTATTGTGTTCAGAATTAAAACTGATTAATATATCACATTCATTTTAACGAATAATAACATATAAGTGATTATAAGAAATTCATTTGAAGTAAATCTATAAAACTAAGTACTATTCTAAACTATGTAATTAATTATTCTAAACTATGTTAATATTTTTTCACGATTAATTCACAAAACACTGTTGTGCTCTATGAAAATCAATGACGGGGGGAAGTAAATATTTTGTACTGGCGACTAGAATTTTTTACTGGCTACCAGATTATATGAAATTTGTAAAGCCCTTGTTACAACTATATGCGAGTTATAAAATAATGCAGTTTACCAACCACTCCCAAACTATAACCAGCCAGCCGGTTGTGAAACTGAAACAATGAAATATTTTTAACACTAAAAAGTAAAAAATAAAAATAAAGAGTGTAATACAGTATATATTTTTAAAACTAAGAGGCTTTGCCCCTTGCGAGCTACGTTCACTTTCTCGCCGTCCAAATTCCGTAGACCATAGAAACAGGCTAATTCACACTGTTTTAAACAGATTACAGAAAATTGAAATATATTACCACGACTAGTGGCAATCTTCCGTAATTGGGTTGTCATCGATTTCCTTTCGAATAATGGAGCCCTCCGAGGCCGCATCCACCACTGTCGCTGTTTTCGCTTTGATTAAATAAGATCGATTACATATTTGAAAATCAGCTTGTATAAAATGATTAAGTAAAGATTGTCGCTGCCTCACGGACTATGAGTTTGGAAGAAAAGTTTGCTTGACATGATGCACGGTGCGCATCACAATCTACTCAAGTATACGCCTGCAAAAGATGGTTAAATTGCTAGACATAGTTTTTGATCCCATAAAACTTATGGAACTAATCTTTCGTGACCGATTTCAGTATTAAATAGCACTTAAAATAATTCTTCGATTTAAAAACTGTGTTTTTGACGCGTTTATAATGCTTTTCTTTATAAAATTTCCAATTTTTATATGCAATAGTTTTTATAGAATAAGCCGGGAAAGTGAAAAAGTCACAATAGATTCAATTACTGCAGCAGCAGCGTTAGTAACTTTTCCTTAGAATAGAGAGATAATGCGTTTATCAATTAATCGTATAATATTAATTAAATTATGATTATATGTTGAGAAAACAATTTAGAGATCCTGATTATGTAGTTTAAAATAATGCGTTTTTCCTTTCCTGTTGCCATATCTGAAAAAAGAAACAGAGCAAAAATTATATATTTTTTAACAAATCCATTAGCTTGCGCTTTCTACCAAGCATAAATCAAAGTGGTAAATTTTCCGTAACCGGGTCCATGCCAAATTAACGTTTTGTAAAAGAATTTCTTTTGAGCAATATGAATTGCAGTCATTAAATTAGGCGTGACTTTTAAGATAAACATTGGATGCTTATAAAAGAGTGTTTTTAAAAAATACTGTTTTTACTTTTATGCTTATTAATGTAATAAGAGTATTTTAGCTCCATATTACAAATTACAATCTATATATGTGGCCTGATACAGGCTCATCGAAATAGTTTTAACACACTTTAAAAAAAAAAAAAATCATAATCATTCCAAAAGTAATTATGGAAATTTCGTTTTAAAATACTCGGCAGGTATCCTAGATTTGTTAGATGTAACTCAGCCTGAAGGTACACGTGGTGAAATAGGTATTTGGATGGCCAATCTTTTTAATGATCTATGAAATCTCGGATTGGATAATGAACATAGATAATGAATATATATATATATATATCCTGTTCCCTGAAGTTCCCTGATATATATATGTTCCCTGAAGTACTTTAAGAGTTATGATTTTTTTTAATGTGTCCAATCTTTTTCGATTACCCAGTATTACGACTTTACTCGACCATTTTTTCTTATATTAATTGACATTAAGCCATAGCTAAACTTATATTAGAGATACAGTGGTGGCCAAAAGTGGGGACATTTTTTGAAAGTTTCATGTTTTTCAAATTTGTGTGCTTGTAGAATATATTAATTTTCACTTAAATACAAACGTTTATATATCAAATTGAAGGTAATTTAATTTAGAATTTAATAATAAAAACAGTATTACAATATCTGTATTACAAAAAAATTTATTCAACCAATAGTAAGATCTATCTTAGATTTGCATTTTTTTAAAGTGATATTTACACAATCAATACTTAGTAGGATAACCCTTATTTTTTAAAGACAGCTTCACAGCGTCTTTTCATCGAGTGAACGAGTGTTTGGAGTTCATCTTTCGTAATCACATAGTGCCAAGAATCAATTATAGCTTCAATAAGTTGTCTTTTATTGGATGTACGTTTTTTTCGTAAAAGAATTTTCAAACGTCGCCACAAATTTTCAATTGGATTGAGATTAGGGCTGTTTCCTGGCCATGGTAATATATCTATGCCTTTATTTTGAAACCATGCTTTGCATACTTTTGCTGTGTGGCATGGATCTGAATCCTGCTGAAAAATAAATGGTGCGTTGTTGGGGAAGAGATCCCTGATGGAAGGTATCAATTTTGGTTCCGGGACAGTTTCGATGTATTTTTTGGCATTCAGGATGCCATCAATCACTTGAATTCGGCCCATACCATCTGCAGACATACATGCCCAAATCATGACATTTGTTGGGTTTTTTGTAGTTGCTTCAATGCAATCAGGATGAAGTGCTTCTCCTACTCTACGTCTCACGTATTTTCTACCATCACTACCAAAGAGCGATATTTTACTCTCATCGCTCCAGATTACTTGCTTCCATTGATTTTCTGACCATTTAATGTGTTCTTTTGCCCACTTAACTCGTTTTTCGCGTTGCTTTTGATTTAAATATGGTTTTTCCTTGGAATTCTAACTTGTAGTCCAAATCCTGATAACCTTCTTCTTATTGTTCTTGAACTTACTGCAATACCCGCGGCATTCATTTCACATCTAATGGCATCTGATGAAATTTTTCTATCTTGAAGGCATAGCCGTTTAATTTTTCTATCGGCAGTAGCACTTGTGCATTTTTTTTCGGCCTGATTTGGTCATATTTTCCACTGATTTCGTTTTTTCATAACGTAAACAGAACTTTCGTACACCAGAACAAGTCACTGAACCACCAACTTGTCCTGCAATTTCAGCATAAGAGAGGCCATTTTCTCTCAATATGACAATTCGGCTTCTTTTTGTAGATGTCCAATTAGTTCTTGTTGATGACATTGTTTAAAATTAGTTTAATTAAAAACAGCAATACTCTATTTAATTCTACTAGTATGCATCATTCCGCAAAATATTTCCACAACAATAACTCTTTTACCATCCAAATAACCTAAACTATAGTTACAGACATTTGATTGGACCTCAGAACAGTGTTTGTGATTGGTTAGTACGCTTTTATTACAAAACACGTCCTTATTCAAAACTATTTGTGTTTGTTTGTTCTACTAAAATGAGCATAACTTTTTGTAATACAGATATTGTAATACTGTTTTTATTATTAAATTCTACATTAAATTACCTTTAATTTGATATATAAACGTTTGTATTTAAGTAAAAATTAATATATTCTACAAGCACACAAAGTAGAAAAACATGAAACTTTCAAAAAATGTCCAAACTTTTGGCCACCACTGTATATATGGATTATTTGAATAATTTTTATATGTGACTTAAGAAGATGAATGTAAAATAAATGAAATAAAAATATAACACTATGATCTGAATTTCTTATTGTGAAATATTAAAATTTAAAATTCTGGTATAACTTTCTTATTAACATATATTTCCCCGCATAAAAAGAAAAATGGAAAATAAAGTTATTTTTTCATCATTTTTTCTTTTGATATGCAAATTGTTGCCGACATTCTGTATTAGAATTTTGTTAGCTCATCACACTGCCTGACTTTTGAAGAAATAAAAGGAGTGACTTTCTCCATCCGAAATCATTTTAAAGTGAACTTTATTTTCGATCTAGGAAACAGAAATCAATTGAAAGCTGTCTTTTAAAAGACTGTGGATTTGACATATTCAGTTCTTTTCGTGAATAAATTTCTATCGTCGTGTGATACTTTATGCAATACGCAGTGTAATAGGAACTTTCATTTGAAATGTTCATAGAATCTAGATATTGCTTTGTGCTTTCTCTTCCATTGCATATTTGTTCTGGTTGATGGTTTTTAATTCATTTGAAGTTTATTGAATTTTTAATGAGTAAACATATCTTTGGATTATTTAAGTAAAATTTTCTTTTGAATATGTATTTAGCCATGACTCTAAAAGTAGCCTTTTCTTATTTTATAAGAATAAAATAATGTATGATAATTTTACCCTATATTGTACAATATATATGACTTAAGATGAATGCAAAATAAATGAGATAAAAGTGGAACATTAGGATATGAATTTCTTCCGCAGCCTCGAATTTCTGTCGCAGTCTTCATCTTCAGAAGATGTGCAGAAAGTACGCGTTCAGAAAGAGGCATTTGTGATGGCCAACTTTTTTGATGATCTAAAAAATCTCGGATAATGGCCGAGTACTTTCCAAAGAAAATTATTGTGTTACCTCAATTACTTTATGAGTTATGATTTTTTTAAAAATGTATCCAACCTTTTTCGATTACCTGTATTACGACTGTACTCGACCCTTTTTTCTTATATTGATTGACATTAAGCAATAGTTAAACTTATATTAGAGATATATATGGATTATTTAAATGATTTTTGTATGTGACTTAAGAAAGTGACTGTAAAATAAATGAAATAAAACTATAACACTATGATCTAAATTTCTTATTATGAAATATTCAAATCTAAAATTCCGGTATAACTTTCTTATTAACATATATTTCCTCGCATAAAAAGAAAAATGTAAAATAAAGTTCTTTCCCATCATTTTTTCTTTTGATATGCAAATTGTTGCCGAGTTTTAGAATTTTGTTAGCTCGTCACACTGCCTCACTTTTAAAGAAATAAAAGGAGTGAACTTTCCCCATCCGAATCATTTTAAAATGAACTTTATTTTTGATCTAGGAAACAGAAATCAATTGTAAGCTGTCTTTTATAAAAGACTGGATTTGACATATTCAGTTCTTTTTCGTGAATAAATTTCTATCATCGTCTGATACTTTGCAATATGCAGTGTATCAGGAACTTTCATTTGAAATGTTCATATAGAATCTAGATATTGCTTTGTGCTTTCTCTTCTCTTGCTATATAGATATATATCTTGCATATTTGTTCTGTTTGATGGTTTTTAATTCATTTGAAGTGTTTTGAGTTTTTACTAAGAAAACTTATAGTTGGATTATTAAGTAAACATACCTTTTGAATATGTATTTAGGCATGATTGTAAAATTAAAAGAATCCCTATTTTATTTTATAGTAGTAAAATAATGTATGTTAATTTTAGACTGAGTTGAACAATATTTAGAGTTCCTGATACAACAATACATTATTTTTGTATAAATAAGTATAAGAATATATATATATATATATATATATATATATATATATATATATATATATAACGTCTTATATAATGTTTATCTTTCTTGAAAATCGCCCCTAATTTCATGACTGCAATTCTTAGTCTCCCAAAGCAGAGATAAATGAATTATTTGAATGATTTTTATATACGATTTAAGATGAATGTAAAATGAATTAAATAAAAATATAACATTATGATCTGTATTTCTTATGATGAAATATTAAAATTTCAAATGCCCGTATAACTTTTTTCTTAAGATATATTTCTCCGCAAGAAAAAAGAAAAATGGGAAATAAAGTTCTTTTCCCATCAAATTTTCTTTTGATATGCAAATTGTCTCCGACATTCTGTTTTAGAATTTTGTTAGCTCACCACATTGCCTGACTTTTGTAGAAATAAAAGGAGTGAACTTCCCTCATCCGAATCATTTTAAAGTGAACTTGATTTTTGATATGGGAAACAGAAATCATTTGAAAGCTGTCTTTTAAAAGACTGTGGATTTGACATATTCAGTTCTTTTCATGAATAAATTTTTTTCGTCGTGTGATACTTTGCAATACGCCGTGTAATAGGAACTTTCATCTGAAATGTTGATAGAATCTAGATATTGTTTTGTGTTTTCTCTTCTCTTAAATATTTGTTCTGTTTGATGGTTTGTAATTCATTTGAAGTCTTTTGAGTTTTTAATAAGTAAACACATCTTTGGATTATTAAGTAAACTTATCTTTTGATTATGTGTTTAGGCATGATTGTAAAATTTAGAGAATCCCTATTTTATTTTATTGTAGTAATATAATGTATGCTAATTGTACCCTGATTTGAACAATATTTAGAATTACTGATACAAAAGTACATTATTTTGCCTGTTTTTCTTATTTGGGTATTAATTCCGGTTGACAGTTTTAAATTCGTTTGATATTCGTGAGGTTTTTTTCTCTTCTCTTGCATAATTGTTCTGGTTGATGGTTTTTAATTTATTTGAAGTCATTTTAATTTTTTACTTACTAAACTTATCTTTAGATTATTAAGTAAACTTGTCATTTGAATATGTATTTAGGCATGATTGTAAAATTAAAATAAGCCCTATTTTATTAACAATAATTAAAGTCGTAACTACTATTACAATAATGTATTATTTTGCCTGTTCTGTTTATTTGGGTATTAATTCCGGTTCACACTTTTAAATTAGTTTGATATTCGTGACTTTTTTTTTTATGATTATTAAATAAACTTACATTTGAAATATATGTTTCAACAATTTGTATAAATAAGTATAAGGATAAAACTAGTTTAAACAACAAGGCTTATGTAAGGTTTATCATGAAAATGAAGCCTAATTTCATGACTCCAATTCATGGTTTCCCGATTTCTTTGAATGAATTTTATTTGCAATTTAAGATGACTGTGAAATAAATTAAATAAAAATATAATATTATGGTCTGAATTTATTATTATGAAATATTCAAATTTAAAATTCCGGTACAACTTCCTTATTACCATATATTTCCTCGCATAAAAATAAACGGGACGGACCAAGGTAGTTTTAAAAATCCCCCTTTCCCATTTATTACTGTCTTCTATCTTTGAAAAAAGAAACTATGGATTCATGAAAATTTTTGATTTCCTGTTTCCGATGGATTTTAGAAGGTTCTGAACACGATTTGACTGTTTTTATCTCAACAACTAATGCACGGAATTTAATAAAACATTTTATTCAGTTACTTCCTGCTATAAATTGTTGCTGATTAGTTTTTGCTGTAAAACGCGCATCAGCTGGCGCTGCTATGTTGCATTTTTCGTGATTTCTGCAATAGCTCTATCTCATTTTCAGCAGTGAATTACGCCTGATAACTTTGATTAATAACAAGTGAATTTTTATTCTCCTTTTTGCAGGCGTAATTCACTGCTGAAAATGAATTAAAAAATAACTATGTGATGCCGTATGCTGGGCTTTGTATTGTCGTCTCATGTTTTCCGCAGAAATTTGGATGCTCATGAGGGCATTTCCATCTTGTGCTGCGGATTCAGCCGTTCCTACATATATAAGAGTGATAAATGCCGAACTCAGATATCGTTCCTCGTAGCTTTGTGGTAGAGTCTCGGAACGCTGTTCTGAGGACCCAGAATCGATTCCCGGCATGGGCAATTTTCACTCTCTCGGTTTGCGCTTGAAAAAAAGCAGGATAAAAATTCACTTGTTATTATTCAAGGTTTACGGGCATAATTCACTGCTGAAAATGAATTAAAAAATAGTTAAAATTGCATATTTAGATTGGTGCATTTAACAAAAGTTTTTGTTGTATAGACAAAACAAGTTCGTAATATAACATATTTTATTATTTAAACAAACAAAATATAGTTTGTTGAAAAAAGAAAATAGATTGTTAAAATAACACATAGCATATATCTATATAATAAAAAGAATTTTGTTAATTCAAGTAAATTTGAACCATTTTACTTGGAGTAACAAAACATTTTTTTGCTTACGATACATAAATTTCTTTTGGAATTGCAAAAAAAATCAACAATATTTTTTTGTTGATTCAAACAAAATTTCCATTGACCCATATTTAAACGAAAAGTTTTGTTGGGTCAACCAAATTTTTGTTGATTCAACAAAACTTTTGTCTGAGTGCATATATTTTCTCGTATAAAAAGAAAAAGGGAAAATGAAATTCTTTCCCATCAATTTTTCTTTTGATATGCAAATTGTTGCCGAAATTCTGTTTTACAATTTTGTTAGCTCGTCACACTGCCTGACTTTTAAATAAATAAAAAGAGTGAACTTTCTCCATCCGAATCATTTTAAAATGAACTTGATTTTTGATCTTGGAAACAGAAATCAATTGAAAGCTGATTTTTAAAAGACTGTGGGTTTGACATATTCAGTTCTTTTCCGTGAATAAATTTTTATCGTCGTGTGCTATTTTGCACTATGCAGTGTAATAGGAACTTTCATTTGAAATGTTCATAGAATCTAGATATTACTTTGTGCTTTCTCTTCTCTTAAATATTTGTTCTGTTTGATGGTTTGTAATTCATTTGAAATCTTTTGAGTTTTTAATAAGTAAACACATCTTTGGATTATTAAGTAAACTTATATTTGGATTATTCAATAAACTAATCTTTGGATTATTAAGTAAACTTATCTTTTGAATATGTACTTAGGCATGATTGTAAAATTAAAAGAAGCCCTATTTTATTAACAATATTTAAAGTCGTAACTACTAATACAAGAGTATATTATTTTGCCTCTTCTGTTTATTTGGGTATTGATTGCGGTTGACACTTTTAAATTACTTTAATATTCCTGATTTTTTTTTTTTTTTTTTTTTTTTTTTTATGACTATTAAGTAAACTTACATTTGAAATATGTGTTTCAAGAATTTGTATAAATAAGTATAAGGATAAAACTAGTTTAAACAACAAGGTTTATATAAGGTTTATCTTGAAAATGAAGCCTAATTTCATGACTCCAATTCATGGTTTCCCGATTTATTTGGAAGAATTTTAAATGCGATTTAAGAGGAATGCAAAATAAATTAATTAAAAATATAACACTAGGATCTGAATTCATTATTATGAAATATTCTAATTTTAAAATTCCGGTACAACTTTCTTATTACCATACATTTCCTCGTATAAAAAGAAAAATGAAAAATAAAGTTCTTTCCCATCAATTTTTCTTTTGATATGCAAATTGTTGCCGAAATTCTATTTTAGAATTTTGTTAGCTCGTCACACTGCCTGACTTTTAAAGAAATAAAAGGAGTGAACTTTCCCCATCCGAATCATTTTAAAATGAACTTGATTTTTGATCTAAGAAACAGAAATGAATTGAAAGCTGATTTTTAAAAGATTGTGGATTTGACATATTCAGTTCTTTTCCGTGAATAAATTTTTATCGTCGTGTGCTATTTTGCACTATGCAGTGTAATAGGAACTTTCATTTGAAATGTTCATAGAATCTAGATATTACTTTGTGCTTTCTCTTCTCTTAAATATTTGTTCTGTTTGATGGTTTGTAATTCATTTGAAATCTTTTGAGTTTTTAATAAGTAAACACATCTTTGGATTATTAAGTAAACTTATCTTTTGATTATGTGTTTAGGCATGATTGTAAAATTTAGAGAATCCCTATTTTATTTTATTGTAGTAATATAATGTATGCTAATTTTACCCTGATTTGAACAATATTTAGAATTACTCATACAAAAGTACATTATTTTGCCTGTTTTTCTTATTTGGGTATTAATTCCAGTTGACAGTTTTAAATTCGTTTGATATTCATGAGGTTTTTTTTTTTATGAGTGTTAACTAAACTTATATTTGAAATATGTGTTTCAACAAATTGTATAAACAAGTATAAGAATAATACTTAGAATAAAAAAAAAAAAAAAAAAAAAAAAAAAAAAACTTTCACATAATGTTTATATTGAATCACCCCTAATTTCATGATTTCTATTCGTGATCTCCTAAACCAGAGGCATAGGAATTTTTTTAATGATTTTTATATACAATTTAAGATGAATGTAAAATAAATTAAATAAAAGTATAACATTATGATCTGAATTTCTTATGATGAAATATTCAAATTTCAAATACCCGTATAACTTTTTTATTAAAATCTATTTATCCGCAAGATAAAAGAAAAATGGAAAATAAAGTTCTTTTTCCATCAATTTTTCTTTTGATATGCAAATTGTCTACGACATTCTGTTTTAGAATTTTGTTAGCTCGTCACATTGCCTGACTTCTGAAGAAATAAAAGGAGTGAACTTTCCCCATCCGAATCATTTTAAAGTGAACTTGATTTTTGATCTAGGAAACAGAAATCAATTGAAAGCTGTCTTTTAAAAGACTGTGGATTTGACATATTCAGTTCTTTTCGCGAATAAATTTCTATCGTCGTGTGATACTTCGCAATATGCGGTGTAATAGGAACTTTCATTTGAAATCTACATAGAATCTAGATATTGCTTTGTTCTTTCTCTTCTCTTGCATATTTGTTCTGGTTGATGGTTTTTAATTTATTTGAAGTCTTTTTAATTTTTTACTTAGTAATCTTATCTTTGGATTATTAAGTAAGCTTATCTTTGAAATATGTAAGGCATGGTTGTAAAATTAAGAGAAACACAATTTTATTTTAAAATAGTAGAATAGTGTGTGCTAATTGTACCCTATGTTGAACAATATTTTAAATTGAAACTACAGATACAACATGATATTTTTATCTGTTGTTTTATTTAGATATTTTTTCAGGTTGAGTTTTTTTAATTCGTTTGATATCTGTGCGTTACTTTTATTGATTATTAAGTATTACTTGTATTTGAAATCTGCGTTTCAACAAGTTGTATAAATAAACATAAAAGTAAAACTAGTTAAAAAAAAAAAAAAAAAAAAAAAAAAAAATCAACAACAACAACAAAAACATGCTTATGTAACATTTATTTTGAGAAACATGCCTAATTTCATGACTGCAATTCACGTTTTCGCAAAACGTTTCCATGGGCAACGATTATAGAAAGTTTCCGCGCTTTGATTTACGCTTATAAGAAAGCACGAACTAGTAAAAATTAATTAAAAAAATAGAATTGTTGTTCTTTTTTAAGATAAGGCAACAGGAAAGAAAAAAGCATTATTTAAATTATCTATTCAGGATTTCTAAAAATTTTTTAGCATAAAATCCTAATTAATTAAACTTTTAATTGATAAAAGTGTATTAAAAATATCATTACACTCGTTATTTTTCATTTACATTTTATTTTCTACTCTTTGTATTTATATTATTTCGTTATTGTAGTTCACAGCCAGTTGGAATGTTTTAGCGAGCGTGGTTTGGAGCATACTTAACTCCATTGTTGTTGTAACTCGTAAATAGTTGTAACTATAAAGATTATTTGGCGATTTATCACCTGCGGCCAGCTAAAAAAAAAAAAAAAAAAAAAAAAAAAAAGAAGACTTAAACTGTATTAATTTATAATTAAGTTCTAAAAATATTAATATGTTGTATTGTCATTGGCAACACACCTGTGTACAAAAATTTTATAAATCTAGCATGCCAGAAAGTGAATGAAAAATCGATTATAAAATTCCTTTTTTTAGAAGCATTAACCAAGTTAAGTTAAACATTAAGAGTCTATACTAAAGAAAAAGTAAACTAACGCTGCTGCTGCTGTCGGTGTCGTAAATCAATATTTTGTGACCGGAGGTCTTTCTCTGCTAATATTTAAAAACTATTGCTTATAAAAAATATGAAGATTTATAGTTTTATAGAGAGATAAATGATAAACACGCAGAAGCCGACAGTTTTTAAATCCAAGAATTATTTTAAGAGCCAATTAATGCTAAGAGCGCACAAAATAGTTCAGTTAAAAAAGTTTTATAGGATCAAAAACTATGCATAACAACTTAACCATCTTTCGACGGTACATACTAGACTATTTTGTGGTGTACAGAGTGCAATCCTTTTTTGAATTTGTCTAATTTTTTCATTTTTTTTTTTTTTAATTTCATTATTTCAATAGTGATTTATTCCCTTTTTTCGATAAAAGTCACTTTTTTACCTATTACCAAATTTTAAAAAATCGCAACTAATATTTCCAAACATTTTACAATTGAAAAATATATTTGCGTGGGAATATTAAAAGAGGAGTAAACTTTAAAATAATTATTTTTTTACGCGCGAAAAGCGTGAATAATGGTAAAAATTACGTTGTAATTGAAAAGTCGAAAAAACAATATTTCCAAACAGTTTACTCGTAAAAAAAAACAACAAAAAAAAACACATCGTAACTTTAAAATGATTAAATTTTACGTGCGAAAAGCACTAAATGCAAAAAATTACCTTATATTTCAAACAATGTATTTAAAACATCATATTTAAAACTATTTTCTTATAGCATCTAAAAAAAAAATTCATTTCAATATTTAAAGAGAAGTAACATGAAAAATATGCAAGACTTTGAATTAAAATAGAGGAAACAATTCAGTTAGTGATAATATTATTTAATCTTCTGTAATCATTGTAATCTTTTTAAAATAGAGCAGATTAGCATGTTTGTAGAGCCTACGGTGTTCTAGACATTGCAGAGACTCTGTGGAGCTCGTAAACGCAGAGCGCTCTAGTGTAATAATAATAATAATAAAAAACCTAGTTTATCTTTGTCCTAATTTATAGACAATATATGGCAATATTATCATGCATTTAAGAAAATTCTTTAATCCTAATTTTTGATAAAACTAGATATTCCTTTGTTCATTCTTTTCGTTTACACGTGTGCTTTTTATTCATTTGACACCGGTGAGTTAATTACGATTATAAAAAAAACGTATTTTTCGAATATGTATTTCAACAGGATTTCAGAAAAAAAAAATATTTTAATTGTTATCTGAAGCAAGTTCTCTCAGGAATAATACACAATAAAGTTACATGTATACAATAATCCTATACACAAGTACTTGTTTAACAATAATCTAAATTTAAACTTCAAATAATAATAAATCTCTAAATTTGAATGCTGTTTTGTGTTTTCTCTTTGTTCGCATATTTGCTCTTATTGAGGATTTTAATTCGTTATATCTCCGATTTCTTTATAATTCTTAAATCTTGTTTTTGGAATATATAATTTACCACCATTGTAAATATAAAAAGAAGACTTATTATTTTATTTCTCAATTGTGTTTTCTTAAATGTAATGTGTGACAGCATTATTTTATGTTTAACAATAATGAAAATGACAACTTTATATAAAACTAAATATCACTTGGTCATTTCCTTTTGCTTGCATATCGTGGTTGATGCTTTTTCATTTCCTTAATACCTGCAAATTCTTAAATAAATTTATCTTCGGAATATGTTTTAAACCATGATTGTAAAAATAAATTTAGCACATCTTTAACTTTTGTCTGAATCACATGCTTCTAAAAACAGACGAGTCTAAAAGCCAAGTCGTATTGGCTTTATAGTAAGATAAATCGCGACAATTCACGATTTTGGGGAAAATTGGTATAAAAAAGATTTAAAGATTAAAAATCCCTGACGGCTCGGCTTACAGGCACAGGTAGATTTCGAAGACGCAGACCGTGGGGCGCCTGTTTGTCGGGAATTGCGGAAGAAATGACCTTTTTGCGATGATGCTGCAGTTGAAACCGTCTCATCATAGTAGGAGCAGATCTCAACGCCCGTCTCTCCTTTTTGGGATACCTCAAAGAGGACAGTAGAGGTACCCTCCTAACATACCTAATAATGTCAAAAGGACTAATACTAATAAACGACACGGAGGCCCCAGAGACGTTTGTTGGACAACCAAACAGGAAGTGCTCAAATACGCCTGATGTGACGTTATGTACCGAAGATGTGGCAGAAACAATCCAATCCTGGAACGTAGACGTCACTAATGATAGCCACTCAGATCACAGGTATATCTATTTTACAATTAAACTCCAAACAAAAAAAAAAATAGAATTAGAAAGATACAAAACTAAACACACAACTTTTAAAAAATTCAACAAACATATAAAAAATAAGCTAATTAACTTACAAACAAAACTACAAGACACACTTACACAAGAACATCTAGACACCTGGTTAGAAAACTTTAACGATACAGTAACAGCAACAGCAAATGAAACACTAAAAACCAAAAAACTCAAACTCTACCCAGAATTCACCTGGTGGAACAACAAACTAAAAACACACAGAAACAAAATTTCGGCACTCAGAAAAAGGTTTAATAAAACAGGCGAAACTAAATGGAAAATTCAACTTAACAAAGAGAGAGCCCTCTATAAAAAACATATTAAATCAGAAAAACTAAAATCGTGGCAAACCTTCTGCACACAAACAAAAGATAAATTTGGCCAAACCTTCAAAATTGCAACATCCAAAAACATAACTAATAAACACTTTATACACACAACACTAGAGGACTCTCACACATACGCGACAAAATCAGATATCTTTAAAGATCTAACAACACATCACTTCCCAGTGCCCGTAGTCACACAACAACAACTAACAGACCTGACAACGGGAGAAGACGCACACTCTACATCCCCTCCACTATTCACATTTAAAGAAATCAAAAACGCAATAAAAGAACAAAATAATCTTAAAGCTCCCGGCTATGATAAAATAGACGCATTCATCATAATAAACCTATTCAAAAACTTTAAACACATAATAAGAGACCTACTAAATAAATTCCTTACCCTTAATCACTTCCCAACAAACTGGAAAATAGCCCAAGTAGTATTTTTCACTAAGAAGAACAAAGACCCAAACCTACCTACATCATATCGCCCCATCTGTCTCCTCCCGATGCTCGGTAAAATACTGGAGAGGCTCCTAAAACACAGAATAACACACCATCTAGAAAATCTAAACTATCTTCACCCATCCCAATATGGATTCAGAGAGGGCAAAAACACAACACAACTATTAAAATTAACACACACAAAAATAAAAGACCTCCTAAAAACATATAAATATTGCATCCTAATATCATTCGACATAAAGGGAGCATTTGACAGCATAGACTGGCAGGTACTGGGAGAAACAATAATAAATTCTCCACTTCCCACATATATCAAGAAACAACTACTAAGTTTTCTAACCAATAGACATATAACAGACTACACAGACAACACATCAAAATGAAAAGTCCACCAGGGCTGTCCACAAGGTTCGTGCCTTGGACCCCTGCTGTGGCTACTCATAGCTAACAAAATACTAATAGAGTTCTATAAAAAATTTAAAAACCTTAGATGTTTCTGCGACGACTTTAACATGATAATCCATGCGAACAGTCGTCGCGATCTAGAATTAAGAGCAAACAAACGAATAAAACTATTCCTAAACATATGCAACAACTTAAACCTCACACTATCTACAGAAAAAACAGTATACATAATGTTTGGTAACAACATCCTAAAAGCCCGCCCACCAACACTAAAACTTAATAACACTACAATAAAACAAGTAGAAAACATAAACCTCTTAGGCATAGTCTTTGAACAAAAACTTATATGGCAAACCCACCTCCAAAACATCAACAACAAACTATTATCAATAACATCTTCAATCAAAAGGGTTTTTTCGGGAAACTGGGGGGTGAATCGAGCATTCCTCAGAGAATGGTACCTCACCGTGCTTGAAAAAATCATTGATTACGGCTCAGAGGTGTGGTTTGACCATCTACGAATAATCGACAAGAGAAAAATCCAATCAATTCAAAGACTATGTCTCACATCCATAACAAAATGCTACAAAAACGTATCAACACCGTCCCTACAAATTCTGCTCGGAATACCACCGCTACTCATAACTCTAGAATATAAAAACATCAAAAATAATATTAACACGAAACAAGGAATCCTAATACAGAATAACGAAATAATAACAAAAGAAAAAATAGAACAAAAAATCCATATATATCAAATAAACCCAGAAAACCACATAAATAACTTAATAACGACAGAATCCATAATAAAACAACACAATACAATACACATCTCCACAGATGGTTCAAAGATAGAAACAAACACGGCATGTGCATTAATAGCTTTTAAAAATGATATTAAAATCCATGAACAAGTACACAAGCTACAAAACAACAACACGGTATTCCAGGCAGAACTCCTAGCAATAATAAACACAATAAAATGGGCCATAAACCGAACAGAATCAATATTCCAAATTTTCAGCGACAGCCAATCATCAATACTAGCCTTAACTAACATATTCCCAACAATCCAGAACATATACGACATACATCAAACAATAAAACAAAACAAAAACAAACTCTTTTACCTCACATGGGTGAAGGGCCACGCTGGGAACAAGGGAAATGAGCTTGCAGACAAACTGGCAAATGAGGCTGCCACTTACTGTGATCACCCATTATCCAGAGACTTTAAACTCCCAAAATCGTACCTCAATAAAATAATTAAACAAAGTCTCCTGGATAAATGGCAATATAACTGGGACCACTCGGAAAGTGGCAGACACACATACTCATTAATACCAAAAGTTCATTTCTCACTCATATGTAGCGACAGGGTCTCCATGTTCTTTCTATCAGGCTGTGGTAGCTTTCCATCATTTCTACACAGAATAGGCAAGAAAGATGATGACCTCTGTCAATGTGGTCAACATGGAGACCCGACTCACTAACTTTTTGGTAAGTGTCGCTACATGAAACATAAATTCCCACAAGACACAAGTAAAACCTTCCAACAAAACATAATGGAAATCCTCAAAGACAATACTAAACTTAAAAAACTATATGAAAACTATAACATTCTAAGCGAAAAATACTCATTTATCAGATACAAATATCTAACTTAAATAAACTTAAAATAAATAATTACATCTCAAATTTAATAAATACCTGTGATCAAGACTGCACTATCAATAACAAATTGTAAATACTAACCGATAAACTGTAAATAAGTAATCAACTCATCTTAAACTGTAAATATTATATTTATACTCAAGAATAATGCAAATGTAACTTCAAGTAATAATCAAATCAACTAATATATATTAACCCCTTATAATGCCCACCCTCTTGCCAACTGGCAAAAGTATGTCAAATAAGATCTTCCATAAAGAAACTCAGACAATATGCCATGTGGCATTAAATAATGCGATTATCTTGCCACTGGGCAATAGTATGTATAAAAGAAAAGAAGAAACTTCAACAATATGCCATGTGGCATTTCAACAACTTGTCTAAGTCCGAATGAGGACTTCAGAAATTGTAACCCTCAATGTAAAAAGCCAAAAATTTTCTTTTCAATAAATCAGGGCCGGCTCTGCCTGGGGGGTCTTTCGAAGGGCGTTCCCATGACTAAAGACGCTAGTAGTAGCTATTTTCCTACCTCAGGCTTTGGGGCTTGTCCCAACCATATGCCAAAAGCGGGTTCCTGAGGTGGGGGCTTTCAGTAACTTTCAGTTGGAACCGTCTACTTCGAAACCAAACTTGTTTGCAGGCAGAGCCAGCAAGGATTTTTTTTTTTTGGCTGTAAGAGTTGGTCCTATAAAAAACATGTCAATATAAAAGTTTTAGATAATATTAAGAGGTTTTATAATAAATCTAAGCGGATTTGAAATCTTGGGAATTGACGAAGTTATGATTTTTTTTTCTTCTAAAACCCCCCTCCCCCCCTTAAGGCAATTTTTAATTATATCAAAAATCTGTCATACATAAATTTTCGGCCCTTCTCCTAGAAGTAATAATAACTTCAAACGGATTCGATACGTATGATAATTAAAAAATTATGGGTTTTTTTCTGTTTTCACAAAAAGTCCCCCCCATCCACCCCACACATTGGTTCGATTTTGCCCATTAACGAACTTGACCGAGATTTTATCCCCCCTTGATTTTATGTATCAGTTTCGAAAAGATGCGGGAGTTGGAATCGCCTACTTCGAAAAATGACTTGTTTGCAGGCGGAGCCGGCAGGGATTTTTTTGTTTTTAATTTTTTTTTGCTATAACGGTTGGTCCTATAAAAAACTTGTCAATATAAAAGTTTTAGATAATATTAAGAGGATTTATAATAAATTTAAGCGGATTTGAAATCTTGGGAATTGACGAAGTTATGAATTTTTTTCTTCTAAAACCCCCCCTTCCCTCCCCCCTTAAGGCAATTTTTAATTATATCAAAAATCTGTCATACATAAGTTTTTGGCCCTGTTCCTAGAAGTAATAATAACTTTAAACGGATTCGATACGTATCATAATTAAGAAATTATGGTTTTTTTCTGTTTTCACAAAAAGCCCCCCCCCATCCCCCCCCCCTGGTTCGATTTTGCAAATTAACGCACTTGACCGAGATTTTATGCCCCTTGATTTTATGTATCAGTTTCGAAAAGATGCGGGAGTTGGAACCGCCTACTTCGAAAAATAACTTGTTTGCAGGCGGAGTCGGCAGGGATTTTTTTTGTTTTTAATTTTTTTTTTTTTTTTTTGCTATAACGGTTGGACCTATAAAAAACTTGTCAATATAAAAGTTTTAGATAGTACTAAGAGGATTAATAATAAATTTACGCGGATTTGATATATTGTGAATGGACGAAGCTATGATTTTTTTTCTTCTAACCCCCCCCCCCTTTTTTTCCCCCCTTGGGGCCATTTTTAATTATATCAAAAATCTGTCATACATAAATTTTCGGCCCTTTTCCTAGAAGTAATAATAATTTTAAACGGATTCGATACGTATAATAATAAAGAAATTATGAGGGTTTTTCTGTTTTCACAAAAAGCCCCCCCTTCCCCCCCCCCTTGGTTCGATTTTGCCCATTAACGAACTTGACCGAGATTTTATGACCCTTGATTTTATGTATCAGTTTGGAAGAGATTTATGCAGAATTTTTCCAGTTATCGTGGTCAGAAAAAAGTGACATAAATAGATAGATAGATAGATAGATATATAAACTTTTGAACTGGGGGTGAGTCATGATCGGCGTAGATCTGCAAAAATTTTTCAAAATTTCCAACTTAGGTGAGAATGTAATAGGTAGTATTTCTTACGAAATCTACCTAAAAAAAAAAAAGATAGAGCCGCAATTCAGAATTATTCGTCTGCAATGTATTTATATTATAATTCTTTTGTACATCTAATACTCTGGAATACTCATTGTACTCTTGAATTTTGTTTATATTACTTCCATATTAAGCCTTCCCATTCCGATCTAATAACACATAAAAAATAGTTTCTTTTCTTAGTTTATTATATGAGTGTCAAAAAGCACATAATTTTATCTTGCAAACAAAACAAGCTTTTTCTCTGATCAAACGTTACTTGCAAGGGAGATGTATTTTATAGCGTATAATTTATTAACTTGTAGTAGTTATGATTATTTTACAAGTGAAATATAACACCTTCTAATAATATACCTACTTTAATTGCTAAAATGCGTAAAATAAAAACAATATAAACAGTACAATAAGTTTTATAATTGCACGGTCTATGAAGTTATTATTTGAAACGCTATTATTTAATTTCTCACGTATTTTTTTTGGATTACGCACGTTATTTTTCATTTTTACTTGTGTGTTTCTAACTATGGAGTAACTCGAGCCACAATTTTGGTAAATTTAATAGTGCTGCACACCCAGAAAAAGGAATTGATTGAAACTACAAAACATGTTTTGTTGAGTACATTTTGGTTGTTTCAAGCAAAATTTTTAGTTGAAGTACAAAGTTGGGTTTGAAGTAAACAAAAATATTACGTCTGAACATATTTATATTTATATTAAAATCATTAAAATTACAGACATTATATTACAATTACATAAAACATTGAGTTGATTTTGTTGCATGGACAAAAAAATATTGTTACAAAATTTTAACAAACTCTTTTAAAGTCTTTTAATTTTAACTCTTACAAAATTTTAACAAAATTTCATCAATTTTACTTGAATTAACAAAATCTGTTTAATTTTACCATTATTTTGTAATTTAAATTTGTAATTCCAGCAAAATTCCTTAGGGTCCTTAATGTGACCACTTTGCCCGGTCTTCCCCTGAGTATCCTTCTTTTAAATTTGAGATTCTCACTGCGGCAGGTATTAAACATGTTCTGTGAAATAATTTTCTGAACTTCAAAGGCTTACTTTATTTTCGATTTTAAAATAGTGTTCTGAGTAAAGTAAAAGAAAAACTCACACAGTCAGTAAATAATTTAAAAAAAAAAAAAAAAAAAAAAAAGATTTCCATTTGTTTTGAATTCATGCTGTTTCACTCCAGAAATTGATATACCTTTCGGATAAATTCTTATCTCTAATCTCTTACGTCATTGGCATAGGATTTATTTCTCATTTGCGAATCGATTTTCTTTTGTTCTCTCTGTGGACTATTAATATTATGTCCTATCACATCTTGATATATTAGTTTTTCATGAAATATCGAGATAGTTCTTTTTTTTTTCAGTGAAATTATTTTATTTCTTATCTATAGAAAAATAAGTGAAAGCCTTTCACTCATATGTTATCGTCTTTAAAAAAAGACTATAGAAGAAAAATGATTCTATTCTTTGAAAAGAGGAAATAGCCTGAAAACACTCCATCTGTCACATTTTCATTCGACCATACGCCTGACTTTTACTCACTGTTCAATCTAGTCTAATGATAACTTAAGATTTTTCGAGTGAAACAATTATTTTAGAGCTATTTATGGTTGAAGTTAAAAAGGGATAAAGTTTCTTTAGAAAATACGTGTCTAGAGTTTAGAGTAGGTTTATTTAAGAGAGAGAGACTAATGTGTATTTGCAGAAACTTGCTGCTTGTTAGTTTAGACATAGTTGTGTTTATTTTAGAATTTTTATTTTCTTGCGAAAATATTTGATGCGTTAATGAGAAATTGAAACTGTAAAGGAGTAAGAAAACAGTTATAATTGATTATGTCATTTAATATTTTGAGCTTATAGTAGTCGTATCAGTAGTCTGCTTTCTTAAAGAAAATAGCTCAATTGTTCTGTTTATTTGTGGTAAAAGTGGAAATAACATAAGTGTAAGTTTATGTAAGCGACTTCCTATGACTTCAATATGTATTTAATATATTGAAATCATAGGAAGTCGCTTACATAATCTTACCCTTATGTTATTTCCACTTTTACCACAAATAAACAGAACATATATATTGAAATCATAGGAAGTCACTTACATAATCTTACAATTATGTTATTTCCACTTTTACCACAAATAAACAGAACAATTGAGCTGTTTTAAGAAAGCAGACTACTGATACGACTTTTATAAGCTCAAAAGATTAAATGATTGTGTGTCTGTGTGTGTGTGTGTGTGTGTGTGTGGGTGGGTGATGAAATTAGTTCTGTTTACGTCAAATATTAGTTGAATGACAGAATCGCCAGTTCGAAAATAAAACAGAGGAGTCAGTCACAGTAGTCGAGCCAAATAAAGAGTGAGACCACTATGAGATTTCCCATAAATAAGCAGTCCAGGTTAGTTGACATGACTTTATTTAGTCAACACATGAGAAAATAGCAGACAAAAATTTCGGAAGATCGCATGATGCTAACATTCTACAGATAAACAGGGTGGCATGGTCAATAGAAAATAGTCAATATTATTAGTCAATAGAAAACATGTATAGTTCCATCTAAGCTCGCACAGAAGAGTTTTATAGCAAGTGCGTATGAATACAAAATACGCCAATGCAGATATAGCTTTCAATGAATCAGATGCCTCAACTGAAGGCTGCGGTGGCGGACACAGAACTAGTAAAATGGCGCGTGAGTGTAAAACGCGCGAAAAACATTCGATAGCTTCTAAAAAATGCCGGTAATAAATAAAAAGAAAAGAACGTGCGATCTAATCCAATGCATGTGAGGTGGTAAAGTGATAAATTACGCCAGCATTGAAATTATTAGAATTTTGAAAGGCATACCAAATAAAAGACATTTTAAGATGAAATATAGCAAATTAAATGGGGAAACATTTAGAATAAATTTAAGATAGATTAAATAATTAAAATATGTTATATATATATGTGTCATTATTTGTATTGTTATATATATATATATATGCGTGTGTGTGTTAATTATACTGGATAAGATCCACGACGATGCATTATGCCTTTCGGGAGGACTTTCTAAGAAAAAAATCATCTGGAGTTTCAGTTTTGCGTAAGAAAATATTGCTTTATATGCAGAATAATGGTCATTTCATAAAACTGAAAATGTATTTGACCCCCGTCTTTTTATCTCCTCCCCCGCTGGAAGCTACTGATGAGACATGTAGAGTAACCATACTTTTGAGTAAGAAAGTATAAATATCTAGTGTAAATGTACAAGAATATTACGGATTAGTAAATACATCTTTCAGTAATTTTTAAATGAGGTACTCAGTAATTTTTAAATGAGGTACAGTGAATACTTTGAGATTTCAATGAAAATTATTCACTGGAATACATTTAAAAAGAAACTGCCTTTTTGGTATATTTTAGTTACATCCTAGAGTCGACTAAGCTCATCTTTGCATATTTTAAATTAATTTCATTTTGAGTAATCGATACTAAACTTTATACATGTAATGTTTTGTACTTACATACACCCTTTCCATATTAATATGCGTACATACATAAGGTAAAGCCAGGAGAGATGGCGCTGTTGGAGAGATTGCGCACATTGAGGATCGGGGGGAAGGATTAGAGTGAGCGCGCAGCGACTGCAGGTAGTTGTACAACAGCACTAGTGGAGTGTCTACTTGAAAGAGCACGTTGATTGTTTTGAGCGTCTAAGATAAAGCATTGCTATTTTGTTTTGTTTTCCCAAAGTCAGTGCTTGAATTTTCATAGCTATTCGTCAGAATTTTTATACAATGTCAATTGTACAAAATATTTTAAACTTAAACAATTTCTCATAAGCTACTAATCTAGACTAACAGTGTGAACACCAACGTTTCGTTTTAGTAGTGGCCATGTTTAAATAAAAGGCCGCGCAATCTCTCCTACCGAAATTGGAGAGTTTGCGCATCTGCTACTTAGGAGTTAAGGCGCATTGTTCCCATTAGTTTCCATACTAGGAGATATTACGCAGCTTATTGGTAAATTTGCATAAAAAATGAAAAATGAAAATGGACGAATTTTAAGTTAAACGTGTTATCAAGCAACTTAATCTTATTTTGTAATCTTATCTGGTCTTGCTTTTTCTGATTCTTTAATTTTTTCCCCTTTAATTAAAATTTTTTAATCGTTTAAAAAATTATTTCTTTTTTATGATTCTTTAATCATTAGGTTGAAATATTCACTCCTAATACAATAATATTTGTTCACAAAAACCTTGCAACAATGTCGTTTAAGTGTGATTATTATTGTTAACAATTTAACTGTAGTTATTATTAGTAACAATCTCTGCTACCCATGTGTGCAATCACACCAACCCTGTAAGGACAGATTGCGCAAAATAACTTTCTTGTTTTTTTTTACAACTGTTCTTTTAAATTACAACATAACAACAAAATAGCATTGGAAATGCATAAAGAACAAATGAAGTAAAAAATTCATGGATAGTTTAGAAAAAATTAATATTTAGATTTTTTATTGTTATTCTTTTGAATTGTGCGCAGACTCTCCTAGCTTTACCTTATATCTTAATACAGCATGTTAAATACAGCAACTCTCAATACATACATACAGCTTTCTTTTTTTCAACAAATGCAAGTAAAAGGGAATAATGAATCATTTTCTATAATCCTGATTAACTAAAACTTAATAAATCTAGAAGATTGATACAAAAATTGATAACGTCTGATTTTTAATTTAGATCAATAGCATGCAGAAATGAATCAGTAATACATTTTCTTCCACAATATGAAAATGGTACAACAATAGTTTCTTTTCCTAAATGTTTTTTTTTTTTTTTTTTTTTGTTTCTAAATCAGGAATGAAATTACGTTTTTCTGGCGTTTGAAAGCAAAAAGCAACTTTGTAGAGTGATTAAAAGAAAATAAAATGGCACTTTTTACCTCGGAAGGATTTTTTTTTTTTATATATATAAATAAAATGGTGTCGTATAGTTTAATTTCGAATGAGATTAAATTTTGAATATTTATGAAGTATTAAAATAGAGAAATCCTACAGCATATTTCCGTAGAAGGTATGATATATTTATGAAAACTTTGTTAAACAATGCATCCATGCCTTTAATTTAATGTATTACAATTACGCACAAATACATAAACATAACAACGTGACTAAAAGGAATTTTACATCTCATTATATCTTAGAGAAAATGACAGCTATTTATAAAGAACATTTTTATACCAAGTAACTCTTGATGATGGAAGAGTGATGAAAATGCATGTAAAAGTAATTGACAGCAAAGACTTTAGAAAAATCTTCTTTTACTTGATGACAAACTAATGAAGCTTGGAGATCACATACTTTCTATAAAGCGAGAGTATCTGATCGAAAATCGATAGTGTATTTTCTGATGGGTTTGGAATAACGAACTTGTTTCTGAGAATTTGGCATATTTCTTTTCTTTTTTGTTTAGTTGAAAAATCTGCTTGTTAAAAGTGTGGCAATTTCATTTCGAATGATATTTTCCAGTTTTCTTCAGTAATTCACTACCTATCGTTTTCCAATTCATTTTTTAAACTTTTGAATTTTAAATTTTAGAAATATTTTAAATAAACTTTCAAGCAAATTCTCCAGTTTTACAATTCTTTTATATTTAAAGGTAAAAGTGTTTTATTTATAATTTATCTTTAGAATGTATATTATTATTATTATTATAGCTTTTGTTTCAATTATAAAATAATAAAGACAACAACATAAAGCAGGGACGTAATCAAGACCGGATCTTCAAAATAAGGAAATGCAATTCAGGATCAAGTTCATCGTTTCAGCTGATTTCTAGTTAAAAAAAAATTTGTGATTTTCCTATCTAAATAAGAGGATGTTGGTTCAAAATTGGTAGATTTTTTAAAAAAAATAATCGTTCTTTTAACAATCTACAATATTTACGAAAGTGGAAGAAAAAGGCTGAAAATTTTCACACAAGTAGCCATCATTCACAATTTAAAATATTAAATTTTGAATATTTGTCAGGAATTGCATAAAATAAGAGTAAATGCAGTTATTAATGTACATTGGTATACATATATATGTTAATATATATAATAATTCTGTGTGGCTATTTTCATCGACAAAACAACATGAGTAAAAGAAATTTTGCATCTCATTACATCTCAGAGAAAATGGCAGCTATTTAAAATTAACATTTCTTTGTCTGGTAAATTTTGATGAGCGAAGACTGATAGAAAGGCATGTAAAAATAATCGACAGCAACGACTTTAGAAAAATCTTCTCTCACTTGATAACAAACTTGTGAAACTTTGAGGTGATCAACCTTTCTGCTTTCTGCTATAAAGCAAGGGTATTCGATCGAAAATCAATTTTCTGATGGGCTTGGAACAATAAATCTGTTTCTAAGAATTATTTAAAAAAAAAAAATCCTTTTCTTTTCTTTTTCTTGGGGGAGGGTGAAGGTGAAAAATCTGCCTGTTAAAGATGTGGCAGATTTCCTTGGAATTAAATGCTAGAAATATTCTACTTCAATGGCTCAGTGTTTATTCTTTTCTAATAAATTGATTGTACACGCTGTGACGTATTGTGAAGAGATGTTAGGATACCGAAGATCTTTTAAACTTTTTTTTATTTCATGATCACAGACACATAACAAACAGATACTGAACTTGTATTATTTCAGAAACTTTGCATAGAGAATAATTTAACCTGCCAGTAGCTTAGGACTAGTCGTGAGTAATGCGATTAAATGAAGGACTCCGAAATACAGTTCTTGTATTCGACCTAACTTAACCAAGTCAGAAATTCGTCCAGAGTATTAAACTTTGACGGAAAAGTGCTTTCTATACCGGACTGCAATTTGTGTAAACTAGCGAAGCCAGAAGACTGCTTACAGCAACTTCATATGTTCGAATCCCTCAAATTCGCCTCCCGCACAATGTATTTATTTATACATAGACGATTCCTAAGAGGTTTTTAAAGTTGCACATCTGAACTTCAAGTACTCTGGTCGTCATTGCATACAACTGTCGAATATAACGTCAAAAACTCCAGAGCTCAGAGAGTTGCGATTCCTGGAATGCCAGATCAAAGAATTTGAAGTGGAAGTAATCGACTTTATGAGAGCGCGATAGAGATTTTATGTGCTTGTAGGTTCTCTTGGTTGAGGTGAAAGATCAGGGAATCCTGAGAACGTTATAACCTTTCCTTAATAAGTAAAAATAATTCAATTCTTCACAACGCGCGCGCACACACACATACAAATATATGAATATATACGTATAAAACACTATGTATGTATAATGCCATTTTTTGGCCTCCTGATGATAATACTCGACGAAATAACATACTTTACTATGAATTGTGCTTATGAAGCTCCTCTGACGAATCCATAACACATGCATACTTTCTTATTTTTGTATATTTACTTTCCTGTTTTCAAATGCTTTGCATTTTCTTTTCCACTTATTTTCATATGATTTAATTTTAATTACATATATATTTTTATACCTGGTAACTGCTGATGAAGGAAGACGAGGCATGTTAAAAGAAAATGACAACTAAGATTAGAAAAAAGTCTTGATGACAAATTAAGGAAGCTTTAAGGTCAACTTTCCTGCTGCTGTAGCTATAAGGCGAGAGTTTCCGATTGAAAATCGATAGAGTATTTTTCGAGGGGTTTGGAATCCTGAACTTGTTTCTGAAAATTTTGTTATATATATATACAGTGGAACCCCGATTTTACGTTTTTCATGGGATGAGCAGAAAAAAACGTACGAAACGGGAAAACGAAAAATCGGGGTCAAATAGAGAAAAACACTTCAAGAAAACAAATTATAGAGAAATAAACTTACGAATACCATATTAGTATTTAAAAAAATGTGTTATTCTTTATTGCGTTTTCTTTTTAAGTGTAATTTCACATGTATTCTATTTTCAATACATGCTATTTTTTTAATTTTTTCCTTAATTTTCATGTTCAGTTAAAATTTCTTTCAAATTTTAAAACTCGCAATGGCCTCTGCCGATGAGGGCACGGTGTCTTCTGGATCTTCATCAATATCATCCTCACTTCATATTGCGAAATCAAATCGTAGTCTGAATGACTGGTAGCGATAACATCCTTATCGCAATCAATGTACTCATCAACATTGATGTCTGCAAGTATAAATTCATCCTCTTTTGTGTAGTCTTCCATAGAGAGCTCTTGCGGCGGCGCTTCGGATTTTGAAAATTCTCCCTTCAGAAAACATTTGACATGCATTTTTTCTCTACTCAATTCCACGCCGATGAGATGAAATGAAGAGCATCCGGCACATTTAGCTTCATTTTCCAAGCATCTTGAAGCTCACCAGAATCCAGAATCAAGTGAAAAAATGCCTTTTCTTACCAGTTGCTTTCTATAATGCATTTTGGAGGATCTGTTTACTCCCAAGTCACATGGCTAAAGTAAACTGGTACAGTTGGGTGGGACAAAAATCCATACGCACATTCTCTAAATTCAGATTAACATGAGTGCACCGGTCTACAAATAAAATTGCTTTTGTAAGCTCATTTTTATATTCAATTTTCTTACAAAATCTTCAAAAAGATTTAGAATCATCCAAGCATTGTGGTTGGTATTGAAATCTGTCGGCAAACTTTCGACGTTTTTGAAACATCGGGGCTTCTTGGATTTACCAATCACAAAGGACAAAGGGTGTTAGTTTTTCAGTTTCGTCTGTATTCGTAAATAACAAAACTGTTAATCGCACTTTTGATAACTACCGACTGTGACACGTTTCTCCTTTCACGGTGTATGTTCTATCAGGGAAGAGATTAAAAATCAATCCAGTCTCATCTGCGTTAAAGATGTCTTTTTTGAGTAATTACACACAAGAGAAGGCAAAGTTTTTTCCATCCATTCCTCAACAACCGCAGTATTTACTCCATCTGCCTCACCACAAATAAACTTGTAAGACAAACTATACCTCTTCTTGAATCGGTCGATCCAACCGTTGGATGCCATGAAATTCTGCATTTTAAATCGAGAAGAAATTTCAAGAGCATTTTATTACAAAATTGAGCCATTGATTGGAATCTTAGCTGAACGGGCTTGTTTAAACCAGTCGTACAAAATCTTTTCCAGTTTCTCAAAAAGAGAGGTTTCAATGTTTTTCTTTTCTTTGACAAATTTCTCAGTTTTTCAGATTTTAATTCCACAGAGACCTTTTGTTTTAGGATGGTTTGTAACGTTGAACAAGCGATACCGAACGATTTTATGAGATCCACTTTAGTTCCTTTGGAAACTTAGGATTTTTCGATAATTTCTGCCTTTTCGGCTACACACAAACATTTTTTTAGACATCCTACTTTTGACAAATAAGAGTTCATCGTTACTTTCTCACGGGAGTATTAACGGGGAGGGTAAGAACTGTGTTTGATAACAAACAACCAGTTGACCAAGTGGAAGTCATTTTTGTCCTTTTGAAAAAATTTCTATGAGTGAAAAAAGAAAAAAAATCCTAAGGTACTTGGCCTAAGATGACGTACCAAGCGGGAAACGTTAAGAGTAAATAACGTAGAATCGAGGTACTTTTAACATTATCGGAATAGGGATTTTCTGGGACCGACGAAAAATAACGTAGGAAGCGGGATAACGTACGAAACGGGTTACGTAAAATCGGAGTTCCACTGTATATATATATATATATACAGTAAATTCTGTCTAAGGCGGACTCTGTGTAAGCCGGAATTTTGTCTAACGCGGAAAAATGTTCAAGTCCCTGCAAACACATAGGAAATAACATTAATTCATGCTCCATAAGCCGGAATTTGCCTAACGCGGAAACGGAAAGGTCCCATCGAAATCAAAATTTTGCATAAGACGGAAAAAAAATGAAAAAATGAAAGGCATTTGGTTTATGAAACTTCAAAACTGATATACATGCATCAACTGCTCAACATTTTAATTAAATTTCGTAACAGATTAATAAAGTTGATTCAGCCGAACGGAAAATATTATAAAATATTTTTAAATATTTAAGGAATAATTTTTTATTCCATTATTTCTCATATATAAGCAAAATGTTTTTCCTCTTAAAAAAAGAAAGAAAAAACATCATACAAGTACATATTTTACATTTATCGCAATTAATTATTCAAAAAAGAAATTGATAAAAAAAATTCCTATACATTAACATTTTTCTCTTTTTCATTGTATTCGCGAAGTAATATCACTTTTTTGCATGCTGCGAATTTTGAGTTCTGATCATTTGCTTATGGCAATCATTCATTTGGTCGCTATAACTCTTTGTCTAATGTGAGAGGGAGAGGGGGGGAAGCTACAATCATTTACATACTGTATGAGGCGCTGGTTGTGGTTTCAGAGGGGGAAGGGGATGGAAGATGAATTCGAAGTGACGTATGTTTTATTTCAATAAATCACATGGTCAGAAAACGAGGTGGTTGCACGTGTTATTTGTTCTTCCTAATTTTATATTGTCTACTAATATTACTAAGTGATAGTAAAAAATGGCTTTAAAATCTAAACTCAATACGCTATCTATGCGGGATAAAATAGAAGTTATTAAATTAAAAGAAAAAAAATAATGTGTAAAATATCTTTGTATTAAATTTAAATGCGGTAAAACACAAATTTATGATGCTATAAATAGAAAAACAGAGTTGGAAAAGGAATTGGAAAGCAAATCATCCAACAGAAAGCGGAAAGGTTCTGTGAAAAATGAAGACATTGATGCATTAACACTTGAATGGTTTTCTAACGCTAGAGCTAAAAATTTGCCCATACCTGGAACACTGTTGCGTGAAAAGGTGAAAGAGATAGCCGGAAAAATTAGCTAAAACGGATTTCAAGGCTTCTACTGGATGGTTAATGAGTTTCCTTAATTGACACAATATTCCCATGAAGCAAGTTTGCGGAGAGTCGAAAGACGTCCCAGACCAAGAAATTCAGGAAAGGAAAATAAATTTTCCTCTACTGATTGAAGGATATCAAGCTAAGGACATATACAATTGCGACGAAACGGGATTATTTTATCGTGCGTTGCCCACTAAGTGCCTTGCAAAAAGAGGAAGTGAATGCTATGGTGGTAAAAACTCCAGAGAGTAGGTCACTGTTTTGCTTTGTGCGAATATGGAGGGCAGTTTAGAAAAGCCCTTAGTGATAGGAAAATCGCAAAAGCCGCGATGTTTTAAGAATGTGAACATTGATAAACTGCCTGTGATTTGGAGATCTAAAAAAAAAATCGTGGATGTCGACTGCCATAATTGAGGGATGGCTGACTGAATTCAATAACCGTATGATCAAAGAAAATCGACAAATTTTGTTATTTCTCAACAATGCACATTGTCATGCCAATTCGAAATACCAAATACAAAATTACAATTTCTTCCCGGAAATACTACTGCAGTAACACAATCTATGGATCAAGGAGTTATAAAAATAATGAAAACCCATTACAAAAAATATCTCTCTATTATTGCGTCTTTAGATAACTGCTCTTCTGCCAGCGAAATGGCAAAAAATATAAGTTTTTAGATGCTGTCAAATGGATTGCGAAATCCTGCTGAAAAATGTCGCCTGAAAATATTGCTCATTGTTTTAGAAAAGCTGGTTTTGTTTCAGAAAATGGCTATAAATCAGTTGATCAGTTGCGGGAAAATGAGTTACAAAATCTAATAGATGACTTAAAATGTGTTCACAGCAATGAAAAAATTAATGAAGAAGAATACGTATCAGCTGACAATATAGTGTGTACTACTGAAGCTAACACTTCTGTGGACATTTTGATTCAGCGATATCAAGATTTGGAAAGTGCTAGTGAAAATGAAGATGAGCACGATTATGAAAACCATGAAGACAATGGAGGAATTCAAACGGATCAAGACGCCTTAAGAAGCATTAGGTATCTCGAAAAAATTTTTCTTGCTCAAAAAAAATGAATTGATACCCATAATAACGGATTTACAATGTGCTACTGAAAAATGCTTGGTAAAACGAATGACAAAACAAGTATCGATAAAAGATTATTTTTCGACTGTTTAAAAACTACTATGCTACTATGTAAAATATGAAGTAGTTGTAAAGGTAAACGATTTTCATTAACTTTTAAAATGGAAGAAATTTATCATTGTTACTACTATTTATTTTATTATTCATATAATGTCTTTGAGATTAATAATAAATTTAATAATACGTATAATTTCATTTAAAAAACTGTACTAAAGATTACGAACGTAAAAATATGACTTGCGCATATGTATTTTATTTATTTATTTTGGCTGTTTTGCATAAGGCGGAATATTGTCTACGGCGGAAAATTTTCTCGGTTCCGATTGATTCCGCCTTAGACAGAGTTTACTGTATATATATATGTGTGTGTATGTGTGTGTCGGCTGAAAAAATCTGTCCGTTAAAAGTGCGGCAAATTCATTTTGAATGATATTCAGAATTATTCTTACGTAATTCAATTCGAAACTTTACAGAGATTTCTTAAATAAATCATAAATCTTCAAGCAAGTTCTCCTTTTGCATAATTCTTTTATCTTTAAAAACTAGTCGTTGGGGGCCACCGTAATACTTACCCATCGTGGATATGCATAATGTAAAATATTAAAATAAAAATGTGTAAACTACTTATAAAGTGCATTGCAATTCATATAAAATCGTGGCTTGATGACGTCACAAACTTTAAAGGCTCGATTACTGAATTGCTTGAAAGAAACATCCTTATAACTCCAAAAATAATAATCCTATTAACTAACGGTTTATTGCATCTGATTATGCGTCAAATTTCCAATTAAAATATATCTTTGAAGTGAAATTTGGATGAAATACAGGGTCATGAAAAATCGAAGAGTGTGGAAAATAGGATTCCAAATATCTTGGCAACTAATTATCCGATCGACTTCATGCTTTATGCAAAATTTATGTTTTTTTATTTTCTTTTATATTCATTTCTTAAAATAAACAATTTCGAAAAATTTTATATACCTTTCATCAGAACGAATATTTTGAGAGTCCGAAAAAAATTGTTCCGGTAAATCAAGGTTATTGAAATGAAATAGGCTTCTTCCCATTATTACATACTAAGTACATACCAAATTGCAAGTCTCTATCTCAATTTTTTTGGGAGATAGAGCGTTTACAGACACACACACAGACACACAGACGGACGGCAATTTTTTTTTTTCTAAAAATATGTTTTTCGGAATCTCCAGTGTCTGAAACGTGTAAATCCGTCAAATTTTTTTTTTGATTTTCAAAACGATTACAAGACTTACCCTATACTACGTATGATGGGTAAGTAATAAAAGTGTTTTATGAATAGTTTGATATCAAAATTTATGTTATTATTATTGTCGTTGTTATTCTAAAATAACAACAGTAACAACAACAAGACGGCAGACATAAGATCAGTTATTTAAACTGTGAGAATGCAAATTCAAGACGCAAGTTCCAAGTTACATCTGATTTCTTATTCTAAAAGATTTTGTGATTTTCCATTAAGTAATATGAATTTTAAGACTGCTAGAAGAATAGCTTCTTTCAAAAATCTACCAACCTACAACATTTACGAAAATGAAATAAAAATGTTTTTAAAATTTTCCACTAGCTGTCACTCGAAATTTAAAATATCAAAATTTGAAGCTTTTGTCTAGAATTACAACAAATAATAATTCTAGTGTATTTTCATAGATTATTCTAGCTAATTTTGCAAAATTGCGTGTAGATACATTGATTTTTATAAAAATTCTGCGTGGTCATTCATGAACTAAACAACATGAGTAAAATAATTTCACATCTCATTACATCTTAGGGGAAAGGACAGCTATTGATAACGAACATTTTCATACCTAGTAACTTTGAACGAGGAAAGAGTGGTGAAAATATTGTTAAAGTAATTGACTTCAAAGACTTTAGAAAAACCTTTTCTTACTTAATGAAAAACTAATGAAACGTGGAGATCAACTTTCTTTCTGCTGTATGCAAGTGTATCTGATCGAAAATCGGTAGTGTATTTTCTAATGGGTTTGGAATAATGAACTTTGATACATATATATATATATATATATAACCACTGAATGAACGTTACAACCAATATATATACTTGGCTGAGAAATCTACCTTTTACGATGTGACATATTCCTTTCGAACGATATTCTGGAATTCTTTTTCGCTCAATGTATATTCTTCTTTATTATAGTCGAACTCCAGTAATACGAGAAGCAAGAGAATTATATTTAAGTCCTCGTATTAACTGTTACTTATAATACCCGTGAAAATAATAAAAATCGTAAAACCACACACATAATTAAACTAATGAATATTATTAATTGCTATAATTAACGTAATATCTAATATAAAGTTACTATAGAATATTCTGTCTTACCTTTGTGAGTGTCATTTTCTTTAGATGGGTCTTTTCTTTAGACAAAATCACAGTACTGAAGTCATAGCCTCTAAAGAACTAGTACTTCCAAAGGACATGAGCTACGTACAGTAATACAATTTATCAGTTCCCTTTTTCCCAGTAATTCAACTAACATTGGTATAATCACTGCCATTTTTGAGCTTTTTATTTCACATATCTTTTTTTTATTTTTGAACCGTGCAATAAAAGACATGGAAAAGCTGGTTAATATGGCGCAGAATTCTGATTTAAAAAAAGAAACAAAGATTTTCCTCTTTTCTCCGTCCTTTCCACAACTCAGTTATAAATCTTACAATAGAGAAGCATTTGAAACGCCCTTCTTTATTATTTTCTTTCAAGACCTCAGGAGATTATTTTGCATTTTCTTGGGTGAGAGGTCTCCTTGAAAGATGAAATTCTGCCTGGTAAAACTGATAAATTTCTAAATTTTGACAGACAGTGTTTTGAACGAACAGTGTTCGATAAGAAAGGGGTGTCTTTCCTAATTCTGCCGTACTTTTCACCAAAATTCACATTTAAATTCACATTGAATGATTTACTCGTACTTGCCGTGAATCTGCTTTTGTAGCCCGTAAAAAGTATGGAAATTCTAAAATAGTTTAAATGGTAAATTATTCTTAGCGTGCAATTTGTTCGTTTTAACCGTGTCTTTTTTTAATCGTGTTTTCATTTTAGCCATGTTCGTATTAAACTAGTTCGACTGTATATTGTTTAAATTTTTGAATTTGAAACTTTACACATGTTTTTAATTTTTTAAATAAGTATTGAAGAAAGTATTCCATCTTATTTAAACAGAGACGTGTTTATTAAAAATTTGCCTGTATAATTTATTTAAAAAAAAAAAACATTTTTAATAACTCTAAAACAAGAAGCTGATCATTATTTAGAAAGCGTTTTCTAAGTGATAAGCAAATATTTCGCAATAAATATAGAAAAAGAAATCAATTATTATAAAGATCATCAATTGAAAGTTATGAAATACTATTCAGAGTTGCAAGATCCGGAATGCAGCTGATTTCCAGTCTTTAAAATCCCAGGATTTCTGTACTATTTTCAGGCTTTTCAATGAACGACTTTTTATAGAAATCTGACTATGTACATTAATGAAAGTGAAATAAAATGTTCATTAATTTTTTTTTACTATTTATCCATCACAATTTAACTTTAAATCTTGAGGTTTTTGCACGAAATTACGAAAAAGAATTATATTCAGTGTATATTTCAATAGATGTATTTTAGTTAACTTTATCAAATCACGTATCGATACATTTATAATAACTCTACGCGGCAATTAATCAATAAAACAATATAACTAAAAAGAAATTTTATACTTCATTACATCTTATTGTGAAAATAACAACAATTTATGTTGAACATATCCTTACCAAGTAACTTTTGATTTGGGAAAATCAATAAAAAAGCGCGTAAAAAATAATTGACATTAACAACAAATACTTCAGACTTTTTTTTTTCCATATTTGATAACAAACTATTAAAGGTTAGAGATCATCAACTTTCCAATAAGCCAAGAGCCTCTCTTATTTTCATATTTTTCATTAAATAATAATGCTAAAAAATTAAGTACTAAATAACTTTTAGAAAATGTAAAATCCCAGTTCATGGGCAAATATGTTTTCTCTTTGGTTGGAAGCGTGAATTAGTTTCTAAATAACTGAAATATTACAAAATAATTTTTTATAAGAAATGATTGTATATTTTGAGATCCTGAAATCACATGAAATAAAGAAGTATTACAATGTGTTTTTGTCTTTAGAATATATTGTGTAAAAATGCTGCTAAATTTTGAGAAAATATACTTCTATAACACTGCTGTATGAACATCAAGGACAAAAATTAGAAAAATTGTGGGATAATGAAATCAATGAAAAAAATCATCAATCAGTGAGTAAAATTGTAAAAAAATATACAATATATTCTATAACACTGCTGTATACACATCAAGGAGAAAAACCTGAAGGATATTTTTTAATTCCATCTTATTTTAAAATTTTACTCTCTTCGTTACTTACTAGAGAAAATGACAATTATTTTTATGGAACACTTTTATATCAAGTAAAACTTGATGAGGATACAGACTGATAAAAAGACAAGTAAATTTTGATGAGGATAAAGACTGGTTAAAAAAAAAAAAAAAAAAAAACAAGTAAATTTTGATGAGGATAAAGACTGGTAAAAAGACAAGTAAGAACGATTGGTAATGACGTTTAAAAAAAAATAAAAAATCATGCTTGATGACAAATTAATGTCTGGAGATCATCAACGTCTCCGCTAATACAAGGCGAGAGTATCTGATCGAAAATCGATAACGTATTTTCTTATAGGTTTGGAATAATGAACTTATCTTTAGGCGATTGACAGATTCTTTTGGTTCAGAACTCTGGTCTATTTTAAAAGTTCTGTGTACGCCCTTCGAATTATGCGCTGAATTATTCCTCTGTTGAATAATTCTTATTAATTTCTAATAAGTTGAATGTGCATATATTTTTGTTATATATGTAAAAAGTACATGCTAATGATTTGGTTTATTATGTAATACATTCATAAACGTTGGGATTTCGCGAAATCTGATTATTTTCCTATTGCTATTGGAATGAATAAGTATTGGAGTGTATTCCCATAGAAAAGCTAATATTGAGAACTTTTTAAACAAATTATTAATTGATTAATTTGCTGTAATATTAATACGTAATAAGCTTTAGGCAAAGCAAACGTGGCTAAAACAATTTTTATTGAAAATGTCTTAGTTATGTGAAACAATGTGCATGCGCCTGTAAGCGGGGGGGGGGGGGGGAAGCTGTTGTCCTTCCCGTGATTTTGAAATTTAATTAATTACACTGTGCTTTTCTCTAATGATTTTGAAAAATAAAAAAAACAGTTCTTCCTCCCCAGTCACTAAAAATAATGTTAAACACTAACTTAAAAAGAGAACTACGGATATTTCGCTTGCCCGCGAAAGACAATATTTAGTTCCCTTTTCTTTTTGCGCTCATGTGTTTAACCATTTATCTTAAACGGGGTTTTAAGATAATTTTAAATATAAAAACACCTTCATTACAAGTTATAGTCCATTTCAAGAATTTCCCCTATGACGTGTTTTACCAGGCGGTAGGTGCCCTCCTGGCGAAAAAAAAAAACTATTTAAATTCTACATTTTGCAAAAAAAAAAAAAAAAAAAAAAAAAACGTAAAAGCTTACATTTGTATTTTTAATCATTTTACACTGATATATTTAAAAATTGTCTTGCATAGGGGCTTTGATAAAAGAAAAAAAGCCATAATTTAGCTTATTTCAAGTTTATATTCTTCATTTCAAGAAAGCGGCCTAGGTTGCGGACATGAGGCATTTCTGTTTCAAAACATTCCTCTCCCTTCATTTCGTTGTGTGGGTGCCCATGTGTATGACACTTTTATATCAAGTGACTTTTGTTATGAAAAAGATTGATCAAAATACCTAAAATAATCAACATCTAATATTTTGGGAAACAAAATCTTACTTGATGACAACCTAAAAAAATCTGTAATATACCACTAACTTTTCTGCTGCTATATTGTGAGAGTATAGCATCGAAATCGGTAGCTTGTTTTCTGCTGGGTTTGAAATAATGAACTTGTTTACGAGAATTTGATTTATTTATTCTGTTCTTTTCGCTGAAATTGTCCCCCCCCCCCCCCATGTTTAAGTTGTGAGAAATATAGTCTGTTTTAATTCTGGCATTCAGTGCATGCTGTTCTCTAAAAAAATAATTATAACTTACAAACTTTTTTATTGTATGTTCAAAGCAGTTGTATGAAGTTAGGATTTTGAACCAATATTATTCTTAAAAGCGCACAAAAAAATGAATAAAATTAATTTCTTAACCTGTGAAAACGGAACTTGTCTGTAACGGAATGTTGCCTTAAATGAAATAAAATATGGTCTTGACTTAAGGAATACAACAGCTACCTGCTAAGATGGAAACCTGTCTGAAACGAACATTTTTTAAAGTTCAATCTTAGCACATTTTACTGTATATATTAAAATAGTGTTTTGGTAATTTATGTTGTGTAAAACACAACGTAAGGAAGAACTTGCTCATAATATATATATATATATATATATATATATATATATATATATATATATATATATATATATAATATATATATATATATATAATTATTATTATTAAAAATTACCTTATCCAGAGCAGTTTTTTTAAAAAAGTCAAAACATATAATAAATTTCTCACTTTTAACACCATATATGCTTTTTCTGAAATCCTTTTATCACAAGAACTTAAAAAAAAAAAAGAAAAAAAGAAAAAGAAAAAAAACATTTCTTTAAAAGTGTATGTTGCAAATTTTTCGAGCGATTCCTTATTTAATTTCAATTTTCTAATTTTCTATTATCAACGTATGCATAAAAATCTACGTATCTGCATAAAAAATGATATTGTAATCATTTTTTGTCCTCTGATTATGTGACGTATTATCTATACAGATGACATTTTTCTCTAAATCAACTGCTTAAAAATTTACCTTCATTGATTTTTGACCAAAGCACTTATAATTTAAATTACAGAGATACATTATGTCACTTTATTTATGATATGTTTTGTTATTATATTATGAATTTGATAATACCTTACATATTTTTCGAGCAATACAACGGGACACATAAATTAAATGCTATCAGTGAAAAATTTAAGTATTTTTAAAAATTTACAGTATGTGAGACTAAATAAAGCTATGAATTTATTTTATAGAAACAATAAAAATGTTAAAGATCCCCAAATCTCTATTTTAATATTCGTAGTTACAAAAGAAATTACCCTCATAAAAGTGCTTTAGAAATATATATTTGTTTTACGTAAGTGCATGAATGTAAACAGAATCTTTTGTAGGATACGTGTTTCGCTTCTTTATCTTTCTATTTTATTATCTTACGGGGGAAAATATCGGAACGTATAAGATGGATTACATGAAACATCTTTACAAGCTTCAAGTAAACAAATAAAAGCAGAGTTGTGTAATCTAAAACTTTATTTTGCATATGTAAGAAAGAATGTTTGTTTTCGCTGCCAATGATATAAATTTAAAAGCTTTTTAGATTACCGTTTTCGAAAAAATTTAAATTCCCGTGAAAAGTAATGATTATATTTTCTCTTCTGAAATATTAATAATACGGAAGGCAGCGACAGTTAACCCTTTTATACAAGTTGATCATCAAATATGTAATTGATCTTACTTATAATCACGAAAACAGCTGTTGCGATAGCAATATATATGGCGTCGGGGGCTACAATATCCCAAAGTCAAAGCAAAATGAATGGTGCCCCGATTACGGATGTTACAGCGACTGGTGGCAAACATTCGAATCGGTACACGATTCATTTTGTTTGGACATTGCTATATTGAGGCCCCTGTCGACGCCGCGACCACCGCTATCGCGACAGCTGAAGGCCGTTTTTGTAATTAATTAAAAGTAATTACATATTTGAAAATCAAGATGTGTAAAATAGTTAATTAAAAATGCCGCTGCCTCTCGGATTATAATAACTGCAATTGATTAAGTTTGATGGCTAGATATATGCTTGTTAAGTAAAGAAAAATATCAAGCAAAGAAGCGGTACATAAGATAAAATGTAATTTTTTGTAAACAGCATGCCATGATAGGTTTTATTACATATTTTATGCAGTTAAATAACGCCTTATGTTTATTGAATAAATATTAAAGTAATAAGAATATTAACGGATATCCAAATCTCTAATTTAATATTCGTACATCCCCTAAAGTAAGATGTTTTAGAATTCATCGTAAAAGTGTTTTAAAAATATACCAGCTGGCTTAAAAGTTCGCTGCAATTTAAAAATTCATGCAACTTAACAAATTATCGTATCGGGATAAGTTTTGCACCATGAGATTTGTCAACGTGTTGGATGTTTCATGGTAAAAGAAAAGAAAATAGTTCAAAATTTCTTTGAATTAATTTTGCTACATGAATTCCAATCCAGCAGTTTGTTAAGGAGTATTTTACCCTTCAACATCACTTTGACCTGTTCAAAATGATATGTTTTTAGTTAAAAATCGATATCAATAGTGAAAGAGCAATTTTGGAGCTATAGGAAGTAGAGCGCGCCATTGCAAGTAAACAGTAACGCAAACTTTAAGAGCGTTTTTATTTTTAAATTTCAGAACAGCATTTTTGAAATCGGTGGATACTCTACCTCTGCGAATTTTCAATCAATATACTTGATATTTAAAAAAATTAACTGTTACATATTTTTCAAGCGAATTACGTAGGATTTTGCTTCGAAATATTGATATCACTGTTCCGTGTAACTTTAGATAACGAAATTTGCATGTAATGAATTGTAATGAAAATGCATTGCCTACATATTTCACTAACTGTTGAACTAAAGAAACCAATTCTTTTGTTACATTGGTTTAGGTTACGTCTTGGATGAGTTTACGTTGTCTTGGCTTGACCGTCTTTTTCCCCTTCCACCTAAAAGCTGTCGAGCCGTCAATTTTTAATATATCAACTAAAAAATGTATGGTTTTCTACTTTAAAATATTCATAATAAATTAGTGTAAATGAATTTTTATACACATTTCTCATAAAGGTAATATATATATATATATATATATATATATATGGTAAGTCCGGGATTAGTTGCCATACTTAAGCCTCCCTTCATTTTTCTTTGTTATTGCAATGATTTTTGTAGTGTACATGTAACCTATAACCACCTAACTCCACATTTTTTGTAGAACATCATAAAAAATATTACTTTAATACAGATACCTTATGAAATAATGTTTTTATTAAAAAAAATTAATCAATGATTTTTTACATTTATCCCGGACTTCAGGGTTAGACACTCCACTTGATCGGGATAGATGCCCTATTCGTAAAAGAACAGGAAGTATAGGTAATTAAAAATTTAGATTTGCATTTGACATAATACCCTATTTACATACAGTTTACGATTATTATTTATTTATTTATTTATTTATTTTAAAAAAATTAGTTTACATGCTTTGTATACTAATCCTGCATCATACTCCCACATGAAAGAATATTTGCCATTCCCAATTCTTCGAATAAATGGGTATACAAAATTTGAAGCCAATCGGATAATTCTAACGAAAGCTAAACTTGTTAAATCTAAACTAAGGGGGATGACCCCCCCCCCCTCTTCTTATATTCGATATACAAACTCTAAAAACTGATTCGGGAAGCAAATTTAGTATTCTTGAATTAAATGGGTTAGACATTTATGTTTCTTAATGAATGAGTTCAAAATATTTTATATATTCTACGGAAGGTTCAACTTACGTAATTTAAATTAAGGACGGGGGGAGGGAGAGAAAACGTGCCAATAATAAAATAAATATCTTCCTTTGATGGATAAATAATTTATTTCAAGAAATAAATCGCTGTAACTTCGTCTACTGCGCTTTTTTATAACAATTGGTAGTAGAAGAAATACATTGACTAACCCGATGGGGCATCTAACCTGTATTCACCCTATATATTATATATAAAGCCCGCCTTAAACTTAAAGGGTTCAAAGTGATGTTACCTCCTTAAATTTTCATGAATTTTCGAAATCTGAACTTATTTTGGATATTTTTTAACTATTTTTTCTATTGACACATAAAAAGCCTAATACTCTTTTACAAACCGCACTCTGGTAGGACGATCTGTTTTTTTTTTTTTTTTTTTCATGAATTTTTAAAGTTGTAACGATTTTTTGTTCGTTGTAAATGCATGATTGTAAACAAGAACACATTTTATATCTGTTTCGCTTCTTTATCTTCCTGTTTTATTATTTTACATAATAACTATTAGTGGGTAAAATTCGTTACATAAAACATGTTTACAAGCTACAAGAAATGAATAAAAGCAGAGTTATATGATGCACAACTTTCTTTTACACACATAAAGAACATTCATTTTTGCATTCAGTGATAATATGTTATTGCTTTCGGAAAAAATAGTTATCGGAACTTCAGTAATCTCCAGATTGCCAAATATCCCCAAATATAACAAGAATTAAAAAAAATGTACTTAAGAAATCCTATTCGCTTGTCAATTGTATGCAGTATTTCCTAATTAAATTTTAAATGAAACAAATGTTAAAACTCATGTTTAATTATAAGTGCATATTTACATAATTCTATGTCAATATTATGGCAAAACAAATAACTTTTTTAGAGATGTTGAACTAATATATTTATATGTATGTACTTTTTTTTTTTACTTGCCCATCATACGTAGTATATGGTAAGTCTTGTAATCGTTTAATTTTTTTTTTTTTGACGGATTTACGCGTTTTAGACACCGGAGATTCCGAAAAACATATTTTTAGAAAGAAAAAATTGCTGTCAGTGTGTCTGTAAACGCTCAGCTCCCGAACAAATTGAGATAGAGACTTGAAATTTGGCATTCACTTAGTATGGGAAAAAGCTCATTGAATTTCAGTAACCTCGATTATCCATCCGGAACTATTTTTTTCGGACTCTCGAAATATTCGTTCTGATACAAAGTATATAAAAATTTTCGAAATTGATTATTTTAAGGAGTGACTATAAAAGATAATAATAATTAAAAAAAAATTCATAAAGAATGAAGTCGATCGGATAATGAGTTTCCGAGATATTTATAGTCCTATTTGCCACACTCTTCGATTTTTCATGACCCTGTATTTCATTCAAATTTCAATTCAAAGATATGTTTAAATTGGAAATGAGACGCTTATTCCGACGCAGTAAACTCTTAGTTAATATGATTATCATTTTTGGAGTTATAAGGATGTTTCTCTTATGTAATTCAGTAATAGAGCATTTAAAGTTTATGACGTCCTCAAGCCACTATTTTATTCGAATTGCAATGCATTTTATAAATAGTTTACACATGTTTTATTTTCATATTTTATATTATGCATATCCATGATGGGCAAGTATTACGGTGGCCCCCAACGACTAGTTTTCATTGTCTGTAATAAAAGTAATATTAATTAAAAGTAATATTAATTTGTTATGTAAGTTGAGTACATTAGAGCTACTTTTTTTTACTAAGCGAAAGCTATTTTAGAGTACAGTAATCCCTTAACATTCGCGGTTTTAACATTCACGAGTTTTGATTATTCGCGAACATGAAAATGTGTAAAACTTAACATTCGCGAGAATCTGACTTGATTATTCGCTATTTTTTTTAAATTATATCTTTGCTTTTTCAGAATTTACAGTGGTTAAAGATTGTTTACCTTCTGTTTTCTCAGTATGTATTTACAAATCAATTTTCAGTTGTCTACTGAAAAAGGAGCTAGTGTTGTGGGAAAACAAAATAATAACAGCAGAAGAATACTCATTGCAATGGGGATGTTAGAAGTGGTAAAGTAACGTCATCTTCAATCTATTAATTTAAAATGTGCTTGTGCAGGTTCTCGTAAAGATTGAGCTGAAGCTGCATACATTATCATCTCTTTGCGAATAGAAAGAGAGTCGAAATTACTTTATTGAAAAAAAAACCTACGCTGTTTAGTTGTAATTACACTGTTAAAAATTTCCGTTCAATGTTGAACCATCACATGGTTCAAAGTCAGCAAAAGTACCAAAAGATGGTTCGATCTCTATTTCAAAACCCCTCTTTTTGGTGAATCCTGGATTATGGTTCAACGTTTTACCATCCGATAGTAAATCGTTGCATCCAATCACAGATCGCCCGCCATTGAATGCGAATCTGCTTCTGCCGTCCCTCACCCGTCCGCCACGTCAGAGTTCAGAGTTCGCTTGCACTTCACGTGACTGCGTGCGTAAAACCTCGTGTAGCTGTATTCCGGAGAAAAATAAGCAAGCACAAGGTATTTATTATTATTATTATTTGTTTAATCTTCACAATATATATGTATTTATTTATATTTTTTAACTATAATTTGTGAATAAAGTATATTACTTTATTAATCCTTAACTATATTTCATTTTTTTTGCTAAGTTGATAAAATGTAATTTTATAATGTGCCTGTATTAGGCCTAATTGAGTAATGCGTGTTTGAATTTATTTTCTTTTCGTATAGTTTGCGTATCAGATATAATTTATGTTCTGGATTAGGCACTGATATTGTGAATTAATTTTTGCTAACTAGCTGAGCGTAAAGTTATTACCAGGTTAGGAGTTTGATTCGTCAAGAACTTCAATAGTACTATTTACATTGTAACGTGTATTTGAAATCTTAGAGACCTGTTGCTTGATTATATTTGATTTCTAGCGTAAACTAATATAATGTGTTGAAATTTTTATATGACAGTAATATTCAATTGTTGAACATACAGGGTTCGGTGATATGTATCAATGGATGTATATCATGATCAGGGGTCGATGCAGGTTTTTATTCTTGGGGCCCATTTTGTGAAAAGTAAAGGTTATTTTTGTGAAATTTATTATATTTTTGTGAAATATAACATTTTGCAACAAAAGTTGAAATCCAGTTAATCAAATTCGAACCAAGCATTTTTTAAACAAATTTTTTTTTAAATCCTTTTTGCTGAAATTTTCCTCTATGGTGAACTTGTTTGTCTACAAATTACACATTTTAAAACATCACAAAATAATAAATAAATAATAAATAGTAAGTTTTAATGGAATAGAATTTTGTGAAGGGGTCCATTTTATCAAATTGATTTTTGTGAAGGGTTCCATTTTATCAAATTGATTTTTGTGAAGGGGCCCATTTTATTAAATAGATTTTTGTGAAGAGTCCCTAAATAGGCCCCAAATTTTTCCTGGATCGACCCCTGATGATATACAATATCAGATATTTATTTTTAAAATATCATGAAGTTTGATATTTTCACATATTTGATATTTATTTTCAAAATATTGCGTATAATATTTTTGATATTATACGCACGAAAGTACATTTTATCAACTTAGCAAAAAAAAAAATGAAATATAGTTAAGGATTAATAAAATAATATACTTTATTCACAAATTATAGTTAAAAAATATAAATAAATACATATATATTGTTAAGATTAAATAAATAATAATAATAATTTCAACCTATTACCAAAACATGGTTCAACCTATTACCAAATCATGGTTCAACCTATTACCAAAACATGGTTCAACCTATTACCAAAACATGGTTCAACCTATTACCAAACAGTGGTTCAACCTATTACCAAATCATGGTTCAACCTATTACCAAATCATGGTTCAACCTATCACCAAACAGTGGTTCAACCTATTACCAAATCGTGGTTCAAACAAAGCACCAAAGGATGGAGAAAGGTTTTACCATCCCATGGTGGCAGCTACACTTGTACCATCTTTTGGTGAAACGTTGAACCAAAATTTTTAACAGTGTACTTCTCTAATCAGTTAATTTTAATTATCTTCATTAAATAAATTTCATAAATATGAATATGTGTGTACATTCATACATATATATTATGTATAACGTACTGTTAAAACATATATATTTTGTTTTCTTGAAATACTGTGCCCTCTAATTAAAATTTTATAGAACGCTACTCCTTTTTTTAGTGCAGAGAGATAGACTCAACATTCGCGGATTTCACATTCGCGAGGTTATCCTGGAACGTAACCCTCGCGAATGTTAAGGGATTACTGTATTTTTTAATTTTACAAAATAACCTTAAAAAAAAAAAAAAAAGCCTCAATTATACAGTTTTGGGCGTGTTTGGATTACGTCGAGAAAGCATTAGTACAGATAATTGGAGTTTCACTATACTATATACAATGTACTGTATGCTGTTGATCTTAGAAACGATCCATAATAGCCCGAAATATTTCTTTTATATATTTGCAAAAAATATTTATTAAAGTTTGTCTTTTTTAATACTAAATATATCAATCTTCTGCATTTTTTCTATTTGTTTGATTTTTTTTTTTCTTTAAAAAAAAAAAAGAAAATAATAATTTTTTTCACTGTTATAAAGTTGTAAAAGAAAGCAAATATGATAATATTTAACAATTGCAGTAATAATAAAAAGGAATTTTTCTTTCAGTGCTTGAAAAAAAAAAATCAAATGTACAGAAAGTTTTTAAATAAGGAAACAGAATTTCATCGCATGTACCTTGAGGGAAAATAATGATTGCGTTAAGAACGAAAATGTTAAAATTTAGAAAAGGAATTAAAGAACTTTTCGTGCTTAGTAGAATCCTGGAAGAAAATTACGAATAAAGTAGAGATTATTTTTTTAAATTAGAATATTTTTTTTTCCAAATTCAACTTTTTGATTATTTTATCTTAGCAAAAAGACAAAAAATATTTTATAGTTATTCTCAGCGTATCGAATTCAAATTTTATTCATTCATTATAAAAGAAAGCGTTAAAATATTTTTATAAAATTATTGATTTCAAGTCGTTGAATTACAATAAAGTACAAGAATTAAACTTGAAAATATTGCTGTTAGAACCTACTAATGCTTAATTTTCCAACTAGGCATATAGTTTCTATAAACTAATCAAAAATAAATAAAAGACAATTATAATGTTTTGGAAATCAGCATACATATAAAATTGACGTTGTATATATAATAAACGTATCCCCAATATTCCTTGTTGTTAACTTGAGCAGTAATACAGCACATGCAAAGTATGGAGTTAACATTGATACACTTTATGAGGGCACTAGAATTGTTAGCTGAGAGAATTGCTGTATGATTGACAACGATGTGAAGAACACAAACACTTCTTTCTAGTTTGGGAGCAGGAATTGTGAGCTCCCTTGTGTATCCTAATCGTGTTCGATGTGATCGTGCTCAGGTTCGAAGATTTAGTTAACCATTCCATCGTTGAACAACTTTATGCGTAAGATAATTTTGAAGGATATAAGCCCTGTGTATTCAGGGCGTATGTAGCATTGTATGTAGTCATAGCGTCAGTATGTAGCGTATTCATATTGTAGGAAGAAAATTATGACCTATTTCACAAGTGCTTGGGACTACTTACGATAAGAAAACTGGATTTTGGAAAAACATAATAAAAGAATCTATCTTTGAATGAAACTACACTGTTAAAAATTTGCAGCACACTGTCCAGTCATTTGACCGTTTTTATGGAAAACGGTTACAAAACCGTAATTTAGCGCTATTTTGACCATATTTCCCCCTATAATATGGTCAGGATAGAGTTAAATTTATGTAACCGTATTTTATAAAAACGGTCAAATTACCGGACAGTTTGCTGCAAATTTTTAACAGTGTATGTAAAATATTATATATAATATATATAATATATAATTTTATATAATATATAATTTTATATAATATATAATTTTATATATAATATATTAAATATATATTTTATATATATAATTTTCTACTTCCAAACAGTCTCAGTCTTCAAGGGGCCGCGATTTCGCAAGTGATGGCGGTCTTCTTCCTTATATAGCAAATATCGGCAGACAACAAAAATTGAGATATAACCGAGAACATTAGAATTGAATAAAGGATGCTAATATAAAAGCAAATGTTTATATTGTCCCCGAAAATGGCTCTTTATATGCAAATTATAATTTTCTTAATAAAATCAACAATAAAGAATTATCTATTCATTGTTACCGAAATATGGCCTTCCTTAAAGAGTGAAGCACGCTTAAGATAGACTTTTTCATATTGTCCGTCGATACACCGAGGAGCAGAGCAAATACATTTAAATGTGCGATATAACGAGGTGCGATACAGCAGAGGACTTTTGTATTAATAAAACTCGAACACAAAAAATTAATTGTGGTTTGTTGTGAGGTGTCGTTGAATCCGTAAAAAATCAGTTATTTATTTTTGAGGGTAGCAACTTTTTTATCAGGTACACAGCAACTTTTTTACTGGCCATGTTATTATTTTTACAGAAAATAACAGTTATCTCAACTCGTAACAAGAAATTTAACGAATTCCTTAATTTATTTTCTTATAAACTATATAATTAACAGAAATGGATTTTTAAAAATGTGAAAAAAATATGGAAGATAAAACCAGATTATTTTTTGAAAATAATACTTTTATTAAGATAATAGATTTTCTTATCTTTTGTCGTCTTGCATTAAATTTTGCTTGATATATATTTTTGTGAAATAATCTTGTTGTTCCATGATTAATAATTGGTGCTTACATTCTTAAAACGTATATTTCTGGATATTTTTTTCTGCTTGTAAATATTAAAAATTTAGTTTAAAATTTAATTTTCTGTGTTGATACGTATAACTGCTTATCTGACTTACCTATTTCATTAGTATTATGAAATATCTTGAATTTGTAACCAAGCGCCTGATTAAAGCATGGAACAACTGGGGCATCCTCATTTTTTTTAGAAGGGAGGAAAATTTGTTATAAAATTTTTATAAGGCTTGTATTTTAAGTTTATTTTTACCTTTTACTGATTATAATCAAGATTTTGTACTTTTATAGTAAGATAAGAATAAAAAGTCCTTCCGGCCTGTACCGGGAGGAAAAGGTAGCTTTCCTATATCTTCGTTTTAAAATTTTAGCTAATGTTACACGAAAACAGCAAGTTAAAAGGCAAAGAAACGTTTACAAAACATTCATTAATACTGAATTTGAATAAGAAATTCGCCAAATTATTGAGCAATAGCCAAATTGGCTTCATTTATGAAGACTTATTTTGGTCGCCAAATTTGGCGATATTTCGCCAAATGTCGCCAATTTTGGCGCTAATGGATATGAATATATAGTTTTATGCGTATGATTGGGAAAATTATTACAACAATGAAAGAAAATAATTTGCGAGTAATCCCGTTAATGTGCTGTTTTGTTTCAAAATGTCAGCCACCCTAGAATTTCAAACTGCTCTATCTCAGCCATTTTTTAAGATAGAGGTAAACCAAAAAATGCTCTGGAATCCTTGTATCAAAGCCTAACACGTAATTAAAAAATAAATTTGAATTTTTAACTTTTTTGTATATTTATTTTAGTTTTAAATTTTGAAATGGCCGCCATCTTGAAACAAAATGGCGGACCAAGCTGGCCAACGAACTCGGTCGAGACATTAGTGACCTTAATACACACAATTAGTTTCATCAAAATCAATTTATAAATACGGGCGTTATCGTATGACATAGGTCAGATATATATATATATATATATATATATGGAGATATATATATATATAAATCAACATCTGAACGGAGGGTGGTTTTGGGGTCTGGGGGTTATGATCGGTGAAAATATATCAAAATTTTCCGGAATTGCTTTCCTCCGAACGGCTGCAATAGGTAGCTATATACTTTTTTGTATTGAAAGCTACCTAAAACAAAAGCACACATTTATCTAAATATGTATTTATGTATTTACTTATATATTTTAAGGCATCGAAAGTGTTATTTTTTTCTGACATTATAGGAGAAGGGGCCCGAATGAATACGAGACCCTGGGCTCTTCTTTGGCTTGAATGAGCCGAGTTTGTAACATTTTCAACAGTACAGTTTGTAACATTCAAAAGTGCAATATGCGCTCGCTCGTGTGAAAATTTTTAGTGCGCCTGCTGAAGGGTTAAAAAAAGAAATCTTCTACGGCATATGATTCAGTATAAACATATCTCCAGATGAGTGGTTTTACAAACTCGTATATTCTTATGATGTTTTAGAAATGGTACTAAATTTAAAATGTAGGGATAGAAAGTTTCTTTCTTTAAAATATTTAAACAAAATATGACTTAGTAAATTTTATTTTAGTCGACAGCAATGGGCCACGTATATTCGTAACCACTTAAATGCGCAAATTGGCGAAAATGTGAAATCACTCATCATAAAAATATCAGTTTACGTTTATGGTTATGGTGTATTCTTTATGTTGGTCACAAAATTTTGAATTAGAGTTGTTACATTTATATTTTGTTCAATAGGTCTCTTTCGTGTTTCAACTGCTCGAGTGATTATTTTTCACTTTTTTTAATACACAAACTATGCATTGTTTTATAGTTACTATTACCGTACTTTTTTTCTGTCCAATAAATGTATTAACGAATCACTACCGCGCAAAATTTAAATTTACGATTATTATTACAATTTTATACATTTTAGAAACGTTATATTTTCGCTAGAAAGAAAAATACCAATTGTATTTTAATAACGTTATAGTATGTCTGTTGTTTTGATATACAGGGTGTCCCAAAAGTCTCCGTACAACTTCGAAAATTTAATACAAAAAAAATAATAGGCCTACAGCAAAAATAATTACAACAGTACATAGAGTAACTTAAAAAGTTTTTTTTTACCACCTTAGTATACTTGTACATGAGATCATTTCGTTGCAAGAAGAATATCAAGTCGATATTCCAATCCCATCCACGTGCGTTTCAGCGTGCTAACATAAACAGTAGTTACAACTGTTTGATGAAATCTGAACAAAAGTTAATAGTCTCATGGAATTGAAACAAAAGCTCCAAACAGCAATAGCTACTGTTGATGTTAGCATGAAAAACGTTCGTGGATTGAATTGGAATATCGTCTTGATATTCTTCATGCTACGAAAGGATCTCATGTTGAAGTTTACTAAGGCAGTAGAAAAAAACTTTTTAAGTTACTCTATGCACTGTTGTAATTATTTTTGCTGTAGGCCTATTATTTTTTTTTTTGTAATAAATTTTTGAAGTTGTACGGAGACTTTTGGGACACTCTGTACTAAGCCCTTAACTGCTGTGCTTTTAATAATTATACATTTGGTGATTTATCTGGTTGTTATTTGTACTGTGTATATTTTACTGCTATTCGTGTTACATGTATACTGTTTCTCTTTCCCAGCGATGCGCCGTCGGCATGCATGCAGCGGGAGCTATGCTTTTAATAATTATACATTTGGTGATTTATCTGGTTGTTATTTGTACTGTGTATATTTTACTGCTATTCGTGTTACATGTATACTGTTTCTCTTTCCCAGCGATGCGCCGTCGGCATGCATGCAGCGGGAGCTAGGGGTTTGTGGTGGAGAATGCGCCGGCGGCGAGTGCTGCTTCTGGCCGCCGCATGCTGTTTGCCCGCCCTTGTTCTCCTTTACCTTGCCGCCCATGACCAAGGTAAGTCTTTTTTTTAAAAAGGAATCTGCAAACATAATTTCGATTTATTAAATGTCGTATGAAACATTTACAATTTGTAAAGTTCTTGTTCATTTCGGTATACTTACACAAGTGTAGATTTCTTTTGTACATTCTCTTTAAAGTAACCAGAACACCCAGATTCAATATTCTTTCGTTAACTGCTAAATCACAAAATTATATCTTAAAATGCAATATGTAATGATTCACCATCTTTTAACATGCCAAAATTATAGCTAGAATTATTCTGAGATAAACATCAAAGAAGAAATAGTAACGTGAGAAATCTAGAGATGGTGCTTAAAAAAAAAAAAAAAAAAGCTCTTTCTCTAAAAAGTAAAAAAGTATAATAAATCATGCAGTAATGAGATATTCTAGTTGTCTTCGGAAAGGCTCAGATGAATTCGAAACATGTAGACAGAGTGAAAAAAAATTAACATTGTTTATTTTTCGGTTTTATATAACACCTTATAGCAATTAACGAAATAATACTTTTTCTTTATCTTTATTTTTAAGGATCTTACTGATTTTTCAAATTTATGTTATATAGCTTTTGCCTTGAACTATCTGATGTTCATTCTATTTTAAAATATCACTATTTTTTTCTCCATGTGCAAATAAATTTACTTTTTAAAATTCTGTACATGATGCAAAGTATTTCAGAAATTATATTAAACTGTCGATGGTACTTTAATTGTGTCTCCGTAAACGATCTTGTCTTAATTTACACAGAAATTGATTGTTATTACAAAAGAAATCAACGATTTTCTTTTCGTTTTTCTTTTTTGGATGGAAAAATTGCAGAAACATTTCTTGATTCAGAACAAACTTAACATTTACGAAAATTCAATTTATCCTCGTGGTTGGTTACCCACTATTATGCTACAGAAAGATCAGACAAAACCTCCGAACTAACAGATTTCTGAAATTTATAGACACATATTTTTCGAAATTTATGGACAACGAAAGGTTCTTTTACTTCTAAAAATTTTGGAAACTTTTTTCTTTTTTCGAAGGTTTTTAATTGGTCTAACTCCAAAATAGTTTCTGGAGACATAGGATATGTTCTTAAAACTGTGGGTAACTACGAAGTTAAAATGATTTTTTTCAAACATTTTCTCTTTCACATAAAAACTTTTCTGCAATATTTTACAATGCAGAAAATTTATCTAGAATAAGCAGTATAATATTTATGAAATGTACCAAATATTGTATGAGAGACTTACTGGCATGGTTAAAAATAAATAAATAAATTACTTTTGTTATAAATATTCCATTAACCCTTTAACAGTTTTTTTAAACATAAGTTAATTAGGGACAAAAACATGGGTAAAATACCACTTTTACTAAAAGTAATGCACGCCTTATTTAATTGAAGGATTTCGTTCATTAAATGAAGTGAAGATTACTATTAAAAACAGTGGTATAAAAAAACTTTGATTAACGATAATCTCTTCTATCACGCACTATATGCACGACAGTTAAGGTGTTAATAGATTTATCCATTAGCGTTGAATAAACATTTGTTTTCAATGAAAAAGTAGACATCCATGAAATTATGTTCTGGAATGTTATTAAAAATGCATTATCATATATTTAGAATTTGAAATACAGTCTTCTTTTGGAAAAGTGAATGAATGTAATACGTATATACGTATATATATATAAATCTTCAAACTTTTAAATGTTTGTTCTTCTATTTTTACGCTTCCATTAAGTCGGCAAATTTAAATATCGAGTAAGATTTAATGCCATTAGTATTTGAGAAGGAAAAGTTAAACTACAAATACGTAGGAAACTGTAGAAAATATTATGACTAATGACAAATTTTATTTTTATTTTTTTACAAAAAAAAAAAAAAAAAAATCTATTTTTCTATCTTTCTTTGTAAAATTTTGAATTGCAAAATATAAGATATTTCATTAGACAAAACATTATTTTCAAAATAATGAACAAGTAAAAAAGAGAAAAGAGCATTGAAATTGGAACACAAAATTCCCTTAACCCCTTAGCGAAGAGCTTCCTTTACACTTCATTTAAATTTTAAACACCAGTTTTTTTTTTTTTTTTTTTTTTTTTTTTTTTTTTTTTTTTTTTTTTTGTGGAATTTTTTTTTATTATTGAATCTCTAAAAATCTGCGATGACCTTAATTTCTGAAATACTTTCTTTTTTTTTTCTCCTTTCAAAAAAAAAAATATAGACTTTTGTATAGTGAATTTATTTTATTGTTGGTATAGTTGCTATAATAAATGTTGTTATTACTCTCTTTCTTCTATCTCTTTCTGCATACCTGTTAATTTCATTTACATAGTTATCTGTTTTACACAATCAGAGATGGGAGCCGACAATTTCTTGGGATTCACACGACGAGAGGCGAAACTGGCAGAGCGAGTGAGAGAGGTGGAAGAGCAGAACCAGTTGCTTCGGCGGCAGCTTAGGTAACAGAAAAAATTATCTTTAAATAAAATTTGAATTAATGTTTGTATCGCGAGTCATTATCAGAAAAAAAAATGTTTTTATTGACAGATGTCATTTACGCATCAGAGTTGTTAAGGTAAATAAATAATTTTGTATTTTAAAATTACTTTTATTTGAAATTACTTTCGAAATCTTCGGCAATTTACCTTCGATTTCCTACACCCCTTTCGTGGGAACCTACATTAAAAAGATGTGCATATTCTCGAAATTTTATGATTTTAGGATCACTGGATGTAGCTGGGCGTTAATACAAACTTTCCCTAAAAATGAGACCTAATCAGAAAATAAGCGCTTAACCTTAAGTAAAATCCATTCCAAAAATAAGCCCATCTCCTTTTCTTAAAATACTTAATATCTAAAAAAATTCTCTCATTTTAAACATTTCCCAAACATGTAGAAAAGTTTAAAGAAAAATAAAATGCACATATTTGACAAAGACAGGGCAACCTTATGCTGGTAAAACTCTTCTTTCGCGTACTAGTATTCTGAAAATATCGCTAAAAAAGAAATATTTGCTGTGGATATTTCAGACGAAAAATATTTATTGACGACTTATGCAAAACTACACTTGAATCATTTCCATATCACAAAATTTATTAAGGGATAGTTTACACCACGGATTAATATAGTTTTCCCTCCGTGGTTTACCCAGAGGCATCAAAGCATATCATTATAAAGGCATAAACACATTGACAATAAAGGTATTCCCAGGTCAACACAGGCTCACACAGAATATTAGAAAACACCCCTCTATTTCAACTGCATAGTCGTAAAAAAAATAATAAAAATAAAATAAATGCTAAATTGTTATAGTGGAAAATGAAAATAGCCATTCAGTTGAGAATTACGTCTTCTTTCAGTTTATGTTTAAAAAAAATAATTTAATCGACCATCTTCCTGCTGAAATTGTAACAAACTTTCAAATTTTCAGTATGAACACTCGATTTTGCATGATATTTGGATTCTTTGGTAAATTTTACCTTCGTATACCAAACGAGTAAATCAGTCAGTGGTTTATAAAATTATACATGTGTAAACCTCGGAACTCTTAATGTTAAATTCTTTTTTAATAGTTGCAAAATAAACTGCAATGGTCTTTAAAAATTAACTCAAAACTACTCCAGATTACAACTTCAAAATTCTTGGCTGAATAAAATGTAATTTTGGATTCGAATATTTAAGTCTTCTAGAAATCGATTTCTGTTAAAATAATTATAAGTTGCAATATATTGTTTTCATATATCAATTTCAAATTATATAAATTATGAAGTTTATATACGAAAAAAAGTATGAATTGTAACTTATGAATATTTTAACAAAAATCGATTTCTAAAAGCTTTAAGTATGCGAATTAAAAATTACAGCTCGTTTCGTCAATTAGTTTTTAAGTTGTACTTAAAACACTATCCGTGTTGCAATTTGTTTTGAAAGTAATAGCTTAATGTTACATCTACATAATTTCTTAAACTACTGCATCGAATGACTTGTCATTTGGCAGCAGAAGGTAAAATTTACCGAAAAATCCAAATTAGTTGTCAAATTTGGTTATTTGTATCGAAGACTTCAAAGTTTCTTTCAATTTCAATATAGAGACAGCCCTCTAAGGTTATTATTATTTTTATTTCTTTCGAATAAACTGAAAAAATAAAAACATAATTCGATTGTTTATTTTCGTTTTTCTCTGCAACAATCTGGCGATTGAAAACTATGGGGTGTTGTTCTCTCTCTTTCTTTTTTATGGCTATACCGTAAAAAATACTGGTCAGTTAGAATTCCAACAAAAAACATATACTGTGCATCGGCAACTGACGATAAAAAATGAATAATATGCATAATATGTAAAATGATTTAAAATTTGTTGGAAAAAATACTTGAAGTAAGACCGGGTATTAGGGGTATTCAACATAAAGGTAATTAAAAAATATATTTATTTATTTATTCACTTATTCTTATTTTCTCTGTTGCGTAAATAAAATTTGCTAATAAAGAGTTTTTGTTTCATTTCATGCTTATTTTAATTTTTTGCCATGCAAATAATAATAATAACAATAATAATAATTTATAAATAGACTAAAATAAGTGTAATTTTTACTTTCAGCATTTCTCAGAATCATTTATTAAGTGTTATGTCCGAGACTCAGCAGAATGACTCTCAGACTTTCGGGACTAACGCAGAAGAAAGCAGTCAGAAAGTCGTAGTCTGTGCAAATCAAGAACCAGAGGTGCCCAAGTGCGAAGTCATACACGTGGCTATTGTTTGCGCCGGCTACAATTCCAGTCGTTCTGTTGTGACTCTTATTAAAAGTATTCTATTTTACCGAAAGAATCCTTTACATTTTCATTTTGTAGCGGACTCAGTTGCACAGCTCATATTGCAAACTTTGGTATCCACGTGGAATGTGCCAGGAGGTGAGTTCAACTGTCGCAAGAGAAGTGATTAAGTTATAAAAGTTTTCTTACTTTTGTTTAGATAGCATTTCCTCTCTTTTTCTTCTGGTACTATACATGTTTTTAAACAAATGTATATACAACTGTACTCTCCGTTCATGATCTTCTTCATTGAGAGTATGGACTAATCGTGGAATGTAACTTTTCTAATGTAGGCTCTTCAAAATGCCACGAATGCTTGATTTTTAACCCCTTGAAGGGCACCGGTATATTATATATACCACTTAATTTTAATCCCAAAATGCCACAATGACACCAGAATTTTATAATCAAATTTTGAATTTATCAGATACATGAGGGAAAACTTTTATTTATTTTAAAATAAATTCGTTCGTGAATCCTGATGTCAATCAATCATTTCAATATTTTAGCTACAAGACTACTTTGCCCCTAAATGGGTTAAAGTACTACACTGCGAGCCTCTTGCCGAGCAGACTTCTTTGAATTTCTGTCACATTGTTTATGCGTAGTTTGTTGATGACCGCGGTCTTCTAGAACGGTTTGTGAGCATTTTTAACAGTCTCATCTATGCCTTAAACGTGTCTCTAATTCAAGTGATTGCAAGTTGCAGTGCGGTATCTGTTTGAAACTCCGTCCTAAACCGTCTATACATTTTAGCTACGTTTTCGAGCTTCCAGTGACATTTTAGTATACATTTCCATTGCTCAAAGCTTAGCCTGGTTCCATCCATAATTTAAATTTATTTAAACGCGAAAAGAAAAAATAATATACCTGTTATTAACGAATAAATTGTGTATATGTTACGGCCGAAGCCCAAAGTTTGGCCAGTTCGCGAATTGGCCAAGAATCCTGGGCCAAAGCCCGATGAACAGAATATTATACAACGGATCTATCGAGAGTATTGTATTCTTAGTATTAATATAGTATTTTATTCGGCTATTCCATAATTTATCTTTATTCTAAAAAATAAATAAATAATGCTACTGCTGCCGTAATTGAGTTTATTGTGACCTTTTTATACTTTATCGGGTTATTCTGCAAAATCTATTACATAAAAACATGGAACTGGGAGTTTAAATATATGGAAAACACGTTAAAACACACAGTTTTTAAATCGAAGAATTTTTTAACACGTTATTTAATGTTGGAATCGGTTAAGATATTTCAGATAATACAGAATCAATTTACTCATCTTTTTCAAGCATATACTTGATTAGATTGTGGTGTACAGTATCCAATTATTTATTAAATTTGTCTTTATTTTATTTTATTTATTTTTTTTTGGGAGGGGGGGGGGGATTCTGTATTTTTCTTTCTTTCTTTTTCTTTTCGTTTTTTCTTTTCTTTCTTTCTTTCATTCTTTTTCTTTTCGTTTTTTCCTTTCTTTCTTTCTTTCTTTCTTTCTTTTTTTTAATTTCATTATTTGAATAGAGATTTAATTTATAGTTTTGCATAACCGTTTTTATCTCATGTGGTCAGATTATATATTCTAACATTTTTCAATTCAAAAATATATTTAGACGCGCATTTTAAGAAGAAAGAAAAATTCAAAATGATTAAATTATAAAGTGCGAAAAGCATTCAATGTAACCATTACCTATTATGTAAAAAGTTACGTAATTTTTTTAACTATTTTAAACATATATATGCTTATGACGTGTGAAATAAAACTTTTCTTCCAGACTTTAAGAAAGTCCGGGAAGCAGCGCCATTTTTTTTTGGGGGGGGGGGGCTTAATCATTTTATACAAGCAAATTTTCAAATGTGTTATCGATCTTATTTAATCCCGAAATCAGTCGTCAGCTGTCTGGGTAGTAGTGGATGCGGTCTTGGGATGATCGCCACTGGTTGTGATAATATCATTCAATCTTTCGTAATTGTGTAGATACAGAGCAAATTAGTTTTTTTTATAGCCTGCGGGTGTGTACGGGAGTTAGTGAGCATAGCTCGTAAGGGGAAAAGGAGCCGCCTAGTTAAAAAAAAAATATTTTTCTTATATTTCATATAAGAAAATACCCTTTGTCCAAAATCAATCTTTGTTACGAAAGACTAGTTTATAAATATGTCTTTTTTAATTTTCAGTCTGGGATGGGGCAAGGGGTTCTGTATGGACGGATTTCAAAACATTATTCATTTAAAAATTTGAGAAGTATGTCTTTTCCTGTGTTTTTTCGCTTGTGATTTTGAAAATTATAGTAAAATTTATTTTTCTCTGAAGATTTTAATCGTCGCATAAGTATCCTAGTGTATTAGATTTTGTATTTATTATATCGTGGTTCTGTGTCCTCCTCGGCCATACATAGTTAATACGGTAATCGTGTTTTCTTTTTTAAATGGTTTTTAAGGCAACTTGGTCCTTGATGATCTCAAATACCATTTTTTTTTTCAAATGGAAAAATATGTTTTTATTCTAATAAAAAAATTATCAATAAAATATAATAATCCCAATTATTTCCGTTTCTTTAAAAAATGGAGGTAACCCAATTAGCACCATTTTGAAGAAATTTCATTAAAAACATTAAAAAAAAAAAAAAAAAAAAAAAACTTTTTTTTTTTTTTTTTTTTTTTTTTTTTTTTTTTGTGCGGGATCATCTGCAAAGGAACAGCTTTTATTTGAAAATAAATAAATAAATAAATAAAATAAAATAGGTACAGACACACAAAATCAGCTGATTACATTTCCTTTCGACTTTGGCCAATCGCCCCTAATGAATTCACGAACTGTTTGGTCGCCCTATGCCAGTTCGCAGACTGGTCAGCCGCTTCTAGCAATTTCGCAAATTAGCTGATCTATCCATTTCGCGGACTGGCTGACTGCCTCTAGTCATTTCACGAACTGACCAGTCAATTCCCGAATTGGTCAATCAATTTAAAACGAAGTTGACCAATTCGCGAAATGGCCGATTTTGGGCTTTGGCCGTAATATATACATTTTTTGAGACACCTTGTATAAATCTAGAGCTGTCATATAAAACACTTTCTAGAATAAATCCTTTAAAAATGTTTTAATTTGTTGTGATTGTAGTCTGAACAACTAGTGAAGGTAAGACTATCATTCTAAATTATAGATAAAAGTTTTTATTTTTAAAGATAAAGAATGCTTTGGAAAAATTTTCATTCAAATTCCGTAGAAACAACTAAGAAATTTTTTTTTAATTGTAATGTTTTCTGACTTATATTCATAGCAGTTCCTCCCTTTTTTTTTGCAGTATTATATAATAATTATAGGGTTACTCTAAATTTAATCAGAGCTGTCAACAAAAATACTTAAAACAACAAAAAAAGTTTTGTTTCTGCTTAAACGAAACTTTTAATCATATGAGGTTTTTTTTTAATCTAAACATACTCGCGCAGACTAATTAATTGATTTTATATGAATTTTAAAATGTATCCAAAACTTTTCATCAACACTGTAGTTTACTATTATTTTAATTTTTGTTTCATCCAGTTTGTGTCTCATTAAAATAATAATAAAAAAATACTTTAATGTGTATTTATTTATCTTCCACAGTTGATGTAAGCTTTTATTTGGCTGACAATCTGCAAGCAGAGGTATCATGGATTCCTAACAAACATTATTCGGGAGTGTATGGCCTTATGAAATTGGTCCTGCCAAGGGCACTTCCTGAAACGTTAGAAAAAGTGAGTTCAGCTACATTTCTTCGAACTATAAAATGCTGAAATTATTGTTTATATTAATAAAAACAATTTTGTGTTTTAATAAAATGTAGATGTAAATGTAGACACTTAATATTTTGAAAACGTTTTCCATTGTAGGTTATAGTTTTAGATACAGATGTTACGTTTGCTACTGATATTGCCGAATTATGGCGAATTTTTAGAAAATTGTCAGCTAAGCAGGTATTGTTTTCTTTTTTGTATATTTTTATCCAATGTATTATATTAATGTTTTTAACCAGTGAAAAATATAAAATTATGGAAATATCAACATTATTATTATTATTTATTAATTTCGGGAGGGGGGGGGGGGGTATGTAAACTTTTCAAGGTGTAATTTCTACGGTTTTAAAACCATTAAAAATCAGAATATATCTATTTTATGTACATAAGGTAATGGTGCCAAATATCGGATATCTTTCCTAAAAATGAAAAAAAAAACATTTGTGGTTTGAAATTTTTTTTAACAAAATTTTTCAAAAGGTGAAGAAAATTCCAAAATATGGATATTAATAATGTTGATTTCATAGTGAATTTGATAGTGCAGTTAGTTTATTACAATTGGATGTAATAAAATTCATGCAAATGTAGCAATAAAAATATTCACTGAAACGTGGAATTTTTATATTTAAAAGAAAAGTTGTCTCATATCAGATAACATAAATTTCTGATATCTGAGATATCAGAAATTTTTGGGCTGAGATGAGTAATAATGTTAGCGTATTAGTCGTATTATAATCATGTACTGCATTGAAGGATGTCACTGTAATGTTGCAATAGAACATTCCATTATAATTAACTGTATAGAAAAGTTGTGGCATTAGTTCATTTATTGCAAAAATCACATACAAAAGTTTTCTAGTCTGCTATTACAGTTCCGATATACAACTCGTGATCCCATATTTGATATTTAATATATCTTATTCATTGCTCATATTCTTTGAGAATTCATACTGTTCATCTCTTAGGCTACCCTACTCTTGTGCAATTAGTAAATATAATTTCAAAAGCAAAAACCAATAGCTATGTCTACAGCATATCATTTAAAACATTGCAGTGGCTACATTCGCAGTTATCGCTATAGTCGATAACAGGATACCATCTGATATCTGGCACCTTCCCCTTATGTATTAGGCTTTTATGCATTTTCCTACAAATTTAATGTATGTTTTTTTCCCCGTCAGGCTATAGGACTTGTTGAAAATCAAAGTGATTGGTATTTAGGGAAATTATGGAAAAATCATCGGCCGTGGCCAGCATTAGTAAGTTTTATTTTCGTTAATTTTTCCTTTTTGTTAATAAGATCATTTTAATTGCTAGTGATGCCAATTTGATAAATAGAAATACAAAACGAGATTTTATTTCTACAAGTTTCCTAATGTACCTCATATTAAACTTTTATTATTTTATGGTAAATTAAGATATCATTTCCTTAAAATTTAAATCTCATTTCGGCATAAGTTAAAATCTCATTATAAAACCTTTGCATCATGAACGACATTCTTCATTTCAGGGAAGAGGTTTTAATACTGGTGTTATACTTCTTCATTTGAAAAAGTTAAGGGAACTTTCGTGGATGCAGATGTGGCGCCTTATTGCTGAAAAAGAGTTATTAAGCATGCTATCCACATCATTAGCCGACCAGGTAGGTTGACAAATTATTCAACTTTATTTATCGTTAATTTTGTGTGTGTGTGTTTATCCTTTAGTATATTTGTATAATTTAGTGTGCATTTACTGCCATAAAAAAAGTGGTTTGATGAAAGGCTCAAAAGTTGATATTTAAAATTTATTTTCCGTCAGTAATAAAAGAGGAAATAAGGCCTCTCTCATTAGTTATTAAAAAATCGAATGTGAAATATTTTATTTGTTCACATTTGTAATTGTTATTAAGTTTGACGCTCAGCTCGAAAGTTGATTTTTTGTTAGTGATTTAGAGGATCTAAGACCTTTTTTGAAACCAATTTAAAATTTAAATTTCCGCATTTATTTCTTCAAAATATTTTTTTCCCGTGATAAATTATTCATTATCGAACGTTGATATTTTAATTAGGGATGAAAGTGGATGTAAGAGCTCTTGTGTGTCTAATTAAAAAAATAATCAAATTTGAAATATTTGTTCGCTCATATTTGTGTTTATTTTCATAAGTTTCATGTTAGACTCGAAAATTCAATTTTAAGTTCGTGATAAATGAATGTTTATAAACTACTTGTATAGCTATTTAAAAATAATAATTTTTTATGTACCCTTTTCACGCGCAATCTAAAAAATCAGTATTAAACTGTATGTTTACTCCATTTTTGTTTATTTTTATATTGAAGATGTTAATTTGTGATAGACTCGAAAATTGATATTTTAGTTTGTGTTAAAAAATATATATATAATTTGTTTGCTCATATTTGTATTTATTTTCATAAGTTTCATGTTAGACTCAAAAATTCAATTTTAAGCTAGTGATAAACGAATATGTGATTATGTGATTTTAACTAAGATTAGTTTTGTAAGCCATTTAACTCAAAAGTGACTTATGTAATAAAGCATAATTTACAGGGAAGGGACTAGTCAGTACAAAATAAACATTTATAAACCACTTCGATAGCTATTTAAAAAAATGAATTTTTTATGTACCATTTTCATGCGCAATCTAAAAATCAGTATTAAACTGTACATTTATCACATTTTAGTTTATTTTTATATTGAAGATGTTAGTTTGTGATGGACTCGAAAATTGATATTTTAGTTTGTGTTAAAAATATATATATCTCTTTCATGATTAATTAAAAGTGCTTCGCATTTATTTGATTTCCACGTTACTAGGAAAAACGTTTGTCTAAATTTTAAATAATAAACTGTTTTATCTCTCTTTGTTAAAAATTGGAAATGAATGTTTATTATTTTTCTTATTTGCTAAAATCTTTATTTTGAGCCGGAATTTGTCTGAATCGAAGCTTCGAACATAACCATTGTAAAATGATGTCGAATTTCCATCGTTAAAACTAAATTTGATCTTTTTCTATCCTGTTATGATACAAACTTCTCAAAACCATGTTGAAAGTTAAGAAAAGTTATTTCGCAGGGTGATAGACTCGAATAATCTTTCTTTTTCATAAAATGCACATAAATTATACCATTATGTGATTTTAACTAAGATTAGTCTTGTAAGCTATTCAACTCAAAAGTGATTTATGAAATAAATCATAATTTACAGGGAAGGGACTAGTCAGTACAAAATAAGCATTTATAAAGTGCAAAATTTTATAAAAATACTTTAAAGATACGGAAAACACTTTTGTAAAAATACTAACATAAGAAAGTTTTAAAACAGAATTTAATAAAGTGAGTTTCATCCACTTCATCTTTTCTTATTTGACTAAGTAAATTAAAATAGTTCAACTTTTCAATTTGAATCCGTGCCTAAAAGTTAATATTAATTACTTGGAAGTCATGCAAGATTACTCGGGTTTGCAGTAAGTCTGTTTCATCTGCATTATAAATAGTGTTGAATTCATAATCTATGCGCCGAAACTATGAATAGCCAAAAGGCTTTCGCTGTTTTCTTACTGACGTCCGTAAAAGATTAGAATCTGAATTCTTAGAAACATCTTATCTTAATTACGTGTATTGTATACCTCGATTGTTTATTAAAGTTGCATGTGTTTCATTCCAGGACATTTTTAATGCTGTTCTCAAACAAAATCCCTACCTCATTTATAAATTACCATGCCAATGGAATGTACAGCTTAGTGATAATACTTTAAGTGAAGTAAGTTGAGATTTCTGCTTTTCATTTTTTTTATTGCTTTCTAAATAACGAGAACGAAGGTTCTATGCAATTTGGTTGATATAACAGTATTCTCACAATAACTATTTATGTACCTACCTATTAAACATAAGGAAATGTATAAAATACAATTCAATTATTGAAAATTACAGAGTAATAAATGCAATTTTATATTTCTGGATTAGATTAGTGATATTTGATTTTTAATGGCAGCTTCATATTTATCTTGCAATTTTTTTCCAAGTCCGAATTTATGGGCAGTATAAAATTCCTAAAAAGTAATTGAAAAAATTCAAGCTTACCATTTATTTATTCATTTAAATAGGCTTAAGCAGTTTTGTTCAGAAATTTTTTCTTCAGGGAGGGAGAGGCACATTCGCAATACATGTCCTTTTCTTTTCTTTTATTCAATGAATTCTGCAACTCAGAAATTCAGAAAGGAAATATACTATCATTTGTTTTGTTCAAAAGAAGTCATTTCATTTAAGAGAAATGAATGTATATATGATAATATCTTAGAGCTATTTAACCCTATTTTGAAAATTAAAAAAAATATTAAACACACTTTCATATATTTTGTTTGTAAATAATGAGGAAAAATCTGAACATGTTATGTGAGCTTCTAAAAGTTTTCTCTATTATATCCGAATACCTCTCGATACATCCAAGTTTTCTGCAGTGCATTTTATATTTAAATCAACCGCCTCCCCCCCTTTTTTCCCCTTCTTTACTCGTTAAAATCTGTTTCTTACACCGTACGAGCTTGTTATAAACCAGTTCCAGAGTAGTAATTTTTACTTTGAACAGCAATGGTCTCTCTTTTGTTTTTCCTTGCGTACATAATTTAACCCTCTAATGCCCATGGTGGCATATATGCTACCATCACCGTTTCCAAATAAGTAGATTTTTTAATTCAGATATTCCATATTCATCCCAGAAATTTAAAATAGCAATATTTGCTTAATAACAAACATTCCATCTTACTTATAATAAAATCCAAAGGCGAGAAAGTGTCTGTAACGGTACCGGGCTGTACCACTCTGCTCTGCGAGTCGACCGTAGTTAAACGCCATGTTAGGCTTACTGAAAAATATATGCTAACACATAATAACACTAAATGATAATATCTTCTACTTGAAATAACGTCTGTTCAGCATATTTTCGTATAAAACATGTATATCATATCCAGTTATAATGTTTTAAGTTTTAAATTAAAAATAACAGATTGCCTCAGATTACCTGATGTAAATAAACGAATAATGTTGCCATTCAAAAACACAAATCCCATATCTAGAAAAAAAAAGGAATGACTCTTTGAACGTTTCATTAAAATATCCAATTATGCTCTTAAAATATTTGTAAAAGCATTTTAAAGTCTTTAAATATTTAAAAGATTTTCTAAAATTTATTTCTGTAAGCATTTTATTCCTGAAATCACTTTTTCAGAAATAGCGATGACACCTTTCGAGGCTTTGCGATGCAACTACCTGCATTTTAGATTTAGTTCGTAAATACTATTCTGGCGCCATCTTCTGACAATAAATACAAATTATACGTTTCTGTTAGAAAAAAAAAATATTAATACTACTTTATTATAATTTACATAATAATAAAGTTGTAAAATAATATAAAATGTACATAAGCATATTTTTAGAATAAGAAAATTCAGGATGTATTAATTTATTACAAGATCAACTTTTTTTAATGATTTAAATTATTTTTATTATTAATTTTGAAAGGGAAATATTTGACTTTGTGTAAAAATTAATGCATTCTTTTAGATTATGAAGAAGCTAAAAGATCGTTTTCGTATTATTGAGAGCGAAAATTAATACCTATAATTTACTAACCATAGTTAATTATTGAGACCTTAATTATTGAGATCATTATTCGGATTAAAATTTTAATTATTCAGAAAAATATTTGGAAATTTTGAGTTGAAAAACCAAAATAAGGGAAAATATTACGTTTCGTAAAATTTACCATTAACATAAGGTATGTACATTCAGGATATATTGAATTATTACAAGATCAACTTTTTTTAATGATTTAAATTATTTTTATTATTAATTTTGAAAGGAAAATATTTGACTTTGTGTAAAAATTAATGCATTCCTTTAGATTATGAAGAAACTAAAAGATCGTTTTCGTATTATTGAGAGCGAAAATTAATACCTATAATTTACTAACCATAGTTAATTATTGAGACCTTAATTAATTATTGAGATCATTATTAGGATTAAAATTTTAATTATTCAGAAAAATATTTGGAAATTTTGAGTTGAAAAACCAAAATAAGGGACAAGATTACGTTTCGTAAAATTTACCATTAACATAAGGTATGTACATTCAGGATGTATTGAATTATTACAAGATCAACTTTTTTTAATGATTTAAATTATTTTTATTATTAATTTTGAAAGGAAAATATTTGACTTTGTGTAAAAATTAATGCATTCCTTTAGATTATGAAGAAACTAAAAGATCGTTTTCGTATTATTGAGAGCGAAAATTAATACCTATAATTTACTAACCATAGTTAATTATTGAGACCTTAATTAATTATTGAGATCATTATTAGGATTAAAATTTTAATTATTCAGAAAAATATTTGGAAATTTTGAGTTGAAAAACCAAAATAAGGGACAAGATTACGTTTCGTAAAATTTACCATTAACATAAGGTATGTACATTCAGGATGTATTGAATTATTACAAGATCAACTTTTTTTAATGATTTAAATTATTTTTATTATTAATTTTGAAAGGAAAATATTTGACTTTGTGTAAAAATTAATGCATTCCTTTAGATTATGAAGAAACTAAAAGATCGTTTTCGTATTATTGAGAGCGAAAATTAATACCTATAATTTACTTAACATAATTAATTATTGAGACCTTAATTAATTATTGAGATCGTTATTAGGATTGAGATTTTAATTATTCAGAAAAATATTTAGAAATTTTGAGTTGAAAAACAAAGATAAAGAAAAAAATTACGTTTCGTAAAATTTACCATTAACAGTAAAATTTACCATTAACCCTCTATATTACCTAATATTACCTTAACGGTTCAGGTCAGTTTTCCCTATTGTCGATAAACAGTATATGAATATTTTTATCAATTATTTAAAATTTTAACTGAAAACCCCAATTTCTACCCACCGTCCTAGGACGGGCATTTACACTAGTCATTAAATAAACCTAAATTTATTATTGAAATTTTCTGGTATTAATTGAGATTTTCTGGTATGAATTCAGATTTTCTGAATTACGGTATTTCTAGAACGTTTTCTACCATGGGAATTAAGATGATTAAGGACCATTATTTATCATTATATGATTATCATTATGATTACGATTATTAAATATTTACATACATAAGGGGACTTCTAATTTTAATTAAATAGCACCTATATATTTATTTATTTACTGTTTTTGAAATGTTAACTCTGACAATGATTTTAAATTTAATTAAGCTATTGCCTTTTATAATTTTTTGCTTACGATTGTGTTTTTCTTTTATCCTATTGTAAAATTACATTTATATTCTTGTTTATTTATAGCTTTGTTATACAGAAGTCCAAGATTTAAAAGTAAGTTTTTTGGAGCTCTATTTTTTACTAGATTCACTTGACGTTTTGTTTTGTTTAACTTATTAAATAGATATCCATTAATTTTGAAGTATATCCGCTTTTTTATTGGCTTTTGAATATCTGATTTTTTGTATGATCAATGATTTCTTGATTTTATTTCCATGTGTTTGTTACCGACCAAAAGTTATATTTAAAAAAAAAAAAAATCGCATTTTTTTGTGTCTGTCGCACTGTTTATGCCTCAAAAATGTAATTTTAAAAATGAGGTACATGTGATGTTGAAGGGTTTGCGATTTGGATAGATGACAATTTATATTCAACAATACCGATGGGGAAGGGGAAAAATCCTAGTTAGTTTCTTATCTTTAAATGGATTATTAGCGAATGGAAGGTTATTACGAATATATATATATATATATATATATATATATATATATATATATATATATTTCAATACTACAGTCGAACTCGGTTAATACGAGAAGCAAGGAGAATATAAAAGGCCTCGTAATATCCGTAAAGATAATAAAATAAAAAAAACACATACATAAATAAACTAATTGCTATAATTATCTCAGTGCTAAAATTAACTTAATATCATGAAGTTAACTTAAAATATTCAGTCTTACCTTTGTGAGGGTCATTTTCTTTAGACGTGTCTTTTCTTTGGACAAAATCAGTACTGAAGTGGAAGTCTCTAAAAAATTAGTAATTCCAAAGAGCATGAGTGACGTTCAGTATTACAACTGATCTATTCCTCTTTTCCCCGGAAAAACTCGGCTAACATTGCAATATTCTCTGCAGTTTTCGAGCTGCTTATTTCTCCATATCCTTTTCGCTTTAACAGTGAAATAAGCGACATGAAAAGGATAGCTAATATGGTACAAAGTCCGGATTTAAAGAAAGAAAAAAAAAAGGTTTTGTTCTATGTTCTTTTCTTTTCATGCCTCACTTGTATATTTTACAAAGGTACGGCATTTTTGAAACATTCCTACTTCTCCCTTCTTTTATTCATTCACTCAAGACCTTTGCATTTTCTTGGATAGGTTGTCTCTCCTTGAAAGTTGACGTTATGTTTTGTAAAACTAATAAATTATTTACTACATTTTGACAGAGATATAGTTGTAATGTAGAAATATTATCGCGGAGAGAGAATAGTGTTCGATAAGAAAGGGATTTCTTTCTTAATTCTAATCTAATTTTCGTCGAAAATAACATTGAAATGAACAGATGTTTCGATCATATTAGCCGTGATCCTGCTTTTGTAGCTCGTAAAAAGCGTGAAAATCTTAACATAGTCTAAATGATGAATCATTCTTTACGTTCAAATTGATCATTTTAACCGTGTTCTCATTTTAGTTGTTCTGGTATTAAATGAATTCTACTGCATGTTTCTGAAACTCTTCCGAATACTCCACAGGTGAGAGTGACATCGATGGCAAAAATTCATTTAAGTACGAATTGCATTTTAATTTTAACAATATTATTTGTATGTTTATTTATATTTTTATAATAGCTAGTAACATTGAATTTCAGGTTCTATGTTCAACCTTCTTACGCCGTTATGATATAACTAATTTTTGTTTTTTGGTCATTACCTGAAATCGTTGGACTTGCATTTTGTTTTTAACATTACCAATCCATGAAGCAGCACTTTATGAATACTGTGTAGTTATAATGACGACTGTTATACTTTAACGATAACAAAAAAAAAAAAAAAAAAAAAAAAAAAACCGTTTGAATAAGTTTTTTTTTTTTCTATCCGATTTTTCAGCACGAATGAAGTCTTACAAATTAGGGGTGCGTATTGTACGATAGCGCAGCATAAAGAAATATTTTAAAGTAACGTCAAATTGCAAAAATATCTTCTAAGTTTAGTTTTTTTTAGTTTCTGTCAATTTTAGCTAAAAGTTGATATACTTCAAAGTAATTTGTTGAAATAATGATGTTCTCAGTAATTATTAAAGTAAGGGAGAGTAGGGTAGGCTGGTGAAACCGGGTACCTTGTTTTCTCGCTGATGAGAGCTGCACTGTGGACAGCACTCGTCTTAATTACATCCCTTAGCGTCTCCTAACGGTATGCCATCGGCTTTTGAAGTGAGTTTATCTCGTGTCCATGCAGTGCTATTGAAAATAAATTCAACTCAAAAGTTTTTCGCCACCTTCTCTGCTCTTCAAATAAATCCAGTCCCCGATTTGGGTAGGTAAACCTCTATTTTCTATAGCTTTCACACGATATTTTGATACCAAGTAGAAATGTGTACGTCCTGTCATTCAGCAGAACGACAATGTTAATTGCTGGTCGTCTGTTGGAGCAAAACTGGGTACCCATGGTTTTGCATTGATTTCTGCAATGAATATTTTCTTTAATAAATAGGTGATGAAGGATGGATACAATGTTCAGAGTGCAAAATGTGGGCACATGAGGAGTGCAGCGTATATAAGAAATAAAAACTGAGCAAGCCATTACATGACAACAATAAAAAATTCTTGAATACCTCGAAAAAAAAATTACTGACCTTAAAAAAATGTAAATTTGTTTTAAAGTTTGATTCAACATTTATTACAGTAAAATTTTTTGTTACTGGAAGTGTAAAAACTTAATTTCTGATTAGTTCCCGGTTTTACTCTACCACCAAAATTCGAAGCTGTTTCAGATCATCCTAGAAAATTCCTTTTCTCAAGTAGAGAAGAATTTTCCTGTGGCAACAGGTGTGGTTTTTCAATAGCCCAGATGTCCCAAAACACATTTGTGTGGGGTGATCCGATTTTTCCACCCTTCTAGACTTTTGTCGTGAAAGGAAAATTGTTAGCAACCCGGTTTTATTCTATTTTCCCCAACTTACATTTACGTACATATTTTCCATTAAATTATTAAATACTTCCGTATTCTAATTAAGTCATGCCTTTTTGTTTTCAGGTCATTCACTGGAATTCACCAAAGAAATTAAAAGTCAAAAATAAGCACGTGGAATTTTTTAGAAATTTATATTTAACTTTCTTAGAATATGATGGAAATTTATTGCGAAGAGAACTAATTGGTTGTAATAACAGTAAAGTAACTCACGTACAAGAAGCTGTAAGTATCCAAGCAAAGTTATCTTTAATTCAATTGGATTTTTTTACATTTTTCTCTCTCATAATTTTATTACGTTCAGCATTTATCTATTTATAATTTTGCAAATAATGTATTACGTGTTTAAAAGGATAATATTTGAAAAAGCAAAGGAATTGGTCCATTAGAATTGGCCCATTGACTCATTTTCGACAAAATGAAGATTTAAAACTAGAACCACGAGAAATTTTACTCAAATTTTATAAAAATATTTTACACCAGAATTTTTATTCAAAACTATTATCTTATTTATTTAACTTATTTTTGTTCGGTATGTAGTTAATTTATTTTATAAAAATTATTGTGGTTCGAATCAACTAATATTCATCTGCTAGGGTCAAAATTACCCTAATCGCGGTTCTAGTGTTAAAAAAAAAAAATCACGAAAAATTCAGAAACTGCGGTACGAAATCCAAATAAACTTTATTGAAAAGAGAACAATATTTACTAAATTGGGCCGAAAGATTGAATTTGGATTGATTTTATGAGTGGCATAAAATCGCCGGTGAACTTGGATAATCAGGGAAAAACGCGAATTTTTCCGTTCAACAAGAACAAAAGATCTATTCCAAACACACAAAATTTCAGCCGTAGGTGGATTCGGACCTATCTCCGTCTACCCACACCCAAATTTGCAGACTTCCACATGCCATCGCCAACAGACAGACACATACACACAGACAAACATAATTCTTTTATTAATATTGAAGATATTGGATCTAAAAGTTAACGTTATCGCATGATTTTGATAACTCTTATTTAACCTTTCTTAGTGTGAATCGGGAATTTCGACAATCATACGCTAGTTGCACATCTTATCCTGGTTAGGGAAAAGGGTGACTTTTAGTATCACGGTAATGACAAAACAACATTTGAAATTTGTATTTCCAAGTTTTTTTTAATTGAAATTACAACAAACTATGTCAGATTAGTCGACTGGAGCATTAGTGAACTTCTTTCAGTTTTTCTTGAAATTCTTTCATTTCACACTCTTTTATTTAACTTAACTTGGTTCATATATGTAAGTATGGAGTTTTGTAATCGAATTTTCACTCATTCCTGATATGCTAGAATTATAACAATTTTGTACATACGCGTGTTTCCAGTGACAATACAACATTTTAATATTTTGAGAACTTAATTATTCTAATAAACTGGAAAATTTTAATTAATAAATTAAGTTTAAATCACATTTCTGTTACTCGGATGCAGGTGATAAATCGCCAGATATTCTTTATGGTTACAGCTACGAATTACAACAACATTGGAGTTAATTATGCACCAAACCATGGTCTCTAAAATATGCCTAATGACTGTGAAATTGCAATGAGGAAATATTAAATACTGAAAAGTAGAAAATAAAATATTTATAAAAAATAAAGAGTGTAATTAAAATATATATATATATATTAGTTTTTTTTTTTTACAAGTTGAATGCAAATGATAAAAATGACTCCTATTTTAAATCTTAAATCTTGTTATTGAAACATTTTCCCTACGTCATATCATTTATTTATTTATTTATTTATTTACAACTTTTAACTTAAAGAAAAAGGACTTAGTGTGAGTAGGGAATTTTTAATATGTGATCTGAATGTTAGCCTTACAGCATGTTTTTGAGTATGCTCTTATTCATATATTTATTCATGTAATTCGGAGATTCATTTAAGAGTGATAAGTTTTCGCCTCTTAAGAGCCTACACTAGTCACGCAAAGAAACGCTCAAGCTAATGTAAAGTCTATGGGAAAGTTCTTACGCGATTTCTCGCTCTCATTTTAATGTTTTTAAATGCTTTTTTTGCATAGGATAGCTGAGGTCAATCTCCAACGTTGTTAGTTTTTAGTTTTTAATTTTTTGTTGCAGTTTTTTTTTTTAAGCGGGTGTTTTCAATTTCGGAACCGGTTGGAACCGGTTCTGAAAGTGAAAGTACCCTTATATAAAATAACTGGAACCAAAATCGAAAAAGTAAAAACTAACAACGTTGGAGATTGACCTCAGCTATCCTATGGAAAAAAAAAAAAAAAAAAAAAAAAATTAAAATCCGAGCGAGAAATCGCGCTAGAACCTTCCCATAGACTTAACATTAGCTTGAGCATTTTTTCGCATGACTGATGTAGGCTCTTAAATAATTTTTTGTATCACTATAACGACAAACCACTGCTTAAAGTTTAAAATATGATTTTTTTTTTCAGTTTAATTACATGCTTCTTTCAGTTTTTTCTAACTTTTCTCGTATTTTAATTTCTCCCCCCCCCCCTCTTTTTAAGCTAAATGCAATAGATGAAGATGACTCCTGTTATGAATTCCGAAGAGCTCGAGTCGTCAAACATCGGACGCATTTGTATTATATAGAGTATGATTATGAGCCGGTAAGTTTTCTTTGTATTGAATTTGATTGTTTGTTTTACATATTTCATTTGAATTTTTGACGTATTTGCATGTTGCATTGTAAAAGTGTTTGTTAATAATATTAAAAACAAGAAATTTCCTTGGGAGGCATAAAAAAAACCTTTTATTTTTTTGGTCACATGACATTGATGACATGTAAGAAATCAAAAAAATTATCATAAGTTTAAAGGTTACTTACACATTTTGTTTTTCGCAACAATAATTCACTTTTTTTTTTATTCTGACTTTCTCACAAATGTTTTCTCTAATATGACTTTTTATTTCTAGAGTATTAAACTGTAATGTATTTTTTTTTAAATACATCCAGGAATTATGTTTATACATAATTTTTAATGAGATACTAATATTTTCCCGCATTTATTAATTCAATGTCAGAAAGATAAGAAAAAAAAATAGACAGATTATCTTAGGACGAATTCTTATAAATCCTTTCCGATATTTGATGTAAACATCTCTTAAAAGATTGTTAACATCTCATCCTGTAACATCAACACCTCTAAACAAAAACACTATTTCGTTTATTTTGGTTCTGATAAATTTTAAGTAATTACAATAATTACAATACTGACGAAAAATTAAGCACCTTTATAACGATGATAACCAATAAGTCATGACTTATGAAGGTTTTTAATTGATATATATTTATAAGGGGAAGGGGTATTTGTGTGTTACAATAAAACTGAGTAAATCTCAATACTATTTAAATTACTTCTAGGCACCAGAAGGGAATGATGTTACATTAGTTGCTCAGTTGTCCATGGATCGACTTCAGATGGTGGAAGCTCTGTGTAAACATTGGGAAGGTAATTATTGTGTTTGATTTGCAGATATAACATTAAGGATGATGCTTTTTTAAATACAAATTCTTTGTTAGTTTCTGAAACAGTATTTTGGTCAGCATTAGAGTTCTGGTTATTGTAGAATATTATAGCTTTGGGAGTAACGTATCCAACTTTGCTTGGAAGGCTGGAATATGAGATCTTTACAGACATCTTGGGGTCCGCGGACCACAGTTTAAGAAACGTAGATCTAATTTTATGATATATATCAAAATCATCGATGCTAATCTTGATAGCAAAAATGTGACACTGCCTCCCGCACTAAAAAGTTCATATCATTTAAAAATTCCTACCTACACTTGCATAAAACGCATTACTGATTCAATTAAATCGACCCAAATATTTCGTTACTGTCACAAGAGAAAGTTTAAAAGTTTATTGAGAAAAAAAAATAAGTGGAGTGTTTTTTTTTCTTTCTTTTATTTATTATTATTAATTTTTTTTTTATGAAATTGCTTTTGTTTCTGTCGTAAATTCTAAAGTTAACAATTATAGTTTACGAGCCGCAAGTTAATACAATACGAATCATTTGTTAACATAATCAACATCGTTTCGAATGAGATTATTGAGAAAATAATGTTCTTTTTACATTTTAACATACTTCTTGGTACCGCAAATTTAGTTGAATCGAATTCTACTGCACAATATTTTAATGACGATTATAGTACAGTAAATGTCATAAAAAAAAAAAAAAAATCAGTGACTGATGTCAATCTAATAAGTAATAACGCCTATTAATTAATTATATTAGTATTAAATTTTAATTTTAGGGTCGTCTGCATATATAAATTTAACAAACTTTAAAATTTTTAATACTAACACCTAATTTTGACACCCTGTTTCAATTATTCTTCGCTAAATTTCATTTCGGATAACAAGCGGGAAATCAGTCGGTCAAGTAGCTTAGGAATTATCCAGGTTTAAAATTTAGAATTCCTTAATGTTAAATTAATATTTAGACGTCGCTGGCTGTACAGTGAGATGAATTGTTCAGCAGCGCGTTAACAAATTTAATTGTCTTCTAAATTGTGTTTAAGGTCATTTCCATTTTCTTTTCATTGTTTATTACATTTTTCATTGGGTGATTTCAAAATTATTAACCAAAAAATTGCAGTTAGTTATAACATGAACAGTTAGCTGACCAAAGCAGTAAAAAATATACATTTCATCTGTTTACCTTTTATTTTATTTATTATTATTATTGTATATTACTTGCTTATAAAATCTGTAACATATATAAGTCTGTACTACTAACACACAAATTTTAATTTATTTATGATTTAATATATAAATATGCTTGGTCATTTTTTTTAATGAACGTTCCATTGAGTGTGTGTATCTAATTATTTCCCAGGTCCTATTAGCTTAGCCTTGTATATGTCCGATTCAGAGGTGCAACAATTTTTGAGCTATACGCTTAGCTCTGAAATTCTTAGCAGCAGAAAAAACCTTGGATATCATATTGTATATAGAGACGGGGTAAGTAATTAACACTCTTTTTCTTCTTTTTTTGTTTTTAAATTATTAATTACTTCTTCTAAGTCACAATTTTTCCATCTTTTCTGCTGGTAAATTCTACTATGTGTGCTATACAGGATTTATCTTTTTATCGTTGATCAATTACCAATTCCTAAATCGTTAGATTTAGAGGTATATTTCCAATTGAAAAAAAAAATCTTTCCCGTGTTGTTTTACGCCATAATTAAATTAATTTAGGTCAAAACAGTTACGTTATGAGTTACGAAAAAAGCACTATTAACGTGTTTTTGCCGTTTTTAGTATTAAAAAAATCATGAAATCCATTTCATCATAATGCGGCAAGTTTTTATCGTAGAAGAATAAAATTTTTACAATATCATGGAGCGCGGAGAAAGTTTTTTTCCCCAAAATTTGTAGAATGTATAATGATTTAAATTTCTTCACTTAAAAAAAAGAAAAGAAAAAAAACTATTTTAACGTGTGCTATACCGTATACTATCTTCTAAATCACGATTTTCCCCATGATTTCTGCTGGTAAATGCCATGTAAAGAGTATATTTTTACTATTTGTGCTATACAGGATTTTCCTTTTTAATGTTGATCAATAGCCAATTCCGAAATCGTTAGATTTAGAGGTATATTTCCAATTGAAAAAAAAAAAAAATATTTTTTGTGTTGTCTTACGTGATAAAAAAAAAAATAATTTACGTCAAAATAGTTATTTTTTAAGTTACGAAAAAGGCACTATAAACGTGTTTTTGCCGTTTGTAATAGCAGAAAATGTAGAATATTCATGAAATTCAATGCATCATAAAGAGGTAAGTTTTTATCGTAGAAGAATAAAATTTTTACTGTATCATGGAGCGCGGAGACAGTTTTTCTCGCTAAATTTATAGAACCCGGAGGCTGTATAAAATTTTAAATATCTTCACTTAAAAAAAATAATAATAATAAATAAAAATTAACGAAAATCAATTTTCATGATGAAAGGCAACATTTGAAGTATTTATGCAGCAGGAACTATATCTCTAAAACTAATGTTTTATGTATTAGCTATTTATCAACATTAAAAAGACACCCTGTATTTATTTGTAATCATAAAACATCTTTTTTTTGAAATTAGCTGTTAAATTAACTATCATTTTTCTTCTTTCGTTTGTCTTTATCGTTTTATATTACGTTTCATCATGAAACGTAATATATTGAAATTGTACTTGTTGTTGACTCACCGTAGAAATGATAAAAGATACGGCGCTAACTTCTGATAGGAGAAAAAAACAACCAAGAATGAAAAATCATGCATGCATCAGGCATAGAATATGGAAGCTTTCAAAGATCCATTTCATTATGGTCTATAGTAAAAAACCGTTTGCAGTGTATTTTAATTATGTTACACTATCTTAAACATATTGAAATTGATACACATCATTGAGGTGCACACCAGTCGCTTACAATAGAATATGGCGTGCATAGCATTTATCGTTGATTTACAGGGACAGGACACACAAAAAGTTCGTTTACCGTACCATTTATGAGTAATAATTACTGGAAGTACATTTTCAACTGTGGCATACGTTTTTAAATGTAACTAATTTTTAGCATATTACTTGGTGTGCATAAAGTCTATAGATCAAATACAGAGCTGCACAAAAGAATCTGATTACATCTCCACTTAATGAACTAATTTTCTGAAGAGGAATTTTCAACTGGGTTATGCGTTTCCTAACTGAACTAAATTTTTGCATACTATGTAGTATATATACAAATCTGTAGATCATATACAGGGCTGCACAAAAAAATTTGGATATTTTTCTGATTACTGATGGCAATTGGTGAAATTGGGTTATCAAATGTGTTATACGTTTTCCAAATTGTTTACGCGACTAATTGAGCTTAAGCCGAAAGGTAGGCCTTACCGCCCGGTTTGAACTTGGCCTTGTTTACTTAATCATCAACTTTCACCTTTTTCAAAAGGTGAAATTTTGTTGCAATATTCAGAATGTGTTGGAAAGTGTTTCATAATCTATGCATGACTCATGTTTTTTCTTTATTGTTTCTTTGAGTACTCCTTTGAATGGTTATTTCATGTGGTATTGAAATACAAGGTAGATCCAAGAAAACTTGTGTTAAAATTCGGTTAGGATAGATTTAAGACTATAACGTTAAAAAAAATTAAATAATGTTTTTTTTTTTAAATTTTTTATTTATTTATATATATTTTTTAACACTACAATCGTCTTTAAACATGTATAAAATTGTAAATAAAATAGGAGAATGGATTTTATAGTTTATGTAAGCTAATTTTACTGCAGTTTAATTTGGAAATAATATAGTTGTGTAAAATTTTTTTTTTTCTATTTTTATTTGTTATCCTATGCAAGTCTTTATTTTATTGTTTTTCAGCCATTTTACCCAGTTAATTTGTTGCGAAATGTTGCGCTGCAGCAAGTCACGACTCCTTTTGTGTTCCTGACAGACATTGACTTTCTTCCCATGTATGGGCTCTATGAGTACCTCAAGAAGTCGGTAGCTTCCATGGGCTTGGAGTCATCAACTAAGGTAATTGTACTTTCCCAAACTATAACTAACTGTAGATATACATGGTCTCTTCAAAAAGAAAGGATAATTACTCTCATAAAATCTGTACAACAATAAATTAAAATATTCTCAATATTTCCAAAAAAATGGGCTATTTCCGTCAGTCCAATGGATTTAACATTACTGTTCTGCTACTTATGGTAGTATCATATGAAGTTTTGATCTTGACATTCGCTTTTTAAATGGGTCATTCTCAGATAATGTAATTTTGATTTTTTTAAAATAATTAAATTTATTGTTTTAATTCCCGATTTTTAGCTCAAATTTCTCAATATAATGAAATCTGGCAATGTTTACTACTCTAAACCGCCATGGTAATGTAATTTATACGTTGAACCTATTTTAAGACTAAATAATAAGAATGGAAAACTTAGGGGCATTATTTTAAAAGCAGTCTAAAGCGTTTTAATAATTAATTCAGTAAACTTAAGTAAATACTAACGAAACCCAAGGCTTTGCCCGGATGATTATTGAAAAAAGCCAAATGGTATTTGTCTGTATACTAGCATTAGGAGAAAATTATACCGCTTTGGATAATTTAAATATTAATAATTAAGTCACTTTTTGGAGAAACTTCATACTTGTATCGCATTAAGTGAATGTGGTACTTGATTTCACCAGAAACCCCCCATTCAAACCCATTTATAAGCCGCCCTTCCAAAAAACAGACACAATTCAGTTTAATTGGAAAGTTTGTTTATTAGCTATCGTACAGTGAAAGAACTTTTAATATCGGTTCAGTAATTTCATTTTTTTTCCTTCAAAGAAACAAATGTTTATTTTTTTACAGTGTTAATATACCTTGATTCACCATAAAAATTATTATGCCGTTAATTGATAAGATGAAAAAGTTTAGTTTATTATATTTAACCATAATTTTTGTACGGCATAAAGCTAAGTATGAAGTACTTTATTTTCTAGTTGTCGATCATGTTTCTTTATTGTTACCATTTTAAGTAATTGTAGCAGTTATTGGTATTCGCGTTTTATCCTATATATCAGAAAGTTAACACTGGCATGTCAAATAAATGATTTTTCTTATATTTATTTTTTTTTTTAATTTAAATATAAACACATTGTTGGTGTACATCTACATCTTGGGAATTATCTCTATGCCAAATTTAAAGTTCCTATGCTGAAAATTTCACATAAATCAAAGTGAAAATATAGTTGTAGAAATGCTTTCCTCCCATTTTATCCATTTGAAATTAGAAAATTTTAAAAGAAACTTTTCTTTGTAAGCATCGCGTCCTAATTTAGAAACCTGCATGTCAATTTTTAAATTTCTAGCCCCAAAAGTTTCAGTGTAAATCATGATTATGGAGCGTTTTCCAATCATTTCATCCTTTTAAATCTCAAATATTTTAACAAACATTCCTAGCAAGCATTTACGTCTTAAAACTAAGCACCATACCAAATTTCATGTTTTAGCCTCGAAAGATTCTAAGAAATTAGAATTTTAGAATATTTTTCACTCTTGCACCTCCTGGAGTACGGTTTATGCACAAATAAAATATAGCCAATTTTTAAGTAAAGATTGTCATCCTTATTATCGAGAGAGAAGATTTGAAATCAGTTAAGTTCAGTAGTTCCAAAGTAATCGTGATTTTAGAAAGTTTTCTTTTCTTAAATTTCGAAATTTTAGAAACTGTTTTTATCGAGTATGTATGTTTTAAAAATAATCCTCGTGTCGATTTTCATGTTTTTAGTCCTAGCAGTTTTAAAGAAATCGTAATTTAGAACGTTTTTAGAAACTTTTCGGTTATTTCACATCTGTAATATCAATATTTTTTAGAACCACTCATTTACATCTTAAAAGGTAAACACCGTGTCAAATGTTATGTTTCTAGATTTAACATATTCAAAGAAATCGTAATTTTATAATGTTTGTGGCTCTTGCACTTGCATCCCTTTGAAGGCAGTTGCACAGACACAAAAAGTAGCCCAATTATAAGTAGAGAATGTCACCAGAATTATTCTGAAAGAATTTTTTTAACCGGTGTACTATTTCCAAAGTAATAATGATTTTAGAACATTTTTCGCTCATTTCGAACTTTGTAATTTCAAATCTTTTAGACACTTTTCTGTGCGAGTATTTACGTCTTAAAAGCCATGTCAAATTTAATTTTTTTGCACCTGAACATTTCTAAATAAATCGTGAATTAGAACGTCTACCGTTTTCCGCTCATTTCATCTTTTTAAATTTCATTTTTTTAGAAACTTTTCTTAACGAGCAATTACATTTTAAAAGTAACATCATGCCAAATATTTAAGTTTTTATCCCTGACAATATCACCCACTTCGCAATTTTAGAACGCTTTTTGCTCCCGCACCTTTTTTAATTTCGAGTTTTTTAAACAGTTCTGTGCAAGTATTTACGTCATTAAAGTAATAGTGCTGTCAAATTTCAAGTTTTTATCCCCAACAAGAGCAAATAAAAAAGGCAGATATAAAGGCCTCTTAATAACACTATAACATTTGAAATGTGCAAGGCCTTTCGAAAGAATTTTGTCTTTCTTCTTCAGGCACAAAGAAGACGCATTACTACTTTTAAGGCTGGAACAACGCTGAAAATAAATGAAAAAGAAAGGGACAGGTTAAAGCAAGAAGGAAAGCAGAATGCATCAGCCAATCAATCACACTGAGAATATTAGCAAATCAGAAGAAGACAGAACAGAAAAAGAAACGTGAAGTAAATTGAATGAAAAGAGAGAGTCAGAAAAGTAAAAGAAAATTACACAAAAATATAAAATAAACAACAACAACAACAAAAATAAATAAATAAACAGAAAAGTGAAAAAAAATAAAATAAGTAAAATTAATTAATTTAAATCATTAAAAAGCAAATTCGATATAATACTAATAGAAGAAAGTTTCGCTCTGTGTGTGTGTCTGTTTGTCGGCGATGGCCAGCGAAATCTAGCACAACTTGAAGTCTGAAAATTTCGGCGAGGATAGTTCACAGCAGGTCCTGATGCACCTGAGGCTCATATTTTTTTTAATATTTTGATAATTACCCGAGATATTAATTAAAAACTCATCAAATGCTGTTATCTTTCTTTCTGAGTCGGTGGAGGCGTTTACTTATGCCCAGAAAACGATTGACGCAGCGGACGAAAATGAAGAACCCTTTGAATGACGAATACGTTTTTTTCGCCATTCTGTTTTAACTTTTAACGACTAAACCGTTTGGTTTATTTAAAATCTAAAAATATATTCTGAAAGACTCTTACTTCTCAAATGCCACAATCAATTAAAAAATGGATGTCAACCCTTTGAAAAACATTTTTGAAAAAGGGTATTTTTCCCGGGTAGATGTTTTTCCCCTTACGGCAACGCCCCTCAAGCGCACAATTTTAGAGATACAGACAAACTAAAAATATGCTCTTAAAGCGGAAATCTTTATCTAATAGACGGTGTAATTAGTTTTTAAAAATATTAATTTTAAATGAGTTTTAACTCTTTCAAAAACACCGACACAGGCCATTTCGCGGCTTCCGAGACGATTTTTGTCTGCTAAAAGTAACTAAACATCCGCATTTCGGAACAATCTTTTTAGAGCATTTCGATAGACCAGATTTACATCAAATACATCAATTTTCAAACGTTTGAAGGAGAAGAAATATGTATATTTTAAAATACAATCTCAGAAAATTTCGACGAAAACGCATAGTAACTGTGTGTTTCTGCGCGGCCCCGCTCGACTTCGGGTTATGTTTTCACTATTTAATGTGCATATATTTTCACAAAGTTATATAAATAACTTGGATACAGTTATATTTATAAACTACTAAAATGTCAGAAAGTTCGGATGACGAAAAAAAAAGCGAGAAGAAAACATATTTATTTTATAACTATATATAACAATATTTTTGACGTAATTTTTACATGAGCTGTAAAACAGTTACATTTATAACCATTAAAAATTTCAAAGAGTTTGGACAACAAAAACTATTTTTTTAACTATGAAGCGACCCTAAGTGAAAAAAGAAGAAAATGTCTTCTTATGAGCACTTTTATCACTAATTATCAGTATTTTTTCGCGATTTTGTCATTAAAAGTATAAATTCATACAAATTCAGGTTAAATATATAAAATAATACAAATTTGGGGTTCATTTAAGGTTATTATCAGCGACCCGGGAAAGGCCGGACAGGTCAGCTAGTAATAATAATAAAAATAAATAAAATAAACGCCATTAAAATAGACATTAAAACATAATATATATATATATATATACAAAAATGAAATTTTAAAATAATAATAATAGTAATAATAATAATATCTATTATTAATAATGAAAGTGTTAGCCGTCTTCTTTGCACATATAGAAGAAGGACAAAATTCTTTGGAAAGTTCATGTACATTTCTTAATATTTTGGTGTTATTTAGAAGTTTTTTGCATTTATTTGTGTAGCACACCAGTTTGTTCAGCATTTTTATGTGAAATACCAGTTGAATTGTGATTTAAAAGTTTCTAGAACTTTTTTCACTCTTTTCATCCGTTTAAATTTCGACTGCTTTAGGAACCGGTCTTAGCGAAAATTTATATTTTAAAAGTAATCACCGTGCCAAATATCAAGTTACTAGCCCATTAACACTACAGAAATCGCAATTCTAGAACATTATTTCTCCTGCATCCTTTTACATTTTTAATTTTTAATAACGTCTTTTAATATTATGTATGTTATAGAAAATGTCGCATTTGATTTTAGGCTCTTATTGTGCCAGCCTTTGAGACACAGAGGTATCGTTTGACATTCCCCAAATCAAAAGCTGAACTTCTTTCCATGCTGGACATGGGAACTCTTTTCACATTCAGGTAACAAAGCTTTATTTCATTATGTAATTTTACTAACTTATTATTAATTGCGTATACATGTGTATTATTTCTCACACTTACCAGTAGCTTTATTACTAAACAAGTTTTTCAATCTCAAATACAGTATCTGTCTGTTTTTCCACTATTTACAGAGAAATATAAAGTTTTCGTATTTGCTATTTTTTCAAATTCATAAATTAGATTCGTTGCCTCAGCATAAACATTTCTTAATAAAATTAGTCATAGGTTACTCACTATTTTTTATCTGTTTTATTCTTTTTCCGTTTTCATCGAACTGCGACATGTTATAATTATTGTGCCATTTGGATAATTTTTTCACTGAGGTTCACTTTTACACTTCCGAAAAAGTTATTTTGGAAATCTGGGGATGAAGTAATGTTTTCTTCTGGGTTAAGGCTGTTCTCAAATTCAAACTGCCTACTTCCTGAAACTTTTTAAATTCATTTTTGTTCGCAAAGGCCGGAAATTGGTAGGCTCTTATTTAGAAACTTTATAATCGATTTTTTTTTTTTAATTTCTTGGTAAAGGTAAAAAATCTTTAAGAAAATATTATCAAATTTGGTGTTTTGAATAGAATTTCCGGGCGCGACAGCGTGAGAAATGGAAAAAAACTGATGTCATGAGATAATAATAGCTTATAGTTCAAGATGTAATTCCGTTATCGCAAACTGAAAAACTGTTCGATTATAAAACACTTTAATAATCACGCTTTTGCGTTTAAAAATGAGTTAGAAAATTATGTTAAAAAGTTTCGCGTTGTTGAGGGGGGAAAATATATTTTTGAGAACCGCTTTAAAAAGAAGAAAATTCGAAATTTCCGAGACAGGGGTTTCTTTTGACTTAGAATAAACATTGACAAAGAGTGTGTTTGTTTGTGTGAATTTTCAAAATTTCACAACCTAGAACCCAGTGAATCAGTGGATAAATAGGGCGTTAAAATTGTATAAAATTTTCTAGTATTACATATTTTATGACTCTCTGACTAATCAAATATATAAGGCGTGAAACATCGAAATGCAGACTTTTTTTTTCCGTTCCGAATCACCAAAATATGAGTATTAGAAAGAAAATCCTCTCGACACTGTTACAAAAGTGTATGCTTTAGATACCTTTAAGCAAAAAACAGGAGACAGAATGGAAAATAGATCGCAATTTTAGACTTTCAAACCTATCTAAAATAAGCTGACTTTAGCATTTTTTGAACGCTTTTATCAATCAGAGATAAACTTCTAATACTGCGACCACATTATTTTTCATAAAAGTATGCTAAAGTACTCTATAAAAGTACTGTAAGTTAGTGTTGAATGGATCGTATATTGTCTTGCAATGCTGATCTTTTGTGCATGAATATGAAACCTATTCTGTCTTTAAGTTTCACAAAGTGTGAAAGGTCTCCGGGAAATTGGTTGTTACTTGCATTTAGCGAAGTTATGTTATGTAGGCGATTGTGGTTGTTTGGTAATAACTTTCACACAGACTTTTTTTAAATACAAATTCATAATGTCCTGCATAATTTCTTGCTTATTTCATAGAGAAAAAAACAAACAAAAAAAAACGCACTTGGTACTGAAAGATCCGGCGCAGCTTCCGCGTAACAAAAAGATTCGCTTGTCCTAACGGGCTACAAAATATTTATTAATCTCATCCAATCTGACGCGTAAATACTCTGCTAAAATGGCGATTTAAAAAAAAAAACCTTTCATTTATTATTTTTTCTCTTTAGATACCACGTTTGGACTCGAGGCCACGCTCCCACAAACTATGCCAAATGGAGAACAGCCACCACTCCTTACAGAGTTCAGTGGGAATTGGATTTTGAGCCATACATTGTAGTAAGGAGGGACGTTCCCGAGTACGATCGTCGATTTGTGGGATTTGGCTGGAACAAAGTCTCGCATATCATGGAACTGTATGCCCAAGGGTAAGCTCTACTATTGAACATAATTAATTGTTTATAGGATAGCCCATAATTAACTCAGCAAGGATTTTTTCCTCTGAATAAGTTTTGAACCAATGTCTTCATATTTACAAAATTTGCATCAAAATAAAATTCGAAATGTGAAAATTATGTACAAATGCAATACTGAGTAGAATAATAAAGCTTTGGTTTGTTATTGAGTGTTTGAAAAATTTGTGCGATGCTTTCGAATTTTTCTGTTTGCTTTTGTGAAAATGTGGATTAAAAAAAAAATCACCCCCATTTTTTTTTTTAATTAAAGAAATATATTGAAATGTAGTAAATATATTTTATTTCTTCATATTTAGTTTTGTAGTGCTAGATACATTTTTGAAAACTGACTGAAAATAGTAAAAATTTCCCATTAAATTTTGAATTTTTCTTTTTTTTTTTTAATAAAGGTATAATTTGTGTGTTCAATCAACATCCAAAAACTCCATGAAGAAAACGGAAGTCTCAAAAACACGCATAAAATGCAATAAATGCCCTGATAGGCAAGTTTAATATTACTGGGAGTGTAGTAGGTGCTTAAGAGGCCGCTTCACGGAAACTCTCTGATTTAAATCCCATGTTAACCTGTGGTAAAATTTAAAAGCGAAATTACTCATTACCTAATATAATCATCGAAATACGCTTTTCATTATCGAAATGTTGACGTCAGATTCCCCCCGTTTTTAAAAATTGTTTCCTTAAATGTTAAGTTTTTTAAAAATGGCTATAAACTTTGAAATTTCCACTTTACGAAATTTGATCATCTTCTGAAAACTATTTAAAATTTGAAGAGACAATTTTTAAAAACGCACTTCGTCGCGTCCGACGTCTACTTTCTGATGGCAAAAACCGTATTTTAATAATTATATTTGGTAATGAGTAACTGTGCTCGGGGAGTTTACATGAAGGAGCCCCTTAAGTTGAAAATGGGGGAAAGCCAACAAATGTTTCTGTTCAAGAAAACATTTGTAAGGTTGAAAAGAAGATCGAATCAGAATAAAGAGTGTTTCAGCCGCAACTGTCGCAGGAACTTGAAATTACCAGAACAGTCATATTTCATATAAAAACCACAAAAAAATTTCAAACCTATTCACACAAAATATGCTTATTATTCTATTTATGTTTGTGTTTGTACATAATTCACCCTCTTTTAATATTATTTCGATTCAAATTTTCTAAATATAAAGACGTTCAAAAAATTTTAAGTAAAAAGCTTGCAGTGTTATTAGTAGCTCATCCTGTAAATCAAAATTACTATTAACACAGTGTACACCTTTGGCCAAAATTATAAGGCTGTTAAAAATTGTAAAGAATCTTAAATCTTATACAATTCTAAGTAATTAATAAATATTATATATATTTTTTTTTTATAATTGTTTCTAATAAAATGAATTTAAAAGTGTACATCCTTATTTTAGAAGCACAAATTTTGGCATAGTTACTTTTAGAAGGGGAAAAATTCATTTTCCAACAAGAAGCTGCATCGTGGGGTGCCATAAAAGCTGCAAAAGAGTGGTTCAGTGATTACATTATCCCACAATTTGATTGACTACCTCGATTGCACAATATAGACATTGTAAAAAATGGGAGTGGAATTGTGATTTTTAGGTGCGTTCGTAATTATATAAATACATAGCAACTATAGTCGTCGTCTAGTCCGTCCGTCTGTCTGTCCGTCCGTCCGCATATAACAGCACAAAAGCTACCCAACCGAATGGTTTGAAATTTAATATATAGTATCGTTGGAGAATTTTGTCGAGTCATTTCAAATTTCATTAACATCGATTCAAAACTTAAAAAGATATTAATAAAAATTTTCTTTATTCTATTAAATCCTATCGTACGTAATCTATATAATAAAAGCACAAGTCATCTGACTGAGGAAAACAAGTACGGGCAAACTACTTCTTTTTTCATATGCCAGGCGGCCATTTTTATTCAAAATTATTTTTCGAATAAAATTGCATAAAAGTGACATTTTTAGAAAGATCGTCCAAAACATTGTTTGCTTGAGAGATGAGTTACATTAAAAAATGTATTGATTCTGAGATAACTTCAGTGGCAATTAGGTCAACAGCTGAATATCTCAAGCCATTAAAGTAAATAACCACAGGAGATTCGTTCATTATGAGTCATAAAAATATTAAACCATGGAGGTAATCATTCGCAAAGCAAGATCTCCATGGGGAATTTTGCAGCGCTGTCTGGTGTAGAGAAAAAAACGCATCTGTAAACGTGGCATAAGTAATAAGAAGAAAAAAAAAGTCATGTTCATTTCGCTCATAGCAGATGATATAATTCATTTTTCTAAAATAATAAGGATGATTTTTTTTTACATTGTGAAACTAGTTATAAAACTAACGCACCTCATTTGTCACGCTTGACGTACAATTTCCAACTTGTTTAAACATGTAATACAGACCTTGAGGAAACTATTTGGACAGCTATATCCAGATCATAATGATCAAAATTTGTTCCACGCATGTTCGAATTCTATGGCTGAGTGTCTCCAAAATAAAGGTGGTTACATTTCTTAATAAAAGTTGTATCTATTCGAATTTATAATTATTGCCCTTATAATTATGAACATTAACTTTGTAATATTTCATGTTTTTTAGTTATTACTTTTTAACATAAAAATGAGCAAATTTTTTTTCTTTGGATTATAAATACGTATTCTATAAATATTTATTAAGAATTAGAACAGTATAAAATTTATGATTCTTTCCCTTTTTTTAGAGTTCTTATAATTTTGGCTGATGGTGTAGTGCCACTGTAAAAAAAAAAACGCATGTTTAGGAATCTACGAAAATGCAGTATAACGACGAACAAAAATATACAATAACCTCTTCCGAGTTACTCATGATTCCACAATAGCATTCTTAATCATTAGAATGCACAGAAACCAATATATTTTAGAGATTTAAAAACTTATTTATAAAAACAAAGTTTTTATTGCTGTCACTGATTTTCGGAACCGTTTCTGGGTAGTTTCTATCAGTTTTATGAAACCGGAATATCTTTTTTTTTAGGATACTATCAATTTTCAGTTAAACATTTTTTACTGCATAACTGAATTTATACATGCAAGAGTAAATAAATAATATTAATTTTAGAAAAATGAAAGGATTTGGTATTTTATTTCACATTATCTGTGCGCTATGGGTCCCATCACGACTTTGTTTGGCGCATTTGACTCCACATCGATAGAGCTTACCGATTTTAGTTCCAAGTTTCACCACCAGAGGGCGCTTTACTATCTCTTGTTCTATGGGCTGGATCACGACGGGGTATAACTCATTTGACACGACATCGATAGCTCAGTTATGTTCGTATAGAACAAATTGTGCCCCCTGGCGGTGGAAGGTGTAACTAATTGATTTTGCTGACGCCTGCTATACGGTGCCGCAGGCAGCGGTGATCCGAGCCGGATGTTCGTTCGGTGAGAGGTTTATACTATTTCAGGTGCAATTTAAGGGTTCACGCCCAGTATACGGTACCGAAGGCAGCGGGGACCCGATCTGGCGTTTCGCTCGTTTCGAGGTTTATCATATTCAAGGTTTTACAAGATTCGAGGCCCCGATGTAAATTAGGGGACCGCTAGTGGGCGAAGCCAGCTATTTTTAATGTTAATGCTGTTAATTTATCATGTTTGTCTGTAAAATATGTTTGTTGAACATGAAAATATTTACGCGAGAATTGATAGCATCCGGCATATCTACATTCTTAATTGAAAAACAACTGTTTAATACAGTACGAAAACTACTCGAAAATCATTTCGAACTGAAACAACGTTTTCGAAAATCATTGGCAGCAGAAGAAATTTTATTTTTATAAGAGCTTCTTTAAATCTCGAAAACATATTGGTTTCTGAGATTTCTAAAGATAAAGAAAGCTTTTTGGAATCGTTCGTAAATTGCAAGAGGTTATTGTATGTTTTCCTTCGTGGTTATATTATATTTTCCTAGATTAAGGAACACCTGTCTTTTTTTACAGTGTATAGCTAACATGCATAATACAAAACATAATGTTATTTTTATTTTTTACAGCTATGAGTTTGTTGTGCTTCCAAATGCATTCATTGTACACATGCCACACGCACCAAGTTTTGATATTGCCAAATTCCGATCAAGTTCGCAATATAGAAAGTAAGTTACATTTCTTTTTTAGTTACTTATCCCTTTAAAGCTAACCTATTTCATTTTAACGTACACATATCATCAAAATAAGCTGTGTAGGCATGAAAGAGAATTCCACGTTTTTAAAGCGAATTTGGACATTGTCTGAATTGATACAAAAATGTAAAGAAAATATTGGAAGTATATACAGTGAGTATCAAAAATGACTGATGGATTTTAAAAGGCAATAATAATAATAATAAAATTAATTAATTAATTAAAAAAAACGAACGCGATACTTATGTATCGTTTGCGGCCTTATGTTTGGGAAATCAGGAATTTTATCCCACCAATCAAATTTGCAAATTTAGTTAATATTTTCGCCAAAAGGTGGCGCTGCAGGTATGCGAGAGCTGCAAAGAAATCGAATCCGTCACATTTTCATTCGGTAATTTGCTACCCAATCTGTTAGTGAGTGCCTTTGAAGGAGTATACACTGTTGAAAATGGTTTATTCGTTGGTACAGTGCTGGATATTCCTTGTTTTGGAGAATCACCGCTATTTTGCAGCGCCACCTGTTGGCGAAAATGTTAAGTAAATTTGCAAATTGGTGGGATAAAATTCACTGGTTTCCCAAACATAAGGCCGCAAATGGTACACTTCTATCGCATTCCTTTTTTTTTTTAATTTTTTTAATTTTTTTTTGACTTACAAAATTTACCAGTCATTTTTGGGACACACTGTATAATGAGAGAGGTGGTGGAAAATTTAATAATAAGACATTTTGTCTACTCAAATCATCTTTGGAGTTTGTTTCTGGATTTCTGTGCTAAATAGACATGACATCAAAGGTGAGCTTTTATTGTTAGCATCTGAAAGTTATGTAAATGAAGTTTTTTAAAGTGTCTTTCCAGAGTGAAAAATTTTTAGACATTTAAAAAGAAAAGGAAGTTTCCATAAGGTTCTTTTCAGAATAGAATATTTTGTCCTATTTTTACAACTTTTTTTGGTAATTTCAGTTATGCATTTTTTGGAGAGCAAAGATCAATTTGACGTGCATATATTTAGCATGGAGATATTCGTTTTTTCTTTTGGAAGGAAAGAAAAAAATCTTTAACAGCCAAACCATCCAGAATAATATTTCTTTTGAAAAAATAATCACTGTTCGTCACATAATCAGATGTATTTGGATTTATACGTTTAGCAAACTGTCTCACATTCTCTTTTTGATCCAATGAACCTATACATTTATTGTTAGTTTAAATTTGTTTTTTGTTTTTAATACTTTCTAACAAGGAAGGTCTCCATAAGCGCATACTCAGAAAATTTTGAAAAAATTACAGAATATTCTTCTCATGAGGATATATAAGTTTATAAAAAAAATTGCTGCGGAACCTCGATATAACGTCCGTAAAAAAATTATGAAAATTTCGTGTTTTGGCGATTTATCGCTGGGTTGGCGACACAATGAAATTTAAAAAAAAAAAAAAAAAAAAAAAAAAAAAAAAACATGCATTTACGATAAATTCTCTTTTAGGAAAAACGTTTTCCACTCTTTATAATGTACTAGTTAAATTAAGTTTAACTTAAATAATTTCACTTTTATAACTACGGTTTTGCCATATATATTTATATGTACATGTAAAAGAAATTTAACGATCGCATTCTACGGTTTAGAACAAAATTTAATTTGATTAAAATTGCTTTAAACTAAAAATTAATTGTGTGATTCTGAGCACTGTCAATTTGTCATCCATATTGTTAGTGCTGGAGACAACTAGAGAAAAGTCTTGTTGCCGTGGAAACAATGACTTATTCAAAGTTGAAATGTATAATGAAAGAGTGTTTAATCGGACATTTACTGTTAAAATACACTTAAAACTTTACCAGCCTTCAAAACTGTATAAAATTAAATAACTTCAGAAATAGTTAATTTGTATATGTATTACATAACTTTATAGAAAAAATAATAAACTATTTAATCGTTGAAGTTTAAATTCATAAAGTGCTACGCATTTAAACACTCATTTAACCAGAAATTTTCAAATGCATTAAAATTGCTTGCATTTGGCGACGAAAAAGTTTTGCTCGCCAAATCGCGTCTTTTTGCGTCAAATACTCGAAAGTATTTTATTTTTTTTTATAGAGATTTTCTGCTGGGATTCCGCAGCTAAATTTGACAGATATCTTATTACGTACATGAGTAGCTTCATTAGCATTTTTTTTTCAAAATATTCTGAGTATGCGCTTTAAGGAGACCTTCCTTGTAAGTTACAAAAAGAAAATAAATATTATACGTAGAATTATATTTCATTTTATTGCATAAATAACTGTTAAAATGTGTCTAAATTATACAAGTTACGTTATGCCATTGTACAGATGAAAAAATGTGTCTACCTTTTTTTCTATTTCCCACTTTCATGCATGCATGTAGGTGAGGGAAATGTTGATTTTAGTGGGTTAATATTGTTTGCTGAATTTATTTAAAAAAATTAAAAGTATTTTTAGTTATTAATTTTATTAAATGTTTTATGCAATTTTTATTTTATTATGAAATAGTATAGAAGTTTTTTTCTCAAATACTGTGTAATAAGATGTAGTCAATAGGATTTCACTTTAGTATTGTTTGGAATAGATAATAAAAAGTATTTTTCATTTTTTTTTTTTTTTCTGATTTTCTATGTTGAGATAGTCTTAGATGTTAAGAAAAATGTAATCACGTATGGCTATTTAAGATGTAAACTGAAAGTCAGTTGGCTACATAATCCATAGTCTTTTCATGATGCCTGCTGATGTGCGCTACGTGAAAAGATGGTCAAGCGGTGGGTTCGATATCTCACCATATACTCAACCTAGAAAATTGGAAAAAAAATAGTTTTTTTAATCCAAAATTTAGTGAAATACGTAGCCGTCTTAAAAAGTCTGCAAGTTTAATGACTTAGCATCAATTCAAAATAAAATTGAAATTTTCAAGCAAAAGTTTCGTTCCTTAAAGTTATTCAGTAACGCCACACATCACTATTACAAAATAAATAAATAAAATCTTACATAAATATGTAAGTTTTTTTTTTAGAAAAATATGTGATAATTAATTTTCGAAAAGATTAAGTTGATTAATTAAAAATTGGTGCCCAGCTATTTTGAAAATGCTGTTCTAGAAAGAAAGAAAGAAAAAATAAATTAAGCGCAAGTCTTGTGACTCAGGAAAACAAATACGGGCTGACAACTTCACTTTTCATATGCTAAACGGTCATTTTTACTCAAAAAATTTTTTTTCGAATAAAAGTTCATAAAATTTTCATTTTTAGAAAGATCATTAAAAAAAATTGAAGATTTGAGAGATGTTTATACACATTCAAATGTGTATAGATTCTGAGATAATTTCATTTAAAATTAGGTTGACAGGCTAAAATCTCAATTCATTAAAGAAAACAAACACAGGAGCTTCGTTCATCGTGAGTCATAACATACTAAGCCATGAAGGTAAATCATTGGCAAAGCAAGTTCTCCATGATAAAATTTTCAACGCTGTCTGGTGTCAAAAAATAAAAATTAAAAATCGCGCCAAGATTGACATACGAATACCAAATAAGCATGCTCAATTCGCCAAAAAAACGTAGCTGGATTTAGTACAAACACTGAACCAAAATTCTCATTAAATCAGCGTAATTTTTGTAATAATAGATTTTAAAATATCTGCATTAGAGAACGTGTTGCAACTGAAAAGCTAGCGGACATGAAGCATAAATGCCTAAGCGAGTTAATATTTAAACTTAAAATGTACTTATTTTATTACGGAAATTAATCATATCATAATAACAGACGATACAATTCATTTCACTGAAATAAAAATCACCCAGATCTGAATATTTATAAAACTAGTTATAGTACGAATGCACCTCATTTGTCATATTTGACGTACAATTTCCAACTTGTTTTCTATTGTGCCGTGAAAACACCATTGGAATTTCAATGTCCATGTCTTATATCCCATGTTAAATCCAAACTGTCTACTTTCTGACATATTCACGAAGAAATTTATATTATTAAATGTGCGGAATTTAGAGATATTCAAGCAATTAAATAGTGTTTCTTTTTATTCTATAAGAGAAAATTATTTTTCAAAAAACAAATTGTCAAAATTCGTGATTTAAGCTGACAATGCAGACGCAATTGTTATGAAAAGTCATTATCAGAGAGCAATCGATTCTAACTCAAGATGCAAAACACATGTAGGGAAACATAAAAATCCTGTATGAGTCCAAAACATTTGAATAATAATGTATGCAAATTTCAAATTTCAAAATTTCTGCTCGGCCTACAGGCATAGGTAGATTTCGAAGACGCAGATCGCGAGGAGCTTGCTTATTGGGAATTGCAGAAGAAAGACCTATTTGCTATGATGCGGCAGTTGGGACCGCCTACTTTGAAATTTACTTCTGCCTGTAGGCGCAGCCAACAGGATTTTTTTTGTTTTTAATTTTTTCTTTGCTGTAAGAGTTGGTCTTATAAAAAACTTGTCAATATAAAAGTTGTAGATAATATTAAGAAGATTTATAATAAATTTAAGCGGATTTCATAGCTTGGGAATTGACGAAGTTAAGAATTTTTTTCTTCTGAAACCCCTATTTTTCCCTCCTTGGGGACAATTTTGATGAAATCAAAAATCTGTCATACATAAATTTTTGGCCCTTTTTCTAGAAGTAATAATAACTTTAAACGGATTCGATATGTATCAAAATTAAGAAGTTATGGGTTTTTTTTCGTTTTCACAAAAAAACCTCATCCCCCCCCCCTCCCTCCTGGTTCGATTTTGCCCATTAACGAACTTGACCGAGATTTTATGCCGCTTGATTTTATGTATCAGTTTGGAAGAGATTTATGCATAATTATGGACGTTATCGTGTCCATAAAAAAGTTATATAGACAGATAAAGTTTTGAACTAGGGGATGGTTTTGGATTCTAGAAGTCATGATCGGTGTAGATCTGAAATTTTTTTTCAGAAACTTCTACTTAGGGGAGAATGTAATGGGTAGTATTTCTTATGAAATCTACCTAAAAAAATGACGTTGTGAATGTGTCGAAAAGATTTAGTTATTAAGCGGTGATTTATTTTTGTTTCTTTTTTAACAGCCTAAAAGTAATTTAGATCTCCAAAAAAACTTGTTTTAATACGATTTATTTCTTTTGCAGATGTTTAAAAGTGTTAAAAACAGAGTTTGTAAGAGATATATCTCGCCGTTATGGCAAACAGTTTTCTGCAGAAAAGAAAAAACTGTCCAGGTAACAGTGAAGTTTCTTCAATAAAGATGAAGTTTCTGAAGATTAACCTTGTGGTGCTCAGATGCCAATATAAAACTTTGAAGTGCACAATTGAAACAAAGTGTGATTACTAATAAAATGACTTTTCTTAACAGTTATTCAGTAGATGAGACGACAAGTCTCCACTTTAAAATCAAAATCATTGTCATTTATCAAAATCCTTTTCAAAATATATCGTTCAAAATTCTCATCCACAAGTAGAGAATGAAATATTTAACAAATGTGACATTTTGAATTATTCTCGATTGCATAAATTTTATACATAAATTTTATGACATTGATATAAATGAAGATTTTAAAAGTATTAAACAAATGTATTTCTCCTGACTTGTTTATGTAAGAATAATTATCGGGTGTATTTATGAATAAAAATATTCCCTGTAGCTGTGATACTTAAGTTAAGTAAAATGATCTCTGTTTTTGAAAAAATTGATAATTATTTTTATGGTAAAAAGTTAAAAGCAAAAATAATGCAAGATATAGTTATGATAAATAAATTATGTGTTAAAAAAGTTTTTTATTTATAATTAATTTAAATTCAGTATTTAGATCAAATAAGTTATAATCACTGTTATTTGAAAACAAAATTTTTAAAATGTAAATTATTAGGCATATGTAATTTTGCAAATATGCACACAGTGTATGCATTATAAGTATGCAAATTGTCCATTAACAAAATCACAGTTTTAATTTTGTTACTTTGTCTATAATAATCATTGTATTTAATATTTTTGATGCAAAAAATAAACTAAAAATTCATTATTTATAGATACAAATGTATTTAAAAACTGTCTCTTTCATAAATATTTGAAAGAATAATGGTACCTGAATCATATTACAAATATATTGAGATTTTCAACCATTCATTAACCTTCTTGCTCACAAATTAAAAAAAAAAAAAGTAAAGAAAAATCATTCTTTGAATTGGCATTGTTACAAGGATATTCAAAATTGTATTGAAACAAAAATTATGCCATAAATGTGGCCTAGTCATTTAAAAAATCTCACATAAAATATAATTTAGTCAAATAACGATAAAAAATCGCTTTTTTCTTATCATTTAAGTAAATACATGGCTGACTTCAGTACCAACCGAGAAAGCTATTGTTTGTTTCTCCCGCCTTAGAACTAAACTCATGACGCCACAGATCACATGATCTGCATCCGCCATAATCTAAGGCAGTGCTTATTTCGCAGTCTAAGCAAGTGTGCCAGAGAAGTCATAAATAATAGAACTTCCCATTCTTTCTGAATGGTTGTGTGGTTTCCAACAAAAAGAAGGGAAGTTTCAACAAAAGAAAGAGACTTGTCATCATGCTCCCCTGCTTGACCTCTGAACTTTAGATATGCTATGAAAATCATAAAAGATGAAAGGAAACGACTGACCAGATCAAAGACAGCACCAAGTTAGATGGCGCTCTGTTTGCACCAAACACCTATAAAAGGAATTATAGGAGCTCTACCCCAATCGACCGAGTTTTCTCTTGTTTGTTTCCCTCTCCCTAGGGCGACTTTCTTGGTATATTTCGTAGCCGGAAGTCACATGATCTGCTGTCGTGAATTTTGCCTTGGGCTACTGCCCTAATACCCTGTTCACATCGGACATTTAAGATATCTTATACCGCCATTTTTGAGGTGGTACCTCCCCGGAATTGAATACCTGTCCACACCGCCAAATGCATTTAAGATAACTCACTCAACATCACCGTCTCCAGTGCGCATGCGCATATGTTAAAAGCAAACTCAACAGCCAATCGGCCTCCAGAGCCAATCAGAGTGAGCGGTACTGACTGTATCTAGCAATGGAAAGTTCGAACTCACTAAGTGAGTTTCTGGAACTCACTCAGTGAGTTCAGCGGTCTAAGATATCTTAACTATCCGATCTGAACGTAGTATAACAATCAAGAACTTTCTTATAAGATTCTGGTGAGCAAGGGGGTTCAGTTAAATATTAAATGCATAAAAGTTAGATAAAAATATATTTAATTAACAGCTTCACGCATGTCTGTATTATTATTTCATTTTTTATCCATTTTATATGGTAAACAGGTATGAAAATAATCAATAGGTGTATGTATCATCATGTATGTGTTTGCTTTTGAGCTATATAATAATGTAAGTAAATTTTAAGGTGCTAATGAGTTATGTGAGCAAATTAATATAAAGATTAATTATCTGAGCTGCATTATACTTTATGATTAAAAAGTTCTTTTATAATCATAGTTATGCTATTCTAAATAATTTAATTTTCTACTGCTGATATAAAATGACAAATCGGTCACAACATTGTATGTAATTTATTTCAAATTTATTTATTATTATTATTATAATTGTGGTTATGTATGGTGTCAGTTTTGTTTTTTATTATATAAACTAACATTTAAGAGCCTACGCTAGTCACACGAAGAAACGCTCCAGCTAATGTTAAGTCTATGGGAAGGTTATCGCGCGATTTCTCGCTCGCATTTTAATATTTTTAAATGATTTTTTTTTTTTTTTTGCATAGGATAGCTGAGGTTGATCTCTAACGTTGTTAGTTTTTACTTTTTAAATTTTGGTTACGGTTTTTTTTATAAGCGGACATTTTCAATTTTGGAACCGGTTGGAACCGGTTCTGAAAGGGAAATTGCCCTTATATAAAAAAAACTGGAACCAAAATCGAAAAAGTAAAAACTAACAACGTTAGAGATCGACGTCAGCTATCCTATGCAAAAAAATCATTCAAAAATATTAAAATGCGAGCGAGAAATTGCGCGATAACCTTCCTATAGACTTAACATTAGCTGGAGTGTTTTTTCGCGTGACTGATGTAGGCTCTTAAATGATGGTATGAAGATTTCTAATTTAGAAAAAAAAAAAAGACTGTATGTTTCTGTATGTTATTTTGGACATAAATTATTTCCAATTATAAAAGATACTCCATTTATGTAAGTTTATTTCACTCTTTTTATATTTTCTCAAAGTTAAGTCAGTGCAAGCTTTGTTACTGATTTTTTTTTTTTTTATGTAGCAAATGACCAAAATTTTCTAAAACAATGTCTGCATGAAGAAACGATGTAAAGATCAACATGTTATATAAATTTTTAAAGTGTTTGTTGTATCTATGAACTATATTATATATAAATACGTCTTCTAAAAAAGAAATGGTGTGAAAAAATTGGTTGTATGTACTTACAAGCATCAGCCACTATTATAAATGAAACAAAACTATATTGTGTATCAATGACCATATAATTATTTTATATTTTCTTTTAGAGTTTTTTTAAGTGACATTTTTTTAAGATCTCATTTAGTGCAGTTAAATACTAAATATTTTAATTAAAATTTTCATTAAAATTTTCATAGCATTTTTAATATTCTCCATTGTTTAATTTGATATCTCTTTGTTTAAAAGATTCTAGGTAGAAAAATAAAGAAAATTATGATATTTTCTATAAAGTGTTTTAAATGAAAAAATAATCATTTAAGAAACTTTGAAGAAGATTGTGTTTGCATAGAAAATAAAATTCAAGCAATATCATGATAAGACAAAAAATTAAATATTTACTATATCTACAGCCTATTTTATCTAAGAATTCATATTTTAAGCATTAAATACAACATTGATGACAATTTAATTCTTAGTACTTATTAATGTCAGTTTCGGTTTTGTATATCAATTAAAATATATTTTGTATTCATATGAGTATAGATATGTTATATTTTGTTTATTTAGAACAAAGTTAGTGAAGTAATAATATACTTTATGATCTCAATTAATTCAAATGACTTTCATCGAATTTACTATTGTCTTTCTTTTAATACCTTTATAAAAACATAAGTGTGTATTATCTTCATTTAATGTTTTAAAATATATTATAAAACATTTTTCAACTATGTTGCATTTTTATGTAGACTAACAATGGCTGTTTTCCAGCCAGCAGACTTGTTATCTCATCTAAAACAACAGGCCTATACAACTGTTTCCGCACATCTGCCAGAACTTTCCTGGTTTATCAGGGACAATGCAATAATGTCCAGGATTGATATTTGTTGGATGTTGTTTAACAAAACTTGAGAAATAATTTTTTAGCTGTTCCAGAGTAGCTATCTTAAAAATGTGTTTATGTTCCATATTTTTTATTTATTTTTAACCAAAATATATTCTCCTCAAGTTGAGGAATAACTTTGTAAAAAATAATAAAAACAAAGCAGATTTTGCTGCTTTAACTCAAATGTTTTTGTGTGTTATTTGTTTTTTTCTTTTGTTTAAAAACAAACATTTTTCACTAAATCACTAAATCTAATGATTCACTTAAAAATATACATAATAACCAAACTAATGAAATTTCAAGCGCATATTTTATTTCAAACTTAATCTTAATTAACAGAGTTGTTTTTAGGATTCTAAATTTTATGACAATAGTTTCTTTCTTTTTTTTCATGTTGAATTAATAAATTACTTAACAGACCATGCAGCATATGGAGTCTCTGTACCAAGCTGTGTTCCTTACAGGAAAGTAACTTTCCTTATAATTTTATTAATGCACTAGGGGGCCCTGCCCTTGCTTGCTGATGTACGCCATTCACAAGAAATATGCTTTAAGCAACACTGTAAAATTCAACTATGTGGTATACATCACAGAAAACTTTATTATATTAGTTTCTACTTGACGAATTTATTTGTACACTACATTATGATTTTCACTTTTTTGTGGTTCACTTACTAAGTAGGTATAATGAAGATATTCCAATAAATGATAAAGGGTTAATTTCACACACAAGCTGGGACAAAATATTTTAAAAAAATAAAACTTAAAGTAACTGTCAATTGGAAACATGAACTATAGGACTGCACACTTGGGTATTTTACACCCCAGGTAATTTTCAAAAACTTATCTTTTCTAACCTGAAGAATCTAAATCATACATTTAATTCTGCAAAATGCACATTATTAGAGACTCTAGGTTTTACCTAACAACAGTTTACAGTTAAAGTAGATGTTCATTAATTTCTTTTAGTGTCAATTTTTAGAATGTGTATATTATTTGTCGTTCGAAATCATATTACTGGAACTTGGGGTTATTTGGATCCAAATAAACAATTTTTAAATCAGTCCTGGGTGTATTGAATTACTAATTAGTACTTTTCTTCTAGAGTACCGGTGAATCACAATAATATTCTTAGAAGAGTAAATCCAGGACTGATTTAAAAAACTTTTTTTTGTTTTGGATCCAATAGCACCACAGAGTCCAAGTAATACCAATTTTTGGTACGTTAAATTACATATTGTATTTAAAAAAATTATTAGAAATGAGAAAAAGGTGATCACAGATAAGAAAAGCAGAAGTGATATGACAATGGCAACAAATGTTATCCAATGAAGGTTTATCAGAACTACCAAATGATTCGTTGAGTGACTTGAAAATGCAGATGAAGGAAGAGTTAGATAGGTATGGTGAATATGCAATGAGTACAAATCAAATTTAGAATAGTGAAAATGGAATTGATAATGATGACGAAATTATATGCAAGCCTGAAAAGGCTAAAAACAGAGAATTTCAAGAGATGCTGTAACATGCATTCATTATGCAAGAAAACATATTCTGCTTATTAATCTCGTTATAGAGATGAAAAAAATCATGCGTAAAACATAGATTATGAAACACTTTCCAACACTTCCAGAATACTTTAACAAACTCTAGTAAGGGGAAAGAAAACATACAATTAAAGAATTTAAAAAACGCATAATACATTTGAAAACCAGATTTCAGCAATTGTCGCCCATAGCTGGAAAAGTACTCTAATTCTTTTGTGCAGCCATGTGTATGATCTATAGGTTTGTATACTATCAACATAGTATGTTAAATTTAGTTTAATTCGAAAATGCTTTACTCAGTTGAAAAATCACCTTTAGCAATTTCAACCAATAGACGTAAATGTACTCGAACTATTTTGTACAGCCTTGTATATTATATACAGGTACACGCCACATATCAAGCTGAAATGTAATTATTTCAGAAATTACCATCCATAGTCTGCAATGTATTCAGTTCTTTGCGTAGCCTTGAATAGCAATTTATTTATATTCTACAAACATATTTTAGCATATTAGATACTAACGGGACTCCGGCCGATTCGGGGACCCCGTTGCCTTTGGCAGCGTATAGTTGTGGCAAGTGTACGCTATTACTGCTCTAAAAAACGCATTCCTCCCATCTTTTGCCATAGTCCGCACTGGTATATTAGATGGTACATTAGAGAAAAAATGAAAAATAATCATATATAAAATTAAAAATAATCTGTAATTAGCCAAAACTTTTTTCTTTTCTTTTCGTTGCAAACGTATTACTAGATTTTTCAAGTGGTTTTTCTAATAATAGTTTCTTGTGTTATATATAGACATAATGTATTCCTCATAAATTGGATTTTTGCTTCATTTCCACAAAAAAGTTCTTTCCATTAATTTCGAACTACAGACAATGGAAATATTCTCTACATTTTTTAGTAAAACGAACATATCTTACGGTAAGCCACCTCACCAGTTTAAGCTCCGGGGAGTCCTAATGTGCAGCGTGTCGGACGGGAAATGGCACAGGCCAGTATGGTGCCGCCATGACAGGAGCTACCTGCCAAGGAAGAGCATCGCCCAAAGCTTGTCACTCTCCCTGATCCCCAAACACATTCGACTACATGGTTGCTGCGACAGCAAAACCCAAAAACTAAAGGATTAAGCCACGCGCCATCATCGACAAAATAAAGGAAAGTCACAACAAAAGAAAGAAGCGTTGACAATCTGTCATAGCCGTACCCTGCTTGACCTCTGCTTAGAAAATCATAAAAGATCGAAGAGTCCGATATATCACAATAGAAGTAGTGATCAGCATACGTTTAATCTGTTTGGTCTTACACACCCCCCCCCCCCCCAGCAGTGTCGGGTGTACCAACACTCATTAGAGCGCCGGGCCCTAGGCCGTATTCTTAGGCTTCCCGGGGCGTAATTTAAATATCACATTAATGTAAGATTAATAAAACGGTCAACTGTAAAAAATTAGCAAAAAAAAAAAAAAAAAAAAAAAAATTATGAAGCATACAAGGTGGTCATAATTAAACTGACGGTACTCAGAGTGTTCTGTGGCGCGATCTAATTGCGAGAATGGCGCCAAATTTTGTAGGAAGATTAAACAAAACGGGGGACGAAGGATTCCGCGAAAAAAAAGTTCCAAAAGTCTCCGCCAGGGGACTATGTGGCGCTGTGTATTCGAAAAAGAGAGTTTCAAAGGAAAACAGCGGCTAATGACTCTTTCTGTTGTGAATTTCTGTCGTAGCAGCTGCTGTACCCGCAAAGCAATATGTGGAGGGGCTCCATCTTGCATGAAAATGATTTTCTCCAGGCACTGTCTTTGCTGAAGTGCTGGAATAACAAAGTTGTTTAGCATTTGGCAATATTTAGGTCCTGTCGGAGTAATGTTCTCATAGAAGAATGGACCTATGATCATATCTGCTGTGAAACCACACCAAACAGTTATCTTTGGTGAATGCAAAGGAATTTTCTTGAATGCTCTTGGTGACTTGTTATCCCAAATTCGGCAGTTCTGGGTATTTACAGTTCCATTCAGGTAAAAGTGGGCCTCGTCTCCCCATAAGATTTTCCAGGGCCAAGCATCATCCAACTTCATTCTGGCGAGAAAAGTGAGAGCAAAAGTCAATCGCTTATCATAGTCGGTGTGACGTAACTCTTGTACACGGCTAATCTTGTACGGATAGAAGTGGATAATCTTTCGTAGGATTTTCCATACCGTACAATAAGGCATATCCAGATTCCGAGCTATCCCACGAGCGCTGGTAGTGGTAGCAATATTGTCTGGTGCTCTGTCGACAATCGCCGTTGCCACTTCTTCGATTGTATCTTGTGATACGGGATTTCGTCCTCTGCCTGACTGAACATTTAGAGAACCTGTTTCCTCAAACTTCTCAATCATTGCTGTTAAACCATTAACTGACAAAGGACAGTTACCTTTACTCATTTTTTTGTGGTTTCTAAAAGCACGAATAGCGGCTAGCGCATTGCACTTGTTGAGGTAAAAGAATTTGACTAGTAGAGCTCGCTCGACTAAAGAAGGAGACATTATGAAAGATAACTTTCAATGAAATTTGTCTTACAGTATCTTAATCTAACAGTAGCACATTACCTTTTAAAGCCGAACAAGCTGGCATTGGGCCAAAAGAAGTAACGTGAAATTTGAATAAAAAACTTCTTTTTCTGCTGTTGCTTTCTTTGGGTCTCTGTAAATGAAACTGCAGATAAAGAAACTTTAGCAGTGTTTATGTAAATTTTTAGCTTTTTATAAACTGTTACCATTTTGAGCTTGGATTAAATTGTTAAATTCGTTAAATAAACGGTAATTTTATTTCAGTACAGATTCTTCATTTTTTTAAACTCTCTTTTTCGAATACTTAGTGCCACATATTCCCCTGGCGGTGACTTTTGGAACTAAAGTTTTTTTTTATCACGGAATCCTTCGTCCCCCGTTTTGTTTAATCTTCCTACAAAATTTGGCGCCATCCTCGCAATTAGATCGCGCTACAGAACACCTTGAGTACCGCCAGTTTAATTATGGCCACCTTGTATATTTCAGTACCTCAGTAAAAACAATAAAAAAAATATAAGTATTTTAGATGTTTTTGGATTTTTCAAGTTGTTATATATGAAGTTTTATGGAATTTTGTGCCCTAAGTTTTGGTTGATGAATGTTTTTGATTTTCAAACCATGCGACAATCTCGGCACAATCAGCTACCAGACACACATAATATTTTAGGAACTATTGTAGTAACAAAATTATATGATTTGATGGGAAGTCGAAGCAGGTGCTCAACCAAAAATATTCATTTAGATTTTTTTTAAGTGTAGATATTTTTGCATTCTGCCCCAAAATTCAATACTTACAGTTTCACAAGGTTTTTACCAAATTTATAAAATTTGCTGTACTTTTTTTTAAAATGCAAATAATAATAATAATAATAATAATAATAAGTACTTTGGGCGGACGTTTCGGGGCGTTTGGATTGGCGAATATTTTTGATTTTCATCGCCCCGGCGAGATCTTGGCACTATCAATTTCCAGACCATTTTTTGTGTCAATGCGAGTAATATTTTAGAAAGCTATCGTGTTGACAAAGGAGTAATTTCTGATGGAAAGTCGAAGCTGTGCTTCGACAACAAACGTTCTTGTTTGAATACTAGGTTTCTTGCGTAACAAAAGCTTAGATCTATAAGAAAATTTCAGTACATGGAAATGACGTCATCAAATTTCCATTAAAATTTTACACTGATTATGTTTGAGATTTCATACATGGGCAGGGAATTCATAGTTATAATAAAATGAATGAGCGTTGCGGAAATCTCACAGATAATTAAATAATGCACGCATGCGCATGAAAGATGTTCTAAGTACGTGAGCAAACAAAGGTAACAAAGATAAATTTATATTACTAAAGTACAAAGTTTATCTCACTAGTATATTTTAATTGCTTATTTAATGTATACATTCAAGCATGTTACATGTTCGTACGAATGGATATTATATATATTTTACAAGCATGATGCCATTTTTAGATTTACGGTTGTTGTTTTAGACAAATATTGTGAGAGTCAACATATTTTATTTATTTCAATGTTGGGCAAGTTGCGAAAGAATATTTGAATTTTTATCGACAGTAGTATGTAAAATCCAGGTTAAGAAAATAATAAAACTGCTGTATTCCTATCATTCGTAAAGATTCTTAAAACGCAATTTGAACGACAGATTGAAAATTATTTTAGTTAATCACTCCCATTAATATTTCAAAAATTAGATTATTTTAGTTGTGTCCTTTTAAAAGTTATTGTGGGTCGATAATTTCAAGGAAGAGCACATAGTTCTAATTTTCCTTAGGCTATATCACGGAAATAATTGTAAGGTACATTAATCGAAGTATAGTGTAGAATAGTAAGTACTATGAAGAACATCGACAGTAGGTATAATCAAAGTTACGTCAATATAGGCATAGAATATTAACAGTAGATTCCATCCAATCAGGCAAGTGTTTAGCAGAAACGCTTAATTTTGTATGATTAAAGAAAATCTGAAGTGATTCAAATAGCTATTGTCAAACCTAACTACATTTGGATGAATTTTAAGTATTAAATGGAATATGAAAGGAAATAAAAGAAATTAACGCCGTCATATTTTTATTAAAATTTACACTGATTATATTTGCGATTGCAAGGACGGACAGGATAATTACTTTAATATCAATTAGTAATTCAGAAATATGACAGTTATCTCAAATATTTAAATAATACACGCATGTGTATGAAGAATTTCTAAACATGTGAGCAACTAACATTAAAGACCAATTTATTTTATTCAAGTGCAGATCCGAATTATAAGTAGATTTTAATGGTTTATTCATATAATAATCGGTATATACAAGGTGTCCTTTCTTTTCTTAAACCATTAGTTTTTTAGCATTTTCTGTTACTAAAAACGGTAGAACGCGTTTTTACTGCCAAAAAATGCCAAAAACTCTTAAAATTCGAAGTGTTCTAACTTGGTAAGTTTTGTCAAGAAGAATAGAATTTTTACTGTTTTACTTGTTAGTTGTATATAGGAACTACATACAATTTAAATTTCATAATTTTTTATAAAAATAACTATTTTGACGTAAATGTATTTTCATAAGATGAAGTATAGTACAACATATATAACAATACATATCTATATCTATCTATCTATCTGTACATATACTATCGGGTGTAACACATATAATAATAATGCAAGCAATTTACTACTTAATATTTTAAAGCAGATATATGATATAACGTTAAAACATAATAACCAACATTGCCTAAAAAACAGTTTTCAACTTATTAATAAAATACATAATATCAATCCGGTAAAATTCATAAAAACATTGGATTTTAATGATTTATTTGATAACATTGATATAAAAGACTTACATAAAACAGTGTGTATATTATTTAAAGAATTTAAATCTCAATTAAAATTAAAAGAACATATTTCCGTAAATTTTCTTAAAACTTTACTAAAATTTACATTGCATAATAATTACATCATATATGACAATATTATTTATAAACAATGCCAGGGAATTCCGCAGGGCGGTACCGCTTCTAGTATTCTCTCTAACTTTTACTTATATTATTATGAAAGAAATATTAGTCCGAACAACGATTATGTATTTTATCGCTATATTGATGACATTATCATATTTTATTTCAATGATAAAAATTTCACATCACCACTCAATTTTTATCCTAATCAGCTTAAATTAAGTGAAAATGATTTAATTAACAATAATATAAATTTTCTTGACTTAAAAATTAATATTAATGATAATTATAAATTAATTTTTGATATTTATGATAAGAGATTTGATTTTCCATTTAAAGTAAATATTTTTACCAATTTTGCTTCATGTTTACATAAATCAGTTTATAAAAATATAATTATCAATTATCTTCATCGTATAAAATACCTATGCTCAGATATAAATAAAAACAAAAATATTAGATTTATTCGAGATCAAGCAAAAATATATGGATATCCAATTTTTATGATAAATTCAATCATCAACTCTTTTAAATAACATTTATTATATCATATAAATATAAACATGGTACGTATTAAATTATTGTTTTAGTGTGCGATAACCTATAACAAAAGATATAGCAAATTACAATTATAACTTTCATAAATACAATTAAAACATATAAGGACATTTATTAATTGATTGAACATTATATATACTTTATATAGTCTGTAATAGTGCGTTTAGCTGATCACTTCTGTTTTAAGTGTTACTGATGTTCAGTTTTAAAACATATATAAATTAACTTATACAAAACCCCCCATAAAATTATACATGGATAACATTGATGATTATAAATCACAAACATATCTATATGCAATATATATATATATATATATATATATATATATATATATATATATATATATATATATATATATATATATATATATATATGTTTGTGATTTATAATCATCAATGTTATCCATGTATAATTTTATGTGTGAAAGGATATAAATAAACCCTTTTTAAAATGCAAAATAAAAGTTTTAAATCCTAAAACATTTTTCTAACTTATAAATCTAATGCTTAAATCTAATCTGCCCCTGTGATCTTTGTTTCTCAGCCTCACAAATATTACTTTCATCTATCAATTTGGACATCTCTTTAAGTTTTAAAAGTGATGAGTTTGCATTTCTTGCAGCAGTCTGTGGCGTGCGGTTCCCAGGCCCGGCCAAGCCTTGGTGTCGGCATAAGACCCCAGACATCAGTCAAAAGCTCATTGACCAATTAAAATAAATGATCCTCCCAATTTGACTCTTTCTCCCTCTGCTGGAAAATATCCTAAATTCTGATTAAAACCTCATGCAAGGTCGAAGAAGACGGTTTTTTTTGGCACATTTGAGCGGTCAGCCAAACCCTCGGCCATGTAGATCTCAAAACAACGTAAATGGCCCGCGGGACCTCCGATTGAACGCGCGAATATGACTGTAAGAAGAAATGCTTCAATAAACGAGTTAGATTCGCAAGAGAGGTCCCGAGTCAAACTTATTTATGTGTCACCAACTTATTTCTCCCAAGTCGTCCCCGGATAATTCGTTACATTTTATAAAGTCGGCATGACGGTCGCCTACTTCGGGAAAATCCCAGCCTTTCTTCCAGAACTTGATAAAGGACAAAATCCACTTGTGCCATGAAAAATTCGGATAGTTTCAGAGTTGTGTCGGCGCAATCGGCCCACGAACAATCTTAGAATATTGCCTGTAATTAATGTGACATTCGATTGGAGAAAGAGAACGATGTTTTTGCGCATACCTTTGCGGATAAAAACTCCCTTTTCGTGTTTCGTCGCCTGGCTACACTCGGAAATATCATGAGACTGCTGAAAAATAATGAGTACCGGGTCCTTATAGTCTTTCAAGAAAGTGCATTTTACCATCAAGAACTTTTATTGTGTATAAAAGTTGAATATAGTCACCTAGAAAAGAAAAATACTTTTCCCCCCGATGGCCGGTAAAAAAGAACTTTTTTTTTTCTCCAACATCAAATTATTTTACTTAGTGTGCTTACTCGTCAGATAACATTCAAATAATTTTTGTATTCATCTGAGAAAAACCGAAAATAAACATCCTTTATGCTGAAATTTATTTGCTATATTTCCGATCCTCAACCAAGAAACTTTTTTTTTTCCTCACTCTGTTATCGTCAAAAAGAAACTTATCTATTGGCAAACCGCATCAATTTATTAACTTTAGACTCGCTGAAGATCAAACTGAATCTTTCGAAAAACTCTTTTATACCTCATCCTCAACATATGTAGGTCATAGAGACAGCTGATTTTCAAGATCGCGCAAACTCTGATACAGAACTGAAATATTTATCTGTGTCCTTCGTGATCTGTGCGATCCCGACTTTAAATTTTTGTGGTTAGAACTGAGTAAGAAAAGGAAAAAACATTCAGTGTTCATTTATTTTTTAAAGCTTTTCTTTTCTTTCAGTTGCGCACGTTAAAGTAAAGTGATTCAGCATGCACTGTACTGACCACCGGAAAATATTATTTATTTACCTTTAGTGAACAAATAACGTTAATGATCTGGGTCAGAAAAAACACTGTTTTATTTTAATTTCATTATTATTATTATTATTATTTTGTATGTGTTAAAGCAAATTGGATATTTTAATCCACAGGTAAGTTTTATTGCTATATAAATTTCCGTCTTAATGGTTTTGTAGAAAAAAAGTATAAAGTTTAATTACATTCTTTTTAATTTCTTCATTTAAGTGTTTGAAAGTAACTGATATTTTTTAATTGAAGCTTAAAATTTTTAATATTTTAAGAAGTTTTTGGATTAAAAGTAATTAAGCCACAATACAGATTTCCTTTACGTTATTTCTTTTATGAAAAGGTATTTTTAAAAATAAATTTTGTTAAATTAAACAATATTTTACTTTATTTATTTGCTTAAAGAATTAATATTGAAGAGTTACTTCTGAGAATATCAAGAATGGAAAAAAAAAATGCTGTTATCAATGTGTAACTTTTAAAAGTTTAAAAATAGATTTTTCTAAAATATCACAGTTGGGTTAAAGGGATTTTAGAAGTCTTAAGTAAATTTAAATTTATTATTTTAAAATTTTATTGGCTTTATTTTTTTCTTGTAAAGTGCAAGTTATTAAAGTTAGAAGAAATTTGGTAATGACCAGCTATGTACATTAATTGTGATAAGTTTTGATAAGAGTAGTTTTCTTTTCTTTTTCATTAGGTGAAGCATACGTGCGATCACCCAAAAAATAAATGCAGTTGAATTTAATGTTTATGGTATTATAATAAATGTGTTGAACTAGTTACTTTTATGAACGCTTTCCAGTAAGAAGACTTAAACATACAACATTTTTGTTTATTTTTACAACTTTTTCCATATAAGAGTGAAACAGAACAGAAAATAGCTATAAAGCTATGAAATGATACATTTGCGCAGTGATAGTTCAGTGTTTTTATCATTTTATTCACCAAGTATTTTTCATCAAGTTTTTACCCAATTTTTCCAGGTGAATTTTTTTTAATTTGTAAATATATTATTATTTTTTTTTTTTAGAATTTGTGTGTGTTTAGTAAGTATTACCTACTTTACTTATTCATTATTATTATTTGTTTCTTTTTATATGAAAATATATTTTTACACAACTGGTAACCATACAAATCACATTGCAAATTTATATATCATGTAAGTAAGTATTAATGTTGTGTTTTTCTGTACATTTATTCAGTATTTGTAGATGTTATATTATTAGTTTTGCCATTTCCTCTTGTGCAATTTTATTATCTATAGCACTTTTTTAATTAAAATGTCACACCCCATCATTCTATGAACGATTCCCATGTGTTGGTTAAACCCCAACCAGTTTTTAACGAAAAATTTGAAGGCCCCGTCCTTACCATTTTAAATATTCAAAATAAATTCAATTCATTAACCAATCAGTTTAGGCATGACCTTGGTGAATCCACTTTTACCGTGGTAAGTCCAATAGTGTCTGAATCCACCCATTCGATTTTTAAAGATGACCATGGTTCCAGTCCATTAAATCTTTAAGCCCACAATTTTTTTTAAGTTTTTCAGTTGGTTAAACTCCAACCAAAAACACCCCTGTGCAATCAAAGAGGATTCAGTGATGTACATGTGCAAATGTGGCGACTGCTGACATTTTTGTATGAATAGATCCATTAGTAAACAGAATTGTCACCAGGTTGCCACACACTTCTAAAATACTGTCCTTTTTTATTCATACCAGGTTTATTATTTTTTGTTTTATTAATTAATTTTTCCTTTGCCAGTAGTAAAACCCTTAAAAATGAAAAAGTTTTTGCTATTTGCGTAAAAACTAGCAAGGAAAATTCGGAGCGTTCTGGCCTCAATTTTAAAGGAAAAATGTTCTGTGATTTATACTTGTCTAGAGCAGGATTTTTTTTTTTTCTTTGAGCTAACAGTGAGATGTAGTTCTAATTTATTATATTGCTGCTCAGATTTATTAATGCCACTGGGGAAAACAAATACACCTCAGTCTGCAAAACAGTAAATTCCATTGCTTACAATTAAATTGCATCTACATCCTCACCCAAAATAGAAACATCATGCTCAATTTTCTTTTTTTTTTAAATTTTTGCTAAAACCTCCCCTAGGTTTAGGATTTGCTAAAACCGCCAAAGGTTTAGAATAAATAAAACTACTTACCTAACCAGTAGTCCCTGTAAATAAACTATATATCTTACACTTGTTTTGTCCACACATGTTTTGTCCATTTTACAGTATATTCCATTATTTTTAAATATTTACATAATCTTTTTATTTTAACAATTTTACATTACTGCAATTTTAATATTTTCACGTTTTGAAAAAATGTGAATAAATAATTTCAAGTTTCTTTTTCATAATTTAACATTTTCAAGTATTTGTCTAATGTGAATATTTTACATATAAAGATCGTATATTTTTCACACCAATTTCTTACGTTTATTATTATTATTTTATTATATTGATAACATATGTTTATATATTTTTACATAACTATTTTTTATATTTAATTTTTGCACGTTTTACCATAAAGTTATAATTTTCACAGAACTATATATTTTTTATAAAATATTTTGAAATTTTTTGCTGTAAGGACTCGAACAAAAATAGCACAAAAATGGCCAAAAAACTTTTAATCCATACAATTATGGCCAAAAGACAAACAACAAATTTATGGCTATTATTTTAATCTTTATCTTATTAGTATCTTTTTCCATATAGTTTTGTGGTAATATTACTGTATTATTGTTTTCACAGATTTCGAAGGTTTTGTGGTATAATTATTATATTTTTCAAGTTTTTAATGTAAAGTTCGGTCAGACTGTCTCGAGAGCCATATCCCAAATTTAGAAATTTTTAGCATAAAACCATAAGATCTTTAATTTTTCCTTAATTTTTAAGCGTTAAAAATTAAATTTTAAATATATTTTTCCAGCAGCAAAATTCAGCCCTCACTTTTTACCAATCTTAGTTGTAAATTTAACTTTAACATTAACTTATTTTGAAGCCTTACTCAATTAAACACTTCTTTTTAACTCACTTTGGCATTCTCGGTCTTCCGGGTGAGCTCCCCCAGTTTTGCAGGCAAATCTGGTGGATCTCATCTTGGAGGGGGGGGATGTGAAAGGATATAAATAAACCCTTTTTAAAATGCAAAATAAAAGTTTTAAATCCTAAAACATTTTTCTAACTTATAAATCTAATGCTTAAATCTAATCTGCCCCTGTGATCTTTGTTTCTCAGCCTCACAAATATTACTTTCATCTATCAATTTGGACATCTCTTTAAGTTTTAAAAGTGATGAGTTTGCATTTCTTGCAGCAGTCTGTGGCGTGCGGTTCCCAGGCCCGGCCAAGCCTTGGTGTCGGCATAAGACCCCAGACATCAGTCAAAAGCTCATTGACCAATTAAAATAAATGATCCTCCCAATTTGACTCTTTCTCCCTCTGCTGGAAAATATCCTAAATTCTGATTAAAACCTCATGCAAGGTCGAAGAAGACGGTTTTTTTTGGCACATTTGAGCGGTCAGCCAAACCCTCGGCCATGTAGATCTCAAAACAACGTAAATGGCTCGCGGGACCTCCGATTGAACGCGCGAATATGACTGTAAGAAGAAATGCTTCAATAAACGAGTTAGATTCGCAAGAGAGGTCCCGAGTCAAACTTATTTATGTGTCACCAACTTATTTCGCCCAAGTCGTCCCCGGATAATTCGTTACATATATATATATATATATATATATATATATATAGTTTTTTTTTGAAAGTTTAATTTTAATAAGTCTTTTTAATACTGCATTGCATTATAAAGATTGCAACACAGTAGTAATACTATTAATTTAATTTTTATATATATAAAACATTTTGAGATATTTTAAATTGTTTATGATATATTTAATTTGATATTTAAATCAATCTCTAAATTCTATAATATATTTAAGTAGAAGTAAAATAAAACATTAATTATTTTATATAAATTCTATAATATATATATATATATATATATATATATATATATATAAGTGGATTAACACAGATGGCAGCACCAGCACTTTGTATTAAAAATAATATCTCTTTTACATAATACATACTCTTGTTGAGAATATTTGAAATGCTGTGTAAGATGGATTTAATTCTGGGTAAATTTAATCATATGTGGGATTTTGTACGATTTTTATGTAAAACTGCAAGGTAGTATTGTTTTTTACTGTTTATATATATAATTAAATCTAATGTAGTGGATATGTAACTCAATCTTAATTTTGAATAATTATCATACCAATAGATGGAGGCACCTTACTTGTCAGGTAGATGTTGATAAAATTGTTAATATTATATTTAATTTACCTATAGAGGGCGCTATCGCTTGTATATTAATTTTACTTTTAGGGATTAAAATTGAATGGAGTATTTGTATATTCATGGATATAATTTTGTTATTAGTGTATTATCACAAGAATAAATTTGTGTGTTTTTGAATCAATTTGTGTTGGGGTGTCATAGTTAGGGTAATATTTCAAATGATGTGCTCTCAACTTGACTTTCAAATAATTTCTCTCAACTCGACTATGTCAACAAGTATGAAATATTTCATGATGTGTGCCATGTGGACGTGTGGTATCATTAAGAACTTGTGATGTTTAAGGATTCTCGATAATTATTGTGAGTAAAATATTTTATCTACTCTTTACGGGTTTTTATTTCCAATTTTATTATTTCAAACTGATATCAGGTAGTAATTCAGTGAGGTGTTGTATACAGATTTTAGGATAATTGATGTGAGTGAAATATATTAGCTATTCTTTATGGGTTTATTATTTCAAATTTTAATATTTCCAATTGTTTTCTGGTAATAATTCAGTATACCTGGGTGATTCTACTGATCTTAGCATATATGCCAGTAGAATTATGAAATACTGAATTATTTTTAAAAACACAAGTGGGTACATCCAGGCTGATGATTATATCTACATGTGTTTTTTCATATCCAATTCTGATTTAATTCTCTTGTTGTCCAATTTGCCATTGTATATGGTTCATATTTCATTTCTTTATCCATTTGTATTCACTTGATAGCAATTCCAAATTATTATTATTATTTTTTCTCTTTCTCTTTTTAAATTTTCTTCATGTTTTCAGTATTTTTGGCCAATTACCATTGAAGCACAAGCTATGGTAATATTATGATTGCACTTGTTAATCTATTAGCTATGTGGTATTCTGTCTACACATTATCATTAATTATCTCTTTGGAGATTTAAGTAGAATGATACAAGAACTTGATATGTTTTTTGAAATTCATAGATATTATAATTATATATATATATATATATATATATATATATATATATATATATATATATATATATATATATGTATTTACAAAAGTTTTATTACAAATGTTATATATACATAAGTTTTATTATATATATACGTATATATAATAAAACTTTTGTGTATAATAACCATTAAATAACATAAAAAATCGACATATGAACCGATAATTATAATACAATACAAAGACATATATCCAAAAATTTCAGATTCTCAAAATGAAATAAGTAGAAAAAAATATATGAACAAATATGGAGGAAAAAAATACATTTTGCAGAATGTGAAAATATTACAAGAAGCAAATAGAAACTTATATTGTGAAACACGTTATAAAGGGCAATATTCCACAAATATAAGTAAATCGTTATTGATTTATGTTTGAGTAAATAAGCTTGAGCTGAATTTACTTCACTCAAATTGCCCAATCAGCAACGATGTATCATGTAAAGAAAATTGAATACAAATGGACAGATATTGAATAACTAAACATAATATGTGCAAAAACAGTTATTAAGGAACATTATGAAAGATATAAAAACAGATTTAATAAAAAAAATGATAAACAAAAAGAATAATATAGAATCAAAACTAAGCCACTTAATAACACAAATTCAAGAACAAACTTTGTCAGTTAAAAGTTATAGTGAAATAAAAATGAACGATTTTAAGAAACTGAAAAAATAAATCTAATAGATCAATAAAAATACTTTAGTTTTATTTATAAACTAAAGATAATAATAATAATAATAATAATAATAATAATAAATTGGGAAATTAAAATATTTGCTGAACAAAATTAAGAGTTATTCTGTAATGAATCAGTACCATGAATAATAATCGAACATGGAGATTAAATACATTCATATTCATTTTTGTAGTGCTGCCATCTATACTTAAAATAGTTAATCATTTATAAATATTATATTATTTAAATTATAAAAGATAAATAATTAAAATGTTTGTAACATTTTAAATAATAGAATTTTAAGTAAATAATGCATCTTAATTAATATTATTATTAAAAACTAAAGAAGTAAATAGAATATGATTAAAAATAATAATTAAATTTGAAACAAGAGCCTTTAAATTATATTTATTCATGTATCTTAAATAAATTATAACACATTACCAGTAATATGACAATTCGAATCTAGAAATTAAATTCATAATAATTGGAGAATGGAACCTAAATTTATAAGATTATAAATGATGTAGAAGAAATACATTTAAATTTTAACAAATTAAATTTAATACTTATCATTAATGACCAATTATTAGAAAAATACTGTAAATATGTGTATTGATATATACAAATATGTATAAACATATCCTTATACCAAGTAATCTTTAATTATACATAATATAATAATATAAGAATAATGTTAAAAATAACTTTAGGAAATATCTATCTAGGAAATGTTTAGATATATTTATACGTTCATATATATTGACATATAGATATTAAATGTAAGAACTAACAATTAATGGATATTTCTATACTATACAATAACCATCGTTACCATAAAATACACCCAATACTAACCACGAGAAACTAATAACTAGCAACTATACCTTCCAATTTTTTAAAATTATATACATAGATAAATTTTATACTTGCGCAAATTCATATTTCACTAGAAAGACACCATTCTTTAGACTTATAATTGTATATAGAGCTCGAATGATTTTTTTTTTTAATCAATTCCAATTAAAAATCTTTATTGATCTTATAAGAGAGTGGAAAGTGGGAATAAAATAAAATAAAAATTCAATGTTATTTATTAATCTTATCCACTTTGGTGCTTTAAAATAATGTTCTAAGAAGACGGCGTTCTTTTTATTATAATTCTTACCGTTTAATGCTACCTTCTTTATTTAGCTTTTCAGCATTTATTTTTCAATTATTTATAAATTTGTACTGCTTCATTCATACCTTAAAAGCAACATCATCAAAATCAACTATGAAAAAAATAAAATCAAACAGTAAATATCACACGAGATACTTTGTTTAAGGAGTTTTAAAAGTTAATTTCTGCATTATTCGTCCCGTGTATCTAAATCGATTGGAAAGTTATTAACCGAATACTTGAAGCTGAAAGTTTTCGTTGATTTTTCAGCTCATTTATCAAGAAGTTGATACATTTTTTTAAAAGTTGAGTATGAAATATTTAAATTAATAATTGGTTTGTTAAATTCTGAAGATATATTTGAATTTATTTTTATATAGATACCGAAAGTTTTAAAACGGAACTGAAATTTAATTTATTTTGAAAATTTGAGATTAATCTCGATGAAATTAACTCTATGTTATTCTTTGTTAAAATATTCCCGTAAAAAAAAGTAATTTTTTTTTTTTTTTTTTTTTTTTTTTTACAGAAATTAGTTTTTAAAATACAAATCCTATTTTTTTTATATAGAGAGAGTTAACATATTTGTTGTATGTTTTTGATGTGTATTAAAGTTGTTAATTGCTTATGCATAGTGATTCTAAAATATCTCGCACAAATGAAAGGTATTGTAGGAAACAGAATTCATCGTATAACACATTCGCAATATTTTCAATTCACTTATTTCTCAAAAAATATAGAATGATTCAGACAAAGACTGACCCGAATTTTTGGTGAGATATTTAATGAGCATAGTCGTTTAAGTGAGGGCCGTAAACAGTGAGACAGTGTGCACAATTAAGCAGAGAAGGTTCTATAAAGCAATTAGTTTTTCGTTGTTAGGCTGTTCAATTATATTTTGCAGTGTTAGCCGACCAAATTTCAAGCGTGGTTTTTTGGTCGCTTGGGAAGTACGAAATTAAAGTATATTTTTGGACACAATGAGGCAGAGAATGTTACTCATTAAACTCTGTTACAGATCATATGAAGGGGTCAGAATGACAGTGGAGTAAGTAAGAAATTTTAAAATCGAGATACTCATATTTTTACTGAACGTATATTAATTTCTGTTCAATGTGCCAGTCAAATAAGTCATAGTTCACTTAGGGAGTCACTAGAGGGCAAAACAACTTGGACCGCTCTATGCAACGTCTGTTGTTTCCCAAAACCCTTCATTTCTGAAATCACTAAATTTTGACTTACTCCACTGTCATTCTAACCCCTTCATATATTTTCAGTCTAATATATGTAGTATTTAAGTTTGAATCTCATACATATGCTGTACTATTTCTCCATTGAACACTACGGTCTTATATGAAACAAAGCCGAAGGAAGACGTATGAACAATTTCTTTAATTGAATTGGTACACAGTTAGAAATGAAATGCTGGTACACAGTCAAACAGTGGAAAGCTGTGTACCATTATAGTTATATTTAATCTGAAATGAATAATAAGCATTATATGCTTTTTAAACACACTTTTATGACTTTGAGACATGTGGCTGCCTGTAACTAGGAGGGACTATTCTCACATCACCACCACGTAGCAAATACAAACGCCATTTTCCTGATTTATCAGTTTTTGGCCCTTTCAAAGCGTTCTTTCTACAATACGATCGTTGATACATGAATGCTCAGAAATTCCTTCACGTCCATGTCGTATACCAGACTGCTAAACGGGTCTGAGAAACACATAAAAACTGAATTCTGTCTCACTGTGTACTGAGTGTAGTACACAGTGAGACGATTTCTAATGGTATTTCAAAGTGATTTTGTTTTTTTGTTTCTATTCACGTGCATTAGTAAATTAGGTGTGCAAGATACTTCTATCAAGGCTCATATATACAATGTCTATAATTTCTTTAGTTGATTATATCTAGCTTCTAACTGACGTTTTTTTAAAAATCCGTCTTACTGTGTACGACTCTTTTTTATATGTAAAAAGATATTCTTTTATTTGTGCGAAATGTAATGACATCATAAGAAGTTTTTGAAGTGCACAATAATTTGGTTCTCGACAACATAAATGTTGTCAGCTTTATTTCGAAATATGCAACGTCTCACTTGGTATTGATTGTACACATATGTTGCCCACATTCTACACTTATCGTACCATTATATTTCAATAAAAGCAAGGTATGTCTGTTGAGAATTTCAGTACAATATTTTTATTAAAGTTCTGATGGAAAAATAAGCTCAGGCTTATCTTGAAACTCTCTGTATTTTTTGACTTAATAAGTGAACTTTCGACCCAATCTTTCCTCCGTAATTTTATTTTTCTTGTTTCAACATGTCTCACAAAATTTGCCACATATTTACCCTGCTTTTTGTAATAATATCAAGAAAAATGTTGAAATTGCATATGACATCATATATGCTGTCAGTTCCACTCCAAAGTTTGGACGATCCGCTGAGCTCATCACTGTTTGGTTGTAGGTGGTGTCTGCTTCCAGACCTTCTCGCTAAATCGTTACATTTCCCACAAACCGAGATAAGTCTGGAGAAAATTACGTTAAAAATATTTTCGTTACTACTAACGATATAAACAAAAACTTGTGTTCGGATTAGATGGATGCACCTTGTATTTTCAACTGAATAAGTGGATTGTGGTTTTAAAAAAAATTACTTGTGGGGTCAAAATTTGTGTATCTTTTTTAAACACTCTGTACATGCGATGTTTTAATATTTCGTCTCAGTAGAGAATCTGTATACCTACTACATACATTCACATCTACATACATGTATAAAAATATATATGTGGTATGTGATCTTGATGCTGCAGAAACTCTTTATTCTGTCGTAAATAATTTACGCTATAGTAACAGAAAAAAATTGTTGTGCTCCAGAAAGTAATATTTCTCCAGAAAGCTCTAATAAAATCCGTGGCAATAAAGAAACAGTTCCAAACACTTAATGTTCAAAAAATCTGTCTCCCTTCTAACTCTGATCTTTTTTCAAGAGGTGTTCGAGAAGAGATGATCACACTCTCGAAGCATTTCACTTAACTGTACAGAATAAACTAAAAGAGAAACTATTTACTCAAGTGAGAATAAAAAAAAAAAAACGAAAGTCGGAAACGAACGTGTTGATTCTTTAGAAAAAAAAATATAAGCTTGATAGTGCCAATTTCTTCATTTTCATTGTTCCTTTATTAAGCATTATCATATTTTTACTAACAGACTTAAATAGAGGGATGATGATCCTCCAGTTTGGCAATATATATAAATATATACAGGGTGACATGAAAAAAACGCCTCAATATGAAAATTCAATAATTCATTAACTATAACAAATATGAAGTTGAAATAAGTGACATTTATATCTAGTGCCTCTTAAATTCTATATGCTGTAATTTTTAAAAATAGCTCAAATTATTGTCAATAGATGGCGCTGCAGCGTCTGCTACATTAAAAATGCTCAAATAAATTTCAAAATTCAAGCCTTTTTTTCTGGTTTCAATCGTCAATTAGAGTTAGGAATAAAACTTGAGATATTTTCAATGCAATTTTACATGTTAGTTTGAGCCTTCTTACAATTTGAGACAGGGCAGTGCTCTCTATTGACGAAAATTTTAATTATTTTTTAAATTACAGCATATGAAATTTAAGAGTCATTTTTTCATTTTCATATTTATTATATTTAATGAATTATTGAATTTTCAAATTGAGGTGCTTATTATTTATTACCCTGTAAATATACATATACAGGGTGGTCATAAAAAACTTTCCCGATACATGAACCCCTAGCGGCTTAAACGCTCAACAAATCCAAAGAAAATTTCGCCTATCGTTAATTGAATGTACGCGTCGAGATCATGATGATTTAAAACAATTGAGCTCTCATGGTTATGGTTACAGTGAAACAATTTCAAAATTTTCGAATGGCAACACCCCCTTTTTTTCTGCGCAGATTCTTCAGCGCATTGAAACACCATAAATGGCGTTGGAACGATACAGGTATGACGAAAATTGCTGGCGTAAAGTGTTTGCAAAGAAGAACATTGTAAAGGACCAATGAAAACACAAGTGAGAAGAGGGAAAAAACTTTTATTGGAATTAGCAGTTTTCAACGTACCCACCTTTGCAGACGATAATGCATTGCATGTGGGACATTGTTGACAACAATGACGAACGTAACATCTCAGGAGAAATCTGTATAACCATTTTATGGCATCCTTCAGTTCTGATAAATCTCTTGGATTTGATGTGTGCACCTTCGATTTCAGACAACCCCAGAACCAGAAATCCATCGGAGTGAGGTCGGAGGACCGCGGTGGCCACTAAACTGCAAAGTTACGGAAGATGATGCTATCACCAATTTGTTGTTGCAGCACATGTCGAACGCATGTGGAGGAGCACCATCTTGCATCCATACAATGTCATTATCGGCATTTCGCTGCTGCAATTCTGAATTAGTTACGTTATTCTGTAACATATTTGTATACCGAGCACTTGTGATGGAGCACATTTTTATACCTGTGGAAGTGACCTGTTCGAAGAAGTACGGACCGAGAACTAATGTGTTGACGATGCCGCACCACATAGTCACTTTAGCTTCGTGTAAAGGCATTGTTACTACATCGTGAGGATTTTAGTCAGCCAAGTGAATGCAGTTCTTGGAGTTTACGTTCCCAGTTAAGGAGAAATGTGCCTCATCCGTCCATAATATCCACAGTGGCTGTCTTCATCATATGTGATGAGGAAATAATTTGCAAATTCGAAACGCTGTTGCTCGTCTCCAGGTTGCAACATTTGGACGCGCGGAAATGGATAAGGAAACAGCCACAGAACAGAGAGCAGAATTTTGAGGATTGTGGCTTTCGGTACATCTAAACTGAGGGAAAAACTTCTTGCAATATGCAGTGGTTCTACAGTAATCGTATTATGCACTTCCTCAACAACTTCCACAGGATCGCCCGGATCACGGTCTATAACATGTGCGTCCAGTTTCTTCAAAATGTTTTACCAAATTAAGTACAGTTTTTACGGAACATGGGCTTCGTCGTAGCTTATAATTTCGCCGATAAACATGCACTGCTTCGACAGAATTTTTACCGTTCAGATAAAAAAGCTTTATCAATTTACTTCGTTGTTTCTCAGTAAGTGTCATCTTGTTGGCACGTTCGAACACCTGATTAAGAAACAATCTTCCCATACTGCTTATTAAAGGTTTTCCACATGCAATGCTTTGCACATGGTGTTCTGTGATTGGTGCTACAAGTGTTTATCACTGTGAATTATGCAAAGTACGTCAATGCACCTCCTCTCTGTGTTGTCATTTGTTCTTTACAATGCTTTTCTTTACAAATGTTTTACGACGGCAATTTTCATCACAGTTTTATCGTTCCACCGCCATTTATGGTTTTCAATACACTTATGAATCTGCGGAGGAAAAAAATGTGTGTTGGCATTCGAAAATTTCGAAATTTTTTCCTTTTAACAATAACTGTGAGAGCTCTAATGTTTTAAATCATCACGATCTCGAACGCATACCTTCAAATAACAACATCTGAAATTTCCTTTCGATTAGTTGAACGGTTAGACAGCTATGTGTTCATATATCGGGTAAGTTTTTTTATGACCATCCTGTATATCGTAATATAAAAGTCCAGAAGATAAATAAAATAGCATGAAAATTAATAGTTTAAGAATACGCAATGATAACGTACGTGCACAAACGAATTCAAATGAATGATTCCGAAAAGGTTCAAATTGGTCCGGTTTTTTACAAGAAATTATATAGTCCTTTGGAATTATTCGCTCCTTTTTGTATCCGTGTCTCCTATAATCCAATTAATTGTACACAGGACGCCATTTCGATTATTATTGTTACTCTTTGATTTTTTTTTTATTTGGCTCTTTACATATTGAAAAGATTTTAATAGACAAAAAAGCTAACTTAATAATCGTAACAACAAATATAATGGGCAAACAGCAAACATTGTTGTTAAGCATGATTTTCCATGGTTTACCATAAAATATGGCACAAAAAACGTTGAAAAGTACTTAGGAGGGTAACCTATTGGAAACAATCCAGTGCGTTTAGCTCCATGTGGATGCACAGATCTGCACGTAAAACCAGTGTTGTTGAGAATAATCACGCTTGAGTATAGCAGACAGGCGAGATGTACCGAGTCAGGAAATTTCCACCCCCAAAGTTCGCAAAGGATGAAAATTGAGGTAAAATGTTTCTTCACAAAAAAATCAGTACTCGTTCGGTCAGGGGATATAGAATTAATAACACTAGAACAATACAAATGAAATTTTTGAACTGAACCCATGTTCTATAAAGCCGAACTTCTGTTTTACATGAAAAGTTTGATTTACGTTGATCTCGTAATTAACTTAATACTTGTATTTATGTTAAGGGACGATGATAAGATTTTCAGGCCCCTGTGTAGAGAAAAAAACTAGGCTCCTTACCGAAAAGGATAGAAAGAAAAACAGAGAAGCAGCCATTGAGTCACTGGTTGCTGAATCGATCTCTTTTTAAGAATAAAATATTTAGGAGCAAATTGAAAATCATGATGTTATATTTGTCGTGTATTTGTATCAACCACCAGATACTGAATTTAATCAATTTCTTGTTTTGTAAATGTGATTAATTTAAAAGACGTTAATGTAGTTTAATTAAGCTTAAAGTATTGTGCTAAAATGATTGCTCTTTCATTTTGTTCTTTTGAATTAAATAAATGACCGAATTATAAATTCAGAAAAAGTTTATTCTAAAAAAGGTGACGAAATTAAAAAAAAAATATTTCAACTTTTCAACAACTCATCAAAAGTTTTCAACACTTTAAAATGTATAACTTTTTACGCCTTAACTTTTTTAAGCGTCATAAATTTGATACTTTCTAAAAAATCAATAAATTTTAAAATCAAAATGCTGAAGCTGACCATCTAAACAAAACAGAACTTATTCGGGTACGTTTAATCACCACCTTTGTTCTAAAGATTGATGTTGTAGATAGAATTGAGAGTTTTGAAATTTCTGCTTAAACAAGAATTTTACTTATATTATTATGAATGGCCCCAGGATATTTTTGTCCTCATACAAGCATTCGTATTGTGTCGCCACTTAACACCACTAATAAAGAAAGTTCGTGAATAGTGTGTTATTGCAATAGTTATGCCCACCCTCTGACGCCGTATGACTTTCTTTTGTTACGTCAAGTAAGACGCAGGAGCACGCTTTACTGTTCTCAAACTCCTCCTAAAAGTGATAAGAAAAACATACCTAAATTTTTATTTATTTGTATAGTTGGTTTGAATTACTTATTGAATACATAAGGAATACATATCTGCTATAGTAGAATAATGACGACATAATACAAGGAGGCGGGGTTTATAAATTATATATTTGTAGAATTGTCTGTAAATGCACCAATTTAAAGAGAAAACTAGAAAAACATGTAGGAAATATCCGACCTGGACATCGAGAAATTTCGACGATTTCGATCAATAGCAAAACTAAAGTAGCAACTCCGATGGTAAGTAAATCCTGGATACAGCCTAACGCTAAATATCAGCATCTGCTTTGTTGATGCGATACAGGTTTCAGGGGCACACAAATGGCTTTGGAAGAACAAGTAGGCAGATTGATTTCAAGGCGTGTTTTCTTCTGTGGCATACAGGTTTTTAATTTATTTACAAAATAATTTTTGTTATTTTTTTTCGTATATTGTTTCAATACTTTTATTTCATGAAAAGGAGAACAATTAAAATAAATGCATTTGTTTTATTGTTGTCTACTGGTAGATTTCTAATTTGAGGATCTTTCTTCTGGATAAAATGTCAATGATTTTCTTTCGCATTTTCCTCGAACATTATTGGTCATTGAAGTTTGTTTTTTCCAACACCGCTCGCATGATCTTCGTGAAAGTGTGAAAAAGAAGAGATAGAAAGGGATCAGATATACAAAGGCGCCATTCTATACCATTCTTAATTAATAATATTGTACTTAAAGGGTCACAAACCTTTGATTTTGCGCCAATTTGATGTCGATGACTGTGCCTATTTGGTTTATTTTTGTGTATGTGGAGTTCATTCAGTGATATGTTCAGTGTTATTTTATAAGGATAATTATCGTCCTGTTTCCAAATTTGTACTTCAGATAGTTTTCGGGACGTTGATGCCACAAATTTGTGCATTTCAAAGTTTTATTAATGTTTATTTTAAGTGTACGCGCATTGAAAGTAGGCACCTCCGATCTGAATTTCTGTATGATAGCTCGTTCAATGATGTACAGTCGGTCAAAAAAAGTGAAATGAAAAGAAAAGTATAGCAATTTCATACTATTTTATCACCACACAGATGTAGAGAAAAACAAAAATAGCCACTTAATTGGGAATCATGTCTTCTTTAAACTTAAGTTAAATTAATAAGCTTAGAGGGGTATTTCTGTATGGAAACTGCTATAAACTTTCAATACGAACGCGTAATTTTGACATCATATTTGGATTCTTTGGTAACTTATACCTTAGTATACTAAATGGGAAGTTCTTCGGTGAAGAAGTTTAGGATTTGTGGCGGTTTAAAATTTTGAACTTCTAACGTTAAATTTATTTTTAACAGTTGCAAGAAAAACCGTATTGTGTGTAGTTTTTTAAGCATAATTTGCAAACTATTCTGTGGAATGAGCAAAAATTTTAAATGCGCATATTTAAAGCTTCTAGAAGTTGATTTCTGTTAAGATGTTGATAGGTTACTAGACATTTAAATATATATATATATATATATATATATATATATATATATATTAATAATATATACTTAAAGAAATTAATATTCGAAACATATACGTATATTGTAATCTATACAAAATTTAATAGAAATCAAGTTTCAGAATTTTCAAATATTCGAATTCAAAATATGTCAAAATGACTTATTCCGTCAAGTAGTTTCTGAGCTATGCGTAAAAAAGTATTCGCATTGAAACTACTGAAAAATCTAAATTATGATGTCAAAAGTAGGTGTTTTATCGGTTATTTCAAAGTTGGCAATATTTCAATATAGACACTGTCCCCTAAGCTTATTCTTTAATAAACACACGTTTAAAGAATGCGTAATTCTTAATTGAATGGCTATTTTACGAGGGGCAGTCGGAAAATAAGTTTCCCCTGGCGACTGTGGACAGAGGTGTGTATGAAAGACAAAAAATGTAATGAGACATTAAAGATAAAACATAACTTTATTTTTCCACATAAGTACTAAGTACATTGAGACATTTGTAATATCACTTAATAAGCTTCAAAAAGCCCTCCAGGAAAAAATCAGTTCTTTGCATATGGACGAAGCGTTGACCGCCTATGGTCGAAAGATGACACAGCAGGTGAACGCGAACGTGCAAGACACCGATACCATTGGGTAGAGGTCGACCGCGATCAAGCAGATGGCACTGTTGCAGTGACAGCGCAATTGCAGTTAACAGCGCCATCTGTGCAGGCACTGCAACAGCGCCATATGCTTGATCGGGGTCGACCTCTACCGAATGGTATCGGTGTCTTGCACGTTCGCGTTCATCTGCTGTGTCGTCTTTCGCCCATAGCCGTTCAACGCTTCGTCCATATGCAAAAGCCCTGATTTTTTTCTGGAGGGCTTTTTGAAGCTTATAAAGCGGTATGACAAATGTCTCAATGTACTTGGTACTTATGTGGAAAAATAAAGTTATGTTTTATCTTTAATGTCCCATTACATTTTAGTCTTTCATACACACTTCTGTCCACATCCAGGGGAAACTTATTTTCCGACTGACCCTCGTAGATTTTCTTTGCGTTTTTGTATTCCTTAAAAAAAATTTTTTTTTAATATTTTAGAATGAAAAAAAACCAAAACCATGAAGATACAAATTTTTATCAATTTTTAATGACTACAAAATACAAATTACTGAAAAATGCTCTAACAAATGTTGAAAAGTTACGTTCGTTATTTAGACATATCTCGAATACTAAATGATGTATGTCATTACTTTTTGTTTTATAAGATAAATAATATTTAACAGTTGTGCTTTTACCTTGTATACAGTCGTTTTACAGCCGAAATTTAGGTTCATTGTTAATCCATATCTTCATTTCGTTCTTCACTAATTTTCCTAACTTATGCTCAGTTTTTTACTTTTTACTTGTCTGAAAGAGAGATAATTCCTAAAATCGAGTTCAACCACATTGCATATATTTCTAAAAATATGTTCTACAAACACAAATACCAAAAAAGTAAATTAACTTTTTCATTCTATCGTTTAAACAGTAATATTAATACATGTACTATAAGTTACTTCAGAAAAAAAATAAAAAAAGAAGCATAAATGAGAAATCATTACCTATATGCTTTTTATTTTCCCCTCCACTTTATTTTTCATATATGTGTAATCCTTTAATCCTTCATATCAGCCAAGGATTCGATTGAGCAAAAAATACAAACTGAATGGAAAATCCTCTTCATTTTCTGCCGCAACTAAAATCACTAAAAACGACGGGAACTGTTGATGTTAAAACTTAGTGTTTCTGACAAGGAGTATCTAACATTACTTTGTAACCAATTATTATTTGGGAATGAAGCATAAATCTCAATTACAGTGTTTAATATCTGTATCGTTTTGCTTATCTTCCTCTATACTTGTCAACCGCCATTTGGCTAAATGGGTTTTCTTTTTAAATTGAAACACGTGACGTTTGAGATTTTATATTGTTAGTTAGGAGAAAAAAAAAAGAAGGAAAATAAAATTAAATCTTCTTTTAAAAAGTAGTCACATTTTTATTTATAACAGCATTTTTTATCTAAGGCTTTTCGTTATGTATGATAGGATTTCAATTAACATCAGCTATTGATTAAAAAAAAAAAAGTATCATAGTGTATAGTCCTCATGGATTAGTCCTCGCATAAGTTGGTCGATGACCTTTCTCGAGTTTACGGTGCTACAATCATAGAAAGTTTCTAATAGACACAAATGCATTATGTTTATGCATTTGTGTCTTTTTGCATTTTTATGCATTTTTATTTATAACAGCATTTTTTATCTAAGGCTTTTCGTTAAGTATGATAGGATTTCAATTAACATCAGCTATTGATTAAAAAAAAAAAAAAAAAAAAGTATCATAGTGTATAGTCTGCATGGATTAGTCCTCGCATAAGTTGGTCGATGACCTTTCTCGAGTTTACGGTGCTACAATCATAGAAAGTTTCTAATAGACACAAATGCATTATGTTTATGCATTTGTGTCGTTTTGCATTTTTATGCATTTTTATTTATAACAGCATTTTTTATTTAAGGCTTTTCGTTAAGTATGATAGGATTTCAATTAACATCAGCTATTGATTAAAAAAAAAAAAAAAAAAAAAAAAGTATCATAGTGTATAGTCCTTATGGATTAGTCCTCGCATAAGTTGGTCGATGACCTTTCTCGAGTTTACGGTGCTACAATCATAGAAAGTTTCTAACAGACACAAATGCATTATGTTTATGCATTTGTGTCTTTTTGCATTTTTATGCATTTTTATTTATAACAGCATTTTTTATCTAAGGCTTTTCGTTAAGTATGATAGGATTTCAATTAACATCAGCTATTGATTAAAAAAAAAAAAAAAAAAAAAAAAAAAAGTATCATAGTGTATAGTCCTCATGGATTACTCCTCGCATAACTTGGTCGATGACCTTGAACGAGTTTAAGGTGCTACAATCATAGAAAGTTTCTAATAGACACAAATGCATTATGTTATTTCGAACTAGATTCTGCTAGTTGTTAGTATTTATTGTCACATTAATTAACGAACAGATCCATTTGATTTTGTTTTACGCATCGGCCAAGCTACTGCGAGAGGATTATAATAATAGGTTAGAATGTGAATTTTGCCAAACTGGCCAGTTAGTGGGATTTTGGCCTTGTTTTTAACGTCTTGTTTTTTCACAGAAAATTTGCTGATGTTTAAACAAGTTTCACAAAGCTTGGCTACAGTTTGGCATATGTGAGTATGTGTGCTTGCTTGTATGTATTTGTGTTTAAGGATTAACGATAACCGTCCCAGTACTCCTCAATCAAGGGCGCAGCAGGGCTGCGGTCAAAACACGACACTTATCGTTATTTCACTTAGCCTGCCTCGGCTAATCTTCCTTCAAAGCGGGGACAAGGATTCTTCTCTCTTCGGATTCTCAAACCAGAATAATCTTCTCTCCTTCGATCTCTCCCTCCTCTGTTCCTGGGGGGGGGGGGGACGTGGGCGGTGAACTCCGTAACATTTTGTCCTATCGGATGGAGTTCTTGACACTATTGGATCCCTGAGATCGCATCATGACGCCAAACGTGTCTGGGACCAAAACTGCTGCAATAGGCAAATCTGGGGGGTCTACGTAATCCATTAACATCATATCAGGCTGCCCCGAAGTCTGAACTATTCAAGTTAGTAGACGAACTTGTCACTAGAAAAGACCAATGGGTGCCTTTGATCTTACCGTCCGTCTGAGTGGCATTTCCTTAGTGTGGGAATAGATCTTATGCAAGACTGAGATATTTAAGTATTCGGATTCTTCTACCATTTAAGGCTGTCTTCAGATGTAAATTCTGTATTTTCTGACACATTTACGCTGTTATTTTTAACACTTTCCAACATAGTTGAAAAGTGTTTATGACTTCGGTTTGTCTGTCTGTCTGTCTACACTCTAACTCCAGTAAATATACTCGGATTGCCCTATAACTTTTATATGCTATTGACGTTTGATAGGATATTATATAGACCATATAATGGATGGATATTATGCAGACTGTTTGATAGACTATAATACGATCGCTAATGAAACTCAAGTGTGTAGCATTTATAGTTCGTTTACAGGGACAGTTAAAAGTATTCCCCTACATTACGGCCAGACACCATTTAAAACATAATGAAATTGACATGCATTTAGGAAGTGCACTGAAACATGCATTCTGTTGAATGATAGAATGAAAACACATAAAGCATTTATCATTCATTTACGTGGTCACACAAAATAATTCTGTAACATAATGGTCTACAGGGAAAAATCGTTTGCAGTGTATTTTAATGATGTTACACTATTTCAAATATAATAAAATTTGTATGCATTACTGAGGTTCACACACAGACACATTATAAGTTGCTCACTGAAAAGTATGATGTGCATTTCATTTATTATTCATTTAGAATTCGGTTACCGTATAATACAAAAACCGTATAATACAAAAGAATTCGGTTACCGTAGTGTCTAATGAGTGATAATTGCTGGAAGTGCGTTGTTTAACTAAATTTTTGCATAGTACGTGGTGTGTATAAATTCTCTTGATCATATACAGGGCTACACAAAGAATTCGGAAGTATTATTGACTGTGGGGGTGAATTGCTTAAGGGTAGTTTTTAATTGTGTTATGCATTTTCCTCTTGATCTATAATTAGCATACTAATAGAAATTTGTAGAATAGAAATAAATTCATATACAGGGCTACGGAAAGAACAAGATCCATTGCCGGTTATCGTTGGTAATTACTGGAAGTGCGTTTTAAGTTGTTTTAAGCGTTTTTTACATGAATTAAATTTTAGCTGAATATGTCGTGTGTACAAAAGTCTTTAGATAATATACAGCGGAAAAATTCGGGTGCATTTTCATCTATTGGCGAAAATTGCTAAAAGGGAATTTTCTAACTGAACTAAATTTTAGCATGTAAATCTTTAGATCATACACAGGGCTGCATAAAATTATTTGACTACTTTTTTGACTATGGAATGTAATTGCTAAAACTGGATTTTTAAAGGTGTTGTGATATCTTGAGAATACTTAAATATCTCAGCTAGTATAACTTCTTGCATAAGATCTATTCCCACACTAAGGAAATGCCACTCAGACGGACGGTAAGATCAAAGCCACCCATTGGTCTTTTCTAGTGACAAGTTCGTCTACTAACTTGAATAGTTCAGACTTCGGGGCAGCCTGATATGATGTTAATGGATTACGTAGACCCCCCAGATTTGCCTATTGCAGCAGTTTTGGTCCCAGACACGTTTGGCGTCATGATGCGATCTCAGGGATCCAATAGTGTTAAGAACTCCATCCGATAGGACAAAATGTTACGGAGTTCACCGCCCACGTCCCCCCCCCAGGAACAGAGGGGGGGAGAGATCGAAGGAGAGAAGATTATTCTGGTTTGAGAATCCGAAGAGAGAAGAATCCTTGTCCCCGCTTTGGAGGAAGATTAGCCGAGGCAGGCTAAGTGAAATAACGATAAGTGTCGTGTTTTGACCGCAGCCCTGCTGCGCCCTTGATTGAGGAGTACTGGGACAGTAGATATCCTGAATAGAAACCTTGATGCTAGAGCAAAATTATTTAACCTAGAGAACTTTTACTTAAGTGCTTAAAAGGACCTTTATAAGCAATTGTTGTCACCTAGTCTTATTCTAGTTACTGCTCTTACTCACGTCATTAAAAGTATCCAGCAGCTATTATTTTGCAATAGCCTGTAACTCGTTGATTTAATAAATTCAACTGTTTATATTTGTTGACTTGTGCCCCGTGTTTTACTCGCTTCCGCACCTCACTGATCTCGCTCAAAACACAGGGGTTATGATAGTGTTATATGTTTTCTAAACTTTTTACTTACATTCCGTATTTCACCTTTATTTAACGGTGAAGTTTCGTTGCAGTTTTTCAGATGTGTTGGAAAATGTTTCATAATCTATGATGACAAATTATTTTTCGTTCTTGTTACTTTTAAATGCATAAAATGTCCAGGGCAATAATATCAACTGTTTACCAGAGTATCCACCAGTGTAAAAAACCCTGCTACTAAAATATTATGTAATCCTTCCACATTGTCAGATTTTAATTTAAATATATGTCCTAAAGTTTTAGTTCAATTAAGATTTTATAAAAATGAAAGTTATGCCGCGACGTAGGCAATAAAAAAATTATTAAAGTGTATTTTTCATTTCAAATTTGGAGTGCACTGTAATTTGATCGTTGATATCGCATGCATCACCAGCTACATTCCAAAGTATGAAGTGTCAAGCTCAATATTGTTTAAATGCGAAAAGTGGCAATTTCCTGTACTTTGAATGATTTCATAACATAAAGAAAAGTAAGTCTATTATAAATTTCGCTAAAGTACCTTCATTATAGCTAAATTTATGAACGAAAATTCGGATTCGGCTTGTGATAAAGCACCCTGTATTTTTAATTGATAAATAGACTGAGACCCCAATTTTCTGTGGAAAATTCATAGTTTGGATTTCTATTATCACCTCTTAAAATTTTGATCATATTTGCTGTTACAACCTATATACCACACTTTTCTACATAATATGTATAATCCACTACAAAGCAAATCTTTAAAATAAATTTTTATGTTATACAATCATTTATTTACGACTCCACTATATCGAAAATCCATTACGTATCATTGACATAGTCTAGAGATTTCTGTCAAAAACGTTTACATAGTGATACTTCATCCTCGACAGCGATAAAACCAAAAAGTGAGATCTGACAAAAAAATATAGTCACTGATTTGGAAAATGTCAAGAACACCAACTTTGCAAATAAGGGCGGAAAGAACATGAAACACTCTTTTTCTAGTGCATGAAATATTATGTTCTATTAAAAAACTCGGGATATATTTTATTTATATGTCTTCTCATCTTTATTTCTTCTATTTTTTTTCAAATCTCTCTTGATAAAAATTAATACTATTACTATTTGTATTAAACAGCTTTCAAAAATCCTTTATACATTGTAATTTTTCATGTGACAAAATTAATCTTTAAAATTTATCTTATGTTACATAGTCATTCTATTACGTGCATATTCTATTGGTGCATAATTAACTTAATAAAACGGTTAAGTTGATTCTATGTTTTTAAAGTGGATTTATTCCATAATCAAGTCTACAGAGAATTGGCATAATTTGGAACGAATTTTTTTGGATAATTTTGGTAATTTTCAGTTACACCAACATCATGCCAAAATGTATGCTAATGCGCCATTTATTTCAACACTCAACGTGCAAAGAATTTTTATTGCAAACAGGGCCAAGCATTTCGCCTCGCTTTTTATGGAATGCAAATATCTTTTTTAAGAAAATACTATTTAATCGTAAGCATGCAAAACTTTTAAATTACGTCATTTTGACGCAATTGCAGTATTTATATAGAAAAGACAACTAGAAATAACTTGCAGTTTCATAAATTTTATTGATCAATATTCTTATATCTTTTCAGAGAAGGTTTTAGTGTCTGACATATCGTTCTAAGTTGCTTAGTTAAAGAGTTAAGGGAGAAAGTCCTACAATCATTTGAACTCTAATATAAAAAAGATTAGTCCTTTTAAAAAGTTTTACTGAACGGATTTTAATGAGACTTGCATTGCTAAGTACATAATTTTTCAAGAATGGTTTTAATATATTGCATATCGTTCTGCATTGCTTAGTCAAAGCGTTAAGTGCGGAGGTTATACAGTCTTGTGAACCCGATTACGAACTATTAGCTTTTTTTAAAAGTTCTACTCAATAGTTAGATAAATTTTAGGGATGGTTTTAATATATTGCATATAGTTCTATCATTCTTTGCCAAATTCTTACTGTAAATGAAAAAAAAAAAGAGTTGGTCCTTAACAACTAAAATTTTGACTGCACATTAGAAAATGTAATAGTGCAATGGCGTTCGTATAATTTTCAGTAATGCGGAAAGATATTCCAGGTAAGGGTACAGATTATTTTAAAATACAAGGTCAAATTCACCGGTATATTTCGTTTGATTTAAAGTTCCTTTGAAGAAACCGACCAGCGCCAAAATACTCTCGGTAAATTATATGACTGCTACAATTAAACAATTTTAGTATATACTAATTTTGATATCTTATATTAATCCTAAAAATCATGATTCTGAGTCGATAGAATTTAATTATTTATGTTTAAATTTAAAAGAACTAATCTACATTCATATATTCAAAACTAATTTTAAATGCTAAGCAGTTTCATGCAAAACAACTTTTTTTTTTTTTTTTTTTTTTTTTTTTTTAAAGCTAAAATTGAAAACTGAGAGACTGTTGAGACTGTTATATATATAATTCGGTTTTTAAATTCAGTAATATGGAAATAATATGACTTAATCTTAAGTATGACGTAATCACTATGGCAATCTTGAATCATTACCTGTCATGGGATAACATTGAATTCATTACGTATGATAGGATTTAATAGAATAAAGAAAACTTTTATTAATATATTTTTAAGTGTTGATTCAATTTTCATAAAATATGAAATGACTCGACAAAATTCTGCAACGATTATAAATATTAAATTTCAAACTATTCGGTAGGATAGTTTTTGCGCTGTTATATGCGGACAGACGGACGGACCAGACTACTATTATAAGTGCTACTTATTTACATACTTACGGACGCACCTAAAAATCATGATTCTGAGTCGGTAAAATTTAATTATTTAGTTTAAATTTAAAAGAACTAATCTAAATTCATATATTAAATTTATTTTTACATTACAGTTTCATGCAAAACATTTTTTTTTAAACTAAAAATGAAAACTGAGGGATGTTGTTATATTTGTGATGATAAGGAATTAGGCAGTGAAATTATCAACTAAAGTATTGTCAACCAATACCAATTGTGAAAAATTCTTACCAACGCATTGAAGAAAATTTAAATATTCAAAATTATTTTAAATACAAAAATGTTACTATATCTTATATTCAATTACATCAGTCGAAATAACTGCATAGATGTTTTATAAACTAAATATCTCCGTCTACAAATCTCCGTATTTCTCTCTTTTTTTCTTTTCTTTTAATTTTTTACAGCATTTATTTATTTGATTATGCATATTTTACTTTTAATTTAAAATACATCTTAAAAAATATATACATTAGCTTTATCAATACAAAGTGTTTTAAATCAGCCCTGGATATACTACGTTATTAAACGAATGTTATAGATAGTCTTGTTATCTGTAGGCATTGGTGAATCACTTGAATAATCTTAGCACAGTAGATACAGGACTGATTTAAAACACATTTTTTGTTTTGGGTTTAAGTAGCATCTCAGGGCCTATTTATCCATGTTTTGCGGTGCTTTAAATAAATTATTTGTATGGTTAACATGAAGTTTTAAACGAAACTCACAACATATCTAGTAAATATCGCATCAAAATGCACAAAACTTGAAACAAGTAATTAACCAGAGAAAATGAACCCATTTAGTGAGAAAGCAGTATATCCACACACCTGGTTTTCTAAATACTTCTGCACAAATTTTTCTAAAGTATAAGGAAGTGTTTGGTTTTATGCAGAATATAAAAAAATGTAATAGAAATCAAAGATAAGTAAATGATTTCTGAGAATTTAAACAAAAGAAAACCTTAGTCACATGTTTAAAAGTAATCTAATTTAGCCGAAAATTTGAAAGAATAATTCTAGCCGAAATTAGAAATATACTTTCTCAAGACATCAATTACTTGCAGAGTTCATGTGTTTTTGTAGTAATAAAGCTGGTGACTGCATTTCGAAACCAAGAAAGAAATGCACCATTATTGATTTATATATATACTCATGCGATTTATCTTTTATTTGCATGTGATTTCCAAAATTAATCTAGTACCAGTAAATATTCAAAAAAAGAATTAAATATAACATTTCATTAATATATTTTTTTCGATCCAGTTCTTTTGACGACTCCAAATTCATATAAAAATAAATCTGTTTTATTATAATAGGAATGCGTAATATTAATAATGTGTAATAATAATAATATTTTAATTAAAAATTACACAATTTTTAACGTTTTTATAGCTTTAAAACATTGTGGTCTGATAGAAAAAAAAATCATTTAAAAAATTAAAAAAAAAATTGTTAATTTTCATCAAAGTTATTCATTTAAAATTTCATAAAATTATTTTATATGTATATTATAAAATTATTATTATAGAAATGATATATAGCAGTTAATTTGGATTTAAAGATAGAATCAGAATATTGGCTGCTGCTGCATTCAAAGATACACTTACCCCTGTTATCTCTCTAAAGAAAGAAAATAGTGAAACTTTAGCAGAAACAAGCATCTCTCTTTTTCCTTGATGACATAAACGATAAACAACCTTGTTAATTAAAGTATTCTAGATGAGAAGCATTGTTGATTCTTGTACTTAATTAGGTAGACTTTTGGCACGTTCAAAGTAGGTTTATGTTGTTCATTGAAGGTTAATTTACTCTCTCTCTCTGTCTCCCCTCCACACACACAGATATATATATATATATATATATATATATATATATATATATATATATATATATATATATATATATTATATATATATACTTTATATATATATATATATACATAATATTATTTGCCATAATACAATGATCCCTCTTTACAAAAATTTATTAATACTGATAATGCAATTATAATTACCGGAAATTTTAATATTGTAAAGGATCCAACATTGAAAAAACTAATGAGTTTCGGGAAAAAATATCGACTTTCCTCAAAATTTAATATTAATTCTTTTTTAAAACAGTTTACATATGATATTTATTTATTTAAATTTAAAATTTCAATATCGTACAATAAACCTGTTGAATATTGGTTATTGAACAATTAACAAATGCTCGAAAGAAAACTGTGTCAGATCGGGTTACAATTAATACGAAGCATCTCTTCCAACAAATTTCTAATTTTCAAAAGAACTGCGTTCGACTGGTGAAGATAAATTAATTTTACCAGCAACATGCGCTGAGGTAACGTGAGGCGCATATGCGTCTCACGTTCAACTCAGGTAATACTCAGAATATACTTCGGAGTTTTCCCTTATCTTCATATCCCGAATTACTGACGCTGTTATCGTGATTTTAAATTTTGAAATTTCACGCAATAGTGAATTTGTACTTTGTAGTTTTACCTGCATTTCTTGCAATTTCTCAGCTGTGTAGACTACAACAACGACACATTTTCACATATCAACGACTTTTGGTACAATTTTTTACGAAATCTTTTTTTCCTGCGTCTTCATTAGTCCGCCTACACAATTTCGTAACATTCAATCGAGCTACAGGAGACTCTGAGTCGTGTCAGTTATAAAAAACACCTTCACCGTGTATCTTTTGATATTTTATTAAAAGAAACCTTGCAATTATTTTCTACTTAAAAAGGGAATCTCAGTAATTGCTGCAGGCAAAGATAAACTTACTTTTGTCGTCACTTCCAGGAAAGTAAATATTAAAAAAATAACAGAAACACCGCAGAGTTTTCCTTGACAATGTAAACAAACGATAAACAGCCTTGTTAATTAACATTTTGACTAGGAATTATTATTTTTTTTAAATTAGAAATTGCTTTAACTGGCAAATCTTGGATATCATTTTGGAATTCGATCTTTGAATTACTCGCTTTATGTAGATTATCTTCTTGCAGTATTTCGTTTTCTAATTCATTGATCTGAAACTAAAATCAAAAGTAAAAAAAATATATATATATATATATATATATATTAGTACTTCAAAATTTACATCAGTCATTGGGAAGCGTATATCCCGTTAATAGTCAAAGGGTTCAAGAAACCTTAATGAAATGCGATCTTTTTTCTTGCGCTTAATTAGTCAAACATTTGACGGTTCTGATTAATGAACTTCAATGAATGCTGTTTATTGGATTTTTTTCTTGAGTCTTTGTTAATGAACTTGACCACTCATAAATGGTGTTATTTATAAATGTGTTTTTTCAATATCATAGAGTTTTATGCATTTAATTTAAAAAAAAAAGATTTGCTTCTCTAATATTTCTTTCCTATTCTTTAGCTGTAATATCAAAACAAGTGGGTAAGTGTGATCGACAAAGGGTTTCGTTTAATATTCCTTTCAAAACACGTTATCTTTTCTTTACTAAATCCAAATATAGTTCATTAAAAAATAAATAAATAAATAAAATAAAAAGTAATGTTTTTTATAAAGTAAAAATTTACTGGTCTATTTTTTCGTTTTTTCGAATATCTAAACCAGCCCGCTGTTATATTATGTCATAATAATATCCGTCATGCAGACTAAATGCGATATTTAAAGAAATAATTTCAAAATTAAACAAATTGTACACCTTCAAAATGTTAAAATATGCGAATATTTCCATAATCGGATTTTTATCACGATTCAATATAACTAAATTCACGATTCAATATCTAAAATTCATATATTTACTATTCTCTATTACTCATATTGATACTCGCTTTGTATTATTCTCAAACATCTGAAAAATTCGTTAAACTTCCAATAGGACGTGAGATTTTCTTTTTAATTCTCTAATGACATGATATTAATCTGCTTTGTGTACATACACATACTCATACTCCTTGTATTATTGAGAAATCTTAGACATTTTCCGTTTTATTACCACTATGACGTCAATCAATTTTATTTCATATTTACCTTTTTTTCAATCGGTGAAACTTTTTATTTCATTTTCATTTTTCATGTGGAAATCGTCTGATAGAAAATTAATTATTGTGGAAAGAATTTCATCGTGGATTTTTAATTTTTGGCATCTGCTATAACAAAAAATGTTTAAATTTAATAGGAAAAGGCTGTTACAATTTCGGTTTTTTATCTCTATTTATTAAAATAATACGAATTTTTCAAATTTTAATATTTTGGCAGTATATTTCAAATTTTATATATTTATAGCTGGTATTCGGCTATATACACAAAGTTTCAAGTCTGTGAGTTATATAGTTTTTGAGAATGGCTCTGTGACGGACAGACAACGGAGCGGGAGTAATAGGGTTTCGTGAGATGAACGAAACCCTAAAAATTATCAGATAAAACTAAACTTTATAAAAGTGTGTTTCAAACTGATGTGAACAATTTCAACTTCTTATATTTTGTTTATATACTATTTAAATAGGTTATATTTTTACACATTTGTAAGTTCAACTGTAAGTGGCAATGATTAATCTAAACTTAAAACTGCTCGGTGCCAGCACCCTTCATTTTGCCGCGCACCGGAACACCATCCAGACTCGTTTCATCATGTTTTTATGATGTGAAATCACCGGATTTTTTTCTGTCGGGATATGTACAGGTCATTGTCTAAAAACCACCTCTTTCTCAGTATGTGCGCATGCTCCAAGAGCCCTTTAGTACTGTGGTACAAACTATTAAAAAAACCTGTTTAAACGAGTCTGGATGCAATTAACGTGGGCAAAGTGACAAACAGTGCTCACCATTAGGTATTTCTGAATTAACTTTCTAATAACCACTGCCACTTAAGCTGTGATCAGACTGCGTTCAGCTCTAGCGGATCTTTTGATGTGGTCAGTCACTCTGTTTGAGGTGGTCAGTCTTCTGAAACTCGGCTACAGGTCACAGGTTAGAGGTCAGCGGAGAAATTCCCTGACATATTTATCACTGCATCTTTATTTTGTTAAGACCCCCTTTCTTTTTTTGATGACTATAGAACAATTGTAAAAGAAAGATCAGAGAAATAATTTACGGATTTTCAATGTGGATTTTTGGAAATGTTGTTTCAAAGGAACCTAAAACCCAAATTTTGATATTTGAATGAAATATAATGAATTAACATAATTTCTAAATAGTCTAAAACACGCTATATTTCTTTCGACAGATTTGAGACGAGTTTCAAATTCAAAACACGAGCAACGTTTTCCGTGTTTGAGATAAAAAGCAACTTGTTTATTTGCTTCTTTGCGTGATTATTTGAGTGTATTTTGCATGGTTACGGTGCATATATGAAATTTAGGGACAGTTTTAACTTTGGTTGAACAAGGATGTTCCACGGTTCTTGCATCAGAAAACTATGTATGTTCATTTTACGTAACATATCTGCTTAACATAAATATTTCTTGTAATTTAACTTCGTACATTTAATATTTAATGTATTTCAACTTTTTGTACATAAACGGATATTATGTTCAGGATTTCTTAATTATTTATAAAATAAGTTTTTTTTCTGTAATTACGTACAATTATGCGTTTCTGTATAATTATATATTATTTTAAGAATCTTATGAATTGTACAATTATTTAAACTATGAAAAATTAGTAATTTGATTTAACAATGCTATAAATGTTTTCATACATAAACGAACATAGCTTACAGCAAACATTTTAAAGTATTTTGTATACCTTTTTAATGTCCTGACTGTTGTTTTTACTTTAATAATTGCAAAACTTAAAGTTCACAGCATTTATAAAAGTATGCATTTAAAAAAAAAAATATATATATATTTGTTGATAAAAAAAAGAAAAAAAAAACTGTCACAGGGAATGTATTTTATAATTTTAACGCATAATAAAATTAGTAGTAATTTTTAACATTTTCTAACAGGTTACCGCAATTTTTTATGGAAGGAAAATAAATATTTTTATACCAGAAACATGGCTCGTATTGATCTATCTTTCACTTATGTCGCCAAACATATGATTGCGAACAATAGAAATAATTTTGCCTCGGGGTGAAAATGTGTGAATAGATTATATTTCCGAAAATAGAATATTCAAACAGCATGGTTAAGACTAGAAAAAAATAAAAGAAAATTTAATCTTTATCTTCTGTAGCCCTTTTGTGACATCTTTCCTTTTTTTTTTCGCTAACAAAAATTCAGGTCTCATCAGATCAATTCTTTTTTGATGATGCTAAAATTACCAAAGGTGATTTTATTTGATGATCTCAGCTTATCTTCAAAATTTGAAAGGTGTAAAGTTTAAGTATACATGTGTTGGAGCATGGTGATAATAAAATTTATTATTTGGATTAGATGTGTTTGAACGCTATACTACTCAATACCCCTTGACGGATTTCTTTGATTCGCTATATACAGATACACTATAATCCAGAATAAGATTAGGTTACTTTTGTATTTAATTTAAACGTAAATTTTTTAATAAATTTATAATTTTCATTACTTTTATGAAGAATAATCTGATGTTTTTTCTATCCGAAAACAAATGTTTTTTTTTCTTTATAGTTGTCACATAGTGTATAAACTTTACACAATTTATCTGTTACTATTGATGTGGAAAAATCATAATAGAATCATTTGAAATTGGATTTTTAAAACAATTTTCGATGCTTAAATCATACTCATGAATCATTTATCAGTACTAATTGTGTTGAATAAATAATATATGATATAACAATTAACATAATTTGCACAAGTGTTGTTAAAAATAAGTGTTTTTTGCATTAACAGAAAAAAGGGTTCTTCTGTTGAAAATTTTGTTTATATTTCTCTATATTAATGTTAAATAATTTGATTGACTTATTGGGATCTATTGTTTATTGATAAATTTTATCATAATATAATTTTTTCTTAATTTTTTCTTTGGATATTTTCATTCGCTGTGTATAAGAATTCTGGGACGGGCCAATCTATAAATTTCTAGAACATCTTCAAGAAGTAACCAAGACATACTTCAAAACGAAAAGTTGGAATCACAATTCAGCTAGCAATAACTGCTGCGCGACATGTAACATTTCGATGATATAATTAAACCAACGGGCACTGGATTTTACTTAGAAATATTATTTTTTCTTTATTCCTTGCCCTTCTCTATTCACACAAACTTCATGTCTTTCGACATACCCAAGATTTACTTAGATATAATTCAACTATAATTCAAACTTTTTTTTAAAACTTTTTTTCCCATAAAAATAATTAATCAATTAATTGACTAGTTTTATTGATTAATTTCAAAATTGGTTTTTATTTGTATTTTAACAAAAACTGATTAACAAATCTTAACGAATTTTCTGTTCCTCTATATACATTGGGATTTTCTTATTGACTTCAAGGTGCTGAAAAAGAATATGTTTGTAAAAATTTTCTATCACCCTCCCATTTCAAGGAATTTCATTTATACGTTTTGAATTATATAGGCAATCGTATAGCAACATAATTTGTCTTTCGGCGTGAGTGTACTGATATTTCTTTGCTGTTTAAGTCTTTTTACATACATTTTGCTTATAATTATCCTATTTTCCTCTAAAATATGTGAAAAATGTCTAGAGGTTATGTTAATTAACCTGATTCTTTTTGCTATATGTGCAGGGAGCTAACTTTGAAAAAGCATCAATGCGCTTTTACGCCGCTAATAAAGACTGCCTAGGAAATGTACTTTGGGTGTAAAGTAGTTGAACAAGATAAGAAATGGGCACTTTATTCTTGTTGTACACGATGTGCTAAAAATCTCCGTGCGTGGGTAAAAGGTACAAATATGAGTATGCCATTTGCTACACCCATGATATGGTGCGAGCCGAAGAATTATATAAATTACTGCTACTTTTGTATTAAAAAAATTAACGGATTCTCTGCAAAAAGCAAACATAAAATTGAGTACCCGAACTTACATTCAGCATTACTCAAGAATAATGAAATAATTTTGTGAGAGACTTAAATTTTTCAAAAAAATTCTCAGAACTACTTGGATAGAGATTATAAGGTTGGAATCTCTTCCAAAAGAACACTAATATCTATTTACCGAAATCGATATAAGAAATTTACGGTTTCTTTTTCCACTAAAGGTGATTTATGTTATTGTAATCATATAAGTGGTTTAATGTCTGTTTTAAATTGTCACTATAACTCGGAACAATGGCGATTGTTCATTGATGGTTCCAAAACCTGCTTGAAGGTTGTGCTACTCCATAATGTAAATGTCCTATCGTCTGTTCTAATAGCATATTCTGGCATAATGAAAGAATCTTATGAAAATATGAAGATACCGCTTCATGCAATTCATTACTCACATCATAATTGGAACATATGTGCAGATTTTAAAGCAATTGCTAATTCTCATTGGTATGCAACTAGGTTATACAAAATACTTCTGTTTCCTAAGCGAGAAGGACAGTAGAGCAAAACATGAGCATTATATCAAAAAGATGTGGCCAGAGTGCAAATAATATATTGCAGGTGAAAAAAAATATCAAAAACGTTCTTTTAATCGATAAAAATAAAGTTAATCTCCCACCTTTACACATAAAGTTGGGATTGATGGAGAACTTCATTAAAGTGATGAATAAAGAAGGGCTTGGATTTCAATATCTGCAAGAACAATTTCCATCGCTAAACTACGCAAAAATTAAGGAGAGTATTTTTGTTGGCCGACAAATTAGACACCTTAGAAGGACAAAAATTTTGAAGATTATTAAGTGATTTAGAAAAATCAGCATGGATTAATTTTTAAAATGTTGTGACAGCATTTCTTAAAAAATACTCGCAGTTCTAACTAAGGAAAATTAATTAAATCATGTTAAAAAGTTATAAAAATTTAGGATGTTTAATGTCATTGAAAATTCACTTTCTAGCATCTCATTTAACCCTTTATATCCTGAGTTAATTTTTCAGCTACTTTTTAATTGTATTTTTGCATCATTGGATAAGTTTTGGTGCAGAATAAACATAGGAAAGAGGAAAATAATTTTTATAGTGGTTTAGTGGTTAATTATGAAACTGTAACGACCATAAATTTTTTACCCTATGATATAAAATAAAATAGTAAATTTCAAATAGTAAACTTGAAATAAAATATAGGAAATGTTCATCTGTAGAGTATAGAAAATAATAGTACTAAATAACCGGTAATAAACCACTAAAATTACTCAAATGAAGAATAACATGCGTGTCAATTCTATTGCAAAATGGATTTCGAATGTAGCGTGGCAAATGTAAAATCCCTACAATGCAAAGAAAGAGGATATGTGCTTGAATATGCCATCTCCTGCCTGCTGTCAGAAATACACTCTTTGTGCCATTGTGAATACTGTTAGGAAAAACGGTGATATTACGAATATATATATATATATATATATGTGTGTTTTATTAAAGTGGTACTTATAAGTATGGTCAGGATAAAAAGGGTTAAACTTTTTCCCTGAAAGTATAAGAATTGTGAGCGACGAGCATGGAGAGCGATTCCACCAGGATATTTATGCAATAGAAACCCGATATCAACGCAGGTGAACATCTACGTAATATGCTCGGAGATTACTGTTGGAACCTTATTAGAGACGCTAGTGATTGTATCTATAGCAGAGCATCCGTAGTTACGACATTTACCGCTACATAATATATGAAATTTGGGAAATTTCTTACGAATATCATTTCTTTTCACAAAAATTCTCTTACATTTTTCTGAAACTTTATGAACAATGTATATTTTTAGTGTTTTAAATATTAGTTTTAAGCTTTATAAGTGTTTATTTAACCGTTTATTATTATTATTATTAGTATTGAATAAATACTAAAAAATTGAGATTTTCAAGATTTTGAATTTTTTAAAAATCTGTGGGTGATGGAATATTTTTAAGGTCATATTCTTTTTCAGCCCCCCCCCCCTAAAATATAAAAGTCACCACTTACTTAATGAGGAGCAGAAACCTTGTTGATCAGTGTAATTTGTGATGATTTTATCAATCGATTCATTTGAAGAGGACACTGTTTGTTTATACCATTTACGGTGAATTAATTCAACTTAATAAGCAAACTTATATAATTCAACTTAAAAATCTTATTTTAAAAACTGTTTTTCCATAAAAATATTTAATTAATTAATTAATTAACTAGTTTTATTGATTAATTTCAAAATTGGTTTTTTATTTATATTTTAATATTTTGTGATGATTTTAGCAATCGATTCTTTTGAAGAGGACACTGTTTATATCTTTTATAGTTAATAAATTCAACTTAATAAGCCAACTTATATAATTCAACTTATATAATTAAATTAAAAAAACCTATTTTAAAAACTGTTTTTCCATAAAAATATTTAATTAATTAATTAATTAACTAGTTTTATTGATTAATTTCAAAATTGATTTTTATTTATATTTTAATTATTTTGTGATGATTTTAGAAATCAATTCTTTTGGAGAGAACACTGTTTATATCCTCAACAGTGTATGAGAATTTCCAAGAGTTGGAAAATTTAGTTTTGAGGATTTCAAATATTCTACTTTATGTTCTACATTCTTTACAGTAGATTTTCAACTAATAATTTGTTTTAACTACAATTATATGATGGCCTGTAGTCCAATGTTTGAAACGATAATAAATGAAAAAAAGGTTAGAGAGCACGAAAAAATTTCATGATCTCTATATAGAGATGAAATTTTAGACTTTTAGACATAGACTTTAGAATATTAGACATATCAATTTCTATATCTATATATATGGGACAATTAATTTTAAAGAGGTTCAAAGTCACCTCTTTCTTTAGCAACGATAACAGTTAGTTGCTTCTGTAATCCATTTCCGTTGTGCATGAAGAGACACTTTGCTATTAATCTTGTTCCCACCAATTATAATTTCACTTTTCATTTTAAAAGTAATCGAAGGGTTTGTCAGCAACATTTTGCTATTCAAATAACATTACATAAAAAGAAGAGTGGCATTGGTTCAAATACGGAGAAAATGGTGACATTTAAATGTCACCTTTAATGGTTAATGTAATGATTTTTACACTAAAATGTTCATTCAGCGCTTCTAAAACACCAGCCGGACGATATGATTTTGCTCCCTCTTGCATAAATTACGTCATTATTACGTCATATATCTTGCACTATTACGTCATAACTTTGAAGAAGTTGAACCTCTCAACTTTCTGTATCATAGAAACTCGACAGAGTTTCTCGCCAAGCATAAGAAACAGCAATGCATTGAACAGTAAATGAAAGGAATTTCCGCCAATGGATGCCAAACGATTTCACAATTTTTTTTTTTTTTTGCACTCTGTCTAGTTTATATTTTGCGGACGGGACAAAACGGGTTTTTGACACATCTATATCTCGCGTTCTATTTATGATAAAAACAAAATTCTTGATTCTATGGAATGGGGCGTGCTAAGTGACTAAGAATTCAAAAGTAAAGTAAAATCCGACGAATAGGTTTTCAGTAAATGCGATTTTAAAAGTGCTGTTTTTTGCACTTTTTAAATCTTGTTCAGACCAAAAACTGTTGACAGGGCTACAGCAATGTGTAATTATCGGATTTTTACGCGGTTTACGTCATTTTAATTGTTTTTATGAGTAGTTCAAACCTTTGTAAGTTTCATGTAAAAATATTAATCAGTTTTTGATTTATATCAGTTTAAAGTTATTGATTCCTATACTTAACATAGAGCAAAAAACTGTTGGCAGGGCTACAGCAATGTGTAATTATCGGATTTTTACGCGGTTTACGTCATTTGAATTGTTTTTGTGAGTAGTTCAAACCTTTGTAAGTTTTATGTAAAAATATTAATTAGTTTTTGATTTATGTCAGTTTAAAGTTATTGATTCCTATATTAACATAGAGCAAAAAAATATTAAATGACCCAACTGTTTTAGGAATGGTCGTATACACATGATATTAAGATATGTTATTACAGTCGACCCAAGTAAGCTTCCTATTATAAAAAAATAGTAACATTTAAGGTTCGTTTACAGCGTCTCACAAAAATTCTTTTGATATAGGGCTAAAGAGTTGTGTAATTATCCGATTTTTACGTGGCTTGCAGCATTTGAATTGTTTTTATGAGAGTTCAAATGTATAATATTTCGTGTAAAAATATTAATTAGTTTTTTATGTATACCACTTTAAAGTGATTTATTCGTATACTTAAGATGAAGCAAGGAAATATTAAATGGTATAACTCTTTTCAAAAAGAACGTATGTGCATGATGTTAAAATATGTTACTACGAACGACCTAAGTTAGCTTCCTATTGTAAAACAAAATTGTAGAATTTACTGTTCGTTTACAGGGTAACTCAAAAGATTTTTTAATAAGACTAAATAGATGTGTAATTAGCGAATTTTTACGTTGAAGTACTTGATTCCTGTACTTAACACAGAAGAAAAACAATAGTAAATAGCATAACTTTTGTCAAAATGGCTATATACACAGGATATTCAAATATGTTACTACATCCGGTTCATTTAAACTCTCTATTGTAAAGCGGCATTGAACCATGTACGTTTCGTTTACAGGGTCTCTTAGAAGATCTTGATTACATTACAACCGATGTATATTTACTTAGTGAGATGTATTTTAATGATTTTATACTGTCTCAATCTCTGTAAGGTTTTATTATCTTGCTTTAAAATTTAATAGGAGTTCATTTTGTTCGCCTGAAAGCTCGTCGATCTTAAGCTCTAAATCTATTAAAATATAGTATTTTCATCGATTAAAAAAAACTGTGTTTATATATAAATAAATAATTCTAGCGTATCAGGAATTGATTACAAAATTCCAACTTTACATTCATGCGCAGAGTAATAGAATGTAAAAATGTTGCTACCCCAATATTAGAAGTTTTGCGTTTAAATATTTGCCGTTCATCGAATCTCCGGCTATGACGAACTTAAAATGCTCTAAAAACGGGCCTAGAGCACAATAAAAAGGAAATAACTTCTTAAATTCTCCATAAAAATTAAAAATTCTAAATTTCGTATACAATAGGTGATAGGTAATGAACTGTTCGGTTTACAAACAAATCAGTTAACGAACACTTTCGCGTGAGATTTTTATGTTCGGATAACGAACACTTTCGAGAGATTTTTATGTTCCGAGAACGAAGACCTCACCAAACAAATCCATGATGAAGCAGTGCCGTGTTTCATATTTGCCGAGCTATACTTATTGCCTCTATTGTCGACTTAGAGAACATTTTACAGGTGCATACATATGTCCTAATTAATTGATGGACTGCCAGGGATTGGGGATCTATATTTTATGATCCCCGAATTGGAATGGACAGACTAGAAACATTAATTATGTATTTTGTGTCTTCGTGTATTTTGTGCATTTAGTAAATATAATCCTTTTTGGTTTAATCACGCTCCTTTTTAAAATCTAATTTAAAGCTTTATGAATTATCAGATCAAAAATTTTAATAAAATTTTACATCTTTTTAAACTGTTCAATATGTAAACGCTTTAGTCTTTGCGGTATATTTACAAAATCACACCAAATTTTGGAGTACATGTCATCCTACGAACAGTTTCTATTTTGAAATCACTTTAATAGTTTTTATACTTTTGCAAAAGTTGCGAATCTTATATTTTTCCGATTCTCAGAACGTTGAGTTAAAAAACTTCAAAAATAAAAAAACTTTTAAGGTGCTCAGTAATTTTCAAAAATAATATTTAATAAATTAGTATAAAAATACCTGTGAATTACAATGGGTCGTAGAAAAAAAAATTGATTATTCTCGGTAAAGTATGTGATGGTGAGAAATACCACCATCTAGATCTAAACTAGCACACACTATAAAAAAAAAAAGTATTTGGTTTTTTTTCTGCATATTAACAGAGTATTTGGTATCATTTTAATCAGTGAACAGTGAACAATACAAATTAATGATCCATTTTAGGATCAGCGCATACAGATAGATAATTGTGGAACAAAGTGAACCACGGCAGTCAAGGAAATATTTGGTTTTCCGTTCCCACGAATGATTTAACTACACCTAATAAAAATGTCATGGAGAAAATTGTCAGAACAATAATATGACACATTTATTTATGAGAGCTTAAATAGGCACGAAGACCTCACAAGTCAAAGCATCTTTACCTCCCAGACACAGCACGGCGTCAAGAGGAATCGCTATTGTACCGACGGACCTATGAAACACTCAAGGGGAGTACCAAATTTCTCCCGCATGCCAATGGGCATCTCTCTAAAATCAGAGGTATGGCCGAAACATGCAAATTTTCAAGAAGTTAAAACGTATAAGGCCTTAATTTTATGTGAAAAGAAAAAAATGGTTCCATCCCTTTTTTTTTGCTCCACGAAAAGAATGTGATTTTTCTTGAGAGTTCAGATTCAAAAAAGATGGAAAAGTAGAAGGTTGACTGCTCTCTAATTAAAAAAACAGATTTTGAGTGTGTGTGCCAATAGATGGAAATGTACGCGCTAAGAAAAAGCGAAAACGCGTCAGCCATTACCTCCTGCTGTCAACGTTATCTAGTAATATAAGGTAACAAACAATCTTCCTTCACCATTGTTCCATTTTATTTAATTAAGCTATATTCTTTTAATAATACGAATTTAAGTGTGTATGAAGATCCTACCCCGATCTAAACATAAAAAGGCTAATCAAATAAATACTTCTAGGGTATGGAACTCTGCCTTTCAAAATCGAATTTTTTAATTCAGTAAGATAAACTGTAATTCTCAGAAAATAAATGTTGAGAATACAGTTCTCAACTAGGATTGAATATTTTATTTTTTTTAAACATTTATGTTTGTTTTTAATCATATGCTTATAATTACCTTGTAAATAAACTCAATTTTATATTCAATTAATTTTAGTCAGTTTTCCTTTTGTTTACTTAATTTATTGAATTAATATTAAGTCTTTTATTTTAGGAAATGTTTTCTTTAATATTACAATCTAGGTTTTAAAATAAGCCATTATATATTTAATGTTACATAACTCTCTGCAGGTAACCTTTGATGATTGTAATTGGCTCAAAGAGGATCCGAACTTCAAAAATAATTCACAACGCAACTTTTTCTTTTCTATAATTAATTGATAATTTGTCTAATAAAATTTTCTAAGTATAAATTATCATATCAGATCCTTAGAGTCATAGGTGCAAAATAAATACTATACGTCTCGGATAATTTAAAATACTCATATTAATCAATTAACAGCAATATAGTGGTAAATCCTATGCAGTCAGACTTAAATTCAAATAATTTAATTGATCACTCTGTAGCATTCCATCATAGGGTTTACCGAATGAGAAGTGGTACCGTTACCTCTTTCTAAATTATTTTAATATATTAATTTAATTTTAGAAATAGAACTTTAGGTTATTGTATAATTTTTTAAATATAAAAATATATATGCAATATTAAGACTAAAAAAAAAAAAAAATTTTTTTTTGCTAACATAAATGTTCTTAATTCTAATTCTTTTGAAAATTTTTTTTTTCCTCTTTTCAACAACTAATTAAAAAAAAAAAAAAAAAAAAATTTAAGCATTCATTGGGGAATCTTCATACACTCTGTAACATGCATATACCTGGCAATTCTTTTTGGGTACCTCACTAAATATATAATGATATATTAAATAATAATAAGTGTTATTGGATTGATTTGTATTAACAAAGAATTGAAAATATGACTTGTGTTACATATACTGCAACAGCAGCAAATATAAAATAAATACATAATAATGCTCAAATATTGAAATGATATATGTTATATATAATTAATTTCTCGAACAGTGCATAACAATTCACCATTGGGTATCTTTTATTTTATGTTAAACAATTTTTTTTTGCTCTCTCTCTATTTTATGATTTTTGTACTTTAATTGGATGAATAAGCGTAAAAGTCAAAGAATTAGTAGAATAGATACTGGTGTCAAAACTAGACAACAATTACGCGAATTAAATAATCAAACTGTAGACACTAATATTATTTGTAATAATAGTAATAATAATAATAAGAAAAAAAAGAAAGAGAAGAAAATTATAAATTCTGAAAAAGCTACTCCTAAAATTACTACAATGGACACCCCAAATGCAGATAGCCTAATTAATCTGATTCCATACTATGATGGAAAAAAAGAAGCAAATATTAACCATTTTTTCTTACAATTTGACAATCTCATCAATAAAACTGAATTGAATAATGATTCTAAATTAACTATATTAAAGGCGAAAATTGTAGGACCTGCTAAAGATAAATTGATGAGGGATCAAAATTTGTTCGTGGAACAGAACTTAGAAACCTTTAAAACAAAGTTAAAACAATTATTCGAACCCAAAACCACATTTCTAGAAGCGCAAAAGAAATTTTGCAATCTCAAACAAAAACCGGAACAAAACATGAACGAATTTATATTAGAGTTTAATGCGGCAGCAGACCTTTATCTAAAAAAAAGTGGGCAAGATATAGGAGCTAACAACAGCTCTACATTCATGGAAATGATCAAATTATCTCAGTTTTTGGAATCAATTCGTAGTGATTTAAGTCTGGAAGTAAGAAAAAACTCTCCGCCGGACTTTAAAACAGCGTGCAACATAGCCTTAAAATTAGAGGAGGCTTATTCACATGTCAATTTAAAGGACATCAACAACATTTCCAAAACTAAAGATTCTGATTTGTTAAATGAACTGCTTAAACTCAATGTAGAAAGTGCAGAGAATATAAAATTATTAACCGCGGAATTAAATAACATAAAATTAAAGGTAAATGCCACTAACAATGATACAACTAGGTTTTGCAAGTACTGTAAATCCACATCCCATACGAACCCACATTGTTGGTTTTACAAGGGCAACGAACAAAACAGCGGTAATTACGTGGACGAAAATAAAAAAATTCCTGAGAATATTCAAATCGAAAAACCAAATTTTTATCAAGGGGGAAACCAAGAAGCTCAGGGAAACTTTCAGCAAACCCCAAATTACACGCACCAAAACTTCAACCCTATGCAATATTCTGCTCCTCAGTACATGTACTATGCACCACCCCCACCCCACCAACAATTTATGCCGATATCATATCCCAGTTTCGGAAATTATGGAGGCAATTTCAACGAACAGAGATCATATGACCAGCGAAGAAATTATAGAGGGCATAGAGGGGGCTACAAGCAAAATAATTATAAAAAACATGATTATACAAAAAAAAATAATTCACAGCACACATTTGAAAACAATAAACAAGATAAAGATCATGATCAGAATTCTAGTAACAATAAGGGAAACTAAAGTCGGGACTTACATTCTCAAATACAAGGCACTTAATTGACCGAAAAAAAAGTGCTTCTTATTTTTCTACATTTTTCTGAAACTGCAGTATTTTAATTAGTTTGTAAACTACTGTAAAATTTTCTAATTTTTTTGTTTTTTGAATGTATATAAACGGAAGAGTGATATAAACAAAAGAAAAAGGAAAATAGACATGTCATAAATAATCTGATGAACACAATGTAAGGAAATTAATATAAAAGTTTCCCCGTTGCTATGGTAGCGACATGTATATTGGAATAAGTCACTCAATAAATTGTATAATTCTGTTATAGCATCACTATTATATATATATATATATATATATATATATATATATATATATATATATATATATATATATATATATATATATATATATATATATATATATATATATATATATATATATATATATATTATCTTTTCTTTTCTGAATAAAAATGGAATCTGTATAATTGAAATTAAATAGCTTACAAAAAGGAGTGATATCTCATCAAAAACAACTCGTTGTAAATGATCCCGCCAAGCCACAAACATAAAACGTCAGTCATAAAAAGAAGTGATATCACATAAAAAGAAGCGATATAGAAGTGCATACTCCGAGTCCCGTGTAACAATCTGTCACCACTCATAATGTTTCCAAAGGACTCGGAGTGAGGTACAGTATGTGAAAACTGCTTGGCGACCTGCAGGCTTTTATAATATATGCAGTATATCAATTTTGAAAATCGAAAAAATTAATTTTTAATTTTTGTTATATCACTTTAATAAATATTTTTGTATGCGAAAGAACTGACAGAATGGATTTTTCCCCAGATCTATGCGATTCCGCTTACGCTAGAATTGCTGCAATATATCTCAATTTAGTGAACGTTTATTATAAGGTGCATTGTTATTAATATGCGTATGATCATTATATATATATATATATATATATATATATATATATACATCTACATCTTTTTAAACTGTTCAATATGTAAACGCTTTAGTCTTTGCGGTATATTTACAAAATCACACCAAATTTTGGAGTACATGTCATCCTACGAACAGTTTCTATATATATATATATATATATATATATATTACAAACTCAAAATCTTTACATGTTTACTTAAAAAATCCTCTTCGTAAGAGTGGTGTTTTTAGTTTAAATAATGGTAAATAAAATCAACAAATTGATTTTTCAAGCTCATAAATAAGAAAGGACATGCAAACATAGAAGCTTCAACTTTTTACAATTTTATGGCAGAAAAAAAATAATATAGTCATATGTAATTGCCGGAAACACCAACATTATAAAAGCCTGCAGGTCGCCAAGCAGTTTTCACATACTGTACCTCACTCCGAGTCCTTTGAAAACATTACGAGTGGTGATAGATTTTTACACGGGACTCGGAGTATGCACTTCTATATTGCTTCTTTTTATGTGATATCACTTCTTTTTATGACTGACGTTTTAGGTTTGTGGCTTGGCGGGATCATTTAAAACGAGTTGTTTTTGATGAGATTTCTCTTTGTTTAGTACTCTATTGATAAAAACTAAGCCAAACGTACAATCAGTGATTGCAGGAATTTCTGTACCCTAATAGTGAAGATTTTGTTTGTTTAGGAAATAAATTTAAAGTAACCGCTCACCAAGAAAAACACACGTATCATAATTGCTATCTCGGAAGATCACGTTCACCAAGGTTGATTTATTTTACTCTTACATAGCACCATGTACATTTTTTTAAAATTATCCTCTGGGCTACCCTGTATATGGTCCAATTAATTACACATTAACTCAGTTAGGTGTTGAAACTATTACTCATACAAACACTCTTCTGGCATAAAATTAACATGCTAAAAATTTATCTCTCATATTGAAATTCAAAACTTTTGAAAGAAAATTTTCTTACTAAACTTAAAGTTTTAAATATTAGAACATGTAAGTGACGTATTAACTTAGACGTTCAATTAAATTTTAATTAATTTTCAACTAAATTGTTGGAGTTTGTAGTAACAAAAGGTACTGTAAAATTACACAATGTCAGTCTGGATCTTGTTGAAAGTATTAACTGTTTGACACATTATGCTTTAGTAATAAAACTAACAGTAAAATCTGGCTTAAAAATTATCTTAATGATTGATGATGTCGCGTTATTGATCTGTCCTTTACTTAGAAAGTATCCCCTTTTAAACAGTTTAACAAATTTAAAAGAAATGCATATTTTTACTGTTAACTATGCACCATTTTGGCATATTCGAAACTGAATTGCTGTTGTTTTTGAAAACATTTATAGAATTATTTTAATGACATATGTATACAATATTTTCCTTTGAAAAATATTTATATTTTAAAAATAAAGTTGAATGCATTACATATTGTTTTTTCAGAGTTTAAATATGAAAAAAAATGCTGAAACAATAAGGATATTTAGGTTTAATTTTAAGATATAGATATAATCTGTAAATTCGTAAAGATTGCATCTAAAAGTATTAAGTGCTTCAAGAGAACCTTAGGTGCAAATTTAAAAAAAAGCATATTTTCAAAGTTTTTTAATAATTGACTTTAAAGCATTCTTATTAGCATTGCTTACGTACGTATCAGCTGATATATTTCTTGTCCAACTCTCATAGTTATAGAAATTTTCTATATGGTTGGTTTTAAAATGCGTAAGAAATTATGCTCATTTTTACATTTATTTGTCAAAAATGGAATTTTTTGAAGGTTAAAAAATAGCATGTCCCTTAATAAACTTATTAAGTAGCTTTCATTACAAAAAGCTACCTATTGCTATACTCGGAGCCTGTATTCGAGGAAAGCAATTCCAAAAAATTGTGGTATATTTTCACCGATCATGACCCCCAGACACCCAAACCACCCTTCGTTCAAATGTTGATTTTTATATATAATATATATATATATATATATATATATATATATATATATATATATATATATATATGACATATGTCATGCTGTAACTCTCTTATTTATGCACCGATTCGCATGTGTCTCATTATGTGTATAGAAATGTCTCGACCGAGTTCGTTGGCCAATTTCATCCGCCATCTTGTTTCAAAATGGCGGCCAGTTAAAAAAAAATAATTTTAAAAAATTCAAAAAGATGTACAAAAAAATTATAAATTGAAAAAAAAAATGTTTCTGTTAAGTATTAGAACGTAATACAAGGATTCTGGAACATTTTTTGTTTTGGGCTATATCTTAAAAAATGGCTGAGATATGGCTGTTTGAACTTCTACGGTGACTGACATTTTGAAACAATCTGATTTTTTTTTAATGCTGTAACTCTCATGCTGAAATTCGAAAACAAATTCAGTATTAGCGAAACCCGGGATTGGATCTTCTATAATCGGGATCGAAGCATTTTAGCTTCGGGTGTTTGAGTAACATGAGTTGAATTTTTAAAAACATGGACTATGAAAGCTACCTTTTCCTCCCGGTACAGGTCGGAAGGACTTTTTTTAATTTTATTTTAAAGAAAGAAATAGGGGAAAAAGAACAACGGTAAAACAAAAATTCTACAGTCCATGTAACTTAATTAACAGATGGTTTAAAGGAACCAAGCATGCATTGCAAAGAAATTTTGAGCCATTTTTTAAAGATAACGTTAATGCTTTTCATTTTAAGAACCGGTTATATAAGTTTCTGAAATTACGGTGCTTGAGTAATGCATTAAATTCAATTGTATGTAATTTATCCTAGAAAATTATATAGCTTGTTTATTAGAATATTTAAAATTAAAATTTAATTCAAACGACTGCAAATCTTTGTTCACTTCATATTATTTAAGCTTCTTTCTGACAATAATTTTCAAATCATTAAAGTCATTATCTTAGTAATTATGACAAAAATCACAAGTTTATTTCTTTTGGAAAATTTAATTACATCTTAAAACAAGGAAAAAAATAAGGAAAAGATAATTAACAGTTAAACTGTAGTAAAATTTAATCCGAACATTAATTGTTTATTTTAGAAAGTACAAAACAATACAAATCAAATTAAGGTAAGTGTCATAGTTAATATCTGATTTGCATTTTATGAGCTTTTATTTTTAATTTTCCTTCAATTATTTGTTCCTAATCTTGGTTTAAAAAAATTTCTTAGTTTCATTTTTATACTATAATATATTGAATATTAATTAAAATAGAACACATCATAAAATAAGGTGGACGAATAAGTTTAACTTTACACATTTAATTCCTATCACAAAACATAACTAGTCATTGGGGGCCACCCTAATACTTACCCATCATAGATATATATAATATAAAATATGAAAATAAGACATGTGTGAACTATTTATAAAACGCATTGCAATTCGAATAAAATTGTGGTTTGATGACGTCATAAACTTTAAATGCTCTATTACTGATTTGCCATTGTTATATACTAAGTACAAACCAAATTTCAAGTCTCTATCTCGATTTGTTCGGGAGATAGAGCGTTTACAGACACACAGACACACCCAGACAGACGGACGACATTTTTTTTCTATAAATATGTTTTTCGGAATATCCAGTATTGAAACGCTTAAATCCGTCAAATTTTTTTTTCGATTTTCAAAACGATTTCAAGACATACCCTATACTACGTATGATGGGTAAGTAATACGTGCATCACAACATCAAGACGTAACATGACTGCAAGTATATTCCATGGCTAATGCAGTAAAAATAAACTTATGAATATAGATGTCGCTAGCGGATGGCGGACTTACAATTCTTACAATTATTTTGTGGGGCTGCCATCTATAACTTATTTTCTGAAGTAAAAACACCACATATACAAACCTGTAAACTCCGCCTAAATAAGAAAATGTATCACTAAATTAAAATGAATCTGATTAGAATATCGTTGTTTTTTAACTTCATGCCGCACGCGCTAAAGTAGAAATTCAAATACAGCTCCTATTATTATTAGTTTTGCCATTTTGGTCCTTGATGTGTCTGCTTTTTAGGTGCGTTCGTAATTATATAAGTACGTAGCACCTATAGTCGTCGCTTGGTCCGTCCGTCTGTCCGCCCGTCTGTCTGTCTGTCTGTCTGTCCGTCCGTCTGTCTGTCTGTCTGTCCGCATATAACAACGCAAGAACTACCCAACCAAATGGTTTGCAATTTAAAATATATTATCTTTGCAGAATGTTGTCGAGACATTTCAAATTTTATTAAAATCGAATCAAAACTTTAGGAGATATTAATAAAAATATTTATTAAGAAATTTGAATTTTTTTTTTAAATCGGTGCTTTTTTGTTATAGGAGCTTCCGAAGTTGAATCGTCAAGCGACCGAGATACTTATTTTATGACAGAAATTAATCTGCAGACGATATAATTCATTTCACAGCATTAAAAATCATCAAGATCTGAATATTTATATAACTAGCTGATACATATATATCTGAATATTTATATAACTAGTTAAGATATTTGTATGAACAGTGTCATAAAATATATACTTAACTAGCTGTTTAACCCGTTCTACGCAAGGGATATCATGAATTTAATTCTAAAACGTGCGTACGAACGCACCTCGTTTGTAACGCTTGACGTACAATTTCCAACTTGTTTTATTTTATTTTATTTTATTTTATTTTATTTATTTTTTAATCATTATTATTATTAATCTGGAACTTCTTGATATTAAGTACACTATATCTGGAAAAACGATTGCGAAGAGTAGTGGATCAATTGCAATATTCAAATTTATAAACTTAAAATTTTTTTAAACAAGAACGAAAAGTCGCGCACAGGCATAAATTATGCAACACTTTCCAACACAAACAGAATACTGTAATAATAGACTCCATTCTTTCATAAAATGACACAAAATATCCAAATAGAGAATTAAAAAAACACATAACTCAATAAAAATCCATTTTCAGTAATTACTATCCATATCCTGCAATGTATCAGAATTGTTTTGTGCAGCTCCGTATATGATCCATAGAACTTATACACACCACATTACACACTAAAAATTAGATAGGTTTAAAAATTCATACCACAGCGGAAAACGCACTTCCAGCAATTATCGGTAATCCTTTATCCGAATTCTTTTGTGCATATCTCTAAATGAAGAGTAAATGCTAAACATTCCGTAATCTATAGAAAACATGTTGTAGTGAACCGCAGTGATTTTTTTAAATTCCATTATGTTTTAACTATCATAACATCATTAAAATGAATTTTCTCCATACATCATAATGTAATGGAATTATTTGTGAGTCCCTGTAAACGAACTATAAAAGCTACTTATTCTATACTCCTGGGAAAGCATGTTGTAGTCCACTTCAGTGATGTATATTAATCTCATTATGTTTTAAATATCGTAACATCAATAAAATGCACCACCATTTTTTTGCCCATAAACCATAATGTAACGGAAATATTTTGTGTGCCCGTGAACGAACATTGAACTATAAATATACCCGTCATTTTCAATACCGAATATTCTACAGCAGACCTCAATAACATATAAAGATTACATGGCAATAGGATTATATTTATCAGAGTTAGATTGAGGCTAGCCAGCCAGCCGGACAGACAGATAAACAGAATTCCTATGCACTTTTCGACTGCGTTGGAAAGTGTTAAAAAATACTGAAAAAAAACTGTTTTTTATGTAAAAATAACACATTCGAATTCGTGTAGCATAATTAACATAATGTTTGAAAGCAACAATACAATAAAATAAATCCATACATTGTCATAAAATAAATTTTTATGGCAACGTTTTTAAAGATAACTTTTGTATTTTCCTTTTTAAAAGCATTTTAAAAATGCTCTCCAATAACGTTACTTCTATTGCGCATTCAAACTTATTGAAAACATTTAAAACTAGTCGGTTGTGCCAAACCCAAAACTTTCTTCTTTCTCATACAAGTTTCACATACACCAAAAACGAATCAGCACCAATTTATGTCAAAGTCGAACTGAATCAAAAGTTTTATTAAATTCCGTGCATTAGTTCTTGAGGTATGACTATCGCTAAAATCGTGTAAAACCAGAAAAATGCAGCATAGAAGCGACATCCATTGGGAGATTTACACCGTAACATAACTTATGTCAACGTTTAACTGAATCTGAAGTTTGATGAAATTCTGTGCACTATTTCTTGAGACATAGCTATTTTGGAAAATCATAATTAAAGTAGCATAGCAGCTCCACCTGTTGGGCTCTTTACACCAAAACGTAACCAGCATCTAGGTATGTCAAGGTCTAACAGAATCTGAAGTTTGATGAAATTCTGTGTATTAGTTTCTGAGATATAGCTATCGTGAAAATCATGAAAAAAGTAGTATAGCTGCGCTACCTGTTGGGCTGTTTACACCAAAACGTAAGAATCGTCTATTCACGCTACGGTCTAACAGAATCTGAAGTTGGATTAACTTATGTGCATTAGTTCTTGAGATATAGCTTTCAGGAAAATCTTGAAAAATATAGCATAACAGCGCCACCTGTAAGGCGATTTACATCAAAATCTAACCAGAACCAATTTATATCAGGGACTAACTGAATCTAAAGTTTATTAAATTTTCTGCATAAGTTCTTGAGATAGAGTGTCCAAAAATGTTTTGTCACATACAGACAGACGGACGGATGGACAGACAGATAGACAGGCAGACGGATGAACAGACAGACAGACATTTTCTAAAAACAGTCAAATCGTGTTCAGGGCCTTCTAAAACGTATAAATTTGTCGAAAACCGTAAGTCGAAAATTTTCATGAATACAATACTTTCTTCTTGTAAAGATAGAAGAAAGTAAAAATGACTGTTCGAAATTCAATAAAATATTATCTGTTTTATATATTTCAATATCTTGCTTTTTAGAACAATTTATCTTGACTCGACGCTAAATATAATTTAAAAAATAGCTTTTAATATTATTTTCCTTATTAGGGAATTTAAAAAATGATTCAGATTTGTTTGAATAAAAATTAAAACTATTTATAATTCAAAACTTTTTCGAACGTACCAAAATCGGTTTTTACTTTGGAATATTTAAGCATCCTACTGAAAATAATTTTCCAAAAACAAAATCCTCATCTTAGCAACTTTCGAAATAATACGTTTATTTGTCCAGGAAACTTTAATTTCATCTTGAAACTAAAATAAAAAGGAAAAGATAATTAACTTACAGAAAATGAACATATTAGGATTTAATCCAAGCATTAATTGTTTGTTCGGGAAAGTACAAAACAATGAAAATTAAATCTAGGTAAGTGTCAAAGAAATATTTAATTTGCCTTTAATTAACTTTTTATTAACTTTCCTTTAATTATTTTATATTAATCATGCTCTGTAAAATATCTTACTTGCATTTTTATACACATTTGAAAACACCGATTAAGTAATGAAATTGGTCTCGAAATTAGAAAGTAAATCTAAAAATCTTGCTGTTCCTAATTTTAAAATGGACTTCAAATACAGTTTTTCTTTTTAACACTTTCCAACATAGTTGAAAAGTATTTATGACTTCGGTTTGTCCGTGTGCCTGTCTGTGTGTCCATCTCTCTGTGCTTTAATTCTCATAAGTATAATATTGACATTATAAGTATTGATTATAAGTATTGATTATAAGTATATTGATTATAAGTATTATTGACAGTTATTATTAAGGTTTACTATAGCATGTTCATTACTGCAAATGGACTGTGCGGCATTTATAGTTCGTGTACGGGGACACTTAAAATAGTCTCGATACATTACGATCTGTGGGGAAATGGTTTGCAGGATATTTTATTATGTTACACTATTTCAGAATAATTAAAATGATAGCTATAACTGACAAGTAAAGGTATTACAGTCTGTGGCGGCAAATTTCGATTTTTATAGCTCCATTCGATTCGTATCATCGACCTAAGTAGTTTGCTACCTCGCATATCGGCTATTGAGTTTTGATAATGACAGGGGACCGGGTCAAAGTTTAAAATTTCGTTCATTGGAAACCAGTTGCCGTCAAAGAAATATATAAGATTTAAATTTATTTATGGTTCTTACACTGACATGCATTGATGTAGTCAATTTTTGACACATTGTTCATTCCGAAGAAGTGAGTAAAACAAAAATATTTCTCACAGTGCGTACAATGAGCAAATGCTTCTTCAGCTGACTCGACGACGCATTCAAAACAGCTCTGCTTTCATCATAACTTGCGAAAACCTGCCTGTCAAGTAGCATACGAATATTTTATCTGCAATTACAAATTCTTATAATAACAGCAATACTATAACCTTATAGTAGTTATTGAGTAGTAAATTGTAGTAAAAACAATTAGTAAACTTAAATCGCACTTATTTCTTTGAAGTCATTTGTTCGTTTTACCCTGAACGAAATTTCGAACTTTGATCCGGTTCCTTGTCATTATAAAAACTCAATAGCTGATGTGCGAGATATAAAATTACTAGGCCCGATGAGACGAATCGAATGAGCTATAGAAATCGAAATTCGCCGCCACAGACTATAGTACCTTTACTTGTGAGGTGGACTACAACTTATATTCTTTAGAGTACAGATGGAGTAGCATTTATAGTTTGTTCACAGCGACGTAAGAAATAATTATGGTCTATGGAAAAATCGTTTGTGGTGCATTTTAATGATGTTAAGATACTTCAAACATGATGAAATTTATACACAGTACTGAGTTGGAGTACAACATATTTTCCACAGACTATGGAGTATTATCGTAGAATTTATCGCTCATTTACAGGGGCATACAAAATAATGTGGTTACAGATTATGTCGGTCTCGGTTTTTCTGAACGCCTGTCTGTCTGTCCGCCTTTATCTGCTTTAATTCTCGTAAGCATAATAGGATTGTTGTGTTAGTGACAATTGGTATTAAGGTTTACTATAGCATGTTCGCTATTGAAAATGGACTGTGCGGTATTTTTAGTTCGTACATTTAAAATAATCTCGATACATTACGGTCTATGGGAAAATAAATAATTTGGTTGCAGATTATGAGTGATAATTTATGGAAGTTTAGTTTCAACTGTGATATGCATTTTTAGACTTATTTTTAGTGTATTACGTGGTGTGTATAATTGTATAGATCAAATACAGGGCTGCATAGAAAAATTCGCATACATTACCGTCTATAAACAATAATTGATGAAAATAACTGTTTACAGCGTTATATGTTTGTTTTTAATTGTTTATTTATATATCTTTTTTATTGTATGGAAATATAATGTAATTTCATAATAATATTCTCATAGTGTTAGAAATGATTTCTTAATCTATGCTTGAAGTATAGTTTATCGTTCTTGGTAATAATAAATTTTTCTATTTGGGCCTTCCAGTCTTCGACTTATGTCAAGATTCTTTGTCTTTATCTGTGTGTCTTAAATTAATGTCTAACTGCTTCAAACTAAATATGGGATAGTTGGGAAAAGGATGAAAACAGATAAAAGTCAGTGGCTGATGTGTAATACTAATAGCAGGGCTCGCAGCGTTCCTAAAAAATTCTCACTTGCTACCACTATTTTAAAACAATAATCTTTATTGTAGACGTCTAATGCAGATATTAAAGAAATCTGCCACGATGATTTTTGATTTGAAATAGTATTAGGGAATGTAAAAAAATTAGAAATGCTGCAATCCCTGCAATAAGGAAAAAAGTAAAAACAGAAAAAAAAATAAAAAAGCCAATTTGTAAACAAAAGCAAAATACTGTAATATGTGGAAATTAATTTGTAGACGGTCTGAAAGGTCTAAAGTCAAAAATACATTTTTGCGATAGTTTCTTATAGCTTACTTTTACACTTTCCTTTTTATGAAGCATTTTTATAAGGCTCTCCGATAATGCCTACTTTCATGTGGTATAAACATACATTTGGGGAAATAGATAAAGGGGACAAAGGACGGTTAAAGATAGGTAAACTTTGTTCCAATTTCATACCTGAAAAAATTTCGAAATAAATTTCATGGTGGAAAAAATTTGTTTTTCAAAAGAAATGAAAGTTGTATTTAAAAATGCTCCATGATTATTTAAAATTATTCAGAATCAATGATTTATTTTAACATTGCAATTACATAAACACATACATTTGTTTTTACAGACATTAGCTGTTATTAGAATTAAAGCGAAAAGGAAAACTTTTTAACAATTTTGTACCAGCTGTCGTTGTGACCATACAGATTCCAGCTTACATAAAATGGCTCATATAGATTTCTAACATGTTAATAAAGTAAAACACAGTGTTTCACTTTTTAAAATGTATTTTATCAAATATTTGATTGAGAATTCAAATGATTAATGTACTTCGATAGGTTGATGTTTTGAATAATAAGGTCAGCGCAGGCTTTGTATAGAGAAAAATGCCTTGTAATTTGTCTCCTCGTTACAGGATACCATCAAGAATGCAAATTTGTAATGTTCTTTGATTAGCAAATGTCTGAATTCAGACAACTGTGAGATAAATTAAAATTAATTGCGAGGATATTTAAAATCCCTTTTTTTTTGTATTTAAAAATATTTTTGCAAAAATAAATTATATGATATTTTATAGACTTCCGTGTCATTTTATACATGCTTTAAAAATAAAATACTTTTGATAAACTACTTTTTTGTGAAAAAAAAAACTCGTCCATATATTTAAATTGAAAAGAGCTTTCTCTAAGATTCACACAGGATTTTCCACACAAAATTGTTCTTATTGCAGATGCTTTAACTTTTTTTGAACGCTTCTCCCCTCGGAAACGGGAAACCTGTTTAGCTCTTATCCTGTCGGCTTAGAATTGCCCGGAAGCGAAAAGGAAGTGACGAAAGGAGCGAGCCTTAATCTCCATTTTTCCACGTGCTTTGTGTAAGAGCAGGCTGAATGAACCGGATTGCAAGGGAATTGCGGGGATTGAAAAGTGTTGATTGGAACGGGAGGGAGGTGTACTGTGACCATTGCATTGAAAGCTAAAGCTTTTTTTTAAAGATTTGACAGAAAGGTTTTGTTTTTTATTTAAATTTTCTATGTGATTTTTAACGTTGCTCTGAGTTTTGCTTCAATTTTCAGAGACCGGATCCGAAGACAGTGGGGCGTCCAATCCGAAGTTCGTTTAATTCGTGGTCCGCGTGGAATAAACCGATCAGCGTAGCGGGCGAAGCTTCGCTAATTTATTTTAAGTTGGGATTTAATTTATATGTGGTGAAATAAGACATCACGGAATTAATAAGTTTTTATTTTTTTATATATTTTTATTTTTATATATTATATATATACACTGCTCAAAACAATTAGGGGAGCACATGGTTTTAACGAAATTACACAAATACTTACACCAATACGTAACTTAAATTAAAACATCCATAATTTAAAGCATAGCAGAAAACAGAAAAATTAAAACTTCATATGCAAATCAAAGTTCATGACGTCTAAAACAAGAAAAAAGAGATAAGTGAAGAAATCAGGATTTCGCAGAAATGTCTGTTTCACTGTCTCCGTTGCAAAAATCAATTGCTCAGCTTTTGTTTTGAGAAAAGGGTGATTTCAAAACGTCACAACAACGTGATTTACCGGAATCCATGGCTTGGCGTATTAGAGATAGACTTGAATCCGGGCAAACACAACGAATGTAGAGGACGCTATTGGAGTTGCAAGAAATGTCCTTGCAAGGCTGTGGGATCGATTCCAAGAAACAGGAAATGTTAGATGTCGACCAGAGCAAGGTCGACCACGTGCACCACAGCAACGGATGACCGATATATCCTGTTAACAGCTCGTCGAGACAGAAAAGGGGATGATACTCAGTTGCAAAAACGGTAGCTCTTGGCAACACAACGGAAGATGTCCAGCCAAACAGTGCGAAATATGCTTCATCAGGGTGGTCTCTATGCACATAGACCTTCCGTTGACCACAAGCCACTGTGCGGCCCGAAGAAGTTGGGCTGCTGAACATCAAGATTGAAGGCAATGGATTGGAATCAAATGCTGCTTCCCTATTCAGTCTGGAGTGTGACACTGGACGTGTTTTTGTTTGTAGGGAAAGGGGCACTCGAAATAACCCCACATTTTCTCGTGAAAGATCACATTATAGACAAGGTGGGTTGATGGTATGAGCTGGAATCAGCATAGGTGGACGTACGGACCTGCATATCATTTGAAATTACACTTTGACGGCCCAAAGGTATACAGACGTGATACTGAGACCTCCTGTCATACCTTACGCTTCACCCATGGTGATTCCTTTATTCTCATGCATGATAATGCCTGACCGGATACAGTTCGTCTGTTGGAGAAAATGGTTGAAACTGAAACAATACAGCTTATGGAATTGCCAGCATGCTTTCCTGACCTGAATCAGATCGAGCATGTTTGGGAGACACTCGGACAACACATTGCAGTAATACGAAGGCTTTCGTTTATTGTCTGGGACAAGGAGATTGCAATTCTTGAAGATTGGAACAGTATTCTTCAAAATCTTATCGATAACCTCATCACATCCATGGAAAGCAGGTGTGCAGCAGTCTTAGCTGTTAGAGGGGACCACACGCCGTATTAAACAACTTGCATCATTACTAAACAATACTTTTTTTGTAATTTACATGTAACCAAATTGTTGCCCTAAACCATCTTTTAATGTTTTTTCCATCCTTTCAAAGAATTAAAGCTCTCTTACAATTTTTTTGCGTCTTATTTTCTGTATTACGAATTGATACACGTGTACTCCCCATTTTATACCCATGCATGGCTGTCTCGCAAGGTTATCTTCTTTTATTTGCTTGTTCCCCTAATTTTTTTGAGCAGTGTATATATATATAAGTATCTATTTTTTTTATTTTTATATTGCTGTTCTAATTAAATATTACTGAAACAATAGCAGGAATAAAATAAATGAAGCAAGAATAATTTTTTAATATCTAGCAAAGCCTTCACCAAGTGTACTTTTCAGCAAGGGTTTGAAGAGTCCTTGAATGAAGCATGCCAACTTCCTTCAGAGAACACGGTTCTGCTTTAACTTAACTTCGATTTACATGACTAAAACGTTTTTATTGCACTGAGAAGAGACTAACATTGGTCCGAAACGTCTACAATATTTTTATTGTTTTTAATGTATACATTAAAATACATTAAAAACATAACAAATACACTAAAAATTGTCTGATTATAGGGTTTAATTCTTTATATAACTGCCCCCTTGAACAGATGTAATGTTCACAGTTCTTAAAATAATGTCTAATTATTAGATTTGGTGTTATCCCACGTATTTTCACCTCATTTGACCGTGCTGTTTCCCACTGGGAAATTTTCCTGCGAGGCAAAAAATGACCAATAATACAACAATAAATGCCAAGTATGTTCTCAGGAATTAACAATAGATATCAAACGAAATGCGAAAAAGCTGTATGTTTAAAATGTTAAGATGTTTAAGATTCTAAAAAAATAATTCTCAGAGCAAATGGGTTAAATTGTCTAAATATTAATTTGCCTCGTAAATATTAGTATAATTTTATTTATCAAATATCATGTCTATCGGTGAGAAGAAAATTCAGCTTGAAAACCTCTATTCTAAATGATTTCACATTCTAATGATATTTTCTCACTAAATGAAAGTGTCATAAAATAATTGAAACAAATTTACAAAATGAAAATGTTTGAAAAAAATAAATATTTTTTAATTTATTACAAAGCAAAGTCTATGTAATGAATGTGGTATTAGTGATTTTATCCAACTATTGTTTAGCTTTCTAAGTTCTAATAAAAAGTAAATTTCTTCAAATGAGTCATGATAAACTTATCTTTGGAATTTCTAAAACTATTAATGGGTGATTAAATGAAAGCTTAAAGTCGATTTTGTTATGTTAATGAAAGTTTTTAAAAATGATGCATTTATTTAACCATACAAACTGAGCAACTTTTTTATTTTTTCCTTTGTTACATTTCATATTGCACCTATTTTTTATTTGAATCGACAATAAAATTTATGATATTTTAAAAATATTTATATTAAAGAATGTTACTATTTTTTCCCTTTATCTTCTGTTTCACCAGAAGATAATGTTTATTGTTAATTTGTTTCAGCTCGATTTATTTTAGAAATTTATGATATATTTTAAAGTTATTTTTATTCTAATTGCTCATAACACTTATAAATATTGCGGATTAATTTAACATTTCACTTTCGAAATACTTAGAAGTATCAGTCTTGAAAAGGTGATAGTTTGGTTCTATTATAGCAACATTAAATTAATACATAATTAAATTGCATTGTATTTACTAATGCAATTATAAAAAGACTTTAACGTTTTAATACCTATTATGAAATGTATCGAACGCTGAAACAATTTCAGAATGAATGAAATCATATTAATAAACTATTAGAGAAAAACTGACAGCGAAATCAACCTTTTATATCTATTGAACTAGTGAACGGTGACAAGTGATATGCTAGATTTTGACAAAATGCCACACAAATGATAATGGCAAATGCAAAGTAATTGGTTATAGTGTTCCTACCCATTCATCACGACTGTCAGTTTCATTTGCTTGCAATGAATTAAGAGTTATGATTAGAGAATAAAATCCCGAGCTTAATTTAAAATAACGGGATTTTGGGATTGCATAAATGAAATCCCGTAATCCGGAGATTTTGCGAACAATGATTTTTTAAATATCATTACTTTTTCTCCAATAACTAAATGGAGTAATTTTTTATAAATAGTAAGTTATGTAAAAATATAGTTTACGCTTTCCGAATAAATATGTTATTCTCTTTTAATAATATTATATAAAAGAAAAAGTAATAAATTTATTTGTGTTACGAAGTTATAATAAATGTCAGTTGATAAACTATGCTATTGAATGTTCAAAATAAGATGATAGAAAAAAATATTTAGTTTTTTTTCCCTTTTTGTCAAAATTAAATTTTATTTTCAATAAAGCAAGATGCTAAAAATTTTCGTTCCGATTCAACAATTATGGGTGATTATAATAAGAAATACTGTTAATACAGTTTTCTATGGAATCCTGCTCAGCCTTGTAATTAGCATGCTTATAACCAAGATGAAAATTTCGGCTTTAATTTTATTCCATGTTATACTAATGTGAATAAGTAAAATGTTTAGTCTAACATCCACTAAAACAGAATCTGAGTACTTTCCTTTTAGACGGATTTTACTTAGACAGGGTGACATTTAATTAACCTACAACTTTAAACTGAAATAACTTCTCAGAACCTCACTAGATGGTGGCACGAATGCGTGCAGTGAGAGAGGGCATAAAAGGAATTTGTTTAGTGTCAGATTAAAGTATTTTTGAAAATGTCTCCCAAAGCGTCATATTCAACTGAAGATAGTATTTTTATTGTTAAAAATTGGTATTTATATGGTGAAAATGCAACACTATTTCTACGAAAGTGGTCTTCAACATTCAGAAACCGACCTAAGCCTTCTAGAGCAATGGTAAGAGATCTGATAAGAAAATTGGCCCACTTTATTCACTAGATATGAATCCATATGATTTCTATCTTTTGGGTCATACGAAAAATTCGGTTTACAAGAAGAAGCCAACAGACCTTATTAGCCTCAAAAGTTCCATAACTGACTCATTTTCAAGCATAGAAAAAGAAACGCTCGATTTTGTTACTGGCAACTTTATGACTAGATTGCGCTATTGTATCACCTCTAAATATCCTCACTTTGAAAACCTTGTGCATTAATTACCTTTTCGACGTTCTTTTCAATAAAAATTTTTTTTCTGTGCTATCTGCAACGATTCTTGTGTTATTTCATTTTAAAGTTGTAGGTTAATTAAAATACACCTTGTACTTTCTCTTAAGAAAGTTCTCCTCGAAGACAACTCTTGGCAATTTGATTCTAGTTGACTACTGCCAAAACACATGCATAATATGTGCATTCATATTATAAATAATGTTCGCAGAGTAATCCATTCTCAGAAATACCCTAACGCTCCTCAGTGGGCTAAAAATTCAGATCGCTATCGTATTGGTTACAAAATGTTTAATATTTTCTTTTTCTCGAAGTTTGTCTTTAAATGATTAATTCAATAAATGTCGTAAATGATTAGTTTTGCTTTCCGTTGTTTACATATCTTTTAAGCTGAAATTCCTTACAGGCGTTACTTAATTTTCCTTCAGTTATAACATTGTTAAATTCATACATAAATGAAGTAACACAACGTACAAATGCATTACATTTATAAATGAAATAGTAAAGTGGCGTTTTAGCGCTGTAGCATACTATATAATGTAGTGCACACTGAAACAATCACAAAAACATCCTAATAAACTATTAGGTAAAATTTGTCGGCAAAATAAACGCTTGTGGCTAAACTGAATAAGTAAATGGCGACATTTTCAGTATATGGTGATAGATTATGGAACCATGCCTCATAACCAATGTTGACAAATGTAAAGTAATTGCTTGTAGTTTCCCTACTCATTCATCAAATTTATTACAATGACCTGCCAGATACTAATTAAGAATTACGACATAATTATCAGAGTGTTATTTCAAAACATAATGTATGGATGAATTTAAGTTAAATCCATAATAAAATGTATGATATATACAAAAATATATATATTTATCTTGAAGAATAATGTTTTAAATTTCATTTCATCTTCTGTTTTAACAGGAATGGATATTTATTGTCAAATTGTTAGAAAAAAAATAAAATTTGATGTATATTCATGCTAAGGTTACTGTACCTGTAGCTGAAAAAATATTGGTATAAAAATGTGGGAATGAATCCCTGATCTTGAGATTAATGGGTAATCAAATAAAAAGATAACGTTTTACTAGCAATTTCAATAGGTGACAAAACAAATAGCTAAACCCGAAGAACAGAATTACAATTATCAGTACGGTGTAGGCGGATGTGTCATACACCGATTTGCTTAACATAAATAGACTAAAGAGAATCACACAGAAAATATTTTTTTGATAAGCAGAAAAGATGAGAGGAGATACGGTAACCGAAAATATTGTTAACAGATTAAGTATTAGTGCAGGCACCCTATGTTTAAAATTGTTTTAAACAAATTACTCAGAACAGTATTAGGATTATAAATTGGCTTACTTGAAATTTTGTTTTCCACATAACTGAAAATATAAAATTTTAAAAACCGATACTTTGCTTCCATTACAACATTATTAAATTCATACATAAGCAAAGTATCGCACAATGAATGTATTGTTCTTACAAATGTAATGCTAAAGTGTATTTACCGTTCTAAAACATACTGTATAATGTCGTACACACTGAAAAAATCACAAAACCATATTAATAAAATATTAGGTTCATATTGTTACCAAAATAAAAGTTTATGGCTATGCTGACATTTTCAGTATGTGTTGACAGATTTTGTGAACATACCTTATAACTAATATTGGCAAATATCATACAAATTAACTGTTATAGAGTTTCTAATCATCCATCATGTCTAACAAATTGATTTTTCAGATATGAATGGAGAATTATGATAGTTATTATCAATTCGTATCTGTTAATAATTACCATGTTATGTAGATTCTTGATTTATTGAATAATTTCAAATGAATCTATAGTAATATTTATGATATTTTAACAACGTTTATCTTAAAGAATCATGTTATAATTTTCAATCTATCTTCTGTTTTAGTAGAAATGAAATTTTATAGATAATTTTATTGAGAAAAAATAAACTTTAGAAATCAATGCTAAGGAATTGCACCAATAGATGAAAAAATAATCGTCTTGAAAATTGCGGGAATGAATTGCTCATTTAAAGTTATCTAATCAACTTCTTCATAACATTTTTGTAACCAATTGGAGTCAATCACTAACAAAAGGTGGCTTCTTATACTTCGAACAGAATCAGGAGTTAATGGTACGACGTAGGTGAATGTGCTATAGATTCCTAGTTAACGGTTTGTATTTTGAAGATTTTTGAAGTGAAAACTTCTTTGGGCGCGTTGGGAATTTTTTGAGATGGGGAGAAACCATTGAAGTCGCGACACTGTTACTGTAACTGACACTTTTGTATATTTGAAGTGAAAACTTCTTTAGGCGCGCTGGGCATTTTTTGAGATGGGAAAAAAACATTGAACTCGCGACAACGTTACTGTAACTGACACCTCTGTATACTAGGACTTCCCTCAAAGGGATTAGTCTGAGTGATATTGCTGAGAACATGGGGTTAACAATTACGATATAAAGAAGATACAATATATGAAAAAGAGCAAATTAAATGATAGAATTACAAAATATCATATATAAATTCATATATACTTTTATGTTTTCATATATATTTTTTTATAACATTTGGCAAAGCATCTCATTTTCTTAAGCGGGTATTGCTCAAAACTTAAAAAAAAGCCGGATCTTTTAAAACGCCAAGCTTTTTAAAGTTTCGTAATCGGATTTGCAGCAAAGAGCGTATTTTAGCAAGCGTAGTTTAACGCAAATTTAATTTCATTGATGCAACATTTTCTTTGTAGCAAATATTTACATTTGAATAAAAAAATATTCCTCCTTGTTTATTTGAATACCTATTTATAGAAACTCGTACACTTCAAACCACATTGATAACATGCTTTGCTACAAACCTGATTACCAAATTGTAGCCTAAATTCCTACTAAAGTACATAAAAAATCTTTCGATGACTTCTGTAAAGATAAATTTTACATTAAATCTCTATATCGGCGAAATTGAAATTTTTTTTTCAAAGATAATACTTCTTGATTATTTTCTAGGAGGCTCTCCCCCCTGCGCTTTTACTACATCAAACCCCATACTTTTCTTCTGCCTGCCTGTCTGTCTCTCTCTACAATCTGTTTGTTTCCCTATCCGTTCTTCTACCCATCTCTCTACCCGATTGACTCTCTCTCTACACATCTCTCTACATGTCTGTATATTTCTTTACTGGTCTCGCTACCCGCCTATCTGTTTCTTAAACCGTCTGTCTACCCCTCTGTATATTTCTTTACTGGTCTCATTATCCGCCTGTTTGTTTCTCTAACCGTCTGTCTACCCGTCTAACTACCCGTATGTCTAGCCGTGTCTGTATACTGTGTCTCTCTCCGTACCAATCTGTCTACTGTCTCTCTACTCGTCTGTATAACCATCTCACTATCCGTCTGTCTTTCTACCCTACTCTTTAACCGCCTCGCTACCCATCTGTCTAACCGTATCTCTAACTGTCTCGCTTCCCGTTTCACTACCCGTCTCTCGACACGTCTGTCTGTCTATATAACCCTCTATCTACCCGTCTGTCAACTCGTCTCTGTACTCATCTCTATACTCGTCTCTTTATCCACCTCGCTACCCGTCTCGCAACCTTTCCCTCTACATCCTGTCTACCGGTCTCACTACTCGACTCGCTACCCGTCTCCCTACCCATCTCGCTACCCCTCTGTCAATCCGTCTCTCTACATGTCTGTCTATCCGTTTGTTTACACGTCTCTCTACCTCTCGCCACCTCTTCCCAATATTTAAACAATTTAGTATACAGAAGCCGTTCATCTGTTATTAAATGCAAACAGGAGTAATTTATCTAATAAGAGTAATCAGATGCAACTTTTTAAATACATACATAAACCAGCATAATAATTCATCAGGTTTATTTTCATAGTAGTTTATGTCATTTGGCAGTAAATATCAACTTCTTAAACTCGAACTGCGTCAAGCTTTTTAAAAAAGCCCCAAACTCTGTATAACTGGGAAGGGAAAGTACCCTCAGGGCTATTAGATACATGTTATTAAGTTACGTGAAAGTTTCGTAATCGGGTTCGCAGCCAGTTGCTTACGTCAGAAAGCGTGGCTTAACGCCATTTTAAATTAATTTCTGTAACTTTTTTTTTTCGGGTGGAGGTTCCAAATATTTACACTTAAATTCAAACTTTTGCCCCCATGTTAATATTAATGTTGTTTGTATTATTAATTAATACTTTGGTGACAGAGTTTCATTCTAAACAAATGTAAAAGACTTCTACTACAGTTTTTTTTCTGTTAGAAACATCCGTAATCGGGCACAAAACTAATCGGAGAATTTAATATCATTATTGTTTGTAACTCTTATAGAGTTAAAAAAATATTGTTGCTAGCATTACTCTTGTTTGAGACCAACTTTGTCTGTGTATCTGAATGGGGAAAAGTTCCGTATCATGTGCTGGTTGGCGCCATTGGGAAAAAAAATTAAAAATGGTGCTAATAGGCAGTTTTAGCATCTTACCAAATTTTCTAGAGAGTAGTTAAACATTTTTTTCAAATATTTATAGACATACGTTTATTAAACCATCTTAAAAAATTAAGTACGATGCTAAAATAAAATTTTATTGCCATTTTTGATATTTTAACAAGTAATAAAAATACGTAACGAACATATTTAACAAAATTAAGAGACATTTTTGTGATAAATAATTGTTATTGTCAGAGGGGGAAAATTGTAAACAATTAATAAGCGAACTAAAAAATTACCGAAAATAACTTGTGGGAATCTCAGGAAAGAAATATCTGATATAAATAGCATTTAAAATCTTAAAATGGAGAAGTGGTCTATATAAAAATGCAAAACATTATACGCCTGATATAAGTATTTTTTTATTTATTTATATTTTCGAAAGCACAGGTAAAAGAGTAAAAATCCCGGCACAGCTGTCATATACCAACACATCCTACAAGAAAGCCTCCACACAGGGTGCCTGACGTCACAGCTAGTCGTCCATCATTACTACGCGGGAGATTCAATGGCTATCTTCGGTGTTTATTATTATTATTATTATTAAAAGAAAAATATGTATATTTCTAATAGAATGCAATGAATTGACGTTTATTAAGCTTTTTTTTAACTAGTCACTAAGTGACTGGTTTTAAAATAAGCGATTTTGCGGAAAGGAATGAGCTTATTAAAAAAAAGTAGACCAAAGAAAACTATGAGGCAACTATATATTCTAAGATAAGTCGTTACATCAACTATTTATTTTTTATTGATGTCTTATGTACTTAATGGCAGTATATTCTATATACACTGCTCAAAACAATTAAAGGATATTGCAGTTTTAGGTGGATTTTGTATCTGGGAAACTTTTTAGCTGATTGATACATGGTCGACAGACATAGTAGGTTATATGAGAATAAATTACACATGTTTGGCAGAAAAAAATGCATTTTATTGCGCATTTGTGTACAAAAGGAAAAAAACACAATTTGTGCATATGAGAAAAAAAGAATAAGAAAAGGTGTTTTCTTCAAAGAAAATCATTTTCAGTAGGGGGTATGGTTTCCACGGGCGGCCAGCAACGTTGAACACCTTTGAGGCATGGACTCAATGAGGCTATTAATGACGAGTTGGGGTATTCTGCCCCACTCTTCCAGAAGAGCTCTTTCCAGTTCTTGGAGAGTTTGTGGGGGTTGTTGGCTATCAGAAACTTGTCTTCCTAGAGTGTCCCAAACGTGCTCGATTGGATTCATGTCTGAAGAACACGCTGGCCATTCCATTCGAACGATTCCTTCCTCGAAAAGGAAATCCTCCACCAGGTTTGCACGATGTGGCGTGCAGTTATCGTCCATTAAAATGAAGTTATCTCCGATTGCTGCAGCGTAAGGGACTGCAATAGGTCTGAGGATCTCATCCCTATATCGGCGACCAGTCAGAGCTCCATCTCGAATGATGTAGAGGTCAGTGCGCCCGTCAATGGAGATGCCACCATACACCAACACTCCTCCACCGCCAAATTTGACACTTTCGTGCACGAACGCAGGATTATTCCTACTGCCACGGTCCCTCCAGATGAAAATACGCCTATTATCCGGATGCACAGAAAAACGGGACTCGTCAGAAAACAGAATATTGCTCCATTCATTTCTCCTCCAGTTGACATGCTCGGTTGCCCACTCCCTGCGGTCGCGACGATGGCTTGATGTTAATCTAACACATACCATCGGTCGGCGAGCATACAGACCTACAGCATGGAGACGGTTTCGGACAGTCTGAGTTGAAATCGTGGTGCCTGTAGCCGAGCGAAGGTGTTGTTGGAGAAGAGTAGCGTTCATGTTTCGGTGTCTCCGAGCTGTTAACGCTAAATACCGATCTTCATTGGGCGTTGTTGCCCGTCTACGACCTTGCCCTGGTCTTCGGCCTGCACATCCACTCTCCCAAAAACGGTTCCAGTTCCTGGAAATGACACTTTGTGACACTCCAATGGCTTGCGCTACTTCGGCTTGAGTTTGGCCCCCTTCTAACCTACCAACAATTCTCCAAGCTTCTGAATCTGTCAAATGACTTCGCTGAGACATCGTACTCATCGAAACAAAGCAATCACTGAATGCCGATCATCCTTGTCTTCATTCTCTTTTATCCAGTTGAAAGTCAAATTTCATTCGCTGCCGCTGAAGCGACGTTTTTGACGTCGAACTCAAAATTTGCATACTCCACAGTTTGAAAACCAGAAAAATTTGCATTTGTGATTCTCTTCTTCTATTTTCGGCAAAAAAAATTTCGTTTATATCTTTATTTTATATAAAACTTCAAATATCCTTTAATTGTTTTGAGCAGTGTATATATATATATATATATATATATATTATTTTATAACCAGGGATTGATATTTTTATTTTATTAGGTTTTTAAATGTCTAATTTGCGGACAAAACAAGTACACCAAAAAAGAAAATTTTAGCAGAAAGACTTAAAGAAGTTATTAATAATAAAGCTTGGTTCGAATTGGAATAACAGAATTTCGTGTTTCCTTACAAAATGTAATTTTTCAAAAAAAATAACTTTTACTTTTCACAAAATGGGCACCAAAGGAAAAAAAACCTGGATCAACTCCTGATTAATTTATTTATTCATCAGCTTTAAGGTTTTTTTTTAAACCTTTTTATAGAACCAATATTCATTTCTAATATCTATCATTTTCATAAATTCAATAAAACTACAAAAAAGCATCTAAAGAATTTTCCTTTAAATATATAAATATATACGTGTACTTCAATTTAATTAATTATATTAACTTATATATCAATCTATGTTCACAAAGCAGACATATGAGTTTTAGCTCTTTCTAATTGAAATTGAATATAAAATTATAAATGAGCATTTCTATTGAATAAGCATTATTTTTCATGCTTTTAATAGAAATTGTTTATAGAAGATTTGTGAAAAGTTCTATTTTTAAGGTAAAGAGTTTTGTGAAGGGTTCTGTTTTGGTATGAAAACTTTTGTGAAGGGTCCTGTTTTAAGATGAAAACTTTTGTGAAGGGTCATTTTAAAGACCCAAAATTTTCCTAAACATATCCCTGTATTTATTGTATAATTTGATATTTCACAGCTATATATATATATATATATATATATATATATATATATTCACAGTATGCTTCTTAAAAATTAAATTTATGCTTTTAAAATAAACATTTTTTAAAATTAAAATATACTAATCTTGAAATGAACAACTACTGAAGTAAGTATATAGTATAAATGTCGCTGTGAAACAGATACTCAATATTTTAAGGTAAATAAATTTCTTTTGCGAAGTATTTTTTACCAATAAAATCAAATTTATGTAAATAACACATGTAAAATTTTTATGCATGTACAGGTAAAAACGATTTTCTGTCAGAAAGTGTTTATATTTGACTACAGTTTTAATAATCGATAAGAATTAATCCTTTTTTATAATACAAGCTACAAAACATCCTAATATGCAATTTACTCAACGCAATATAGTATATATGTTTACATACGAAACATTTTTTTTTTGTTGTTTGTTTGTTTGTTTCTGTGAGACAGTATAGAAAAGATTGAAATTACCGATGTTGCTATAATGTGATATTGTTTTTCATTTGATTTAGTATCTCAAAACAAAAATTCTCAAACTAATTAACAGTAAAACAACTAATTTTTTATTTACATTGATTATCAGTTAATTTCTTATTACTGTCAAAAAAAAAAAAAAAAAGTTAGTGACGAAAAATATTTGTTATTCGTGAACGTAAGTGGGCGAGACCTCTTAACATTTTGATATTAAAAGATACTTCTTATTGAAAAATTTTCATGCAAAAATAAATAAATAAATATAAAATAAACAAAATTAATTAATTAAATAAATAATATAAATGATTTGCTTAATTTTTATGATAATTTAATAAATAAACACACATGGCAACGATATTATTTTAGCTTTTAACAAAACTAACGTTAAAATTTTTAATTTTTCCTAAAGAAAAACGCAACGTAGAATTCAAGCTGATGAATAAATAATTTAAAATAACAATTCTTGTAGTAATAATATTTTAAAATTACTGTATTATTTATAAAATAGATTAGAAATACTGCCATAAAATAACTTAAACACAGCAATTTGATATAAATAGTTGAGTAAAAAATGGGACTCACCTTTGAATATTTATTTGACTGGACATTGTCGCTTTCTATGTCTGAAATCCTCTTGGTTTTTTTTGTTATCCATAAAACTGGAGAAATCCTGTCTTTTTATAGCTTGTATCCAATTGTTTTTTAAACCTTGATGCCTCTACCAAGTGCACACTACACATTTACATTCCTTTTATTTTTTTAAATAAATGTATTAGTAATAGGTCTATTTTAATGCGAAATTAAGCTAACACGTGTTAAATATCTTTTAGTCACGTACAAGATGTCCGCATTCACAAAGCTGTTCTGTGGGCTATATCACTCTAGTGTAACCTGTTTGAAAATCCTAGTAGGACTAGTGACCGTGACGTCACAATCCAGTTTGTGGGGAGTGAGCTGGCTTTCTTGTAGGATGTGTTGCATATACTCACCACGTTGGCGCGATTTTTTTTCTCGCCAATTTGGCGAAAACTGTTTGTTATGTTTATTTACTTTTATTTTTTATTTTAATTCTATAGATTATTTTTATATGTATATCAATATCTATTTATACCAAACTATTATTTATTTATTTTTATTTTCCTTTTTTAAAATAATAGAAGCTATTTCATTTATTATGTTATTTTATTTTTATATATTAATAAAAATTCACGTGCTATTATTGCACGCTAATTTGTAACTAATATTCGAAAATAAAGTTTTCGCCAAATTGGCGGGGGGAGGAAATCACGCCAAAGTGGTGTGTATGGGACATCTGTGCAGAGGCGGATCTAGACTAAATTTTAGCCGGGGCAAGCTTGTAGATTTGCGCCCCCCCCCCGCCCCTGCTCCCAAGAACATCAGAATAAAATCTTTGTAAACAATTGCTTAAGGAAGAAGCAATATTAATACTCAATACTCAAAATCTGTTTTTTTACGATGCATTCTTTCTATATAAAAAGTACAATATCACACAATACAAAAGTTACAGAAAATATACCTGTTTTAACATCTACAATACCTATTAAAGATTTACTTTGCGAGCTTTTTTTGATGCAAAAGTTTTTATTATGTCGTCATAAGGTAATTTGTAAGCTATGTCACTTTCTAAATTTTTTATACATAAATTTGATAATTGTTGTTCTTTTGTTACATTTCTTAAATATCTTTTAATCAATTTTAATTTACTGACACTTCTTTCATTAGAAGCGACAGATACATGTAGTGTTAAGAATATTTTTAGGCAAGTCGTTAGATTTGGATAAGCATCCTGAAGTCCATATGAATTTATCATTCTTAGCAGTTCAATAGCCGAACTTAACGTCATATTTTGGTCTAATTCCAGTGCATGATATTTGAAGCTTTCGACTTCCAGAAGAAGTCCCTCTTTATCTATATCGTTATTATACGTATTTGCCAACTGCTCGGTTTGTTCCAGGGTTGGCCAATTTTAGCCTAAGTGGAAAAAACCATGGTAAAAACTGCGGAAAAAACCGTGCCGGCAAAAATACTTTTGCCACAATTTTTGCCGCTGGCAAAAACTACTAGCATTTTAAAACAGGATTTTAAAGATTTCAATTTAATTACATGATTCAAGTTAGTGATTTAAATTACAATCTTGATCAATTGTTTCTTTTGTAAATCATTAAAAAAGGAATTCTAAAATTTCTTTAAATGAAATTTTTAACAGCAACAATTAACGTAATTTTTCTGCACCTCCAAAAATAGTTCAACATTAGCAAGTGCTTGTCATTTGTGGTGTTCTTGTTCTTTAGTACAGAATCCTGTTTTCCAAAGTCATATTTCCATAGTCAAAAAACGTTTTAACCAAGCAGTTCTACCATATCATTTTGTCATATATTTACTGCACCCAAAATGCAGAGGGGAATTATTCAATTATGAACAAAAAAAGAAAGCGCGAAAGTGGTTGGAAGAAATAGATCTTGACTACGTACCTCTTGCTATAAAATTTTATCTGAAAGAATCGCCCCAAAAACATATTTTACTGCTAATGTTGTTCAATCAGTCACAGCTCACAAATGGTGGGAAAGTATACTGCTGGCCATAAAAAAGGCTACACCATGAAGGAATGCAAATAACAGAATGATATTTATTGGACAAATACATTATAATGGGAAGGACAATTGATTACATTTTCAGAAAATTTAGAGGTATAGATCTTGAAAAAACACTACCCAAAGCAGCAACCCGCAATAACAGCGTTTATCTGCCTAGCCATGGAGTCAAACAGAGATTGGATGTCATGTACGGGTACATCACTCCATGTATCTTCAACACTATGCCACAGTGCATTAACCGTAGTGACGGGCGAGTGGTTTCGGGCCATTCGCTCAGAAGCCATTGACAGGACATTTTCAATTGGTGAGAAATCAGGAGAACGTGCCGGCCAGGGGAACATTCGAACATGTTCTGTATCAAGGAAGGTCAGGATAGTACGAGCAACATGCGGTCGTGCATTCTCCTGTAAAACTAAGAGTAGCGGAGGCATCGAAGATAAGGCAGAACCACGGACCGTAACACATCAGAAATGTAACGGCTGCTGTTGAAATTGCCGGCAATGCGAACAAGAGGTTACCGAGACGTGTATCCAATGGCACTTCATACCGTCACTCCAGGTGATATGACAGTATGACGATTCGAATGCAAGCTGGTAATGTGCGTTTTCCACGATGCCGCCAAACATGGATGCTGGCATCATAATGCTGTATATGAAGCAGGAACGGCGTCTCACTTCGTCTTTGATGAATCCTGGCTCTGTATGCAGCATCATGATACTAACATCCATGTTTGGCAGCATCGTGGAAAACGCACATTGCAAGCTTGCATTCGAATCGTCATACTGTCATATCACCTGCATTGATGGTCCTGGGTGCCATTGGATATACGTCTCAGTAATAGTGTTTTTCTCTTAGTGTTGGTGACTTTTTAGCCCCCCCCCACTTCAACGAACCCCCCCCCCCCCCCAAACTTTTCCAAGATTTATGTTTGAAGCTGAATTTTTAAACGTAGAATCAATAATTATGTGGGAAAATATTCACTTATAAAAGACACTGAAAAATAAACTAACTAATTTAGATAAAATTGCAGCTTCTTTAGAAATATTTTTTTTTATTTTTGTTTTGTTCAGTTAAGGAAACCAAGCTTACTATATTTATCTTAAATTTTTCAATAAAAACAAATTATTTTGTTGTATAAAACATAAAATTTTCTTAAAACTTGATTACTAAATCTTAATAGTTTGTTTTGTGCATGTAAAAAGCAAATTGTGTCTGTTTTCAAATAGTTGATCATAATTTTTTTTAAGTGAGTGAAAAAAAATGGGGGAAGAAAGAAAGAAAAAGAAAAATACATTTAGAATATTGATTTATTAAGTTTTCATGCTAAATGACATGTGTTTTAATGTCTGATTTATATTAACTCTGAAAATATTTATAATCATTAAAGAGTTGACTATTTTGAAAATATCGAATATATATATATATATATATATATAATATCGGATAGATATCAAAATATCGGATATTTTGGATATTTTCGAAAATATCGTGATATTTATGAAGTCTGGTTAAAAGAACATTTAAAAAATTTTCTTTTATTCATTCTGATATCAGAAACAAACTTTCTCGGAAAACTTCCACAAAATTTTTAATTTGCTATGCAATGTTAAAAAAAGACTAATGCAGTGATTTTGTGCTCTGTTTGACTTTCAAATATGTCTTTCTTTAGATATTTTACTTTAATAAAATAAAAATGTAAATTTGTAGTTTTATTTTATGATTACTCATGTCATTTATTATTCATTGATTAATTATAAATACTTTTTAAGTTGAAAAATCATTAAGGTGCAAAATGTAAAGGGTGAAAATAGAAATATATAGTATCATGGTAATTTTATTATTCCACTCTTCATTTTTTCCATTTTTGCAACTTTTTTCCGTTTTTGCCAAGTTTTTTCCACTTTTTTTCCATTGTCCTGGCAAAAATACATTTTTGCCGGCAAAAAGCCAACCCTGGTTTGTGCTTCTAATTCTTCTTTTGACATTTTTAGGAAATGCCTTCCATGAAGAAAACTAAACATGCCATTGAGATTCTGAATAGCTTCAAATCAGTTTCTTAATTCAGTTAGGATTATGTCCACTACTTGAACGATGTTTAGTTTGAATTTCTCCTCCTCAGAAATAGCACTACTTTCATCTTCACAAAGCTCATCAGAAAACCTCTTCTTTTTTGTCTTCCTTGTTTCCCTAAATTTTGCCTTAATACCAATGTCAATAGCAATATCTTTTGCATCCTGTAAAACCGATTCTCATAGATAGAAACCTTTTTAACTGCATAAATAAAATGGCTTTAAGGGGCCAGAACGCGTTGAATTCTCAAAAGAGTATAAGTTTCGTTTTCATTTTTTAGACAAAAATGTCTGTTAATTACAAGAATATCTAAATTGAGAAGAAATTAATAAAAAATCGATTTATAATTCTTTTCTTACATATCAACTCAGTTATTGCACAGAAAAGAAGATTTTTAGAACAGAAATAATACATATAAATTATTATATGGTGTAGCACGAATAAAAAAAACAAGTGACATGGTTGCTTACCTTCATGAATATCGCTCGGTTTAAGAGCCTTACATCAGTCATGAGAAAAAACGCTCAAGCTAATGTTAAGTCTATGGGAAGGTCCTTGCGCGATTTCTCGCTCACATTTTAATATTTTTAAATGATTTTTTTTTTCATAGAATAGCTGAGGTTGATCTCTAACGCTGTTAGTTTTTACTTTTTCGATTTTGGTTCCAGTTTTTTTATATAAGGGTACTTTCACTTTCAGAACCAGTTCAAACCGGTTCCAAAATTGAAAATGTCTGGTTTTAAAAAAACTGTAACCAAAGTCAAAAAAGTAAAAACTATCAAAGTTAGAGATCAGCTATCCTATGCAAAAAAAAAAAAAAAAAAAAAAAAAAAAAAAAAAAAATCATTTAAAAATATTAAAATGCGAGCGAGAAATCGCGCAAGAACCTTCCCATAGCTTAACATTAGCTTGAGCGTTTCTTCTCGTGACTGGTGTAGGCTCTTAAGCCATGATGACATACTAGATGATAGCTGTGAAACCTCTTCTCTTTTTTTAGCCTTCTTTCTATAACAATCACTCGAATGTCTGTTAGACATAACCCACAGAGTAAGGAGATTTAAACAGAGAATCAACTCTCATAGACTTCAATGGTAACTTCTTTAACATGGGATTACACATAGACAGTGGCGCTAGCTGCGGATGACGCGAAAACTACAGCCGTAACAGAAGAGAGGTTGCTAAATAGAGCTATTTATCGCTTTCTGTGCGACAAATGAGAGAAGAAAAAAAAAAGGCGACTACTTGCTTCTTGTTTTGGTTGGTTGGTTGGTTGATTTAAGACGGTCGATTATCTATCTACGCGAATGAAAACATATTTATTATTTTTAACATGTTCTGAAACAATCGGAATTCAACTTTATTTTAAAATAAGTGCTGTGGTAAAACAAATTTTTTTTTCCAAGTTTGAAAGGAAAATTTGATTTTTTAAATTCTTCAAAATGTAAGTTGTGATTTATTTTCATGTGTTACTTTTGTTCTTGTTTTTTCAAGTTCTATAATGTTTGAAATATTTTATACTATATATTGAGTGTTGACAGATTTGTGCCGAAACGTCATGTTAAGGCTCACTGTGGAGACGCAAAATGTTTTTGGTTACCGTCTGTCTGTTTGTCGTAAAAATGGTCCGATTAGGTTGATTTTTAGTAGGTATGTTGGCGAGGTATCCGGAATTAGCTGTATAGTTTTTGGTTAAATTTGGTTCATTCGTTCGGAAAATATAGAATATTTTTATTAGGTCATACTGCTTTCTTATGAGGATGCAGACGATTTTTCAAATTTCATTTTTATCTGAAATGAAAATGGAATACTTGCGTAATGGATTTAGATATAAAATTATGAATGTTAAATTTTCGATATGGATTTCCAATAGTTTTAAAATTTTGCTTATAAATTTAATAGAATTTAAAAATTAATTGCTTAAAATATTTGAAAATGTTTTTGCATCTGTTCGGGAAATATAAACATCTTACTTTCATATTTTTTAAAATTTTTAAAATCATTTATTTTTACTTACCACTTTAATTTAAGGATTCTAATTTCTGGAACATTCGAACAATTTTATATGCTTATAAACATGCATGCAATTGAAAAAATAATAATTGCGGATTGTACGAAGTTAAAATGATATTTTAAAAAATGATCTGCAGATTTACTAGTATAGGAAAAAACTTAGTACCATGTTTACATTGCGATAGAAAATGTATATGAATAAAATTTTATATAGAGAAATTTTTTTTAACATGAATGAGATTTATGGTATGGCAGTTATTTTAACGATAATATAGTCAAAATTTGTTAAAAATCTGCCAACACTGAATATATATAAAATATTTCATACATAATGGAACTTGAAAAATAAAAACAAAAATAACACATAGAAATAAACCACAACTTACCGATTCTTAGGAATCAAAAATAACTTTGACGTCTTGTTCTTGCAAACAATACACTCCTCTCTTCATAGCATTTTGAAGAATTATAATAATTATAATCAACTATTTGATTTTCAAAGAATAATTTTAATAATAAGTAATAAACAAGATTCGAAAATCAATTAATGAACGCCGAAAATTTGCACATGCGAAAATGACAACAGAAAGACGCCAAGCAGAATAGGGTTACACTTAAACGGAAATCACGAAGATAAAAATCGCCAAAGCGATGATTTAGTTCTTATGTCATCCGCCGCAGTCGCTCTTTTCAGGCGAAGTTGGATCTCTGTCTTACTCTGTGACATAACCGAAATAAAATACTGCACACGCTGTAAAACAAAATGTTATATTTTATATAATGTAATACAAATTATTTTTTTTTTATTTCTGATCCTTATGCAAAGAAAGTATATATATATATATATATATATAAACTACCGTTGAACAAAATAAAATTGAATGTCTTTTCATGTGAATTTTTAATTTTTCTTTATTCTTATTCTTTTATGATTCCTCATTTTTGCGCCCTTCCAAGTCTTGCACCCGGGGCAGCTACCCCGGCTAACCCCCCCCTTAGATCCGTCACTGCATCTGTGACTTGTTTCCATTTCACATATGTATTGGTACTTTCATTTTAACTTGGCGCAGTTGATAAATCGCCAAATATTGTTTTCATAACATCTTAATATTTCATTAATTTCATTTAACTATAAATCTTTCACTCATTTCACTTGAAATACATACATTAAAAATACATGTCTTTTATTAATTTAATTTAAAATACTAAAAAGGAAAAAAAATAAAAAGAAATAATGTCACAAAAAACCTTTTATTTAAACATCAAAAAAATATTTCTGGTTTACACACGCGAAATAAGAAAGCTAGGCTAATGGTGAGATTTGCGCCAAATCTCTAATACTAAGTTATTGCGGGTTTTTTACTTTCAAACAGAAAAAAAAAACAGATTAATTTTCCATTTTTATTAAATGGAAATATGCTTTATTGAACTGATATTGTATTTCACTGTGCGTGCATATTTTTTTGCTCCGTGTTACTTCATGAACTTTTGAAATCTTATTATTTACGAAAATCTCCGCCGGTGAAAATGACGTATGCACTAAATTTTCGTGACGTATGTACTTTAATTGTGCTTTTTTATTTTCTTTTTAAATATAATTTCCAAACGGTTTGACATTTATTCTTGGTAATAAATAGACGTCGTTGTCATCTTTATAGGTACCTGCTGTAAAAAATTGAACGAAATCCGTTAAATATTTTTTGAGTTATGCTTGACGAAAGGTTTTAATATCCATCGTAGCTATATATGGGGCAAAGTAATACTGCGCTGTGTATGAGTCTTCGTTTTCACTCAGACAATAAGTATGTACATGTATTGTGTCTAGTTCGGTATGAGGTAGGGTGGGGTGGGCGGGGGGGGGGGGGGGGGGCTGCGTCGCGCGCCGCATGCTTGCCTGTGCGCTATTGGTTCCCGAAATACACGTACGAGAGTTAGAAAAAGGGAATGCTTTCAGTAGTGCTGCTACACAATTCAACGCATGTTTCTGTTAATTCAACATAGATATTATAATTGTGACAATTCTTGAAATTCATTATTTTCTTCTTTGATTTAGTTAGCTACATATAATGTATCATACAATTATATTATGAAAATTCATAAGTTTCATTGGTATTCATTTCAAAGAATACCAATTAATTAAATTTCATGTTTCATGTTTTATAAATTTACGTTTTAAGCAATAGATTGCAATTTTTGTACGTAAAATAATATGCATTATTTTTCATGTACAATAGCGCATTAAATGAAAATTGTAATATAATTTTTGTAGTAGTAGTTTATAATAATGAATAAAAAAAACATTTCATTTAAAAGTATTTCCTGCACAATAAAACATTTCCTGACGATTCAAAAAATACACACGTAATTGATCAAGTTCTTACTTCTGTCGGCACTCCCGGAGTGCCATTGTTTTTTTAATTATTATTCAAGTCACCCAGAAAAATTATATACTCAATGATAAGGATAAATAATTCGTGTTCTTCGTTTCACTTCCCAAACAATTGGAAGTATAATTTTTTAAAAAGCAAGACTTTGTTTTCATTACATCATACATAATTAAAGTCCATCTCCAGTGAATGCATCGTATATTAATGTGATTTTGCCTCTACAATACATACTATATGATGAAATAAATACTGAAACATTGAAACAATATCATAACAAGATCATTGATATTATGTTAATAAATCAGCATAGAAAAATTAACAGCAAAATGAGTGTTTTGTATATAAAGCAAGTTAAAGGGTGGTGACATTTTCAGAAAATATTGCCAGAATGTGACAATATGCTTCATAATCAATGTTAACAAATGCAAAATAATTGGTTATAATGTTAATGCTCGTTCAGCATAGCTGTCAGTTTGATTTTATCTCCAATGATAAATCTTTAGTTAGATTAATCAAAGTGTTATATAGAATCTTGATGCATTGACCATTAAATAAGCCTAAGTTTATACTGTGTAGAACATTATGTTAAAACCTTAACTTTTATGCATGTCATATCTTTTGTGCTTTTGAAAAAACTCTATTTTATATACATTGAAACACTGTATTAATAAGAATACATATGCCAATAAATAATAATAATAATTATAAAATATTTCCTACAATGTAAATAAAAGTAACGTTTAAGTTATGCTATAGATCATTTTAATCAACTTATTCAGATCATCATAAAGATTATGGGCTGAGGTAATTTCACTTTTGAAATAATTGAATGAAATTCGATTAGACGAGTGAGGATGGATAGTATTGTTAATTTCTGGAATGTGGGTTGCCATAGTTTGGACAAAAAGTGTGCATACGCATTGTGCGTCTTTCGCCGTTGTTATGTATAAAGGCATTCTACCTATTCGATAACTTTCCAGAAGCAGCGCCATCTATGAGAAATTTTTGGAACTAATTCTTTTTATTTGCTTAAACAAAATTTCAGATCATAAGAAGAATTTTCGTCCAAACCGCACTCTCCTACGCCAATTGCATGATCTTTTATTGAATTTTAAAATGTGTCAAGGACACCCTATATATATATATATATATATATATATGCATGTATAAACCAACATAAAAATTCATCATGTTTGTTTTCATAACTGTTTATATTGTCTCACTTTCTGAAGCACAAATTGCGCCAAGCTTTAAAAAAAGAAAAAGAAAAACGCCAGGGCCCTTATAAAAGAAAATTACTTATCTTCACTTTAATATTAAGACTATAATAATAGCGTACATTTATCATAAAACATTTATTATATATCAGTTATAGTACATCAATTAATTATTGTAAATATTTTATATAAAATGTTTTGCTACATTTTGTTTGATTACATGTGTATAAATTAAAACCAAATTGTTCTTATTATAAAATTACAACGTGCAGAGAGTTTTTCGCTCTAAAATTTCTATAAGAACCAAAATACATCTATATATTTTAATCAACTACTATTATGCATTATGCAATTGCGACAACACCTTTGTCACCAGCTACTTTTTAATATTGTAGCAAACAAATGTTCATTATTGAGATAGATTAAAAAAATTCATGCTTAAAATTATTTAAAAAGCCATAACAAGTCACTAAGTTCAGATACAGATTTAAAACAAACTTCATTCAAAAGTTCAGTTTTTACCTGATTCATTTTTGAAAAAGTTATTTTCTGAGTTGTTTAGAATAAGAATTTTATTGTAAGAACAATAAAAGCGAAAGCCATAACGTCGTTTGTTGCCGTTATTGTTATACATTTATGAAAAAATAGTTACTGGTTTTTGTCAGCCGTCCAAAAGGGAACTATTATTTTTTAGAAACAGCAGAAAAGTTCGCAAGGAAATAAATTGGATTTTGTCGCTACAAAAACAACGAAATTATTTTTATTTGACAAGATGAATATTGTTAGATTGAGGAGTTTACAAGCTGGATATGTTATCATTTTACTTCATAATGAATACAAACGCCATCTATGAGGTAGAAACCGAACGACATGCATTTGTAAGTGTAGATCAATGCAACATTTCTATCCGAACTCTCTATGTTCAATTTTATTTATATGTCGAAAAATCGCATGGCAGTCACTGTTTATTGAAGTACTTCTAATGGATTTAAAATATTAATCAATTCATTTTAAATATCTATTTCCTTTTTCGTCAATTAAGAAATTACAAATAGGAAGACAAAAAAAAAATCGCATGACAGTCACTGTTCATTGAAGTACTTCTAATGGATTTAAAATATTAATCAATTCATTTTAAATATCTGTTTGCTTTTTCGTCAATTAAGAAATTACAAATAGGAAGACATTTAGTGCATTACATTGCTGTGGGCGTAATGTTTCAAGCAGTTTAAATTGCGATAATTATTATTTAATTGCGATATGTTATCATTTTACTTCATAATGAATACAAACGCCATCTATGAGGTAGAAACTGAACGACATGCATTTGTAAGTATAGATCAATGCAACATTTCTATCCGAACTCTCTATGAGCGTGTTCAGCTTACACGACCACAACGACCATGGTCGAAGGAGAAAATATACATGGAGTTAGTCACCTTAGAAGCATGGAAATAAGCCATAATTGAATTATATTCTGTTTCTGTGCCTTATAATAAGTGAAGCCAGCGACTATAAGCTCTTATCCTTCCAAAATAGTGGCTCTTGTAATAGGAATATCATAATACGAATCATGAACACAAAACATTACGTGACACAACAAAGCATCACGTGATCTGATTTAGCCCGATGCGCCTGCGCAAACTTCGCTCTCTTGACCCAAAAAATTTTGTGGTCGATTCGATCACGTGATTGGGCTTTTCGTTTGGAAGGTTGATTGAACACCTTTAACAGTTTAATCGGAAATCTAACAATTTTCAACTTTATAACTGATTTTTTAAACTTTCGTATTTCTTAACGAAACAGTATATAAAATATAACAATAGCGGAGTACGATTAATATATCAGTTTTAGTGACATATAACTTGATGACAGGTCAGATGTTCGATCATCGATTTGTGTCAGCTTTTGGCCTAACCACTGAGCTCTAATATAATTCTATATAACTCAGTGGGTCTGCTGTAGCATAATTTATAGTCTTTATACGGTCATCATATTATGTGTAGCTCGTTGTATTATATTTATCTAATTCATAATTTTATGTAATTTTGCTTTTCAAATTTGGCAGCACTCTAAAGTTTTTGTTTGGAAATTTGGAACTTAAAAAAGTTTGTTCTATGCAAATAATTTATCTGAAAAGTTAAAACTGATTTAGAGATGTCAGTCGTTTTTATTTGGAAATACACATATTAAAATAATTAAGGATCGTATATGAAAGTCGTCTCCCAACAGGTCTAACACAGAAAGCCTTAAAATAATTAGACACAAGCACTCAAAAATAAAAATTAAATAAAAAATATTACATACACTTACGATGTTTTGTCGTACTAAACAAATGAACCTGGATCATAAGCCTCTTCTTTTATTTTAGATTTTTCTTTTCAATTTTTATTAATATATAAAAGGGCTTCATCAGTTGCTTTATATTTTCATTAAAATGGAATACTGTTAATATAACAAAACTGTGATATCAACATGTTATGACTTTCATTTGAATTAGTAAATTAAAATATTTGTTAAAATTTGATAAAAAGAGTTTCTAATATTCTTATTAAAACATTTATTTCGGTAACAAATTGTTTGAAACTTAAATATTTAATTATCAAAATTCATTTTTTAATTTGATTTTTAAAAAATTTAACGTTATACGTATAATTTTATTTTTATAGTATTTTACACATTGAATTTTATATTGCAAAATATGCTTTGCATTTTAGTTTTAGTAATAATAAACCAATAAGGTACTCCATAAAAAACACACACCCATCGTATGCGCACAGATATTTTTGCACAATTCTTATTTGCTAAAAAAATATTAACGAATTGGAATAAAAATTTAAATATTATAAAGCGCTGTAAAAGAAAATCTTAATCGGGAGATTGCCCATTTATCGTATTTAAATGAGTATTTTATAATAACAATAGAAATAAATCTGTAATTGTTATTAATATCAAAATTTACTTTTATTAAAAATATTCCATTTATCATGAAAAACATAAAGAAACCAATAAACACTTAAAAAAAAAAAATATCTGAAATACAATATTTAAATAAGTATTTTATTTTAATAATAAATATTAATCTGGAACTGTTATTAATGTCAAAATTACCATTTAGCATGAAAAATATATAGCAACTGACAAAACATATTTAAATAAAAAAGCAGAAAAAAAAAAACTTGAAGAAAGCGTGGGATTCGAACTCACACTATCTAGTTAGAAAGTCAATGCTTTAACCATTCACCCACCAAGTACACAACTAACATGCAACAAAATATTAATATAAGTAGGCAAATGCATGATTTGAACATTTGATTCTCAAGTTCACTGTAACTGTATGTTTAAAGACCAACTCCATTTTCCAGTCTCCTTCGACCATGGTCGTTGTGGTCGTGTAAGCTGAACACGCTCTATGTTCAATTTATATGTCGAAAAATCGCATGACAGTCACTGTTCATTGAAGTACTTCTAATGGATTTAAAATATTAATCAATTCATTTTAAATATCTATTTGCTTTTTCGTCAATTAAGAAATTACAAATAGGAAGACATTTAGTGCATTACATTGCTGTGGGCGTAATGTTTCAAGCAGTTTAAATTGCGATAATTATTATTTAATTGCGATATGTTATCATTTTACTTCATAATGAATACAAACGCCATCTATGAGGTAGAAACTGAACGACATGCATTTGTAAGTATAGATCAATGCAACATTTCTACCCGAACTCTCTATGTTCAATTTATATGTCGAAAAATCGCATGACAGTCACTGTTCATTTGAAGTACTTCTAATGGATTTAAAATATTAATTAATTCATTTTAAATATCTATTTGCTTTTTCGTCAATTAAGAAATTACAAATAGGAAGACATTTAGTGCATTACACTGCTGCGGGCGTAATGTTTCAAGCAGTTTAAATTGCGATAATTATTATTTATGCGTACATTTAAAAGAATGTTGACAAAGTTTTAATTGTGAGTAAGCATTTTAATGACTGATAATATATAGTTAAATTTACTTTGAAATATATCACTGAAATGGAAATAAAGTTGCTTTTATCGAAATTCAAATTATAACAGTAAATAACATTACAAGTATGAAGATGAAATGTAAAATCGAAATTGTACAGTTACGTTTATAGCATTCTAAACAGACAACTGTACTCAGTCGTGCATGTGATCATCTGAAAAGCATAATTTCGTATGATTAAAGGGAATTTAAAAGGATTTTCATAGCTATTAATGAATATAAATCCTCCTTTGGAACGAATATTATGCTTCTAGCGTAACGGAAAACTTAAGTATACGGAAATAACGCCTGAAAATTTCAATGAACGATTTACAATGATTATATTTGAGATGGTTAGAATCGATTGGAAATTCATAGATGTGTTGACGCGAATAAGTATTGCAGGAACTTGTTAATATCACAATCATTTGAATAATGCAGGGATGAATTCAAGGAATTTATCAACATTATTAAATTTGTTTTATTCAATTACGATGCTGTATTGTTTAATAGAAAATAAATAAAGTTGCGTATTATCAGGGCCGTACGAAGAGAGGCGGCGAGGGGGGAGAAATTGAGGGGGTGTCAAATTTATATTACCAACGACGGTTTAATTTATTTATTTATTCATTTTTTGGTCATTGATCATTTTATGGGGAATTTCTTTTTTCTTTTCATCATTCTTTTTTTTCTGTCTCAAAATATCATGATCTCTCCAGTGCATTTTTCTCTAACGCTATTTAGTTGTTTGCAATTTCTGAATTAAAATTAAACTTTTTAAAGTTCCAACATAAACGCGAAATGTTTATTCAATAGAATTTATTTCTGTTTCTGTACTGTATCAGTTTTGTGTTACCTGTCACAAAAAGAAAGGGTGGGGTGGAGGGCGCCAAATTGAAACTTTGACCCGGGCGCAGTTTTCTCTTCGCACGGTCCTGCGTGTTATACGTGAACACTTAATGCTCTGAGACCAATTATTTGATTTTTTTTTGTGTTTATTTTATAAGAATTAAAAACATTATGATTTTTTAACAGTTCCATTTATTTGGTAAACATATAACGAGTTTTTAATTTTTTTTTTTAAGAACACGATAAAACAGATACCGAGGAGAGAGAAATATACATAAGAAAATCACCTTTCTAATTTTCTTATGTCAAATTTATTATTAATATTATATTGTTCAATTCACTTTAATGTAACATTCCCGCACTTCGAAGTAATTAATATACGTAAAACATGAATGTTTTATCATTTGTTCATGTATGTGAAAAACTCAATGTATATAAAACTATATGCTCACGCAAAGCATGTAAAAGAATATGCTCACGCAAAGCATGTAAAAGAATATGCTCACACAACGGAAAACAATTTATGACACAAACTTGTCTAAACGTGTACCTAATAATAAAAGAATTCATATTTCATTCTATCAGGATAAAGTAATAAGATTAAAGATTAATATAAGTAAGTACTTTCCATAATAAAAGAAATTATTGAAACCACATCGTCTTATAAATAAAAAATAATTAACTTTCAGAATTTAAAAATAAATTTAATAGATTCTTTCATGAAGTAAACGATTCTTTGTGTCTTTTTACTTCCTTCTATCTTTACAAGAAAAAAGTATTGGATTCATGAAAATTTTCGATTTCCGGTTTATAAGTTTTAGAAGGTCCTGAACACGATTTGACTGATTTTAGAAAATGTCTGTGTGTGAGTCTGTGAGTCTGTCTGTCTGTCTGTATGTGACACAAATTTTTTGGGCGCTCTATCTCAAGAACTAATGCAAGAAATTTAATAAAACTTTATATTCAGTTAGTCCCTGATATAAATTGGTGCTGATTAGTTTTTGGGGAAAATCTCCCAACAGATGGCGCTGCTATGCTGCATTTTTCGGAATTCCCGCAATAGCTATATCTCAAGAACTAATGAAATCATTTTCATCAAACTTCAGATTCAATTAGACCTTAACATAAATAGATGCTGATTACGTTTTGGTGTAGATATCCCAACAGGTGGCGCTGCTAAACCACTTTTCTCATTATTTTTACGAAAGCTGTATCTCAAGAACACTAATGCACGGAATTTGATCAAACTTCAGATTCTGCTAGACCATGACATAAATAAATGCTGATTACATTTTGATATAAATAGCCCAAGACGTGGCGCTGCTATGCTGCTTTTTTCATTATTAACACGATAACTATATCTCAAGAACTAATGCACGGATTCTCATCAAACTTCATATACAGTTAGACGTTGACATAAGTTGTTATTGATTAGGTTTTGATCTAAATCTCCCTAAAAGTGGCGCTGCTATGCTGTATTTTGCAGGATTTAGGCGATTTTAGCGATAGTCATATCTCAAGAACTAATGCACGGAATTTAACAAAACTTTAGATTCAGTTAGACCGTGATATAAATTGGTGCTGATTCTTTTTAGTGTATGCAAAACCTGTGTGAGATAGAAGAAAGTTTTGGGATTGATACATCCGACTAGTTTTTCTTTGAAAATACGCGTACTATATGACGCTATTAAACATTGTAAAAAAAAAGTACATAAATAACCAAACAAAAATGAAGATTTGCTATAGAGACTTTTGATAATCTCATATACATCTTTTTAATTTTTTAAAGTTTAGATTCATTTGATGTGTTATTAGGCTTATTCGTTTAAATTCTATTAATTTTCTTAAAGCCTTTAATAGGGTTTCTTTATTATAGTGTTTTTATGTTTAAATGCTTGAAATTATCAGTTGCAAGTTTTGACAATCGATTATAAACGCTCTTTACATTCCACTGCGATATTCTGCAAATAACGGAATTAAAAAAAAATGCCAGACAAACAGTCAAAATTTTATTTTGACCCAAGTTTGTCTTTTACTTAAAAAAAAAAAAAAAAAAAAAAAAAAAAAAAAAAACTTGAATTGAAAAATTTGAGTTACTGATGCACCACACTTGATAGAAACCTGGAGCGAACTGCGCATGGGCGAAAATGGCTAGTCCATGTCGAAAATGGGGACGTCCGTAAGCCGTAAGTACGCTGCCTAAGATAAAGAGCGATGATTTCAGCTTCTTTTTCCGGGGCTATTCTTCCTACAGTGTGAATGGAATCGGCTTGGCATTCTGCCAACCGGAGTTCTTAGAAGCCTGGTTGAACAGTACACGCATTGTATTTAATGCGTTGTATTTGCAGACAAACAGTTACAATGCTTTGTAATTGCATCGTATTTAAGGTAACAAATCCTATTTCACAATGATGGAGAACTAGAAATTATTAACACGAATGAAAATTTTAAATGTTACGAATAATGCACGTTGAATTGAATTTATAATGTCACTTTACTTTAATTTGGTACAATTAATTTTTCGCATATTTAGTGTTGTGTTAATTATTGTTTCTAAGGGTTTCTTATATAATGTTTTTATATTTGGTGCTTTAAAAAATCCGCTGTGAATGTTGCTAAACAATAGTAAACGCTCTTTCTGTTACACTGCAATATTCTGCAGAAAATAGAACTCAAAAAGTATAAAACTAAAAATATTTTTTTAAAAAAGCACTCTTTTATAAGCATTAAATTTTTATCTTCAAAATCACGTGTAATTTCAAGACTGCATTTCATGATTCCCCCCCCCCCCCAAAAAAAAAATAAATAAATAAATAAAATATATTACAATACGTTAATTTGCCGTAGGCAACGAACTTTACTATGGAAAATTGATCTCCCTTTTTACGCTTGGTAGGAAGCGCGAGTTAATGAATTTGTAAATAAATAAATAAAATTTTAGACATGATTTTTTTAAGATATGGCAACAGGAAAGAAAGAAAAAAAAGCATTATTTAAGCTAGCTTTTTAGGATTTCCAAATTAATTTTTCAACGTATAATCATAATTTAATTAATATGAAACTTTTAATTGATTAAGCGTACTTTAAAAAATATATATTACACTCTTTATTTATTATTTATATTTTTCACTGTTTAGTGTTAAAAATATTTTGTTGTTGCAGTTTCTCAGCCACCTGTCGTATTTTGACGATCGTAAGTTTAGCGCTTTATTAAATCCATTGTTGTTTGTTGTAACTCGTATTCGATTGCAACCATATCGAATAGTTGGCAATTTATCGCCTGTGGCCGGCTAACGGAAAAATGGCTTTAAAATTAATTTACTAATTTATAAATTCAGTTCTAAAAATATTAAAATGTTATATTGCCATCGTAAACACACCTATGAATGTAGTTTTTATAATTCTAGCAAATCAGGAAGTGAATGAAAAATGGATTACAAAATTTCAGCTTTATATAAACAAACCAATTTAAATTGAATAAAAGAGTGTAATATCGCTGGTCTAACAGCCTCAAGTTTGTCTTTTATTTAAAAAAAAAAGTTGAATTAAAACTTCTAGTTACATACATTGTATTCTCAAATGATATTTCATGATGATAAAATAATACAAATTTATTAAAAAATATGAAAAAATTTAAATGTGGCGAATAATGACATTTGACAATCGAAAAGACGACAATTGAATTGACAATTGAATAAAATCGTTAATTCCACTAAAATTTATTTTGTCCAATGAAATTTTTCTTATATTTTTTGTTGTTATAATAATTACTGTTGCTACACATAAACGAATAACATCATATGCGTGATTTAGAATTATACTTCTTTTCCATTTTTAACACTTTCCAACCTAGTTGCAAAGTGTTTATGACTTCGGTTACTCTGGCCGCCCGCCCCTGCTCTAACTCGCGAAAATATACTCGGAATGCCCTGAAAGTTTGTATGTTATTGTCGTTTTCTCTAGCATAATCTCTATTCAAAATGAAGTGTTTAGCACTTATAGTTTTATTACAGGACAGTCAAAGTATTCCGTTACGTTACAGTCAATAGGGAAAAATCATTTCACGTGCATTTTGATGATGCTATGCCATTTTACACATGATGAAATTGATATACAATTATGAAGGGCACTAAAACATGCTTTTTGTAGAATATGGGGTGCAAAGCATTTATTATTCATATACATTATCCACCACATCACAAAAAATAATTCTGTTGCACATTGTTCTACGGGGAAAAATTGTTTGCTGTGTAATTTAATGATGTTTCACCATGTCAAACTTAACTAAATTCATACGTTGAGGTTTTACTATAAATTGCTCTCTTAACAGTTTTGTGTGCATTGCGTTTATCTTTCATTTACAGGGACTTACAGTCTTTGTGTGATAAGTGCGCTTTCAACATTGGTCTGCGTTTCCAAGTAACTAAATTTTTGCATAATACGTGGTGTGTATAAATTCGGTTGATCATATACAGGGATACCCAAGGGAATTCGTAAGTATTGCAGACTATGGGAGTGAATTGCTTAGGGTATTTTTTAATTATGTTACGCATTTTCTGCTGAATTATACTTAGTAGACTGATAGAAGTTTGTGGAAAATAAATATATTCATATACAGGGCTACGCAAAGAACAAGGTACATTGTCGTTTATGGTTGGTAATTGCTGAAGTTTGTTTAAAGTTGCCTTATGCTTTTTTTACCTGAATTAAATTTTAGCTTGATATGGGGTGCGTATAAATGTCTTTAGATAATATACAGGGTTGTACAAAATATTTCAAATGCATTTCCAACGATTGGAGAAAATTGCTTAATGTGAAATTTTTAAATGAATTAAATTTTATCATGCTATGTAGTATGTATCCAAACCTATAGATCATATACTAGACTGAACAAAGTAATTCGACTACATTTTTGTTTATGGAAGGTAATTGCTAAAATTGGACTTTTAAATGTGTTATATGTTTCTATACTATTTACTGACATATCTTCTTTCACCTTATTTAACGGTGAAGTTTCGTTACAATTTTTTTGGATGTGTTGGAAAGTGTTTTACAATCTATGCTTGACGCATGATTTTTCGTCCTTTTTAAACGAAAGTTTTCTACAAATCCTGCATCTTTTTTATTTTTGTCTAATATGATTTCCTTTTGGACTCCAATATTGTCTTTTATGCATTGTAGACAAAATTTGCTATACGAAAATGCATTTTTACACCGTTTTATAATACCCGTATTTTCCTGTATGCGTGACTTGAATCAAAATTTGAGTTAATTTTTTGAAAATACTCCTTAAAGAAATATTTCAGGTTAAAATTACGCTTCTAACTGTGTGGTGCAAAATGTACATATCTTAAATTTGAGCATTATCTTACTAATAAAAAAGAAAATACAAGAAATATTTGGTCGGAAAATAATGGCAAATATAGTGGTAAGAAATGAAATTTTTTTTGTGTTACAGTACACATTTTTTTTTCTTAAATTTAAAACTAGCAAACCCAACCGATATTGCTCGAAACCACAGAAAGTTAAATCCATCTATCCGTGGGTATTTTTATTTATTAATTTATTTATTTTGTATTTTCATCTGTGCTAGAGAGATGTCAATTTAAAACTGCAGATAAACGAAAAATATGAAAAGAACCACCAGAAATTTTTGGGAGAAAGTAAATAGTATTAATATGTCTATTATTTTAAATGTAAGATGCAGTTGAGAGCAGAAAAAAAATTAAAGTATGAGTTTTTTTTTTTTTAATCTGGGTTACGCAGATGCAATTTCAAACAGAGAACAAAACAAAAAATATTAAAATAAACTTCTGAAATAGTAAATATTCATGTATTTTTAAATGAAAAGTACTATTGAAAGCAGAAATTTTTTTTTTTCATAAGTGGGTATTTTGTTTTTTTAATTCCATACGAGATACACAAATGGCAATTTCAAACTGCATAAAAAACGAAAATTGTGAAAACGACTCACAGAAACTATTTTGTGAAATTTTAAATATGCTTATTTTTGAAAAATGAAAATTACCACCAGCACCAGAAAGGTACCGTGAGCACGGGCGCAATTTACTTTTTGCGATTATAACGTCGATAAACTGTGGGAAATTTAAGCTCATTCTTTAGTGATTGATCATAGTTTTTAATTAATATCTCGGCTGATTATCAGAAATGGAAACATCTGAGTATTAGGTGCATACGGAACTGTCTTCGTATATCCTTATCCAAATTTGAAGACCCCTATACTCGACAGATTTTTCTAGCAATCGAAAAGAAACAAACAGACACAGACACGCAGACAGAAACTTTTTTTTATCATTATAGATTCCCTCTGACATTTAGACTATTAAAACGGGTTACTAATGCTTACTTACAAATTAGAAAAATATTAGGCTTTTTCAGATGCAAAATAAATAAACAAATAAATAAATAAATACAATAAAATAGGTATTTTCTTCTTCTTCTTGATTTCTGAATTTTTTTTTCTTTTGGTAGTTGGTCAGTTACATAAACATAAAAAAATCAATAGGTAGTAAGTTGGGCGAGTGGATTCGCAGAAAGATTACTGCAGAAATAATAATGTAGGAGCAGAAGATTACTGCAATTTTCAAATCCACATTGTTTTTGCTATTTTGCCAATTCATGTAATATCTATGCATCGAGCTTCTAATTTTTTTCCAACTGCCAAAGCTGTTCGGAAATAGTTGATATTGATACACTAAACTGTTTGGTGAATTCTCTAATTGTGAATCAAGGATTTGCTTCTACAGTTTCTTTCAGCACCCCCTGAACAAGAGTAGAATGTCGGATTCGACTTCTTTTATCTTGATGACTATTCTCACAGCAGCGAAATTTTGCAAACTATCGATTTTTGGAACGTTGTGATCTTGCTTCCTTGCACCATTCTTCGACTGCATTTCGACCCAAACTGTACTCGTGTTGTGAATTCTTACGTATTTTTTCTTTAGAAACATAATTTTTGCAGCACGCTCAAAAAATTATGACTTACTGTAGCTTAACCAACGATGTCATATATTAAACACATTGAGTTAATCTAATACACATATTATAATTGCTGCAATTGGATTGATCTACATACATCGGAGGGCAGCTATAGACTCGGCCATTGTTTTCCGAAAAATCCGATAGCGTCATAATTTCAAGCTGGTTATTTAATAACGAAAAAAAAAAAGCATTAATTTTTTATTTTAAATTTAGGATTTAGAATTTAAACTTAAGGGTGTACTCAAATCCAAACTGTCTATTTTGTGACTTATTGAAAAATTCATTTTTGCTCTAAAATGTATCCAATTGGCAGGTTCTCTTATTCAGAAACTTTATAATGTCCGTATTGGTCGATTTTTTGATAAAGGCAGAATATATTTCAAAAAAATGCTGTCAAAGTGGACATTTTGAACGGAATTTCCCGGAGCGATAGCGCTGGAAGCAAAAGAAAACTATCGTACTGTAGAAATAATTGTTAGTAAATCAAATTCTAATTAATTGAACGAAAAATAAAAACACATGTCACTTATAAATCTTTTCATAAACCACGTTGCCAAGTTTCATGTTTTTATTTTAAAAAATGAGTCTGAAAATGTGTCAGAAAATTTTTAGTTGTTGAGCGTGGAAATTTTTTTTTTTAATACCGCCTTAAAATCCATTAATTTTTTTTCTTTTAATCCTGTCACTTTAAATTCCGAAAACTGAGGATTTTCTTATATATAAGAAATTAATTAACTGTTATAGTTTCAAGTTAGTGATTTAATAACAAAAATAAATGTGTTACTATTCCTTTTTAAACTCATAATTTAAAATACCTATGGTTTGTTTTCATCAAAAAGCTCTTTTAAAAACAAAGTTTTATTCAAATCCTGCACGTTTAAATTTTTGTCAGCAAATATGACTTTTTATGCAATTTCCAATACTATATTTTGTGCATGGTAGACAAGATTTGATATAAAAAATTGAATTTTTATGCCTGTTTAAGAGAACAGTATTTTTCTGTATGCGTGACTAGAATCTTGATTTTTTGGAAACACTCCCCATAGACATATTTCAAGTTAGAATTGAGTTTCTAAAATCGAAAGTTTCTTATTCAAAAAATGAGGCAATAGGTATATTTCTAAGTTTGTTAATTACGAAAATAAAAAAGTATTGTTATTACTATTTAAATTACTTTCTTATTGAAAACTCTTCAATTCCATTTTTACTTTCTTCTATCTATAATAGAAGAAAGTATTGAAATTGAAATGTTTTTCAAATTCCAGTTTTCGACGGATTTACACGTTTTAGGGGTCAGAGATTCTGAAAAACATGTTTTTACAAAATGTCTGTCTGTCCTCATTGTATCATCGAAAAGTGTATGAGGTTATGCAGAGAATTGAATCAATTTTTTTTCTAGGTTTTTGGCTATGGTCAACAGGTCCCACTTGAATTTTGGGATATTCCGACGAAAGGGCGACACTGCATTAGCGTCTTTTGTTCCATTTTCATTATTGTATCATCGAATAGTGTATGAAATTATGCACCAAATGTTTTGTACATGTTTTTGACTATGGCCTGCAGGTCCCAGTTGAATTTGGGGATATTCCGCCGGAAGGAGGCACTGTGATAGCCATTTAAAGATTTCAAATTGAAAAAGATGTACAAAAAATCAGAAATCAAAAAGGTTTTTCCGTTAAATGTTCGGCTTTGATCTTGTGGTTCCAAAGCAATTTTTGTTTTGCCTCTATCTTAAACAAGTTGGAAATTGTACGTCAAACGTTACAAACGAGGTGCGTTCGTACGCACGTTTTAGAATTAAATTCATGATATCCCGTGCGTAGAACGGGTTAAACAGCTAGTTAAGTATATATTTTATGACACTGTTCATACAAATATCTTAACTAGTTATATAAATATTCAGATATATATGTATCAGCTAGTTATATAAATATTCAGATCTTGATGCTTTTTAATTCTGTGAAATGAATTATATCGTCTGCAGATTAATTTCTGTCATAAAATAAGTGTCTCGGTCGCTTGACGATTTAACATCCATCGGAAGCTCTTCTAACAAGAAAGCACCGATTTAAAAAAAAAAATTCAAATTTCTTAATAAATATTTTTATTAATATCTCCTAAAGTTTTGATTCGATTTTAATAAAATTTGAAATGTCTCGACAAAATTCTGCAAAGATAATATATTTTAAATTGCAAACCATTTGGTTGGGTAGTTTTTGCGTTGTTATATGCGGACAGACAGACAGACGGACGGACAGACAGACGGACAGACAGACGGACGGACAGACGGACGGACCAAACGACGACTATAGGTGCTACGTATTTATATAATTACGAACGCACCTAAAAATGGCTAAGATATAGCCGTTTGAAATTTTAGGGTGGCTGAAATTTTCAAACAAGACAGCAGAATTCATCCATAAACGATTAAGCGTTTTAGTCAACATGGTTTCGGGAAATTTTCTTTCATTATTGTAACTACTGGTTCAACTCTTATATGCTTAACACTACATATTTATATTCGCCAACGTCAAATTCTCGCCAAACCTGGCGACATTTGGCGAAACATCACTAAACTTTGCGGCAAAAACAGGTTGCCATAAATGAAGCCAACTTGGCTGTAGAGGACTAATTTGGCGATATCCTCATTCAAATTCAACATTGACGAGAACTGGGAATGAATCTTTTTAAATCGGGTTCCATGCATTCCAGCTTCGTGTTTTTCAGTAAAATTAGCTAAAATCGCAAAACCAAGGAATTGGGAGGCTATCTGTTCCTGGCAGTACAGGCCAGAAGGACTTTTCATAGTTTAGCAGCCGCGTTATCGGCTGCTCGCATCCAGGTAACGCGACGATTCGCAAGCAGCTGACGTACAGCGGAATGACGAAGAATATTGATTTTTTTGGCGGTGTGATAGCGAATTTTAAAGTATTAACATGATTGAGATAAAAGAAAGTTTTAGGATTGGCACATCCGACTAGTTAAGTGATAGAACTGATTATTGCTTTCAACTGTCAGAAAAACGACGTCATTTATTATAAAATAAACTTGATAATAAGAAAAACGCATTTTTCGAGCAATTGTGTCATGGATTAGGATCGTGGAAGAATCTTCATAATCGAAGTATTTTCATTTGTAGACAAAACAATTTTGTTATATATGTTGTAGTATTGAAATTTTCTGTATGTATGTATTCATATTATTAGATGTATGTAAGCATGTATGCATATTACTGGATTTGTGTAAGTATGTATGCTTTTTATTAGATGTATGTAAGTATGCAAGATGTGAGTATATAAGCGTATAAGTAATGGATGTAAATAAAGGAATAATGTATTAAGAGTAGGGAGCATGATGGCAATTTAAAAGATAAAAGCATTGATTAATATTAACTACCCTGGAGAGTAAATAATATCTGCTAATAAGGTTTTTGAATTATTATAATGTTTCTAAAAGCAGTCTTCTGACTAATATTTTAATTAATATTTATAAGAATAAATATTTGAAAACATTGCAAAAAAGAAATATTTCAACAAAAGACTGAGCATCTTAAAATAAAAACTTGTGTATTTATATAAAAAAAATTTGCATTTTATTTTTTCTTGAATATAATAAAACCAAATGTGAGTTACAATTTTTTGTGACACATGAGGTCGGATAAATATAAATTAACTCATATATATTTTTTTTAATTTAGAGTCGTGAAAAACCTTTTGTTAGTTTATTAATCCTTTATTGAAAATAAAAAAATATAAACTTAAAAGAAATAGAAACAGAAGATACAATACATTTTTAGTAAACAACAAAAATTTAAATAATGTTTTTGTTTGGGGGAATGGGGAGTGAGGTGAGAGTTACAAGAAATGTCTACTTCTCAGAATGCATGAGCCATTATTGGATGTATATTATGCAACAACGTGCCAAAAGATTAAACATGCAATGATCTCATTAAGTATGAGTTTAAGAATTAGATTTTAATGATTTTTTTTTATTAAAATTGAAAAGATTATAATGATTTTTTATTAGAACTGAAAAAGTAAAGTCTCTAAGTTATGTATTGCCACTGCTTATAGTTTAGTTTATTCAAATAAAATATCGTAATAAGTTAAATGAACGAATTTTTTTTTCAAGACTTTTGCTCATTATTGCGCATGTATTTCAGATAGAATGTCTTGTACCTCTATAACTTTCTTAACTTCTTTGAAACAATTGACAAAATTTTGCATATCATTTCAAGAAAAAGCGTGAAATATAAAAAAAAAGCGTCTAAAATAAAGAATTTACATTAAACACTAGATTAAGAACAAGTTAATATTTATAAAATTCTCTATAACATTCAAAATGTAGCATTTTAATATATTTTTTGAAGATTATAATATTGAAAAATAAATTATCTTCTATACTGTTACTTATTTATGCAATTTTTTCGGATAAAATTATATTAAAGTAAATAAAATTTTCACTTCTCTGTTAAGAAGACAGTCCTTATGTCGTTATTTTGAATATAAGTTTTTTCCACCCACCGGAATGAATGGTGCAAATTATAATGACGTTTCTTGAACGTTAATTTTGATTCTTTATCTATTATTTATGTACAGGGTGATTTTTTTTAAGTTGTTAAAGTAAAACCCTATAATAAAAGAACCATTGATCCAAATGTCCTAAAATTTCACCAGTATGCTCCCAAAGCAATGGGTATTTTTTAGGCTTGGTTAAAAAAAAAAAAAACTTAAAATCACACCGACAAATGGCGGACTACACGCAGTAAAGTCGGGAGAGGAACTTGCACCCGGTACACGCACATTGGCGATAAAAACGTGAAGTACGCCCACCTCGTCTTTATTATTCTACGGAAATCCTCACAATGACTGCGCCATTGACCGACCGTACATTGTTAGTGAAACTGTATTATCAGAATAATGACAGCGCAGCAACTGCTCTTAGGTGATTTAAGATACTTAAGAATTTAAGAAAAGGTCCAATGACGACAGAGGGCCTACGGAAGATGGTTTCTCAAAGTACCGTCCATTGTTTTCCTTCCACAGACGATATTCTTTGTTTCTGCTGCCATACAGCGCCATCTGTCGGTGCGATTTTAATTTTTTTTAACCATGCCTAAAAAATTCCCATTACTTTGGGAGCATACTGGTGAAATTTCAGGTCATTTGGATCAGTGGTTCTTTTGTTATAGTGTTTTACTTTCACAACTTTAAAAAAAATCACCCTGTACTTTTATATGTTGTATCAATAGATTCTATTTGGTCATTTTTGGACTACATAAAGATTATGTAGTCAGTTCATCCAACCGTTGGGAGACACATTATGTTCACTAGAGAATAGTCGATGGAATATAACAACAATAACACACAAACTACTAATAAAGTTTACTGATTTGTCACATACAGTAAAAACGCATAACACTTACTAGATAAAAAGCAATATCATTTATAAAATTTGATTTAAAAAAGTATCTTTTATTATTATTATTATTTAAAAGAAAATGATACAAATAACGCAAATAATAATATTTCTACTAAATGATTTTAAACTACTTCCAAATTATGTTCAATGAATCTTTCCCCCCCCCCCCCCACACACACACACAAAAAAAAAAAAAAAAAAAAAAAAAAAAAGTATATTCTCAGTCATAATCAAAGAAGTAGAATTAATTTAGGAAAAAAAAATCAACTATAAAATGTTTGGGAAGTTTTCTTTTATTACATATTAGTGACATTACATATTAATTTTTCCCAGAAATTTATTAGTATTTTAAAAATGAGCAAGTGATAACTGCTTGTAAAAGTAAACTTTCTCGTGTCAATAGATGTAAAGAAAATAGCTTAATATAGCAAGAATAAAAATCTTTGTTCTTTTTAAGAGATGTTAACGACAAACAACATCGGTGATTAAGAGGATCTTTAATGAGATTCATTCGCTTTTCTTGTACTTAATTACACAAAATCTTTTTTGTTCCGATCAAAGAAGGTCAATGTTGTTTACCATGTCTTTTATACCATCTCTATTCTTTGAAAGTTTGTTCATGCAGTGGATTATTCAATGATTCATGGAAGATAACATTTTTGTTAATAGTTTTTCCTTAGTTGAGCTTCACAAAATTTTATCTGATTTATTTACAGATTCTTTTTTTTTTCATCTTTATTTGTTTTAGTCTTTCATATTACCATGTTTTGATAAGTAGATAGGTGTAAATTATTTCTTTTGACATTTCGTAATTTAAAACAATGAAATGTGTTAAGAATTGGAATAAATTAGCTTTGAAAATTTGCGGCTGCATTTCTTTTGAAGACTATCAAACGGTTTGCGATAAATGCCAATTATCGTTCTGTTTTGTTGAATACTTTATGTATAAAAACACAAATTACAGTAAATCCAGCATGCAACGATTTCTAAATTTGTAAAGCCTCTTCTTTAGTAGAGAAAAATACATAAGGAAAACGGGAGCAGCGTACATAACTCACTGCAGGGGCAGATTCACAAAGGAAAATTCCGAAGATTGTGGGTAGATTTCAGGAGATTCTATTAGAAATAAACTTTACGCCCATGCTGAAAGTGAATGCTAAGACATACAAAGCTATAGAAAAAATGGCTCGATAAAAGTTATTTTTAAACAACTACGTTAATAATAGATGATAATTTAAGTCTGTTATGAATAAATAAAATTTAGAGGAAAATGTACAGTTAAATAAGGCATTTTAAAGATAAATTGCAATAAGAATATAAGAATAATCTGTGTACTAATTCGAAAAAAGACAGCTGTGGAAAGAGAGACTATGGAAGCCAAGTCTTATTTATTATTTATTATTATTTATTATTATTACTATTTATGGCTTGACTATATGCAGCACTAAGATTTTTTATGTATGTAATCTTTAAGTTCTCAGTCAAACTTAAGGATGCGGATATAACTATGTGCACGATTGATTTAATTTGAGACAATTCTAAAGCTAATATATCTATATACTCGAATATATATAATAAATGTAGTTTACACAATTTTATCACAATTTTATAACAATTTAAAATCAATTAAAATTGAATTTCTTTTAGCGTATTATTTGAAGAAAATAATTCTATTTTTTATTGTAAAACATAAAGATAAAAATATTATCTGAATTAACTTTTTTTAAGTTTATAATTTTAATAACATCTAAAGTATTATTTTTTGTATGTGTTACTTTAAGAGTTAAGCTGACAATGAGAAGACCAAACTTGGTAATCACAGATTTTGATTATTTTTATATATGTTGTAGGATAGAACCCCCTTAGTCTCAGGTTCTATGGATTTTATACAACGCTGAAACTGAGACTAAGAGGTTTCTACCCAACAACATATATAAAAATAATCAAAATCTGTGATTACCAAGCTTGGCCTTCTCCTTGTGAGTGTTATATTAGTAAAATAATCATAAATACCTTCAAATGAATTTTTATATTAAATACTGTGTAGTTCTTTTATTGAAGATAATTTAAAAATTAAAAATATGTGAATTGGACAAGATGTTGGTGGTACCAGTTAAGAACGTTTTGCTTGTAAGAAACACTTCAATGAAAGTTACTGAGCACGTTAAAAATACTTCCGTATTTAATATGCTATGCATCAGTTTTGTGCATTGTTTTGCGTATTGAAAACCACCAACGATATGGTGTCAGTTGAATGTTCCATCCAAATTAGAGCTTCATGAAATAACTCGATTCTTTCGACAGAAAAGCATATAGCCAAAGAAATTCTGTATCAGTTGTAAGAAGAGTGTTCTGAAAAAGCATATTAAACTTAATCTTGAGACTTCCACTAAGTCAAAAATATTCAAGAGGAAATCAAAATAAAAGACGGAAAAAATCACTTGTAAACGAAAGTGGAGGAGAAGGCGACTGTGTATATCAACTGAAGAGCTACAACGTAATAAATTTATTCGCAATGCAACTCAGGATCATCTCAAAGCCTATCCATACGCTTTACAAAATGGATCTTAAAACGATTTGCTTTTAAAAACCGGCGACCAACAAAAGTTTCTGTGATTTCGCTGGAAAACCGATGATAACTGTTTAATGAGGACTAAACAACGTCGATATTGAACATTTGACGAGTGGATGAAATTTGTCTGTTCTGACGAAAAGAGATTTCTTTGGCATGACGTTGATAGAAGGTTTAGTATATAGCGCAAATATCTCGAAGGATATGGATCTGGCATGCAAAAATTTCAAGCAGATGACTGTCGAATCACTGTATGGGGAACATTTTTTATATAAATTTGGTCCCTTATTTCCATTGGAGACATTCGTTGATGCGAGTCTGCCACAACATAGTTTCTGATCACACGGATCCATTTATGTCCATAATGTTTGATGATGGTCATAGAAATTTCCAGCAAGACAATGTACTTGACCACCGGGCTAGAACCGTATCAGATTCTTTTTAGGAACATGACTGCATGTTTAAATTGCTTCAATCGCACTCTCCGTTACACGGTCTGAACCCGATTGAGCATTTGTGGGACGAGTTGAAAAGATCTATTAAAAGCTTCGAAACAACACCATCGAATATGAGGGATTTAAGAACTGCCATTTGGTTAACATGGGCTGATATTCTTTCTTAACAATTTCAGCAAATTCTAGAATCCGCGCAAATACAATTATCGACTATTATCAAAGCCAGACTTAGTTCAACACAAGCACACTGAATAGCAGGTTATGTTTACTTTTTTGGCCACTCAGTGTATTTGTATTTTACTTGTGCTCTTTTAATTACATTTTTTAATCCTGATATGTACTGCCACTTTTTTGGACTTTTATAGAAATCTCATGGCAGGGCCGTAGCGAAAGAAAATTTTTTTGGGGGCAAAAGGCAAGATTGGCCGACTCAAAAATGTTTCAAATCCGACTAATGTAAAATAGTCAATCTGTCGCATTATTTCTTAATTAATAGTTTTTACAATTAATTTTAACTGATTAATTATAATTGATAGTTAAAAATAAAATATATGATTTTGTATTACTAAAAGGTTTCTTTGATATAACTCAGTAATTATTTAAAATATTTACCAAGAACTTTATTGGAAAAAAAAAGAATATGAATTGATAAGAAAAAATCCTACAGTTATATTTGTGAAAAACACATTTGTTTAGAATGATAGAATGAAGTGATAGTTTAGTAAATAGAACGTTAGTGATTTTCAAAATAAAAGCTAAATAAAAATGTGATCTCTTAGTTCTAAAAATTATGATAATGTAATGAATGGGAAGTACTTTCAATATTTTATTAGCATGCGATAGAAAATAATTTGATCTTTATATTCCAATTAGAGATAATATCGTATGGAATTAACAACATACACTTTCAGTAATTCTAATTGTAAAACTAAAAAATGCACACTATAGGGGTACTGGTACTGAAACTATTTGGAGGGGCTTCAAAATTTAATTGCGCCTGGGGCCTCTTGAGTGCTTAATCCACCACTGATTGTGTTTTATAGGAATGTCAAGGGACCGACAGAAACATTTGAATTATCCACGATTTCGAATTATACACGTTTGAATTATTCAAGTTTGACTGTACTATTTTTACATGAATTACACATCACACTGGATAAAGCAAAGAATTCATACCTTTCTTATCACCATTCCCTGTCGAGTGGTTTCTACTGTCCAGCCATGTTGATAACTTCTTCGAACTTTTTGCAGCCTCCAAGTTTCTTCTTTTTAGAGTCTCTCTTTTTTTATTTCCACTTGGCTGGTGCCGAATTCGTTTCATAATATAAACTATTATCTCAACACAAGCAAAGTAAGATTAACCCCTTGGTTACGAGCGACACGTATACGTGACGCATAAGATGCTCAGAATCCTCGATTATTCCCACCAGTTAATTTTTATTGTAAGCTTTGCCTTATTTAATGACAGCATTTCTGCGATTCAATTAGGCGAAAATTTCTGTTTTGAAAAACCGGTGGTAATAGATTAAAAATTCCGTAAAAGACGCTCGTCACGAAGGGGTTAAGTAATAAACTATCGTACTATCACTACTATGTGACTCTCAACTGCTCTGACAGTTCGATATTGATGAGCAGTTAGTAAACGAATGACTCATCATGAATAGCACTAGCTCACTACACGTCCTAGCCTGCACTTGACTCATCACACGGCAGGCACCAGGCGTGACATGACACATTCGACTCGACATTCTGCTGTCTGTTCTAAAGATGCTTTTGCATGCGAAGCGTATGGAGTATTTGAACGGACACGCAAAAACATTTACTCTAGCACTTTGATGGATTTTTTTTATTATTAATTTTTAGCTAGGTGCTGGGTATTTTATAGGAAGTTAGATTAGATATTAAAATACAATAATTTTTTAATTATCAGTTTGGGGCCCCTAGGCAGTGCCCCGGCGGTAGTTACAGGCCTGAAACGCTGAACTATTTATATTGTTTTAAGAGCAAAGGCAGTGCCCCGGCGGTAGTTACAGGCCTGAAACGCTGAACTATTTATATTGTTTTAAGAGCAAACGTGTTAATGTTCCGCAATCACTTCAAGTTTTTTTTTATTAATATTACCATAAAACTATCTTTAATAATTTAATTTTTCCTGAAATCCTCTACTTCCTGAATTCTTTATTAAAAAAATAATTCCTCTTACGTATGATTTAGTTTTTAAAAAAAGTAATCTCTAACATGTACCGTAATTTCCGGCGTATAATCCGCGGATCAAACAATTATGTTTAGACCCAGAAATTTTATTTAATAATTGAAGTAAAATATTTACAGTGATCTAGTATGTTCCATTATATAAAATAAAATTTCTGGGTCGAAACATAATTATTTGATCCGCGGATTATACGCCGGAAATTACGGCAATCTGGGTATACAATAAATATTAAGTATCTAATAAAGGCTCCAATTCTAATTTTTATAATAACAAGTGAAAAATCAGTGAAAATTATGTAATTATGTTATGTTGGCACAAGCATATAAATTTAGTTTTAATTTTATCAAAAAAAAGAAAAAAGGTAAGACGTTTTTTAGGTATTAAAAGTTAAATGCACGGATATTTTTTAAATTTATTCATTTTCTTTTTTTAAATAGTTTTAAAAGTTCTTCGTTTATATTTTCCAAACGTTCGTAAAACAGTTCCAAAGGGCGTAAACATCATATCCTTGCTTTGAACCTATACTATGTATCAAGTATAATTTTTTTTTTAATTTTCTTAAGCGACTTTCGCATTCGGTCGACCTAGTTTATATATTGATAGTTTTTATCTATGTAAGTTGCGAGTGTTACTGTAGGACAAATTTCTGATATTTTCAAATCAATAGATCAGATTCATTTTTTCCCTCTATTGGCCTATGTATCAACGGCCGACTTAGCTTTTCCATGTGTGGGTAAGGTATAGTATATGTCCAACATTTCCGGCTCTGCAGACAAGATTTATACATGATAATTTTTTTTCAGTGGGTAGGCCGACTAGCTATTTATGTGATTCGAAAATGTGACAGAACACATGACATTCATATCGGCTGACCAGATAGATCTATTGAAACCATTACCTTTTTTTACTCATAACCTATCTATTGATAGACCGACTAGCTTTTGCCATATGATTGTAAGGGTGTAGTGAAATGCATTCTGAAGACTTAAAGTCCTGCCAACCAGAATTTTTTCGAATTGTTTTTTTTTTTACATCGGCCTACTGACACTAATTAAATCTGCTGGATAGCCGACTGAATCCTTTTACCAAACATTGGGGGAGCAGCTGCCCCCCGCTCGCTACGCCCCTGTCTCCTGGCTTAGAATGTAATAGAAATTTGTCTGCAAGCAGATTGGTCATCTAATTGGAATTCTGCTACTTCATATGGTATTTAAAAAAACAAATTGTAAGACAATTTTGCTTTCGTATTGCTATCTTGAAATAAATTTTGCATTACGAAACTTTTACTCTTTCTAATGGGAGTGGTTTTCTAATTAGAAGTTATCCTCTTTTTTTTAAAAAATAAACAAACAATAGTAGAAAGCGTTACAAATCGATGATTTTTTCGAAACATTACAACTGAAAAATATTCTAAGTGTAACTTGATAAAAAGAAAAACTATACCAAAATGAATTCGACATTAAATCGAAAATAATCCTGTAATTACAAAATATCAATGGTTAATTTCTGCAGTAAACAGACAAGTTTAAAACATTTTGAAATTTAATACTATTTTCTAACACGAATACTAACTATGTAAGCTTTTGAAGCGTAACATTAATGAAACAATCGAAAATTTATCGAAATGAATTTTCATTAAAGTGACTTTATTTCTTAAAATAATTTTCCAATTAGAAATACTCCACACTTTACTTCAACAATGAAATGTTAGATTAAAAAAATAAAGGATATTATAGAACATCAACAAAAATAATATCACGCTGTTTTATGAAAGGTGTTAGGTATTCTAATCAAAGTGTTAATTCGTTATTTGTTAAGAGAGAGAATAATTAATGGAAACCGAATTCTAGTTAGTAGCCGAGATTAACTTTAGTTTGTCTTATCTGTATCTTTTGCTTGTATTCTCTTAATTACTTTTCCTTAATCAAGGTCTGTGCGACTTCTTTATTGGATTTTTATAGACTCTTGACTTAGACAAGATTAGAAAGTAGTCTCCAAATAAAATGTGCATTAATTTAGTATTACGCTATTTCATAACACAAACAAGAATAAGATTTGAAATACAGGATGAAGTGGGGGCACACGCGGTTAACATAATTTTTTTTAGATTGAATACTTCATTATGTATTGGTTATTAACTTTATTATTTTTTATATTTATGCTGTCAAATGATATATATATATATATATATATATATATATATATATATATATGCCTTAAATTTTCGAATGGCAGAAAAAAATATTTTTAATTACTTTTGAAATAGCCTCTATAAATTAAAAATATGAAACATTTAAATTGAATTATAATTAATTACTAAAATAGGCGTAAAATGAAATAAAGCTTTTAAAACATTAAAACCCTTCTACAGATGTTAAAAAGTTTCATCAAAGTCCTCAGCGCTTTTGGCCACAACCTGGCCAGCATCACGAGTTAAACACAGACCTTGAACCGGCAAACAAAGATAACTGTAGCAAACCACAAGAGAGCAAGCACAGCAGAGATGTGAACAAATTTATAGTCAGGTGGATCACAGCCATGCTGTGATCAGGCGATTTCTGCACCGCACCCAGGTACTAACCTGTCAAGCTAGGCATTCATGCCGGGCAGGTAGGGGCCTGGTCAGCGGTATAAAAAAATATATATGTATCAGAAGGGGAAACCAAATCTAAAAAAAAGTGGGAGGGGATGGGATGAGTCTATTGAGCAAGGTGGGTTATTCCAAACTAAATGCACCATTGACACCAAGCTGATTAAACCAAATGTTTGGTATATTGCATGATAACACATCATGAAAGGATTTCCTGCCCCTTGTCAGTATCTCCTCAGACTCCTTCAGTATACATGTACTTTAATCCTTCGTTTGTGCTATAATCTTCACTTTGTTGAAAAATATATTAATTTCTGTTTTTAAATTTAACCGAGATAATGCTGTAGATTGTTTTGTGATATGTCTGTGATGTGTCTTTTTATTCTGTCTTGTAATTTCCTGGTTGCCATTCCTATATCTGTATATATTTCATTTTTATTTTTATCTTTAAATGGGATTATATATTCAAATGTTATTATATTTCAAATAAAGTGGAGTCAGTGTCAAAATACGTTCATTAGAATTAACTTTTAAAATATACACTAAAACACTTTTTATTTTGCTTAAAAGACGTCAACATATAAATATAAACACTAAAGATGTTTAATGTTTATATTCTTTAATGTTTATATTGATATTTTGACGTCTTTTAAGCAAAATAAAAAATGTTTTAGTGTATATTTTAAAAGGGATTATATATATTCCTGCTTTTTGATGCATATCTATGGGATTTATTTTTCTGTGGACCAGATTTTGTAATTTAGTTGGAAGTTTAGCAATTAATGCTATATAATACTTATTTAATGCGTATCGGATTCTTGCATAGAGTTGGGGGATATAGTCTATACTACAAAATATTGAAAACTACGTTTTATTCCTGGCCATCAATTTTCAGCTATTAAATTATGATATGATAACTAACCAGGCTATGATATTTAACCAGCGTACATTCCGGAAGCGACAGAATTTTTTCTCCTTTTCGCCCTCTTGATGCTGGCCAAATTCTGGTCGAAAGCGGTCTGGACTCCGACGACACTTTTTTAAAACTATAGAAGGGTTTTAATGTTTTAAAATTTTTATTTCATTTTACGCCTAATTTAGTAATAAATTATGATTCATTTTAAATGTTTTCACGTTTTTAATTTGTATACGAAAGTGAATGTAATGTTCTAACATTAGACAGTTTTTCTATATATTTAGCCTACATAAATCATATAAAAATATAAGCGGATTTTTACATTTTCCACATGAGGGAGTAAATGTAATGTTTGACTGCTCCTAAAAACGCAATTTTATGTAAAAGCAAAATCACTGCAATAAAATGTATGTTATAATGTGTTATTTTATTACTCCTTTACTCAGATAAGAAAAAAATAGTTAAAAATATGGGAACCTTTCTATATCGACTAATTCAGAATGTTTTTATGCATTGAAACAGAAGAAATCATCGCATTTCAAAAGTATAATAATAATAATAGTAAGAGTAATACTAATCAACATAATATTACGAGTAAATTTGTGAAGCTTGTAGAACAACTTTAGCAAAATATTGGTAGTAAAAAATCTAGTTCTTTATTAGGCCAAACAAATTATGCCTTTTACTTCCTGCAAAGTTTATTCTGCAGCTATCATCTAATTTGTTTGATATAATCCCATAAAATACATTACAGATATTTTTATGAATATTTGGTTTTTATTTATGTGGTCACAATAGTTCTTCATCTGACTTTCGGACTGCAAGGCACAGCAAATATTTAACTATTATTTGTGATTTGGGATCTAAGTTCTATGATTCCCGCACAATAGAAATTTGATGAGATATGAATTTTCACAGTGAGAAGATAGCAATGAGCAAGAGACTTCAGCCATGGTCAGGCGGAACGAGAGATTGCCTCTCTTTGTAATTTTTATGTCGGTCGGTAGATCACGCAATTAACTAATTTTTAAACCTGATAGAGGGTCGGAGAATGTCATACCAGTTTAAATTATGATTGTAAATATTTTATATAGTTAAATTCTAACCAAGACATTAGAAATCCAAATAATTAACTTTGAAAACAGTTTGGACTTATTTTTCATTCCTCTAGGCGCCGACCAAGATTCCACATTTATGTATTAACCCTCTAAGCGTGTGGAACGTAATACTCCGTTCACTAAGCTCCAGGTTTCACTGCAATATATGCAATGTTTAAGATAATATAATTCTATAGATTTAATGAATTTTCAAAACATTGAAGAATGATTAATACTCTCAAAGGTTACATTCATATTTGTAATTAAGTTTCATTTATAATGCTGAAAGAATCATATTTTTTTAGCATTTAAAACTAAATGAGGAGAAAACAACACTACAATTTTACCTTTTTTCAAAACGCTCAGAGGGTTAATAGTTATATCTAGATTTGACTAGCTGGAAACTTTATCTTCATCACCCTCTTGAACTTCATCCCTAAGGCTTCATCCATACTGTCTAATTCTCCATGCCTCACTTACTGTAATTAGCTTTTTGTAATCGTTCTACCTGAATCTAAACGTATCTTCTTTCTATTTTTCTTACAGTGTGTTCAGCTTTTTACACTCTTTTATTTAACTCAACTTGTTTTTGTATGTAACGACGGAATTTTGTAATCGATTTTTACTCACGTCCTGCCTGCTAGAATTATAAAAATTATGTACACAGGTATGTTTCCTATGACAATACAATATTTTAATACTTTTATAACATAATTATAAATTATTTTCTAATCTTAAAACATTTTTTCGTTGGCCCACCACAGGTAATAAATCGCCAAATATTCCTTGCGGTTTCAATTGTACACGAGTTACAACAACAATGGATTTAATGATACTCATGCTTGCTAAAACAAGGCCAACTGATTGTTAAACTGCAACAATGTAATATTTTAAGCACCAAAAAGTAAAAAATCTATTTGAAAATTATAAAGAGTGGAATAATTAAAAAACTTCACTTTTATCAATTAACAGTTTATTTTTAATTAAATTATGATTATACTTTAAGAAAACAATTTAGAAAACTCTAATATATAGTTTAAATGCTGCTTTGTTTTCTTTTCTGCTGTCATATCATAAGAAAAGAACAAAAAATGCTCGGAAAAATCATAAATTGCAGTTATGAAATTGGGGATGATTTTCCAAATAAACATTGAAAAGAGTTGTTTATAAAAGAGTGTATTTTAAAAAATAAAACTTTTATACTTAGTGTAAATTTTATTTGATGTGTTTTCTTTCTAAATGTCTTATCAAATTTAATTTATCTGTTTATCATAATAATTATATAAAACAATTGGTTCATTTATGCAAAAAATATAAAATTTTTTTTTGGCATTTTTAAGAGTTCATATTTCTTGTTACATAAACGTCACTCAGATAAGATGTTTTTGGATGTTATTTATGACACACCACGCTTTGGTGCATAAACTAATGCATAAGTGGAAAAAATACTTTTGACGAAACTTTAAAATTTAAATTTAAAAAGTTTTTTCTAAAATTTCCCAAAAGTGCAGAAGTAGAGATAACTCCTTCTTTCTGCAAGACCTTCAATTTTACATCAATAAGTACGATTATTGACGATTGTACGATTATTTTTTAGCATGTTTTAAGTAATTAATACAACCTTGTTTTCGTTTTCATCTACTATCTACTATATTGTGTCTACTATACATAAAATGCAACTGGGAATTTTGTTCCGGCAGGCCGCTTATAACTTTAATTCTGCTGCAGGGAATTTGATGGGACTTGCACTGTTAGTGAGATAATTTTTCAGGGGAGGTTTTAGCTTATAATTTTCGTTCTACATTGCTCACTTATAAAATTATAGGAGGATAGTTCTACGAGGTACACAGAAATTTTTGAGATACGGCTAAATGGTACAGGCTAAACTTATCAACTATTAGGAGTGTTCAATGTAATTCCTTCCAAGATCAATCCACCTTTGTAGGCAAAATTTCCAAAGATTAAATGTCTCGAGCGATCCATTTCTTGAAACAGATGAAAAGTATTCTTTTATAGCCTCATCAATCTCATCTTTGCAATGAAAATGACGCCCGAGTAATTTTTTTAGATAGCCAAAAGTCACACATAAGAAGATCAGAAGAATAGGGTGGATGTTCTATAACTTTGATGTTTTTTTGTTCAAGAAATTCGACTGTAATCCTTGCTGAATGAGAAGATGCATTGTCATGGTGAAGCATAAGTCCCCTAAAATTCCTCTCTTGAAGAATTTCTGGAAGACACTTAGTGTTGTACCAGTTAGCTGTAACTGTCTTCTGTCCCTCTAGCTGAATGGCTTTGACCGTACCTGTACTTCTGAAGAATACGACATACATCACCTTTTCCATTACTCGCTGTCTTTACACCATTATTGGTTTGGGATCATCTTCAAAGATCCATACTTTACTTTCTTGAAGTGCTGGAATATTAAAAAAAGCTATGTACGTCTCATCACCAGTTATGATTTTGAAATAATGCGGTGGTGGCCACCAGCATTAAATAATTTTAGGGTTTCTTTACCAGTTCTCACATGCTCCACTTTTTGGAGATCTTTTAAATTATGGGGGACCCGATGCAGTTCTTCATAAATACTTTTATGTATAGCTGTGGATCTAATGTTAAATTTCTTCTGTATCATTTGGTAGGTACAGCGAATATCATCGATTAACATTTTTCGTAAAGCCGACACATTTTCTGGGACTACATCTGACAATGGTCTTCCTGAATGTTCTTCATCCAAAAGAAAATTTCGACGTCTTCTAAATTCTGTAAACCATCTGAATACAGTGGCACGAGATGGAACTTCATTTCCATATGATAATTGTAAACGTTAATGGCATTCTTCTTGATTTAGCCCCACTTTAAAATCATAGAAAATCATACCTCAATAATGCTCTCGCGTCAACTTCATTTTCTCTTCTTTCTAAATTTATTCTACTATACTTAAATTGCAACTGTTGCCACAAATTTTTGTTTCCGGACATAAAAGTAAATTTACATATCCGACCAATAATTGTTTTTGGCGCATATCGTCTGCCACAGTCTCAAAAATTTCAGAGTGGCCTTGTATAAGAAGGTGAACCTGATTATGAAGGATTATTTTTTTTAAAGTTCTACTGGACGGAGTTTGACAAGACATGCATTGTAAATTAGATAATTTTTCAAGTATGGTTTGAGTATGTTGCATATCTTTCTACGTTAATTAGCTATAGAATTATGGGGGGGGGGGAGTTCTGTAACCAGATAAACCATATTATCAAAGATTAGCCTTTTTTAAAATTCTACTTTGCGGAGTTTAATGAAATATGCATATTAAATAAGATTATTTTTCAGGAATGGTTTTAGTAAATTGCATATCGTTCTATCGTTCTTTACTAAATCCTAATGTAAAGGATCAACTAAAAGGTCTATATATGTCCAAATGTTGTCTAACGCATTAGAAAATACAATGGCGCAATGCCATTCGTATAGTTTTCAGAAAAGCGGAAGGACATTACAGGTAGGTAAAAGTCCATATTGCTTCAAAACACAAGATCAAATTTACCGATATACTTCGTTTGATTCAAGGTTCGTTTGGAGAAACCGACTAGCGTAGCGGGCGAAGCCCGCTAGTTCCAGTATAAAATTCCAATTCTAACTTATTATTATTAATCGAATATTATGACAAAAGTTTACTAAGATCGAAACTTTACGTGTTGAATACATTATTTCGATTTTATATATACAAAAATTTAGTCCAAATCTATATAATTCTATATTATATAGCCATAACAGTGTTTTAAGCTTTCGGTAACATTCATAAAATATCCATTGTATGGAATCATCTTCTGTGTTCAATATTTCCTGAAATTTATTTTAAATTTTCGAATTAAAGACATATTGTATTTTTCATGTGACTATTTATACTTTCTTGTTCAGATATAAAAGCAAAAAAGCGATTTTAACTTCAGAGGGTAGGGAAAAAATTGCATTGCGAAAGTAAATTCCGCCGAAAGAGTGAATAATTCAGTTTATGCCAATTTTTCTTTATGCAAATCTATCAGCATGTTATAAGACAATGGAATTTAAATCGATAAATAAATAGAGATTGAGTGTCTAGGATATAGAATAACAATCGGTATAAAATTAGATATTGCATATTTCAGACCTTTTGAAAGTACATTCTTTTTAAATAAAAGTGTTTTAACCCCTTATAGCTTGTCATACCATTTTCTACAAGTGAAAGTACAGTCCTGGAGAAAAAAAGAAAACTCACCGCTATCTAAACAAAGAAAACTCACCGCTCTAAACTCACTGCTACTTCCGAAAATCAACGTAAAAATGTGAGTTCTACCAATCTATTAATAGTAACGTCTACTAATTAACGTTATACTTAAATTTTAATTAGGAACTCGTCTATATATAACAATTGTACCAAGATTGAAAATATTCAATACTAACACGTAATTTTGACATCATGTTTGAATTACTCGATAAATTTGACCTCAGGATACCAAACGGGAAGTCATTCGGACAAGTAGTTTAGGAATTATGCAGGTGTAAAATTTAGAACTCCTAATGTCAAAAGCATTTATAATCGTTGCAAAACAGATTGTGAAGCGGGTAGCTTTTAAAGCATAACTCAAAATCTGCTTTGGCGGTATGAACTATAACTTCGGATTCTCATATTTGAAAGAATCTATTTGAAGCCATTGTTTCGAAATATGTTTTTCAAAGATTAAAAATGATTTTAACATTAGATGTTTAAAACTTACATAATTCTTAAACTACTTGGCCAAAGACTTTCGATTTGATTCCCGAAGGTAAAAATTTCCTAAGAATGCCAAAATTAGATGTTAGTATTGAAACTACCCACGTTTTGTACAATTTCCATATGTAAACTCTAAGCAAGACTTAAGTTTAGCATTATTTATTAGACATTATTACTAACTAGCTAACCCACCCGGCGTTTCCCGGGCCCGAGATAATAACAATCTGTTCTATAAAAATATGACTAAAATCTGTAAGGCTATCGAAATAAAGCCGAATGAGTCAAACCCCGTCATAATCGGGCCCATAGAACCAGAGATACTCCTGTAGTTCCACCTTCCACCGCCAAGAGGCGCATTCTGTTCTGGAAGAGGCCTTTTCAGAACACTCGATCCAACCAAATTTCCTAGTAGAATTGAAATTTAACCACGGGTAAACATTGCCTAAATAGCGGAAATCGCGAAAATGGGTTACGCAAACAATCGGTTTTGAAAGGGTTAATGTAGATATTTTTTATAACCCAACGGTGCGTTTTGAAGAAAATGAACGTGTCTATGATCTGGAGTCTACTGTTTGTCCATAGTTGCATTTCCCGAGTCGATGCCGATTTTTAAATCTGGACCAAAAAAAGGAAATTCGCGTGAGTGAGTTTTGAAAAGGATTTTTTTTCGGAGAGTTAAAATTAAATTTTTTCAAAACGGATACCAGATTTTAAAAAACAAAGGGATATAGATTAAGCACGGTATTTTTAGTTTTTCGTATCTTGTTTATAAACGCCAATTCGGATTTTTAAAGATAGGAGAAATATAGTAGGGATAGATAGGAGTCTACTGTTTGTCCGTATTAGCTTTTCCCGAGTCGATCCCGATTTTTAAACCTGGGCCGAAGAACGAAAATGCGTGAATGAGTTTTGGAAATGATTTTTTTTTCGGAGTGTTAAAATTAAAAATTTTCAAAACAAGTACCAGATTTTAAAAAACAAAGGGATGCAGATTAGGCGCGGTATTTTTAGTTTTTCGTATCTTGTTTATAAACGCCGATTCGAATTTTTAAAGATAGGAGAAATCGTTAAAAATGCGAAATTGACTTACGGTAAAAAACGTTTTCAAAAGGGTTTACGTGTTTTTTTTTTAAACTAAAGGTTTCTGCCTAAAAGTTAAAAGGGGGTGATGTGTCCGTTTTTTCCTAAGATTGGTTATATCTTGAAAATGTGCATACTGTAAAAGTAGCGGATTTTAAAAAATAAATTTATTTATTGATTAAAAAAAAGTCACGTAAAAAATAAAGTAAAAAATATATATTGAAAATATATTTCTTAATTCTTAATAAAACTAAAGTTATGACATATTTTATATGCACATATATATGTTTTATCCTTTTTATACATTCAAAACATTTTCTAAACCTACAGAAATTCCTTACAAGTTCAACAACAACATTTTAAGTTATCGAAAAGTTTTATAAAAATCTCTATTGTATGTACGCAATTCCCACGTTATTTGTTCCACTGAATTCATTTTAGATTCTGGTAAAAAATATATTGCATTTTTCATGTGGATCTTTATGCTTTCTTGTGTACATATAAAATCGAGAAAGCGGTTTTAAATTCACGGATTGGATGAAGAAATTTGCATTGCCTGCGCATTTTGAATGTAAATACAGTCGCAAGAACAAATAAATCAATGTATACCCATTATTTTTTTTTAAATCGGCCGACACGTTAAAAGACAATCGAGTTTAAATCGATAAATAAATGGAGATTGAATGTTTTAGATATAGAATTTAAATCAATACATGAGATAAAATTGAACATTTTAAACAATCTGATTGCTCAATTTGTTTTTCATTTTAGTTGAAGCTTCTTATATAATTTTTTACTTACGAAAGGGCACCTTTCTTGACAACATACATAACATTAAAGTAATAGATTTAGATCTAATTACACTAACTTAAAATTTTTTATACTATTTATTTATTTATTTTTCAGTTGATAGAGTAAAGTATAGAGAAAAAGTAACACGAAAAATCTTTACGGCTGATATTGATCCAGCAAATATTACAATGTTTTTCCGATTTTATATGCACAAAACTTATTTCTTATCCATACAAAATTCCTTCCAAGATCAACATTAACGTTTTAAGCTATCAAAAATATTCTTAAAAGTATCCATTGTATAGAATCGTCTTCTGTGTTCTTCGTTCCATTGAATTCATTTTAGATTTCAGATAAAGGATATTATTTTTGGTGTGGCTATTTACGGTTTCTTACATACATATAAAATCGAAAAGGCGAATTTAACTTTAGAGAGTTTGAGAAGAAATTTGTACTGTATGCATTTGAAAGTATATTCAGTCAGAAGAATGTTCGATTTTTGCTTATTGTTATTTTTATGTTTATTTTTCCATTCTTTGGTACTTTAAAAGACAATAGAATTTAAATTGGTACATGAATAGAGATGGAATGTGTTATATATATGGAATTCAAATCGATATGCAAATTGAAGTTGAACACTTCAGACGTTATGACAATACTCTTTTCTTTAAACAATAGAAAAAAAAATGCTTTTACATTCTTGTAACTGATCATGCACCTTTCTATATGCAAAAAGTCCTTCCGGCCTGTACCGGGAGGAAAAGGTAGCTTTCCTATATCTTCGTTTTAAAATTTTAGCTAATGTTACACGAAAACAGCAAGTTAAAATGCAAAGAAACGTTTACAAAAGATTCGTTAATACTGAATTTGAATAAGAAATTCGCCAAATTATTGAGCAATAGCCAAATTGGCTTCATTTATGAAGACTTAGTTTGGTCGCCAAATTTGGCGATATTTCGCCAAATATCGCCAATTTTGTCAATTTTGTCACCAATGTCGCCAATTTTGGCGCTAACGGATATGAATATATAGTTTTATGTGTATGATTGGGAAAATTATTACAACAATAAAAGAAAATAATTTGCGAGTAATCGCGTTAATGTGCTGTTTTGTTTCAATATGTCAGCCACCCTAGAATTTCAAACTGCTCAATCTCAGCCATTTTTTAAGATAGAGGTAAACCAAAAAATGCTCTGGAATCCTTGTATCAAGGCCTAACACGTATTTAAAAAATAAATTTGAATTTTTAACTTTTTTGTATATTTATTTTAGTTTTAAATTTTTAAATGGCCGCCATCTTGAAACAAAATGGCGGATCAAGCTGGCCAACGAACTCGGTCGAGACATTGGTTAGCTTAATACACACAATTAGTTTCATCAAAATTGATTTATAAATACGAGCGTTATCGTATGACATAGGTCAGATATATATTGGGGTCTGGGGGGTCATGATCGGTGAAAATATATCGAAATTTTCCGGAACTGCTTTCCTCCGAACGGCTGCAATAGGTAGCTTTATACTTTTTTGTATTGAAAGCTACCTAAAATACATCTTTCCTTGTAAATGTGCATAATATTTAAAAGATGGATGACATTTTTGGTAGAAAATGTTGATTTTTTTTTTTTTTTTTTAGTTGATAGTTTAAGGAATATATTACAAAAAGGGAAAAGTTAAGTATTAAGAAGAAAATAAACTTCAAGCTATCATCAACAATGTAAGGTTGTATTTATCCATTGCTTTTAATCTAAATATATATACCAAACACTTTTAAAAAAATTGTGTTTTATCACATTGCGTTCACTCTAGCGTTTTTAAGTAACAATTTTAAAATTCTGAAATATGTATGAGATTTTAATTAATTTATCATATTTAAATAATATTTTTCTATATCTTTATTCTTAAAAATTACATTTAAAGCATTGGTTATTATTATTTAAACACACGATATTATAAGTTTATTAGCTATAACATGTTATTAAATATGTATACAGAAAATTAATTTTACAAAATAATCTCTTGTTTTATTTGACGAAGTTTAACGTTGTTTTATTATAAAATTGTCACATTATTCAGTTTCGTTAATTTTTTCAAAGTAATGTTTTGACGATTCATTAATTTCGTGGAAAATTCATTAATTCATTAATTTTTGTCATTCGTTATCTGTGAGATGAGCGTCACCGATATATATATATATATATATATATATATATATATATATATATATATATATTAGGGTGGTCCTTATTTTTGAAGTTTTGAAAGTCATTACTCTCACCCTCTAAATTTGTTCCATTATATCTAAAAATAATTCTTGTAAAATGGAATCACTAAAAACTAATATTTATAGGTAGCTCAACGTAGTGTAAGTTTCATAATTTGGGGTAATTTTGTTGTTTTCTTCTCCTTTTACTCGAAAAGATATATATAATCCCAGTAATAATAATAATTATTTCAATGTAATAAAAAGTCACTTAAGTACACTATTAAATCCATAAAAGTTTTTGTAAATGTAGTTATTAAGATCATTATCCAAAAATAAATTGTTGATAAAAAGATAATAAATGTCTGGAATAATTTGAGGAATGAAAACTGGTTAAAGAAGAATGGAGGAAACTAAAAAGCATGCATTTTCTTCAAAAGTGGATAACTTATTTCATATTGCTCATGCCAATGCAATAAACATAATCAAAATAGCTGAAGATAGAAATTTCTTGTTAGCACAGCGAGAAGATGGCAGACGAGCATCAATGTTTGGTATTGACATAAATAAATCTCTTGTGGAAGGAATTAATTGCTTATAAAAAGAAGAATCTTCTGAAGAAAAGATTAGAAAAAATGAAATGTTCACAGGAGAAAGAAACAAAAATAGCAGTACTTGAATCTTCTACAGATAACTCAAATGAAGAAGATAGAAATGAATGAAAATGAACAACGTGATTAAGAAATAAAACTGTTAGAGGATGCAGCATCAGCCCATGGTCCATCCAAAGCTAACAGAGGGGAGGGCATGTGGATATTATAACTCCAGATTTAGCAACAGCTCTAGACAGGACAGACAGTATTTGTAGTTGCTGAAACTGCAGAGTTTAGGATATTAAAGAAGTCAGTCTGGTTGAAAAAGAATTGTTCATAGAATTAAACAGTCATAAAAATTAAAAGAACGGCTACAAAGACATGTTTCTCTCATTGTCCATAGAAATGGGAAACTTTTACCAGAATTAATTGGTAAAGAGAAAATAGATAAACTACCAATTATAATTTCCAGAAAAGGAGTTTCTCTGAGACTCTCAGTTGCTAAATTTCTTTCTGCAACAAGCAAAGCACAAGACTTGCAATTTACAAAGTTCTGAATGAATGGGACATTACAGATAAAGTGATTGGAATGAGCATTGATACCACATAAGCAAATACTGTAAATGATAAAGGTGCTTGTGTGCTTTTAGAAGAAAAGATTGGGAAGAAACTTTTTTTTTTTGCCTACTGTCATCATATTATGGAAATTATTAGAAAAGTATTTTATAATTCTTTGTGAACTTTGTCATCAAGTCCAGAAGTACCTTTATTCAAACCTTTCCAAGGATACTGGGGATTTCTAGTTAGAGACAATTTGAAACAGGTTTGAAAGATAATATTAGAGCTCTTGTACCAAATGTAAAAGAGGAAATTTTGGAGTTTGCTACTAGAAAAGAATCATGATCAACACCTAGACCAAGAGATGATTATCAAGAATTTGCAGAACTTGTTATTATTTTCTTTGGCGGAATATTTGTCAGGGGAAATAGCTTCATGTTTCCCAGGGCAATGCATCATGCTCCTTGGATGTCTAAGATGATATATTGTTTGAAGAAATTCATCTTTAAGTACCAATTCATGCTTACCAAAAAAGAAGAAAGAGGTCTTCGTGATGTTTGTGATTTTATAGTGAGTGTATTTTAAAGTTTGGATTACTGCTTCAATAACAGAAACCTCACCAAACAATGATTTCAGTTAATGAATAGTTTATTAGAGTATTCAAGAACACATGAAGACATTTCAAAAGCTGCATCTGAGAAATTTTCAAAGCATCTGTAATATCTGTTAGATCTTTCTGGACTGTCCCTTTTTGATAGCCATGTACTTGTATTAGAATCCTGAGGAGAAGATAACTGTTTCCCTTAAGCATTTTCATGAAAGCAGTTTGAAGATTTTGTTACCAAAGAATCTTTCAAGCTGTTCAAAGAAATGAATTTACCCAAAGGATTCTTTCAAGTAGACACTGAACATTGGAACACTAATTCTGATCATAGGATCGCGTTAGAAATGGCGCAATCTGTTAAAGTGGTATATGATCATGCTGAGAGAAGTATTGCTTTGACCAAAGAATACACTAGAATCCTTGAACGAAATGAACCTCAGTTTCAGCTATTGGTGAATGTTGTGGAGGAACACTAGAAAGCTTATCCTTACTGCAGAAAAATGGACTTAACAAAGTAGTCGAATTACTAATAATTTCATACTTTAAACTTTTTATATGCTTAATATTGTGCTTTTATATTATATAAAATATGAAAATAATTTACTGTCGTAATAAAAATTATCATTTTGGCTTAGTTTTGTCTTGTCAATAACACAATTTTTTTAGTGTAATCGCCAAACTTCAGAAATCTTGAGCTACCTCTAAATATATTTTTTTTTCGTTCAAACTTTTCCTACTTTGTTTTTTACTGTATTGGAACAAATTTTGAGGGTGAGACAGAAGAAAATTTAAAAAAAGTTAAAATAGATCATATAAGGGCCACCCTAATATATATATATATATATATATATATATGTAATTCTGAATTTTTCTCTGCTTTATAAAATTTATTAAATTCCAGCAGTAAACACGTTATTCTCATGGAGAGAATAAAAAAAAATACTCATATTTAAGTATATTACAGAAAACGACAAAATATGAGGCAATTTTTTACCTACTTTCTAATAATTTTTCTTAGTGTTTAAAGTTTTATATCTTATATTAATTTTTACATTCCGGTGCTTAGGAAAGTTGGTGTATAACTTGGTAAGATTGTGTCTAGCATGGAAGCGAAAAAAAAATAAATTTGATATTTCTCCTTTTTTCAATCATTAAAAATTCGAAAATAAACGTTCTGAGTCTAGGCACCATAAAACATGAGAAATCTAAATTTTCTCTATTGTGATTTTTGCGCGTTTCCCCCCGTCTAAACGCTTTTAATATTAGAAGTAACGTATGCATACCATTTTTCTACCAAGTTTCTAATCTGTGAATGTTTAGAAAAACCGTCAGAAATTCCTACTTTTACGGGTGTTTTCATGAATTATTTCATCCGTTTTACCTCTTTAACTTTTAAATTTTATAAAATAAGTGCTTCATTAACATGTTATTCTTAGATATAACCTCCATGCCTAACATCGAATTCGTATATGATGAAGGAATACCTGATCGTATTTAAATTATATAAATAAGCAAAAACTTTTATTTTTATTTGACGATACGTCGATACTTTTCTATTGCATAGGAATGTATTTGAAGGTTAGTACTCAAACCTGAAGTATTATCTCTCTCTCAAGTATTGTAATCAAGGTTTGTTTATAAATGTTCATTCCTAAATGGCATTACTTACTTCGCATCCGATGAAACATCTCATATCGGGAATGATTTAGTGCATTTTAAAATTTTCACTCTTACTGTATTTACGCTTAATTTTGGTTGTTTAGTGTATCAAATGATTTGAAATCTTAATTTTTGTCAACCAGTTAAATTTATCCCAAAATGATTTAAAAATAGGAACGAAATTGGCGCTTGTATGATTTGGTATTTTCATTCCAGAGATTAAAAAAATATATATATATTGTTATTAGTGTCTAAGCGTTGTGGAAATAAACAAAATAGAGAAAGAAAATATTCGTTTTTTTTTTTTTTTTTTTTTTTTTTTAGTTTTAATTGTATTACAGCTTTGACATAAATTTTATCTGAAAACGCATTTTTTGTTCTATTCTGTGCTGTAAAGCTAAATTATGTGACATTTAAAAACAAGGATGAGGATGGTGATAGAAAATATCTAGTTCAAAAGCCCAGCAATTTTTTTAAAAAACTTAATAAAAAATTCTAAATCGAATTTTTAAAACATCATTTAGAGTGGTTTTCGTGTACACCCTGGAGTACCTCCATGTATATTGTCGCAGCGCTATACTTATAGAACAAGGCGTGAGCATCTATACAGACAGGCAGACAGATTCACAAACTTTTTATTTTATTAATATAGATTAATTAAACCCGTGCAAAGATATAATTTGAGTTTTTTTTCGTTTAAAAACAATAAGACGCTATCGTCGACACGTTTGGCAAAAATTAGTAATTTTTAGGATTTTACAAGTTTTTGATTTTCGAAATATGTAATAGATTTTCTCTTTTTTTTATTTGTTTCTTTAAGAAAGTTGTTGCCAAACATCAGATGTTGGCAATGGGTTATCTTTCGCTCATGTATACGGTGTGGGTGTGGCTAAAAGGTTATTAGTTAAAAAGTCAATAAGTTTGGACCTAGTTAATTTTTTTCTTCTCTTTAGATGTAGTATCTGGATATTTCAGAATTTTACTATGCAATCTTAGTAGCAAACCAACATAGGCAGTATCTGGTCCAATACCGTATCAATATTGCATTCATTGACATGGAATTTTGACCCAATATTATAATGCGGATATTTTACCAATATTGAGTCATATTGGCAAAAAAGGTTTAGCAAATGTGAAGCCAAAAAACCAATATTGACAAAATATTCGTGTTGCTTTGAGAAAATGTCCAGTGTAATGGCAATATTCGTGTCGTTTTGGCTTTTCTTTGGAAATACTTCCCGTGTAAAGTCAATATTTGTGCAATATTACCGTTTCATTGGTAACATTTTCAATGCAAAGCTAATACCTGTATAATATTAAGGATTTCTCAAACATATTTTCTTATTTATCAAATATTGGTATTTATTGCATTGTGAATATTTTGAACAAAATTCCAATAATATTTTTTTGGGTTGGCTGAATACTTGTTGCCAATATTGGTGCAATGTTGACGAAATATAAACATCCTAATATTGAGTAAATATTTCATTCTTATTTGAATGCAGCATTGGTTGAAGATGTAGTAACTGTTGGATTGCAACTAGGGAGAAACTTAAGGTTTAACAAGTAATTGAAGAGATAAAAATTTATTTTCAAAATAAAATCTCAGTTATTATGCACTCAATATTCGGTGATGTAAATTCAGTATACTTTGCTGATGTAAGTCATCAATAGAAACTTGTTTTCGAAAATGTCTAATTAAATTGCGTGGTGTCATCTTTGAAAGAAAATTACTCACAAAAACGACTGTTTTTTTCTTTTGAAACCACTGAAATATATTCTTTGAGCCACAATAATTGAACGTTAATTTTGAAATGAAAAATTTCGACTAAATTTGTATTTTAGCTTATAATTGCAGCCTGCCGAAATTCTAGGCTTGAAAGTAAAATGAAAAAAAAAAAAAAAGATGTTATTCACTTTTAAAATTATCTAGAAAGTTTTAGATTACATTAAATATACAGTGCATGGTGTGGATAATTTTTATTTAATTAAAATGATATACATTTTTGTTATATCAACAATTTTATAAAACATTCACTTCTGAAATGTGTGAACAATCTTGATTGAGATTGAATAAACTTTACACATGAGATGCAAGGGAGAAAAGATGCACGAAAAATTAGAAATATATCTATTTTTTATTAACAAAAGTAATATATAAAGTATAAAAAAAAATATTATTTCTCGGTTACCTTTACCAAACAGTTTTTTCTTAGGGTATTTTACTACGTTTGACGCTCATTTTTTCTTTGAAATAACGCATAAATGAGCATTATGCTGATTGTTTCAAATTTTTAAGTACATAAAAAGACAATTTTATTTGTTAAATAAATTCGCAAAGATGCACGAAAGATTAGAAATATGTCTATTTTTTATTAACAAAAGTGTTATATAAAGTATAAAAAAAATTACTATTTCTCGGTTACCTTTACCAAACAGTTTTTTCTTAAGGTATCTTACTACGTTTGATGCGCATTTTGTCTTGAAATAACGCAGAAATGAGCATTATGCTGATTGTTTCAAAAGTTTAAGTACATAAAAAGACAATTGTATTTGTTAAATAAATTCGCAAAGATGCACGAAAGATTAGAAATATATCTATTTTTTATTAACAAAAGTGTTATATAAAGTATAAAAAAATTACTATTTCTCGGTTACCTTTACCAAACAGTTTTTCTAAAGGTATCTTACTACGTTTGACGCTCATTTTGTCTTTGAAATAACGCATAAATGAGTATTATGCTGATTGTTTCAAATGTTTAAGTACATAAAAAGACAATTTTATTTGTTAAATAAATTCGCAAAGATGCACGAAAGATTAAAAATATATCTATTTTTTATTAACAAAAGTGTTATGTAAAGTATAAAAAAAATTACTATTTCTCGGTTACCTTTACCAAACAGTTTTTTCTTAAGGTATCTTACTACGTTTGACGCTCATTTTGTCTTTGAAATAACGCATAAATGAGTATTACGCTGATTGTTTCAAATATTTAAGTACATAAAAAGACAATTTTATTTGTTAAATAAATTCGCAAATATGCACGAAAGATTAGAAATATATCTATTTTTTATTAACAAAAGTGTTATATAAAGTATAAAAAAAATTACTATTTTTCGGTTACCTTTACCAAACAATTTTTCTTAAGGTATCTTACTACATTTGACGCTCATTTTGTCTTTGAAATAACGCATAAATGTGCATTATGCTGATTGTTGCAAATGTTTAAGTACATAAAAAGACAATTTTATTTGTTAAATAAATTCGCAAAGATGCAAGAAAGATTAGAAATATATCTATTTTTTTATTAACAAAAGTGTTATATAAAGTATAAAAAAATTACTATTTCTCGGTTACCTTTACCAAACAGTTTTTTCTTAAGGTATCTTACTACGTTTGACGCTCATTTTTTCTTTGAAATAACGCATAAATGAGCATTATGCTGATTGTTTCAAATGTTTAAGAACATAAAAAGACAATTTTATTTGTTAAATAAATTCGCAAAGATGCAATTTTATTTTCATTTTAGCAGTTTTAAGGAAAAGGAATGGTGTATTTTTTACTTACCAAAAAGGCCTGCACAACAAAAGTAATGATATTTTTCTTGTTTATTTCAATAACTCTAAAATTGTAGTTACTAAGATTGTGGTGAATTGCAATATAAGATATAGAAAAACTTCCATAGCTATACTTATTCAAATTATCACTCTGATGATTTTTTATGTAGTTTTTGTGTATTAATTTAGGAAAAATCTGTAAAAAATCAGGAAATTATGAGATATTTAAATCGATTGTTAATGACATTCCAAACATCACATAAATTGTAGGTGTTTATTTTGTGTAAATATGTCCATATATTTCGCAGAAAGAACTTTTTTGTAATAATTGTTTTTCATTATAATCATGTTTTATAAAACATTTGAAATTTTTATTTTTGAAAAACTATATACACCTCATAATAATATACATGAATATATACACCTCTAATCTTTACTTCAAGTTTTTAAAAATTTTCCTGCTTTATGCATTTTACCTTCTTTAATCTCAATATTAAAAGTTATTTCTTTCTTGAGTCCTTTTAAACAGCAACTTCTGGTTACTTATATACAGATTTTCGGTTTCAGAGCTTAAACAGAGACAACCATAACTACACTTCCAATGGTCGTAAAAAGAAAACAAAATTAGTTTTGATAGCTAAATGTTTGTTAGTCTTCAACTAAAACAAACAAACAGAAAAAGCAATATTAACCCTAAATTGGTTCTTTAAATGCAGTGCTATACTTTAATAAAACAGTCTGCTTTAATATTTTTTATTCACTTCTACTATGAAGTTTTTATTAATTTGTATGTGTTTCTATGTAAAACGAAAACACCAAATGAATATACATTTTATCTATTTTCATTTTTTAACGTTTTAAACTGAATGAATCAAAATAATTTTTTTTTATTTCTTATAGTTTTTTAAGCAGCAACATTGTTTATTTGCATTGTCAATCATAGATTTTGTTGTAGTATTGAGTAAATTTAGAAAAGACAAAGGTGCGTGTAAAGAAATAGATATATTTTTAAATATTGGAGGGTGAATTCATTATAAAGGGAGAAAGGATATTTAAACAATATTTGTTTTCATCATACAACAATTTATTATATCTGTATAATTTTTTTTTTAAAACTCTAAACATGATATTTTTTAATTGCTTTTTACTTACTGAGGACAAATTGTTTAACCATCGATTTCATTACACTGTCGATTTGCTACATAATGACAATTTTTTTGGGGATATCCTAGTTTACATAATTAAATTAAATCAAACTGAAATACGCAGAAAACTTTATTTTTAATTTCTTTCTCTGATGGCTTAAAACTGAACGGATACAAACGTAAAAATACTTTAATATAGTCTATATCTGATAATACCTCGAATACAATTTATTGCTAAAGTAAATTAAATTTCTACTTGTTAATATTATACATACAATTAGTACACAAATTATTTATCGTTCACCACATGTTTAACTGTTATTTATAATTTATTGATATTTTTATGAATTAAAATAATGTCTTTTTAACTACTTTAAAATATTTTCTACATACAATTTATACCGTGTAAAAATAAATTAAACTCCTATGCAACAGGAAATTATGTCTTTAATAGAAATTTACATATAGTATAACTGTTGTAGATTTTATGTAGGGATTATTCATTTAATAAATATATTTTTAAATAAAAAAAATAAAAAAAAGTTTCTTTATAGAGCCTTAAAGTAACCTTTTGAGTATCCAAAATTTTGTTTCATTATCCGAAACTTTAACATGTTTTATCGTCAAACATTGTTATATGTGAACCTAACCTGAACAATAAGGAAAATTGTCCTCGGGTTAAAATATGGGAAACGCTTTGATACCAAAGACAAAAGATCCAGAAAGATCAGTTAAGATAATTGGAAACAATCTCAGAAAATTTACTCCTTTTTTCTCGAAATAATGAAAAAGCATTATTCGATTTTCTTACAAAGATTCAATTCTGATCAGCACAATGTTTTGTGTTTTTGCTGAAATTGATGAAAGTAATTTTTATTTATGGATATTAGCATACATTTGAGGCGTTGAGAACCAGAGTGGACTATCCAAATATTTTTGTGAAAGATGAATTTGAAGGATCAGAGCGTTGCATGTCACGCCATCTATTAGCAGTATAATGAATTTTATTAATTTGATAACTATTCAAGTTGTAGAGCCAGTTTAACAGATGTCCAACGTAACTTGAATATCAACTTGCCAGTGCAAGAGTGGATCAAGTGTCTTGGTTTAAAGCTTATATTTGAAAAAATTTTAACTTCTTGAACTAAAAAAGACAATAATGTAAGAAACCACTTTCAAAATGGCCTAAAAGAGTTTAACAGCAATTTGCAGAATTTTGGAAAGCATTTTTCTCGAAATCACAGATGAGGAGATTGGTCGATTCTGGTTCTCAACGCCTCATTTCTAAATAGAAAAATAAAACACATGTTTACTTCTTATGTAAGCGTAATCACATAGTAAGATTAAGATTTCTATTGATCAATTTTTCGTCTACGTCTAGGATGCGTATGTTGCAAAATATGTTTTAAAACTATGTAAAAATTAAAAAACATATTCATATAAATAACTTTTCTTTTAAAGTTTATGCATTTGTGTTTTGAGTAATATTAAATGTGTGCTAAATTTTAAGCTCTGATTTTTCTTTTCTCATAGTTTAAAAATACACTTTATGTCTTTTGTATTATGATTTATTCCTTATGCATAATGTAGGCATAAAATAAGCCTTAAAAATTTTCGTTTAGCTTTCTTGATGTCGTTTCTGTGTAAGAGGAATTAGCAGAGCTTAGAGAGAAGTTTACCCAATAACTTATATCAAGGACCAACTTAACCTACTTAACTTACACCAATGACTCTCGTCTAGTTAAGTACCAGTTACTCTGTAATTAACATGCATCTAATTGTATTTATGTCAAATTTTATGTGCATCAGATGATATTAGCATACATATCATACTCAGTTGAATATAGTCTGGAACCCCCGCCAGCCTTCTGATAATGAGGGCGATGTTCTGTCAACCAGGCTTTTAATTTTAATTTACTTAATTTTCTTCATACATGCAAAAGTTAAATGAAATGCTATAGAAACTGGTATAACACACAGTAAAATAAAATATGATGGTTGCAGTATAAAAACAAAATTTTACAGTGTGCTAAAAGTTTTTTCTTTTTATATTAGGAATTTATACAAGGATGTGTTTTATATAAAAGTTAGTTTACATAAAAAAATCATACAATAGTAAATTCAATAATAAGAGAATAATATAAAAATAAGATGCTCAGTCGTGATAGCAGACCCTTGGAAAAATATATATTTGTCTAAATTATATTAAAGTTACTCTTGGTTGAGAATATTGATCGTAAATTTTTTCATACGGCTTATTGGCTGATATAAATTATTATCTACCATTCTTTAGCTATTAAAATTTTACTGGATTGCTACTGTGATTGAGCAGTCATTTACGCATTTTCCTCATATATTATTGTGTTTGCTTTCACTTTTTCACGTAATGAGACTTTTGTATGTTTCAGAGCGTTTCTCGTAGTGAGGCTTTTTATGAGATCATTTCAAAAGAATCAAGGAGGAAACAAGTGATCTAAGTAAGTTCGTTCTCATTTTCGTACAAGGATAACCAAACAGTCATTCCATTATGACTTAAGATTGGAACCCGCAAACGTCGTTTTCAAATTTTAAGTTATTAGGATACAACTTGTTTCTAAAACATGTTGGCTCAAAATGTAAAAAAAGATACAGGAACAGTAAACCTTAATATATACAGTTTAATGAACAATATAACTGTTTCTGTTAACATATAGAATATACAAAAATTAACACAGAAGAACTATTATTTTTTTGCTTCTGCCTCACGAATTGTTAACACTATTACTTTTGTTTTTGTTATTACTTCTAGTCTACTAGTAAATGGAGTAATTGTATAGAATATACGAATGGCAAAATTTAATACTACGTGTTAATATAAATAAAATATTTCTAGAACTGTGTTCTAGTCTTGAAGTTAATACCTGCATACATTCCTTGTCTATGTTATTTAACTACAGGGTTGACAGTTTGGCCTTCTTTTTTAATCAGAATTTCTGATTTCATACAGGAAATTCCGGGAAAAGAATTTTTACATTATCTATTCATTCATAGAGCTAAAAGTATTATTCAAAGTTGTTAGTATGATTTCGGAATTTCTGAATAAAAAAAGAAGTCAAACTGGCAACTCTGTTTAATTGACCTATGGTGGTCCGTGGAATTTCAACAATTTCCTAAAGTGGCATTCGAGTGTAAATGGTTGAAGACTATTTAGACTAGATGTTCAATTTGACGTACAGTCAACGTAAACCATTCAAGAAATATGCAAAGGTCAACTAGTTAAAAAAAAAATGTCATTCGTAACGTTGACATTAAGTGTTATTTTCAGTATGCTTATTTTCAGCTATTAATTGTTTTCTTTATTCTTTTTGTCAGTTATTCGTCAGACAAGTAAAGAGACAAAAATAGGGGCATCTACGATACTCTAATTCTTCAAGGGGTAAGCGAAGAATAAAAAAATTTAAGAACTAATGCAATAAGTGAAAATCTATCACATACCATGGATGAAAAAAATAATAAAGAATTACATTTTTTTCGAATAAATTATTATTGGAAAAAATTACAAAAATATCATACGCATATACGCATAAACGTCTTTTACGTTGATTTAGGGAAATTGGAGATTTAAATACCAGGTTGTTCGGAAAATAATGCATATATAGAGGAAAAGAATGAAAAAAACATATATACGTTACACTAAGCTACTTTGTTTGATTCAAAATAGGCACAATTTGCATCTACACACTTCTGCCAACGATTTCTTCCAAACCAGTTCGAATGATTTCCCTTTTTAGCTGAAATAAGGTTTAAAAAGCCATTTTCTGCCTCTTCTCGATTTCTGAATGATGTTTTCTTGAGATAATTGGTTAGATGTATAAACATATAAAAAAATTAAAAAACACTGTGGGTGCTAAATCGGGTGAGTAGGCTTTAAGGGGAGGAGTTTTATAGTCCAGACCGTGCATTTTTTGTTTGGTCATTTGTGAAACATTAGGTATCACATTATCATGGAATAACAATGAAACATTCGTGTTCACAAACGATGGTTGCTTGTTACATATTTTGAAACATGATGTCTATATCTGCGCAATATGTGATTGAAGTAATTCTCACCTGCATTCCAAAATCTATAATGCATGTTAGCATGCAAAATCAACCAAAGGGTTAGCAAACCGTTCTTTCTTTGAAAGCTGATTTACAATGTCGTTTTGGTGGATCATTATGATCTGTACACTCTTCAGGACGTTTTCGATTATTCGACAGAATCCATTTCTCGTCGAAGATTAGAAAAGGCTCTTGCTTGTTTCTCAATAGATTACTGTAAATTTCAAATTCACGTGGCTTCTGCAGTACAATTAATTAATCTAGTACCCACGTGTTGGGCTCTTTACCCTTTCCAAATTGGCGAATGTTATCAGAAATGGTTCATTTTAACACACCAATCTTTTCGGAGAGTTCTCTGAAAACGAGTCAAAGATTTGCTTTCACATTGTCTTTCTAAACGTCGTTATCAAACGCGAAATGACGTCCTTTGTTTTTGTCGCCTGAGTGAAATATTTCAAACCATCGATTTACAGTACATTGTGATATCACCTCCTCACCCCATACTTCCACTGCGTTATGATAAGTTCGACCCAACGTGTATCCGTATAGCAAAATCACATGCATTTCTTCTTTCGTCAACAAATTCTTTTGAAGAAATATCGAACGATTAAGAATTACTGTTGCTTAACCAACTATGTCATGTATTAAGCACGTAAAATTAACCTTGTACTCAAATTATCAGTGCTGTAAGCGGATGGAAATACCATCATTTTATATATACGAAAAGCTCAGAGGCTTTTTAAGGATTCACTGCTTTGGACTGGAAAAGAGAGCATATTGAAAAAGGCTCTCTTGGTTTACGACAAGATGTCATTGAGAAAATGTTTTTGAGCTCGATGTGAACCCTACCCTTCCTGACAAACTTTAAAAAGGAAAATACTCTAAAACTTCTATTTTGTTTCCTGTAATTTCCCGTGTGTGCTGTGGGGTTTCGCTTACACTCATTGGAGGGAATTGAAAAGCGCAATTTCGAAATTCGGCACTTATTTTCCGAGCAACCTGATACTAAATAAAAACACAAGAACTAAAAAATCTCTTTTTATCTACAGTATACTTTGCAAACGAAACTAAAGCTTCAAATTTTTTATACCTGTAAATAATAGGGACAGAGTGTGGGCTTAGCGAAAATCAGTGGATGATCTCCAAAAAGAACTCAAAATCAAGAAAAGGAGGATTACTTACAAAAAGAAGTGAAATCTCATCAAAAAGTCACCTGTAAAAAATGCAGCCAAGTCTCGTAACTCACTTACCGTAAAAAGTACTGAGATCGTATAAAGCCAAGTTTAACTATCTTATTAACTCTGAAATTTTCATTCACAAATCACTCCTAGTCTCTACATCTTTAGTTAATTATTATTTTGTGACTTGGCAATTACGCAGCACAGGGAAATTATTACACCTTACTATGTTATGGGATGGGATAATTTAATTAAGGCAAATTATATACGCCCAGGGAAGTTATTACACTTTAATATGTTATAGTATTATTTGATTAAGACTAACTATATACATCACATTCTCGTGCTACGTAATTGCCAAGTCACAAAATAATAATTAACTAAAGATGTAGAGACTAGGAGTGATTTGTGAATGAAAATTTCAGAGTTAATAAGATAGTTAAACTTGGCTTTATACGATCTCAGTACTTTTTACGGTAAGTGAGTTACGAGACTTGGCTGCATTTTTTACAGGTGACTTTTTGATGAGATTTTTCTTTTTTGTAAGTATTCGAGAATTAATAAATCAGTAGATTATAGTGTTCATATTATATATTCAATTATTAAGCGTTACTTTCGCCTTTTTTTAAGATTTACTCTCAATCACCGCAAAGAAAAACGATCTACGTACTTTCAAGGTTCTACGTGATTTTTCCAGTGTAAGTGATTAAAAACTATTAAAGGGAAAAATCCACCTTAATTAAAAAATTATTGTGAAATAAAAACTTTATTACACATTACTTCTATAACATATGTCATGTTGTAGAATACTAAATGATACAAATATTAGTTTATAATTACCTGATGCATTATTTAAAAGATTAAAGTTTGTGTGTTGCATTATGAACCCTGAGGTTTTAACAATGCAAGCGCGACACGAAATCAATAATTATTAAACTTTATTACAACATCTGGCTTTGTACTTGACACTAATCAGCATCACTTGACGCCTATTGTTCAAATTTTATTCCCAGACTGGAGTTTCAGATTCATTCTATTATGTATTTTCTCTTCTTTTTATTAAATTAACATTGTTGAACATGCATTACTTGTGAAGGTATTGGCTGTTTGAGATATGATAGCACAAACAAAGGAGAAAATATGTGTATATTTAAACAAAATTTCTCTTGAGTAATGATACTACCTTATAAAAGTAGCATAATTATTCTATTCACGGTGTGGACAATTAACGTTTAGGAGGTTCTTTTGGATCACATAGAAACCATTTTAATCATATAGAAGCTTTACAAATGGTGGATTTATTTTGTGGAATACAACATGAGAAAATTTTGATCAAATAAAATTTGGAAGTGCGATTCATAAGTACATACGAATGAAAACATTTCCATAAAAGTTAACTGAAATATTCATGATTTCATCTTTATTTAATGAATGTCTTCAGAAACAATTTGTAAATGTATATTACAGCTTCTAGTGCTTACTAGCTGCGTGAGCAACCAGATGTTGTTGTTTCAATTGAATGGTATGAGATCTTTGGATTTTGGAAAGAGAAAAATTGTAATTTTATTCCACAGTTAAAAAATATTTATTATATTAATTTAAACAAATTTCTTATATATATATTTTATATATATATAAACTCAGTTAGGGGCATTAGGTGCCGCCATCTGAAAAATCTACAAGAGACGACGCCATTTCTTTCGGTCAAGAGTCCATTCTTCCTCCAGATCTATCTCTCATGGCTTTTTTTTATATCATCCATGCAGGTCTTTTGTGGTCTTCCACGTTTCCTCTTTTGGTTTGTTCTGTAATTAGGTGTGATTTTGGGTAGTCTCTACACTCATTATTTTAACATGGCCATACCAAATTAATTGTTTCTTTTGGAGATCGCCTAATATTGTTCCCTTTTTTTTTCATCATTTTTTTCTTTCATTTCTTATTCTTTCTATTCTTGATATCCTGTATGATCTTCTTAGGGCATCCATTTCCACTGCTTTTCATTTCTTTCTTTATGTCTCTATAATTCTCCATCCCTCTGCTCCATATAACAAAATGCTCTTTACTATAGGATTGTATATATTATATTTTCTTTTCCTGGAGATCTCCCCACTCTACCAAATAGCGTTTAAAAGTTTTACAGCCTTTCTTCCTCGGCAGATTCTGTATTTAGTTTCCTGTGAGTCTGTGCCTTCTCTATTAAGGTCTACAACAAATTTCTTATAAGAAGGAAATTAATTTTACAGTGAATGTTAAATGCTTGACCCACATGTGATACTAAGGATTACATATGTGTCTATGTTAATTTCAAGTTACAAAAAATAACATTTTGAAAGTTACATGATTTTTATGCAGCTTCGTTAGTTAAAATGCACGATTTCAATAGTCATTTGCAAACGAGACATTGTTTGTAAAATGCATTTCTTCCCCGTCCCTAATTTTGAAGTTGGTGCAAAAACAATAACATCTTTTAAATGCAATTTATCAGAAAGTATTTCAATTTTATTAAATAAAATGCTTGCTTTCTTTTAGCCATCTATTTTTATATTCAATCGTACCACAATTTACCAAAAAATTCTTTATGGTAGGTTTTTCTTTAAAATATCCTGGTATAAGTATATGTCAGATATTATTTTTCAAAAAGTGGTAAGAATTTCTCAATATTAAAAAAAAAGTAACCACAGCCGCTGTCAATGCATTTTTTGTGCCTTGAGGCCTTTCTAGGCTAATATTCAGAAAACTATTGCATATAAAAATATGAAAATTGCTAGTTTTAAAGAGAAATGTTCCATAAACACGCTGCAGCAAACCAGTTTTTAAATCGATGAAATGTTTTAAGAGATATTTATAATTAAAGTCGGTCGAAATAATTTTCTTAAAATTTTTTATAGGAATGAAAATATAGTATATAAACTTGCGCATGTGCAGAGTTCAATTATTTTTTTAATTTTGCTAATTTTTGGAGATTTTATTTAAATTTTTCATTCAAATTTTTACTATTTTGATGGAGATTTATTTCATATTTCACAAAGTCCATTATTTTAATTGTTGCCAATTTGTAAAATAGCGCACATAATAATATTCCCTTTCGATTAAAAAATGTATTTACACAGAATTTTATATTAAAAACAGAAGTAAAACTTTAAAATAATAAATAAATCATCACGTGTTAAAAGCAGTAAATATAGAAAATTACGTAATAAAAAATATACTTGCGCGTGAATATTAAAAAGATAATCAATTAGATTATTACGCATTCAAAGCAATAAATAGGGTAACTTACGTCATATTTAAAATACTCAAATAACAATATTACCAAACAGTTTCAATTAGAAAATATATTTACACGAGAGATTAATTTATTTCGACAAAATGTTTTACCTATTATTCCAAATTTTAAAACAGCGTAAATAATAATATTTACCTTCAATTAAAAACTATATTTTTACGTTTAATAATTACGTTTAAAATAACAAAATAACTAATAAATTGTTAAAATGTCATTAAAAGAACACATAAACCTTGAATTAAAAATCAATCTATGACATAACTAACACGTGTAACGCATCTGATATCAATTGAATGCGAATCAATGTCATGCACTTTTGGCGTTAAATCCTATGTTTTGGCAACAGTTTTTTTCTTTTATAGAAAGTAGTCGACGGGATAATGGAGAAGTACCCAAATTTCTATAGCATAGTTGCAAAATTCCCCGATGCAGCGACATTGTTTATTTAGCCATTTTACACAAGTCGATTTTCAAATGTTTAATTGATCTTATTTAATAAATAACGAAAGGTCGTTTAATTATAATTCAATCTTCCGTAATCTTTTCAGAGTTGATCAAATCAGCGTGTTTTAAAAATTTTCGATGTCAGAACGGGAGTTGGCGAGTGTAGCTCGTAGGGAACAGAGCCTCCTAGTCAGGGCTTAATTTCTAAGAAAAAAAAAGTACCGGAACCTTAATATTCTGCGGTACTAACACCCGTAGCGTTCCCCCCTCCTCCGCCGTCACTCTAATCAGCATATTTATATTTCATACATTATTTTCAAAATTTAAAGCATTGTTTTTATATTTAGCGAAATAAAAATTTTAAATACATCTATCTGCTTATACTTAGCTACCAACTATTGCACTTTTTAGTTATTACTACTTACAAATAGAAACCTTTGCCTAATCTTAATGTTAATTAATCGCAGAATTCTGCTATTAAATAAGCTCAGGATTATGATTCGGAAATAGTTTTAACACAAAATATGAATAGTTCACAGATATGCAGAATAGAAAAAGACTGTGTCTGTTTACTCTTTATTCTGATCAAAATATTATTAAAATGGTTTGAAATGGAAATAAATTTATTTTTGAATTTAAGACAGATTGAGCTCGAGCCATCCCAAACCCGAAGACTGATATAAAAATCGAAACTGTTTCATCTCCATCTTTTACGTGAGTGACGCATTATGTCACTTATAAGTATTTTGATACAAAAAAAGGCAAAAGATTGGAGATAGGAGGGGAAGGAAAGGGTAATTTCGGTTTCGTTTTTGGAAACGCACTTGGCTCCGGAGTACAGTATTTATGAGCTCCGGTGAATTTTGGCCAATATTTAAATATTTACTAAAACCAGAAAATTACCGGAGCTGAGCTCCGGTGGGCTCCGGCACAAATTAAGCCCTGCTCCTAGTAGAATAAAAAATTGTCTTTCCAGACTGTACGTGGAGAAAGAGGTAGCTTCCCTACTTTTTGGTTTTAAGACTTTAGCTAATTTTGCTCAAAAATACGAAGCTAAAGTGCGAACAACCCGATTATAAAAGTTCATTCCCAGTTTTTTCAATGCTGAACTTGAATAGGACTTTTTCCAATTTAACCAAGTTCGCTTCATTTATGCCAAGCTTGATAAGAATTTGACGCTACCGGATATGAATATAAGTTTTAAGCGTATGAGAAATGTCGCAATGCTTACAACAATGAAAGAAAATTTACGAGAAACCACGTTCACTATAACTCATAAACTAAACTTATTTATGGAGGCCTTTATTTTTAATCTGTTCTCCTGTTTCAAAATGCTAGTCACCTTAGAATTTCAAAATGCCATATCTCCGCATTTTTTTTTTTTTTTTTTTTAAGATAGAGGGAAAACAGAAAATACTTCAGAATACTTGTATCAATGCCTTTTTGGATTTATAATTTTTTGTCCATCTTTTTGAATTCGAAATTTTTAAGTGGCCACCATTTTGAAGCAAGAGAGCAGATGAATCTGGCCAACGAACTCGGTCGAGAGATTGGTAGGTCCTGTACACATGCTCAGTCGCATCCAAATCTATTCATAAATATGAGTGCTATAACATGACATAAAATCGGATATATATATATTAACTGAGGGTGCTTTTGAAGTCTGGGTGTCATGTTTGGTGAAAATATAACGAAATTTTCCAGAATTGCTTCTCTCCGATCGACCGCGATAGGTAGCTTCTTTATTTTTGTAATGGAAGGTATCTAATGGTCCACTGGGATGTATGTATATGTACCTATCCATAATCAAAGGTTTAATTTCAGAATTTAAATTTAAATTTATTATGTTTTTTCATGGTTATTATAGTAATCGAATTGTCTAACATACTACTTAGAAGCGGTTAGAAAAGACGTATTGGAAAACTAAATTTTTCTTGGCGGTAGGCAACATCTAACATTAAATTAACATTAAAACTACTATCTTTTTCCCCCTATAATAATAAGTTTGTGAAATTAGAAATATCGTTTGTCCTCCGCTATATTTTGTGTTGGATGTATCTCAGGTAATGATAGTGAACAGCCATTTAACAGGTTTTTAATCCAGTATCTAAAATTTTATTATTGTGTTGACCATATTGTGTCTTATTAATAGTCTCCGAAAAAGAAAAATTATACGTTGTATAAGGAAGTTGTTCATGGAAATAGGAAAGACACTGGAAATAATGTAATATCTTTAGGCATGAAAGAAACAATCTCCAAATTCTGTAACTTAATAACGCTCTTCATATAGGAAAATTTCCATTTACATTACTTTATCTATTAAAAAGTACTATAAAGAGTAAACTTTTCAATGAAAGGAAAGTTCATTAGTTATTGAAAGTTACACACAATGCTATGTATCAATGAAACTGATTTTGTATTAATATCTAATTTTTCAAAAACTGGAAACACGAGAACTTACAAAAAATATTCTGCTTGAGAAGGTTAAAAAACTTATATTCTTGTTTCTGTGTTTTACTTTAATTAACTTACTTTAACAGTTATTACTAAAGATACAATGAGTAAATTGAGCGTCATAGTGATATCAAACAAAACTGATAATTAACGCTTCATATGCTTATTCATCATTAACTTCTAATTAAGCATTAGTTAATATGGGAATTGAATTCAGTGACAAAAAGAAATATTTAACAGTTAATTTAATGTTCTGATTCTCGGCTACGCTTTCTGACCAATGGTTTCGCAACCTACAACTATGTGTACTAGACTCTTTAACCATAAGTAATTTTTACGGAGTGTGACATTTTCTATTAAAGATAAAACTATACTGCATTATTACGTTGTATCATTTGTTTTAAAGTGTTAGAGATATCTTCAACCCGTGTTTTGTCTTTTAGTATTCAAAGTAATTCAGCTCAGAAGTTATCTAAATATGTTCACCATTAGTAAAATTTTACTTGTTACGCACACATATGCACATAAATAATATGATCATGTTGACCTTAAAGTTACTCAGAAAATTTAAAAGATAATAAATTTCGAAGTAGTTTTTATTTCTTTTCTTTTTAAATTTACAAAATGGACGTTTTATACTCGAGAAACACATGTAAACAAAAAGTAACAATGGTTGAAATGAATCATTATTATTATATTTTAATTTCATTATTTAATTTTGTCATTTATCTAAAAAAACCACTCCAAAACAACAAAATTAAGATTTTTTCTCAAATAAGTGGTTTCGAACTTTAAAAATCCGTCTCTTTAAAAATAATGCATATGTATCTACACATGTATATGATTCTGACTCATGCATATTTGATACAGAATTATAAACTTGAAATAAAATTTGACCAGAAATAAATCTTACTAACACGTAGTTGATCCCTTTAACATCCATCGTTCAGAATCCTGGGAAAACTCGAATTGCAATTTCTGAAAATCCAACAAGTTGTATACTGTCAAACTGATGTAGACACTCCATAAAAGAGTTCATGCAAATTAAAATTAATCATTAGGCATTTTCCCCCATTTAAATGGTTTCTTTGCTACTTATATGATAAGTATATGAAATTATATGAAATTAAAATATAATAATAATGATTCATTTCAACCACTGTTACTTTTTGTTTACACGTGTTTCTCGAGTGCAGTCGTCAGACTAAAATTGTAATCTAATGTGTCATAATTAAAGATAAGAGTACATATATTTATATACGTACGTCCTCGTGCAAATTAAGATGATCTTATTTGCAGCATAAAGTCTACAAATTTTTTCGCATCTATCTGTTAGCATCAACATGTATGAGTGTCTGGTGTCTCTCTATATATTTTTAGATTTGCGCCTCAATTTAAAAACGCATAACAAGGCGGATTTTTTTTTTTTTTTTTTTTTTACCTTAGGTGAATGTAATTCCAACCGCTTGATACATACTATAAGCTACTGTTCTTATTTCTATCCTATAGATATCAGCTGCTAAACTTTATTGTCTCGCTTTCTCCACCCTGTTGTAAATTATGTGCAATAAAGCTTTCAAAGACATTGTGCTTACAAGAACGAAGAGCAACATTTTGGCGTTGATGAAAATAAAATAAATACTCCTATACATTGATCTACCATAGAGAGACATATTAAAGTACAAAATACTAATAATCTTTTACTAATACATAATAAAAATTAGTACATGTATATATTACTCATGAATCTTGATATTATACATTAGAGATATACATTCTGTGTAGAGTTATTATTTTTTAAACTTATGATTACGCTGACTTTTCTCTATCAGCAATTCAAAATGAATTCTCTACAGAAATACAGTACGATAGAGTACTACAATAAAGTTTCACAATTACTTCTTTCTTTCAAGTTGTCTTGTGCGTTTACAAATTTAAAGAAAAAATCCTTATTTCTGAAACTTAAAAATTAGGTGCGACATAGGTTTGAGTAAATACGGTGCATACATATTTTGCTTAAAACCTTTTATTTGGTTGATCTTTATAATTTATTTTTACAGTGAAGATATAAGTATTTTCTGTCTTTATATACGAACTCTGTGTAACTTAACCATTCACCAGAAAAATGTATTTTTATTTAATGTTAAATTTTATTTTATACAAAAGTATTTTTTTCTTGAGAAAGAATAATGTAATTCTATAATGTAATTAGTAATAATAGTGAAATCCGCATCACTAAGAGATATAATCTTGATGTAACAAATCTCTTTACTTTTAAAAGTGACAATTATTTATATGCTTTGTAGTAAACAGGATCATGTGGATGTAGTATACATATTGAAATGCTGACAAAATAAAAGTGAACATTTTCTAGAGTAAATTGATATTCGGCAGGATCTGTCAAGGTGTCAGGTTTGAAGAAAAGGAATGCCTGAAACAATTCCTTATATTGACACTGCTTAGTTTCTCAAGTCAATATGTATAACTCGTGTATAGTACATGAAGAATTAAAGTATATCACTGTATAAGAAATAATATAACAGTAAAAGTAAGCATTGTATATACGTTTGTTATCAAACGTATACATATGTGATAAAGGGACTATAAAAAATCAAAAAATAGTGGGGTTGCCTATAAAATAATCTAATATAGTGTATCACAAAATCTCTTTACCTTTTAAAGACTTTCCAACATAGTTGAAAAGTACTTATGATATCGGTTTGTTTGCCCTTGTGTCTGTCCGCGCTCTAAATCACAAATGCTACGCATTTGATATATGTTATTGCAGATTATTGTGGCATATTCGGTATTGAAAATGAAGTATGGAAAATAAAAAATTCGTTTACATAGACACTCAAAAGAATTTTGTTACATTATGGTCTACGAGGGAAAAATCGTTTGTAATGTATTTTAATGATGTTAGACTATTTCAAACATATTGAAATTGATATCTAACATTGAGGTGTACTACAACAAGCTTACTGTAGAGTATGATGTGTACAGGATTTATTGTTCATTTACAAGAGCATAGAGGGAGCCGAAATCATTGATTGCAAATGACGTCATATTAAAAAGACACACGCATTTTCTTTCAAATAAAATGTTTTGCTATGAAAGCGTCTAAAAGACATAATTTTCTGGACCTTTTTACTTGCTTGTACTGAGATTAAAACCTCAAATCAAGAGTGCAAATGTTTACATGCAAAGTTGCAGAGCTGTGAACTGCTGTGATCTTTTAAATAAGCTTAGCAATATATTTATTAATAATAACCTATTGCGCATTAAAAATAAAAAGGTGCATATGAATATGGGAAATTCGCATGTTCATTTTGCGGCGGTGAAAATTATGTTATTTTTGGATATTATTGAAAAAAAATGATTGTATAATTTTTGCTGATGTTTCATACGGTAGTACTGAGATCAGAGCCTCAATTGATAACCTCATCATACTTTGTTATCTTAATTACACTTTGCTGATTACTTATACGATCAAAGCTTAAATTTTTCGATTATTTAAAAAGTTGAAGATAACGGAATTAGTATTTTCGTAATTTTGATTAAAAATAATATTTGTTTTAAGAGCCGACTAGTCAGTGTACGATTTATATGTTAATGTAATTGTTTACTTAGGTTTACTATAAATTCAATCTAACAGTCTGAACTTATTCTACCATGAAGGCGGTAGGCAATGGAGGCGAAATTAAATTATATCAAATAATAGATACAAATATATCATAATAAAAATTTTAATAAAATATTTTTGTAGTCATAAAATTTTTTCTCTTCTTAGGAAAGAAGGAATTTTTATTTTTTTGGAATTAGAAAAAATAATTAATTTATTTCATTTTGGGAAACATGAAATAAGTGCTCAAGCTTCTAAAAATGGCCATTACATCGATCTGTGTATTATATTAAAGAATTGAATAAACTGGTGTGATACTATAAAAGCATAAAAACTTCTTAATAACACTATAAAAATAAAGAATACGCTAGGCCTTTCAAAAGAACTTTGTCAGGCGCAAAGAAGACGTGTAACCACTTTGAAAGCAGAAGCAAGGCTGAAAGAAAATGGGAGGGAAAGAGGGACAAGTTAAGAGAACAGCCAATAGGAAGCAGACGGCATCAGCCAATTACAGAAGATAATTACGCAGAATGCAAAACGTAAGGAAAATTATGAAAAAAATTGGAAAAAATTAAAAATTAAATAAAATGCATAAAAAAGAAAGTAAAATGGGGATTAATTATAAAAAATATAAACAAACATAAAATTTAATACCAAAATAAATAATAATAATAATTATTATCATTATTATTATATAGTTGAGGTGAACAAGTTTTTCCAAGCTGCAGAGAGCATGGTGGAATCAGTTTTTTTGTTAACTATAACCTCGCGATTAAGATAAATAGCTAAATTTTCAAGAAAGTCTAATTCAGAGGGGTATTGGCTTTAAAAATAACTTTAGCATTTTGCAAATCAAAACTATGGTCGGAATACAGCGAATGCTTGGCAATAGAAGCTTTGGAAATTTCCTGGTTAGTGACATAACGGGAGTGTTCTTTTAAGCGGGTTTCAAGTTTTGTTTTAGTTTTACCTATATAAGAAATATGACAACCATTGCAAGAAACATTATAGATTTTCCATTTTCGAAAGTGAGGAACGGGAGATTTAGTGGAGGAGAGTTTAAATTTATTGACAGGTTTAAAGACAACACTAAAGTTGAAGCGTTTTAAAAGTTTAGCTAATTTGAAACATAAAAGAGGAGAAAAAGGCAGAATAATTAAATTATCAGGTTTGGTTTTAACAGATTTAGAAAGGATAGATTTTCTATAGGGATTATGGAATTTATTAACAGAATTATCAATTAATAAATTCAATAAACCCTCTAGTAAATCTACCCTTTCTAAATTTGTTAAAACCAAACCTGATAATTTAATTGTTATGCCTTTTTATCACCCTTTATGTTTCAAATTAGCTAAAGTTTTAAAACGCTTCAACTTTAGTGTTGTCTTTAAACCTGTCAATACATTTAAATTATTATTTATGATTATTATTCTCTCAGCTTTCTCCTTTTACATGGCTTTGATATCCATCAGCAGGTTGCTTTTATTAAATTGCAAACCTACTGAAGACAATTTTATTGGACGATCTTAGCTTACCGATTAATGAAAGAAGGAAAATACATTTATTTATGTATAGAGGATAGTTGTGTAACATAACGCGCTTAAACTTTCAAGATTTTTCTGAACTTAGAAAGTATATTAGAAAGCTGGAATTGATATCAGACACTTTGTACTACCCTACTCTCCAACAAAATAATATTTGAAACCTTTTCATCTGTTCTCAAAGGTAGAAAAGGTAGAAAAAATAAGTTTTCTGAAGGAAAGTCATATTTTTTATCTTGCCTCACATGAGGGGTAATATGATGAATAGATAACAATATTTAGTATAAATAACAATATTTATCAAGAAACCTATAAACTGTATTCCATACATTTTATATCCCACACGCATTCAGTATTTAATCAAAACAGATTCTAAATTGAAATTTCAAAACCGAAAAGGACATCGCCAGAGTCACTGCCTGACTTGATTTACATCTCAATCAGAACAATCAACCTGATCACATGATTTGCACATGAAGGTTTGTAGCCAGAGTTCTCCCTTGTTACTTCACAGATATAGCAGTCTGTACTGTCATAATCTTCCATATAACTGTTAGTGTCATCTTGCTCCACCACCTCTATATATTTTTAGTTAGGTTTACCAGTAGGGGCGATCAAGAAATGGGATTAAAATTTGTGATCAAGTAATTTCTTTATCAATTACTATAGGAAATGATTTATAAAATAGCTGTGATTCTTTTATCTCAGAGTGATCAAATTTTTTTTTGTATATAAAAAAATACTTTTCGATATAAACTAGGCAGTTATTATAGGAAAAGTTTTTAATAAATATCTGAGAAACTTTCATCAGAGAGTGATTAAAAAGTTTTCTATAATAAAATTAAGAATATTTTCTTACGTGTGACAAGCAACAAAACAATATTACTTACATTGATACCCAGTGCCGCATTAATTAAAAATGCTTCGAATGAAGAACCAATATTGGTTACATATTGACCTTACATTAGCAATATTTAAAATGAAATGACAGTATTTCAGAAATGTTACCTTCAAATTGGAAATATTTAGCATTGAAATGCCGAAATATTTTTTCGGGATATCACCACAATATTTATAAAATTTTAATGTTGCTGGCAGTGTCTAATGCCAATATTGCCCATGCTATCCAAAGTATATACAAACAATAGTGGTCAAATGCTATTTTTCTACAAGGGAATAGTTATAAATATTTTTACATTAACAAGGATAATTTCACAGAAAGTTTAAATAATGCATCGTAATAATTGTAATTGTAATTTTTTTTTAATTGCCTCTTTCCAAAAATACACATCAATTTAATGCCATAGTATAAGCTTTATTTAATTCAACACACTACATTCGCAAGTAATGTGAAAAGTTTGTTTAACATTTAGTTTTATTTCAGCAAAATATTGCACAATTTCAAAAAACTGTTCGTATGACTTGAGTTGAAATCATTTGTATCCTACTCTTATTGCTACAGTATAGTGATATGACCCTTTTAGGGGAAAATAATTTTGTTTCTTTAACGTTGAATTCACACCAGAAATTTTGAAACACTTTTATTTGAAAATAAAGAAATGCAATTTTACACCTACCTTTTCTTTCTTTTTCTTGTTCTTCCTTTTTTTTTAATTCAAAGTTATAAAAATAAAATTTTGTTTAAATATTCTTGTCAAATCTTAATTAAAATTATTACACCATCCTTCAAGGGTTTAAATTACTTGAAAGTGCAGTATGAAAAGTATACGTTTAAACAGTTGCAACTTATATTCATTTTAGACATTTAAATTTTTAATTAAAATTTAATTTTAGTTTTTCTGTTTTTCTGCTTGCTTGTCTTCCCGTGCTATAATTTTCGAACAATTTCTTTATTTGCTACAAAAATTTGAGTATAATATAAAGTAAATAAGATCATTTTTCACTTTGTAAAATATTTATTTTTATACTAAACAAATATCATTATTGTACAACTAGCCACCTCTGACAGCCAGTTTGATCTCCCTTAAATGTATGCTAAGCATTTCAACCTATTACTTTTATTCATAATTTAATTTACTTGCTGAATCCTTTGCCAAATATAAAGATTCGGATAGACAATCAAATGATTCTTCGCGATAATGGCAGCATTGCGTATACTTTTTATTGTTATGTATTTCATCTTTCTTGACAAAAATCGTTTAACTCACTTATTTAGGCATTCATACTTTATGTCCCTTTGCTTATCAGTTGCAATACGTTCGTTAATGGGAAAATTTTTAAACCTATTAGGTAATCTTGCGTAATTGGGTATATTGCCAATTAAAGTATTTTAGTTAATATGATTTGGTGCAAGGAAGTGTTTTTGTGCAAACCCTTTAATGATATCCACATTTACATTAAATCCTATTGTTGATAATGTTTTACGCTAACCTTAACTGGACTCGATTACGGGAGATTAGAAAATATATTATTATTCTCATCTAATCGTCTTGGACAACCTGTCAGAATCCTTATTGTTACTAGTATCTTTAATGTTTGACGCCCATTTTGCTTCTGAATCTGATTACGTAATAATAGTACATTTATGTAAACTTTTGGAAGCCATTTAATGAGAGCCTCACTCATTTCATACCACATTTTCTGCCCGTATCTCTCTCTTTAATTATTTTCCTACCTTGGTGTGGAATTTACTAACTTTCCCGTAGACATCCATCTCTGTTCCATTGTTTTCTCTTTTCTCTGCTTTCTTGATACTGTTTTGACTTTCACAGCATCTAAAGCTGTCCATCTAGAATTCTTAAAATTTACGACATATTATCCGTGCCAAGTAAATAAATCTCTCAAACAATGGCGCTTTTAATACTAATTATAGAGTACCTTTTTTTTTCTTTCTATGTTGTAACTCTGTATTTAAAATTATGCAGTAGAAATATTAAAGACAATTGCAGAAGCATTTGTGTTTAACTATATGATATAATATAATATAGATATGTATATTTTATTAATATGTATAGTATGTGATTAGAATATATATCTCATATTCATTCCGACGGATATAACATAAAGCAAAAAATAAAACTACTGTAAATATCTTACCTAAAAACCGTCTCTCTGATGTTATATGGTTAATAAATGTATACTAAATTATTATTTTGTTTTCTTTTAGTTTTCTTCTGTAATATTTGCATTTGTAATGATGCTATGTATTAAATAAATGTATATTAAATTACTGTTTTAAACGGTATTGACCATTGGCAATTTACATATGAGTGACGATTAACTAGCATTTTCCTGGCACGAATAATACGTAACTATAAAATTAACTGAGAATTCGTTTTAAAATTTAATTCTAAATATTATTACATGAGTTGGATTTGTTTACATTTTATTTACGTCAAGAAAAGATCCCGAATCGTTGAGTTGTATAGCATTTCATTTAACAGAATTCAGTTAAGCTTTGATTGGCTTACAGGCGCAAATTATTTCTTTGACATCAGACAACGCTGCAAAAATTCATTCGTGGGGAACTTGCTCTGTGAATCATTATATTCATGGTTTAATATTTTTATGGCTTACGATGAACGAATCTCTTGTGTTTGTTTACTTTGATGGAATGAGACATTGGATTGCCAACCTAATTTCAACTGAAGTTATCTTAGAATATATCAATATTTGAATGTAACTCATCTGTCAAATATATTTTTATTAACGATCGTTCTAAAAATGCGTATTTTTTGCTGTTTTATTCGTAAAAATAATTTTGAGTAAAACTGGTCGTCTGGCATATGAAAAACTAACTCTGTCACATGACTTGCGCTTTTATTATACTGATGTCAGTCAACGAAATCAGAAATATTGTTATTTTTTGCGATTAATGTTTGAAAATGAATATTATTTTAAACCCGAATAATCTGTCTTCGACAACCTTGGGCTATAAATATTGCCTATTGTGGTAACCTTTGAATACTCTTTTTAGTTTTGCATATTTTATTGGAGCTCTGTAATTATTTATGTTAGTGCACTTGTAAGTTTACATTATTGTAGCATTTAAATGTTTATTTTTACGTTACGAATTGATATGTTAAAAATTACATGTTGGAAAATTATTTTTTTAAAAATCAGTAAATTAGGTTGCAGTTTTAAGTCAAACTTTACTTGAAAGTACATGTTTTGGTCTGTTCGATGGGATAAATATTTAAATAATACGATATTTAGAAGTGAAGATATATTCGATGAAAGCGAAATCCATGTCACATGTTGCGACACCTGTAATTTTTTAGCGTAGCGTGTATTACGAACACATTTGTGCTTTATAATTTAGATTCTAATCCATCTACCACAATGATGTAAAACTTAAAACTTAAACGATGTTTAAGTTGTAAATAATGACATAGCGGTGGGCCCTATGTAGAATTAGAATAATACTTTAAGTTGATTTTAAAAAAATGCTTATTTACACATTTTAAGTAATTTAATAAGGCATGAAGAACGTCGTTCACACTTTATGGAAATGGTTTTCCCAATTCATTTCTGAATATATATGCCATATTCTATGCGAAAGTTTTACTCTACTGTATAGCCTTGACTCTGGATTATAAATGTAGATTGAAATTTCCATCATAGTCGATTTTTCTCTTATTACGATCATATCAATTTTCTGCTACACCTCTTGGAAAACTTTTCAAACTCTTCAAATATGTTGTGGGTAGCGCTTTCTAACGCTTGCTTTAACAGACACGTAGGCGGTGGTGATCACTAAAAACTTATCGTAACACTGAATGAAACATGGCTTTATTTAAGTGAGTGTCTCAAAAGAAGAGCAATTTTTATCAATTAATAGATAAAAAAGTAATTGGTTTGTGAATGCAATGAAAACTTTTCAAAAGAATTAATGATTGCTGCTGGATTTTGTTACGAAATTAAATTAAAGGTTATCAGTAAAATATTTTAGAACCTATTTTTGAAGAAGAAATTCCAGCTTTATATGAAAAATGCATTAATTGAGCTTCATGTGAACAAAGTCTCCCAGCAGCTCTTCCATAAAGTAACTGACGCCCATTTAGCAAAGAAAGAATCCCAAATGGAAATAATTGTGTCTCAATTGAAGAAATGCATGTAAAATCACCTGATGCACTTCTCTTCCCATCCTACTCATCAATAGTCTTTTTCTGCATTTGGATTGTTTAAATAAATTCACGAACACTGAAAAGACTTTGGGAAGTTTTACAAGAGGTATCAGGAAAAATTGACATGACTGTAACAAAGAAATTTTATTATCATAGAAATTGATTTATCATAGAAATTTCTATTATCATAGAAATTGCGAGCCAGAGCTATATACCAAAAGACAAGGCTATCCAACAAAGTCAAACTGTTGCAAAGAATATCTCATTTATGCGTAGCAATTAACCTTGAAAATCGTTTGCATATAGTATGAACGAACTTCTGTATAACTTAAAATGAAATAAAAAAATGTTCTTTCCAAATTTATATAATTAAAACCATAAAGAAATGGATCTTTATTTTAAAAAAAAAATCTGTTATTTTCTTATTTAAAAAAGAAAGAGAGATTCTTCAGATGCATTATTTCTATCGATACAAAACATCTTATTTTATTATGTAATTAAAATTCTATATAGTTTGAGAGAAAATTCAAGTGTTTCAAAAATTAAAGATAAATTAATCTAGATTGAATTATACCGAGAAAGTTTGAATTAAATTTTAGAATTCTTTATATTTACGGACGAACTCTTTTCAACATTTTTATAAAACAATGTTTCATTAAAATATGAAGCACGCTGGAAGTTATAAAAGTTTGATTCGAAACTAAAAAAATAATTGTTCTTTTTCTGAAAAACATCTCCATAAAAATATATTTCAAAATTCCGTTCTGAATTTCTTGTTATTTGTTAACGTTATTAACAACGTTAATATTTCACAAATTTAACGAAAGTTTCGAAAGAGTTATTATTTCGAGATTACAATTAAAACATCACCATAATATTATGGATTATTTCTGTCATGAGTTATTTTAAGTAATTTTATTTAAGGGGACCTGTACGAAATAAGGCCATGTTAAGATTTCAAATCACGATAAACTGTGGTACATCAGTTAAATGTTGTTGTATTTAATATTTATGCATATTTTTACACTTTTAAATCATCCATAATTTTGTTACTGTTTAACTGTGACCAGAATAATTTGAAGCAAGAGACACCTTAAAGTGGCTTTATTAAGAGTATATATTTTATATAAGGCCATAATTTTATAAGTACATGATTTAACCTTAATTAACAGATACTTTGAAGGTCTTACATAAAAATAGAACAAAATATAGAGTTCTCCTTTAATACAATATTCTGTGGCTTCTGTGTGCTTCTGTGGTTTACGGGTATGCCGTTTCGAACAGCTAAAACTGCTGATTTCGTTTGCCCTGTACTCTACTGAGCTCTCTTTACCACCGCTTTGATTCTATATTCTATATTTGATCTTCCATAGTTTTCTACAAATATTGACACGTAAATTGTTTAATTGGCTTAGGTAATGATATTACACGATGAAAATGAAGTGTTCATTCATAAAGTCACACCTTATATTGCTTGGCATTATAAGAGGATTTCTGTTTTCACATATTTTACTTTCAAACACAAACAGAATTAAAAATACAGAATACTGCAATTTACTTCTAAAAGATTCTAAAATTATCTCGAACTTCATGAAAATATTGTAAAATTTAATCAAGTATTTACGCAGATTTCATATGAAAATGTACTTACTGTTTTTAAGAATGAGGTGTCGAAATATTCAGGGGTCCAAAAATGACGACGAAGCCGGTATCGGTTGCAGAAACTATCCGCAAGGATAGTTTCAACCACAACCGATCCACAACCTCAAGGACACATAAACTATCGGGTATATGGTGCTATTTGTCAGCCCGAGACCGTTCCCTACAAGATATAGGCACTTATTTAGTAGAAGTACCTTCTTTCTTTTATTTGGGTATTTAATGATATCTTTCTGACATATTACTACGCTGTTTTATAAATTAAAATGATTTATCAAGAAAAAATAATTTATCGTGTTAAATAAAAAAATAAAAAAAATATTTTTTTTTTTTTTTGAAAAATTCGGTAAATTTTAAACCTATATTTTCCCTTTAATTTTGGATTTTTCGAAACAGATTTTTTGCATACTTTCCTCACACATCTATTCTATAACGGTAGGGATCAAGATGATGATTATTAATTGATGAAAACTAAATAAAATAACATGACATGTGTAATAATACATTAAAAGGAATATTTACTTTAATTTTTTGAAAAAAGAAAAAAAGCTATTTATGTAATTGAAAATCCTATTCCTAATTTTTATGAAATTCACCTTATAAGGGGAATTTCGTCCAAACAAAATAGCGAGTCAATTCAAAAGTATATATAGAAATTTTAGCATTTTGATCATACATATATATTGAAGAAACAAAAGATGAGAAAAAGGAATTTAAAGGGAAATGGATGCAGTAAAAGCCTTTTTCACATATTTTAATCATTGATCTTTAAGTAACTTCGCCAGAATATACTAAAGACGTGTAAATACTTTAAATTATATCTAAAGCGGACTCTGTGCAACACGGAAATCATTTCAGCGGAAAAAAATTCAAATTACAACTAATCCATAAAAAAATAATATATATATATTTTTTAAAGTAAATCCTGTGTACGGTGTAAAACAGTCTACGACGGAACTTTTTTCTCTTTTATAGCACAGTTTGCTGTGTATTTTAAACAAAATAATAGGAAAATTGTTGTTTTTGTTATTTTTCAGTTATTAAAAAAAAAAGTTACTTATTTTACATTTAATTTTTATTTCGGTATACATTCCATTTTTAGTTTATAAACAAACATAAGGAAATTTCATATGGCAATATTTTTATTTATTTATTTTTGTTTAAAATGATTACATTTATTTGAGTAAATATAATATGAATATAAGCATGCATTTGTATTTAAAGAATGTGCCAAAATGTAAGAATTTGAGTTTAGTATTTTTTTTACATAATTGAACATTTATTATGTAAAACTTCAGCAAAATACCACTATTATTACAATATAAACAACGGGCAATAATTTGGAAAATATCTGCTCGGTAAATTTAAGATTATGATAATAATGTTTTGAACTATCTCATTTTAAATAAACAAATTAATAATAACATAAGAAAAAAAAAAGATGTTTACAGGTTAAAAGATCGCACTTCTACACAGATGTAGCTCAACAGAAAAATATAATTCACTTTTCATTATTTTTAATTAATGTAGAGATAAAAATGAATTCGTGTTTAAAGCTACCAATTTATTGAATAAAAGCATGAGGGAACATCTTTATATTTAAACAAAGTTAAGTCTTTTAATATATTCTGATATCATAATGAACATTCCGATTTTAGAAAAATAATTTTATGAAAAATGCTGAGCATATTTACATTGGATGCATGCCTATGAAAATTATAGTATAAACTAACACAGAGAATATCAGATCGCTGGATAGAAATAGTAATTTCTAATTATATTGGCATGCATATTAAAATATTTGAAGGTTTATTTATGCTTTGCTAAAATACTTTTCATATGGTTTGGGACCTATTTATATTAGTAAGATGGAATTCCGTTTCTTATATGATTAAATTTTCTCTTCGGGAATATTTAAAATGATGTAAATATATTAATCATATCATAAATAAAGTCTTTCTTCTTCAACGTTTGTATCTTGGGCATAAAAGCATTATTGAAATATTTTATTTCTGCTACTTAATGCTACTGAATCGATTTATGTTAAGGGATCAAGCATGAATATTATTATATATTTATTTCCACTTTTCTATGCGTAAACAATGTATATACTGTGAGGAGGAACTAGGTTAAAGTCAATTTTGTCTACTAAATTGTCACATTGTAATTCATAAACCGACAAGTAAAGTTAATTTTATTGATAAAATCTTAACTTGAGTTCCAAAATTGACTGCTAAACTATCAGTGGCAATTTAATATTCAAATATAATACAAAATCGATGTTTTCTAACTTTCAGTACAGCATTTAGCTTTGCAGTTGACATTTATCAATTTCCCTCGATGTCTGTTATTCGAACTTTACAAGCAGACTGGGGATTTCAGGCTCATTCTGTAACGTACTTCTACTTCATTGCACTAAATAAAATCTACTGAACGCTTGTACTGTTCTCAGCTAATAAATGTTTGACACCTAGCAACATTAATATGAGAAAAATAGTGATTACCATCAATTAATAAGTATATATAATAAGTATAACAAGTATATTAAATAATAAGTATATATAATAAGTATATATAATAAGTATAATAAGTATATATAATAAGTATAATAAGTATATTAAATAATAAGTATATATAATAAGTATAATAAGTATATTAAATAATAAGTAATAATTCCCCCACTTGTTGTGTAGTTGTAGTTTGTGTTTCCTTTCTTGTAAATGACATTTAACATAAAGACCAAACTTATCGTTTCTATATATTCTAAAATGCATTTTACAATATATAGAAAATCTGAAATTTTCAGATAATGAATTTTTTAAATGCTTTTCTAAGTAAAGAATTCATATGTATGAATTCAAACATACATTTTCCAAGTATGAAAAATTTAAAATAAGACTTCAAGTCAGCTAATAAATGTTTGACACCTAGCAACATTAATATGAGAAAAATAGTGATTACCATCAATAAATAAGTATATATAATAAGTATAACAAGTATAACAAGTATATTAAATAATAAGTATATATAATAAGTATATATACTTTTTATTTTAATTTAATACTTATTTAATAATTACTTAATTTTTTAATTCTCTTACATAATGAATTTCTACTTTTGTTCTTTTTTACACTGGAATATTTACTTGCATATGTACATCGAGGAAAAAATACAAACTTCCATTGAAAAATGAATCTAATTAAAAATTTTATGCAAGAAATTGCAATTCTGCGTGTTCAAAAATGGATTAGAAAATAATATTTTTGTTATTGCGTCTGTTTTAAATTATCTTGTTTTACTTTGCATAGAAGTATTCGTTTTTATGCATTTTTGTTGTACTGATATTTATTTAGCAAACAAAATGTATCATATCTAAAATTAGAAGAAATTACAAGGTCGTGATATGCCTTATTAAAATCTGATGAAAAAAAGCAAAGAAAAAAACTTTAATGAACAAGTAAGAGCAACTGGAAATACACTTTTCATTTTAATAAAAGCAGCTTATTGTCTTTCGTGTACTTTAATTAACTTAAGAATGATAAAAAATACACACAAGTTAAAGCGACATTTTTATGTCAATTTTCTAAATTTTTCTATTTTTGCTTTTTTACATAATATTTAATAATATTTCTCTTTTATATTTCTGACTGAGTTTTTATGGTGCAATTTCGAAATGAGCATTCTAATTATTAAGCTGAAATTGAGCTGTTTAATTAAATAGTAGATGTTATTTTGAATGATGATCAAAAGGATAATTTTTAATATGATAGATTAATGTGGGAGATTGAACATGTTTAATTAAATCAAATGAATAAACCCGTTCTGTTTAATACGTGTCAGTCAGTTTTTGTAACACAAGTCTGTTTTCATTAAAAGTAAAAATTAATGAGCTTCAAACTGCGACCGTTGTGTTATTGAAAGATTTACATCTGACTTAATGAAAACTCCATATTTAATTAAGAAAGATGTATCTTGGACATTAATAAATGTTTACGGTACAAGTTATTCTTATCTGCAATTAACATTATACGTTATTTCTTTTAAATTTTTTAATTTCACCAAAATATATTTCCTTTCACATATTTTTATTTTAGTACACGAGTAAAGTTACAAATTTACAAAAACCGAGATTTTCTGACATTCCAGTTCTTTAAAATCTTTATTTTTATGTGAGAACCTACCAAATCATTGATAAATACAGAACATGGTGTAATTTAAGTAGTTGTCTTGCAATAGTAATATGAGATACTGGTTTGAAAAATTTCTCACATTATATATTGACTTTTTTTCTGAATATAGTTTTAATACATTATGCAGATCTTTAATCTTATGTATATATAAATCCAAACACACACATACATACATATATAATAGGATATTTCCTTATTTTGAATTCCAGTTGCACATTTTGTTTGCATTAAGTATTTCTCATTCATTTGATATAACGGAATATTGCATGAATAATAAAGGAATATAGCATCGAAATATACAGGGTGCAAAATGTTATCTATCGCCGACCTTTAATTTCTCAACCGTTGGTTATAGACATATAGTTCCAATTACAAAAGTATTTAAAATGAGGTAAATATTCATGTTGTGGCGTTAATTAAAGTAAAAAATCAATTTTATAAAAATTACGAAATCTAACTTTTTATACGGTCCCCCGGTCCCTATAGTTATATTTAGTAAATGTTTGCACATATCATAACAAATACAACACAAAAAGTTTGACTTCTACACGACAAAAATTGACACAGTTATTAAATTTCAAAGTTTGAGATTTTTTCACATGATTTTGTCTTTCATTCAGGGATCAGTTAAAAAATGAATTAGAGTAATTCGAGATCGAAATCAGGATGCAATGTTCTTTTTACGGCAAAACTACCTTTAGACGGTATCGCTAAATAGGTGTATCACCAAAGAGGGTTATTTCATCTAAAATTTTGAGCTGACTTTGAGGGATCGTATACAAAGCAAAAATGAAATATTGAAATTAAACAGAAAAATAAATCTACCCTATATATATAAAATCCTAATGAAACGAATTTGTGAAACGATTTTATGAAACGAATTTATGAAACGATTTTATGAAACGACTGATTGAACGACTGATTATGTTTCAAGGCTATTTTTAATGAAATATTAAACGCTTGATGGTGAAATTAATACCAATTGTTCATAAAAAACCGCGGATGTCAAAACTGGTAATAGAATTTTAAAATTGGAATTAGTTTTCGAGATATTAATTTTTTTCTAATTTTAATGACATTTCTGTAATGATGGCAACTAATTACTCAGTTTTTTTGTGACAAAAAAGGGAAAAAATTTTGAAAGGATCCCTATAGGGATTATTGATTTCTTTTTATTCGTCATTTTCAAATTGAAATTGAATTTATCTTTTATTTCAATCGATAATGAAGACAAGATTGTGATTAAATTATGTTTTTCAGGAAAATTTGAAAAAAAAAATCACATTTCTATCGTCAGGATTCAATCGTCTGTCAGCATTCAATTTAATTTATAAACTGAAAATATTTTAAATAAATTCGTCCAAATGACGTCATTTAGGTAAACCGAGGCTAACGAAAAAGACAGGCTACCGCGGTGCATTCCACTTATCTTTTTTTACAGACCGCTAGAGTGACGCGATGCTCTTTTCGTACACCTGCATTGGTGCATTCGAGTATCACGTGACTCTGGCGGTCTGTAAAAAAAGACAAGTGGAATGAACCGCGGTAGCCTGTCTTTTTCGTTAGCCTCGGGTAAACGCAAAAGAAAGGGAGGAAAAGGAATTAATAGTAATTATTATTTATTGATATCATTTTGTTATTTTTTTGTAAAATTTAACTAAACGAATTTATAAAATCATTAATTCGGATATTTGAAACTAATATATAAAATAATAATTGCCCAACTGAACGGAAGAATAAAATATCCTGCTTGGTTTTTTCCGCCAAGCTTTTTAAAAAAGCGTCAAGACCCCTATAATAGAAAAGCACCAAAAGTTCATTGGGTTTATTTTCATAACTTTTGGCAACAAATCTATGTATATTAACGAATCTATCCCTTTTTGAAGCTCGAATTACGCCAAACCTAAAAGCAAAAGATCCTATAATGGAAAAGTACCCGATTTTCTTATGGACAATATTCAAGTGACAGAACATGGTGTAAAATTATCGCGGATAGCAAATTTGTTTAAATATCTCATCAATTGATGCCGAATAAATGCAGGCATGCATGCACAAAATATTTAATTAATTTTGTATGATAAATAATTTTTAGAAAATTCGTATATACATATTAATTTTAAAAAATAATTTACATATTTAAAATAACATGAAAATATGCATGATGGTGCACTAAAATAGAGAGAAAATTAAAACCTGTTACTGAAAATGTCTATAACATAGTACTTTTCAATACCGTGGTTCTTAATGTTATTCACAAGCAGATGGAATTTTTCTCATCCTTAAACGCAAAGGAAGAATAGAATAGAGATTGTTGTTATAAAAGTCCGAGAGGTAGTCACAATGTAAACCTAACCATTTTATACAAGCTGGTTTTCAAGTAGTAATTGATTTTACTTATCAATCCCGAAAACAGTCGTCAGTTGTCGCAACAGCTGTGTATGAGGCCATGATAATCGAAAAATGTCCCATTAAAATGTTAAAAGCATGGCAACCCAATTACAGATTTACCAATATTTTTAAAATAAAGCCCGCTGTCATGTTTTTAGAGGCCTCCAAGTCTGAGCGGGGGTTGGCGAGCGTAGCTCGCAGGGGGTAGGCCCCCTAGTATAAATTTATTATCATATTAGAAAACGGTCTCCTATAAAAATGAATACATCAAATACCGGAATCTACTAGAGATACTGCTCAAAGTGTTCTCCATTGGTGGCAATGCACAATTGAATGCGTGATAGTACTGAGTCCTGGACACGTTGGAGCATAGCAGGTGTAACTGTGCGACAAGCAAGGATGATGCGCTGCTTCAGATCAACCAGAGAAGTAGACTCAGTCACATACACCTGTGCCTTGATATATCCCCAGAGGTAGAAGTCCATGGGAGTCAAGTCCGGTGAACGCGGTGGCCACTCTACCGGACCACCATATCCAATGATCTGTTGACCGAATTCGTTGGCCAGATACGCACGGACGTTTGATGCTTTATGCGGAGGGGCCCCATCATGTTGAAACCACACCCGGCATGCATTTCGGAGAGGCAGCTCTTCATACCAGTCATGTACCGTGTTTTGTAGTAGGTGCAGGTAAAGTTTGCCCGTCGTAGAAGATGGGTCCAGCAATCTGAGTTCCCCATACACCGCACCACACGTTCGTTGACCAGCGTACCTGGTGTCGTACTGTGCGGGCGATGTGAGGATGTTCCAGAGACCAGTGATGCACATTTTGAACGTTCACAATGCCACTCCGTGTAAACGTTGCCTCAACGTTGCACAGAATGTCACAAAGGAACGATGGATTTTTCTCTATAGTGTTAAGCATGAAATTACAGTTATCAAACCGTCTTTCGTGGTCACCCAACATCAATGCTTGCACCAGTGTTGGATGGTATGGATGCGCACCATGTGCATGCAATAACTGCCAGACACGCTGACGCGTGTATTCACATGCCTCGCTTATTTCCGCCGTGCTCATTTGTGGATTTAAAAGGGCGAATGCCAGCACTTCCTCCGGTGTCACTCGAACATTACAGTTTGCGCGTCTACTTGTTCTCGGTCGTGGTGCAACAGAGCCGGTCTCTCTAAGACGGTGCAATGCATCAGTTATTGTTTCATGCGTTGGATGTCGATCTCTAGGAAAACGCTCTGAATAAACCCTCGCAGCCGCTCTGGCATTCCTTTGACATTCACAATAAATAAGTATCATTTCGGTATATTGCGTGTACATATAGCCTGCCATCACAATCTCTGTGCTATCTAGCATGTCCACTGCTAGTGGCTCGTGTTTTATCTCGAACGCGTTGTGCTGCGGTACTATTGTAATTTGCATAATCTTGATTTTCATGCTCGTTAAATTTCGGTTGGTCGTTTGCATTCCGCTGCCATTTATAAAGTTTTTAGTGAGTATATTTTATTTTACTCATGTCCATTTTATTGTTCGTTTTTGAAAACCGCGCCTAGCACTCTGGGATGATTCTACAATCGAAAGGGGTGCTACGCTGATATGAGTATTTTCCGAAGTTCTAGATTACGTTCTCTTGTAGGCGGTCACCCCCAAAGCAAAATACTTTGTGATGTTCTGCAACGCAGATTCATTTGACCAAAATTGTTCTGCAAGATAAATTCTTGCAAGATAAATTATAAACTTCTCTTCAGAATGTTATCAAAAAAACATTTTCTTTATTATGTGAATAATGCAAAGCAAAGTAGAATTTAATGAAATGCAATCAAATTTTAAAACAGGAAAGGATTATATTTCAATATATACATCTTCATTCCTTTATGCACACACAGTCTAGTATTTCGTATTTAATACCACGGTAGTGATATAGAATTCGTTGTTTTATGAATTACTTTTGATGCAAAATATTTTGACATATTTCCTCTATGCACAAAATGTTTATTGAAAAATGGTACATACATGGATACTAATCCAGCCTTTAAAAGTTTTCTCAAAGAATTGTGTCCAGATGGAGGGCCATTACAAGAAATGAACATTCGTTGGTCTGTTGTACCAATATTAATTTCATTGCCATCATTCGTATTGGGTCGTTTTGAAAACATTTTGTCAATTCCAGAACCCCATGTCTCACAGATTGCTTCTGAAATGGGAATTGAAAATATATGAACAAAGAAATTAAGAAAATTGGGGATCTGTAATTTCAACTCCAATATTGACTTTTTTAATATTATCTTTTCTTGAAAAAGATTTCCAGTTTGTTTGCATTCGTTAATGCTTTTTTTCATCCAACGAACAAAGATTTTATATTGAAAAAAAAGTTCGTTCTTTTCCTCTTCAGATGGAGGAACGCATGGAAAGGCTTTTATTGTTTCTAGAAAATTGGAATGATCAATGGAATTATTTTTAACATTAGAACGTGGGAATATCAAATGTTCAAAGTTGAAAAGTAACTTTGCTGCAGAAATTATTGAGTCTATCTTTTCACTCTGCTCAAAATACAAACTACATTGGTGTAGTAATGAATCGATGTACTTTATTATTTCTTTGAGATCATGCAAAAAATAGGAAATAGTTAAAGAATCATGGGTTGATCTCAACTTTTTGGAACTGATTGGGAGGTCTGGCAATGGTATACCCTGAAATGTATTTTCTTTTGAGAACATAGAAGAGGAAAGCTTTGTATATATGAAAAATACATTAGGGAATGTTTCAATATATTTTTTTTAACTTTCTGAGTCAATACAATTGGAAATGTTTGTTAAATGATATTTAATTGTAAGTAAATATTGCTGCAAATTATCTATAAAATTTATATAGTCCCAAGGAAGATGATCAGTCTGTTGAACACGTTTGGAAGTAGCTGCAAGCACACAAATAACATCAGCAATTATTAATATATCAAAAATTTTTCTTTTTGAACGGAGTTTATCTCTAAAACTTTCATCTTCAAGTTTTTCACTGGCTGCGACTAATGCTGCACAATCTTTCACAAATGTTTCGATAACATTCACAGAGTGGGAAACAAATTTCATAGTTTTAAAGGTTTTTGGTTTATATAAAAACATATCCAATTCTTGAGCACACTTGTTACGGCATTCATAGGATGTTCCGCACATGAATTCTTTCATGCATGAATTTATAAGTGGGAGGCAATCTTGTTCTAATCTATTGCTGGAATGAACCTGCACTAATTCAAGTCTATGCATGGGATCCCAGGATACTGGGATATCTTGGCGAACAAGAACTTCTTTTAAGTGATTTATCACTCCTAGTCGAATATATTGACCATCTACGGCAAGCCTAACTAGATGTTCTCTAATGTAAGGAAGACTTAGACCAAATTTTTTAAGTGTATCAATGATGCTGCAACTCAAACCTTTTCCACTTACATCATTGCAAAAATGGTGCTCTAAATAAATATTTTCAAATAATTTAGGATTATTTAAATCAAAAATTGGGACAAAAAAATCAAAAGTCTTTTTTTGTCCCACGGAAGCTCCACTATTATAGAACTCAGTGATAATGTTTTCGTAACTAGAATATGATGTATCCAATTTATAACTCATATATGCCGCTGAAGCACAATTAATAGCTATTTGTTTACCATCTTCTTTTAACCTCAATTCTTCTTCTTCTCTTTTTTTCATCTCCAAAGACTGTTTTTCATGAGTAGGGGATTTAATGTGCCTTTTCATGTCATATTTTAAACGTCTGAAACTGTCTGTCATATTTTCAAAAGTAAATGAGTCCTTCTCATTTATAAAATCATATGAAAGAGTTGAACAGCATGCTTTGCATGTTAAGCCACCCTCAGTTCTTACAAATGTATAGTCTGATGCCCACTTTAATAAACCATCTACAGTTCTTGCATTTGCGCATAGATTATCACATTCTTCATCTGTAAGCAGATTTATGGTATCAAATTTTTGGATTCCAGATGCTGTTGGGAGTGGCTCCTCCATGATATTATTTGTTTTTAATGTTTTGATTTGATCACCAAGATCTGTAATAAAAGTATATTTCAGTGATTGTTTTACAAACAATTAAATATAATATTTTAATTCGTTTTCTGCATCAAAAGAATTATGCAATTAAAAAAATAAATAAATAAAGATTAATTGGGTTAATTCCATTTCCGGATCAGGGGTTGATCTAGGCAAAAATTAGGCCCTTCACAAAATTAAAATTGTTTTATTGAGCCCTTTTACAAAATTTAAATTTATTAAATCGGTCCGCTTCACCCCCTGAAAAAATAGAATAGCAGCGCCACCTGTTGGGCTATTTACACCAACAAGTTATCAATGTCTATTTATGTCAAGATCTGACAGAATTTGAAGTTTGATGAAATTCTATGCATTAGTTCTTGAGATATAGCTGTTGTCATAATCATGAAAAAAGTGGCATAGTAGCGCCACCTGTTGGGAAATTTACACCAAAAACTTATCAGCATCAATTTATATCAAGATATATCTGAATGTAAATTTTTATTAAATTATGTGCATAAGTTCTTGAGATAGAGCGCCCACAAAATTTTTGTCACATACAAACAGACAGACATTTTCTAAAAGTAGTCAAATCGTGTTCAGGACCTTCTAAAACGTACAAATCCATCGCAAATTTTCATGAAACCTATACTTTCTTCTTGTAAAGATATAAGAAAGTAAAAATGGGAGAATTGGCAGCTCTGGAATAGCTATTTTTGTTACGGTAATTTTCGGAAGAAATATTTATCGGCGTAAACGCCGCATTATGAAAAGTTACAATATTTTTTTTTAATCGCCGTAAATGCTGCAATAGTATATATAAATATCAAATATACATTAAATAAACATCGCTTATAATATTAAATAAAGTAATTTTGTAATATTAATAAAAATAAATTAAATTTTAAACGCATAAATACCGCGGCATTTCTTCCAAAAATTACTATACAATAAACTGCAGATTATCTGTGGAATTGGGTGTCGCTGCAGCCGTGGATAATCCGCAAAATGTCTGAAAAAAGATACAAATTAAAACGAAAATGTTTTTTTTAATTTACTAGACATAAAATTGACGTAAAACGAAGTTTGCTGTACTTACAAATTTGTTAATTTACTTTTTGGCAAAAAAAATCGCTCAGATGTTTTTTTTTTCGCGTTAGAAAAAATAGAATTGCCAGAAAACCTTTCTTTACGATTACTGTTTTTTAAATCTAAAAATAGTTTCTGCCGATTATCAAGGGTGCATTTTCCCTCAGCTTGCTTGTTTCCGTAATTATTCTCGCAAAAAAGAGAAAAAAAAAAAAAAGGAAGAAAAACCAATCGCTGATAATTCGCCCGCAGATAATCGGAGTTTATTATTTTAAATTGAAACTATAAAATTTTAAAAAGAGAACATAGAAAAAAGTCTTACCTTGAATCGACAACAAAATTTTATTCAAGATGTCTTTATTCACAGAAACAATATTTTCATTCTGATTGTCATTTTCATTCACAGAACTTAGATTATTTTCATACAAAGAAGTGGTTATGGCTGTTGATGAATTTGTTAAATGTTTATCCAACGGCACAGTGGTCTCAAAACTTTTTCCAGCGCTTTCTATATCCTGTTTATTTGAAGAAATTTCATCGGCGTTCTCCTCTTCGGGCTTTCCTTTAAGTGTACTAAACGATTTTTCAACACTTGTTTCATTAATGGAACGATGTATCACAGGCTTAGAAGGATGGAAACGCTAATAGTGTACTTTTAAGTTTTTTAAAATTATTTGAGCATTGCAGTCGAAGCAGGATATTTTATCTCTAGCCGACATATTTATCGTATTACAAAAACTTTGAATGAAATATTTTATTCATTTCTTCAATACTCAGTCATACTACAGAAAAAAAGAGTGGAATTAAAATTTCAGACATGCATACTTGATCGAAAACGGAACATAAACGCAAAAACAGATGATGCAATCTTCTCTTCTCCCGTGCCTTACTGGGGAGCTGACCGGACGTAACTACATTTTCCTCCAATCATCGGGGAAATCGGAGGGTCGCCTAGACGTGTAGGACGTACTTTTCATTGCTCCGTTTGTGACCGTTTTTTCTTGCGGAATCCATAGATATACAAAGTTGAAAGTTGTAGAGATGGATTCGTCTTAGTGAGTCCTGCAAGAAGATACGATTTTCATGATTGTATACCACTTAAGTTATTAGTTATTGACTAATTAGTCGAATCACGGGAGCCACGTGCTTCTCTTTAAACGCAGCGACGCCCGCCCAGCGGAAGGAAGGAAGTGCCAAGGTCACGGAGGGAGCAAGATGTGATTCACCCTTCCTCTCGTGCTTTGTTTATTTTCATCGCGTTGGCTGTTGTGTTTCTCAGACGGATTTTTAGTGCTTGTGATTTTCTCTGAACTTTCTGAGATTCTGTGGATCAGAATGATCAAACTATTGATAGACTTTATGAATGAGCCCGTGTACCAAAAGGGTCTCGAACTAAGATTTAGACTACTCAACAGTGAAATTACTCTGGACTCCTTAGATGAACAAGATTATTCCGAAGTTCGTGAGGTTTATACTGAAGCTTACGGGAAAATCTGGATGGACGTCTATAAGGCCAAGAGAGCTAAACATACAGCGTCAGATGCTACAGCTGCAGAGTCTAATCTACTGAATGCATTAAACCGTGTTGGCAACATCATGGAAGAGATAGAGTTCCTGAAGGTGAGCAGATCTGACTTTTCTATTTTTGGCAATAAGCCAATTCTTACCCCCCCTCCCCCCTCTCCCCCCTCTCATCAGGTGGAAAACTCGTCCGAAGACGAAATGATAGTAGAGAAAAATTTAAAACGCCCATTAGAAGTAGAAAATGACGGTTTTCAAGTTGTTACGCACAAAAATAGCAAAACAAAAAAAAACAAAAGATAATTCGGTTGCGTCTGAGAACAGTCCAGTTGTTCCCACACCTGGGACCAGTGCAACCTTCCCCCCAAAAAAAGAAAGAATCCCCCTTTTTCATTGATCCTATTGAAAATTGGGCTAACCTTATGTTACATCTGAAAACACACACACCATCTGTGCGCTCAGAAATGAAAAATCGTTTCATCAAAATAAATGTAGATACCGAGCTTGAATATCGGCAACTTCAAAAATTACTCCAACGGGAGAAGATCCATTATCGCAGCTTCCTGCTGGAAAATGAGAAGAACCAAAAATTTGTGCTTAGGGGACTCCCTGCTAACACCAACATAGAAAAAATCAAAGAATTTATTGATACTGATTATTTAGAAATCTGCTCTTTCCAGCAGCTGTTTAGGGGCAACACCCGGAACAAGGTTCCACTGCCTCTCTTCTTAGCGCAACTGCCCAGATTAGCTGACTCTTCTAAACTATTCGAAGTCACGGAGATCCTAGGAATGAAAGTACAATTTGAGAAATACCGGGGACGAAAGGGACCCCAACAGTGCCACCGCTGCCAAGGGTTCTTCCACTCGGCTGCGGCATGCCATCGTAGGATGCAATGTGTAAAGTGCTCCGGGGAGCATCTCGCTCCTGATTGCCCCAAGCCGTTTGAGGAACCCTGCAGGTGTGCGAACTGTTCTGGCTCTCACCCGGCTAATTATCGATTGTGCCCGAAATTCCCGGGTTCTCAGCCCCAAAAAAATTTTCGATCAATTATTATCAAACAAAACCCCCAAAGGACTTCTCCCGCAAGGAAAGTTGATGAGGCAACCTCATATGCGAGAGCTGCCACAAATGCTGTCGCTGAACCCCCATTGACCACTACTGATCAACCCCAAATTATATCGGCCCCTAAAATTTGTGCAAATTCGGACGCCGATTTTATTGGTAAACTATTCCAATTTGAAAAACAATTCGGAAAACAAATTGTTTTCCAAGCCTACAGGAAATGCCTACCGGAACTCCGTGACGCACGCACGGAAGTTGACCGGATTTTCATATTATATGGAAGTTTACCGGCAATTGCACGGTAATTCTTTTAACTTTTCAAAATTACTCGTCTTTCGATCTACCCCCCATTTGGCAAATTCCCAGCTCACGTGAATTTGAACTCTCTCTCGGTTGGCATATGGAATGCCAACGGACTTCAAAGTCATGCATCTGAGTTTAAAGATTTTATTCACAGTAATAATTTAGACATCATGTTGGTCTCAGAGACCCATTTCCAGGGTAATACTGTCCGGGTCGCCAACTTTATACTTTTTCATATTGACAGACCTCCTATAGTTGGCGGTCACCGTAGTGGCGGCACTGCTGTTTATGTCAGAAATGGTCTTAATGCAACTCTCGTTAAAGTCCCACAATTTCACTGTATTGAGGCCACCCCCATTGTGTTAGAATTTCCCACCATCCCCCACCTTTTGATTGCAGCCATTTACAATCCCCCTAAGAGGGATTATCGTCTGCTAGCACAGGAACTCTCAACTTTAACCCGCTCTTTCCCAAATTTCATCATTGCGGGTGATTTTAACGCTCATCATTTTTCTTGGGGCTCTCGTAGCTCCAATATGTATGGTTCTAAATTACGCAGGTGGACAGATCAAAATCATGCGCAAATTTTAGCACCTCTTGAGTCCACCCGCCCGAATCACCACTCCATCATCGATTTTGCTATCACCCGCAACTTCCCCTTCCCGCACACCATTCAAACGGTGAACGATCTCTCATCGGACCATCTCCCGGTTGTGCTTAGATTCAAAGTGGGCAATTTCAAGCTTGACCTCCCTCAAGCATTCTCGGTCAATTGGGAAGACTTCGGTCACGTCCTTAGCAACAAGGACCCCCCGCCCACTGCGATTCACTCTGCAGAGGACGTAACTTCTTCTATTCAGGCATTTGGAGACTCACTCCACAATGCTTTCCAAGAAGTCGCGAAACCTAGGCAGAGGGTGGTTGACAAGTTTCGACTACCTGAGCACATCAGGGATTTGAAAAGAGAGAGAAACAGTTTAAGGCGGGACTGGCAGACGACTAGGGACCCCAGCCTAAAAACTGAACTTAATAGAAAAAACCACCAGGTTAAGGCTGCAATCAAGAAGTTTAGTAATGCACGCTGGAACACTTACATTGAGTCTCTTTCGACTTCTGACAACACAATTTGGTCGGCAACGGCCCGCATTCGTAGGACACGAACACACATTCCGGCCTTAAATGGCCCTAATGGTATGGCATACTCAAACACAGACAAGGCTGAGCTCATTGCTGACAGTCTTAGAAGTCAATTTACACTAAACCGTGATGTCGTAAACCCTCAAACGGTCGACATTGTCAACACAGAGGTTGAACGTTTCATAAACTCACCTCACAATAACACTCTTAAACCTACTCTACCCTCTGAGGTAATTACTTATCTCGAGAACATCAAAAAGAACAAAACGCCCGGCCTTGATAATATCTCTACCAATATGCTCCTCCATCTTCCTCTTAATTTCATTTTCTTTATTACTATCCTAATTAACTGCATGCTTAATCTCGTATGTTCCCGGAAGCATGGAAGAAGGCGTTGGTTGTCCCGATCCCAAAAGCGGGACAGGACAGGCATGCCCCCTCTAGCTTCCGACCTATCTCCCTCTTATCCTGTCTCTCTAAGGTCTATGAATACATTCTCACAAACCGTCTAAAAGAATTCATTTCCTCCAATTCGATTATTATACCCGAGCAGTTTGGGTTCAGACCCAGACACTCGACTCAGCACCAGCTTTGGAGAGTAACTGAACTCATTCATGAGGGTTTATATCGCAGGCAAAAAACTGGCGTTGTATTCATAGACATTGCTAAAGCCTTCGATCGGGTCTGGCATTATGGACTTATATATAAGTTAATTTTGCTCAAGACTCCGCCTCAACTAATCCTCATATTCTTGAACTATCTTAGAAATAGATCATTCTCTGTTAAAGTTAATAATTCTATCACCTCTTCACGAATTATCGAGGCTGGCGTACCTCAAGGGGGTATCTTAAGTCCTTGGCTGTTCAACCTCTACATAAATGATATTCCTCGTTGCATTCCCGACGTCCACTTAGCACTTTATGCTGACGACACTGCCATCATGACAAGCAACATGTCACTCGACACTGTGCTAACTAAACTCCAAGCTTACATTTTGGCCCTTCAGACCTGGTTAAGACATTGGCGCATTAAAGTCAATGCTACTAAAAGTGCCGCCATGATTTTTTCCAATAAAGCTATCTCCCCAATTGCTAAACTTTCTCTTAATGGTGAATTCATACCCTGGGTCACCAGTTATAAATATCTAGGCATTTATCTAGATACAAAATTAACCTGGGCCAGGCAGATACAGGACGTAATTGCCAAATCTACCAAAGCTCAAGGATCCCTTAAATCTTTACTAGCTTATCATAGCTGTCTGTCACTCAAAAATAAATTATTACTATATAAGTCCTTCATTCGATCAACCATGACATACGGTTCTGTTGTCTAGGGTTCGGTCTGTGAGACTCAGATGCAAAGAATTCAAATTTTCCAAAACCGCTTATTACGTAGGATCTGTAAGGCGACAACGTTTGTCCGGAATGACGTCATACATGCCGATCTCAAAATTAGGTCTATCTCGCAAGTAATTAAAAAACTTGCTCAAAAATTCCACAGAGATCGCCCTTTAATCCCCAACGAAGCATTGCGGTCCATTCAACCCTATAGTGTACTTAGCAGTAGAGGGAAGAAGAGACCGCTCGCCATCTTGAGTAGAGATAACGGTTTTGCTCCATCTTCCAAAAGAAGGAGGAGAGAACCACCTTAATCACTTCGTTGTCCTTTCAAATTTCAAAATTTTTGCTAATTTGCTTTTTTTTTTTTTTTTTTTCTCTCTTTGGCATAAATACATTAATTTACACTTTTGACGTCTTCCTGCCTAACATTTGGCAACGGTAAACATCAACTTTCCTATTTAAAATTCTTCTCTATTCTTAGAATAGGAAAAAAAAAATTATAAATTTATATTTTAATTTAATTGTATTGTACTTGTGTTTAATTATCTTTTGGCATCATAGTTTGTAATTACACTTTTTTTTTTTTAAATTATGTATTTGAATTACATCCCCTTTTCATTTTCTATTTTGGCATTAATTTTAGAAAAAAAAAAAGTTAAAATTGAAAATTGTATCGCTCTGCCCTCTCCCCCTCTCCCCTATGCTCACCTTCAAATCACTAATCAAGAAGCAACCACAAGATGCACCTGCATTCTCCACCGCAGCTCGCTGCGAGAACTCATCCAGATCAACATCAACATCACAATGAACTCTGCATAGATGGACCCAGCTCGATTAGCGGTAAACATGGGCATTACGCCCCATGTAGGCACACGCAAACTCATTCTTGATTCTTGATTCCAATCATCGGAGAGTTCTGAGATATTGCTGATCAAAGCATATTGCATTAGAAGCGGCGCGGTGTTTTCTCTCAGAATAACGGCACATTGCTCAACTTTTACGTTTTCAGAAAAGCGCGGTAGCTTCGGCGATTTTGTTTTGATTTATTTTTTCCACATTTGAACAGAATTGTTCTGCAGCTCATGCGTCTGTTCTGCGACGTATGTGGCAAATTTCGTAGTATTCTGCTTTCGGGGCGGTCACTAAGATTGGCACTCAGCCAAACGCAGCTGAACAAACTCGACTTAACACTATTTTGATAAAATCAAAACAGACTGGACGCATTCCCAAAAGAGCGGAAGGTTTTATTTTCCGATAACAAACAATACCTACTTTCAGTGTTGAATTCAGACACTTTTCTCTGGCGGGGGGACATTATAGAGTTCCGGGGAGAAATTGCACTTTTTGACCATTGAAAACACAAAATCTCACATTTTCCAGAGGGACATTTCATTGCTCCGGGGGGGAAGGAGGGGGGGAATGTCCCTCCCGGGACATCCCCTGAATTCAACACTGCCTAATTTGACTTTTGAATGTTGTTTGACATGTTTTAAATGTTGTTAAATTTTTAGATGAAACAACCTCTTTGGTAATACCCGGTTTCGCCTGCTATGCTGCAACGTATGTCCAGGACTCAGTACTGTCACGCATTCAATTGTGCATTGCCACCAATGGAGAACACTTTGAGCAGTATCTCTAGTAGATTCCGGTATTTGATGTATTCATTTTTTATAGTAGACTTTTTTCTAATATGATAATAAATTGATATTTATTTTTCTGTTTAATTTCAATATTTTATTCTTCGCTTTGTATACGACCCCTCAAAGTCAGCACAAATTTTTAGATGAAATAACCCTTTTTGGTGATACACCGAAACAGCGATACCGGCTAAAGGTAGTTTTGCCGTAAAAAGAACATTGCACCATGATTTCGATCTCGAAATACTCTAATTCATTTTTTAACTGATCCCTGAATGAAAGACAAAATCATGTGAAAAAATCTCAAACTTTGAAATTTAATAACTGTGTCAATTTTTGTCGTACAGAAGTCAAACTTTTTGTGTTGTATTTGTTATGATATGTGCAAACATTTACTAAATATAACTATAGGGACCGAGGGACCGTATAAAAAGTTACATTTCGTAATTTTTATAAAATTTATTTTTTACTTTAATTAACGCCACAACATGAATACTTACCTCATTTTAAACGCTTTTGTAATTGGAACTATATGTCTACAACCAGTGGATGAGAAATTAAAGGTCGGCGATAGATAACATTTAGCACCCTGTATATTTTCTTATGCAAATAATTCCACGACTGTTTTATCCCTCTGTCATATATTTATATAAAAACTCTATGCATATTGTTAAAACATTTTTCTTTATTTTACAGCAAAGTTTGAAGCAAAAAATAGAATTATTTTTCCATCAGCTTTACTTTGAAATTCAAATTGTTGTCGACATTATATTTTTGAATTTCCTTTAACACGTCACATTTTTTTAATTAGTTTTACAGTAATGAAACGGTGCAAAAATACACCATGAGTAGGAATTATAGAAAAAAACAGATATAATCAGATATTTATTAAACAGGAAATCAAAAGTATTACTTACATGAATTCTTCCTAATATGAAAATAATCATAATTAATTATAAAATATTTAAAAGCGCTTAGCATGTACAATAACGTTGCGTATTTTGAAAAGACTCAAAAATTGTAACTTCACAATTGATTTTTGAATATGAAAAATTGAGCCTGGCAATAAAAAAAAATTAGTTAGTTAAAATAAACATTGTAGTTTTTAATAAAAACATTTCTTTTGATGCAAAAATTTATTTTCCGAAAAAAAAATAAAAATACTACCATTAAACAGGGAATAGATTAAATATTTCGCATTCTTTTGATATCCACTAGTTCTTCATAAATAAAAAAAAATGAATATATTTCCAGTATATATTTTATTATAAAATAAATACACATTTTTTTTTCTGTCTGTATTATACATTTATTCATCTATTGATTAGCATTCTTTTTGAAGTATATATATATTTTATTTTACATCAAAAGTTATCATAGAAAACAATGCTCTTTTTCAATAAGATTTACTTTGAAATGCAAATTACCAGTTTCAGTTTTGAACTTAAAAAAAACAAAACAAGAAAAAAAAATCATGGAACATATTCCGATTTTTAAAATAGCGAATTTTTTGTTTTCATTTTAATGTAAAGTGAAAAAATTTTTTCGTACTAAGAAACAAATATCAATTGGAAGCTGATTTTTAAAGATTCGGAAGTCAGAAATGTGGATCTAGTATATTTACATTTGTATGGGAAGAAATGTCTTTTCTTTTTATTATCCAATATTTGTATTATGCTGTTTCACTGGAAATTTTATTTTGGTAGGAAACCTTATTTATATTTCTTTTTTATCGTTTGCACATTTAGTTAAAGGTAAATAATTTCGGCATTATATCCACAATTTCCGATTGCATTTTTCTTGCTTCTCTCATACTTTTGTGGAACAATACAATAACAATGTCATCGAATATTGAGAAGACTATTTACTTTTCAAACGCTTTAAAATTGTTTTTCAACTTTATATTTTTTTGTACAAATTTTCTAATATCTTTTTATAACGGAATATAAAAAATCCTTCTGGAGATATCTATCTATATTATAAAGGACAAAGGTGTCCGTGCGTAACGCTGACGTCATTTTGCGAATGGCAACTGTTGACGATGAAATTTCATTTTGCGATTTTTGCTACTGCAATTTTATAATTTCTAAACATCGCATGTTTTCAATTTTTACACCTTTTATATGGAAAAAAATCTACTTTCAAATGCAATTTGTTTGAAAACTGTATCGCAATTTACTCATGTTTTATAACATTTAAATTAAATTTCAAGCATGATTTAAAAAAAAAAAATGTATCTCTATCCCTTGCAGACGATTACAAAATGTTAATCCGTTTGTACTTTAAACAATATAAAAAGTTCAGCATTTGTTTCCAGCTAATATTCAATAACGAAATTAAAACTTCACTAAGCAATGAATAAAATAGTATAAATAAAACACAAATTTAACAGACATGTAATTGATATAACCGCTTAAAACCGCTGAAATTATCAGAATAAAAAAAAAAAACTGCTGTAGAAAACGAAATTTTTAGCGATATATTCGGCTATTAACTTCTGGCACGAGGCTAATGCGGAATTACCGCTTTTAATAAATTTAAACATTTTATTTGAATATATAATTGAAATATTTCATATAAAAATGCTCTTTGGCGTTGTTAAGGGGCAATCTAAAAAAAATTATTAAATGTAAAAAATCTATTAGAGTTTTCAGTAAAAAATGAATAAAAGGTTTTCACATTTATTCTCTATCCCGGGAAGCCCGGGTTGGATGCTCTAGTTTTTATAATATCATAATTTGAGGCATAAAAGGTCAAGTAACACCATATAAAATTTGTCACTAACAGTAAGACATACAACACATTGTGAAATTATGCAAATGTGATAAGAATATATTTCATTAAAATTTACAGTTATTCAGTATATGGGTTGTCATATTTTAAACAAGAATGAAAAATCATGCGTCAAGCATAGATTATGTAACACTTTCCACCACTTCCAAAATATTTTTACAAATCATTACTATTTAATAAGGTGAACGATGATATCTAATTAAACAATTTGGAAAACTCATAACATATTTAAAAACTCAATTTCAGGAATTAACAACAATTTTCGGAAAAATATCCGAATTCTTTTGTGCAGCCATGTATATGATTTATAGATTTATATATATATATGTACTACATATAATGCAAAAATTTAGTTCAGTTAAGAAATGCGTACCACATTTTAAAATTATGCATCTGAAATTTCCGTCAATAAACGGGAATGTATTCGAGAACTGCTGTGCTGCCTTGTATATGATCTATAGATATTATACACACCAAGTAATAAGCAAAAAAATGAGTGAAATTTAAAAATGCGTTCAGTTATTGAAAGCGCACTTCCAGCAATTATTGTTAACAAACAGTAGCTAATTCTTTTGTGTGTCCCTGTAAATGAACAATGAATGCTATTTACACAATATTCTATAATAAACCTCTTGAATTGCACTATATATTAATTTCAATATGTTTGAAATAGTGAAACATTATTAAAATAAACCGCAAACGATTTTTCTCCATAGACCGTAATGTAAGAGAATTCTTTTGAGTGTTCCTGTAAAGGAACTATAAGTGCTATGCACACCATATTTCATAGTAACCCTCTTGTAGCGCGATTCAGTGATATATATCAATTTCAATGTGTTTGACATTGTGAAACATCATTAAAATAAACCGGAAATAATATTTCCCCATAGACCGTAATGTAATAGAATTCTTTTGAGTGTCTTTGTAAAAAAAACTGTAAGTGCTATACACATTTTCAACACCGAGCATGCCATAGTAAACCTCTATAACATATATCAATTGCATGTCAATTCGAATATATTTATGGGAGTTAGAGCACGAACAGACAGACGGCAGACAGACAGAGAAACCGATTTCATAAACACTTTTCAACTTTGTTGGAAAGTGTTAAAAAGTTTTAAAATGTCATTCCATCAGCTCAATTATCTTCAATACATCAAACGCTGACACATGGTGTGCAAGTTACGTAACAGCTAAAGAAAGACGGTTTAAGAAGTTTACCTAGAAGTTTGTGTCGGTTCCTTAGAAGAAAAGGTGAAAAATGTACGAAATTAAAAATCAAGGTATACAGTTTTTTTGTGATGAAATATACATACTGAAAATATATACCGAAAAAATATATCAAAAAACATTAAATTAGAAATGTAAACACATGGTTAATACACACAATATACAAAATGGAAACTTCAATCAAGCTGTCTAACTGTTGTTTTGATTAGATAGGCCAAAATATTTTAAAAGAATATAATGTCGATATCATGACAGTAAGCAACTTCCAGAATTTACGCTGGCTTTTTGCATTGCTAGAAAAATGAAAAATCGGTTCGCAGTATGGGCCAACGAGACAAAAAACAGTGTCCAAAATTGTGGAAATCTTTTAAAAAAGGTGTATTTTTTAGGTTTGATGGTTCATAACACCACTTTATGTTTATGTAATACCCACTGAGCTCTATATATAACAAGAGTTCAGAATCAGCGGTCAGAAGCATGAAAGGCAAATGAAGCTTACAAGGCAAAAGTAAAAAATAGTCCGCGTTGTCAATGTCACAGATATTAGTATTCTCATTTACTATTATCCTAATATATGCTTTTATAATTAAGCTATGCTTATCTAATTCATAAATAATTCACTAATCATGCAAGGGAATGCGATATACAGCATGTTTTGCCATGAATGCGAGCTAAAATTAGCGTCACTGTATCCTTCCGCGCTGACCGTTGGAAATCATGTTGGGCATTAGGAAGACAGAACTCCTGTTATATTTGGAGCTCAGTGGTAATACCATAAAATTATATATCAGTCGAAATATAATTTAATCAATGTAATAATTTAATTAATTTGATAATTTAATTTAATGTAATACATTTTGTTCAATGATTAGTATTTAATCAAAAGTCATAAACAAATAATAATAAATTTAAAAAAACACAACTTGCTTAGGTTAACATGAAGGTTCTCTTACAGCTTGAGATAATAAAGATTTTTCGCACAGTTGTCAAAGATTGGGCTGTTGCTAGTTTATCGTATTCATCTTAGACAATAATGGGCAGAAATATGCTATTTAAAAACTGAATAATCCTCGCACTATCTAAAACTTTACAATTGTGCCATGAAAATTCTGTCTAATGTATTGTTTATTTGAAAACATAAAATTGATACGTAGTAATTAAAAACTTGAGGTATAATAAAACACACTCTTTGAATCTATATTCACCTTGTGCTATAAATACTAAATAAAAGCAAGATTAATATATAAACAAGAACGAAAAATCATGCGTCAAGCATAGATTATGTAACACTTTCCAACGCTTCCAAAATAATTTTACGAATCATACTCTTTAATAAGCTAAAAGATAACATCTAAGTAATCCGAATACTTTTATTCAGCCCTGTATAGGATATATTAGATTTGTATATATACTACATAGTATGCTAAATTTTAGTTCTGCTAGGAAACACGTAGCACAGTTTAAAATTCTCCGCCTAGAGTTAAATAATACGGAAATGTGTTCCCGAACTTTTGTGCTTCCCTGTATAGGATCTACAGAATTTATACACACCACGTAATATACAAAAAGCGATTTAAAATTAAAATCGCATTCAGTAACTTAAAACGCACTTCCAGGAATTATTGTTAACATACAGTAGAGATTTCTTTTGTGTGTCCCTGTAAATGAACGATGACTGCTATACACACAATATTCTGTAGTAAGTCTCTTGTAATGAACCTTACATAAATTTCAATGCGTTTAAAATAGGGAAACATTATTTAAATAAACCGCAGACGATTTTTCTCCATAGACGTAATGTAACGGAATTCTTTTGACTGTCCCTGTAAAGTAAGTATAAGTGCTATGCACACCCTATTCCATATTAAGCTTCTTCTAATGCACCTTAATGATATATATAAATTTCAATGCGTTTAAAATAGTGAAACATTATTTAAATAAACCGCAAATGATTTTTCCCCATAGACCGCAATGTAACGGAATTCTTTTGAGTGTCCCTGTAAAAAAACTATAAGTGCTACACACTTCCGTTGAAATAGGGAACATGCTATAGATAACGATTATAACATATAAAAATTGCAGGGCAATCCGAGCATATTTACGGGAGTTAGAGCACGGACAGACGGCAGACGGCAGACGGCAGACGGCCAGACGGCCAGACGGCCAGACGGCAGACGGCCAGACGGCCAGACAAACCGAAGTCATAAACACTTTTCAACTAGGTTGGAAAGTGTTAAAAACATATACATACCATTTCATAAAATATTTTACTGAAGGTGTTTGACTTCATATACAAAACTGTCTTTTACATAGACAACCGAGCGCTTTCGAGGAAACTTTTACTCATCTTCAGTGTTACAAAAACAAACCGCAAGTACACAAATGTTATTTGTGCACGTGCGATTACTTTGAGAATATACCAGTTACAGCGACTCTTTCAGTATCAGTTATGGCTGTTGTTGAAACGGTCCTCGATTTTTGTATACATTTTAAATTTGTTCAAATTTTTCACGTGGTATAAATCAAAAGTTTTTTTTTCTACAATAATTTCTGTACCGTCAATTTATACAACACTATTTTGATTTTTCACTACATCGATCATTTCAATACTGGTATATTAATCATTCAAGGTTGGTTCACCAATCTGCAGATGATTTTAGAAAAAGTAAGAGATACAGTTGATTTTTCTCTTCTTTAGAGGAGATTATTAACATTATGTATAACAGGCTTTCTTCACAATAGTAATAAGGTAGTTCAGGATAATACAGCCAGCGCTGCTAATACGAACACTGGGTTTTTTCCGTATTAATTGCAATAGTTACAAACAAATGGTTCCACTACCTTGAAAAGAACGCTAACAAGAAGCTACAGTCCCGTACCAAAATATATTTGTTGAATATCCTTATCTGTGGAAAAGGTTATCGGAATTTTCTTGGCTTCGACGACAGTCATTGTTATTTTGATCTGTAATGTTTACCTTCTTTTCGCCGATTCACTATTTGGGAAATGTATTGCACTGTTGAATTTGATAGGATTTTTAATATTTTCTAATGATATATAGTGATTTTTTTTAATCATTCATGGTTTGTGCAAGAACCATAAACGCTTTCAGAAACCCATCTGCAGAGAAAAGTGGTCACTACGAAATAATCAAGACAAAACTATTTTTATACGCCAAGATTGCGAATTTTGAACAACCATTATACTTTTATGTCACTTTTATCAGACAGTTTCAAACATTTTGACCGTTTGAATTTTTGACGATATTTTGGAATGTTTAATCTGATTTTTTGGGAGTGTGTTAATTACATTTCATAAATTTCAAATATAAATAAAGTTTTGTTAATAAAACTAATGAAGGTTTTTTTTTCGTTGCTCTTTTTGCGTAAGTGAAGTAAACTTAGTAGAAATGCATTTAATGACAAAAATTGGAAAGTGGCCGAATTAACTTCACTGGCTATATTACTTTCATAAACAGGCGTTTTGCAAAATTTTAAATTTAAAACGGAAATAAAATTGAAATAAAAACTTTTTTCAAATCTTAAAGAGCATAATTAATAACCGCAGCATTTTTTAAAACTTTACCACAACCTTCACAATTTTACTTTGAAATAAGAGTGGCCGTATTATCCCCAGTTACCTTACATAGATAAGTGTAAGGCCCATATACAACATAACAAATCGCAAATATATTTTTTTCTGAAGTTGTTTTATTTGTTATAAATACGAAGGAATTGAAAACTCCTACAGATATTGCATTGCTCTTTTTTATATATATAACGCTAACCAGGCCCCTACCTGACAGGCATGAGTGCCTAGCTTGACAAGTTAGTACCTGGGAGCTGGGCGGAAATCACCTGATCACAGCATGGCAGTGATCCACCTGACTATAGTTTTGTTGGCATCGCTGCAGTGCTTGCTCTCTAGTCGTTTGCTATAGTTCTCTTTGTTTGTCGGTTCAAAGTTTCTATTTAACTTTGTTGAATTGACAGATTAAAAAAAAATTAAGGAAGAGAAAGTAATTGGTCTCGTAATTTAGAACCTTGATCAGGTGACGAGACCTTCACCTGACAAACAAAAAATGGGACCTGACAAAGAAAAAATGGGAAAAAATGAGAGTCTAAAATCTATGTTATGCTGTAATTATATATTAAGAAACAATTATTCTGTTAGTAGTTTGTAAATTATATATTTTAGGCAGCAGTATTACGCTATGTTTATTGACTTTTGCAGTAAGGTAAGGAATCATTTATACGTTAATTTTTTCAAAGTTTTTTTTCAAAAATTGGAAAAAAAAATTATATAGAGTTATTAAAAAAATCATTGGAATGTTAAATTCCGTAATTTCCCCGTGTTTTGTTTTAAATTTGTGCTGTTTTAGAAATTGATAAGATTTTTTGGAACTGTAATATGTTTTATCTAGGGATTTGATTTTCCTAATTTAGTTAACTAAACGGTTCCTTAAATTGTTCGTTAAATGAATCGTTCGTTTATAAAAGAATTTCCTTTATAATTTAATGCATAATACTGGAATGCCATCAAGTATCTTTTAATGATGTACCATAAAGGATACATTTATGATGCCGTTTCTTTTCTTATTCATATGAAAAAAATAAAATAGTTCAATTCACATATATTGTCGTGCTTTAAAAACTATAAAGAGCATTCTTCACCGTATAGAAAAATAGAGCCTATAAATTAAGTACATCATATTTTTATTAATCTAATTTAAACATCATTTTCTAATTTAAATAGTTATATTCAATCATATGATAATTTACATTTCTCGTGTGAAACAATTATTTTACGGAAACTCATGATCAAGATTAGATGGGGATAAGGACAGGTAAAATTCAGGTAAAATGTATTAATGTGCGACTAAATCATTAGCTATATTTTACTTGTTAACTTTAAAATAGACGCATTGTTTCTATACAGGGTGTTGGGATACCACTGCACAAAATGTGCAGAACGAGAATCTCTGCTATAAATACTGAAAGTTTGACCAAAGAACCATACCTCAATGATGCAAATTTTCAAGAAAAAAGCAAAGAAAAAATACGATCTCACAATCTCTCTAGCAGTTTCTTTGACATTACCATTACCCTGGCTGAAAGTTCAGTACATATCCCAATATTCACTAACGGAATATATTATCCCTCTGCTTAGATTAACGATAGTTTCAAGCAATGCCGCCAATCGAGTGATATTTATTCATTTGCATATTAGACATATGTTTACCGTCCATCTGTTTTGAAATTGTTCTCTTTTCAAAAGCCTATTGGTACAATTTTTATCTTTTAATATGTTTTATTAAAAAAAAAATATTATTTCTAATATGTTTTGCAATTTCAATAAAGCCTTTTTTCTGTGTTCCGGATGTGATGTCACACTTTTTTCTTTCAAATTTTCTCGGAAACTTTACGTTTTAGATGCGTGGATTTTTGGACACTTTTCCCTTCATTTCTTCTTTAAATTTCTTTGGCATATTGCTTCTTCATTCCGTATACGGAATATGAAGAATTATTGATATCTCGTTACCAGCAGTTCGATTTGAAACATACGTTTTTAATCACATTTTATTTTTAAAGAGGATAATCAGATCGGAGACAAAATAATAACATGCAAAAATAAATTTTGATATATGACAAGTATAAGAAAACCGAATTGATAGAATATTAGCTGCAGAATTTAATGCAGCAATAAAATAAAAACATATTTTATATTGTCGATTTTTGGATTCCATATTCCTTTAATTTTAATTCTTGTTGTAACCACCACTTTAATTATTGCGTATTTATTTTATTGCAGCTGGCAGCAATATGCAAAAATAAATTTAGATATATGACAATTTAGAAAACCGAATTGAAAAAAAAAATATTATCTGTAAATTTTAATGCAGCAATAAAATAAAAATATATTTTATATTGTGGATTTTTGGATTCCATATTCATTTAATTTTAATTCTTGTTGTTACCACCACTTTTATTATTGCGTATTTATTTTATTGCAGCTGGGAATAATCATCCTAATCCACTTTACATAATTCTAAAGCATTCTGGAAATCATTAAACTTAACCGCTTTTGACCTAACCGACAGGATAATTGAATACAGTGTTTGCATCCATCGATCACTGCTGTCAATTTGACATCCATAAATGAAGACAGCATAATTATTCGTAGCAGGACAAGAGGAAATAACATGTGTGTTGTGTATTGGTCATTGCGTTTGCTAAAATTTTATTATAATAAAAGTTTTCAGAGACAGTGAAATCATTACAAATTCTATGTATGATGTATTTATTTTTAATAAGTATTATATCTTCTTCTTTTAAAACATTACCTCATTCATTAAAAGTTTTGAACTAAGTTATTATATTATCGGATTTTTTGCTAATCTTTGGTTTTGCTATATACTTCGTGATTAGTGTAAATTCATTTTAAAAAAATTATTTTAAAAATACAGAGCATCAGTCATAAGATTTACTTACAGGACACTCTAAATCGAAACAGAAATAAATTTTAAGACTTTTTGACTTAACTTATATCTATTGAAAATAAATTTCAAAATGTTTATTTAAGAAGTTCACACTCTATAAAATGTAACGCCTGCCTATCAGTTACACTTTTTCAGACAAAATTAATTCAAGGAAACATTTTAATTATTCATTTGCATATTCACATATTTATTTTTTTAAATCGGAATACCGACAAATGGATTGGTAGCCTGCAAGGTTAACTCTGTTACACGAATTTACATTGTAGTTACGATAATCAAACTAATTCCATAATTACTTATCTTAATTATTTGTCAGCATCTAACAAACACTATATGATATCATTTCATATATGATGGATTTTACTTCCTTTAACATTATAATTATGTCTTGGTATAGAAAGTACAAATGCAATACTGAATATTATAATGTTCATTATCTATGCTAATTAAGTTGTATAAAAAAACTAGTCGTTGGGGGCCACCGTGATACTTACCCATTATGGATAGGCATAATATAAAATACGAAAATAAAACGTGTGTAAACTATTTATGAAATGCATTGCAATTCGAATAAAACCCTGGCTTGATGACGTCATAAACTTTAAATGCTCCATTACTGTATTCCATTGCCCAAAAGAAACATCCTCATAACTCCAAAAATTTTAATCATATTAACTAAGAGTTTACTGCGTCGGATTAAGTGTCTCATTTCCAATTAAAATATATCTTTGAATTCCAATTTGAATGAAATACAGGGTCATGAAAAATCGAGGAGTGTGGAAAATAGAATTCCAAATATCTCGGCAACTAATTATTCGATCTACTTCATTCTTTATGCAAAATTTATGTTTTTTTATTCTCTTTTATAGTCATTCCTTAAAATAAACAATTTCGAAAAATTTTATATACCTTTTATCAGAACGATTATTTCAAGAGTTCGAAAAAATAGTTCCGGATAATCGAGGTTAGTGAAATTCAATAAGCTTCTTTCCATTATTACATACTAAGTACATACCAAATTTTAAGTCTCTATCTCAATTTGTTCGGGAGATAGAGCGTTTACAAGCACACACACAGGCAGATGAGCGGCATTTTTTTTTTCTAAAAATATGTTTTTCGGAACCTTCTGTGTCTGAAACGTGTAAATCCGTCAATTTTTTTTTTCGATTTTTAAAACGATTCCAAGACTTACCCTATACTACGTATGATGGGTAAGTAACAAGTTTAATATTTTGTTTCCTACTTCTTAAAATTTATTCTCACGCAATTACAACAATCATATGTTACATTTTAAACAGAAAACTAGAATTTTAATTCCTTGATATAAGGTTGGTTTATGTTATAAAAAATATCGAATAAACTAACACTTATAAAAGTGTTCTTTTAACAAAACTTTCCCAGTTTATTTAAACTGGGAAAGTTTAAAACAAAAATACGCATTATATAATTTTTAATAATAATACTTTTTAAACAAAAAACCCTGGTACATAGAAATTATTTTGATTGCAAACGGTCCTAAATAGTCTATGAAGAATGAAAGAGAATGTTGGAAATAAAATGTCAGTGTTATTTAGATTTGCAATGAAAAACGCATTGTGTTGTGTGTTTTCTAAATATTTTAGAAACATCTTCAACAATAACATAAATAAAAAAGTACTTTAAAGCAAAATAAAAACGCGTATGAAATTCATGTTTGTTACTTTTTATAAATGTGTTAATAAGTGGCAACGGTTTGAAGTTATACTCAGAAAAAACTAGTCTAAGAAAAAATTACTTTTCTTTTCTTTTATGAAATGTTTATTTAGTTAAATTTAATTATTCAGTTTCAAAGAATTTTTTTTTAAATTTCTTTAGAAAATGTCAAAATTTCCACATCCATAAACATACGTCTAAAAAATATAACATTGAAAAGAGAAATGGAAGAGAAAATTAAAACTTAAAAAAAGAGTGAAAAATTGCATAAAAGTACAAAAGTAAAAAGCAAAGTAATTGAAGTATTTACTACAAAGTAGCAGTTAATACTGCAGTCATATTTATATTTGTTGTATAGGATTACAATTGCTCTGTAGCAGGAAAACGATAACATTAAGATATACCATAACTTTTCAGGCCTACATTTTTAAAGCATAAATGAGTATGATACTGATTATCTCAAATAAATTACCATTTGTTAAATAAATTAGCATATAAAACGCCATTTCATTTGTTAAAGAAATAACATATAAAATGCAATTTCATTTGTTAAATAAATTATTTCAATGATTTGTTTTTCATTTCAAAAATTTTAAGGAAAAATAATACAGTGTTTAATGGTTATCAAAAGTGTCCCACGTAAATAAAAATGATAGTTCATTTTTTAATAAATAGTATATATAGTAATAATTTCCAAGAATGTAATAAACTGCAGTCTACATAAATATAAATAAATCAGTGTGTGTATGTCAATTTGCAAGTTTTGAGCGATTTGCAAGAAACTTTTTACCCGAGAACCCGAGTAAAATTATTGTTTACTTTTATGCGTATTTTTCACAAACAAAATTTAAAAGTTTTACTATAAAGTAGTTAACACCTTCATTTAAATATACTTAGAGTTAAAACATCTACTATAATGCAGACATTTCAATTTCAAAACAAATTATTAAGGGAGAAAATTAAAAAAAAAAAAACTCTCTCGAATGTGACGTTACTTTGTATGAAACGCGTTCAGTGTAACGTTAACTGTCGCTAAATAAATAGTTGTTATGTTTTACTTCCAATTTCGTTTGTATACTGCAGTTATATCTTATAATTATACCTTATAGGCAAATATTTTAATACTTTAAATGCAGTTCTAACATTTTCTACTATTTATATTAAATAGAAAATAAAACATAGCAGCCGCATCACCGTCTGCTGTTCTTTTCCTTTTCAATCAAAATTTCATGATTTGATGTCTAGAAAATTACACCATTTTCATGTAATCATTGTAAGTTTAGTTTTTATGATTGAAAATGTACGCTTCAGTTTAAAAATAATGTCATATGAAGTATAATTTCACTAAATTCTATGCCATTTATTTTGAACTTGTTTCATTTTGTTTCCCTATTGTCAGGAAAATCATGCACGTGCCAAAGAAAATCAGCATTCTCATTTATAAAGCTGAAGGATTTTACTAAAACTGAGTCAAAATAATGTAATTTTCTTCTGATTGTCTTTTTAACGGTTTATGGGTGCAAATTCAAAGATCAGTTATTCTGATTGTCGTATTATTGCATTTTTATTTATTTTATCTGGAAGGTCCTTATGTTTAACCCAGGTAAAGCTGGATTGCTTTGTTAGTCTAAAACAAATAACTTCCAATCAAATTATCACTTTGATGATTTTTCATATATTTTCTGTAAATTAAATTGAAAAAATAGCTGTAAATTGTCAGGAAATTCTCCAATATTTACAGAGATAGTTCATTACACACGCAACATAACAAAATGTGGGAGATCAATTTTATATATAATAACCATACTTTTTGGATAAAGTTTTTCATGACTGCATTTTAATAAAAATCGTGTAATAAAATCTTTTAATTTTTTTATTTCTGAAATATTGTAGAAATATTTACATTAAAATTTAAAACTCTCCATACTTTTATGTTGTATCTTCCTCAAAGTCAAAATTGTAAATTTTTGGAAATTAATAGCTGAACTATTTCATCAACATAATATTAAATCCTAGCTTATTTTAAACACTTTTGAAATTTACATTTCCTACATATCTTCAACAGGTAAAAAATTAAAATGCGTTTCACTCTTTTTGGAACAACCTGGTAGTTAAACTATAAATTGATCATTCAACAAGAAATTAAATAAAAAAATAGTTAAGAAATTTTACAAAGGAAATCTAAGTTTAAAAACAAAACAAAAAACTACTTAACATTTTTTAATTTTATGTTTAACCGGACGACAAAGGATTAGGGTCCATAAGCCGTGTTTTTGACCCATTAAATAAGCATAAACTCCATTTTGTTATACTGACTTAATTATTTCACTTTTTAATATTAGAATGTTTATCCTGTACGATTTCAACAATAGTTTTTGCATTTTGTTCGGATTTATATGACTTACACAAGCTCAAAGTTCGTATTATTCGTAGTTTTTAACGAAAAATACGCAATTTCTCCTAATTTTCCCTCAATTATTTATATGAGCGCAATCGTGGAACACTTTCTTCTTTACATATATTATAAAATACATAAAAATATACAATATATGTAAAAATAAAAGTGGTGCAAAGTTGAGCTCATAGTAAAATATTAAAAATATATTAAAAATTGAGGTAAAATTAGGCGAAATTGAGTATTTTTCATCAAAAACTACGAATAATACGAACTTCGAGCTTGTGTAAATTATATAAATCTGAAAAAAAAATGAAAAAAATATTGTTGAAATCATACAGGATAAATCTTCTAATATTAAAAAGTGAAATAATTAAGTCAGTATAACAAAATCAAATTTTAGTTTTATTTCATGGGCCAAAAACACGGCTTATGAACCCTGATCCTTTATATTTTAGCTACTGCAAAACTTTATAAAAAATTATTGAAATAGCTTCAGTAGTTTTCGAAAAAACGGTACATTAATGTTGTGTTTTACATGAGACTTTTTTACGTTTGCGAATTCATTTAATTATTGCATTTTTTATTTTACTTCTTGAGAATGACAAGAATTTACAAGTTTACTTATTACCAAAATTATTAAAAAAGCATTCAAATCACTTTAGTATTGCCCGAGAAAAAGATACATCAATGTCAGCTGTTTTACATGTAATTTGGCAACTGTTGCCTTTAAACAGAGAAATATTCTTTCAACGCATATGAAAGCATTTTAATTTCGTTATACTTCCGCATATCACTTTACCTGCCAATTCACCTTTGCCCCCCATTACTAAAATTATTGATCTGTTCCTGCATGACTAAACAAAAAATAGTATTGTTTAATTTTTGACTACTTTTTCTTATGCAGTAAGTGTATTTGATATTTAATCTTCTGAAATTGTATCGGTTTGAGCAAATCACCATGTTTGCAGTTTGTGCATTTTCTCAGGCAATCACGAAAAATGAGTTTCTATCAAAGATAGCATAACTGAAATGTGAAATTCAATGATAGATTTTGTTAGGATTGAAACTCATGTCCCTACGCGACGATCGCCACGTATATTTGACGCGTAAAGTGCTCACAATCTTTGATAATCCCTACCATTAATGCGTTAGGATCCCTTAGAAAGACCACCACGGAGGGCACTCCCCCAAGGGCCTATATCCCTCGTGTAGATAATCGGCCGTCATAAATCAACCAACCAACCAACCAATCCTACCACTAATTTTTAATTGAAAATTTTGCCTAATTTAAACAAAGCATTTTCGCGATTGAATTAAGCAAAAATTGCTTGCTTTGAAAAACCAGTGATAAAATAATAAAAATTCTGCAAAAGACGCTCATCATGAAGACGTTAAAATATTCTTAGGAATAAAATCTGCTGAAACACTTGAATTCCCAGATGTATGAATTGTACATTTCATATAGCATTCCAGTTTCACTGATACAATAATCATAAATATATACTAGCATTACATTTCATTATTATTGGTCCCGCTGTGCCTGTAGCATTAAAATATGTTTTCTATTGAATTTTCAGTCGCTTTAGAGACAACAGGAAAAAATATATATGCAAGAAATAATTTTATTTACTGGTTTTCAGTGTTCTGAAATTCTTTCAGCTATGCTGTAAAGATTGTGAATGAAATATATTAATGAGTTAAACTGGATTATATTTGTTTTCAAAACATTTTCGTTTAAAACATATATGGGACAAAATAATATTATATTAATATAGTTCACAAAACTTATTAAGAAATTTTTTTTATCGTTAAACTACATCGTTAAACTACATCGTATTTAATCGTTAAACTACAAATTACGCAAAAAATGAATATAACAATTATTGATTTATAAAATTTTCCAGTGCTTTTCAACCTATTAGGTGTGGATAGAAAGATTTAATCCTCTGTTTCTCATATGTAAGGTGCGGTATTTAGAAACTGCAGTTTACTGTTGAATTTATTAATCTGTGTTCATCGAAATTTTATTATTCCTATTGCCAATTCTAATCCCACCAATAACTTCAATATGCAATGTATCTCGGTAATTTCTTCGAATAAACTATTCATCGGACGTAGTCCGGCTGGCAGAATTATAAGTTTTAAAAACTAATATTATTTAGTTTTTTGAATGGTGTGTTGTTTCCTATTAATGATTGGTTTAAATGGTATTCAAAGTTCAGAAGACTCTTTGGCACGTGCGCGAACCATCTTTCCAATTTTTAACTATGCAAAAAAAAAAAAAAAAAAAAAAATATATATATATATATATATATAAATAAATAAAATAAAATAAATGTTCCACGTTAATTAAATTCAAGATTTTGCCTAAGCGCATGAAGGGTATATTATGTTATGATAATTACATTCTCTAACTGACTTAAAAGCCCAGTCAGATAACTAGATGGAAAGAAGATGGTTTTGAGGAGAGTATTTAAAACAGAAAACAGAAACAGTTGATTCATTCAATGGGATTCCCAGTTATAAACAACTCCACTCCCTGCATATGAGTAGCTGTATATCCCATCTTAGAGAAGCCATGCGAAAAAAAAGTATAATTGAACTTGAACTTGAATGAGATAAGAGTTATGGGGAATGAAATTCCATACCTCTGATGTAGACATCTGGAATAGAACGCTTTCAATCATAGCCAGGCAATTGTGTCCAGGCAATTGTGCCCTGGAAACGCGTAAATGGGGAAAAGCTCACAAAAAGGCCCATTTCAGGCACCATACATTTTCTAGAATACAAAAATTGAGAACATTTAGCAAATTAAGAGCAAAAAGTTGTAGAGAAATTAAAGGAAATTGCAAACAGAAAATATCTGCAAGTGTGTACAATATTAACAGTAAAATCAGTGAACGACCAGAAAAATAACCCTGTCAAAGCAATAAGGATGGGAGAAAATAACACGATCAATATTTTCAGGTACACGAAGAGTTGCCCGTGGTCTTCTGCAGCGAACCCTCTCATCGTAGCTTGAAATAATGTGCAGAGCAGATTTTGAATTTTAGGAATATTTTCAAAGAATTTAGTGGCATGATTTTTAATGACAGTTCTGATTGAGTCAATATGAAGATCGTGATGAATGGCCGTATTCCTACGGAACCACGGAGAGTGAGTAATGCCTTTAAGAGTTTTATTTTGGACAATTTGAAATTTTTAAAGATTAGTTTTGGTCGCAGAGCCCCAAATCTGCGCACAATGGAGGAGTATGGGTCGGAGTACTGTTTTAAACAGCAGTATTTTATTTTCCATACTCATCTCACATCTCATTGCTGTACAAAAGATGGGCAAGATCACGCTTAGTATTATAGAACTTTTGGACGATATTTTCGATTTGCTTTCGCCAAGTGAGCATGCTGTCCAGGAAGACGCGCAGATATTTAACTTCCATTCCAATGCTGACAAATGAGCCGTCAATATAGAGAGGGGTTGGTGAAGAGCGATTTCGAGTGAAGTTCTGAGATTTGATAGGATTAATTTTGATACGCCATTTGGTGAAAAATATTCTAACTTACGAATGTGTTGTGCTCGTGCATAATAAGCCAGTTCTTGTCATAAATAGCCAATAACGTATGTGGAGAAGTGGGTATATCATAGATATCTTTGAAAGGCCAGGGGCCCAACTTCGAACTCTGTGCCACGCCCGCATTAATCGGGCTATGTGTAGAAAATATATTGGCATAGCGGACGCAGAATGTCCTGCCGCGAAGGTGCTTGAATACAAACCGCACATGGGCAGTGAGATCTTTCTATTTAATAAGTTTATAAATAAGGTTTGGGAGCCAAAATGTGTCAAAAGCCTTCGTGACATCAATAAAAAGTGAGCCAACATAATCAGAGTTGTCAAAACCATCATGAATGTATTCGAAAACTCTAAGCAGCTGGTGTGCTGTAGAATGTTTGGGTCTGAAGCCAAATTTCTCGGCAGTGTCAAGAAGAAAATTTTGAAGACGTGTAAGAAGAATATGCTCAGTCTGTTTGCTAAGTACAATATTAATGTAGCATATTAGGTCTAGAAAATGAAAGAAAAGTAAAGGAATCGATTTAAAACTTCACCACCCAATACGAAATAAGTAAGCCAGCAATCAAATTTAACTTTCGTAAAGCAGCCAATCAAATCTAACTTGCAGCATAAGAAGAGTATTAATTAGAGGCTAAAAACTTGAAATTTTGCATGGTAGATACATTTAAAATGTAAAAGCTCACATCAGAATGATGTGATGTCGTCGTCGTCGTGTGATTATCAATGTTAGAGTATTCAATAATTTTTAATATTTAAATTGTACATTTTATATATAATTTTTTTCTGGTAAGTGTTTTAATAAAATGTAGACGATTGCGCGGCAATCTAAGTAAATGTTCTTAAAAAAAAAAAAAAAAAACTTTTAAGCTGAGGTAAAATTTGACATCGCCGACTTTCGGTACGAATTGATATGTGTTCTCTTTCTATGATTAAAATATATTTCTACGCTTATAAACGTATGTTTAAAACGTACGCTAAAAAAAATTATTTAAAAATGAAAAATGTGCTGATTTTGCATAATTTTAAATTTACCGTTTTGTAAATAAAATTTCGCATTCTCTGATGAAGGTGACGTCCCTTTTCCAAGCAAAAACATGTCTTGCATACTAAGCTATATGTTATATAAAATATTTAAAGTTAATGAATTGTTTTCAAAATATTTTTATTCGGGCTCAATTTCTTTTTAAAATATGGCAATAGGATATTAAAAATTCTATTTTTTACATGGATGGATATATATATATATATATATATATATATATATATATATATAATGAACATGCACGTCATCAACATATTACATCGAAACTATTTTTTAAAATGAATGACGTCGATTAATCATAATAATAAAACTTATTAAAAACTTAACTTTAAAATAAGTAATAAGTATCATATTTTATAGTCTAGATTTTAATCTACCTATATACACAGTTTCAACTGAATTAATTCAGCAATAGCGTGACGCCATTATTACAAATGCATTCATAAACATTTACATACTTATAACATGACTACCTGCGTAGCAACCTGATGTGCTGCATTTAAACTGCATGATGCTGTCTTTTGATTGTTTTTAGGAAATATCTAGTTTTAATATATATTTCAAGTTTCTGACTCCTAACAATTCAAAATAAATCGCAATTTTAAACGTTTTAAAAACATTTTCCGTTCATTTCAGCCTTATTAAAGTTTATAGGCCCAACTATATCAAGAAATTTGCACAGAACATTTTTGATCATGCATCTTTTTACATTTCAATTTTTTTCAAACTATTCTTTGGGAACATTTGCATCTTAAATGTATCTACCATGCAAAATTTCAAGGTTTTAGCCCCAACAGTGTAACAGAAATATGAAATTTCGAAATATTTTGTTGTTCCAGTACTCTTTTATACTTCGAAAAATTTCGAAACTGTTGTGCGCAAGCATTTACGCCTGAAAAGTAATAGACATGTTAATATTAAATTTTCTAATAATAACTGTTCCAAATAAATCGTAGTTTAGAACGTTTCTAGAATGTTTTCCGCACATTTCAAACTTTTAAATTTTAGCGTTTTTGCAACCGTTCTTGCGAATATTTACATATTAAAAGTAACCATAACGCCAAATTTAACTTTCCAGACTCATCAACATCACAGAAATCACAATTATAGAACAGTTTTTGCTCCTGCACCCTCTTGAGGTTGTTGTACCGACATAAAATCAAGCCGATGTTAGAGCACACCTGTTCACCAGCATTTTGCCACCATTATTTTTGAAATCGGCTCGGCAGTTCCAGCGATTACGCTTTATAAACAAACACATAAACACACAAACGTTATTTCTTTATTATAGTAGAATAGATTAAGATGAAGTGATTATAATTAAAGATATTAATTTCAGAAATTGTGTATTACTAGATTTTATTTTCAATGCAGTAAAAGTGCTCAAGTAAAACTTCAAGTAAAAGTACGTTTTGTATGAATGATACGAGTAGCGATTTAAATGGTATCCAATATAAACATTTATTTAAACAATAGTTAATGTAAGTATGAAGTAATATTAAAACTCCGCAGCATATTTAACATACATAAAAGCGAATTGTACTGTAATTATAGTTGTAATAAGATGAAAAGATTCATTTTGTACAGTTAAAGGAGATAGAAATAGTTCAAATACCAGTTGGCCTTTATTAATCTTTCAAGTTGGATACAAGGTTTCTGAAGCGTACACGTGTATAATTAAAGGGAATCTTTAATTCATCCGCAAATTATTCTGATATTTCGAGTAAGGTTTTACATTAATTACATTAGAAACAAGAAGTATTTCTTTAAAATTCATATTTCTGTTTACACAAATTATATTAAATAAAATTATCAAGTAGAGTAAATGCTTGAATAATGTAAAGATGTATTTAAATATGTGAATTTTACTAGAATTCTATTGCAGTACTTGTAAGTACTCAAGTAAATATTCAAGTATAAGTAAGTTTCACAAAAAATTAAAAATAATGAAAGTGGCAACCAGTATAATAAGCAATTATAAATATATTTGTATCAAAATTACACTGGTTTTCGAAAACATCTAGTTTTATATACTAATTAATTTTTCAGAAGAGCGGAAATTACGCTGTAAATTACTGAAATAAGAAGGATGTGAATTATCACTTTACTAAACAGCGTAAAACCAACAGAGTAAAAAAAAGTGCAGATTGGGGTTCGATCCCGGATCCCTTGGTATAGCGCACAAAGTGCTTTACCAATTAAGCCATCCGGACGGCATCGGGTATAGCATTCTCTCACTATTATATATGTCTAGGCTACAACCTTGCAGTACCATCCTGATGTTCCATCTTGTGCTGCAAGGTTGTAGCCTAGCTATATATAAGGGTGAGAGAATGCTAGACCGGATGTCGTCCGGATGGCTTAATTGGTAAAGCACTTGGTGTACTATACCAATGGATCCGGGATCGAACCCCGGTCTGGACATTTTTTCACTCTGTTGGTTCTACGCTGTTTAGTAAAGTGATAATTCACATCCTTTGTATCTACACTGTTAAAAATTTGCAGCAAACTGTCCAGTCATTTGACCGTTTTAATAGAAAATGGTTACATAACCGTAATTTAACTCTATTTTGATCATAATATAGGCAATAATATGGTCAGAATATACTTAAATTACGGTTATGTAACCGTTTTCTATAAAAACGGTCAAATGACTGGATAGTTTGCTGCAAATTTTTAACAGTGTAGTTTTATTATACATTCCAAGTTTCTAGCCCTAACAATTCCCAATAAATCATAATTTCAAAAGTTTTAAAAACATTTTCCACTAATTTAACCATTATTTAAATTTTTTAGCCCTAACTATACCTAGAAAATTGATTGAAAATTGATTGTAACATTTTTGATCATGCAAGCTTTTGAATTTCGAATTTTTTTCAAACCATTCGTTGGGAACATTTACATCTTAAACATTTATTTAGACGATAAACATTTATTTAGACGATAAACATTTATTTAGACGATAGTTATTGTAATTATGAAGTACCAATATTAAAATTCCGCAGCATATTTAACATACATAAAAGCGAATTGTACTGTAATTATAGTTGTAATAAGATGCAAAGCTTCATTTTGTACAATTAAAGGAAATAGAAATAATTCAAATACCAGTTGGCCTTTATTAATCTTTCAAGTTGGATACTAGGTTTCTGAAGCGTATACGCGTATAATTAGAGGAAATCTTTAACTCATCGACAAATTATTCTGATATTTTGAGTAAGGTTTTACATTAATTATATTTGAAACACAAATGATTGGTTTGAAATTCATATTTCTGTTTAAACAAATTATATTAAAGAAAATTATCAAGTACAGTAAATGCTTGAATAACGCAAAGATGTATTTAAATATACGCATTTTAATAGATTTCTATTGCAATACTTGTAAGTACTCAAATAAGTATTCAAGTATAATTAAGTTTCACAAAAAATGAGTAGTAATTAAAGTGTCAACCAGTATAATGAGCAATTATAAGTATAGTTATATCAAAGTTCCATTGCAGTATATTCAATGTACATAACATCGAATTGTAATCAGCCATGCTTGTGATTAAAGGAAAAGCCCAATTTCGTAACATTAAAGGAGATTTGAATTATATAAATAGCTTTTGGCATCTGATAATCTTCAAGTTTGCTATTTGAATTCTCGTATATCCGAAGCGTAAAATTACAGGACATATTTTTCTCACAGATAAATTATTCCCATATTTGAATATCACACTTTTACATTAATTGCGTTTGATATGCTTAGGATTAACTGGCAGATTTTTGATTGGAAATAGTACATCCTTTGTTCGAACAAATACATTATGCTACTTATAGGTAATTGTTAAAATTAATAAATATCTGAATAACACGAACATGTAATTGAAGAAATTGAAATGTAATTGAATTGTAATTGAAATGTAATTGAATTGTAATTGAAATGTAATTGAATTGTAATTGATATGTAATTGACATGTAATTGAAGAACCTGAAGTAATTGTTATCAAATTCAAATTCATACACAGAACACTGAAAAAAAATGAAGTACTCAAAAATGAGTAAATCGATGTACTCATGTCAAATTGAGTATGTTTGGATCAAAAATGAACCTATTCTTTCTCAATTTTTAAACATCATATGTTATCAAACTCAAACAAAACGATAATTTTGTACTTTGTCATGATTTATTTCGTTCATGGCGGCATTGTTCATTAATAGGAAAACAATGCAATATATCCAGGAAATAAAGGAATTATATTACATTTTTATTCCTCGGAAGGAACTATTTCTTGTGCCTCCATTATAACGCGTAAGGTTACATTGCGTTGTTGTTATGAGTGCTTCGCACATTCATAGGCAGAGGCAGTCGGTCGGTCTGTGCGCTGGGAGTGATATGGATATTTGGGAAAATAAAATTAGATAACAAAATTTCGCCGACAACTTTGAAAGTAAGTGCTCTCTGTTCAATAATCTAATATTTATTTATTTTTTTTAGTTTGTGTAATCAGCTGTACCTTCTGTAAATACTAAATTAATGTAAATATTAAATTACGCACAGCATTTAAAAATAATTTAAAAAGGCTTGAAAACAATATGCTGTTATAATACAAATGCTTGATTTGGGCATTTTGATAATAATTTTGTTATTTTTCCAAAATAAATAATCAATTAAATGTTTCTTGTTAATAATTTTGAGTGAGAAATAAATGTCAGTATATTTTTACTTTAATCTGCAATAAATTGGTGTGTGTGTGTGTGGGGGGGGGGAGCCCTCTTGACAAGAAATCTATTTTTTCCATTTAATTTATTTTAGTTTTGAAAGTGTATTATTGAATGTCTTTTAGCCCATGTTTTTACCTAAATTTTGGTTTTCCACGTGTTACTAATAGGCCATATTGACACCATCTTGTTTTACTTCATAATTTTATGACTAAGAGCATTGTTTTCAAACACTTTAAATTATTTTAAAATACTGTGCATAATTTAATATTTACAGACAGTACTGCTGATTACATAAAATAAGAGAAAAATGTATTGAATATTTAACAGAGGCACACATTTCATATTTCAATAGATCCATGGGATCAAAAATGAGTACATCACAGTTCATATTTGTATACATCCATGAGATAAAAAATGAGTACATAACGGTTCATATTTGAACACATTCAGGGAGTCAAAAATGAGTACATGTGTTTCTCAATTTTGAGAATATTTGGATCGGAGCTATTTTGAGTATGTGACGTATTTAAAATTGAGTACTTTTTACTCAACTTTGACCACCATTTTTTTTTTAAGTGAAGGTAAATACTAGAATGTTATCGTTATCCAATAATTATTTCTTAAAGTAAAAAGTAAAAGATTAAAACTTTTAAGCTTAAGAATTTATAATGCTTCAAAAATTTTATTTACTGTAAATAATTGTTAAGCGTACACAACTAAAATTAACACAATTAAAACATTACTGACGATGGATTCATTTCAAATAAACATATCGATTTTAATAATTAGAAATTACTTGACGTCTTTTGCATTGTAGCAAAATTACCCAATGAAACATTGGAGTGATAGTAACTTTCACAGTATACAAGTTGTAATTGGAGTGGTTCAGTCAATAAGAAAGCAGTATAAAGCAATCTAGATCAGAAAATAAACTTAAAAACCTTTTATATGTCAAAATTTGGCAAAATATTACTTAGTTTTATTTTTATACGTTAGTTTTTTTTTTAGATTTATCGTATAACCAAAGCGCACAGATAGGGAAAAACAGTAGCTTATTATAAATTATTCTCATATTTCGAATAAAATTTTATACTAATTACATTTAAGATGCCAAGTATTAATTCAAAATTTATGCTTAGTAATGAATAAAAATTAATAATATAAATATATATATAATGATATTATACACTTTCTTAATTTTGAACTTCACTAACACGAAACAGGTGATATGAAATCAAATACAACGTATAATATGCTCGGTTTTATTATTATCTAATTATTATATGTGACACAGATATATATAGCGGTAGTTAATAAAATGTTTCAGATAAAGTAAATATTTATTTTAGAAGAAGTTTGTGTCAACAAATAATTTATATAAAAAAAAGCAAAATCTTGTGTTTTTCATTCCAAATAAAGGACTATAAACAAATAAACTCGTCACAAGCTAGCATATAAGAAAGAAGAAACACATTTTATAACAATAAAAATTACTCGATTTGCACTAGTGAAATCAGTCAAGGAAGCATTTTAGATTAAAAAAAAAAGGTTCATACAAAAATCTACTTCAGAGCTACGTAAATAACTAACAGCGATTTAACTGATAATCGCTAAAAGTAGAGAAAACAAGCATTTTAGTCAAACGTATAAAAATGACAACTTTTGATTTTAAAACAAAACAAAACAAAAAAATGTTAAAATTGCTGTCTATGTTAAAAAAGAAAAGCGTAATAAGGAGACAGTCGACATTAAAATCAGTTTTGAATGAATTAATTTGAAAACTGGTGGACTTGTTAATGGCAAGCTCAAATAATAAACACGAAATATAAAATTTTGTGCTAAAAATAATAAGATTTTAAATTATTCAATTTTTAAATTAACGAATAATTGCAATATTTTAAAAATGTCCCATGCGCATTTCTTTTGCATAGAATATGACAATATTTATTTATGAGACACTTTTTATATATTAGAAAGAAAGTTGGCATGAATTGCAAAAGTTCTATGAAAGTATGAACAAAAAAAGATATTTTAATACTTATGCTTTGTTTTTTCTAAAAAGTTAGCTTTATATTTCCATATGCACATATATGTCAACACTAAAAATACCCTGAAATTCAACTTTTTATGCTAAAATTTATTTATTATTGTATAAAGGATATACAGTATAAATTTCAAAATAATCTGATTACTAGGAATGCGCATGAAAGTTTCAAAAGTTAAAAATGTGCGAAAATTTTCAATTTTGAGAAAACAGCATTTTAATTAAACAAAAAAAAAATGTGCATAAATATATGAAGGTTTTAGAAATATAGAAGCTCATGTTTCGGAGGAGAAGCGTCAGAATTGAAAAATTCTTTTTTCATCAGATACATTTGAGCATCTATTTTCATAATTCTCCAAATAAAAAAATAAAAAAATCGATTGCTTAGTCGAATTTCATGGTTTTGAATGTTCACTGTTCCCTTAAATGTTTTCAAGAAAATACATTTCAATTATTCCTTACAATGTTGAAATCAATGTACAGAGAATGAAGAGTAAATATAAAATAAGAAGAACAAAAGTTTATGCCACTTTTTACTTTGAATTGTTTAAGATAGCAATATGTTCATTTTTCGTTTTATTTGTTGGTGAGTTTTTCTATTTTACCATAGTTAAGTTGCATAAAACTAATAGTTACACTATTGGCATTATTTGACCATACATTTTGACCACGCACATTCACCGATTAGTGTGCGATTTTCTATCCCGACATAATTCTTATAGGATTTAGAAAAGAAAATACGTTAGAATTATCGAATATTTTAATACCTAAAAACTTTTTAGTAACGTACATTATTTTAATTAGAAAGGAAAAAGTATTCCGTGTATAATGTAAAAACGTAATAAACTTCTTGACATTGCATTCAATTCGTATTGTGTTAGAATCACTTTAGAAGAGAAAAACAACAACGAATACCTTCCAAAAAAAATTTAGATCAGACTCAATGTCCATTTGTAAAATATGCTCAGGAGTCAAAAGTAGCGCGCAACAAGTAGCTAAAATACAATAGTCTCTACTTTTTACAGTCCTTTGTAGTGTAGCGTGCTACATTTTGAAATGAAGTCTAGCGAGTAGCGCTGTAAAAAAACGAAAAGAAATCAGTATATTGTAGCGAGAACCGACGCTATTTTTAAAACTACTTCAGGAAAAAAATGTGCCATTCTACAAATCACGTGGCGGTAACTCCGTTCTTTTGTGCAAAATTAGTTTTGCTCAACAATTTTCCAATCTCATCGGCAAATCTCAGCTTCAGCGTGTAACAACGCATTGCTTGAAGTTATAGATTTTTTCCGTTGACACTTGCTGCTTAAATCAAGTACTAAACTCACTAAAGGAATTAGTTTTCTTGCTGGCAACATTTGTCGATTTACTCGTTATTAGATTTTCATTTTTAATGCCGAGTTTCTTATTATTCCGAATATTTACAGGTTAACTCTCGCAGAGCTCTATACACTTAACATATTAAGAGTGTATTGGGCAGTTAAGCAAACAAATATATTGGGAGACACAGTAAACCCTCCCTAACGGACAACACTGAATAGCAAACATTATTTAGTGGACATTTTTTTCGACCTCAACACGTATATATTTGTACATTTTTATCTCTAAATAGCGGATACTTCCAAATCGCGGATAGATTCGAGGTGTTTGTTATTCGGAGGTTGATCAATAATAATTTTATATCCCAATGCAATAATTACAGTAAGAATAGTACATAACACTTAAGATACGTTTACACACACTTTAGATAATAACCTTAAACAGATCTAAAGTTGATATGATTTTTTTTAAAGAAGCTGCACCAAAGGCCTCAAGAAGGAGATTAATATTCAAAATTGGTGGTAACTGGAGGTCCGAGAATTTTTTTTTTGTCATTCGTGTAGTAGCTGGAGGACTTAAGAAATTGTAAGGAAAAAAAAACTAGTGAATTGGACAATTCTTAAGTGAGTTATAGTAGGGGCCCAAAAGGGTTCAACTGATAGTTTTGAGTACTGTGCCTTAAGGGAAAACATCTTAAAATGTCCGAGTACTTACCGCTTTAGATCTTCACTTCGTCGAAATTGAATTAGAATAAAATTTTAAAGAAATGCTTAAATAAGGTCTCTAGGGCCCCAATTAAACTAAGAGAGTGATGGCTGGGTGAGAGGAGTCCAAGATTCAACTTTAAAGTTATGCATTGAGAAGGTGACACAATTAGGGGGGGGGGTGAAAAAAACGCACATAAGGTTCACGGGTCCCTTGGCCAGACATGGCCAGGGTCCTAACTGGACTGTAGAAATGGGGAAGAACTGAATGGAGAAAAGGTCTAAAAAACGAAGAAGATCGAATTAAAAGAGGGCAAGTTATTAACAATTTAGGGAACAGAAACCTGAACGGGAAACCGCACCAGGTCCCAGGAAGGCGAAGGTCTTAACTGGAATGTAGAAATGGAGAGAATAACTAAATGGAGAAAGGGCCTCCAAAATGATGACGATTGGATAAAAAGGGTAAAAAAGGGCAAGTCATTAGCAATTTAGAGCACAAAAACGTAAAGAGGCCTAGGGGGCCCGGGTCTTAAAGAATTAAAAATCTGAGCTTCAGGTGCATAAGGACCTGCCTTGGACGATCTGCACCAAATTTTCAGACTTCCACGTGCAGTTGATTTCGCTAGTCATCATATACAGATAGACAGACACACACACACACACACACACAGAGAGAGAGAGGGAGAGAGAGAGAGAGAGAGAGAGAGAGAGAGAGAGAGAAATAGCTTTATTATTTATTAGTATATATATCGGCTTATTAACTGAACAAGAAATTTTCTTCACGACAATATAAATTTAGAGTATACTCCAAATTTGACTCACTATATACTCGCTATATATTGAATTCAGATCACTCAATATGATCTAAATAATACTCACCTTCAATAGGTATGGAGAAAGCTAATTATGGATCAAAGAAAGCGTTAAAATTTGTAATAATACATCTCAAATTAACATATTATAAAATAGATGAAGAAGACCTATTATACACAAAACCAACATACAAGGATGGCTATAAGTAACCTCAGCAGGATTCCTTTTGTTTCAACTATTTCAGCCAATGCCTTTATAATTACAAAACTTACGTCAAAATAAAACACAAATTATACAAGTTATTTATTAATATAAAATAGTAAAGAATGAAAGAAATTTGATTTCTTATAGGGCGTTTGAAAATTTTGAATGTATTTTTCCCCTTACCTTTATTTTAATTCACAATTTTTCTCGTGTTAAAGAAAAAAATGATAGTCAGAATGAAAGAAATATCCGCGTTATTTCGGAGACCTTATTAAAGAGTTCTCTCATGATGAAAAAACTAGCTTCTATTCTATTTTTATTTTTTATACTGCTATATATACATACATATATATATATATATATATATATATATATATATATATATATATATATATATATATATATATATGATCTAAATAATACTCACCTTCAATAGGTATGGAGTATATATATATATCAATACAATATATATATATATATATATTGGAGTCAATATATATATATATATATATATATATATAATTTCTTCCACAGTTAGTGAAAGTTGGCTAAATCAGGATAAACTATCAAACGAACGGGTTTATACTGTAATTAAACAAGAACGAAAAAACGTACGTCAAGCATAGATAATATAACACTTTTCAACACTTCCAAAATAATTTAGCAAATCTTTACCGAAAGGTGTAAGGTGATATCTAACTAAACAATTTTGAAAACGCATAACATATTTAAAAATCCAATTTCAGAAATTACAACAATATTCGGAAAAATATCTCAACTTCTTTGTGCAGCCCTGTATATGATCTATAGATTTGTATGTATACTAAATAGAATGCTAAATTTTAGTTCAGTTAGGAAACGCGCAGCACAGTTTAAAATTTCTCTTCTGCAATTTTCGACAATAAACGGAACTTTTGTGCTTCCCTGTATACAATCTATACAATTTATACACACCAAGTAATAGACAAAAAATGAGTTAAATTTTAAAACGCGTTCAGCAACTGAAAAAGCATTTCCAGCAATTATTATTAATAAGCAGTACTTTAACCGAATTCTTTTGTGTGCCCCTGTAAATGAACGATGAAAGCTACACACACAATATTCTATACTAAGCATATTGTAATCCACGTTAGTGATATATATCAATTTCAATATGTTCGAAATAGCGAAACATTATTAAAATAAACTGCAAACGATTTTTCTGCAGAGACCATAATGTAACGGAGTTCTTTTGAGTATCACTGTAAAATACCTATAAGTGCTATGCACACCACATTCTATAATTAGTCTCTTGTAGTGCACCTCAGTGATATATATCAGTTTCAATATGTTTGAAATTGTGTAACATCATTAAAATAAACCGCAAATGATTTTTCCCCATAGACTGCAATGTAACGGAATTGTTTTGAGTGTCCCTGTAAAAAATTATAAGTGCTACACACTTCACTTTTAATATCGAACATGCCACAGTAAGCCTAAATAACATATATCAATTGCATAACGATCCGAGCATATTTACGCGAGTTAGAGCACGGACAGACAGACGGCAGACAGACAGACATACAAACCGAATTGATAGACACTTTTCAACTATGTTGGGAAATGTTAATAAAATGTATGTTGTCAGCCGTCATCCAAATTATGCAAATATATGAAGAAACATTTTGGAGGTATATGGCGTTACACGAGGTAGTAATAAATGTCCCGATAGAGAAGTTCGAGATCATATTTAAGACTGTTTTCATATTCATAAGAGTTACTTTCTCCCAATTTTTCTGAATTCATTTTTGTTCGGAAACGCATGAAATTGGCAAGTGTTCTTATTCAGAAATTATGGAATTGAAAGGCGCTTTCTATTTTTGTGGTAAATGCAGAAGTTCTTTCATAAAAACTGTCAAACTCGGAATTTTGAACTGCCTTCCGTACGTGGCAGCACGAGAAAAAAGGGAAAAGGTGTCGTCACGTGACACAAATCGCTTATAACTCGATAAGTAATTTATTTATCAGAAAATCGAAAACTCATTTCGATTCCAAATCGTTTCAATAGCCAGGCGTACTAATTTTAAGTGTTAGCGTTTAAAAATGAGTCAGAAAGTTTCGCGTTGTTGTGCAGATCATTTGAGAACCACCTTATGTTACACTTGTAGCTTCATACACGTGTATTCATACGCGTATAGCAGGTGTGGGCAGCAAAAATGCAAAAAGACCAATGAGGGTTTGTGTTCAAGAAAACGTGTTGTAGGTAAAAACAAGAACATCCAATCAGAATTATGGATGTCTTGCCTGTCGCAGTAACTTGGAATTTCTGTAGGAGACTTTTTTTGTTTCCCGAATCTACCACTAAATGGGACATCAAACATTTTGATGCTCTAAGACCTGTTATTTTTACCAGAAAATTTAGTCAAGGTATGTATCAAATTGTGTTACATGCTTAAAAAGCTTTTCGGATTCAATATCTCGTAAAACGACATAATGTGTCCTTTTATTGTTCCAAAGGTACACGGTAAAGAAACTGATATGTTATCAAAGCATTATTATGCGATTGATTTGTTTTTCATCTGATACGTAAATATTTTACTGAAGAGTTTCTTTTTATTGTGTGTGTTCCAGTGAAATGTTCATAAAATTCTTTTCTCATCTTTGTCAGCATTTAATAACTATGTGTTAATTAATATTGAGAAAATGAATTTTTAATTGGATTATACGCATAACATAGAGGCAACTCATTTAAATTTTCATTCGTTATTTTTGAGAAATTCTTATTCAAGCCTGTTTTGGAATTAAATTCCAACATTAACTAAAACAAGATTTTCAAGACAACATTTTATGTAATTTGTTTAAGTCAAAAGCTTCACAATGTCTTGCATATGAATGTGAAACATAGAGAAAAATAATTTGTAAACAAGTTAAACATTTAAATTTTTATTTTGACGTAATTTTGTAGATATATAATAAATTAATTCAAAAGTTATTATTTAAATATTCCTTGCTGAGTTAAATCCTTCCCCGTAAAAAAAGACAAATTTCTTGATATAAGGTTTACGACAGATTAAACATTTATACAACATTTTAAAATTTGTTTTAATTCATAAGCATAGAATATATTTATACAATCCTTACACAATATATAAAAAAATAGTAACAAGTTACATAAATAATAATTATATATAATCAAATACAATATTCGTATGCCGGTTATATATTCATTATTTTAATTAAAAACGATTGTTTTCAAGAACAACATTTAATTAAATATTATGAATTAGGTACTTGAAATTTTTAAATACTTTCGCAGATGTTATTCTTTCACAATAGTGCTTGTTCACTTAAGAATTAATAAGTGACAGTTAAAAAATAAGACAAATACAACAACGACTTATTTTGAAATGTTACTAATTACTGTTGAAAAGTAAACATTATTAATTGTTTTAATAGTAAACTATCTAAAAAGACAATTAAATAAAGAATTAAACATTTTTTTCAATGTTTCCCAATTTACCTTTTAGAAATTGTCAAGATAAAGAATAATATTTGCATTCATTGTTGAAAGTAAACTTTCCCCCATAATATGACTTAAATTAATATGCAGTTGTGATAACACTGAAAACTTATTTCGTGAATTAAAAATAAATAAATGTATGCGTTAATACAATTGAATTATGATATTAATATATACATTTCTTCTTGTTTAATTCACGTCGTTTGACTTACAAATCATTTAGGCTGAATACTTTTTATTTTTTATCATCAAATATGTACTTTATTTTTATTTTATGGGAATACAGATACTGTTTATTCATTTTGTCAGAAAAATGAAATAAATACATTTCGAAAAACCCCTTTATTAATGAACATCGTCAGGTGACGTCTGAATATAAATTTGTTTATTCAGTAAATTTATACATTTTTTGTTTACGAGAAAAATTATTTTAATACTTAATCATATGCCTATTATTCTTAAACACTTGATATTTTCATCATATTTAAGACAATTTAATGAATATACTTTAAACACATGCATGTTACTTCTTCAGATTTTAAGAGTATTCGTTTTCTGTCATACGCACATTGCATTGATATCATCCAGCATTCCATATAAAAATATCACAATAATAAGTATAATACTATTAAAATATTTTAAATAGCTAGAGATAGTGCGATTAAATATCGTATATCCCATCCTAATCATAATAATATATAATACAAGTAATATATATATAAAAAAAGTCAATTCCTCGTTATGTCAAAAAGAAATTTTTTTCCAGCAATCTACACGCTTCGCCACTGATGGTATTTATTCCTAAATTTATATCCTGCTAAATATCTTATATAAGAGAAATTTTTGAAATGTATTAAAAATTAAATAAAAAATAAATAGCTAAAATACCAAAAATTAGTAGCTCGAAAAGTATTTCTCACAAAATTGTTAGACAAACTGCGTAAAGGTAAACTATTGAATTTTTCTTGATATAAATTTCAAATCTAATGATTATGCCGTTTTTCAAATATTGAATTTTAAAAATTACCGAACTTCACAATGAAGTACCATAGTGAAACCTTCACGCGTAAAAAGATAATGAGGCTGTTCACGGACAAAGATCAGGCGACGCGCAGGCAAAGGAGTATAATAGTCTACACATGTTATAAATATGCAGTGAGTCTATACTTTTGAGCAGAAATGAAATATAAAACTAAAATTAATTAATTTAATTAAATTAATTAATTAATATTTGAATAAACTGTATTAACATCAAGTGTCATCCACTACATGTTTAAAAAAATGCATTTGAACTTGAGTGGATGAATAAGAAGTATTTTATTAACGATTGAAAACTTGAACAAGATTATATAAATATATAGAGGGTGTGAGCTAATAGTAGGAATTGAATGAGAAAGTGTGTATGAATGTTTGGCTCAATCCAGCGTCAAAACAGATAACTTAATTATTTTGTATCTTTGCATATAGATGGATTGTATCCCAGAAATGAACATAGGCTATATTTTGTTTATTTTGTTCAAATATTTTTCTTAATAATTCAAAATTTCATTATTTTTATAGAGAATAAATGACATTTTTTCGTATAAAATTTTAAAATGATTAAGTTTACTTGATCGTTGCCAGTACTAAATAAAACCCGGAATAATAAATTTTACTCAACTATTTATTTTCAATTAAAAAAATTTCGACTTGAAAAATGAAAATGAAAAAATAAATACAAAAATAAATAAAAATTAACAAGAATATGAAATAACATTATTAGAAGCGAAACGTACATTTTCAAGCATTTGATAGCAGTACAAGATGTATGAATACGAGTAAGCCCAAAAAGCAGACGAATATGACGTTATAAATATCGAACAAAAATGGATACACTTTGATGTTGAAATAAATCATTTTGAGTTATCAAATTTTTTCTTATTATTTTCTTTCATCTTTTAGGATTTCCTTCCTCTCACGATACCTTATTACTCCCGCTTCGTTGTCTGTCCCTCACAGAGCCGGTTCTCAGAAACTATTTAACTTAAAGAGTTGAAACTTTGTGTATTGATAGCTGAATATCTGCTATGAAGCTCAAAATCATAAATTTGAAAATATCTTATTATTTTAATATAGAGAGATAAAAAACCAAAAACCTTACAGCCTTTTCCTATTAAATTTAAACATTTTTCGTTATAGCAGTTGCCAACAATTAAAAATCCACAATAAAACTCTTTCTACAATAATTAATTTTCTATTGAAAGATTTCCACGTGAAAAAATGAAAATGATTAATATGACGTCATATTGGTAATAAAACTGAAATTTTCAAACATTTCTCAATAATACAAGGAGCATGAGTATGTGTAAATACAGAAAGCAGATTCATATGACGTTATTAGAGAATTAAAAAGGAAATTAATCTGACGTCATAACGGATTTTTCAAATGTTTGAGAATAATACAAACGGAGTATCAATATGAGTAATAGAGAATAGTAAATATGTAAGTTTAAGGAAATATTGAATCATGATAAAAACATAATTATGGAAATACTATTGGCATATTTTAACATTTTGAAGGTCTCTATACAACATGTTTCATTTTGAAATTGATTTTTTTGAAATATCGCATTTAGTCCACATAACAGATATTATTATGACAGAGTATAATAGCGGGCAAAGCCCGCTATCGGACCGGTTCAGAATTTCAAAAAAAGGAGGAAAATAGACCGGTAAATTTTTACTTTATAAAAAACATGAGTTTTTTTTTTTTTTTTTTTTTTTTTTTTGGAAAATGAAATTTATATGGATTTGTTAAAGGAAGGATAAAGTACTTTGAAAGGAATATTAAACGAAACAGTTTATGCGATCTTCGATCACACATACGCACTTGTTCTTTTTTATCCTTTCTTTCATTTTTTTTTACCTTTGTATTTCATTCGAAAGGAATATATTTCAAATGTATATATTATATGTATTTTTAATGTATATAATACATGTATACGTTTTAAAGCAAAGCCCATGTATTCGAAAAGAAATTATTCCAATACTAATGATGGCGAGGTTTATTTGTCTGCGCGCAGCTAACATAAATATACCGTATTTTTATTTTAAATTTTTAAAAAGTTAAAAAATGGCTTGTAAAGAAAATTGATAGCAAATATCAATAATATGCACCGAAAAATTACATCATAGTTAGTGAGGAGTAGTTATTTTCATTCATAAAAACTAAAAAAAAAAAGATAACTCGACTCCCTAAAAAAAAAACAATATTTGACAAGCGTTAATTTTTCATCTCAGGCAATCTGAATAAAAATGACTGTATTTTTTAAAAGAAAGTTGTATTTTCGTTCATAAAATCTATAGATTTATTTTGATTGCATCAAAGATTAACATCATTTTCCCTCTACAGTATTAAAATTATGTCTTGAGGGAAGTACATTGGTACAATCGAGACACGTTTGTAGATCATGGTTGGGCAACCGGATTTTAATTCTGCGTTTCTTTCAGCTTTAAAGGAGTAAAAAGTTAGTTATCATTTTTTTAAATGGCTTTTTCTTTTCTTCTGTTCTTTTCTTTCTTTTCTTTTCTTTTCTTTTCTTTCTTTTCTTTTCTTTTCTTTCTTTTCTTTCTTTTTTTTTCTTTTTGTAAAGTTTACTAGGATGAAAAAAATAGCACAGATTTCATTACAATGTTTAAATGTATTCACAATGTTTTTTAAAAAAATAGTAAAAAACGATGTCATCGCCGTAAAAATTTGGCGCAAAAGTAAATACACTTTTGTAACCTTTTTTTTTTTTTTTGTTGTTGTTGTTGTAAACTTTTACTGGCATTCTAGATGATCATTTCTTTGCTCACATTGGACTTCTTTTTTAATTGGTTGCAATTTCATTTTGTCGATTGTTTATATTATTTGGCGCAAAATTTGAATTTTATAAGATGTAGTTATATTAATTTCCTTATAACAAAGAAATGCCGTATTGTTTCCATAAAAAGTGATAAAGCGTTGGTAAATTATGTATGTTTTTAATTATCAGGAGTGAAATGTTTTGCTTAATTAACGCATTTATTATTTTTTTAATGTTACGTGAACGTCGTCACGGGTAACAGCTAATATCGTTATAAAAATGTCCAATTTGTGGTGCATCCCTTTATAAGAGAGTTTCTAGCACTCTACAAACTTACTTCTCAATCAGTAAGAGTTATGATGTTTGAATAATTCCCGTAGAGTAATCCGTCACAACAGACAATCAACAGAAATAGTTATTGATAAATCTTATCATTTTACCAGATCTTTGGTTCCGAAAACTACTATTTTGTAACCTGCATTACAATATGTTTTTTTATTTTATAAATATTAGGACATGGTCATATAATTTTTTTTCACCTCATATTACCATACTAACATTTTTATTATAAGTATTTGAAAATAAATTAATAGTATGAAACTGTAAAATAAATCCTGAATAATAGTGGTTTCCTTCTTGTAAGGTTCTGGCACTATTCCCACTTATAAATACTTGTGCTAGCTGCCTGGGTATGAAACTGAGCTGCGCCGCCAGGCTCCAAGTGGCGCCTGTCAAGCACGTCAACCGTCCCACCCAAGTCCTGAGGAACTTTTAACGCGCATGACCAAGCGGGTCCTCCTGTATGCGCTGAAACTGGTGGGAGCACCGCCACCTGCGCATCACTCCCATTGAACCCACGTGTTTGACGACAATGGTCGCTGCCATATGCGGTGGAGCCCAAGCTACGATCTACACCACAAAACACCTGGTGAGACGTTGGAGTCCTCCGACGTCTTCGTAGCCGGAACCCTAAAGAGGGAACCGGATCCTAGGCCACATGCCGAACTTCCTCAACGACCCTTTATTTACCGCGGCTTCCAATCATCGAGTCCTAGGGAAGGAGGAAACGACTTGATCATCGGCCCCGGCGAGCAGGAGAAGCCTCTCGCCAGCCGGAGACTTCGAGGAAAAGGATCCCTGACGCATAGACACGCCCTGGCATAGGTTGTCCCCCCAGTTTCTTTGCTTCTGGCTAACCTTGCAGCGAAATGCAAATGATACCCGATCGACTCCACTGAGAGACGATCTCTTAGCGTTCTATTAATTTTCGCTCCAAACATTGAATTCTCTTGAAATTCGGATGTTAGGAAAACTTAAAAGCTTTGGATCTAAAAATAAATAAATAAATAGGTTAAAATACTTTTCTCTAGTTTATAGACTGAAAAATATAACACAACATTTATAATAATCAATTCAGTGATCATGTGGTGCTTTTTTTTTTATTGCTGTTCATAAAGCAAACACCTTATCATATTTTTTATTTTAAGTTATGTCAAGATATGATTAGCTAGGACACATACACTATATTGCCAAAGGTGACCTGTCGCTTGCGATTTTAGACGTTTTGTTAACTATCTAGAAAAATACATGAGGAATTAACCTGAAACTGCAGGTGTGTAAACAGTATAGTATAGGTTATATATTTCATTGAAGATTTTTTCCCGAAACCCCATAGGGGACTGTCAACAAATTGAAAAAAAACGAATATCTTTTGGATAACCCTGTAAAAACTAATGTAGCAAAAGCGTTCAAACTCGAGATTATTAATAAGTGGCTTATTGTAATATACTGTGTTAAGTTTTATGAGGATAGCATGTATACTTGTAGAGAAATTAAGATTTTTATAAAAACAGTCCCAAATTTCGCCAATTTTTTTGCTTATAATTTGCAAACTTCTTAATATAAAAAAAAGGTATTTTCAGAAAATATGACAAACAACATTGTACATAATATTCTGCAATCAGAATTAAAAAATAATAAAAATTGGATGAAAAATGAGCAGGTTTACTAAAAAATGTTTCACTGCGCATGCGTGAGTGCAATCAAAATATAATATGCATAATGTATTAGCTAAGTATATAGAGCAACTTTTGTGAAAGTCTCAAAATCATAGCTTGAAAATTCTGAAAATTATCGTCGATAGAATAAGCTCGAAATCCGTTGTTCCCAAAAGGAAGCAAAAAGATGAGGGGTTGTATCCAAATATAGTAGTACGTTCAATATTGTGTACGCTATCTTGGCACTAATCAACAGATATTTGATACAACCCCTCATCTTTTTGCTTCTTTTTGGGAACAACGGATTTCGAGCTTATTCTATCGACGATAATTTTTGGAATTTTCAAGCTATAATTCTGAGACTTTCACAAAAGTTGCTCTATATAATTAGCTAATACATTATGCATATTATATTTTGATTGCATTCGCGCATGCGCAGTGAAACATTTTTTAGTAAACCTGCTCATTTTTCATCCATTTTTTATATTTTTTTAATTCTGATTGCAGAGTATTATGTACAATGTTGTTTGTCACATTTTTTGAAAATAACTTTTTTTTATATATATTAAGAACTCCGCAAATTATAAGCAAAAAACGTGGCGAAATTTGGGACTGTATTTATAAAAATCTTAATTTCTCTACGAGTATACATGCTATCCTCATAAATATGAACACAGTATATTACAATAAGCCACTTATTAATAATCTCGAGTTTGAACGCTTTTGCTACATTAGTTTTTACAGGGTTATCCAAAAGATATTCGTTCTTTTTCAATTCGTTGACAGTCCCCTATGGGGTTTCGGGAAAAAAAATCTTCACGGAAATGTATAACCAGATCTGTTACTGTTTACACAACTGCAGTTTTAGGTTAATTCCACATGTATTTTTCTAGATAGTTATCAAAACGTCTAAAATCGCATATGACCGGTCACCTTTGGCAATATAGTGTATATCCATTGTCGAGACATACTTATCAATTAAACACATTAGAAATCTTATTAGTACGCATCTAATTCCCATTTTAGGTAATTTTATGAAATATATTTTGGTTTCGTATTTTGTATTTGAGATTGTTTCATATTTATTTGAGAACAATGAAGTTTTAATTTAGGCTAATGCTTTCTGTAATGAATGTATTTTATTATGATGACACATATATAATTTTTTTAACAATTCCATGTTTCTTATTGATATTTTTATCAATGCTGAGTACAGCTTATTAAAAAATATATAATCAAACTAAAAATGTGTTCAGTAGTAAGTTTACGAGTTAAAAGTGATAAAAAAGGAAAAATAATAACATATAAACAGGCTTACACTTACAAGAAAATTAATGTTTCAAATATTTTATGTTTACAAAGATATTTTCAATTAAAAACATAAAAATCTGCCTCATCTAAACTTTTCATTTACTCACTAGGGAAGAAAAAAACTACATACTTCTAAACAAAGAAAAAGTAAGTACAAAAAGATATAAACATCAGTAAGAAACCGGACATTAAAAACAAATATTTAAAACTGATGTTCGTAATAAGAAAAAAGACTTTCGCAAAGTGTAAGAGAAAGAAAAAAAAACAACAATAACAAATAAAAAAAAAAAAAAATCATAAAATCAATTGAAACTTCGACTTCCATGTCTATTTTTACTTATTTTAATTTTCAATGTAGTCTTAGTTTATTTATACCCTGATTCAACTTGATGAAACTTTATAGAATTTTGAATAAAAGTTTGTGTTTATTTTCGTTTGTACTGAAAAAAAAAAATAACTTCGTTTGATAAACTTACATAAAAAAACTCTTCCATGTGATTTTAAAATTTCTCATATCTCTGATTTTAACATAAACGATGTTAACAGCTGTGCATAATTGCAGATCAGTGTCTAAAAAGAAGTCCAGATGCTAATATCATTAATTTCTAATTCGTCTTTTTAGAAAAAGAAAGTTCGTTATAAAAGTAGGGTTCTTTTATTTTTTAATCCAACACAAATAGATTTTTAATTGCATTAGTTAAAGAAACTATTAAAGATCGCATGTATATACGCATATATATATATATATATATATATATATATATATATATATATATATATATATATATATTCAAATTATTTTTATTCATACTTATGGTCTACTATGGCATGGTACTTATGGTATACCGAACAACATCTTTTTAAACAAAACAAAAGTAAATACAAAGAGATATATAATCTTCCAATAAGGCGGTGTTTTTTATCATTATTTTAATGGGTGAAAATATTTTGTTGTAAATTCACATTTCAAAATAAAAATAAAAACATTAGGAAGAAGCCGAGACTAGCGATTAAAAAATATTTAAAACTGTGTTCATAATCACGAAAAAAGATTTTCGCAAAGTGTACGAGAACAAAGAAAAAACAAAAACAACAACAACAACAAAAAGAATAATCGTAAAATCAATTGAAACTTCGATTTTCATATCTATTTTTTTCTATTTTAATTTTTAGTGTAGTCTTATTTTATTTATATCGCGATTCAACTTAATGAAAGATTAATAGACTTTTGCATAAAAGTTTGACTTTTTTGTCGTTTCTACTGAAAAAATATCTTTTTTTTTTTGATAAACTTACTTAAAAAAGTCTTCCATGTGATTTTAAAATTTCTTTATATCTCCCATTTTAACAAAAACGATGTTAACAGCTGTGCATAATTGCAGAGGAGTGTCTTAAAACAAGTTCAGCTGCTACTATCATTAATTTCTAATTCGTCTTTTTAGAAAAAGTAACTTCGTTATAAAAGCAGAGTTCTTTTATATTTTTGAATCTAAGACAAATAGATTTTTAATTATATCAGTTACAAAATGAATGTGTTTCTTATAAAATTTTTCTTAAGAAATTGAAAATTTATTTGCACAAAAGAAACTATTATAGATAGCATGTCTCAGAGAATAAGGAGTATTACAATTTTTACTTCTGTAATATATATATATATATATATATATATATATATATATATATATATATATATATATATATATATATGTTATATAAAAATTTTACTTCGCGGTATTCTTTTAAATTATTCTAAATTCCGACATATTAATTATTTCCCTATTTCTTAATAATACCTATTTCTATTTAATTTCTTTTAAAATTCAAAACGCGTATATTAATAATTACCTCATTCAAAATCTTAATCTAAAGCTTTAAATCAATTCATAAACTTTTACCAACTATCCATTCTATAATATTCTGAGAGAAGCTAGTTTTTTATTTCGAATGTTTTTAAAAGCCATTTTGTTATTTTTATAAAACGAGCCTGCTTTCACGCGCTGGACTTTTCACTTCGAAAAGCCTCCATTTCAATGTCGAGGATTCTTTCTCCTTAGACCACTCCCTCTCGCGTTCATTAGCTTAACTGCTCAGCTCTGGAGCGTTCTTTCCACCGATTGGTTCGTTTCCGTATTACGTCAAGATCTGTCATACTCCGCGCATCTGACAAAAAGCGAAGACACTGACTTCGGAAGCAGAATTTCGTCTTGTTTTCAAGTGCTGAAAAACCGGTTATCTGGTGTTTATAATTCGTAGTTTTCTAAATTTGCTGTTTAAGACCGATTAGTATGATATAATGATTTATATTCAAGCCTGGGGGCTTTAGAAATATCTTCGTCATGTGTGAATTGTTTTACTTTTTTTATTGGATAAATAAACGCCTTATTTGGAAAACTGGCTTGTTCTTTCTAGAGAAATTGCTGAATGGGCAAATTCTTTGCCTTACTACGTCATGCCATGATTATCTAGAGCTGTCGACTGCCATTTATCACCACCGTTAACAAACTGCCAGTTTCTGATGAATTTTTAATACATTTATATAAAACCTTTCATACATACAGGGCCCGACAAGCAAGTTTTTGTGCCCAGGGCACTTTCAATTTTTCGTGCCCCCTTAGATTGGTTGATTTACTGATACTAATTTTTTTTTACATATTGTACCCTTATTCGAAAAGTGTCAATTCAAAAATTTACGTTTGCCAGAAAATTTAAAAAAGGTTTCCAGAAATAAAAAAAAAATATTTTTCTATTATTTATTGAAATGTGCTTTTAACCATAGATTGAGATATATTTTGTCATTTTATCGTATTAATAGCTCAAATATCACATTTTTTCAGTTGTGTCACTTTTCGAATAAATGTGCAATATGATAAAATTGAATGATTTGATAAGTACAGTACATCAATTACTAGAAACTAATAATAAGAAGTCTACTTATTAATGATGTTATTGATATTAAATGATAAAACCAAACTGATACCGAGTGCAAACAAAAGTCCTAGAAGAAATAAAAACATTGACACAATTATGATTTTTTAAAATGGAAATTAAGAGGAAATTAGGAAAAATTTCGTGCCCCTCAAACATTTTGTTCCCAGGGCATGGGCCCCGGGTGCCCGTGCGGTAGTTAGGTCTTGCATACATATGTTTAATTATGAAAATTATTGCATGTTTTAATGTTAATGTTTGGATATTTAATTTTAAAATTTAACTGTTTCTAATAGCTGAATACTGTTTGTTGTTTGTTAGTATATACCTACTTTTGAGTATATGCATTTCCTAATTCATATTTCTGAAAAACATGAAATAATTTCAGTTAAAGGGAAACCTGATCTGGTCTTGTAACTTGCTCCAATTTTTGGCTTTGCTGGAGCGGCAATAACTTTTCCATTAAACAATTACACTCAAATTTAATAAGCTCTTTCGATTTGATATTCTTTCATCACTGTACACCAGGGAATAAAATTAGGACTTCACAATTTACAGAACATACTGCCCGGTATTATGTGAAGATCATTTTGAATTGAAAGCTGTAATATATTTTTACATTTAATGTATAAATTATAGACATGATTCTTACATGAATCATATTAATTATGTATTCAAATAAAGTTTTGAAATTTATTAAAAACGGTACTTTCGTGTATACTACTTGTTAGGGGCTAATATCCGAATATATTATCATAGATTTCGCTTTTTACAACATCTTTATTTATGCTTAATATGTCAGTTTTTAAGCGCGAAATTCGATCACGTATCTCTAAGATTTGTGTTTTATTTATTTATATACTGGTGAAGCTTTAATTTCGTAATAGAATATCATCCGGAAACAAATACTGAACTATTTACATTGGTTTTAGCGGACACGGGTTAATTTTTCGTAATCGGGCTGCTCCAGTTAGAGATAGAGTTTTTAAAATATCATGCTTGAAAATTATCTGAAAAACCCTTAAAAAAAAGAAGTGAAATAAGATACTTTTTTCAAACAAATTGCATTTAAAGTACATCTTTTTGTCTATTTAAAGGTGGAAAAATTGAAATTGTGTGATGTTTAGAAGTTACAAATATTGCAGAGAAAGGAAAATTTATTTATCAGGTCGTTGCCATCGTCAATACGACGTCAGTGTTTTTAACGCACATGTTTTATTCATTCTAATAAAGATTCCCACATTTACTAAAATCGTGCACTTTGAATTGTTCCTTTTAATTTACAGCAGACAAAATAACTTTCTTATTAAAATTTATTTGCTTACGGTGACGCTTTATTTAACGATTACTGTCAAATACAAACAAGGTTACTTGATTACCAATTTCGTTACTTCATCTGTTAATCATTAAAGTTTTTGAAAATGTATTTCGTACTTTCGGACAAAAAGAATTATTACTTTTCACAAGGGTGGCTTTCTTTTACAATTCCTTCGTTTGAAACCCGTTAAAAATATATACCAGTTAAAATAAATATAAACAGGGTATATTTAGAAATATGGATTATTTTAATACTGCATGTAAATTGTAAAAAGAAATTAAAACTTCTTAAAGCAGAAATAAATTTTCAGTTTCTCAATTAATAAAAGCAAACAAATTTTGTTCAGAAGACCACGTAGTATCACAAATTATTTATAAATGATTTTTTCTTTGGAAATGTTTTTCGTTTCCTTTTAAGGAACATTTAATTTTGAGATCTTTCATATTGGAGACTGCCGTTCAAATAAATGCTTATTATGCATATTAAAGTGATTTTGAAAGTTTTAAATAGAGATAAAAAAACACTCTCTGAAATTCATAACCTAAAACAAAAAGTTTAGCAATTACCTAACTAGATTTCAGACTAATACAGTTTACATAGAAATGAATTTTCAATCTTTTATATTTAATACGTATTCAATGTACAGGGGATCCCTAAAAATCGGTCTAATTTAAAAATTCAATTATTTATTAACTATAACAAAAATAAAATTGAAATACGCGACATGTTTCTAAGATAGCTCGTATGGTTTGTCTCCAAAAATTCAAAATAACAACAACAATAAAGTGCAAATTTTCATTGTTAGAGCGCATTGCTCAGTATCAACCGGTATTAATGCTCAAACTAACCTTAAATTGTCAACAAGCAAACCTTTTTACCGCGTTTAAATAACAATCACAATAAAATTAAAAACTGAGTGATATTGATATGTCTAATACGTTTAAACACTGCAGAGCCATCTACTGGTGAATATTTGAACTATTGTTTTAAATTTTTGTGTACAAAATTTATGAACTATTTTATGAACATGTCACTTTTTCAGTCTTATATTTATAAAACTTAATGAATTATTGAATTTTAAAAAGTAAGGATGTCGTTTTGGGGGCACACAATTTAAAAAAATGATTCACGTAATTTTTCTAAATAAAAAATTACGAATGAAATAAAAAAAATATTTCCCAATCTTAAAATTCGTCATTTGATCCCTTTGGTCGAAATAGTGTTCATGTCCATTTTAAGATCATTTATAAATAGTGATTTATCAAAAACATTTATCAGTTATCTATCTATTCAAAAACAAAACACGTGTTCTTACGTCAATGTTTTCGCTGTCAACGATGGCACTTATGGTATTTAAAGTTTTAAAAACTAAATGCGTAAGTGGAATGTATAAAAATAATTACGCGATTGGAAAAGATTTTATACAAAAAAGTCCATATTCATTTACAAAAATTACGATTTTGTATGAATTACGCTATGTTTTTTTTTTTGCTCAAAAGTATATTATTTTTTCCCTGATTGCTACTTATTAAATAAAAATTAAAACGAAACTGAAAGTGTGTATAGAAATATGAATGAATTACTAACTAAGCACAGCTCTTTTTTAAAGATGATTTTAATTAATATCAGTAATTGTAATCACATTGTAATTAACTTTTGCATTTGCAGATTTTATATATTCTTCAAAAATGTTTGAATTCATCCATGAATTTTTATTAATACTCCATATCACTAATAATTTTCTGATTCTATTTCATTCTTCTTAGAAGCTTGAGAATTAGCAATATTTCCAATTAGTAGAGGTTTTAATTTTTCATCTGTACTGCTGCAATACAATAGCACATTAAGTTCGTCATTTGGAAATTCCATACCAGAGCATTTTTTTTTTCAGCAAGATATTTTAATGCCAAATAATAAAAATAATAATAATAATAAAAATCCGGAAAAATGGTCGTTTCGTCTGCATTAAATTGATCTGAATATGCTCTAAATATTTCGCTCAGTTTCTTTTCTCTAATCCTCTACCACATTTGAATCAGATGAAGGTGGTTCTCTACATAGCACACGGAGTTTTGCGTTATTTCTTGCACGAATACCTCCAAACATCCATTACTGGGTTAAAAATCATCCATCTCCAGTTTAATTGTTTTTTTTTAAGCCAGTATTCGCAGCGTTTTTAATTTTTTTTTTATCTTTGCTACCAGTAATATAAAACAATAAACTTTTTGGTGTATTTATCCCTCTAAGCGTTTAATCCGCATTTTTCCGTTTCCAAAATACAACTTAAATTGGCTCTAGACAAAAATATTTTTAACAAAATTGTTTCTTAAGATATATCTGAAATAAAGAGATATGAAGTGTATTTTAGAAACAAACAGGGAAAAAAATTAAATTATTTTAAGTTTTACAAATATTTTTATGAAAATGCAGGAAAGCCCTCAGATGCTCAGAGGTTTGAATTTCAACTAATAAATAAAGCATTTATTTTAACGACTCCAATATTAAAGATCTCAACATTAAGTGTTCTTTAAAAGGAAACGAAAAACATAAAAAAATCATCCTTAAATAATTTGTGATAATATGTGCTCTTCTGATCAAAATTTGTTTTCTTTTATCCATTGAGAAATTGAAAAAATATTTGTTCTTTAAGAAGTTTTAGTTTCTTTTTATAATTTACTTGCAGCATTAAAATAATCCATATTTCTAAATATACCATGTTTATATTTATTTTAACTGGTATGTCTTTTTAACGGGTTTCAAACGAACGAATTGTAAAAAGAAAGCCACCATTGTAAAAAGTAATCATTTTCTACAGCAAAGTTTCTTGTTTTAAAATAATGGTAGAAAAAGTAGAATTTTTTTTGAACGCTGCAAGCCCTGATTAACCTATATTACAAGGGATCTGAGATAGAAGTATTTGCATCTTCTAAAAAATTCTAAAGCAGTATTTATCTCTTGATGGAAGTTTTTTCTCATTGTTCTTCTTCTTTCACTATTGCAAATATGCAACAAAGTTTCAGCAATTTAATCTTTTTTTTTTTTTTTTAACAGTACATTTTGGAAACTATTATTATTACTTACCCATCATACGTAGTATAGGGTAAGTCTTGTAATCGTTTTGAAAATCGAATTTTTTTTTGACGGATTTACACGTTTCAGACACTGGAAATTCCGAAAAACATATTTTTAGAAAAAAAAATTTGCCGTCCGTCTGTGTGTCTGTAAACGCTCTATCTCCCGAACAAATTGAGATAGAGACTTGCAATTTGGTATGTACTTAGTATGTAATAATGGAAATAAGCCTATTTCATTTCAATAACCTCGATTAACCGGAACTATTTTTTTCGGACTCTCGAAATATTCGTTCTGATAAAAGGTATATAAAAATTTTAGAAATTGGTTATTTTAAGAAATGAATATAAAAGACAATAAAAAAACATAAATTTTGCATAAAGCATGAAGTCGATCGGATAATGAGTTGCCGAGATATTTGGAATCCTATTTTCCACACTCTTCGATTTTTCATGACCCTGTATTTCATCCAAATTTCACTTCAAAGACATATTTTAATTGGAAATTTGACGCTTAATCAGATGCAATAAACCGCTAGTTAATATGATTATTATTTTTGGAGTTATAAGGATGTTTCTTTCAAGCAGTTCAGTAATCGAGCCTTTAAAGTTTGTGACGTCATCAAATCTCGATTTTATTCGAATTGCAATGCATTTTATAAGTAGTTTACACATGTTTTATTTTCATATTTTATATTATGCATATCCATGATGGGTAAGTATTACGGTGGCCCCCAACGACTAGTTATTATTATTATTAGCTTTAGTTGTATATCCATAAAACGTTAAATAAATAATTCGAATATTTATTTAATTAAATGTTTATGAAATTTGACATGAAGGATGTTAATTTAGAAATTTTATAATCAGTATTAATTAGTTTGCATTCAAAGCAAAAGTTAGAGAAGTACTGTGTAAACAACAAAGTGAAAATCTACAATTGGAGATATTAAAAACATTTGTTACACTAATACAGATAAGGACATTACAATCACTGCAAGGATAAACAGGAAATTGCTCTTGTGACATGAAATAATTTATCCACCACACTTGTTAAAAATAATCCATACTTCCCCCTCACACACGCATGAAATTCTATTAGTTTTGATCCATACAGTGAAAACAAGATCTTTATCCATTACACCTTAAAGTAATATTCAGGCAAAGAGTAGTAGTAAATAATCGAAAACTATACATTTGTAGGAATCTTATCCATTCAGGATCTTCTGTAACTTTAAATTTAAAGTGTCTATAACTTTAATAACGTTTAGTCTCAAGAAAAAAATCAAATAAATGCCTTTTTTCCTATAAAAATGAAAATATTTTGAGTTATTGAACTTTATTTCAGAAATATCCATCGTTTTGAAGTGTTCTTTTGCATTATGAGTTCTTTATATTTATTTTTGAAACAAGAATATAGGATATTGAATTTTTCGTTGACCCTAATTCTATTCTTCAGCCTGTATGTTAAATCTAAAATGTGATTTTGACGTTATACAGGAAATGAATAAATTTATTATGCATTTGAATTCTGAAAACGAATTTAGCCATACATATAAAAATATTTGTTTCTACTAAATTTTCTTTTCTTTTTTGTTCCTTTTTGTTCTTTCTTTCTTTCTTTCTTTCTTTTTTTTCACAGAAGAGCGTTTTATCAACAAATCATGTAACATTTGAAAATTAAGGTAAGTTTAAACAATTTTTGCATTGTAATATATAGTTCTATTTTAACAATTAGTAATATAATAAAATGTTAGACTATACTATAAGAAATTTTTCCCAAACACTCTAAACCAGAGCAAACATATTTTTCCCTTTATACTACCAAGAACAGATTACATGATTTTAATTTCTGATTGCAAAACACGCCATATACATATAAAAATTATAACATTTTATATTGGTATTGTTTATTGATGCATGAAATGAAAAATTATTATTATTTTTTTAAAACTTTGTCTGTTGTCATTTAAAATAACAAATTATGGAAAATGAAACTATAATGAATTCTTATGGTCTGTCACAGGGGTCGTAAAAAGCGATGTGCGTGCAGTAGCCGCTACTTTTTACAGTAGTTTCTAGTGTTACATTTTGAACAATGTAGTGTAGCGAGTAGTGCGATACAACAAAACAGTAGTTTGTAACGAGGACCGACGCTACTTTTAATGCTACTCCAGAAAAAGAATTACCATTCTGCATTCTCACGTTGCAAAATTTGCTTCTTTTGTGCAAAATTTGTTCTGCCCAACAATTTGGAACCTCAAGTGCAGTGTATAGCAGCGCATCGCATGAAGTCATAGATTTTTCCCATTGACACTTGCTTCTAAAATCAAGTACTAATCACCAAAGGAATTAATTTTCATGCTGGCAACATGTTTCTATTCACTCGTTATTAAATCTGCATGTTTTAACGCCGGATTCCTTATTATTCGGAATTGCTTTATTTAAAGATTTATTTTTTGTTTGTATTTAGAATTGTTTTTCTGTAATTTTCTAGATTATAATATTTCTCTTAATTTTTCTACGAAAATTGTAATGTTTGTATAACATGTTGTAGACAAACGTAAAACATTTTCTTGTGTTTTGTCTTTCTAAATTTTTGAATTGCCTCGGTTATATCGCACTTTTTTAATTGTGCCCCGGCAGATGCGATATAACGAGGCCTCCCTTTATTAATTAATCTGGGTTTCTAGTGTAAATTGAACTCTTTGACAATATCTGAAAGTAGCGAGTGACTGCTTTTGAAAAGTAATTTATTGTCGTTACTTTTCAAAACGAGTAGTTGTAGTTGTAGTTAACTACATTTTCTGTAGTTGTAGTTTTTCCGACCCCTGGTCTGTCAATGTAAAATGTTGCTTGCCCAGATCGCTTCAAATGCATAAATATTTTCGAAAACGTAAAAAAAAGTCAAACGTCAAAAAGCTATAACGACTCTTTAGTTTCCAGAAAAAAGTCAAATATATGCCGTTTTCTTCCACAAAAAATGAAAATATTTTGAGTCATCGAAATTGATTCCAAAAATATCCATCACTTTGAACTTATCTTTTGCGTTATGGTTTCCTTATATTTATTTCAGAGATTAGAATAAAGAATATTCTATTTTTTGTTCACCCTATTTATGTTCTCTAGTTTGTATATATGAAGTTGAAAATGTGATTTCAACGCTTTGTTCCTACAAAGCTTTGTTCCTACTTCAACTTTACAGTGTGAATTTGTAAGGATTTCCTATATTACCAAATGTACAAATAAAGTTACTTACTCACAAGATTAAACAATGTTTTGTTTTCTCTAAAAGTAGTTATCAATACCTAGAAATGTCAAATAATTGAAATAATTACAAAGAAAAAACTATTACGCATTTGAATTTAAAAAATCAATTTATACATCCAATTTATTATTTTATCATTCGTTTATTTTTTACACACGGAAAACTCCAGGCTTTACAAAGTAAATGTTGAAAAGAAATCATAATGTCTGTGTTAGTAGGTAACGGTTTTAACTAACTTTAAAAACTTAACAGTGTGAATTTGTAAGGATTTCCTATATTACCAAATGTACAAATAAAGTTACTTACTCACAAGATTAAACAATGTTCTGTTTTCTCTAAAAGTAGTTATCAATACCTAGAAATGTCAAATAATTGAAATAATTACAGAAATTCATAATTAAATGTACATTAAAATTAAATTCTATTTGAAAGTATTACGTAAATATTTACGTACACTGTCAATATCTACACTCCATTAATTTTTATCTCGAATAAGCTTTATGTAAATCTTTTTTTAGGTCGTTGGCCAGGCCTCTACTTGTCGGGCTTTTTCCCAGCTTAACTGGTTGATGCTCGCAAAGGGGCGAGAATTCGTCTTATCTCCGCATGGAGAAGATCTGTTTGATAAGCCTCTAGGCCTACGTAGCTTCAGTGCATCTTGTTGACTAAGTTGCTTTTCCTTAGTTGGCGGGTTACTAATTATTGTTGAATGAGTCGAATCAGCACTGCACAGTGTAGGGAAGTCATGCCGGACGGATGTGAGATGCTGGAATATTTCTTAGTTTCACGCTGCATCGTACACCCATTCCTCATGCTATCGCCACGCGAGTTGGTCTCGTAATTTAGAACCTTGATCAGGTGACGAAACCTTCACCTGACTAGGCACCTAAAGAGGTATAATTCACAGAGAACTTGGAGGACATTGCACCCACGACGGATTTTACATGCACCGGCCACCGTTAAGGTACATGATCGTTGCGTAGCCGCACTCCACTTGGCTAGTTTGACTGTTTCATGGTGCTTTGTAGATGCCATGTTTGTCACATCTATTATGTCTCTTTGTTGTGTTTTTTTTACCTCTGTTAGGGATTTTTTTCGCTTTTATGGGCACAGCCCTATTTAGATAGGTTGTCTCTGTCATGGTAGTCATAGGTTGTCTGGTGGTTTGTCACTATAATGTTTATCGCCGCTTTTATGGGCTAGTCTCATTTTTGTGTTTCTTTCTTTCTGTTAGGATTTTTTTTTTGCCGCTTTTATGAGTTCATCCTTATTGGATTGTTTCTGACATTCTCTTGGTGAGTTATGTCTTGTCACTATCTTGGTTGTCTATTGTTACTAGCGTGTTGCTTGTGATGTTTGTCGCTTTCTTGGATATTAGTCACTTGCGATGTTTTCGCTGATTATGGTAAATTGATAACTCTAGCTTGTGCTAGTGCTGGTTGTCACATTTTGAAACTTGGTCTTCTTGCGAGAGTTTCACTGGTTATTATGTCACTATCGTGGGTTTTGTCACATTGTAACTTTTGTTACTGGTGGTTGTCACATTTCTGGATGTTGCAAACTCATTTTTGTTGGCTTTGTCACTTTAACGCAACCGTGCATTATAACTGGGGATTTTGATTTATATTTTTTTTGTGAATGCGCTTACTGCGATCAGTTCATTGAATCCTAATGGCTGTTATCACTGCTTTTGAATTTTCTGCAACTTGGTTTATTTGTTATTTGAGAAACTTGGCGCACTAATGGGATGGGGCTTGTTCCGTGGTTGTTAGTCCGTCATATACTTATGAGGCTTTATTTACTTGATGAGACACTTTTTTATCTCTATTCACTTTCTTTAACAGGTGTGCTTTTTGAATTCACCAATTACTTTGTTGTGCTTTGTTCACTTTTTGTTGATTATTTGACTTCTTCAGTTGGTGAAATTCTGTCCGTCACAGAGGACTTCCATTCCTCACTAGTGCTGAAAACAAAACGATTTTTTGGCGTAGCAAAGAGCTTCCTTTGTTACTTTTTTTAATAATTATATTAGAATGTATATTTACCAAAGGGGGAAGGGCTTTTGAGGGTGAGGAATGCTAATAAGGAGTCTCACTGCTGGGCTGCTGGGAAGGTGTATTTATTGTGATATGAGATCGATGTTTTCTACTAACCATCTGATCACTACTCTTCCTTTTGTTTGTACATGTTTGTCGTTCGCTAACTGGTTATGCCATATTTTTTCGTTGTTCTGTGTGATGCGGATTAGATGGAGTGACTGGGTTAGTGGGCAGGTTGTTAGATAGAGTTATGTAAATCTTTATCATTTTCCTTATCTTATACATTAATAATTTTTGTATAATGTTGTTTGTGCCCAAAGAATTGTCTATGAATATTTGTTTATCTATACATTTCATTCCAAATAAAATCTTTACTTAGGCATTTTCTAACGATTCTTTTGGTACCAAGTATGCAAATAAAGTTGCTCCCTCTCAGTATTAAACAATGATTTAACTTCTCTATAACTGATTATCAGCGTCTAAGTGTAATATAACTGAGTTAATTACAGATATGTTTAAATTATTTGTGAATTATTTAAATTATTGTGAAATGTAATAAGAAAGTATTACATAAATATTTTACATTTAATGTCAACAACTATGCTTTATTAATTTGATCTCGAATAAGCTTTAGTAAATCTGATTCATTTTCCTTATCTTATAAATTAATAACTTTTTATAATGTTGTTTTTACCTAGAGAATTGCCTATGAGTATTTGTTGGATACATTTCATTCCAAAAAAAAACTTTTCTGTAGCATTTTTTAATGCTTCTTTTTGATACCAAGTATACAAATATAGTTGCCCCCTCTCGATATTAAACAATATTCTACTTTCTATATAGCTGATTATCAATAGATCTAGAAATGTAATAAAACTGAGTTACTTACAGATATGTATAAATCATTTACATTAAAATGGAAATGTAATATGAAAGTATTACATAAATATTTTACATTCAACGTCAACATCTACGCTCCATTAATTTTATCTTAAGTAAGCTTTATGTAAGGCTTATTCATTATAATATTGTTTCTATCTAGAGAATTTCGAAGGGAGACAAACAATTTTGAATTTATTATCTTATGTTCGACAATATGTAGACAATGCTTTCTATTTGCTAAGAATGAATGAATCTGTTATAATTATATTCGCTGTTTGCACATATGCATGATTTAACCGAATAAATTATTGAAACAATTATTAAATTTGATTCTATTTCTGAACTTTATTTGAATAATTTTTGAAGAATTCTAAGTCATGTAGTTTAAAAATAAATCTTATTTAATAAATAATTTGTGAGTATTTAAATAAGTAGTTTAATGAAAGCTAAGATTTTATCTTAAAAATAATCCTAAATTCCAGAATAAATTTATAACTCCTTATTTCAAACAAGTTTGTTATTATTTATTATCAATAAATGATTTTCACACCGTATTCACAGTTCAATTTTCTATTTATAAATATATATTTAGCATATTTTTATCATTTTACGCTTTTCCCTTTTCTAAAAATTGTAATTACTATATTTGTATTTTAAATTTAACAATATTTTTCATTTTTAATCCTATCCTAAACGGTTGTCTATCTTTAATTATATAATTATTCTCACTCTTATATTTAAAAATACAGAAATTCTAGACTGAGCGTAAATTTAGATTTAACTAGGAAGCCCAAGAAATGCCTCAACTGTTCAACTAATTTTGATTATTCGATTTTATTTCACTTATAAATAAGTAAATTAAATCATAGCATTTAAGTTTGCAAAGCGTCAATTAAGTATTTAAACGGTAGAATTAAAACAAAAATGAGGCATAGAAGAATAATAATAAATCAACATTTATCGCATCAGATTTTAAGTTTGTGAAAATAAAACAAAATAAAATCCTTCCTAAATGAAATAATTTAATTCCACTAGCAGTTGAGAAAAACTATTCTTAAATTTTAAATTATTTTTTTATAAAATTGTTTTTTTTTATTAATTTTATTCTCTTTCAGTTGTTTTCGAAATCATAACAATTAGTCTTCAAACTAAAATATAATAATAATAGTATTTGGATCATTAAAATTTACAGAATTTTGAATATATTAAAATTAAAAAGGAAAATATACTTATTGACAAAATTTAATTTATGTACTTTCACCTCAGATCACCCCAGTCACAGATCACAGCATAAGATTGTTTTATTTAATTTACAGAATTTGTTAATTTACATAATTTTTAATCTATTAAAATTAAAAAGGGAAAATACCCTTATTGACAAAATTTAATTTATGTCCTTTTACCTCACATCACCCCAGTCACAGATCACCCACTACAGTTTGCATAAGATTGTTTTATTGAATTTACAGAATTTGTTAATTTACATAATTTTTAATCTATTAAAATTAAAAAGGAAAAATAGACTGATTGACAAAATTGCTTTTACCTCAGATCACCTGAGTCACAGATTGCAGCATAAGATTGTTAAGTTCGATTTTTAGAATGGGTAACTGTATCAATGATAGATTGGGTATATTTTCGCAGCAAACTGAACTGCCTTATTTGGAAGCTTTAATTTTTGTTTAAAAATAGTTTTATGAATTAAAAAGGGCGTATAGAAATAATTTGAATCGCAAAATTTTCATATACTCGTGTATGAATACAGAAAATGTGGACAACATGTTTGTAGGTAAAATCCTTTATTAATTTGTTTTAATTATTAATTTGTTGTAATTTCAAAATATTTTTTAATTATTTATTGACATTTCAGACACTAAAACGTAGTCATAATAATTTTTTAAATAAAAACACCGCGAGTTTAGATGTTAATAAATACTCTTTACGAGTAATTTAAAATTCCATGCATATTTTAGTACTTTTAACCTCGTACTTAATGTTCTATATCCGTTCTTACACACATCTTACAATACATACAATATACGTCCCAATTCACATCCAACAATATACAATAGTACAGCTATATTGACAGAAAGGGTGGTGCAAGCGGTGTCCTGCAGACCCCAAATCTTCTGAAACACTTCATCGGTGAAGTCAGGTATCCCTAATAATGCACCGGCGTTTGCTAGAAAAACGAACAAAATTCCTCGCATCGGGTAATAAATAGAGTTACAAACAGCATACAACATACCATTAATTTCAACATACAATTGAACAACATTACGATTCAACAATACAATTGCAGCCAAATGCTTCTAAAGTTGAAAACCCCCGTTTTTTCTCTTTTTCTTTAAATGTAAGAGTTAGTGTTGTAAAGCACCTAGAAACACCCCTTGATATCCACAGCAATGGCTCCCCGAATGCTCATGCTCGAAAATACAGTAGCCCTACAAAGTTTAACGACTTTGTACTGTTTTGGAGGAAATATACTTGTGATATTATAATAAAAATATGTGCTACTGGTGACAATATATTACTAGGTATAAACAAAATGAATTGTCAGGCGTACATATAAAAATGCTTTCGTTTTCATTCAAGGACCGTTAAGATAGAAATACTGAGTTTATTTAAAATTAAATAGTTTTATTTTTAAAACTCGATTAGTTAATTATGCATTTTTTTCTGAATGTAAATTTTTTTCTCAGCCAATATGAAAAATATGAATATCTATATATATGAATTTTTTTATAGCCGCGATGACTATAACGGTTGTAAGAGCGCTTCACGCACATGAAAACAAAGCAAAAAATAAACGTTAGTGGATTCGACTAAATTGGTTTATTGGAATCTCTAAAAAAGATGTTCTTTATCCTCTCTGTTCCAATAACGCGCGTATGAGCGCTGCGCGCCAATGAAAAAAAAATAAATGGATAAATCGTTGTATTGGAATTTCTAAAACTATGAAATTTGTTAAACCACAATCTCTATAACGAATATTAAAAAAAAAATCACATTATATAAATTGTTAATATTGTTTAAAATTAGATTTTATAGCTTAATTAAAAATTTAAAAATGGAAACTTTTCATTTTTTCATTCAAATTATTTTTATAACTGAAATAAATATGTTTTCTTTTAAAAAAGAAAAACATTTTTTTTCAAACTTTCTTTGCTTGGATTCGAACTTGGTTCTGCAGAACTGGAGACATACGCCATACCACTGAGTACTTACGCACTCATTCCGAAACAGCATAGAACAAAATTTTAAACAAACTGCGTGTTAAGGCTGCCTTTAATCTTAAAAACTCGCCAAAAGTTAGCCAATGGAAATGGAAAACGAAACTGATCTTACGTAAAGAGCCATTACTATCTGGATCCATTAAGCCTAGAAAAGCCTACTTTGAATTTTGATCAGAATATCGCAGTACTTTTTTTTAGCAGAAATTTATCTGCCTATCTTTTTTCAATTATAATTTAATTTTTATCCGGTTAGTTTAAATTATTAATTTACATTGAGTTGACATTATTTATCATTAAACAGATTGACATCTAAGTATATATAGTTTTAGTAATAAATTGCAGAATATTTTAGAGTATTTATTAGTGAAATATAGTTTTAAATGGGAAAAAATAGATGATATGCTCACTTAGAAACATAAATACGCTCATAAAAAGTCTATCTTGGAATAATTCCAGAAAACATTTTATTCAATAAAGCCTGTCTGAAATGCTGGAATGCTTTAGAAAATCGTTTGGTAACCAAGATTTTATGGTCGCATAAGTTTCTACGATAATTTTATTAACTAAAAGTTATGTCTGGTGTATCCTCATTCGCATATTTTACACCATTATCACAATCTTTAATATTCCGGAAGGCAACTTGGTTTCATAAATACCCGAAGAAATTTATTTATATATTGCGCTAAACATTTTTGATTCTATAAAAAAAATTAGCTTTTCTCTAGCGAATAATATTAAAAATAAAAATAAATCTTCGCTAGATCCTTAGAAAATGATTTATGAGTATGCATTTTCAAAAATTATATTTTGCAAAACAAATATTAAATATTTATATAATAGAAATTATATCTAAATATGTTACTTTCTTAACTATAGATAGAGCATTTTGTTTGTGTTATTAAGTATTTTAAAGACCTTCCTTTGATAGTAATTTTGATAGTATATTTTTATTTGTTATTAAAATTTTTAAAGACATTCTTTGATATGTTTTTTTTTATCATTATACGTTTAGTGTTTGTGAAGTAAAATATGTTGAAAAACCCTGGTGTATAGCATGGAATTGAAACATTTCATGATTTAAAATATATTGAGAAACACTGGTCTATAGCATGAAGATGAAACATTTCACATATAAAATAAGTTCTAAAACACTAGCCTATATCATGAAAATGAAATACTTCATATATAAAATAGGAAACACTGGTATATGGTATGAGAAAGAAGTATTTCACATATAAACAACGCATTTTGTTACAAAATCTTCCATTTTTGCTGATTCGAAAAATGAGATAAAAATACATATGTTTACGAGATAAAAATCATTTACACAATCGTAAGTTGGAGAGAATTGACCACAGGTTCTTCATGATCCAAATAAGTATTCTATGGTAATTACTCTATGCCATAGAATACTCTATTACTACTATTATTCTGTGGCATGCACTACCGAGCATGCGCGACAGTGTATTACTACTTATTTTACTGTTTATTACATTTAATTTCACGGTATAATACTGGCAGCTGGAATGCTAGTATTATACTGTAAAATCTACATTTTTTTCCCAGTGTACGTGATACTACGTCTATGAGTGTAATGATATTAACGAAACAAGAAATTATAAGACGTGCTTAGATGTACCAGAATTTAACGTGAACCTAAAATCTGAGATTTAATGCTCAACTTTAGTTTAATTATAAATTATCTTATTTTAATTATCCATACGACCGGTATGCTGATTCAGAATAGACAATTCAATTATTCAGTTTCCAAGATATGTATCTTCTCGTAGGAGAGAAACTACATTGCTGATGAAAAAAAACAAACAGAGCATCGAGTGAACATAAAATGGAAGTCTCTGTTTGGATCCAGACTGAAGAGATAAATATGTAACGACGACACTGTGATATTTTAATATGCGTATAAGAAGATTTAATGTTACCCATCTTAACTAGAAAACTATTCACCAATTTCAATTGAATTGAAAATTATTTTATTAAAAATAGTACATTCAAATAACCAAGAGCATGTAAACTAGTCGTTGGGGGCCAGCGTAATACTTAACCATCATGGTTATGCATAACAAAAACATGTAAATAAAACATGGGTAAACTATTTATAAAATGCATTGCAATTTGAATAAAATCGTGGCTTGATGACGTCATATACTGTAAATGCTCTATTACTGAATTGCGTAAAAGAAACATCCTTATAACTCCAAAAATTATAATCATATTAACTAACAGTTTACTGCGTTGGATTAAGCGTTTCATTTACAATTAAAATATATCTTTGAACTGCAATTTGAATGAAATACAGGGCTATGAAAAATCTACGAGTATGAGAAATAGGATTACATATATCTCGGCAACTAATTATCCGATCGAATTCATTCTTTATGCAAAATTTCTGTTTTTTTATTGTCTTTTATATTCACTCCTTAAAATAAATAATTTCGAAAATTTTTATGCACCTTTATCAGAACGAATATTTCGAGAGTGCAAAAAAAAATAGTTCCGTATAATCGAGATTACTGAAATTCAATAAGCTTCTTTCCATTATTACATACTAAGTATATACAAAATTTCAACTCTCTATCTTAATTTGTGCTGGAGATAGAGCGTTTACAGACACCCACAGAAACACACGGACGGCAATTTTTTTTTTTTTAAATATGTTTTTTGGAATCTCCAGTGTCTAAAACGTGTAAATCCGTCAGTTTTTTTTTTAAATTTTCAAAACGATTACAAGACTTACCCTATACTACGTATGATGAGTAAGTAAAATCGTAAGAAAGTGAAAAACATTAGATTTTCACGACCGCCAATATTGATGAATTTTTCTGTCGGCTAATGTCATGCTGCAAAGCACCGATTCAGATGACCGCTTGACAACGCTGATTTGGGCTTCCGACTGGATATCCGAATTTAAAATCACTGGAATAAAGAATCCTCTGGTTGGGGAGTTGTTAGGTAAGAGAAAGGCTCTGAGCAGGGGGTACCAATTTACACCATTAAATTTGCAGAACTACCAATAACACAAATTTTTGTAAGGGTTCTGCTGTAAAGCACCGATTCGAGTGTCCACTTGGGAACACTATGCGGCCGTCGGCTTCCATGTGGACACCACCCTAGTAGCCAACCAATATTGGCCCAATATTGCGCCAATATTGCATTCATTGGAAATATTTCCAATAAAACGCCAATATTGGTTAAATATTGGTGTGAAATTGGAAATATTTCCAATCAATGCCCAATATTTGTGAAATATTGGTGTTAAATTGGAAATATTTCCAATCAAACGCCAATATTGTAAATATATTGGCGCTGCATTGGAAATATTTCCAACCAAATGAAAATATTGTACAAATATTTCCAATCAAACGCCAATATTGTACAAATGTTGGCATTACATTGGATATATTTGTAATCAAACGCCAATATTTTACAAATGTTGGCGTTACATTGGAAATATTTGTGATCAAACGCCAATATTGTACAAATGTTGGCGTTGCATTGGAAATATTTCCGATGTAACACCAACATTTGTACAATATTGGTGTTTGATTGCAAATATTTCCAATGTAACGCCAACATTTGTACAATATTGGTAATTGATTGCAAATATTTCCAATGTACCGCCCATATTGTACAATATTGGTGTTTGACTGCAAATATTTCCAATGTAACGCCAATATTGTACAAATATGGGCGTTACATTGGAAATATTTGTGATCAAACGCCAATATTGTACAAATGTTGGCGTTGCATTGGAAATATTTCTGATCAAACGCCAATATTGTATAAATGTTGGCGTTGCATTGGCAATATTTCCAATGTAACACCAACATTTGTACAATATGGGCGGTACATTGGAAATATTTGCAATCAATTACCAATATTGTACAAATGTTGGCGTTACATTGGAAATATTTGCAATCAAACACCAATATTGTACAAATGTTGGAGTTACATTGGAAATATTTGTGATAGAACGCCAATATTGTACAAATATGGGCGTTACATTGGAAATATTTGTGATCAAACGCCAATATTATACAAATGTTGGCGTTGCATTGGCAATATTTCCAATGTAACACCAACATTTGTACAATATTGGTAATTGATTGCAAATATTTCCAATGTAACGCCCATATTGTACAAATGTTGGCGTTCTATCACAAATATTTCCAATTTAACACGAACATTTGTACAATATTGGTGCTTGACTGCAAATATTTCCAATGTAACGCCAATATTGTACAAGTATGGGCGTTACATTGGAAATATTTCTGATCAAACGCCAATATTGTACAAATGTTGGCGTTGCATTGGAAATATTTCCAATGTAACACCAACATTTGTACAATATGGGCGTTACATTGGAAATATTTGCGATCAAACGCCAATATTTTACATATTAGTGTAACTTTGGAAATATTTCCAAATTGTTGGCCCTTTGTATGATAATCTTTAATAAATATCAAATCTGTATAGATTTATAAATTATGCGGCTTTTTTTATTTTTTTTTATTTTTTTTTTTTTTGATAACGAGTTATTTAACATTAAAAAAATATTTCTTATTGTCCAAACACTTCTATGAACGATACATGGTTTCAAAACCTGTATAAAAAATTCGTGAAAAAAAAACTATATTTCGTGATAAAGTCGCTTGTAAAATGATTTTTTCAAACATCGGCTCGTTTAGTAGTTAAAAAAGTAGTTATTAATGTCTAAACTCTTTGAAATTGTTATAAATATAATGGTTTTGAAGCCTGTGTAAAATATTTATGAAAAAATATTGATGTTTAATTGTAAAAGGGCTGTGATTTGTTCTCGCTTTTCTTTTTAATGTGTCGTGTCGTTTAATATAAAAAATAGCTTTATTGTCCGATCTCTTTGAATTTTTTATTAGTTATATCTATAATCTGAAAAGTATAAATCTAGATAAGTATAATCTAGAATTTCGTCTTATTCTTTTGAAAGCAAACTTATAATTTTCGTGAAAATATTTTTGTACATTTTTTTCTAAAAACATCACCAAAGACCACCCGCGTATTCACGTTATGAACGAAAATTCTGAAGATTTTATTTATTTTTTTTAAATACTTCTAATCGTCCGAAATTTTTCTAGATTTCTATACGTGATACAAATCGATTGTACGAAGAACGTGTAAAAACATTGTCTTAAAATACCGACATTTAGCATAGAAAAAAAGAGGGCGCGAAGTGACTTCGAATCGAGAATTTTTGAAAGGGTTAATATTTGTATTTTTCGTCGTAGAGAAGAAAATATTCTGATGAGTGAGTATTTTACATTCATCTGTTCATCTGTATCTCTAAAATTCAACCCGAAGTGAGCTTCGTTAAAAAAAAAAAAAAAAAAAAAAAAAAAAAAAAAAAAAAAACTATAAATAGAAATTTTTTCAAAGAATGTTTAAGGGTTAAAATTGGTATTTTATTATGTTGGTTTGCAACATTCGAAAATAAAAAGTACAAAATTTTAGAAAACGTTTTTAGTTTGTTCGTATTTTGAACAGTTCGATAAAGGCGCATTCATAAAGACTGGACGAAAAAACATCTACAATGAACTGCCATTGTTGTACAAATATTGGCTTTACATTAGACATAATTCCAATCAAATGCGAATATTGAACAAATATTGGCTTACATTTAAATATTTTCCAATGAAAAAACAATATTTTACGCATTTTGGGTTTATTACACTATTGGCTTACATTGAAAAAAAGAATGTAAGTTGTTTTCCAAAAAACTTTTTTAACATTTAGAAAACATTAAACATTTAGAAAATGACATATTATTTTTAAACATTTAGAAAATGACATCAAAATTCGCCTTTTAATTTCCAAAGCAAGACAATTACAGGATGCTTTTGTAGAGTAGTCCGCTACAAGTCACGCACAAAATCACACATAAATTATGACTTTTACACATAAACTGTCTGCATTTGTTGCACCACGCTCTTTGGAATTTGTAGGAAAAGGGAGAACGGTATTTGATTCTTAGGTAGGGGAAGGGCGGGCAAAGTGGTTACCCTAAGATTTTGTGATTTTTTGTTACCCCTTAAAATACATATACATAACTGACAATTTGCATGGATCTAGAGTGACTACTTAGAAGTGTAAGGGTTTTTATAATTTTTACGAAATAATAATGTGGAAGTGAAAATTTGTTTTTTTCCAAAAAAGGTCAAAACATCCACTTTGCCCGACACAAACGGGCAAAGTGGGCACTCCATGCCCACTTTTCCCTACAGGTGTAAAAAGATTGAAAACACTATTTAAATGATTAGAACAGTTTTATTGTCATAACAAATCGTATTAAATATAATGAAAGATTGACAATGGTATGAAAATCCAAAAAGAGTTTGACAAACCCAAATAAAAAATTAAAAATCAGAATCAAGCACTGCATTTTTCGCAAATGATCTCCACGTCATCTTCTTCTCGGAGTGATTAGGCCTCATTAGCCAAGAGGTGACAAACATTGCACTTGATCCAGCCTTTATCACTTGATCCAATCAAACAGCCACTATTCTGACCACTTTGCCCGTTTGGGAGCCACGACAGAAAATACGTTCTACAGTGGAAACTAATGAACAGTCATCGACCACTCACCCACCAATGTGAAGCTGGAAACATGCTCTTCCCTTACACATTCAATAAATAAATGCAAGTACAACAGGTTTTTGTTAATTGTATGCAATTTACGTCACTTACCTTAGATCACAAACTTCACAAACTGGAAAACCCGCTCTAAAATTATAAAACATGGAACCACCTTGTTCAACAATTGTATGGTTACTCACTGCCATCCAACGAAAAAGTTTGACTACAAACCACGCAGTGCCAGTGCTCTGGTGACGTCATTATATTGGGTGACCACTTTGTCCGGCCTCCCCCTACCTGAATGCGAATATTTAAAATTTTCAAGCAAATATGATGCAAATATGAATGGAAATGAGTTTGTGGATGTTTAAAAAAGAGTCGTATTGTTAATTGCGGACTTTTTTTCTGATTACACTGTTTATTAGCTAAAGCAAACAACTGTTCGTGCCCCATACACGGTATGGTATCGTGATCGCATACATATAATTAAACATGTCACTTCGTATTAAACGAAAAGTTTTATTTCAAAATCACAATTGTAAAAAAGGACATGATACTGAAAATTTAGATGATATTTACAAGACATTTTTGTACATCTCAGGAACCCCAAAAAAACAAGGTCCATCTCTCCAGAACTCAAAAACCAGACTGCTGCTCAGTGACGAAAAACTCTATCCTCCTCCGCTGTGCATAATCCACTGATCCTCCTTGATTGAAACACCCTTCTTCCATCCCCCTACCCCTTGGTATCCAGGGTTCTTCGAAATACCTTTTTTCTAGTCATGCCACTCATACAAATACCTTCCTGATACATTTTAAACCCCTTGAGTTAATCTTCTTAAATATAAAGTTTACACACATTTAGCAAGGCTATACACAGCATGAAATCTTTTCAATCTTACTTGAAAATAACTAAGGATTTCTTCTCTTTAGGATAATCCTCTTATAATAGTTGCCAATCAAGACCGATCACTCCATTTTATTCTGGGATTATTTTAATCCTATCAGAATGAAATATGCTGATGGATCCTCAATCCATCACAATGGCTTTCTGAAGCTGGACTTTTATAAATTTAGATGCATGTGTTTCATGACGTGTCTTTTTATTTAAATTAATAATTCCCTACTCTTTTTTCCGTTTATTTTCACGTGGGTCACTCCTAGTGTTGCCAGAACCATTGTCACAAACAGCGGAACAGTGACTTTTAAATTGAGACATAAAAATACAGCAAATCATATGGAAGCGGAACCTGTCTATAACATAATGCTATCTTAAACGTAAAAAAATCCTGGTTTCTACGGAAGAATACCATATAATACAATTATAGCTTTTAAGATGCTAATGTGTCTGAAATGGAATCTTTCCGATTAGAAGGTTTTACTGTATTCAATATACATAATAATTTTATGCAGTAAAATCAGTGAAAGCGGAATCGCTAGAGACCGAAATAAAATTTATTTTTAAAGATGTTTCCGATTGAAAAATTATAATTTTATGATATTCTTTTCGTACGAATAAAGAATTTTTTACGTATAAAACGATATTTCGTTCTATACAGGTTAAATTTTTTCAGGTTTTACTAAACAAAGAACAGTAAAACCTGTAAAAACAGAATTGCAATGAACAAATATTCAGTCTAACACAGGTTTTCTTAACAGGTATATGTAAAATTTGTGAGAAATTCACTATACCTCATCTAAAACCCTTTTTTGTGAAGCTGTAAGCCAGGTATAGGCAGATCCCATGTGTTTGGGATTTTCTTCCAAAATAAAACAAAGTCGGCCGGGATACTTCAAAAGTTTTACTCAATCATCACCAATCTTACTACTTCAAGGTTTGGGGACAGCTAGATGAATGGAGAGAGCTGAATGGAATCCCTTTAGTTGAGCCCGCCCGCCCCATGTATCGTGGGAGCCAAGATGACCTCAGTTATTAGAGAACGTGTGTGGGAAATCCTTTTCCCACCTATCATAACGGACTTTTTTATTACCTCATCTGAAAGACTTTTTGATGGCTGGAGAGAATCTTATTGTTTGAGGGATAACATCGAGGATAGATGAAGAAAAGACTGTTAGTTGAGTTAAGAGTAAAGAGTACTCGAGGTAGGTTGCAGATTTTTCTCAACCTAAAAGACGAGTCATCACTCTGGGGAAAAACTACATTCAGGTGATTGTTGAACTCTAACAAACCGTTCTCTAACAAAAACTTTGAGATTGTTGCGTGAAAGACTTGTAAAGCGAGCGTGAACACTCCCTAGTTGTGCAGAACAGCGACTATTTTGATCCCCTTCCCGTATTCAGGAGAAGATTGACAGAATTTGTAACCCTTTATATTTTGTGAAGGATCAGACTAGCAGATCGACCCTCGACTCCCGCTCCTACCTTTGAAGGGGAACATTGACTTTGTTTATTCTTTGAAAGTATAGACTATTATTAAATCTGGACACTTAGCTGATATAGAATCATAAGCTGAAAGAGCCCGAAATATTTTATTGTTGTGCAATCCTATTAATCAAGAATTTGTATTTTATTTATTTGAAGTGTTGAATGTAATAAAATCCATTTCGATGATTTACGGAAGCGGTTCATTTAAAGGTTCTACGCTACCCCTTTAATTCATAACATCTTGGACCTGTCACAACGGTATAACTTTCGACAGAATCATAAAAATTTTCCGTTTAATGCAGGTTTCGTTTATACAGGTTTTACTGCAATTAAATTCCATTCGATGCAGGCTAACAATTAGATTGAGGTATTAAATTGTACATGGTGCTAAAAGAAATTTAAAAGAATTTGTGCGTCCAGAAAAATCAGGTCTTTTAACGTCCCGCGCAATGGTTACGTGGGACGGATTTTGCAAACGCCCTGAAACTGGCATAACCGTATTAGTATTTTTAAAAAACATAACACTAATAAATCAGCAAACACATTCCCAGATCCGTTAGCTGGACTTCTATTATCTGACTTTGCATAAGACAGAAACATGAAGTTCAGAGATCAAAGGAGTGTGATCAATACCACAATACTCTCATTGCAATACATATGAAGGGTGACTTGGAGGAAATTTTTTGTCTAAAAATAAATTGACCGGATATTGTTTACAATGGTTAGCTACTCAATTGCTCTATACTGAGCTTGCTTTACTATTTTGGAGAAAGAGAGACTGAGCGGCATCTTATATAAGATTATTAACACTCGACTGCATTTTAAAACAAAAATTTTGCAAATCATGTGTCATTTATTGTTCTTATAGGTCTCTATAAATCACAATTGTAAAAATTGTGAATATAAATTTCACATTTATTTATTTAAAAATCCTACGTATAAGTGGCATGTAATAAATCACATATATATCGATTAAAAGAGTGGTGAATGAATGTTTTTATTAATTTGTACAAAGTACAGTCGTTATACCAATCGTACTGCGGGCAAATACTAGAGAAGCTTTTAACATTAAAATGCATAGATATCGGCAAATACCAAAAACTGATCCTATGTATTATCAAATAACAACAACGGCTTTAAGTTTATTTTAATTTTAGAAAGTATGACTAAAATACGGCAAATTTTAACAAAAAAGGAAAGCATAAAAGAAGTAATAAACATCTTAATTCATTTATAATATTTGCATATCTCAAGGGGCACGGATGGCTTTTAAAATCAGAGCGCCCTGCGGGAGGTTTTTTGCCCTTAATAATGATAGCTTCTAAGGAAACTATTGAAAATTTAATCAAGTATTTTGCTTATTTTACGCGCTTTAGTGCACCCCACTTACGCACCCCAAAATATGTTTTTTTTTTCATAATAAAATTAGAAATTTATTTACCACAGATTCTTCTTGTTTTTTCAAGTTTTGCCAAGATTTCATTATTATTTTTTTATTTATCCATTTAGTTAGTTATTAATGACAATAAAAGCACATATTAGTCTAGTTACTGCCTGATTTAATGAGCGAATGTGTACTGTAAAAACTTTATGATAATATTTGTTGTAGAAATAAAAAGGTGAATCAAATCCTTGAAAAACTATATTTTAAGAAAAATGCATATTTTCTGTCTCTTTTAAATGGTCAGAGTTTAGGATTTGCTATGATGTTAAATTTCAATTCCAATGTTTCTATTATCGTAGAGAGGAAAATAAAATATTTTTAGAAAGGCAATTAACCAAATTTAAAAGAAATTTTTAAAATGCAATGAACTTAAATTATGACATTTTTTAATAGCTATAGTTCGGCAGTCTCTGGGACTTTTAATTTAGAGCTCTGCTCAAAATCATAACTGGCTACTTTCTGACATATTTCCGAAATCATTTTCACTCAAACATGCAGATTGCAGGCATTTTATTTGAGTTGCATTGAAATCGAATAGCGTCATCCAAAATGCAAGCCGTTTGTAAAGTAAGGCAAAAGTAGGTGAACTCCTAGGGAATTACAATAACGGAAATAATTTTAGGGGAAAGGGGGCGGTTTTACTAGCCATGGCGCCTTGCCCGAAATTATTTTTTGAGCCCCTACAAATGACATAACCACCTTCCTCCTAAAGTAGTAAATTTTTACATTCCTTAGTTTATAGAACCTCAGGTGTACCTCTCCCCCTTTCTCTCGCTCTAAAGCTGGTATTTAATAGCAAATATTAATTGAAGACTATGTCAGAAAATTTCATGCTAAGGGGCCGTTCAAGTATTACGTAAGCATATTTTTAGTCATTTTGTACCCCATCCCCCCCCTTGTAAGAAAATATACGCAAATGCTAGCCCCCCCCCCTTTGCTTACGTAATATTTTATGACAGTTTATACATCAAGACTTCTTGACAGATAAAAAGTTACCAATAAATTACATTATTAATCATACAAATTTATATAAATAGGCATATAGGGATTGTGATATCAAAAAATACAAAATGGTTTTAATATATTGTTGTTTATTGCATTAAACAAACCATTGTTTAAACCACCAAATTCATTGTTTAATGCTTACGTAAGAACTGTCGTGACCCCCCCCCTCCCCCTTGTCAGAGAAAATAAGCAGACTCTGGACCCCCTCCCTCCCCTTTACTGCTTACGTAATACTTGAACGGCCCCTAATCAGCGATTTTAAAATAATAACAGATATAATAGAATTTTTTCACCTACTAGAAGTGCGGGGGAATCGTTCGAAATGACCATTGCTGGATCGTGACCTTGGAATGTGTTTTTCCTATACAACAAGTGATTTCCGCGATGCGCAAATAGCGTAGGTCTAGGTCTAGGAGAATGGCTTTTTTTTATTATTTATTTGCTATCTTGTTTTTATAAACGACCCTTTCTTATCTATTTGTTAATAGTCATGTACTTGGCTCAGTTTTTATTGTGAATTCTCCGGCTGCAAGACATTATTATCCAAATTTCATGATATGTTTTGTATCAAATGACAAACCAAACCTTCATTTGACGCCCTCTTCGCCTGAGGCATATTCCTCGCTTGCCTTCCCCCCACCCCCACCCACCCATTTAGTTTCGGCGATTATCTTATAATGTGGCTATTATTCTCCTATTGTAAAAAACTAAAAAAAAAAGGTTAGAAATTTAAGTTATAGACCAATAAAATTTCAGCTGGGTGAGGAAGTAATTTCATTGTCTTATAATGGCAAAGATAATTATTTCCAAAGCAAGTATTCGATGATTATTTTTTGTTTGTTTACACAGATAACCTTTTTATTGTAGGATATTTCTGAGCTGTAGGGAGGTGGAACGAAAAACAGAATAAAAATTTTAAGTAGAGTTTTATTTCGTTGAAAGGTAGAAATATATATATATATATATATATATATATATATATGTGTGTGTGTGTGTGTGTGTGTGTGTGTGTGTGTGTGTGTGTGTGTGTGTGTGGCCAAAGTTATCGGACACTTTCGATTTCAGACGTTTTGTCGAATAACCTGAGAAGTAATTGACGAATTTTTCTAGAACCTCGGGAATATAAAGAACACGTTTCACCTCATATTTTTTAATGAAGGATTGATCACTAGGACAATTAAGAGATTAAAATCAAATTGAAAAAATAAATAATATTTGGGATCATTCTGTAAAATAAAATGTTCGAAATGATCTGTAGCTGCAGCACATGACTCTGCCAATAATATACAATAGGTGTGTCAATTTGTGTAGGAATAGCACTTATATCCTTTGACATATAAAGGTTTCTTTAAAAAATTCAAGAAAATTTCGTATGTTTTTGTTTATATTAAATTTAACGCCTTAATTTAACAAGACAAAGTACAGTGAGGGCCTGATTATCCAAAAGGCACGCGAAGTACTGCTTCTCCTCTAAAATTGTGCTTCATCTTAAAATATGTGCTTAATTTATAATTTTATGTGTTAAAATCTTAGCGAAACTGAATAAGATTTTAACACTTCACATAAAATAAAGTCTATATTTAAAAGAAATTTGACAACTAAGAAAAAAAATATACATCGTTTAAGATGTGTACACAGAAAACAGAAGTTAAAAATATTAATTTCCTGAGGAGATATTTTTAATATACGGATGTATCCTACGCCCATAGGTTTAACAATAGCAAGGGGAATGTAGAAATTCACTGGACGAACAGAAAAAGAACTTTTCAGTTGCTAAAAAACATTGTCTATTTCAGGAACTTCTTGGCTGTTTTAATTTTTTTGTATTTCCTTTCATATGAAAAATCTCTTATGCCCATACTCTTGAAAACTCTAATATTAATATGCATATAAAACATTCATGTATTCGTATTCAGGTTCAAAACAATTATTTTCCTCCGTTTACATATTAGATGCGGGCAGGGCTTGACAAATACGGTCGCCAGATCGCCACTGGCTACCAAGTTTTTTCATCTGGTGACCAAGTTATTTAATCTTTCGGGGTGATTTCTGTAAAAAAATTGACATAAGAAAGTAGCACAAATTGCATTTTTTATCTCCCCCTCCCCTACTCGAGCTCGGCAAGTGGTGACCTTCCTCTTCTCTCGTACTTTTAATGGAAGAACTAAATTTGAAAGGCTTTTTCCAACTCATACACAGAAAACACCATTCTTTTCAGCTATAGCTAGCTAGTATATGTCACGTGGTTAGAATGTTGGGGGAGAGTGTCAAGAAATAGTGTCAATGGCATGTGGCTTTGTGGCATCTAAAATTGTATACAATTCTCAAAAATGCTCAAGTTTCAAATCAGATTTTTGTGTTTATATAAGTTGTCAACATAATATAAGTGATTATAAGTGATATAAGTTTCATTAGAAAACATATTTTATATTATCGTTCTAAATTATGTACTATTCTAAACTATGTAACTAATAATTCTAAACTATGCTTGTTATTATTTTTTCTCAATTAATTCATAAAAAAATATTGTGTCTTATTTTAATCAATGACGGGGATGACTGGCGATTAGTATTTTATTCTGGCTACCAGATTTTCTCAAATTTGTAAAGCTATGGATGCGAGTAATAATAATAGTCTCCAGTTGTATGGAATTTGAATTAAAATATCTGAAACTTTTATGAGTGTGTGTTGAAAATTACTTGATGATTGTGACTCCATTATTAAGCGTTATCTATAAATATTCAGAGCATACATATGCACTACTTTTGGATATTAAATTAAAAGATGTTACAAGATTTTTTTTTTTTTTTTTTTTTTTTTTTTTTTTGTAAATATGTTTAATTACAGTAAAATTTATAAGCATATTGTCAAAAAAAAATCACACTTTATTTTTCCTTCTTTAAAATAAATTCAAAAGAATGTATTCTGTAAAGTTAAAAAAATATATAATAATTTCACTTTCTTCACCCAGTAAAATTTATAAGCACTTTATAAAATATATATATATATATATAAAAGATTATGAATCCTATTTTATTTTTCCTTCCTTAAAATAAATTCAAAGAATGTATTCTGTCAAGTTAAAAAAAAAAAAAAAAAAAAAAAAAAAGACAATTTCATTTTTTCCACCGTCCCGTTTTAACAAGCATTTCTTTTAGCCGCATTCACATGAAAGCTGAAAATTTATCCTCCCTTAAACAGGTGTACTAATGACTTTTTAGCACCTTAAAACGATTTGCGGTATTTCTCTAATTTCAGTAATCCCTGCGAATACACCTGATTAGTGGGGAGTAGTAAAAGTTATGACGTCCGCTGAAATCAGGGCTTGATTATCGAAAAAAAATAAAAACATGTGAAGCGCATGTTTCTCCTCTAAAATTTAAAAGGGCATCCAAAATCACTGTGAAAATGGCCCTCTATTTTACATTTTCATTTTTTCTTTTTTTTTACATTATATTTTTAATAGTTTTGGAAAAGAAAGTTTGCTTAATCCAAGAGGAAAACCCTGCAGTTCACGCAACTTATTTAACAGGGAAATATGAATGTCACCAATAGGATGTTAATAAATCATATAGCATCCTGATGTTCCTGTTAGAAGCAACCCGGGAAATTGAGCATACCTCTATATGTACTAAATATATCTGAAGTATTTACAGAGTATAAGGGTATACAAAAAAGCTGTTTAATGAAATATATGCGACCTCGGTTAAGCTACTTCCGGGAATAATGTTAGTATCATTGGTAAGTTTTCATGAATAAAGAATTAAGAAAAAAATTTCTCCAAATGAAAGAGGACCCCAAAATAATACCTTGCTTTCCCTAGATTCAATTGTTAACCAGGCCCTAAGTAAAGTAGAAACAGCATTATAATATAAATATATATATTTGATGAAATATGAACATTTCTATAAAATAATTTTGAAGTGTGAATGAGCGAACTAATACCGATTATTCTTTTCATGATTTGAAAGCCAACTCTATAGAGTAAATTCATTAAAAAAACAGTGAAAATCAATAAAGATATCAGCGATAGTGTGAGCTAAATTTCAGTTGCTTTCTAAAAGTAACTGTGTTAAAAGAAAATTTTCACAAATTGTCATTTTTAATTAAAATTTTTCTATACATTCTAAAACATTTCTATAAAATAATTTTGAAGTGTGAATGGGCGAACTAATACCGATTATTCTTTTCATGATTTGAAAGCCAAATCTATAGAGTAAATTCATTAAAAAAACAGTGAAAATCAATAAAGATATCAGCGATAGTGTGAGCTAAATTTCAGTTGCTTTCTAAAAGTAACTGTGTTAAAAGAAAATTTTCACAAATTGTCATTTTTAATTAAAATTTTTCTTTATTTACATTTTTATTGCTGCTTGAAGTTTACCCTTTTATTAACCTAACATTTATTTTAGGTTTCTTTCAAAGTAAATTTGAAGGTAACGAGAAAACGATTTCTTTTGGAAAGTAATTTATTTTTATTCATTTATTTTTAAAACAGATGGTTGAACATTGCATCATTCTCCTTATTTACTGAATTCCACAGCTCCCCATTGTCATCACAAAAGAAGGACAAAGGTCCCTTTCTGGGGAAAGGGAGAGTTACACCCTTTTATTTGCCTGCCTGGGATTTTCTCGGAATTTAAGGAGTCCGGAATCAGGGACTGCGAATGCATACCAACTGTCAAGCTCATTTGCTTATGCTCACAAAGAAAAACTACCATTTTTATCCATTTCAAGGATAAATAAATTTAATTAAATGTATTTTTAATATATACATATACATATTGCATTTGTAAGTGAATGGAAAGAATATTTCTATTTTCTCAAGATATTCTTTCAAAATATAATTTTTAACTACACAGGGAAAAGGGACAGTTATAACATCGCAGGAAAACATAATATAACTCGAACAGAAACATACAATAACCACTTCCGAGTTACTAATGATTCCTAAAAGCGTTCTTTAACTTTAGAAAGCCCAGAAACTATATTTTTGAGATTTAAAGAAGCATTTATAAAAACAAATTTTCTTTTTCTGCAACTTATTTCCGGAAGTATTTCCGAGTAAATTTTTTAGTGCATTAAACAGTTTTTTTAAACCCAAAATATAGGTTTTTTTCGCATGATTTTGATACATGCATCAATATGCAAATCATGCATCAAGCACAGATTATAATATACTTTCCAACACATCCAAAAAAGTGTAACAAAACTTCCCTGTTTAATAAAGATGACAGATGATAACTGAGTAAACAATTTGGAAAACGCAAAACACATTTGAAAATCCAATTTAAGAAATTACCATCTATAGTCGGAAACATATCCGACATTTTGTAAATCTCTGTATGTGATCTGTAGATTTCCATTCATATTACACAGTATGCTATAATTTAGTGTAGTTAGAAAGCGCAAAACAGAGTTGAAAATTTCCCTGCAACTATTTCCGTCAATAAAAGAAAATCTACTAGAATTTATTTGTGCAGCCCTGAATATGATCTAAAGAATTTATGCACACCAAGTAATATTCAAATAATTAGTTAAAATTAAGAACGCATATCACAACTGAAAACGAACTTCCAGCAATTATCGCTCATAGACAGTACTGTAACCGAACATTTTGCGTGTCCCTCTAAATGAACTATAAATACTGTGCAAACCCTATTAAACAGTAAGCATCGTGTAGTTCACCTCAGTGTTCTATACCAATATTAATTTATTTGAAATTGTGTAACATCATTAAAACATGTCGCAAACGATTCCCCACCCCCGCTCTCCATACACTATAAAGTAACGGAATTATTTTGAGTGTCCCTATAAACGAACTAAAAATACTACATACTTCATTTTCGATACCTAAAATGTCATAGTAAACTTCAACATCATATTAATTATACGGCATTTTTCGCGAGCTAGAGCGCGGAGAAGCAGGCAGACAGCCAGGAAAATCGCATTCATAAGCACTTTTAAACTATGTTGAAATGTGTCAAAAATAAATATCATATATGTATATATAATGCTCATGGAAACTCCATTTTTGTACTTTTCTGAACATTTATTAGGTAGCTTTCAATACAAAAAGCTACCTATTGCAGCCGTTCGGGGGATAGCAATTCCAAAAAATGTTGGTATATTTTCACCGATCATGACCTTCAGACCCCTAAACCACCCTCCGTTCAAATGTTCATTTATATATATTAAATCTATATATATCCATATATGTATATCGTCAAACGTGACAAATGATGTGCGTTCGCACTATAACTAATTTTATGAATATTCCGATTTGTGTGCAATAGCTGGTGCATTCTTATGCAAAAATGCATGAATACAAAATTTATTTTATGTGCAGATTTTCATATTATAGATATGAATTTTATTTTCTAAAATTAAGTTTCAATACACTTTTAAAAACAATTAATTACACTTATGTGACATTAAAATTATACTATGCACAAATATTCAATACAAGGCAATGTAAAAAAATCATCGTTATCATTCCATTTAAATGAATTATATCGTCTGTTATTATAATATGATTAATTTTATAATAATGTTGAATTATGATTATTTGAAATAAGTACATTTTAAATTGGCAACAATTTATCTTTTTTGAAAAATTTTTGAAATTTACTGAAAATTCCAATGGGAAGCTTAAGCCTAGCTTTGAAATTTTCAGAACTTGAAATCCATATTTAGACTCTTTTTTCATTTAATACCTATTTTTCCGGAAACATCTATCCAAAAAACAGTCGGTAAATTGCTATAATTAAACAATTTTAGTATACAAATTCGGTTTCTAAATTCAGTAATATGGAAATAATATGACTGGCAATCACCATACCATGGCAACCTAGAATCATTATCTCTCATGGGATATCACTGAATTAATTACGTATGATAGGATTTAACAGAACGAAGAAAGCTTTTATTAATGTCTTTTTAAGTTTTGATTCGATTTTTATAAAATTTGAAATGACTCGACAAAATTCTGCAACGATTATGTATATTAATTTTCAAACCATTCGGTTGGGTAGTTTTTGTGAATAGATAAGAAGTTTTACTTTGGGTAAAACCTTTGGGTAAAGTCGGTAGAACATTTTCAGGACGGAAAAACAAACTTTACAGGGTGCGCCGACAATAACGCGCATGCGCCAATCTGTCACATACTTCTCACCCTTCGTTCCAACCAAACAACATTCCACTGTTCTCGCTCTTTTTTTTTATATTTTGCAGAATTTCCATCGCTTCATAGCTATTTATTTGGCTATTTATTAATGTTGGGGGGGGGGGATGCAAGATATTATTCCAACTGACACAAAAGACTAAAATTTTAATAATAGTGGAATTTTACAAATATATCTTTTTTTTAAAGTCTGAGAAAGGTTTTAATAATGTTAGAATTCATTTCAAAACATCACTTATACAAATTATTTTGTTGTTGTATTTCCTTTTAAATATGTGTGAAATTAGTATATTCACAATATCTACTAATAATCAAATATAGATTTACAAAAGCTTTGTTTTAAAAAACAAAATATAATTTCCCTCATTTCGAAAAAACAATAAGCTTTCACAAATTAATATTGTTTTGTGATACATATTATTGGCTGATTAAAAAAAAAAAAACCTGTCTTTGTCATTTAATTAAAATTAGAAAAACAAATTTAAAGGATATGGTGCAAAAATGGAATGATGGGGTTAATAACAAAGGTGAAGTTATTCGTTTCAGAAATACAAAAGTGAAATATGCTTTACTTTTCATAAATCATTCTTATACATACAGGAAAAAGTATTGTTAAAATATATGAAATGGATCTTCTAAAAATACAAACTTTGTTAACGATTATAATTCCACTTGCAATAAAAAAGAAAGAAAAAAATCGCTGTGGTGTAATTATTTTTTCAATTAAGTTCAGGGGCGGCCCGTGATATAGGGCACTTGGGGCACGGCCCCACCTATACTTCGCTATTAAATTTTCTTAAATTTAACATTACTTTTTAATAAAATATCAGCAATGTCAGATAGTTTCAACTAAAGACTTTTCCAGCCCAGTCCAAAATTTTCTCTCGCTCGCTCGCTTCCATCCCCGAAGAACGTTATCATTCCCTTCCACCGGATGTCGTAAATCACCCTTTTGACAACTGGCCGCTCACTGTTCTAGTAGTATTCAGGAGGGCCCCAGAAAGCTGTGCCCGTTTCACGATAGAGCTCTATGGCATTTTGCACAACCGCGCATCTTTGCGTCTTCCTCGTATTTATCGCCAAACAGCTTGAATAGGACGCTTTTGGGGCAAAATCTGTCTGGCCCCATATAGAAAAAGACTATGTTTGTTTCAGAAAATATCAGCGTTTAAGAATTATCGACATAATTGGCGACTTTTACTGATGGGAACCAGTCTTTTTTTTTTTAATAATCCTAATCTTTTTTATTTTTTTTCAATACCAATAAAAAATTCTACATTATTTATGGTGCATTCAATACTTTTTGAATAATAATAAAAATATTTTTTAATTATATTTTTGAGTTTATGTAGTTGGTATTTTTCTTCAATGATGAATGTTTTTATTTTTTAATTTAACTAGGTTTTATAGACAAGTGTCAGCCAGAAAATCTTTTGTCATCTAATTGTTAACTTGATGTTAAATAATATAGCAGTGCAATTGGATATATGAGTTTAAAACTACATATTTTTAATTTATATAGAATCTGTTAAGACTTTTTCATTTACGAAATAATTATTGCCAAAATCGACAGAATAAATGGATATAAATAATTGAATTACTATATACATTACATTTAATCTGTGTTTTAAATAAAAATGAATAATGTTTGTGGTAATCAATAATTTTTAATTAAACAAAGCTAAACTTATTTTTCGGTAATTTTCTTACTTGTGTTGCGTGATTTTTTCCCTCTAAAATTTACTTTAAACAATCGAAATTTAGTTTATACATGAAGATTTTGGATTTGACATCTTAATTGGTATCTGTAAAAATTACCATTGGCCTTTAAAATTCTAAACGGATCGCGTTGTGCCCGAACCGAAACTGAAAATTCTGCTTAGTCTTTTCGAAATACGACAAATAAAATTTAGTCAACCCGAGACCAGTTCACTTCAACGTGAACCCGGCCCGAAAACAAATTATTCAAACCCGAACAAAAAAAAAAAAAAATCATATTTTAATTTGATTATAGAAAAATAGTGTACAATTATATATCTTCTCAATTTGATATTTTTTTTCTATGAAAATGAAAACATTTTTCGTTCACTCGTTAATATTCAACCAGTTTACTATTTAGTTTTGTTCAGTTGAAAAATATTCAGGATTTTCTTTTGAAAAATTGGGTCAATCCGAACCTGACCCGAAAGCTTCAAAACCATCAAAGGTAGGCAACAATGAAGGAATTATTTGTGACTATTCTGTAACTTTAAAAATGACTTTTACATTTTAACAGAATAAATTTTAAATGTTTTCTCTTTTTTTTTTTTTTTTTTTGCTCGCGAAATGTATTAAAAATTAGGGTGCACGTTTTACTTGAGAGGGCGGCAGGCACAGGAAAAAATAGTAATGTTGATTTAGATTTTAAACCTTAAAATAAAATAATACTTTAATTAAACATCTATTAAGAATAGTTGTTTTGTTGGAATAATAGCTTTACGTTAAACATGAGTATTATACATCTTTGGTAAGTTATATAGTGGCATATTAGCAGTAATAATTCTAAGAAGTAAAAAACAAAGAGTGTTTTATTAAGTGTGGCAGTGACAACTTTACTGCATGACTGAAGATCTCATCTCAAACTTCAATTTCTTTTTCTATATTTTCAAAATCATCAAAACTTTATAAATTTTCAAAGTATGAGAAATGTCAGTATCTAGATTTTTTCAATTATCTAATACGTAAAATAAACACCCGCAATAATTTTAATAAAATGCAAAGTGTATTTTTTTTTCTTTTTTCAAAATTTAGTTGCTTTATTGTTGTGCAAATCTTGTTTTCGGGTACACACAATACTATTTGCATTATAGTAAAAAATATAGTACATGACTACAGTTTACTGATATCTACTACACTGTCACACTTATCATATAGGTGCCCCACCTGTGAAATAGGGCACGAGCCGCCACTGATTAAGTTGTAAATAATCATTTACTACAACTTAAGAATGGGGGGTGGAGTAGATAATAAAGGCCGGTTCTACGCCAGCGGTGGGTGCGGTGGTGACCTCTGAAGGTGAAGTTCAAGGTTACCGGAAGGGACAGGTGTGGATACCGGGAGTAGCAGGTTGGGATAACAGGCATGTTGAGACAGGAAGTGAACAGGAAGTGTAGATAGGAAGTTTAACCGGAAATGTGACAGGAAGTGAGTGCGATAAGGGAGAGAGGGGGAGGGCTTATTTTTGTGGGGGGGCTTAATTTATTTTGTTGGTTTTAATCCTTCTAGTCGAATGGAGTTGAGTTGTAGGAATCCTGCTATCAGAATGAATTTAGTTTGAAAGTAATATTAGCAAAATGTTCGATTTTTTTTTTTTTGTTTCACCTGAAATAAAAATTTTATTTGCTAACTAACACCTAATATAAAAATGGAAATCTTTCTGACTTTGTTTTACTTTATAAAAGTTTAACGTGAAATTTATTTTTAGACTGGAAACGCGACAGGAAATAAGATCGGAAACGGGATTAGACATGCTTTTTCCAAAAAGGGTTTTCAGGAAGCAGTAAACATGTTTTAGGAACATGTTTGGGAGCTTGTTGGAACAGGACAGGTGGTTTAAAAGACCGGAAGTGATTAAGCGATAAGAAAAGTACAGGAATATACACGTAGATTTTGTTCTTTGTAAAGGGTGAAATTTTATTTTATTTTTTATTTAAAGAGTTTTCTTTTTCTTTTTCTTTTCTTTTCATTTTTTTTTTTTCATTTAAAGCGTTTCAAATTATTTTTTATTTATTTATTTATTTATTTATTTATTTTTTTGTAGTGGTTTACGTATTATTTTAATTTTTAGTGACATTAGAACCTGCAATTTTCTGTATCACACATGTCTTATCTTAGGTTACCAAGGACGTGTGTGTGTGTTGTTATCTCTTTAAATGCAAGAGATGGGGACTTCAGACATGTATTGAGATATCTTTACGGTCATTTATTGTACTTTTACTGAATGAGATAAAGTAATAGGGCGAAATTTTCTTTAGCTATTGAGTAACTCGAGAGTTTTGGTTTAATATGAATGCTATTACATCTATTTGTTTAATTTACAAACACATTTTTTTCACAACACTCTGTCAACAGATCACTTCAATATTCGAAATAATAATTTAGAGGGAAAATTTTTACTTTCTATACGAAATTTTATTTATAGAGATTGACAAAAATAGTATGCCTAATTCTTTCTTGTATTAACATTATATTCGAAATAGAGTTTTGTTACGAAAAATAACGTGTTTATACATTTTAAAAACGAAAGCAAAGTGATTTTAAAAAATGTAAATATAAGCTATACACCCACGCATTTTTGTTATTGAATTAAATTACAAGGCTTAATATTGTATTCAGCGTAATATTTTCTTATAAAAGCCGTTTCACAAACTTGTATACTAAAAGTAATGTGTCATTTTTAGGGGAAAAAATTAATTCAAGTCATTGAGACTAATCCTTTATGGGGGAAAAATTTGCCATACTTCTCTGTGTTACATTATATCTTCCGTTTTTTAAGTTTACAAATTTGTGGACTAACTTAAATAATCGTTTTTAGGATACTTAAACAATATATATATACTTTTTAATTATATAATTTTTTTAATTGACTTGTAATATAGCTTTTTTTTTCTTAAAAGGGTACTGTAGAATAACTTATCTCACAAATACTACATCCTTCTTTAGTTAAATATGTTTCACTTAAGACATGACAAAGTGTCTTAGAAACATTTCATTTTGGAGTTAAGTGATTAAACAAGAAAAATATTATTTATAAAAACACAACACATAAGACCAGTGACTGAGAGGTTCTGGTTTTAAAGCTACTAGACGTTTGGGTTTAAACTTCTCTCGCGCTCGTCGACCTAACCGTTCGGAGTTTTCTTCGAACCTTGTCAATACGAGTTAGGAGCCCTTAGAATGACCCCTAGAGTGACCTATATCCCAAGCGTAGATAATCGGTTTTAACAAATAACCAACCATCCACAACACATAAGACATTTTAGATCATTACATAAGACATTTTAGATTATTACATTTAGTTAAGAAGTGATTTGACGTGCAAAATATTATTTATAAAATCATACAATAAGAGAATTTTAAAGATTTTTTCCTTTTAAATGAACAATTTTTAGTGACTATTTAACTTATTAAAGAGAGCGGGTATTTTGTTTAGAGTTACACGATTAAAATAAATTTTCAATAGATTTGACTTTATACAACCAACATTTTTAAAAAAGGGAATGGAATCTAGTTTTTATAAATTAACGTTTTTCAATTTTACAAATACTTCACACCCCGTCTTTTTTCCCCCTCTTTTAGTAGACTTTACATACATAAGACATAAAAAGCGTTTTAGAATACATCATTTAGAAATTAAGTGGTTTGATAAATAAAATATTATTTATAAAAGCAATAGATACGAGAGTAATAAGGATTTTTACTTACATATGTACGAACTTCTGATAGGTAAGACTTTCTAAATCATTGTGCAAGAATTAAGTGGTTATTGAACTTATAACATTATAGGATGAAATAATCACGTGACGTATTTTTAAACCAATAAAATGTCAGTATTTTCAAACAAATAAAAAGTTAGTATTTTTACACGAGCGCCCTCTATCATTATATAAATTTCAATGAAACGAGTTCATAACATTCTACTGTGACCTGATATCGTTGTAATAGGTTGTATTTTTCATTTAAGTTATTGTGGAACGAGTTATGAATTCTTATGTTGGTGATGTAACCAACTTGGAGTGTCAACACTCATCACCAGAGTTAAATAATCAAGAGATGGATTCTACACTTTTATCCAAAGAAGGACTCGTTTCGAATTATGAAATGAAACTCACCTCATCAGGACTAAAGAAACAGAAGTTACCCCATGTGCGTAAGATGTGTAACACAGCATTTCCTCGAAAAGTTAACTTAGTGTTTCATATGAAAAGTCATCTAAAGGAAAAATATTTTTGCTGTGAGGTGTGTGCTGAAGTTTTTTCACAAAAGAGTGATTTACGTAATCATCAAAAGATTCACAAATTGCCCAAACAATACAAGTGTAGTGATTGCAACGAGATATTTTCAAGAATGTCTGACTTATTAATACACAAGAAGACCCATAAGATTCGTAAACAATATTCATGTGCAAAGTGTTGTGAAATATTTAAGTGTGAATCGGATTTTTTACAACATTGTGATACTTTTCATAAAGTTTTACCTAACATTGCGAAATCACCCTGTTTAAAAGATTTGTTATTTGAACTTATAGTGAAGCTTATAGATTAGTTCGAACTTATAGTGAATTAAAAGACAAAATGATATGCAAAATATATGAACTAGAATTAACAGACCAAAACATACATGTACATGCTGAGAATGCCTTTTTAAAGTTGTACAACGGCTTTGAAGATTTCACAGAACGAGTGTTTAATTGGACATTACGAAAAATTTTGAAATTAGAATTGATTACAGCTCAATATGACAGGCTTATTTGATTTGTATTATTTTAAATGATTAATAAATAGTTTGATTTCGAAAAAAAGTGTTTTCTTTAGCATACACTGTGTGACTTTTAAACTAATGTTGTGTATTTTGAATGTGTCAGACAAAACAGGAGTGTGTTGACATTTAAAAAAAAAAAGATTTTACATAATATAAAAGTTTTACAATAAAAATTGACTTACCTAAAGTTTTTTCAAGATAGTCACGATATCCTTTCCATTACAATTATTTTAAGGAAATAGAATTTAATTTTGTTGTGAATAACACTTTGTTGTTAACATCACGTGGTTTGTCTTATCATAACTATGAGATCCTAAGATCACTTCCTATTAACATGATAACGAAGGGTAAAAAAAAAATGACTAATGCAAGCCGATTTTCCTGCCTAAACTTGTTATCAGCTTGCATGAGTGACTCATCTTTACATGTGTGGATTTGTATGTTGAAAAAATGATTGCTATGTTTACTAGACTGTAATCGCTGGGATGCTCGGGCTCTCGAGCAACCAATCACAGTGATTCGAAGCCAAAGCTTTGCCAACATGAGATAAAATGGTTATTTAGTAACCATGCTTGGTGTTGTATAGCATAGGGTTGCGTTATATACAGAAGTAAATAAAACACATCTCTTTCGCTGAATTATCGTATCGTTGGAGTCCATTTCTAACAAAAGGCTGGCCGTATTTATAGATTTAAAGTTAATTTTTCATCTTTTTTTCTCTGTAGATGTTTTCATACCTCTCTTTCTCATATAATTGTTGCAGGTTTTGCTTTAAGTAAAACATTTTCTACCACTTTACATTCAAAACCAGATAAACTGTGTTCGAAGCTGTCGCATTGTAATTTTTTCGATTTGCTGATGAGTATGTTCAATAGTTTTTAATTTTCTGCAATTCTTAATCAAACAACATGTTTTTATGAATGTAAGTGTACTAAGTCAAAATCCTTTCATACGATATCTCATTTATTGTTGTGTGTTTTATATGTGCGTAGAAAATGGTAGTGTTCACTTCCCAAACAATATAATGATTCATTAAGGCTAATTTAAACTGAAGCTTGATAATGATTTCACTTTGGTATGATTTTCCGGTACTTTTCGGTTAGCCGGGCGCCAGTGATATATATACATGTATATATATACACATATCTACGCATACATATATATACATACACATATATATAGATATATGCATGTATATACAGTGTCTCACAAAAGTGATGGGACACTTGTGCTTTATAAAAAGAAACTGCAATAAAATAAATAAACAAACATGTGCAAAAATTTTTTGGGTGTGTTTCATATTTAAAGTTAGTAACAATTATTACATAACATACATTTTGTCAAAATATTAAAATATTAATTTAGTAAAAATACAATTGTTCAGAACGGAGCAAAAAATGGCTCACATAAGTGATGGGACACTTACTTTTCCATCAAATATTTATCCACAAATTTTACTTTTTAAAAGGTTTTAATATTTTGTTGGATTTCCTTTTACTTTTAAAACATGATTTAATCTTTTTGGGATGGATTCGACTATTTTTTTTGTGATTTCTGGAGTGATTTTACCCCATTCTTCTTGAAGCACCGATTTTAGTTGTTGTTTTGAAGAAATGGTGTGTTTGCGAATTCTTGATTCCAATTCTTGCCAAATATTCTCTATGGGATTTAAGTCTGGAGATTGTGGTGGTGTTTTTATTATTTCAGGACAGTTATATAGCAGCCAGAGTCTAACGTTCAGAGCAGTGTGCTTGGGGTCATTGTCCTGGTAGAATTTAAAATCGTTATGAAGGTTCAATTTTCGTGCTGAAGATTTCAAATTTTGCTTTAAAATATCAATATACTTGTACTGATCCATTATACTGTCAATAAAAACAAAATTACCAACTCCAGCGGACGACATACACCCCCATACCATAACTCCTCCTCCACCATGTTTTACTGTTGGTACCAAGTTCTGTTTGCGAAGTTCTTCCCTGGGTTTTCTCCACACCAAGATTCTACCGTCAGAACCAAATATATTAAATTTACTCTCATCAGCAAATATAACTTTATTCCAGTAATCAGAATTCTTATTTATGTTGGATTTTGCGAAAGCTAGTCTGAGTTTTCTATTCTTTTCACTTACGAAGAATTTTTTCCTGGCTACTCTACCGTGATATCCAGCAGATCGAATTACCCTTCTAATAGTTTCAGGATTAACAATTATTCCATATAATGCTTGTAAATCAGCAGCAACTTTTGAAGCACTAATTCTTGGATTTTTTTTAATATTTCGAACGATAATTCGCTTTATTCCATTGGATAGCTTTGATGGTCAGCCAGGTCTTCTTTTATCCTGAATCATATGATTCTTTTTATATCGTTTAATGATATTGAAAACTGTTGAACGACTCAAGTTAACTGTTTCAGCAGTTTTTCTAATAGATTTTCCACGTTCAATATGCAAATTAATAACTAATTTTCGAATTTCAGGCGAAGTTTCTTTTCGTTTAGCATTCATGACTACACAGAGCTAAAAAACACAAAAATTCCAAAACAAACTGGAGAGAAATACTGCAGACGATTTTATAAATTATTGCCAATTGCTTTTAAGTAAAAATAAAACCCCAAAAAATATTTTTATTGCTTATTTCAGGCGATTTTTGTTGCATATATAATGGTGTCCCATCACTTATGTGAGCTATTTTTTGCTCCGTTCTAAACATTTGTATTTTTATTAAATTAATATTTTAATATTTTGACAAAATGTATGTTATGTAATAATCTTTACTAAATTTAAGTATGAAACACACCCACAAAAAAAATGTGTACATGTTTTTTTAATTTATTTGATTAGTTTCCTTTTGTAACGCACAAGTGTCCCATCACTTATGTGAGACACTGTATATACATATACATATATATACATATGTATGTATATATGTACATATAACACTGGCGCCCGGCTAACCGAAAAGTACCGATTTTCCTTTATACATTCCATTGAAATAAAGTAACTCGATTCTGACCGGTTTTTTTTTTTTTTTTAGAATATATTAATAATATTTAATAACTTTCTAAAACGCCAAACTTGATAGGAATGCTGTATTTTACTTTTTCATTTTACTGTGAAAAAAAAAAAAGTGCCATTGCACCTGCATACTATTCAAATAATTATTTTAGATTAAATTTTGCTCATATGATATATTAGTGAATTAATTTGTTACAGTACAGCTCTAAAGATGATTTAATATCTTTATTCTTTCTTTATTTTTTCTTCAACTACTATAATATTTATATGTAAAAGACTAAAATTTTAATCAAATCACTTCTTGGTTTAAAAGACCATACTGATTGATGCTTAAAAAAACTTTTTAAACCTTTTATTTTTCATAACAAATGTTTAATACTACATTATTTTCATAAGTTGTAAGATGAAATGTAATATTTCATTGAAGGTACACAGTTTGGGACTAAGGATTTTGTTAATTTTGTGGTCATTGTTTTGTGTTAATTTTAAAACCTCGCCAGAATAGTTATATCTTTGTGAAACAGCTATTTATATGTTCTGAATGCTAATAAAAATAGATATATTATGAAAATTTGAATTAATTCATTAAAGAACTATTTGCTTAATGAACAATTTTTGGAAATTATCCTCACTGTTAGAAATTTTTAATAAACAGTTAGTTTTAGAATATTCATTTTTCTATTTTAAAATATTTTCTTGAAACCTGCAATCAGTTAGAAGTTTTTGTTAACTTATAAAAGGATGTGACCTTAGAAAATTCCAATATCTATCTTCACAAGCAAGTAGGATGTAAAAAAAAAAAAAAAAAAAAAAAATTCTTTTTTCAAAGGGATTTTTTTTTCTGATTTAAGATTTTTTTAAATTAGATTTTTATGGGAGGGGGTCATCCATTAAAGTATGGATGACTCAAGATTTGTAAACAACTAAGCCTCTAATTAGATGATATGGTTACCTAGATTGTTTACCATTAAAAGAATTATAATTAATAATTATAGGTATAATAGAACTGCAAATAAGTTATTTCATTAATTAGCATTTGAAATAAAATATGACAGCTCTTTTGCAACTGTAATGACGCATTTGCAATTTATACAGTTACTCTAATTGCATAAATTTAAACTTATATACCATATGCATGCAAACTGGGGCACTGTTGTGCTATTTTTTTTTTTTTTTTTTTTTTTAATTTGCAGATCACTCAGTGTTCAGAGAAATGCACTGTAATCCCTATTCATAAGTGCTGATGTGTAAGTAAACTATATCTCATCAAAAAGTCACCTGTAAAAAATGCAGCCAAGTCTCGTAACTAATTTACCGTAAAAAGTACTGAGATCGTATAAAGCCAAGTTTAACTATCTTATTAACTCTGAAATTTTCATTCACAAATCTCTCCCAGTCTCTACATCTTTCGTTAATTATTATTTTGTGACTTGGCAATTACGCAGCACAGGAAAGTTATTACACCTTACTATGTTATGGGATGGGATAATTTAATTAAGGCAAATTATGTACGCACAGGGAAGTTATTACACCTTAATAAGTTATAGTATTATTTGATTAAGACTAACTACATACATCACATTCTCGTGCTACGTAATTGCTAAGTCACAAAATAATAATTAACGAAAGATGTAGAGACTAGGAGTGATTTGTGAATGAAAATTTCAGAGTTAATAAGATAGTTAAACTTGGCTTTATACGATCTCAGTACTTTTTACGGTAAATGAGTTACGAGACTTGGCTGCATTTTTTACAGGTGACTTTTTGATGAGATTTCACTTCTTTTTGTAAGTAATCCTCCTTTTCTTGATTTTGGGCTCTTTTTGGAGATCATCCACTGATTTTCGATGAAGTTACCTTAAAGGAATTTCAGGTAACTAGGCAAGCACTAAGTTATGGGAGGGGGGAGTCAAAAGTACTCTCAGCTGCTTCCAGGAAAGGGGCTATCCATCTGAGATATTACTCGCAGCTTAGATACGTGATATTTAGCACAAGATTACTGTTTAGGATAAAAAGAAAGCTAAAATTAAAATTTTCAATATATCAAACTATATTTGATTTTTCGAAGGTTTCCGGATTTTTAAATTTTTTCTTATTTTGTATCCTAAACCCTACCTTTCTGCCAAATGTCAATAGTAGGACAACACAATCAAGTTATATTCAAACCTTCGACTTTTTATAAATTTATTTATTTTTCGATTTTACTTCTAAGTTTCCTGATTGTCATGCCAATATAGTAATTCTTTGATCCGTCCTCTTAGGATCATTTAGGTTCAATTTAAAGATAAATCAAGATAATCTTAGAGTCACCATGATTTTATTTAGAAAGGACTATCAAGCCATAACCAGCCAGTAATGTCAGGAGGAGAGGGGGAGCTGTGAAGATTGTTTTGGTGCTAACATCATTTAACAATCCATATTTCATATGCAAATTAAATAGAGTATAACCTGTGAAAGAAAACAAACATGTCTATAAAGAAATCACCCATAACGTAGCCGGTCTATAGCAGAACTTTTCTATACCGAAATTCATAAACAAAAAGAAAAAACAGCATAATCCAGGGAAAAAAACATAAAACAATTACGAGCGGTGTACTAGCTAATAGGGCAATTATCTTAAAACTCATGTTTCTAGAACTACAAAATCGAATTGTTCTTGAATTTTCGATTTTTTACAGATATTTCGAGTTTTCGATTTTATTTTCGAATTTTAGAAATTTTTAAAAGTTTTTTTTTAATCGTAACTATTACCTTTACACTACATTTCAAGTCTCTAACAAGATCGAATTTTCCGGATTTTTTAATTTTTCCTTATTTTGTATCCTAAATACTACCATTCAAAGTTTCTAGCGCAACAAAATCGGATTATTTTCAAATTTTTGATTTTTTTCGATTTTTTGATTTTATTTTCGATTTTTATTGTGTTTTGGATATTTTTTTTCCTAAATTCTAAACACTACCTTTACACCAAATTTTAAGTTTCTACGAGTTTCTACGTTATTATTTTCAATTTTGTTGAATTTTCGAATTTTCTGGATTTTATAATTTTCTTTTCTTTGTAGCCTAAACAGTACCTTTATTCCAAATTTCAAGTTTCTAGGCCTACGGGATCCACCTAATCTTTTTGATGACGTGTGAGTGAGTGACTGAGTGACAAAAAATTGAAACCTTCAGTTCATATATCATTAGCACTAGAAAAGACAGAAATGTGAAATTTTAAATTTGGGTCTTATTTGCCACATACACGACATAAACAAAGTTTCTGATTTTTGGGATACACCATCTCAAAGCTATGGGGAGGTCAAAAGTGCCCTGAGTTGCTTTCAGAAAAGGATGCTTACGGCTGTGCTCTCTCGACTTGGCGGAGGCACTACCGTGCCTCCAGATACAAAATTAAAAATTCAGGAAAATTCCAACAAATCAATCTTTTTTCAATTTTTTTTTTCGATTTTTTCAAATATTTTTTTTTTTAATTTTCTCGATTTTTCAATTTGTTTTTCTATTCTAAGTACTACCTATATTCCAGATTTCAAGTTTCTAGTTCTACAAAATAAAATTATTTTCAAATTTTTGTTTTTCGATTTTTCCGATTTTTTAATTTTATTTTCGGTTTTTAATTTTTCCTTATTCTGAATTCCAAACACTACCTTTACGCCGAATTTTAAGTTTCTAAGGTTAAAAATAAAATTATTTTCATTTTTTTTTTTTAATTTTTTTTTCAAATTTTCTGGATTTTTTTTCTTTTTTTGTATCCTAAATACTACCTTTATTCCAAATTTTAAGTTTCTAGCGCTATAAAATCGAATTGTTTTCAAATTTTCGAAGTTTCTTTATTTTTTCGGTTTTTTAATTTTATTTTCGATTTTTATTGTGTTTTTTATTTTTTCTTATTCTGAATTCAAAACACTACCTTTACGCAGAATTTTAAGTTTCTAAGGCTAAAAGATAAAAAAAATTTCATTTTTTCAATTTTTTTTAAATTTTTTTTCAAATTTTCTGTTTTTTTTTTTTTTTTTTCTGTATCCTAAATACTACTTTTATTCCAAATTTGAAGTTTCTATCGCAACAAAATCAGATTGTCTTCAAATTTTCAATTTTTTTGGGTTTTTTTTCAATTTTCCTTTCGATTTTTTTTTTGGTGTTTTTGATGTTTTCTTTTTCTGGATGCTAAACACTACCTTCACACCAAATTTTAAGTTTCTAAGACTACAAGATCGTATAAATTTCAATTTTGATGGAATTTTTTGAATTTTCGAATGGTTTTTTTTTTTTTTTTTCGAATTTTCCAGATTTTGTAATTTTTTCTTTCTTTGTATCCTAAACACTACCATTTTTCCAAATGTCAAGTTTCTAGGACTATGGGATCTACCTAATCTTTTTGATGACGAGTGAGTGAGTGACAAAAAATCGAATGCTTGTGTTCATATATCATCTGAACTAGAAAAGACAGAAACTTGTAATTTAAAATTTTGGTTCTGTGTGCCAAATACTCTAGAAAAATAAAGTTCTGGGTTTTTGGGAAACTCCAGCGCAGAGATATGGGGGGGGGTCAAAAGTGCCCTAAGTTGCTTCCAGAAAAGTATGCTTATGGCTGTGCTCTCTCGACTTGGCGGAGGCACTGCTGTGCCTCCAGATGTTTGGAAATACCATTTAGATATACATTTTTAAAGTTACTCATTGAATAAGAGAAAATACAAACCACTAGAATATACTTTTAAACACAATTGCTGAGATAAAAAATTAGACAATGTTTGCCGAGTGTATGCTTTTATGAGTCAAACTTGACTCTTTGTTATAAAATTCTACATAAAACATTAATTTATTTATATATTTGATTTAAGAGTAGTAAACAAATCATACATGAGCTCTTCTTTTGTAAATTTTCAGTTGTTTTCCTGAATTACTATTTGTTTGAGTGTTTTGTTTATGATATACGTAGTGCTGTTTGAATAGAAAAAAGTGTGCTGATGATGGCGACCTAGCTTCAGGTGCCAAGGTCATTTAAAGTAGTGCAGTGAATTATTATTAATGTATTGACAATTTGTGAAAATACAAAATAAATTTTTATCACCATACACTAAGAGTTGCTTGGATGCTGAGCACCATAACTATGCAATAAAAGCCAGCTAGCAGCTAGAATTAAAAAAATCCCTGACGGCTCGGCCTACAGGCGCAGGTAGATTTCGAAGACGCAGACAGTGGGGCGCCTGTTTGTCGGGAATTGCGAAAGAAATTACATTTTTGCGATGATGCGGCTGTTGGAACCGCCTACTTTGAAACCTAACTTGTTTGCAGGCGGAGCCAGCAGAAATTTTTAATTTTTTTTTTTTTTTTTTTTCTATAAGAGTTGGTCCTATAAAAAACTTGTCAATATAAAAGTTTTAGATAATATTAAGAGGATTTATAACAAATTTAAGTGTATTTGAAATCTTGGTAATTGACGAAGTTATGAATTTTTTTCTTCTAAAACCCACCTCTCCCCCCCCTTAAGGCAATTTTTAATTATATCAAAAATCTGTCATACATAAATTTTCGGCCCTTTTCCTAGAAGTAATAATAACTTCAAACGGATTCGATACGTATCATAATTAAGAAATTATAGGTTTTTTTGTTTCCACAAAAAGCCCCCCCCCCCCTTCCTTGGTTCGATTTTGCCCATTAACGAACTTGACCGAGATTTTATGCCCCTTGATTTTATGTATCAGTTTGGAAGAGATTTATGCAGAATTTTTCCAGTTATCATGGTCATAAAAAAGTGACATAGATAGATAGATAGATTAGAGATGAGTTCAGGCTCTCTTTTTGGAGCCCGGGCCCGACAATTTCGGAATCAGAGCCCGCCCAAGCCCGAAACATTTTATGTCATCAGAGCCTGAGCCCAATACCGAAAAAAATTGCATAATATTTAAAAATTGTTTCAAAAGTAATAATCCATTTTTAAAAAACTTTATACATGAAAATAACTGTTACTCACCAGTACATAATTATTTTTTTGGAAATTTACATTTAATCTTATCAAAAGAGAAGTTTTCTAGCAAATAAAAATATACTTCCTTAAAAGGATTCTCATATTTTTCTCTCTCAACAAGCAAATATGATGGATACATTAACGAAGTGAGTTTTATGAATAAAGGCATGGAATTTAAAGAAATTACTTCTTCTATGCAGAAAAATTGAACAACATTTTTCTACTTCTCATAAAAGGTGTATATCGTAAATTATAATTGATCCCTTAATTAAAACAATATTTCGTGTTCCTGAAAATCAGCTTAAATTAAAAGTTTTACACCGTTATCGGAAAGATTCTATGCTTTTATAGGAAAAGGGGAAACACTGTTTGATTGTTTGCTATCGGAATTGGAATAACAATACATGACAATTATATCTATTTACGAATGGAAGTGACTTCAGAAATATGCAGAGCAGAGCTTTAGCACGAACAGAGTTCACTATGAAAAATAGATTCATTAACGTTATTTTCATATGAAGAGCGATTAGGACTCGAACACATTATTAGACTAAAAATGTGCAAACCTTAAGCTAATGCTGATTGACTAAAAATAAAAGAAAATATTCATTTCACGTTAGATCTCTGAAAAAAAAATAATAAACTAAACGTTCCAATTAAAAAATATCCCATCAAAAACGAAAATGCAGCAACAAATTATTCACGCCACTTTCCACTGGTGCTATCACCCAGTCTTTGCGTCGCGTCAATGCCACACATAAATCTGCAAATATCAACATTTTTTTTTTTTAAGGTAGCAGTCTAGTATACTAGAAACATTTTTTCTATTCATTTTGATCAAAATAACATTAAAATGATTTGAAAAACATTATGTAATTTTTTAGGAGAAAAAGAGAGTTATTTTTATTTTTTGTATATAAGAATAAATAAAATTGTCAGTTTCGGAAAGAATGAGCCCGGGCCCGAAGACTGGTATAAAAATCGAGCCTGTGTCGGGTCCGGGCTTGGGCTTTCGGGCTCAGGCTGAGCCCGTCTGATCTCTAATATATATATATATACATAAAATTTTGAACTGGGGGTGGTTTTGGGTTCTGGGAGTCATAATCGGCGTAAATCTGCAAAAATTTTTCAAAATTTCCAACTTAGGTGAGAATGTAATAGGTAGTATTTCTTACGAAATCTACCTAACAGCAGGTGGTTGGCTTTTAATGGTTTAAACAGGTTTTTTCTCTTTGGCCAAAATCGGCTTTTATACAGTGAAGCCTTTTAATTATAAACTGCACTTGTTAAAGTATTTTTAAGCTGATTTTAATGACATTTTATTGAGTTAAATTTCAATAAATAACCCAATTTCTTAATAATGAAAACATTAATATTGGAATAGTTATGGAGTTAGTGATTTGTACCCAGATTTGCAAATGTGTCAGCTAAATTTTAAAAAGGCATACCAATTGCTTTTTTTTGTGTGTGTGTGTGTGTGTGTACACTGGCCTTTAACGTGATTTTGTTTTTATTTTTTACTGCTTTCAATAATGAAATATTGTAATTTTAGGACAATAGTTGTTTTGTTATATTATATTACTTTTTACTAAATTTAAGGGGTATTGGTCAGTCTTATAATCTTTTTTTCATAAATATTTAAAATCATGCATAAAGTAGTGTAATAAGTACTATTTCTCAATATTGAAACAGTTTTCAGGAATAAAATATGCATGAATATCTTTTTTGAATAGCAAAAAGTATTTTCCTATTTTGTTTCAACATTTTATTTTGAAAACATTCTTTTTTATTTTAGTTTTCTTTTTTTACATACCTACATGTAGTAAAATCTCAAATATTATCTCCTTCCTCATTCATCTTTCAATATTGATTATTTCATTTTTTAATCTGTTTATATGGATTTACCTGAAATAAGTAGTAATGAATCTGCTTAGTATCCGAAAACCTTATTTTATATTCATCAAAATATATAATTTCTGTAAGTCATTAGACCCACTGATTGCTAACTAAATATGGGTGTTCTCAAGTCAGATAATTTTTATTTATTAAATATTTATCAAATATTTTCTTTTGTCAAATACTGTATCAGTTAATAGATACAAATACATAATCGGATAAAATAGCATTTAGTTTTAATTCAATTTTTAACGTTAATAGCAGTATGTATGTATTTTTTATGTGTGGAGACTTATCATTGGTTAACTAAATATTTTAATGTATAGTAATATGCGGAGCTATGTAATTTAGAGTTTTAAAATATCTTCTAAGTCTAATTTAATACATTCTTCTCAAATTTTTCTTTTAGACATACTTCATTCATAATTGTCTTTTAGGAGTCCTAAAGACTTTTTTTTTAATATTTAATAAAAATTTATATTTTTTTTTGTAGAAAACTTTTATAACTACATTAACAATAAGTTATTGTGAATTAACTGTAAATCGCACATACTGTTTTTTCTTTTAGGCTTTTTTTTAACCTGGCTAATAAAATCTGGCAACCCTGTAACTAGGGGATAAGAATAGGGGTGCAGATCTCAAAGGAAGTAATTCAAGAGGCTTTTAATTAATATTGTTTTATTTCAGAGGTACATAATTGAAGTCTTTCCTAAGGCAAGTCAATGAGGACATTGTCTTTTAAACATCATACGTTATTTAACAGGGTTTTAAAAAAACTGTTTTTTTTTTTTTTTGTTTGTTTGTTTAAACTGGATTTTTTTTTTTATAAATATTATTTTCTATTACATATAGACACATATTTGTTCATAAAAATAAATATTTTTGGATATTAGATAGGTAATGTAACTTAATTTGAAATTCAAATGATATAATTACAGTCAGTTATGGAAAAAAGTTGAAATCATTTGTAAATTAAGCATTATTGGTAACAGCTATGTCTTATGTTCAAAGAATAAACTGCTCTACACAGTGAAACATAGATATCTTAAAAATCTTATCATGAATCTTTTGATTTAATAATAATAAATAAATATTTCATGTAGTTTCATGAATATAATTAATTTTTTCACAGCTATTGAAATTTTTTTTAATGAAATATTTGTTATCTAGGATGCCTGATTTTTCTGTCAGAACACGAAATGAGCAATTATGGTTTTTTTATTTAAAAAAAGCTTTTCATAACGAATTCCTGGAATGATTTGACATTTAATAGTTGAGTTTTTACACCTTCTTTCAAGAAGTATTGTGTATGCCTGATTTTTCTGTCAGAACACGAAATGAGCAATTATGGTTTTTTTATTTAAAAAAAGCTTTTCATAACGAATTCCTGGAATGATTTGACATTTAATAGTTGAGTTTTTACACCTTCTTTCAAGAAGTATTGTGATTTTACACTTATTTATTACGATTATTTTTGTGTGTCACTTAAAGAAATTAATTTTGAAAACTATTATTTAGGTGGAAGGTACCGTTCATAATATATATAATATGTATTTATTTATTTTTGCAAATTTTGGATCCCTGTTTATAGTGTGTAGAATAAGCCCTAAAACAATTATACGAAAATCTAAGAAGTTACAGTCCATTGAAAGTAAGTGCTGAATTAAGTAAAAAACAGGTATAATGGGACATAACTGCACACATGATGAATTATTTGCTTCGTAAGTGTAAATCCAAAAATCACAGACTCTGTAAGTTACAAAATAATTATACAGTTTTTATTAGTAAAATCTTAAGCATTATTTTCTTGAAAGAACATTTTTCATCATGCCTTATAAAGCACCATTTAAATGGTTCAAACAATCAGCTTTTTTTTCTTTTCGGAAATTAAAGATTATTGTTATTGTTTGGATTGAATTTATTCTTTCTATGAAAAAAAAATAATCTGAAGTTGACTTTTATTTCGGGCTCATGAGCAGTATCCTCCCCTTAATGTTATATATATATAGAGAGAGAGAGAGAGAGAGAATATTTCTGATTTTAATTGTTTGCTTTTATTCACTGATTTTATCATCTAATTAATGTGAACAAGTCTTATTAAAAGTAAGTTTCTAACCTTCTTCCTTGATGCGGTATCGGAGGAGTACTTTCAAGACTACATTATCCCACTTATAATTGTTTATCTGTGAGATGCTGTGTGACTAATGCTTAATTAGAGCAAGTTAGTTACTCAACTGAGAATTAAGTAATCAAATGAGCTATCTTGATATATATATATATTGATAAATGGTACTTTTATGTTAGCTGAGTGCCAGTGATATATATACATATATAATGCACATATATATAGATATATACACATATATATGTTATATAAAAATTTTATTTTGCATTATTCCTTTAAATTAATCTTAACTTCTGACATAGTCATTATTTCCTTAATTCTTAATAATATTTACTCCTATTTAATGTCCTTTTAAAAGTAATAACATGTATATTAATTTAATTATCTTATTCCAAATCTTTATCTAAAACTTTAAGTTCATTCGTAACTTTTATCAACTCCCCAATCTATAAAATTCTGAGAGACACTTATTGTCATTTCGAATGTTTTTAAGAGCCATTTTTTATTCCATGCTTTGCTTCGTGCGCTGGGTATTTTTCACATCAAAATCAATGCGCCATTGTGTTGGGGATTATTTCTTGTTAAATCTTCTCCATCGCACCTCATTCGCTTAGCTTAATTTTGTCTGTCACTCATTGGTTCCTGCATACGTTACGTCGTTTCAATAACTCTACACGCGGTTAACAAAACTGCATTACAAGCTTTTAGAAAGCAGATTTTTGTCATGTTTGGAAGTGCTGACCAAATCGTTATCTGGTGTTCTGCGACTTAGAATTTCACAACAGCCTTTTAAGATCTATTAAATGAGTTATCTTCAAGCCTGAGGGGAGGGCTATAAGTTTATACCTGATACTGTGGGAACTGTTACTGGCATCGCTCCTGTTCATTAATAAACAATTTATCTGGAAATTGGCTGCTGATTATTGAAGAGACTTGTGGTGTTTCATCATTGCCTAACCTCCTCGCCATGATTCTTAATATTGACTGCAATCATTCACCATCTTTAACAAACTGCCATTTTCTCGTGGAATATTAAATCATCTTCGTAAAAAGTTTACATATATATGTATATTAATATGTGTACATATACATATGTATATATATATCAGAGTTTCCCCCAGGTTTAAAAAAGGGCAGGGTGCTACTGGTGAGAAAAGGGCACTTTTTTATTCTTAAGGGCACTTTTCAGCTTCTTGAGGGCACTTTTCAGCTTCTTAAGGGCACTTTTTTTAACTGTTAAAGGTATCATTTTGTTTTTTAAAGCCACTTTTGATATTTAAAAGTCAGGACATTCTTTTCAGGACAACATTGAGTAAATTTTTACTATGAAAGCAAATTTTGTAATGCAAAAAGGAGAAAGGGCACTTTTTTTACTGAGGGGCAAGAAGGGTGCTAATTATTTTACTGAGGTGGCATGAAGGGTGCTAATTCTTTTTATGAGGGGCAAGAAGGGTGCAATTTTGTAGACCAAAGGGCAGGCAGGGTGCAGAACCCTACTGAAACTGCCTGGGGGAAACTCTGATATATCACTGGTGCCCAGCTAACATAAAAGTACCTAATAAATTTTGGTTTGTTGAAGTTTCATATTGAAAATTCTACTACAGGGGATAGGAAAGGTGGCTTTGAAGAAAGTTGTACTAGACCCTGAGCTTTTCAGGGCCCTGTTATTCTTACAAGAATACTTATAAAAAGAAGTTTTAGTAGTTGATATATGTGTATACAGTAACCCTTAAGTATAATCCTTATCAGATGACACAACTTCTGTCAACATCCCTGATGGAATTATATGAATACTGCAATATCATTAGAAAGATGCATCTTAACTGTTTTCTGTTCTATCACCAGCTCATCATTCATAATTATTTCTATAAGTCGAAATAATTGCAATAATATCCATCAAAGAAGTTATGCTTGTTTTATAGACTTGTTTAGTAACTTTTCTTTTTAATTTAAATTTGCTTTTTAATTGCTCAAAAAACTACATAATGTGAAAATCTATAGAAATTAGAATAATTATCCAAATCTGCCAGAGAATACTTCTATCTCTGTTTCTGAGAATCGTTAATAATTCCATACATTAAAAACCTCATCAAACACCTTGAAACACCCTTCATATTTCACAGTCTTCTTTTCAATATTTTGGTTACTTTTATTATTTTTTATAGTCTTTTCAGGAATATCATATTTAAAATGCATTTATCATAGTTAAAATAAAACTTAATTGTATATAAATTGAATAGAAAACTATTTTTATAAGAACTTTTGATTATACTTATTTGTATATCACCTTTTAATATTGTATTTCTTTTGAATAAAACAACAAAATAAAATGCAATAAAACTTTATTATAATAAATACAAAAGTTAATATTTACTTTTTCTCCAGCTACAAAAAATCTTTCAACAAAATACAGAGAGTATAACTATACATCCGTTCTGGATCCAAAATAAAGATAAAATATTTTTTTTGTTGTTGTTCACCACAATAACTCATTTCATATTCAAATGTTATTATATTATTAAAATGCATTTCAAACATTTATTACCTCATTGATGTCTCGACAATTATGTCATAAAATTTTCTTTCGGTAGTCAAATTATTTTTCTTTTAACCCTATCACTATGTCCTGGTGTCCACACGGACCCCGAGCACTTTCAACAAGTTGTCAAAAAAATCTATCACTCACTAAGTAGTCTCAGCCGGTGACATCTCATATCATAATGTTTGTAACACACAGTAAAACTGAAACTGTACAAATATAAGTGGTACTCGTTTTGTTTTAATTTGAAAAATAGATAGCATATTTGTCCTGGGCAACAACAGGGCATGTTTTGATAGGACATAGTGATAGGGTTAAATAAAACAATCACAATAAATTTCTTTAAGTAAAATAGTAATTAGTAATTTTCTTGATTCCTTATAATTCTATAAATTAAGCATACAAATTGCAGCTAAAAGAAAATAAAGAATAGTAACAGTTGTTCAACAGCTACTTTGAAAGAATGTATTGTAGAAATATAACCATGGGCATACCCAAGGGGTGGGATGATGGGGCTACAGCCTCCTCCGAAATAGTCAAGAGAGAAATCAATAGAGTGCTAATTTTTTTTCTTTTTTTAGAGATTAAATTTTTTTCTATGATACAATGGATTAGCCACTCTGTTAATCCCATATTAGTGTACAGTGACACTACAGTATACCCAAATACGGCAAAGGGGAGCTGATACGGTTAAAGTCATACTCGTTATTCCCTTAATAGTGCACAGTCACACCACAGCAAACCCAAAAAGGCTGATGAGGTTACAGCTACCAACCCCCCTCCCCAAAATAGTCTATCTAAAGTAGAAATGTAAATTAATAGAATGATTTTTTTTTTTTACTTTTTTTTAGATAAATTTGTAAATTTAATTTTTTTTTCATACAATGCACTAGTCTATCTGTTTAGTCCCATATTAGTGTACAGTGACACTACATCATACCCAAAGAGGAGGAAAAGGATTGATGGGTTTATCACGCTCCTTCTCTCCGAAATGCTTGCAATGAAATGAAAAAAAATGGTTGATTTTGTTTCTTGCTTTTCAAGGTATATTTATAATTCTTTTTCTGTCATACAACAACAACGGACTAACCATTCTCATTACTCCTATATCTGTGCAGTAACACAACAACATACCCAAAAAGGAGGAAAGGTGCTGATGAGATAACCCCTTCCATCTGCGAAATGGTCGCAATAAAATTAAAAAAGTGCTGATTTTTTGTTTATTTTTGAGTTACATTTGTATTTTTTTCTGTCATAATACTATGAGTTAGCATGGATGTAATGAAGGGTATACAGTGGTATACGCAATATATCTTCTGGATTTATTACGTATACAGTGATTTTCTCAAGTAATGCTAAAGCATGTACTCTCTAGTGTATCCCTTAGCCTATAGCATATACCCCCTGGCACTTTTGTTTTACGACTCCAGCACTATGAATTAGCCATTCTCATCAATCCCATATTAGTTTACAGTGACCCCACCGCATACATAAAGAGGGAGTGGGTGCTGATAGGATTACGACCTCCCGCCCTTCTGAAACGATCGCAGTGAAATGAAAAAGTGCTAATTTTTCTTTTTTAATTTTTTATTTATCATACAAGAGACTAACTATTCTAGATAGTCCCATATTAGTGCACAGTGCTACAGCATACCCTACCTAAAGAAGGGAGTTATGGGGTTACAGCTCCCTTCCCCCTCCTAAGTGGTCTCAGTGAAATGCAAAAAAAAAAGGTCTGAAAAAAACAGGATATAAATAAGTTGCTGATATCAGGTTTTTTTAAAATAAAATTATTGCTTTTCTGTCACAATTTTTATTAAAAAAAAAAAAAAAAAAGTTGTATTTTAAGGGAATTTAAAATTTTGGAACATTAATGAAAATAATTTCACTAAAAATTAATGTTTAATGCAAACTTTTATGCTTAATAGTAATAATAATAAAAGCTTTTCTTAGTTTTTCAGTTAATAGAACACCACATAGTGTTGCCAGGTACAATCTCACAAAACGTGAGACAGTGGCTTCTAAATTGGGACACAAAAATATACTACATTGTATGAATATGAAATCCTGTCTTAAACATATAAAATTCATTGTCTCTACATTAGGACTACCATACATACCTACTAAAATGAAAGACCCTAAAAAACGAGATTTTTCTCCTGTCCCTTGTGATTTCGTATTAGCAGGTTTTTAAATAGGTAAAAAAAAAGAACTTATACAGTAAAACCTGTGAAAGGTTAATTGTATAGTATTCATAATGTCGGGACAATACAATTTTTACCATAAAACATAATTCCATTATAAACAGGTTCCATTTACGCAGGGTTTATTTAGTGTCAAAATATCAATAAATAGTGTCAAAATATCGTTATTTGAATGTAACTTTTTACACTACAGTTTTAGTACATTAGGCAAGGTTTTAATCTCAGAGTAGTTATCGTATCGTGTGTGAATTCTTTTACAGGAACATATCAATTATTTTAATATAAGATAGCCTACTGCGATATCAAACGTTTGCAATACTGTAATTTCCAGTTTTGGGAACATTTGATAATGCAGTGAACAATAAATGCAATCTATCTTTGTAAATAAGGGCTTTCAGTCGTGACGTTTTGCTTGGAAAATGACTCCAAACAAATGGTTGCAATGTTTCATTTCTTATTTAATATAAATCGTAGGAAATGTTACGACTGTTTATAAAGTATTAAAACATTTAGCTGTGAGATACAGCTATAATATACAAATGATAAAGAGAATACAATGTAGCAACCGTTTCTTTTGAGTCAGTTTTCAAGCTAAACGTCATGATTGACGTCACACTGTAAGCGCGACCTACGTTATACATAAGTATAAGGAAAGGGCAGCTGACGTCACTTGGTTCGCACGCGAGGCTAACGAAACAGACAGGCTACCGCGGTGCATTCCACTTATTTTTTTTTTTTACAGACCGCTAGAGTGACGTGATGCTCTTTTCGTACACCTGCATTGGTGGATTCGAGCAACACGTGACTCCCGCGGTCTGTAAAAAAAGATACGCGTCAAGCACCGCGGTAGCCTTTCTTTTTCGTTAGCCTCGTGGTTCAAATAGGCAGTTCTGATTGGTTTAACTACCCTGACCTCCAATTGAAGTACAATGGTTGATCAGCTGATTGCAACTTCCCTATAGAATATCCCTATTTTGACCAATGAAAATGTTTCATAATATAGTAAAGTAACCGTTTTCTCTAAAAGCGGTGGAGTGTGTCTGCAGAAAAAACTGAAGATTTTTAACATTGTGTGTTCCTGCTCCCAGTCCTCCACATTTTCATACTTTTGGGTGCAGGAAAACACAATGGTAAACCTACAAATCAACCGCTAAAATCAGGTTTTAAGGTGTTTTCCACCAAGATATGACTTGGCAGACCGATTGCGTTTTAATATGCAAATCGAGTTTTAACTAATTCTGGAATTTCAGCCGTGAACTCGATGAGGTGATTGTTTGTGCTGCCGCCTCCCGGTCTATAATATATGTTCTCTGAATTTCTAAATATACATTGCATTTTATTGTCGTCACTGAAGAACATTGCAATAGTTTTGTTTGAATGAATGGTAAAAAATATTTTTTTCTGTGACCTATAAAAGGAAATTTGTATCAGAGGGTGTAGAAAATATATTTTGGAGTCGCCTGAAAATGTAGCTCGGGGCACATGCCTGGTGTGCCTCTTTGATATTCAGGCCCTGCATTTGATAAAACAAACGCCAGACCAGCAGCTCACCGAGCCAACATCAAATGATCCCATGTGGTTTGTGTAGCAATCCAAGAAACCATGTGAAGTTCAGCTTAGAGTGCCTTTATATGAAACTGGTGACATAGATCAAACTGTACTTAAACAGACGCGTTTGTCCAAACTATGGTAAACCGACATTCCAGAACTTAGCGATACTCGCCTGGTCGAGTTCAATTATATGAGTGAGACTAAAGGTGCCTCGATATATAAAAATTGATGCGGTGAGACGATTCTGGACTAAAACGAATCACAAGCATTTTAGAGAGCTTGACATTATAGCCAAGTTAATGCTTCTTAAATTGTCTCACTCGTCAAGACTAGTATCGTGAAGTCTGGAATGGACTTCACCCTTGTCACGTCATCTGCGGGTATATAGAAGAAAAACAGCAATAGGCGTGAAGAGCATTTTAACACTGCTTCTCCTGCCTCCAATAAACAGTCTTTTTCGGAGGGCAAATACCCGAAGAGGCGTGGCTGTTGCCACTCGTGGATAAAGACCATGTAGTTTTGCCATAGTTCGGACAAAAACATCTGTCTAAGCCTAAGCACAGTATATGAGCGTGCGTCAGTGTTTTTTGTTTGGTGTAATTGCGTTATAAAATTTTTAAAGACCCTTTGAGTCACGTGATACCACGTAACTTTAGCCGTCTAATGAAGTGTGTCTCTATATGAGAGTGGCGCCATACGATGCTGAGATTCTGCTTAGACAAACGCGTTTGTCCAAATTATGGCAAA